>CP124719.1:17672500-20172500 GCA_031232105.1 Capsicum rhomboideum | reverse complement strand
AGTTTCACCTGCTTCAAACCATCCAATTGGGGATCTACATTTTCTTCCGTACAAAGCTTCATAAGGTGCCATTTGAATACTTGAATGATAGCTATTGTTATAAGCGAATTCAATAAGAGGCAAATGGTCATCCCAACTGCCTTGAAAATCTAATGTACAAGCTGGTAGCATATCTTCAAGTGTCTTAATAGGACGTTCTGCTTGTCCATCAGTTTGAGGATGGAAAGCCGTACTCAAATTCACCCGTGTACCCAAACTCTGCTGAAAGGATCTCCAAAAATACGCTGTGAACTGTGCTCCTCTGTCTGATATAATAGAAAGTGGAATACCATGCAATCGTACTATTTCTTTCACATACAATTTTGCATAATCCTCAGCTGTATAGGTGGTCTTGACTGGTAGAAAATGCGCTGACTTGGTAAGCCTGTCAACTATAACCTATATAGAATCAAATTTCTGCAGTGTGCGAGGCAAACCTGTGATGAAGTACATATTAATCATATCCCATTTCCAGACTGGAAGATTGATACATTGCATATAACCTCCTGGTTTCTGGTGTTCTACTTTCACTTGTTGACAATTCGGGCATTGAGCCACAAACTCTGCAATGTTCTTCTTCATATTCCCCACCAATACACTTCTTTTAAATCGTGATACATTTTCGTAGCACCCGGATGGATAGAATAACGTGAGTGATGCGCCTCTGCCATAATTTGCTTTCTCAATTCATATACATCTGGTACACATAACCTACCTTGACACTGAAGTACCCCTTCCTGTGTAAGGTCAAATGCCTTTGTCAAATTCTGCTGTACATTTTCCTTTAGCTGCAATAACAAAGAATCCGCAAACTGCTTCTTTTTCACTTCAGTTATTAAGGAGGATTCCGCTGCATTCTGCACAATAACTCCCTCATCTGAGGATTCAATAAGGCGAACTCCCAAGCTGGCTAACTGATATAGATCTTTAATTATCTCCTTCTTTTCTGTCGATTGACTACCAGTAACTCCTGTTGCCTTACGGCTCAATGCATCTGCTACTACATTTGCCTTTCCTGGATGGTATAGAATGTCAACATCATAATCTTTCAAGAGCTCTAACCATCTTCGTTGCCTTAGGTTGAGTTCCTTTTGCTTAAAGATATATTGTAAACTTTTGTGATCCGTATAAATATCGACATGTACTCCATACAGATAATGACGCCATATCTTTAAAGCAAACACTACCGCTACCAATTCAAGATCATGTGTGGGATAATTTCTCTCGTGTGGCCGCAATTGCCGTGAGGCATACTCTATTACCCTTCCATGCTGCTTCAATACACATCCAAGGCCAACCTCGGAAGCATCACAATATACTGCATAACCTTCTGTGCCCTCGGGAAGTACTAAAATTGGCGTGGAAGTTAACTTATCTTTCAGTTTTTGGAACCCTTTTTCACATGCTTCATTCCATTGAAATTTCATTGCCTTGTGAGTTAACTTTGTTAATGGTGCCGCAATAGAAGCAAAACCTTCCACAAATCGCCTATAATAACCTGCTAATCCAAGAAAACTACGAATCTCAGTGGGTGTCGTAGGTCTTGGCCAATTTTTCACTGCTTCTATCTTCTGTGTATCAACCTGTATCCCTTCATCTGACACAATGTGGCCCAAAAATGCAACTGATCTTAACCAAAACTTGGAGAACTTTGCATACAGCTTACGCTCACGGAGGATTTGCAACACTTGCCGTAAATGATTAGCATGGTCTTCTGGTGATCTTGAATAAACCAGGATATCATCTATAAATACTGTCACGAACACGTCTAGGAACGGCTTAAACACTCTATTCATCAAATACATAAACACAGCTGGTGCATTTGTTAGTCCAAATGACATATGTATCCCTTGGCAATCATTTTCCTGGCTTTCAAATAAGAAATAAATCTTCCTCGTGGTGCCCCTACATTACCTTGCCATTCTAGAACATTTTCCTGCGGAAAACAAAATTGTACCTTCTTGGCCCGGCAATCTACCGTAGCATAACAAGAGGCCAACCAATCCATTCTCATAATTACATCAAAATCCACCATGTCCAATTCAATGAGATCTGCCAACGTATCATGACCACACACCGTTACCACACAATTACGGTATACTCTCTTTGCAATAATATATTCACCAACTGGTGTAGACACTTCAATTGATTTAATTAATAATTCTGGTGCCTTTGTAAATTTTGCAGCAACCAATGGAGTAACATAGGACAATGTAGAACCTGGGTCAATCAATGCATATACATTATGTGAGAATATGGACAATGTACCTGTGACAACATCAGGGGAAGCCTCTGAATTCTGGCGGTCCACCAAAGCATAAATGCGATTCTGGACCCCGCTAGTACTGGCTGCTCCTCTGGAACCCCTACCACGGCCAATAGGCTGTACAGTGAAGGAATCGATGCTGATGACGCAACGACCGATCCTGCCTGTCGTGCTATACCACCCATGCTCCTCTGTGGACAATCTCTCGCTATATGCCCCGGCATACCACACCAAAAGCATACATTCGTCCCTGACCGACATGTGCCCGAGTGAATACGCCCATAGTACTGACACTGCTGACGAGGAAAACCTGTTGCCTGTGATCCGTGAACCCCACTACTCTGCCCAGCTGAACCACCTCTAAACCCTCGAGACTGAGAATAAGCACCTACCATGGAATGAGAAAAAGATGGTCTGGGTGGTCTGGGAAACATACGAGGCTTAGATCCTCCTTGGGACATCATAGGTGGTCCCATAGGTCTAGCCTTTTTGGACTGTCCCCTGTCAAATTCATGCACTCTTCTCCTCTATCGTTGGTCTTCCATTTTCTGAGCGAAGTCCTGGATTCTCGCTATGTCCATGTCCTTATTCAAGGCAGCAATGGTGCAATCTCTCACCAAATATGGCTCTAATCTGTCCACGTATCGATGGACTCTATCTGTCATCGTAGCCACCACATTTGGCGCATATCTAGCCAAGGAATTAAATTGCAAGCTATATTCTCTGACACTCAAATTTCCTTGACGGAGATTTAGGAACTGATCCACACGTGCCTCGCGGATCTCATAAGAAAGATAATGATCTAGGAAAGACACTTTAAACTCTTCCCAAGTAGGTGGATTTGCACCAATATCACGGGATTTCTTCCAATCCTCATACCACAATATTGCCTCGCCTTTCAGTCTATACGCAGCAAGTTCAACTGTTTCTACCCCTGTCATGTGCATAACTTCCAAGGCCCTCTGAATTTGATCCACGAAGTCCTATGGATCTGCTATTAGATCTGACCCTGTGAAGATAGGAGGGTCCAGTTTCAAGAAATCCTGTGTTCTACGACTTGCCATTCTAGCCGTATCATCATCATGTGTCATTGCACCAGCTCGTCCCTGGCTTTGTGCCGCCACTAACTGTGTCAATATATGAACTGCATTTCTAAGATCCTGGTCCGTAGTATTGACTGGTGGTTCTACGGAGGGAGTGGAGGAAGCTCGTGACACAAATTCATGCTCAGTATCGCCTTGATTAACTTGATCAGGTGGTGGTATACTGGTTCCTTCACCAGCAATTCTATCTATCCTTTTACTTTTTCCTCGACCTCTTCTTGTCATCGACATTTTCTATATCAAAGAAAAACCAATCACCATGATCAGACACAATGCAACTTACAACATTGGCTCTATTGCACGATCTAGAATGAAGCAAAGAAACAACATCCTAAATGTCCCGTAGCCTCCTACTTATAAATGTGGTGCACAACACATTGATAAGTAAGACTTTACTCAGACACGGCTTTGTAGACACCCTTAGAACGACTGCTCTGATACCACTTTTGTCACACCTCGAATCCCAACGAGGCGTGATTGGCACCCGTAGCCGATAAGGCCCGAGAGAACCAAGCTTACCTATGTTCATCATATGCATACCAAGCAACCCCGTCATCACGTAACAACATGAAAGACGAATAATGAAAACATGGAACATGTGACATATATATATATACATATGAGAAACTTGGCCGTTGAGGCCATCAAAACAAGACTTCATGAGTCACCTTTTATACATATACCCACATGCGTCTACATAAGCCTCTAACAGATGCATTGACCAAAACAAACTAAAAGTCGGGACAAGTTCCCGTTTTACACAATATGTACATCACCAAAACATATATATACTCTGACTCGGAGAAGCCCCGAATTAGCTGGAGCTCACCAATGAACCGCTAGCAACTGGCAACCTACTGAGGAGGCCTACTGGTGCCTGCGCCTGCAGCAAGTAAGGTAAATTCCCCAAGAGGGGTCAGTACGAAATAAGTACTGAGTATGTAAGGCTCAGATGAAACTGTACAACACATGAATACTTCTATGAACTCAAATTGAACTCAAATGCATATTAATAATCAGCCATTCTATATTTTGGGAACCATGTATATTACTTTCATTACTTCTTTACTTCAATGCTCACTTGTCATTACATGTGTCACAATGTACCCGGGCCCCTACTGATCAGTGGGTCTTTACATAACATATCGTCATGTTGGGATCGGGTCGAGCTAGGCTTATGCCCCTAGACCTGCCACCCATAAATCAGTGCATCGGGATTGGGTCGAGCTAGGCTTATGCCCCTAGACCTGCCACCCATAAATCAACATATCAGGTTTGTCTCGAGCTAGGTTTTCACCCCTAGAGCTGCCCCCTGTCAGGTTCGGCTTGAGCTAGGCTTTCGCCCCTAAAGCTGCCCCCTGATCCAATAATATCGGGATTGGCTTGAGCTAGGCATTTCTCCCCTAAAGCTGCCACCCGTACTCAATCATTAACCACATATGCATTACTTTATTCATTACTTTGAGATTGATACTTCGATGGTCATAACGTTACTTGAAGCTTTGGATCATTGACCAATGAATGAGAGACATATGAATAGAATTATTGGAAACATAGCCCTGTTGGAACCATTAGACAATAATAAATGAACAAGATACATGAGTATAGTCACTTTTGAAACTTTAGAACACAACCTTATTGGACTTTTGGAACGTTATCAATGAATATGAGACATGAGACATGAGATTCACAATTGATCAATAAGCAGGAAACATGTGATAATAACCTTTGGTAGCCGGAAATAGGATGCCATAGCACATTTCGGAATAGGACAAGTGTAACATAAACATGAGTACTATGGGACAAGGTAACCTTACATACCTTCACTTCCAAGTATGAATATACAAGCCTATGTATGAACACAATAGTCCAGCTTCTTCCTTACGTCTTACTCTACAATACAAGTCCATACCGGAACTTACATTAGCAACTAGTCACTATAAAGGTGTACAAGACGACAATGAACCATGCGACTACCATATAGCGTCATGTCACCCCTTTACAATACAATCCACTGCATTTCCGTATCAACAACACCATAACATTACCCGCATTGACAAAAAGATCATACATCGATAGCATTTCACACCACACTTACCCTTTACGCTTTTCCTTTTATCATTCCGTCGTAATTATTCCTTTATAACAACATATAAACAATCATCCATACTTAATACAGTCCAACACACCTCCATACGATACTTTAAAGTCATTAAGACAACACCACAAGTTGATAATTACATCCAAAAAGGGTATCGGGGCTTTCGGGGATCAACTAGAGACGAAAGCATACAAAACCAAAATCTGGAGTGACCTGCACTGCCACCTGCGCACGCAGGTGGATGAGATGAGCACGCAGATGGCCTCTGTAAAATTCCAGGGCCTTCTGCTTTTTGCATCTGCGCCCGCAGATGCCCTCGTCTGCGGGGGCGGATGCCCGTTATTGGTCCGAAATGACTTTTTGGGGGTTTTTTAATGCCATGAATGGTCCATGATCATAACCCAACATATTTGAACATATTTTTGATCATCTTAAACACCAACATTCAGCCATGGCCTCACAACACACATAGCAACACTCAAAACCACATTTCATGGCCAATACGGTACCAAAACCATAACCAATTTCACAATAACAATTCCAAACGTTATACACAAAGATTAAACAAAGTAAGACTATAATCACATCTAACATGTCAATATTTTGTCACGCCCCGAGCCTACACCCTGGACGTAACCGGCACCCGAACCACGAATGGCCTGAGAGAACCACTTGGCCTGGCATGCAACTAATAAAACTGAACTTTTTATAAAATGCGGAAGCTGGAAACATGGGCTAACTTTGTAAACAAAATAAAATAAATTAACTTAAACTTTCATTGACTGAAACATTAAGAAAAAATTTATAAACTAATACAACTGACTTGACTTGACTATGTCTATGAAGCCTCTACTACATCATGAGTACAACAAAACCTTATGTAACAAAAGAAACTAGTGACTGAGACACTGTGAAGTCCTCGAAAGAATGAGAACTCCCTCAAGCTGATGTCATAGCCTATTGAAAAGTCTGAACACGAACCTCATATCTGAAAGCAGGGCACTACATCGTCCAATGATGCAGCGCAAAAAAAGCGTCAATACTTTGAATGTATTGGTACATAATAGCGGAATAAAAACTGAACTGAATAAACTTTTGAATTAAATCATAACATATGACATGAGTAAGGAGATATGGGACAAAAGATCTACTGCTTTTCTTGCAAAAACTATCGGGACTAAAGTAGTGCAATTGAATAAGTTATTTAAAAACACTAAAAGCATGTAAAAACTTAAATAGTAAACTTCGTGAAATATAAGCCCGATAGAAATAATTACAATATTGTAATAAAACAACTTTAATACAATTCATCAACTAAAACTGAGACTAGAGAATAAATGACTGAAGTCTAGACAAAACTTGAAAACAATGATTCATTAAACTTTCTTTAAACTAGTGGCCTCGACCAATCATATATTCTCTCAAAATAAGTAAGTTTTCTTTTGGGGAGTTTCTCTTAACCGACATAAACCATGTGAGCAACATGGAGTCCAATGTCTTGCCCACATTGAGAAGAGCCGTCTTCTACCTTGCCGAGATATAGACGAAATCATAACTTATGGATCCAAAACTTAGCCCGAAGGCCCACGGTGGCAACGTGGTTCTGGGGCATGTGACCTCGGACTCATACCCAACTCGGTGCTAAATAATCCTCCCAAAACATACTAGCTGCTCATAATATAGTCTTAAAAACATTCTTGAAACCATATTAGTATCTAAAATATCGTATCAAGAAGCAAATCTTTCTCTACGAGCCTTGGCTCTAAATCTTTATAACTTTGCTTTACTTTTCAAGATACGATAACTTCTTTTCACTTTTCAAGTCATGAAATTATGCATAAGGGTTTTTGATAAACTTTTCATAAATTTACTACCTTTGAACATACTTTATAATAAAACTATAAACGAATCTATTAAAGCATGAAATACACTTTCAATACAAAATTCCCAAGTCATAAGCTTTATGTGATAACTAAATCTTGGATATGAAAATTAAAATTAAATTCAAGAACGACCTTAACTTGGGAAATAATTGATAATACTCAAGGCATATTAAAGAAAATTGTAACAAGAATCAAGAACAATGCTTAGAATATTCAAATCTTAAAACCCTAACTTGAAATCATGACTTAATCATGGAACTATGACTCAATATGGGGATGAACAGGGTTCCCCACGAAAGATATTGCTCTTACGTACCTGAGAAGTCGAGAAACTTGAAGGAGATTTGATAGAACCTTGCTTGGAGATCCTAAGCTTTGATGTTCTTGAAATTTTTAGCCTTAGGGTTTTGGGAGAGGAGGGGAAATATAATGGAAATACTGATTAGGGCCTTTTAGGAGTTAAGTGACCAGGTTGGGGGGTTTCCTAGGGGTATAAGGACAAAAATGACCCTTTTTAATAATTTTCCGTCGGCCAAACGCGGCCCAGTTTACTGCACTGCATCATGTTAGTAAAATGACCATAACTTTTTACTCGGGACTCGTATGGATGAGCGGTTGGTGGCGTTGAAAATAAGACTCGAAGATATTTCATTTGGTGGGTCTTGGGTCACAAAATTCTGCATATTTCAAGAGTTATGCTCGTTTGAAGTTGACCCAAGTAAAATCACATACCAAAACTCGATTGATCGAAATGCTCTCAACTCAACTTTGCGCTAAATGTTTCTTATGACCATAATTTACATCAAAAGAACTCATTACACTAGGGAATTGATCCTAACACTTATATTTAATTGGAAACATTGGGTTTAGGGCCTTTACTCGTACAAAGAATAGTTCAAATCCTAGTCAAAATTTTTGGGGTGTTACATATTTACTCCACCAAATTTATTACCTTCAAAACCACAAGTCCATAGTCAAGTTTACAAGGCAAAACACCCTTCAATTTAGCAAACATGTACACTTCACTTATTGTGAACTTCTCAATGCTCCACCAACATAACCAACGTAATATACACCATATGTTATGCATAAAATATATTAATCCATCATAATAAACACTTACCAAGTCTTACCAATTGATGATCTTGGCCAAAAGAGTGACTTAGGGTTCTTGAGAGCAAAGGAGAAAATGTTGGAAAATTCTAGAAATGTTATGAGAGTCCAAATGAATAAAATCTGATTTTTCTTACTTTATATAGTCCCTCATGTCTCCCTTATCTTTTCCTTAGAATTTAATGCCATGTTGATTTGGTCAAATGGATCAAAATGGAAGAATGGGTCAAAAATCCCCTTGTTGGGCCATGTCTTCTTATGAATTTTGGGCTTCACTTATGGCCCAATTGTACAAGACTTATTAATGCCCACATTTTAATGCATAATTTAACAATTCTCTCATGTTTTCATTTTTCCATAAATGTTACGGTTGTCAGCTAAACTTAGAAACGTACGGGGTGTTACACAAACACACATGCTTTTCTTGTTTTTTTTTCTAGAATTCTCAAGAACACCCCTTTGGGCTCTTCAAACCCTAAGTCATCTTTGGAGAAAGATCATCATCTTCCAAGATTAGGTAAGTGATTACTCTTGTGAATTAATATATTATATGCATGGGAGAGTATGTAGATCATGTTGGTTATGCTTGGACGTGTTGAATATGGCACTTTGTGTTTTTGTAAAAGATGTGTCATCTATGGAATTTAAACTTGAAAGACAACTTGTTGTCTTGATGAAAGTGCATGGTATGGATGAAATATCAACATGTATGGTGTGATTATGGTCCTAAACTTGTTATTTTTCTATAAGTGTAAATTATGGGATTTTGGCCGATTTGTTGTTGTGAAGTGTATTGAAGTGATTTGATGGAATAATTGTGATGTTGTGGTGATGAAGAGTGGAAAGTATGAACTTGGTGTGACATACTAATGGTTTATGATATTTTGGTCAATGTTGGGAATATTGTGGGATTATTGGTATGATAATTTCATCAATGGTATTGTCAAGGGGGAAATGACAATTTTACATGTAAACATGTAATTCATTGACGTCATATGCATTTGTAAGGTAGTTGGTGGTTAATGTTGGTTCCGTTATGTACTTGTGTTATAGAGTGAAACATAAGGAAGGAGCGGTACTATTGTATGCACGTCTAAGATTGTGTATTTGTATTGAGAATACAAGTTATGTAAGGTTACTCTTTCCGTATTCTTCGACAACATATTGTTCCTATTGACATTGGGCTTGTTCTATTCCGAGAGGTTTTGACGTATAACAATTCAGGTTGACGTATATTTTTATTCATATGTGTCCTATTCTTAGTTGACTTATGAGTCACTTATCTCTTATTCATTGACTGAAGTTCCAAATATGTCATAACGTTGTAATTTCTAAAAGAACTATCTCAAATAGAGTAAGATATAAAGAGAATTTATTTATTCTTGAAAAGTATTTTCCAGTCATGTCATGTTTCAAAGTCAAATATTATTATGATTATCTTAGTACCAATCTCATATGGGTAATGAAGGAAGTAATGTGCAAGTAAATATACCAATCCCTCAAAAGAAAGAGATTAAGTTACATATGTTTGTTGAGTGCAAAAGTGTGGGAAAATCCTAGATGTGTGGTGAACACGATTCCAAAGTTCCAACAATATTATTACTCTAAAGTTTCTAGAATATTATGCTCCAAGTTTCATAATGTTATGACTATCATTATATCAATCTCTTGAAAGTAAAGAAATGAGGTAAGGCATATATGTATGTTTCCAATATTATCATGATCCTCAATGTATCAATCTCACACAAGTAAAAGTATCAATCTCTCCCAAGTAAGAAACCAAGAAAGGTGTGTAAATATTCATTAACCCACCAAAGAGTGGATGTAGTCATTAACCCACCAAAGAGTGGATGTAGTTATTAACCCACCAAAGAGTGGATGTAGTCATTAACCCACCAAAGAGTGGATGTAGTCATTAACCCACCAAAGAGTGGATGTAGTTATTAACCCACCAAAGAGTGGATGTAGTTATTAACCAAGAAGATAAATAATAATGATAATGAGTGTAAAGGCAAAGAAAGAATCTATTGCATATAAAGAATATCTTGAAGGCAAGTCTCTTGAGTAAAAGTAATTCTCTCTTGAATAAGGGGGTATATAAAGGATGGTAAATGGCAATAACAGAGGAAATGTTCATGGTTCCTCACATATAGAAAGAGAGTTTATTCACATTTACTATTTCTCTTAAATTGACTCCGTTGTTGTTGTTATTATGTATGATGAATTTCTTATGAGCCTTACATACTCAGTACATTCTTCGTACTGACCCCCTCGGGGGACTTACCTTACATGTTGCAGGTGCAGGCATTAGTAGACCTCCTCTATAGACTGAGGATCATTTGCAGAGTTTTGGTGAGCTCCACTCGGTTCGGAGCTTTCTGGGTCATAGTTGTATATTTGTTTTGATATTGTAAATATTGTATAAAATGGGGACTTGTCTTGACTTTAAGTTGATCTTGTTGATACTTCTGGTAGAGGTTTTTGTAGACATATGTGGGTATGTGGATGTAAGAGACGAATGTCCAATTTGACTTGATGGCCCCAACGACCAAGTTTCCTAAATATATATATATAACATATGTTTCCATGTTCATGTCTTCCGCATAGTTGCATGAAGTATAATGAGATTCATACGAGTAAATACATACGAAGGTTCATGAGCAAAGATTGGTTCTCTTGGGCATCGGCTTCGGGTGCCAGTCCGGCTCGAATGGGATTTTGGGTCGTGACACCCATCAAGCAATGGTGGCACTCCTATATTTACTTCAAACATACAAGATCTCATTAGATGACTTAGGCATTATTTTCACATGCCTTTCTTGACTAATTTTTCCCTTGAAACTTGAGGGAGGAGCATATACATCAGTTCAAGCACTTGACTCAGTATGGTATCTCAGTGATAGAGTATAAGACTTGATTTTATGCATTATCCCATCATACCATGTTGATTCTTTTGGATGAGACTGAGAGGATCTGGAGATTTGTGAGAGGGTTGATATTCAGGATCTGGAGGCAGTGTTTCCTACAGCTAAGTCTGGGGCTACATTTCATAGGGTGGCTAAAGACTTCGAGCTCATGCGTTGTGAGGAGTTTGGGGATTTGATGGACAAGAGGTCCCATACTTCTGGTCAGCTTGATAGTTCCTCATCTGGAGTTAGGGGATCTTTCAGTAGGGGTTTTCTCCCCCAACATAGTAGACCAGTTAATTTAGACAAGCCAACATCAGTCGATTCTTAAATTTTAAAAAAAAGATAGTATTTCCCTAGTCTATTAAAGAGTACTTGTAATTGCAATAGCTTGTAAGAAAAGTTCTATTAAAATAGAAATTCAATAGAGATTTTTTTTATTATTTATCACATTCATTTTCATTAAATTCCATTTAAACTAGGGGTATTTAGTACATAGGATAAGATAAGAAAAGATATTTTATAGATTGAAATATCACATGAGACTATTTTATTCCACACTCCATATGGGATAGTAATCACATAATTTTTATACAAATGGTAGGAGAAACTTGCAATGACCCGTACTAGAGTTTTGGAATTTTCTACAACATTTTAGTATTCATGGGTTGGGAGAGTGGAGGCTAAGGTTCTGAGGCGTTTGGTTGAGAATTAAGTAAGTTTCAAGTTTTGAATGGTTTTTAAGTTGGAATGATTGACATTGGTCAACACTCGGAGATTCGAGCGTGATCAGAATTTCGTCAGTTCCATCAGCTTTGGAACGTCAAAATTAGGTTGGTAGCATAGTTGGTACGGTCTCAAAGCTCTCAGATTGATTTTGAGCATTTAGACGGGATAATGGAAAGTTTTGGCCTTTGTAACGATCCAAATCGTCGTTACGTTGAAATAAGAGGTAAAGCTTTCGCCAAGTCTTTCCTTAGACAATTTTTAAAAATTCAGGGCTAGCCTAGTAATGGACGATTTTTGAAAGTGAACTAGTCTAAGGATATCTGATATTAATGTAAGCATTGGTGGGGGTATTTGACTTGATTTTTAGATAGATGACGAGTTTAGGAAGCCATAGAAACTTTTGGCATGTAAAATGGAGTTATAGAACTCCGGTTATAGAGTTTACCATGGAAGAGTTGGTTTGCGATATCATATTTCAAGGAATGTATTGTAAAATAGACACAATTGGATAAAGGCCCCGAGATTCAGTCTCAGGGCCGGCTGCTGCAGCTAAAAAGGGAACCACTGCAGCGGTAGCCTGCAATTCATCGTAAATTGTTACAGCAGTAAAATGTAGTGTTCTTATAGTTTTTAAACCGAAAACACATTTTCATTCCACACTTTTTAAAAAATGAACCAAGACTCTAGGGAGGGAGATTTTCTGCTAATTTTTAGAAGCTTTCATCTTTGGAGGTAAGTTCCTTACATTCTAAACTTGAATTACTTCTTAGAATCACTGAAAATTATTAGAAACTTGTTCATGCTGGAAATTGGGGTTTAGCCCTAATTCATGAACTTAATGTAAATTGGTAGGAATGAGTATAAAATCAGTAGATAATGATTCTAGGGTGTTAGAAAATACTAATTGGGATAGAATCATAGTTGTTCATGCTAATTAAAATAGAGTTCTTGAGGTTTGAGGGGTAGAAAATCCTAAGATAATGAACTAGGGCAATTTTCTGGTTAAAAATAGTTAATTATTAAGCCCTAGTGATTAAAAAGGAATGAAATGATTGAATTGGGTGTGTGACCTTGTTGTTATAGATCAAGAATAAGGTGAAAGAGATAGGAAAGGCAAGCTTGTGGCCTAGAAGTAATTTTGAGCAAGGAATTGAGGTAGGTTATGATTTATTGTAGCAATTAGACTTGCTTGACTCTGTGTTTATTTGTGAATTAAGTATTTGTGATTGCTTTTGAGCACTACTTATGGTTATTGACTGCATTTGCATGTTAATACATAGTGATGATGATAAGATGATAATGATGGTGATGATGATACTGAAATCATGATGTTGTTGATGATCATGATGATGATGGGATAGTGATGATGATAATGAAATCATGATGTTCATGATGTTGTTGATGATGTTGATAAGATTAAGAAGACAAAGAGATGTTGCACACATCTTGCATTCATACATTCATTCATGTGAATTAAATATTCGGTTATAACTTATAATTATATGTTGTGATGCAACTTGTTGCTAAATTGGGCTAAGTGTAAACATACATTAATAGGAGTGGTATTCCTTCTAAAGTGAAGTGTCATAAAAGTGTTGTTGTTATTGATTATGAGTTCTGTGATGATTGTTGTTGGATCTATTTGGTTTGCTTATTTGTATGGTATTGAGTTGAGTCGGCCTATGATGCCTACCAGTATTTGCTGATGTACTGATACTACCTGTGCTCTTCTTTTTATTGAGTGCAAAACGTATTCCAGCATTTAAGATGAGACTTCGGCTCTCGCAAACAGTTCTAGATTTCAATTTAAGGGTGAGCACCATGATCGGACAACCTTTGGATCTTTTTTTTTGGGACTAAGACACTCTTATGTTGAATTTTGTATTTTTGGACAATATTTGAGTTATAGACTTGAATACTCTTAGATGTTCTTGTACAGTGATTTCAGGTCACGGGGATGTAATAAATAGAGGATATTCGCACTATATTAGTGACTTGATGATTTTGTTGGTTTGACATTATTACATATTAATTGAATAAGGGATATAAGAACTTGTTAATAATAAAGTTAGTATAAGGTGAATGTGAATGTAACACTTGGTTAGTGAGGGTTGGGTTAAGTACAATTCTTTTGCCATAGTTTAGGTTGTGTGTCAATCATGACCGTTTGGGTCGTGAAAAAGATGGTATCAGAGCACTGGGTTCATAGATCTCATCGTACAAGAACAAGGCTAGTAGAGTCTTGCGAAATGGTATGGAGACGTCTATACTTTTTTCAAGAGGCTACAGGGCTTTAGGGAACAAAATTCCTTTTTTTCTTCTTTTCGTATTATTACTTGATTCCAATTTCTATCTAGTGATCCAAATTGGTATCTAACTCTTTTATTCTTGTTTTGATGATGGTGAGTACCCATTTCTCTAGAGCAGCAACATCCATCCCAGTACCGGCGCTAGCAGCAGTACCTACACCAGCTGATGTGGCTATAATTTGGGACAGACTACATGTGAGGGGCGGGGCCAGAAAAGGAGAGAGAGGGGCAACACTTGCTAGGGGGGAGCCTGGGCATCCGGAGGATCGGCTAGGCAAAGGACTCCCTCCCCTCCCCCTCCAAAGGGTGCTTAAGAATTAGCTCAGAATGAGGATGTAGTGATTGAGAAAGAAGAAGTAGTGGTCCCTGAAAATGTAGTGCTTGTACAACATGGTGCAACCCAGGTACCTATGACTGCAGGATTGATTCAGCAAGTGTTGGGATACTAAGGCAGTTTGGCTGGCACCGATGCTACTCCTGCTATTCCAGTATTCCCATCCCAACCTTAAAGTATGCAGCTAATGTGGCACCCAGGATGGATGAGGGCTCAGAGACAGGGGTGTATCCACGACAGGTACTTGGACCAGTGATGACTGATGATGACTATGAACTTTTCTTCTAGTTCATAAAGATGAAACCCCCAGTATTTCAAGGTGATGAGTCTGAAAATGCCTTTGAATTTTTGTTGGATTATCATGGAAGCCTGCGTAAGGTGGGTATTGTTGAACGATATAGTGTGAAGTTTGTTTCTTTTCAGCTGCAGGGTGAAGCCAAGCAATGGTGGAGGTTATTCATTAAGTGTAGGGTTGCCTTAACTCTACTTACTTGGGAGTAATTCTAGAATATTTTTCTTGAGAAGCATGTTCCCTATGCTTATCATGCTCAGAAGAAGGTATTGTCCTAATTTCTTATTTGCAGGTCAGTTGACTTAGCAATCGGCTTCTAGTGCTCTAGTTCTAGCATGTCGTGGTGGTGAAAGAAATGGTATAGGTCGTCCCCAAGGTAGGCGTGGTAGCTAAGCTGCAGAAAGGGGTGGCACCCAAGCCAACCGAGGTGGGGGATAGGTTAATAGAAATGGTGCTCAGACTGGTAGAGGTGGTGGTCAGGGTAGTGAAAGGGCCCAACTTTATGCTGTTCCATCTCATCCTGAAGTAGAAGCTTCTAATGTTATAATCACAGTACTATTCTTGTCTGTGATCGTATGGGGCTTCTATATTGTTTGATCCCAGGTTTATTTCTCCTATGTGTCTGTGAAGTTTGCTTTGGGTTGGGACTTGGACTGTGAATTGTTTGATACTCTTATGTATGTGTTTACTCCGATCAGGGTGTCGGTATGTGTTGATCAGGTTTATAGGGCTTGCATCGTGATGTTTATGGGGTACAAAACCTTGGCAGACTTAGTAATTCTAGACATGGAGGAATTTGATATTATTATGGGGATGAGTTGGTTTTGTCCTTACCATGCCATTCTTAATTGTTATACTAAGACCATCACTGTAGCGATAATTAGGATGGAGAAATTAGAGTGGTACGGTACTTTTAAGCCTACTCCTATGAGAATTGTGTCAGCTATTCATTCCCAGAAATTAGTATAGAAGGGTGTAGGGCATTTTCAGCCCATCTTTGGGAAGGTAAATCTGTAGTTCCTCTTATAGCTTCAGTCCCAGTTGTTTGTGAGTTCTTAGAAGTATTTTCTAATGACCTTCTGGGTATGCCTTCGGACAGTGAGGTTGAATTCTATACAGATTTAGAGCCCAAAACTCGACCCATCTCTATCCCTCCTTATCGTATGGCACCAGTGGAGTTGAGAAAGCTGAAATCTCAGTTACAAGAATTGTTAGAAAAAGGTTTTATTCGCCCAAGTGTTTCTCCTTAGGGTGCTCCCATTTTATTTGTGAATAAGAAGGATGGTAGTATGAGGATTTGAATAGACTACTGCCAGTTGAATAAGGTAACCATTCGCAAAAAATATCCCTTGCCTAGGATTGATAACCTGTTCGACTAGTTTTAGAGAGATACAGTCTTCTTAAAAACCAATTTGAGGTCAGGGTATCATCAGCTCAAGATTAGGGCAGAGGACATACCAAAGACTGCTTTTCGAACTCGTTATGGGTATTATGAGTTTCTAGTCATTTTTTTGGCTTGACCAATTCCCCAGCTGCCTTTATGATCCTGATGAATGGGGTCTTTAAGTCATTCTTGAATTCATTTGTTAATATTTTTATTGATGACATATTTGTTTACTCCAAGAGCGAAGATAGGCATGAAGCTTATTTGCGTATAATATTAGGGTGGCTTAAAAAGAAGCAAATATATGCTAAATATTCCAAGTGTGAGTTCTGGCTATCTTTCATGTCCTTCAAAGGGAACATGGTTTCTATGGAAGGAGTTATGGTAGACCCGCACAAGGTTAAAGCTGTTAAGAATTGGGCTAGGCCTATAAATGTGACAGAAATTTATAGTTTTGTGGGGTTGACCAGTTATTACCATCAGTTTGTTAAGGGGTTTGTTGTTATTACTTCGCATATGACCCACCTTACTCAGAAGGAAGTTTCATTTATGTGGGATGACAAGTGTGATGAGAGCTTCCAAAAGCTCAAAACTTTATTAACCTTAACCCCAATTTTCACATTGCCTATTGAAGGTAAAGATTTCATTGTATATTGTGATGCCTCACGGTTGGGTTTAGGCACTGTTTTGATGCAGGACCAGAACATAATTGCTTATGCTTTGAGGCAACTAAAGCCATATGAGAAAAACTACCCTACATACGACTTGGAATTGGTGGTAGTGGTCTTTGTATTGAAGATTTGGAGACATTATCTTTATAGGGTAAAGTGTGAAGTATGAAGTGTTTATGGACCACCGTAGCTTGCAATATGTGTTCACCCAGAGAGACCTAAACCTAAGATAGAGAAGGTGGATGGAGTTGATCAAGGACTACAATATCTTATTTCTATAACACCCGAGTAAGGACAATGTGATGGAGGACGCGTTGAGCCGAAAACCAGTAAGTATGGGAAGCTTAGCATGGATGGAGGTGTCAAGGCACCCACTGGAAAGAGAGGTACAATCTTTGGCTAACAGTTTTCTGAGATTACAAAAGACTAGTGAAGGAGAAGTATTAGCCCATGTAGAGGTTAGGTCCACACTCTTCGACCAAATCAAAAGCAGGCAGTTCGAAGACAAGAAACTGAGCAACCTCTAAAAAAATATGTTGTAGGGTAAAGCTAGGGAGTCCGTCCTTGATGATGAAGGAGTGTTGAGAATTCGTTGGCACTTGCGTGTACCATGGGTGGGCAACCTGATTTTGACTATTATTGCAGAGGCTCCCAACTCTAAGTACTTTATACATCCGAGTTCCACCAAGATGTATAAGGACTTGAGGCAACATCAATGGTGGCAAAGAATGAAGCATGACATTGTAGATTTTGTGATCAAGTGTCAAAATTGCCATCAGGTCAAGTATGTACATCAGAAACCTGGTGGTACTTTTCAAAGGATGCCTATTCTGGAATGAAGGTGGGAAAGGATAACCATGGACTTTGTGGTTGGTCTTCCAAAGACCTTGAGGAAGTGCTACTCTATATGGGTCATTATTGATCGGTTGACCAAGTAAGCTCACTTTATTTTGGTAAGGGTGGATTATAATGTGGCTCAGTTGGCTAAAATTTATGTAAAAGAGATTGTAAGGCTACATGGGGTACTTTTTTAGATTGACTGAAATAGAGGTACTAAGTTTACCTCCAATTTTTGGAAGTAATTTTAGTCAGAGTTGGGTTTTAGATTAGACCTAAGTACAACTTTCCATTCACAGACCGACGGTCAGTCAGAGTAAACTATTCAAGTGCTTGAGGACATGCTTCGGGCTTGTGTAATGGACTTCGGGGATCGGTGGGACCAATATCTACCTTTGAGTGAACTCGCTTTCAACAATAGCTACCACTCCAGTATTGACATGGTTCCTTTTAAAGCCTTATATGGTCGAAGATGTAGGTGTGTAATTAGATGGTTTGATGCATTTGAAGTGAGGCCTTGTGGCACTGACATGCTCAAGGATTTGATGGAGAAGGTAAAGCTTATACAAGAAAAGCTTATAGCAGCTTAGAGCCGATAAAAAGAGTATGCGGACAATAAGGTGAGAGATGTGAAGTTTAAAAGGGGGAGAAAGTACTCTTAAAAGTGTCATCTATGAAGGGTGTAATCTGTTTTGGTAAGAAGGAAAAATTGAGTCCGAGATACATCGGACCCTTTGAGGTTTTGAAGGAAGTGTGGTCAGTAGCATACAAGCTACCCTTGCCTCCTAGCATATTTGGGGTTCACACGGTATTCTACGTATCCATGTTAAAGAAGTATCACGAAAATGGTGATTACATCATTCGTAAGGACCTCGAGTTATTTGATAAGGAGTTATCTTACGAAGAGGAACCAATTGCTATATTGAATTGAGATGTGAGAAAGTTGAGGATCAGGGTCATTCCTTGTCTAAAGGTTCAATGGAGGATCTATACTATTAAAGAAGCGACTTAGTAGACAGAGGAGAACATGCGCAAGCGATATCCGCACTTGTTCATTGACTCAGGTATTTTCCCTTACTTAGCTATGTAATTTCAGGCTATTTGTCATTCGGAGATGAATGAGTGGTAAATTGGTATCTAATGTAATGACCAAAATCATCGTTACGCTGAAATATGAGGTAAAACTTTCTCCAAGTCTTCCCTTAGATAATTTTTAAGAAATTTGGGACTAGCCTAGTGCTGGATGATTTTTGAGAGTGAACTAGACTAATGAAATCTGGTATTAATATGAGTGTTGGTGGGGGTGTATGACTTTATTTTAATATAGATGACGAGTTTTGTAAGCCGTAGCAACTCCAACACATAAAATGGAGTTATAGAACTCAGGTTAGAGAGTTTAGCATGGAAGAATTGGTTCGCGATGTTGTATTTAGAGAAATGTATTGTAAAATAAACATAATTAGGTAGAGATCCTGAGATTCTACCTTGGAACCGCTCCAGTAAAAAAAAGGAACCGCTGTAGTGGGAAAAGTACTACTGCAGTGGTAGCCTGCAATTTGTAGTGAACTGCTGCAGTGGTAACTTACCCGTTGCAACGGTAAAATACAATGTTTTTACAGTTTTAAAACCAGAAACACGTTTTCACTCCCCATTTTTTAAAATATGAACAAGACTCTAGGGAAGGCGAGTTTTTGCTAATTTTCAGAAGTTTTCATCTTTGGAGATAAGTTTCTTACATTCTAAACTTAAATTACTTCTTAGAATCACTGGGAGTTATTAGAAACTTGTTTATGGTTGAAATTGAGATTTAGCCCTAATTCATGAACTTAATACAAATTGATGGGAATGAGTATAAAATCAGTAGATAATGATTCTAGTGCGTTAGAAAACACTAATTGGGGTAGAATCATAGTTGTTCATGCTAATTAAAGTAGAGTTCATGAGGTTTGAGGGGTTGAAAACCCTAATATAATTAACTAGGGCAATTTCATGATTAAAAATTATTAATTATTAATCCCTAGTGATTAAAAAGGGATGAAATGATTGAATTGGGTGTGTGACCTTGTTGTTATAGATCAAAAACAAGGTGAAAGAGAAAGAAAAGACAAACTTGTGGTCTAGAAGTGATTTTGAGCAAGGAATCAAGGTAAATTACAGTTTATTATAGCAATTAGACTTGCTTCACTCTATGCTTATTTATGAATTAAGTATTTGTGATTGTTTTTAGCACTACTTGGGATTATTGACTTCATTTGCATATTGATATATATTGATGATAATGAGATAATGATGGTGATGATGATACTGAAATCATGATGTTCATGATGATATTGATAATAATGATGATGATATTGAAATCATGATGTTCATGATATTATTGATGATGTTAATGAGATTGAGAAGAGAAAGAGAAGATGCGCACATTTTACATTCACACATTCATTCATGTGCATCGAATGTTTTATCGTAATCAAATAATGTGATGCAACTTGTTGTTGAATTGGGCTAAGTGTAAACATACATAAATATGAGTTGTATTCCCTCTAAAGTGAAGTGTCATAAATGTGTTGTTGCCATTGATTATGAGTTTTGTGATGATCGTTGTTACATCTATTTGGTTTGCTTATTTGTATGGTGTTGGGTTGAGTCAGCCTATATGCATACCAGTACTTGTTGATGTACTGATTCTATCTGTGCTCTTCTTTTTGTTTAGTACAGAGTGTGTTCCAATTTTTGAGACGAGACCTCAACTCTACCTAGCAATTCTGGATTTCGATTTAAGGGTGAGCACCATGATCGGGTAGCCTTTGGATCTTTCGTTTTATGTTCATGTCCCTTGTTACGAGACTAAGACATTTCTATGTTGAATTCCATATTTTTGGACAATATTTTAGTTATTGACTTGAATACTCTTAGATGTTCCTGTACGGTGACTTTAGGTCCTAGGGATATAATAAATAGAGGATTTACGCACTCTATTAGTGACTTGATGATTTTGTTGGTTTGACGCTATTACATATTTATTGAATAAGGGGATTTTAGAACTTGTTAATGATGAAGTTAAGGTGAATGTGAATGTAACACTTGAGGGTTGGGTTAAGCACGGTTCTCCCACCATAGTTTAGGGTGAGTACCTATCATGACCGTTTGGGTGGTGATAGCCTTTAGTCAACTTTCGTCAATATTTATGGAAAACAACCTCCATGAAAAATTCTGATTGCATTAGTGAGTTTGAAATATCAAATTTGGTATAGTAGCATTGTCAAAATATTTTTGTGGACTCCAAACTCATTTCGAGAGTTGGTTCGGGGACTTTTGGACTTGTGCTTCAGCTACTTATTGTCATTTGGTGCAAGGGAATTCCTTTTTTTTTTTTGCGTTCACGAGGAGGGTGTCGCATTCGCAAAGAAAGAGGTCAGATATTCATCGTGTATGCCGAGATGGTGTTGCGTTCATAAAGAATAGGAGACCTGGCAGCTTTAAAATATTTCCTTTTCAGGGCTAAACCCCATTTTCAACATTCTTGAAGCTTAGACCTCGATTTTGGGAGAATCAAAGTGTGGTTTTCAAGATTTCATCTTTGGGTAAGTCTCTAATCAACTTTTTCTTCATTACCCACTAGTTATTTCATTAAATTACCTTCAAACCTTGGGTTTCAATTGAAAATTTTGGGGGGTTTCTGGTAAAGTTAAAATTTGATAATTCGATAATTTCAAGGTTGATTTCAACTCCATTTTTGATGAAATTTCACATTTATACTTCTTAAAATATAGGTAATATAAAATTTTAGTAAAATTCGATTTTTGCCCTTGTGGGATTGGGGTTGATTTTTGGATTGACTTTTTGGACCCAGATTTAAAATTTAGCATTATGGGTATCGTTGATTTTTTTTTATCATATAGAATTCATATTTGAATATATTGGGCTTGTTCAGATCAATTTAAAAAGTCAAGGCCTCTATCTACTTTTCCAGGCTTTGATTCAACTTACAGTCTTCTTTTAAGTAAGTGGACACTTCTTTGACTCTTTTTCAATGTGTTTATGTGGTATTTGTGTGTAAGGTGAGTAATGAGGAACTAGGGGTCCTATATAGATGAAATGACGAGCATATATGCGGGTACCAATCTATCTATGAAGGGAATAAAATTAATAAATTGACCGTTTGGATTGGGCTTCTAAAATTAATGAGTGTTGTGCTATAATTACCCAGTAATTGAGTTGTTGGTGCCTGTTTCACTTATTTACATGTGGTTGGCATGAGTTTTGCCTTCATGTTGTGTGGGAAAGGTTATTGAGATATGAGATATTATTATTGATTGTCCGAGACTAGACATGTACTGATGTTTGTATATTTCGTCATCCTTCCCTCATATGCATATTATCATGGTTCTACTGGTTATTTCCCTTGGCCTTCGGATGGTTAGATTTATTTAAGGCACCAGGATATTTGATTATTTACTTGCTCCGCAACACCAACGATGGGCTTAATAGGCTCCGTGACATCAAATATGGGTTTAAAGAGTTGTATATAGACAAGGCCAGTCCTTCATGGGTCCCAACTAGCTATACAGGGCAGCGTATGTATACAGGGTAGGACATGCATGCATCATATCCATCATCATCATATTCCACATACCATTGTGTGGCATAGATCACACTCATCATACCTTTGTCACTGATTGTTTTGGTTTGGTGAGCTGATATTGAGATCTTTACACTGACTTCAATTATTTTGATGTGATCAAACATATCTAATATCTAAACTTATGTGCATGGTTGAAATTTGTATCATTAGAGCTTGGTTTTGGCTGGTACTGTGTATATTACTGTTATATTAGGGTGATATTTCCTAAGTGTAGGTTTTGGTTGTTCTGGATTGTTGGTTTGACTGGCTCTCACCATGAATTAGGGTAGGTCAATAACATTGTTGAGTACATATTGTAGTGCTCACCCTAACTTTTCTACATCTTAAGTGCAGGTACTGAGCAGGCGACCCCTGAGCATTCATTATATATTTGGTGATTACAATCTAGAGATTAGGGTAGCAATTGTTGGTTCTTAGAGCTGACCCAAATCTCTTTTACCTTTTATTCCTTACGCTTATTTTGTATTTGAGACATTCATACTACTTTACTGTACTCAGCTTTAGAGGTTTGTATTAGTGACATCCAGACCTGGGATTTTGTATTGATATTGGATTTTCTTCTATGTCTATTGGGTTGAGATAGGCTTACCTGTAATGGTGGGTGTGACAAATGCCATCACGGTCCCAATTTTGGGTCATGATAGATGGTATCAGAGCCTCAGGTTCATTTGTCTCACAAGTACAAGCCAAGTCTAACAGAGTCTCGTGGATCGATACAGAGACATCCGTTATCTATCTTCGAGAGGCTATAAGAATTTAGTAAATATTATTTTTTTTCTTTCTTATTGTGTGATCTTGATCCTTTTACTTGAAATTTTGAGATTCTTATCTTATTCTCTCACCGATGGTAAGGACTCATGCATTACTAGATAGAGGGCAGGATCCCATACCAACTCTTGATCTGGGGGTCCGAGCTGGGACACGTGGATAGGGTAGGGGATGTGGTAGGTGTAGAGGCAGAGGTTATGGTAGGGGGAGATCTCATGGAGCCACTCAGTTTCTTGATAGGGCGGAGTTTCCTGGGATTGAGTTTGAGGTAGGTGATGGTGATGTTCATGTCCCAGTTAATGATGTAGGTCCAGGTTGGGCACCACAATGTTTTATTGCTTCACCAATTCTCCAAAATACCTTGCTTCAAGTTTTGAGAGTTTTGAAGGGCATGACCCAGAGGGTCAGATTAGCTGTTACTCCATATTAAACTAGAGTGGGGGGCCCGATCCCAAATCAACAACACGTTTTAATTTGCCAGTGATTCAGCCAGCATCGATGTGATGTTATGTAGTTGATGGGAGTAAAAGCTATAGGGGGTAAGGGTTTCTATGTCAAATGAGGAGCAGCGGTGGTTTTAAAGGTTTAGGAAGATGGATCCACCCTAGTTTTAGGGAGGCCAGTCTAAGGATGCATATAAATTTTTTGTTATCTGCCACGAGATGTTGGAGAGTGTGGGGTTAGTTAGTACCACGGGGTTGATTACATCATCATCATAACTTTACAAATGTGTGGCCCTACCAAACTATAAGAAAGCTCCTATATTGACTCCAAGATAGCAATTTCTCCTTCAATGACTTGGGCTATATTTGCACAGGGTTTTCTTGATAGATTTATCCATCATAGCATGAGGGAGGAGTGCATACATCAATTCGAGCACTTGAGATAGGATGGTATTTCTGTGACAGAGTATGAGACTCATTTTTATGCTTTGTATCGCCATGCTATATTGATTTTTTCAGACAAGGCAGAGAGGATCTAAAGATTCGTGAGAGGCTTGTCATTTGGGATCATAGAGGCAGTATTATCTTTAGTTCAGTTTGGATCTCCTTTCTAGAAGGTAGTTGAGGCAACTAAGGAGTTTGAGTGGATGCTCCACAAGGAGTTCAGGGATTTGAGGGACAAGAGGTCCTGTAATTCTGGTTAGTTCAGTGGTACCTCATCTGGAGGTAGAGGTTCTTTTAGGAAGGATTTTTAGCCTCAACAATATAAACCAATTAAGGCATCCAAGGGAGGACAACCTGAACGTGATTCTTTCAGTCCAGGGTAGGCTTTTCATGGTCATTCCTAGAGGTTCTCAGGTCGTGGTGGCCATTCTAGTCATTCTGGGTATTTTGGTCATCAGGGTTCATCTTAGCAGGGTTTAGTTTGTCCAGGTTGATTTACACGTGGCGATCTTGGGCATTTCAAAAGGGAGTGCCCACATCTCAGAAAGAGGGGTTATCAGGCTCTAGTGAGGATTTCAACACCCCCAGCTAGGGGTCAGGGTGGATCTCAAGGAGGTAGAGGTACACCACCAGCTGGGCGTGGAGGTGGTAAATGAGTGGTTCAAGCAATAAATGATAGAGCTTGTTTTTATGCTTTTCTGGGTAGGCCTGAGGTAGATTCTTCTGATGCAGTCATTTTAAGTATTGTCTCAATTTTCCATCGACCTGCTTCGATGTTATTTAAACCTGGTTCTACTTTCTCCTATGTATCATCAGTTGAGATTTATTCAAGGCACCAGGACACTTGATTATTTACTTGCTCTGGGACACCAGGGACGGGTCGGGAGGGCTCTGTGACACCATATACGGGTCCAAAAGGCAGTATATGGACAAGGCCAGCCCCCATAGGTCCCACTCCTAGCTAGAGGTCTTTATAATTTGTGTTAAAACTGGTCCAAACCAAAAAATTAAACCAAACCGATTAAATAAACTGATTATTATTTGACTTGGTTTGGTTTGGTTTTGTATTTTTAAAAATGATAATATTTGGTTTGGTTTTGGTTTTCTTCAAAATAACCGAACCGAACCGACAAATTATATATATATATTTTATAATTATATATACAAAATAAATTATTTTTTATGAATAATTTTAAATATCTTATATATGTTTTCATCAAAATTTATTTATAATTTAAATATCTTGTATTAGATGTACGTCATCTTATTATTTTATGTGGTAATCTCAAAATTTATTTTTTCGAATTAATTGTACTTTTGAACAAAATCAAGACAAAGAAAAGATGTCTTCTTCATTTTTCTTGACATTCCACAACCAATCTCTTTCGAACTCCCTTTACTTGTAGGAGTTGTTTTTTTATCTTTTGGATGAATTTTTTCTTTTATTTTTGTGTATGATTGATAACCAAACCAAATCAAACCCAAACCGATAATAACCAACCTGATAAATATATATTATACTTGGTTTGATTTGGTTTCAATAATTTAAACACCAATTATATTGGTCTGATTTTGGTTTTGACCAATAACTGATCCAAACTGACTTGTGAACACCCCTAGTCCTAGCTAGCTATATAGGGAAACGAGCGTATACAGGGTAGGAAAAACATGCATCATATCAATCATCATCATATTCTCCATTGCACTGTATGGCATGCGCCACACTCATCATACCTATGTGGCTGATTGTTTTGGTTTGGTGAGGTGATATTGAGAACCTGAAACTAATTTCCATTATTTTGATGCGATCGAACATATCTGATATTTGAACTTATGTGCTTGGTTGAAATTTGTACCGTGAGAGCCTAGTTTTGGTTGGTACTGTTTATATTACTATTAGATTAGGGTAGTATTTCATGAGTGCAGGTTTTGGTTGTTCTAGATGGTTGGTTTGACTGGCTCTCACCATAACATTGAATTAGGTTGTCGGTCGATGACGATGTTGAGTACATATTTTTAGTACTCACCCTTGTTTTTCTACACCTTACATGCAGGTACCGAGCGGGCAGCCCCTGAGCATCGATTTTATATCTGGTGATTATAGTCTAGAGATTGAGGTAGCGGTTGTTGGTTCTCAGAGCTAACCCAAATCTCTTCTATCTTTGATTTCTTATGCTTGTTTCGAATTTGATACATTCAGAATACTTTATTATACTCGATTTTAGAGGCTTGTATTATTGTCATTGTAATAACCTAATATATCGTCATTTAAGAAGTGCCTCGATATAGGTACGGGGTACAGGAATTCTCAGAAACACATTCGCAAACCTGCATGGGATAACGCAAGTTAAATTTCAAAAATTAAAATCTTAGGGTTGGGCTGACGTCATTCCGCTATAGAGGGAATTTTTCTGCTATAGCGATAAGCATGTCGGTATAGCAGGACGACTGGACTAGAACCTCAAAACGCGATTTAATATTTTCCCTTCTCCTTTTCAATTGAAACAAAAGATGAAAGAGGCTTCTAAAAATCCCCTAGGGTTGCCTCCAAGCCATAAAACCCTGGAGAAGCGAAATTATGCTCGAATAGGGTAAAACCCATGAATTTCGTAGGGATTTCACAACAGAATTCGGTTGTTCGGAGCCAGAATTTGCGTTCATATATTCATAGCAGTTGTTTGACATCCAAGTAAGTTAGGTTAACTGAGTAGTTTAGACCTGGATAAGAAAATATAGATGTAATGTAGACAGACAAGAGATTTCATGTTTAGTCCTTTGGGCACAGTGTTTGGATGGATACAAATGGATGTAAGTTGGGTAATTAGATGGAAATTATGCTTGTTATGTTGGATTATTAAAATTGTTTGTTAATTTATGAGTACATCTTGTTGTTGTTTCTTATTATATGAATAAATGTGGTATAATACCCAAATATCAAATTAGAATTGATGAGTGATAACATAAGGTGGTTGGTGTTGATGGATTTTGAAGAATCTATGGTGGTAACCATAGGAATGGTAAAGATTGTGATAATTTCTATAGAAATAGATGATTAGGGTACGCTAGAAGAGGGTCCTAGGTACAAAACCGTAGGTGATGGTCAATGTAGTTTAATCCAATTTGTATTATGTGGGCATAATAACGATTCCGTAGTATTTCTTATTCAATGCATATTGTTATGGAATGAAAAAGGGTTGTTGATATTCTAAGTGTAATCACATTCAATGAACTTATATGTAAAGCTTGTGGTTGTTACAAGTGTTGGTTGTTATCATTCGTTTTTATGATTGCTGTGATATTCTATTGGTTATTTACGGGATGTATCGGTATTTGGACATCTTTACAGGATTTGGTGGAATAAGGTTGGCAGGCACTTGATGTATGGGTTTTGGTACATGGACAGAGCTCGTCCCCTATAAGTCATGACTAGTGGGCAACCATAAGATCCTTAGCGTGTATGTACAAGGTTCAGGTGAGTGTGACGGTTCCATGAGTGAACCGGGGATTATGTGCTTTATTCTTATCTTGGTTCCTTGAGTGAACCTACTTAAGTGTTGAATTGTTTTTTTTTGTTCTTTGAAGTGGACCGAACTTGTATGATAATTGTTAAAGGGTTTTCTTTTGTAAATCGAGTTGCATAGTATTTGTTTATTGAGTGATTTGGATCCTGAGAGTTCTGGACTAAAGGATATAAAAGAATGACATATACTCCGAAAGTATCTACTTATTTATGTATTTGATATAAGGTGTAAGCTATTGTTTTTAAGTCAGAAATTGTCAACTTGGTGTATATATATATATATATATATTATTGATTTGGAATCTTGTTGGTGCATTTAACATGACGTGAAATGTGGGGTCGAGACCTATGGGTTGACAACTTGCTGACTTAAGGGAATCTTGGATTACGCGTGTGTCGTTGCATAACTGGACTAGGGAAGGAAAGGTTAGATATTTCATATGTGTCTGGTGATAGGGATGATAAAGGTAAGGAAATTAGAGGTTATAAGTGTATGGAGCATCGAAGGAGTACGAACTTTGGTCCTACGGAATGGTGTAGTGGATAGGCGGTGACTAGAGCTAATGTGGTAAGGAGAGCAATTAAGGCGGTCAGATATCGGGGTTAGGAGTATTTATGATAACAAGGGTTGCATTCAATTAACTTTTGAGATGCATGTTTTCTTTTGAATATTTACGTTATGTTTATGTGATCTAATTCGGGTCGACCGATGATGCTTATCAGTACGTGTGGTTTTTACTGATACTACTATTGCTATACTTTTTTTGGGGTATAGTCTAGTTGCAGGAATCAGTAGATGTTTCATGCCTATTGCAGATAGTAATCTACATCAGCTTCTACTCTTCTCATCCCGTGGTGGAAGCTGTGTCTGTTTATTCTCTCTTTTAACTAGCCGCTCTTGTACCTGTTTAGATTAGATCCTTGGGGTAGTTTTACTATTTGGTATTTAATGTTTCCATAAAATCTTGTAATGAATAAGTATTTTGTTAATTATTGAGACTATCGCATATCTTTTGTTAAAGGATGGTCAGGGTTCTCCTATCTAGTTGGATTAGAGTAGGTGCCCTCATGATCCGGTAATTTGGGTCGTGACAGTCATCCAGACCTGAGATTTTGCATTGATGTTGAATTTCCTTCTGTGTCTATTTTGGGGATAATTATTATTGTTCTTCCACCTTTCTTTTATTTTGGGTTGTTGTATTTGGGTTGGGATAGGCTTACCTATACCGGTGGGTGTGACAAGTGCCTTCACGATCCCATTTTTGGGTCGTGACAAAATTAGTCTCAGAATTATCTAATATCTCATACCAAATATGGGAAAAAGTTAATCACAAATTTTATTCCAAAATTATTGCCCTTACCGCGTGTGACAAACGACCCCTAATAGTATAAATAGAAAAATATTAGATCAATTTAGTATCAATATATTTCCTTGTTTCATATTTGTTACTATATACTAGTCAAACGATCAATTAATTAGTTTGTTGACCGATTAACTTGTTTCATATTTGTTACTAT
This sequence comes from Capsicum rhomboideum, assembly GCA_031232105.1. NCBI lineage: Eukaryota > Viridiplantae > Streptophyta > Magnoliopsida > Solanales > Solanaceae > Capsicum > Capsicum rhomboideum. Next base: position 20,143,195 of record CP124719.1, on the reverse strand, counting down.
ATACTAGTCATATTTGTCCTTATCCCACGTACCAAACGACCCCTTGTAGTATAAATAGAAAAATATTAGATCAATCTAGTATCAATATATTTCCTTGTTTCATATTTGTTACTATATACTAGTCAAAGGACCGATTAATTAGTCTGTTGACCGATTAACTTGTTTCATATTTTTTACTATATATTTGTCATATTTGTCCTTATCCAACGTACCAAATGACCTCTTATAGTAAATAGAAAAATATTAGATCAATATGGTATCAATATATTTCCTTGTTTCATATTTGTTACTATATACTAATCAAATGACCAATTAATTAGTTCGTTGACCGATCAACTTGTTTCATATTTGTTACTATATACTAGGTATATTTGTCCTTGAAATATCTGTTGGATCAGGTCTATCCATAAGGAATGTTAATTGGACCATTGATCGATTAACTTGTCCGCCTCCTAAACCCTATTCTATACTGTATAAATACATCATCATAGATGTTAGGAAAGACAACCATTTTTTCTCAATGATATGACATCTAGGGTTAGTGAGGATATCTATGTTAGTAAGGATATCCGCTTTGTGAGACTTTTCGTCGATTGTTGGCACGAGTCGTGATTGTCATAAATTCACCGTGAAGATAACATGTAAGTATCCCAACTTCAATATTAATTTCGGTTCTAATACTGTAGTATCAAATTTCACAACTCTCTTATTATATTGATACCCATCATTTGACTTATGGGTATTAAGTTCCAACTTAATTTTTCATCACTATGAATTTTGCTCTATTCTTTGAGTTGATGGTCTATTGGAAACCTATCTACCTCCAAGGTAGGGGTAAGGTCAATATATACCCTATTATCTTAAGACTTCACTTTGTGAGATTACGCTGAACATGTTGTTGTTGTTGTAATTTTGCTCTATATTTGCTAAATTTTGTTTCAATGCTAATAAATCAATAAGATCTAGGTAAAGTTTGATCATTTAGTAAAACTGAAAATGATCGCAAAAGTCGAACCACTCAGCGAAAAATTGCTAAAATCAACAAAATTTATTTTGTATTAGTCAAAAATTAACCTAATTAATTTGATTTCCTTTTAAACTATTACTGAGTCCAACCACAACATACACTCCTAGAAGTGAAACTCCGGTTGTTAAATGGGTCGGGCCGATCCAAATCGGATCGGATCAGATCGAATCGATTTTCACCCAGACCGAATTGACCCACATAGAGGGGGCAGGGTTGGGTTGGGTTCATCAAAAAATTGGACCCACACGGTCTTAGTTAGACTATCTGTGGCTCAAAATTGATCCAACCTGGTAGTGTTACATCACTCCTGAATTGGTTACCGATCGGATCGACTCTGACCAGCCCAGAGCGGTTCAATGAAACGGTCAATTATTTTTATAAGAATTAAATACTTAAAAAATTAAATTTTAATTAAGTGAAAACATATCATTTTAATATAAATGGATCGGCCCGATCCAGTAGAACCCAACCCCACAAGGACCTAACTTTATCTGAATAAACCCAGCCCTATCGAAATCAGACCCCCAACCCACCCACCCCAAACCAATGTGGTAACCATCTCTGACCCAAACCAACCGGGTTAAATATTTTCTGAAACGGCTCGATCCGACCCGGCCCTTAACACCCATAGGTGAAACCAAACAATGCTATAGTAAATAAAAATAAACTCAAATGAAAAAAAGAGAAAAAGTTGTAGTGAAATTAATCTTGGGTCATGTGAGATGCATGTGGTGAGTGAGTGATTTTAGTAAAATGGGGTTGGTTATTTTTGTAGAAAGGCACAAGTGCGTGGGAGTAGGAAAAGATAGAGCAAAAACTGGTCCTATCATCAGGTGGGGGTGGTTGTATTACACTGCCCCTTTCTTTCAAAGAAAAAAGATTCCCACTCTCTTTGGTCTCTTCTCCCTTTTCTCTTCTCTTCTTGTTCTTCCCTATCAAATTCCTACTATATTGCTACTGTAGCATTCATCACACAAAAAAATAAATAAATCCTAAATCATATAGCTATATATATAATTATTTGTTTTGGGAATTTTTATTACTAATTGATTTTTGTAACAAGAATGGCCACGGGTCCAAATATGGCTACTATTACAGCTTCTTTGGAGAGATCTCTCCAAAATTGTTCTCTTAATAATCATCTTCAGGGCGGCACCAGCAACAGTGCTGCTAGTGCCGCCCTGACAGATGGATTTTCTGATTCTTCGGAAAATCATCATGCCTACAACAACAATAATAATAACAACCCTTCAGATGATGCTACTTTAGAACTCAATTCTGAGATTTCTCTTCCTTACCATTGGGAACAATGCCTTGATTTGCAGGTACATAATTTTTTCTTTGTTTAATTTTTTTTTTTTGGATATTACAATCATTTATATTTATTACTTTTCTTTTCTGTCTTTTTATTGGCATTTATTGCTTTCCTAAACTTAAAGGCCCAGATCTTGGATTTCATTGTAATTATTACTAGCATTACTCTCCACTTTAACTTGTTGTGTTTCATGTTTGGTCAGTTTGTCATTTTTGGGTCTCTTTCATTTATTATTTTCCTCTATCCACAGACAAACAAAAGGAATGAAAATTAATTACAAATGAATTACTCCTCATTGAGAAATTGGTGATTTTTCCCCATTTTCTTCACATGTAGGAAAAGCTTTTCTCGGTTCTCAATTTCTCATTATCCTTTGTAGTACAACAAATTAATATTCTCCAGCATATATATTTGTTAAAAACATGCATTTAATTTTCTCTAGATATTGTATGGAAAATTTTACAAATTGGTGTAGTTCACTCTTTTTTTACAAAATTATAGAGAGTTAGCTTGCGCTATGTCTGAGTTAGCTTGTGCTATCTTTTAAATAGTATTGAGTAACTTTGTTCATCAAAACTTCGACAAATACAAAGAAATACCTAGTTTACTTTCTTTCTTGCATTACTCATTTTTGTTTTTTATGTATGAACTATGGGTGGATTTCTTGAATGTGTGGGCATCGGCAAAACTAGGGGGCGTAACTAGGGGCGGAAGGAGGCATTTGAACTCTTTGTGCCTAAAAATTACACAGTATATATAAGATCAATATTTTTTTTAATGTATATAGCAGATGATGAATTTTCTTAAATTTTTCGTGCGTTTATTTCTTTATTTTTTTGAATTTCCTTATTGAAAATCCTGACTCTGCTGATATTTGTGGGCATGGGCAAATCAAGGGGAGTGAAATGAGTCATTTGAACTCTCTTTGCCAGAAAATTACACTACATATATATAAGGTCAAGATTAATTTTTATGCATATGTAACAAATGTTGAATCTCCTTATTTTCTTTGTGTATTTAGTTTTTTATATTTCGAATCTCCTCATTGAAAATTCTGACTCCGCCGTTGTTTGTGTGTTGTGCAGACAGGGGAAATTTATTATATTAACTGGAGGACAGGGATGAAACGGAAGGAAGATCCAAGGACAAATGTTGGTGAACATGTGTATGGTAATGACAGTTTGTACTATTCAGAAGAAGAAGAAGAAGAAGATGATGAAAACTCATATGATAGTGAAGGATCTTCTTCAGAAGAGCCAGCATTTTCATCATCAAGAGAACCCCAACTTCCTATAATTACTAATGCTATTGGAAAGAATGCTGTACCAGGACCAGGACCAGTACTAGTGGTGGGTGGTTGCAAGACTTGCTTGATGTATTTCATGGTGCCTAAAGAAGTTGATGATTGTCCCAAATGTTGTGGTCAACTTCTTCACTTTGATCAAAATTGAAGGGAGGGAGGAAAAAGGAACAAAAAGAACTAGAAGAATATGAGATACTATTTGTTTTGTCTTTTCATTTTTCTTAATAGGAGTTTGTTTGGTTAGTAGTTTGTTGATGTGTTTTTTCTCTAAGAAAAAACAAACCAACCATTAATTTTTAAAAAAATATTTATCGTGTGATTTTCTTCTTTTTTTCCATGGGCTACTCCTTGTTTCTCTTTGGTTCATGGTTTTTGTGATCTATGGAAGATATTGGAGTTGATTTCTCACATGTCACTCAACTAATAGTGATTATTTCAGAAAATCATGTGATCACTTGAGAAATCAATCGGAAGATGGAGATGGTAAGCATCCTTTGACTCCAACCTTGAGGTTAGGGGTTTGAGTCATCAAGAGAGCAAAAAGGACGAAAGCTCTTAGGAAAGGATAAAAAGAAAAAGAAAACGTTATCTTTTAGAAATATTTATCATGTGCTTTTCTTCCTTTTTTTTCTCTGTGATACTCCTTGTTTCTCTTTTAGTTCATGATTTTTGTGATCTATGAAAGATATTTGAGTTGATTTCTTAATAGTGATTATTTTAGAATTAAGTCATGTGATCATTTGAGAAATCAATCGGAATATGGAGATGGTAAGCATCCTTTGTCTCCAACCCTGAGGACAAGAGAGCAAAAAAGACTACAGCTCTTAGGGAAGGAGAAAAAAGAAATAAAAGAAACCGTTTATCTTTTAGAAATATATATCATGTTACTTTCTTCTTTTTTCCTATTGTGCTCAGTGGCGAAATCAGAATTTATAATAAGAGGGTTCAAAATTGAAATAAGTAAGCACACAAACTAACAGAAGGGGGTTCAACATCAACTATATATATATAATATATAATTTTAATTATGTATAAATAGTATAATTTTTTTCCGAAGAGAGTTACATGATCATACGAGAAATCAATTCGAAGATGAAGGGGTGATCTTTTTCTGAAGTGCTAGCTAGCAGCGAGGTCAACCATGTACAGGAAGGATTCGTGATAATGGTAAATGATTGCGACATGTTGCTTCTTTTAAGTTCAATAACTTTTGTTCTTTTTGGGCAGTATCTTTTTTTGGTTACACTTTTTGAAGACATATTAGACTTTGTGAGTTGTTTTCTTAAGCTTCTAATCAATCTTTTGTGTTTAATTTCCTAGTAATGAAAAAGAAATAGGGGAAATCACGTCACACATATCTTTAAGGTCTTATATTACAATATATAAAGATACTTTTTTATTATTTACCTCAATGTTAATCGTGGGCTCAACCTATTTCTTGTGACAACAATTTTTTTTTCCTAGTAGCAACCCTTGAAAGTAATCAGAATAATAAATTAATAGGAAATTTCATTTGTTTTTTTTTTCTTTTGGTAATTAGCCAGCTATTTGATCTTATTTTAGTAGTAATATTTTGTTTTTGGTGATTATAATGTTCCATTATTTTTTTGCCGAAGTCAAATGGTTTTAGACACATTCTATGATGGTTTCACCATTTCACGTCTGACTCAAATGCTTCTTGTTATTTATTTATAAATGAAATGAAATTGCATAGACGTGGAAAATGTTTGTTAGTGGATGCCTATAAAAGTTGACTTAGGAAGAAGTAGTGCTGATCTTAAAATAAGAAAATATTTTTTTAGGGCATTATTTTTCTTCCCCTATATTATTATTTATTTAAAACAGTTTGGTTATCTCATTGGGTTTTCGATTTGTTTTTTCTACTTAATTTGATTGATATGACTACAAGAAAAAACAAAGAAAAATTCCAACTTGGTTGAAATATTTGTCTATGGAAAAACCCCTTTTAATCAAACTTCAATCAGTGAATCAAAATGAGATTAATTAAAGTCCTAGTCTAATAATTGTAACTTTGTAGGATTCTAATAAAATTAAATTTTTAGTGAGGACTCTGTGTAACATTCTTTTGCATGGTTAAAATGGGAATCTAGTAATTCTCTTCTCTGAAGCTTAACTACCTTTTAATTGAATTTGTCTTTTCTTTTGTTCTTCAGTCTTTTGGTTCAGAATTCTCAAATGTATTTTCAGAAACTTTATACTGTTTGTGTACCATTCAAACATATGGATGTTAATGCAAGGAATAAAATCACGAGAAAGCAATAGGGTGTAATTACTACTCGGGTGGATCTAAAATTTTAGTTCTATATATGTGTTCAATATTTAAGGTTATTAGTATTAAATTCATTACATTTTTAAATTTATGAGTTCATATCTACTATTTGTTATAATTTTTTTTATTTATAGGTTTTTATACATAAATTTATGTTTTACTCAGAAGTATTAAATTCAAACGCACATTATACCAACACAGTGTATCCGCCTTTGGCGTGTCTGTGATTTCGCATACGCACACACACATATATACACGTACATAATCAGAGACAGAAAGTTTAAGGGTCGTATGGTGACTTAAATTAAGTTAATATATAATAATAATTGGACTCACAGCAAAGTATTTATAGATATGTAATGAATTCTCTAAATATATAGGATTAAAAGCTATTAAGTTTACGTGAACTCATATGTCATAGGTAGGACTGGTAAAATAATTTTAAAAAAGGGTAGCCATTCAATATCTCAATAGACATGAATTGAATAACTGACTTTTTAAAAATGGATCAAATATGAATATTATCCATACTATCCACTAAAGATATGGATATCAAGATGAATAAAATATCGATGTTATACTTTTACCCTTCAAGGTATTTCAATTCCATCAGGTTTCTTGCCTTTTGGAGTTATAAGGTCATATTAGTTTGTTTTCATGTTCTTACTTTTTACTTCTTTTTTTTTTTTTTTTTTTTTTTTTTAAAACAAAACGCAATTGTCTTATAGCAAATCATCACCAATTCTTTATCAGAAATAGAGGAGCCGAAGAGCGTCATAATATCGAACAACACATAACCCATGAATATATTTGGTTGACTATTCATGAATTCCATCCATATTATCTGTGAATTAACTCATTTTTTCTCCGTATTAAATATGGACCAGTCGAATATTTTATCCGTTTTTAACTCATTTTTGACTTGCGGCCGTTTGCCACTCCTAATTGCACGCTAGATCCACCTCTCTATATAGTTTGAGTTAGTTGCTATAGATTCGGTTGAATCCGCCGCGTCTCGTGTACGGAGACCGTCCATTTCGAATTAGGTGGAAAGGAAATTAAGGAAGCAAAATTAGTTCCAAATGGTGAGAAGAAGAATTAGTTTAGTTTGTTAAGGGTAGTTTGGTAGCGTGTATAAAAATAATATTGTAGAATGTATTAGTTACGCCATGATTAGTAATGTAGGGATTAGTTATGATGATGTTATTTCTTAAGGGTGAAAATTATTTTCACCCCCAACTTTGCTTAAAAGTCAAACTCCCCCCTCAAGTAATAATCAAGCTCCCCCCTGAACTTTGAACAATAATCAAACTCCCCCCTTTATCCTAATTAAATCTTTAAAATACCTATTGTACCCTTTCATTATCAACTTATTCTTTTTTACTTCTTTAAAAATCATGATATTTTTATTTTTTTTTTAAATTCATGTAACAATTTTTTCATAAAAACATAAACATTATGTTTTGGGCGAAAAAAGTGAAAAATACTAATAAAGTATATAAGTTAATGATGTTCTATAATGAAATAAATTAGCATAATGAGAAAATTAATTTTATTAATAATAATCAAAACTCTAATATTTATTTATAGAAGTGAAAATAGCAGGTAATAATAACTATACAAATATATTCGATGCAAGAAATACAAAATAATTAATTAAATTAAGGTCAAATTTTTAAAGATTGTATTTATTTAGATTTTAAATTATAATTTACATAATACTCCATTAATGGCAATCAAAATTTGTTTATTTCTATAGAAAATAGAGAATACCCTCGCCGTTTCACATTACTTGACCCTCATACTAAAAATAATTGTTTTAATTTACTTGTCCAATTTATTATGAAATCAAGAGAATTTTTTAATATTTTTCTATTTCTACCCTTAGTATTAAATAACTGCATAAAGTAGTAGTAGTCAAATTTAAAGTTTTAAAGCATTATTAATAAGGTTAGTTTAGTAAAATATACCTCTAATTAACATTTTCTTAAGGGGTGTGTCATATCAAGAAGGGTCAAGTAATATAAAACGCATGGAGTAAGAGAGTGGAGAAAGACAAAAACATACGTACATGCATGTACATACATATACACACGCTTAATGCATATAATATTGAAATAATATTCATAAAAATAACATTAAATCTTGTGACAAATTCATAAAAGTATTTATCTACTTATAATGTTAATGAACTTAAATAAAAAGTTATAAATACTTAGGTTAAAAAAATAAATTATACACAATATAAAAGAGGTATTAATTACATAAATATATTTGATATAACAAGGGTAAACTGGACATTGTATAGGATAAAGGGGGGAGTTTGATTATTATTCAAAGTTGAGGGGGAAGTTTGGTTTTTAAAACAAAGTTGGTGGGTGAAAATGATTTTCACCCTATTTCCTAATCACTATTTGATTTGGTGTATTAAAAATAACAAGTATTACATTTTTTAAAAGAAATTGTTTATTTATAAAATTATCCTCCATATTTGTTAGCTTTGTACACATTCAGGGGCAATTATGTCTTTAATCATGTTAATGCATGCATTAGTAATCTTGGTATTGCTAATACCATGATTAGCTACGTATTAATATATATAAGATACATAAAATAGGATGTATAACAATACTTACATTAATAATACACAGATCGAAAAAATGTATCAAACAATAAATCAATAATATCACAACTAATACGTGTATTATTTTCTCTAATACCTTATGCCCAACGACCTCTTGGAGTTGTTAAGAGTTACTTATAGCTAGGTGGCTAGAAAGAGAAAGGGACAGGGGAGAGGGAAAGGAAAGGAAGGGAACCTTTTAGCTTTTCTTTAGGTGTATATATGAAGTATAGCAAGGAATGCATGTTGCATGGCAGAAGTCCAATTATTTAGCAGCAGAAAGGAATCTAGACAGAAAGGCTCAAGAGTTTTGGCAGACAAAGGATGGAGAAATATCAATGGGGCTTTGGGGGCCAATATATAATATGGCAGATGTTAATAGAGTGAGACAACATGTACTCACTATAGAGACGTCCCTCTCACACACAACATACACTAAATTCTTTTTCTAGTAAAGTTGGTTAAATTTAACTAAGGTTGGAAGGAGAGTATTAGTTACTGGTTTATTCGTCTGAATCTTATCTAAATTGCGAGAATAACTGACGAAGCCGTACCATAAGGGGTCATTCTCCAAAACGGAACAGGGCTAAGCCTTTAGGTCGTTTAAGTATGTTGAGTGACAGATCATCTATAGGAGTAGTCCGGAATGTAAACTAGAGTTCATGGGTTCGGACAAATTCATTGACTTTTATTTAAATTTTGTATTCATATTAAAAACTCATCAAGTAGCTATGAATAAATATTTAACTACAAACTCAATAACTATGGGTCGATGACAATTTCAGAACTCAGTAAATTTTAAATTTTAAATTTTGACTTCGCCTCTAAAAATACCATTAATTAATGAATGGTACTATAAGACCTCAAACGATAACGAGAAGAGCACAAATTGGTCAAATTGCAGCAACATTTTGTCATTAATTGGAGATATAACTTATGACATTGTTATGAAAGAACCAAAATAAGAGAGAGAAGTCACATTATGGGATTAGTAGGGACTCTGCGTAGGTGAAAAATTGACCTGTCTAAACTTCAAAATTGAAGATGTCATAGTAGCTCATAAGAAGATATTATTCATTCTCTCAACCAACCCAACACACTAGAACAATAATATATGGAAATGTTCAACCCTATTACCAAATAAAAGAAGCAGACCTCAGAACTTAACTTAACCCGAAAAACTGATTAACAGAATCAGAATCAAATGTGTCTATAACACATAGAATGATATTCACTTTGTTCAATTTACGGGACATAACTTAAATCTGCATGGAATTTATAAACAAATAAAAACTTCTAAACTTCTGATATTAAACATGTCATAGCTTATAACTTAATATTTGTGCGATTATAAAACTTTTGAAATTTGTAGAAGTCTTATTTACCTCTTCTTTGACCTCTTCTTTTTATTAATTAATTTTAAATTTTCTCCATTCACATTCCTCACTTAAGGGAATCTTTCTGTGCATGTTTGTTCCATTATCAGTGAAGCATGTTCTTGTTTCTGTCTCCTCTTCGAATCTTCTGTTGTTTCATTGAATCGCCTTTATACTTTTTTGTTATTCCAACTATTATATTTTGTCAGCATTCAAGTGTTCTATTCTACACTTCTTAATAATCTAGATAAACGTTCTTTTAATTTTATATGACATTTGTCAGGAATTTTTCTGATTTAATAGTCTTCTGGACATTTATAGACGTACCTTGTGGGGGTTAGAAAAGTAAATGTATTCATTGTTTTGAATGATTACTGAGCTAAATTGAAATTTTGAAAATATAATGCATCTCGGACTACTTGATTGTCGTGCACCTTTATTGATCAGAAAATTAACTCAATAGGGACATAGTAGAACATTATACATCATTTTATTCGCATAACTAGTGATTGTAAATAAATAAGAAGTGTAAGGTTTGATTTTCACAGTATGTAGTTAGGGGTGTTCACACCAAATCGATTAAAATAACTAATATTTGGTTTAATTTAATTTTAAATTTTGAAAATCGATAGTATTTGGTTTGATTTTGATGCAAAAAACAACTGAAAAATAATTGAACTAAATCGATAAATTATATACATAAATTTTATAATTATTTATATATATGATATTAGTTTTTTATAAATAATTACAAATATTTTATACCTTTTTATCAATAACTTGGTTTTAGCCTACTTATTTCACATTCGCTATAACACTTGTAAATTTCATTTCTTAAATCTATGCCCAAACTCAATACTCTAAGTCTAACATAAGTCTAATTGTCCAACTATATGTATGTGGTGTAGTGTATTGTCCTTTTTATCTTTGAAGGATTGACCATTCTATTTAAAGTTGTATATTATTTCTATGAATGTTAGACATGTGAAGTGGAGACACCATATAGTTATGCAACTTAAGAATGCTAAAGCTCGAAATAGTGTTGAAAAATAATATAAGATTCAGATACACTTGTGATAGTAACAATAAATTATAACAACGCTCAAGGTCATTTTATAATTTTTGCCTGTTGTTACCCGTTTGACCCTCCATGTAGCGTTGGATGGGTATTTTGACTACAAGGATGGTGGTTCCATTATCGGGGCAATCAAATGAGTTTAATTTAAAGAGCTTTTGAGTTTAGAAAGTTAGAAACTTAGGAAGATTGATCAGAGTCAACATTTGGTGATGGTGAGGTCGACTCGAGTTTTAATGGTTCCACTAGGTTCAAAGGGTGATTTTTGACCTAGGTGAAGGGTTTGTTTAGTTACCCAGACTTTCGGAATGTTTTGGTCATTTGTTTTTAATTTGGAGTTTTCTTAAGTTTTGAATTAATTTCGGTCAACATTATTTGGTGTAAATGATATCGGAATGGTGTTTCATCGAATCTGATAGGTCCGAAATTTATTTAACAACTGATCATTTGCACTATTGATTTGTGTGTGTGTGTGTGGGGGGGGGGGGGGGGGGTCCTAATGAGTTTCGGGCATCTGTTTCGAGTTTTGGTTGTTTGGTTAGATCGATTATTGTCATCTGGTGCAAGGTCCTTCTTCGCATTCGCGAGAGAGCTACAATGTTCGCGAAGAAAGATATTCTTGGGCCTTCGCATTCGCGAAGAGGAAGGGGACTGAGTCGTGTTGCATTTGGCCTTTGCGTTCGCGAAATGGGCCTCGCGTTTGAGAAGGTTTGGGGCAGGTTGAGATTGTGTTCGCGAAGAAGACCCTGTACCTAAATTCATGGAGTATTACATTATATCCTTATATTACATTACGTTCAAATCTAACATGCAACATATAGAAGGTGTTTAATAGTGTAAAAATAAATAAATACTAAAGTATATGGGAATAGATTTGTACGATCTTAGAAATGCAAAAGTAACATTGAACAAAGTTAAAAGGTAACATTGAAAGAGAAAACAATTTCTTAAAGCAATTTGGTTATACTGGATGTGAAAAGTTATTTTCTATGTTAATCAACTGCAATCTGCTTGTTTGACTTGTACATTAGCCCAAATGTTAGGTCCAACCAAAACCAAAGAGATGGGAGAGAAAAAGGAGAATTTGACACTGTATATCAAGTTCACTCACTAAAAGGTATTAACAACATATATTTATGAAATTGAACATCCGGTAGCCCATAATCCATATTCATCTTTCATGCTACAAAATTTGAATTCCTTTTTTTACATAACTAATATTCTTTAATGTATTTTATTATCATGTGTAGTACAATTTTTAATTTATCACCACTTATAGCTGAACTTTAACTTTAATAACGGATTTATCCTTCACTTCTTGTTAACTGCATCTCCCCTCTCCCGTCCTCTTGTCTTCTCCGGCGAACTTACGAAATCGGAGTAACCAACAGCCAACGCCGCCACAACAACCATCTCTCTATTTTTCCACTACTCCGGCGAGGAGCTTCGAGCTCCGGTGAACCGAAGCAAACCAACAACCGCCGCCAGTCCTTTTTCCCTTTCTATACAACCATCGCCAGAGCTCCGACTCTTGCAGCCACCACAACATCCATGCCGACGGAGCAACCAGATCTGACCGAATTTGTTGGATTTTACCGGAGTTGTTGGATGATGGAGGAAAAACGGAGTGGGGTAAAGAAGTTGTTGGTTGCTCCTGCAACGTGAGTTCGCCGGAGAAGATGAGAGATGTTTAGTTGGCTGTTATTTTATGGTTGATTCGTAGGAAAAATTGAACTATGGAAGGTGATGGGTTTCAGATTTGATCGAAAAAAATAAAACGGTGTTGGATGGAGTGGCTGTTGGTTGCTCTGGTGACGTGAGTTCGCCGAAGAATACACGAGCAAATTGGTTGGTTGTTGTTTGGTGGCTGGCTCACCGAAAAAAATGGGAAAAAGGAGGTGATGGGTCTGTTGGTGGTGGTTGTGGTGGAGCTCTGGCCGGAGTTTGCTGGTGGTGAAGGGAAAGAGTGGTATACGGTGGTGGTGGCGATGTGATTTGTATTAAAATTGTATCAAACGTAAAGGATTGTTGTAATACAATTTGAATTCAATATCATACATTTTTATGAATTCAGAATGTTGTATTAAAGATGTATTAAAATTGTATTAAACGCAAAGGATCGTTGTAATAGAATTCAAATTCAATATTATACATTTTTATGAGTTCGGAATGTTGCATTAAAGATGTATTAAAATTGTATTAAACGTAAAGGATCGTTGTAATACAATTCAAATTCAATATTATACATTTTTATGAATTCGAAATGTTGTATTAAAGATGTATTAAAATTGTATTAAACGTAAAGGTTCGTTGTAATACAATTCAAATTCAACAGTATACATTTTTATGAATTCGGAATGTTTGAAATTCACGTATAATACTTATAATACATTTGCATTAAAAATATTTTAGTTATATATATTCACCACGCATATTGAAATACGTTTTTAATACGTATAATATATTGAATTCAAAATGTATTAAATTTGTTGTTTATTTTTTTTCTCTTATTAATGATGTTAAAACGTATTATAATTAAATTTGAAATATTTAAATGCTAGTCAAGTTAGTTTATGTGTTACTATATTAAAATTGTGTCTAAAAATATATTATATATGTACTTTGTATTTTTGGTAAAAAAAAATTATGCTATCAACTCTAAGAATAAAAATGTACTATAATAATTGATAAATAAGACTACATATTTAAACTACTAGTTTAGGGTACGTGCATCGCACGTGCGTCTCGCGTCAATTAATAAAATATATATATAAAAAATACAAATTAACGCTAACATAAATGTTGTATCTATTTAAAAGATATGAATAAATACTGTACAAAGACAACAAATTATTTGAAATTAAATAAAAATTGACATTAAAATAAATGCAAGATTCATTAAAATGATAAAAATAAATGTTACAACATATCACGACGAAATTCTTGATTTATGCATCTTTTGTCACTTTGATTGCTCTATCATGACCAAAACATCTCACATAATATTTTTTTCATAGACGAAATTGTTAGTATAGGTACCTTTTGTAGCTTTGATTGCTCTATCATAATCAAAATTTTTGTTGTTGATATAGATATTGAACATGGTACTACAATTATTATTGAAAAATCACTGAAGAAAAACAAAATATGTGACAAACTTACAAAAATTATGATTCAATAGGTATGCCTTCAATCTCAAGATAATTTTCAAAATAAATTATATATGTGAAGGATAGAATACATACCTTATCACTACCTTTGTTGGGTAGAAAGACTGTTTTCGAAAGACCCTCGGCTAACTTACAAAAATTATGATTCAATAGTTATGCCTTCAATCTCAAGATAATTTTAAATATAATCTTATATATGGAGTCTATGGAGGATAGAATACAAATCTTATCACTGCCTTTGTAGGGTAAAGAGACTATTTTCGATAGATCCCCGGCTAACTTATAAAAATTATGATTCAATAGTTATGTCTTTAATTTCAAGATAATTTTCAATATAATCTCATATGTGGAGGATAGAATACATACCTCATCACTACCTTTGTAGGGTAGAGAGATTGTTTTCGATAGACCCTTGGCTCAAAGCTTGGTAATACTGCGATCTTTCAACATCTGATGTCACTGAAGAAAAACAAAAATATGTGACAAACTTACAAAAATTATGATTCAATAGTTATGTCTTCAATCTCAAGATAATTTTCAATATAATCCTATATGTGTAGTCCATGGATGATAGAATACCTACCTTATCACTACCGTTGTATGACAGAGAGACTGTTTTTGATAGACCCTGGATGAACTTACAAAATTATGAATCTGCATGGATTAAGGAAGAAAAGCACAACTCAATAAAGAAATATGATAAACATCATTTGGCAGGACTGAATGTACAATTTTATTACAGGTTTAGCTAATTATAAAAACTTCCTCAACTACTTATATTATTACACTTTCACTTAACACCTTCATAATAATAAACGACTCGTTTCGCTATAACGTTTCTTGAATTTCATTATTGCACCTTTATTTTTGTAAACATAAAAATCATACCAAAATTTTAGAAAACTTACCTCAAACCACAAACAAATTTGTTTCTTTAATCATTGATACTATTAATATTTCACAAAAAAATATTTCAATTAGCAATTGTCTATTAAGAATAGATGATAATTTGTTATTGTATATTTGTATTATGCACATAACTAAAAGTATTTGAAGTATTATTTGCGTAGTATCTTTTCAGATGCTATTTAATATGTATAATAACTATGAAGAGATAATACATGTCTGCATGACATATAGAGCATATGCTTACAATATTGCTAGGGAGAAAATAGATAAGAGTTCAATATTCAGACCCAAGCTTTGTAATTAAGAAAAACATATCACTGTAACATAAATATGTGCATATATAGAGAGGAAAAGAATACAATCAAAATTAAAGAAAAACAAAGTATCAAATCTTTGAGCATTATAACTTCAAATTTTACCAGATGTATTGTAAAATTAGCATGGATCACGTATGAGATTGTCCTTTAGTACTTGATAGAGCAGAGTTTGACTTCATCCAAGTAATGAACTTTACGGAGCTCCAATCATAACAAAATTTTCTTCGGCTAAAAGTTCCAGCACTACGATTTTCTATTGATACACGTTCATGCCCGTTGAAGCTTTTATCTACCTTAAAAAAAAAAAATTAAAAAAATTCTCAAATTACTTATGCTTAGATTGATGCCTTCTGATTTTGGAAAGGTTCCTTGTATTGATTCAGAAGTGCCAAAATGTAAAGAAAATCATAATTCAGCCATACTTACAATTTCACTTAACACACTTGACAATACAAATAGATACTTTTTCCTAATGTCCTTGATGACTTCTCTTGAAACCTATAGTCAATAAAAATGTATTTATATTTTCTATTGTATTTCTAGTTTTGCTCTGTTTCCTTTAACAGATGATTATCAAATTCTTATCATAAGTAAGTGTATCTTTTTCTAACAATGATTACTATTTCTAACTCTAATGGTAAATATTGTTTGTTGAAATACTTTATGTTAAAAATATAAAAGATATAATTTAATAATTACGTTTTTTAAATATGATTGAAGTTTTAAGAATAGCAAATAGTTTGGTATGAAAGGAAATAAAGAGGCAAAATTTTCCTTGTGTGATTAAACTATAAGAACAAAGAACACAAAAGTTATCACGATAATTCAAATTAATAATCTGTACAACATAGTAAATAAATCAATTTTAAATTATTAACTTTGCAATTAGCAACTGGCTATCATGAATACACGATGATTTATTATTTTAAACTTCAAGAACGAAAAAAGTTTAGAAAACTCACCTCAGATCACAAGTAAATTTATCTCTTCAATCATAAATACTATCAAGATTTAAATTGGTTAAAAAAAATTCTAAACCTAAACCTATTTTTTCTTCCCACTATGGTAGTTTTTGGAACATTATTGGTATAAACTTAATTTTTCGCCTCTCTGCTTTAGTTGTGGAAGAATATTGGTCTAAGGTTTAACAAAGAGAGACAACTAATTTAAATAATATTAATTAATTGATTGAAGGAACCCTAACATACGTATAGGAAAAATAAAATTTAATGAATTCTACAAATTTAACATATACCTTTGATTTTTTGGCTTCGTCATTCGGTGGCAATATACTTACTTTGTCATATTTTTCGATCAGAAATTTTCAACTGAAAGAGAAAAACAAGAAATTATTAAAAGAGGAGAACTCATTATCAATTATTGATTATGTACAATGCATATTTAATCTTTAAAGCTATCAATTAAAAGAAACAAAGAAAGGCATTCTGGATACAACAAAAACAACATACCCAGTATATTCCCACAAAATGGGGTCCGGGGAGGGTAAGATGTACGCAATCCATACCACTACCTTGGATTAGTAGAGAGGCTGTTTTCGATAGACCCCTGGCTCAGGACACATAACAGCAGAAGAAACCAAAGAAAGGCATTCTTGATAATAATAATTATTGTACGAATACGACTTAAATCAAAACCATCAAATTAAGAAGAAAACCTAGAGGTAGAATAAGCTTATGTTTCTTAAATAGAATTCTAGGAAATTTTTTTTAGTATAATGTAAAATTTGTTATAAATGTATTTACATTATAGTAAATGTCTATCTATTTATAGTGAATATCTATCAAGATATAGTGAGTATCTATCAAGATATTGTAAATGTTTATCAAGATAGAGAATGTCTATCTCTTGGAGATATTAGAAGGAATTTTCCCCTATAAATGGAGGGGTTTTATTCATTGTAAATCATCCTGAATCCCTCCCTCATCTCTCTCAAGAGAAATAAAGAAGTATCCTCTCTTCTCTCCCTTATTATTCTTGTTATTTTATATTAATTCATAACACGTTATCAGCACGAGACTCTGCATTCGTATATCTTTTGAAGAGACCAAAGGTAAGTCTTTCATTAAAGCCATCTCAACAGTGGATGAGCATAATGAATTGATTAAATATGATTTATTTGATCACTGCCTAAGTTAATTCTTCTACACGAAGTTATTGTAAACATGGTGATAATAATTATTATTGCACTAATATATGAATTCTGGTGGTTGTGGAGAGTCACGTTCTCATATATTAAGATTTAGAAGAAGAACAATTATATACTTGGTAAGGAAAACCATGTTAGCTTGATTACTATTTTATATTAATAATGGATAAGAATTTCTATGTATACCCAGTTGCGGAAAGGTGAGAATTAAAACAAATAATTGTGGAAATATCTCAAAGTGTGTTACTTTTCCATTGCACATCTTGTTATATACTACGTGAAAAAAAATGTATTTTTATTTTTGAGATTTATCTTACTAACCATCTTTGATTTTATCCTATTCAATTTTGATGAGTTCAAATATATTGGACATCACGAGTTTGCCATCAAAATCAATACAAGTCTGTTGGATTTGTTGGAATTGAGGGAACTTAATTGATTCGGGATTATTTATGCCTTAAATTTGTTCTTGAAGAATAATATTGATAAAAGGTACTCCCTCCGTCCCATTTTATGTGTCGTCATTTCCTTTTTGGTCCGTCTCAAAAAAAATGTCATCTTTCCTTATTTGGCAACAATTTAATGGCAGCATCCCCATTTTATCCTCACTGGGTCCCACTTAATAAGAAAAGACATCTAAAAGAAAAACATTAAAGTGACTTTAATAGGGGCAATTTTGTAAACTTTACAAAGTCATCATTTATTTCTTAAACTCCGTGCCCGGTCAAAAGGCGACACATAAAATAGGACGGAGGGAGTATGATATAAGACATCGGGTAAGAGTCCCGGTACATTATGATGATAAAATGTTGGGTTCAAATCCCATCGATTTATGCCTAAGACGCCTTTATATGGATAAGACATTGAGTTTGAATCTCAATGCACTATATTGATAATATAATGATGGCTAAGGCAAAATAATGTACTTTTGATGAAAAGTCATGAAGCTTGTCCCATTGAATATGCTCCATTCCCTAAATTGAATGTGGTAGCAGTGCATTATATGTCTGAAAGCAGACAAACAGTTAAAACTTCATAGTACTTCATAAGCTCATGAAGTAGTAATTACTTTGAAGTCTGGTAACTCTGAAAGATATGTTAGAGAAAAATTTTCATCATATGTATGTCTCGATTTGCTCTTGAAGTAGCAATATCTTGAAAGAGATTCTAAGCTATCATAATTTGATAGGCTTAAGACACGATTATATTTCATTCCCGAAGAGTGAGAATTTCGATTGTTATAAATACAGATCTATACCCTGGGGGTGAATGTGACTGTATTTACTAAAGCTTATAAATTTGAACGCGTTCTTGATTGTAAAGATATCACAGCCCACCTCCAGAAGAGGTAGAATAGTTGGAAGATTGAATATCTCCAAGTTATTATGGTAAGAAACATGAATGTGAAAAGTTACCATAGCATGATGAGATCACATGCCATAATAAACTAAGAGTTTATTGGTTATTGATACAAAATTCATATCATAGTAAACAAGACGTTTACTAAAGTAAAAGGCACATGTCATGATAAACTTGGAGTTTACTAGTACAAAAATTCATAAGTTAACATGAACGATTGCGACAGTCCAAAGATGTGCATATTGAGTATTAAACATATATTGAAGAACTAGAAAATTCTTCTTGAACTTTTAATGTTGCTTGTTCTCATGATAAGTTGGTTGGACCAACTAATGTTAGGGTTGAATCCCCTAAATTCTGGAAAGTATTAAAGGTGAATAAGTGTCCGCTCACCTGTCATGTGATCTATTAAGATGCATCGATATAAAATGATCACATGCTCGTTTATTGTCAACATGCAGTTTGACATTCATAAAGTTACTTGCTCAATCTAAATTGAGTTGAGAGCATAATTTCCATATTATGTAATCAAGACAATTCATCTTGATAAATGCTGGTTTGGCGATAAATGCCTCCGATAAATAGCTGAACCATTGCTTATGAGAACCAAACTTTATGTATTGATCTGAAATATGAAGTATTACATACAATAGCACTTGTATGAATTGGATCAATAAGTTATGATTAATTCATCCCTCTCAATTGGTTCAAGGTCAGGAACCAAATATTCCATCTAGAAATTTTTTATGAGCGGTATATGATTAACGGATATACTATGATGCACAAAGATGGATTCTCTAAAGTAAATTGAGATGTATGTTAGTTTTCCTAACATAAGGGGGAGATAATAAGCAGCTAAGAAAAATGTTGTGAATTATCAATATTATGATTCTCATTCAAAAGATAATTCAAGTTCAAATGCTAGGAGCATTTGCTGACCCAAAATTAATTTCATAGTTAGCTGTAAATGCTCCAATTGGATGTCCCTGAAGGACAAAGTCTACCATTGCATGAAGCATGATAGATTAATCGGTTCCAAATGAAATAATCTTTGAAAAGGATAAGGAGCAAATGATCATAATAAAGAGGCAATGTGCTCTTGAAGAGCATAGGACATAACACTTCATGAAACCTCATGAGAGGTTTAGGTACCTAAATAATTGAAGTGATGAGATCTCAAAATGTTATGTCACATTACGAACCGATATAAATGATATCTTGTCGACGATATCTTTGATACAATATGGCGCAATATTGTAAGATATAATGAGGATTTGAATTCTACGTTTATTTAAGCATGCTGACGTAGAAATATTTATCAAGTGATATGAAAGGATGCATTTTGGTAAGCATAAAACTTATATGACTTGCAGTCTAGACACTAGAAGATGTCTCATATTTAATGTTGAATATTGTCACTGGACAAAATCGATATGGAAATCCCCAAAGGATTCAAAATGCCTGAAGCATATAACATTTTCTGAAAAACTTATTTATAATCCTTATAAGGGATAAATTGATGATTTGATTATTATTGAAACTCTTGAAGAGTTTTCAAAAGCAAAAGATTATTTGCTTAAATAAGAAACATGCAGAATTGGATTGGATCCTGAAGTACCTTATCTTGTGCAATTGATGTATTTATACATCTTGCTACAACTATGAGCATGATAGAGCTTTACTCCTACATGAAGATAGTGAAGTAGATCAATTGCATATTGCAATTGAAAGCCCTTGTATGAATGTGTTTATACTAACACATATTGTCAAGTTTTTGAATATACATGATATTCATATGATCGACATAATGGTTGATACAAACATATTACCTATTGTCATGAAGGGTTACTGTCATACCATGTATGCATGACATTCATATTATGCTAAGATGATAGCTATTCATAAAGCAAGTCGAGAATGTATGTGGCTGAGGTCAATGATACATCTCATTCAAGAAAAATATGGTTTGAAATGTGACAAAGTACCCACGATTTTACATGAAGATAATGCAACATGCATAGCACAACTCAAGGAAGGATTCATATAAGGAGATAGAACGAAGCACATTTCGCCAAAGCTTTTCTACATACATGAGCTCCAAATGAATGGTGATATCAATGTGCAATAAATTCGTTCGAGAGATCATATGACTAATTTATTCACAAAGTCTCTATCAACTACAACTTTCGAGAAGATGATGCACAAGATTGGAATGTGAAGATTCAAGATTCGGAATTGATGTTCTCATCAGGGGGAGCCAATACGCGTTGTACTCTTTTTCCCTTTCAAGGTTTTGTCCCACTGGGTTTTCCTTGTAAGGTTTTTAATGAGGCAACCGAAATGCGTATTATTAGAGATGTGTACTCTTTTTCCTTCACTAGATTTTTATCCCACTGGGTTTTTTCTAGTAAGGTTTTAACGAGACACATTATCTATCAATTAGACATTCAAGGGGGAGTGTTATAAATGTATTTACATTATAGTAAATGTCTATCTAGATATAGTGAATATCTATCAAGATATATTGAGTATCTATCAAGATATAGTGAGTATCTATCAAGATATTGTAAATGTTTATCAAGATAGGGAATGTCTATCTCTTGGAGATATTAGAAGGAATTTTCCCCTATAAATGGAGGGGTTTTATTCATTGTAAATCATCCTGAATCCCTCCCACATCTCTCTCAAGAGAAATAAAGAAGTATCCTCTCTTCTCTCCTTTATTATTCTTGTTATTTTATATTAATTCATAACAAAATTCTAATTGATTAAAAAGTGTTAAATATTATGATTTCTTACCTAAAATATTATAAATAAAATAAAAATAGTTAATAGATTATGCATGAAAAAGCATGCTATTTTTGTAATATATACAACAATTATAATTTTGCACGAAGTAAAAGAATTAGTACACGCATGTAGTACATATTCGTAGGGTTTATTCTATAATAATAACTTAATAATTTGAGTTTGGATGCTGTAGGTTTGAATTAAAATTTGATCAAAATATTACTTAAATAGAATTGTGCAAATTCTTTTTCTATATAAGGTAAAATTCTAATTGATTTAGAAGTACTAAATATTATGATTTCTTGCCTAAATCAGATAAGGACTTTAATTAATTTCAAAGTCAATAATTAAATGACAATTATTCGAGGAAAAAAGTGAAAAGACGATTTTCTCTAAAACGGAAACTTTTAATGAAGGGCAAAAAGTTCAAACAATATTTATAAAGACCTTCACACTTTTAATATATTAGAGATTAGAGATTAGAGATAGAGATTAGAGATTAGAGATTAGAGATTAGAGATTAGAGATAGAGATTAGAGATTAGAGATAGAGATAGCAATTAGAGATAGAGATTAGATATAGAGATCAGAGATTAGAGATTTTATGTAAATGCCCCATTAGTATTTTCGAAAAGAAATTGTCTTTAACATATTTTAAAATTTTCAAATTCCATCTCTCCCTCCTTAAGGTTTTATCCAATTATTTTTTCAAAATTTCTAAAATATTTTCCCCAAACACCGTCTTTCTCTTTCACCATACTATAATAGTTGAGTAACGTAATATCTCACCTAAATTGTACGTTTTCTTTAAAAGGAAAAGTATATAAATTGTACTTTTACATATGAGTTGAAGACGAGACGACTTCAAATGGAACATGTGAAGCTGAAATCTCACCATCAATATTTTGATGGCAGGGACTTGAAAGCACCACCAAAGACCATTAAAATTAGGTTTGAATTTTTTCGATCTACGTATTTGTGAATTGTTTTAATTGGGTGATATTAAATTTTTTTGAAATTATCTTGAGAAGCTTGAATATCAATTTTAGAAGTGTTGGGAGACTATTTGATTCAAATTTTAGGTTGAAGACAACACCATTTGTGTATTGTCTTAATGTATCGTAGGTATATCTACATTATATCAGTGTATATCACTGTATACCCGTTTATCTCCTATCTAACATGTATAAAATCCATGGAAAGTTGTGTGTGATATACACAATATACAATATCCAATGTGATCTATCCATATCACATAGCCATTTTACAGGTTTGATTTTTAATTGAAGCAAGTCAAAATTACTTCCAATCTTTCTTAAATTTTGTATATGGAAAAGGGCCAAAACTACCCCTGAACTATTTGAAATAGAGCAAAAATACCCTCCGTTTGTTTTTTGGCTCAAAAATACCCCTCACTTTAACGGAGTGCCACCAAGCACACCACGTGAAAAAAAATACCACATGACCATTCCACGTCAGCATCCCATTTACGGAAAAGGGTCAAAACTACCCTTGAACTATCTGAAATGTAGCAAAAATACCCCCCGCCTCACTTTAATGAAGTGCCACCAAGCACACCACATGGAAAAAAAGTTGTCACATGGCCAGTCCATGACAACATCCCATTTAATACCCAACCAACCCACTTAACCATCCAACTTAACAGCCTATTTAATACCTATACCCAACTCGTCCTCAAAAAACCTGACCCTTTCTCATAAGTAAAGGATAAAGATAGATTCACCCTTCATTTCGCTTGAACTCTCCCCCTAAAAAAATCAATGCAGACTAGGGATTTTGAGGGAAAAGAAAGCCCTTAGTACATGGGTTGAAACTCGACCCGTCTTTATCACGTAAAAGAATATGGGAGAGTTCAACCCATGTACTCAGGGCTTTCTTTTTCCTAAGAATCCCTAGTTTGCATCGAATTTATTTTTTTTGGGACAGTTTAAGTGAAATGAAGGGTGAATCTATCTTTCCCCTTTACTTATAAAGATGGGTCAAGTTATTTGAAGACGGGTTGGGTACGAGTATGAAATGAGCTGTTAAGTTGGATGGTTAAGTGGGTCGGCTGACTATTAAATGGGTGTTTTCAACCACTCTCACTCACTCATATACATTCAATCAAATAGAGGAAAAGAAGAATGACGAGGGGGCTGAAATTTATGATAATTTGAACTTGAATTCAATCCTTTAAGAATCGAATGATACTTTTGTTTTAGATTTTTTTTCGATGAAACAAAAAAAGAATCCTCGTCGACTATTACCAAGAACAAGAATATACATATTTTGTGTATCTTAGAAATGTTATGAAAGGATATATTATGGAGCGTGGAATAAGAATAGTGTATTTATCTTCCAAGTAAATTGTTGATTATAAGATGAAATTTGTCATATAATGTCAATTTTTTTTAGCTTCTATAAACCTGATCATTGACTAAAGAAAGTCACTAGGATTAGGATTGTATATAAATATCAGTATCCCTAAAAGAGAGAGAGAGAGAATTGAACAAGCTCTCAATTTTATTTTATTTTTAGAATAAGTGATGTTCCCTTGACCAAGCCAAGGGATTTCTTCATCATCTACTTTTCTCATTTTTTAAATAAACAGTCTTAGTGTTGAAATTGGAGGAAAGGAATTGAAAGAAGGAAAAAAAAATCGAAATATACTTGCTTAGATTGTATATTGCAAGTCATAACAATACTTCTTAGATTGCAATTAATAGCAACTTTTAAACCAAAAAAATGATTTAATAGCAGTTTTAAAACAAAAAAACAGAATATCAATCAACCTCATATTTCTCTCAAAACAATTAACTACTAAAAAAGGGTAAATCTTTTTTTAAAAAATAGGATATCAATCACCCAATATTTCTCTCAAAACAATTACTTCCTTATTCTACTCTTTCACAATTAAAGCAGATTCTTCTTCTTCTCCATTCGAATTTTACTTCATCTATGTCGGTCATATCAGAATTAAGATCGGAAAGCAACCCAAATTTTCTCAAATTGTTGGTCTTATTCGTCGAAATTTTTTTTCCATTAAAATAAAATACAGATTTACTCATTTAGATTGCAATGGATCGTTGTTCCATATCCATAAAATGATCGGTGTTGATTATAGATTTAGTGGACTCCATATGATTCACCATTTTCACTTTGAAAACTTGTTATATATATATAAACTGGTTGATTTACCATTTTCATACACCTTTTGCATACACTATTTTTTAATATGAAATGTATATACAAATTGGTTTCATACTAATAAGTTAAGCTATTTAGTGGACTCCATATGATTTTACTATTTTTTATACATTAATAATTGGTTTCATACTAATAAGTTAAGTTATTTAGTGGACTCCATATGATTTTACCATTTTTTATACATTAAAAACTGGTTTCATACACTTTTGTAAATTGATTTACCATTTTCATACACCTTGTTTGTGTATATCAACTGATCTATCTTTTGCATACACTTTTTTTTGTGTGTATGAAATGTGTATACAAATTAATTTTATATTGATAAGTTTACCTACTATGTGAATTTCATATGATTTATCATTTTCATACATAGAAAATAAATTTTAATATCACACCGCCGCTATCTACGCCAGAAATTAGATTGTAACACCTCGTATACTCCTAACCCTATTTGATGGCGTTGAACCATGTTTACTTAAGTTTCGAGATGCCATGAGTATGTGTTTTATAGTGTCATTGATGAAACAATTGATATTGGGCCTAATATGTGTGTTTAGACCTTAGTCAAAGGTGTCTTGTGACTTCATGGAGCATTTGTGGGGTTAAAAATGAGGCTTGGAGGACCTCCAAACAAAGAATATTAAAGGTAAGAAGTAAGTGAAAGAATAGAACTTGAAGTACCTAACCAAATCCGCGAAGAAAAGTCGAAGAAACAAAAAATTGAAAAAAAAAAGGGGAGGGGCGCGCCCAGGGGCGTGCCAGGCCGCTCTGGGCTGAAATTTTCAGCCCAGAGGCAGCAAGGGGGCGCGCCAGGCAGCGTGCCAGGCCGCCCCTGCGCACCTTTCACAAGCTGAAATTTTTCTAAGTCTTTTGGGCGTCCGGGGCCGTGTCGGGGTGCTTTTCGCCCAATTTCTTTTGCGATTATTAGTCTATAAAGATGACTTTTGAATTATTATATAAGTATTCCATATTGGTAGGCCTACGCTTGGGCGTTGTTGACATCGAAATTACGTTTTTACCCTTTTAGGTCAAAGTCAGCCATGATTGGCTAGAATTGCCTATTTGGAGATTGAGGCTACGAATATAAATCTCGTGAGTCGGAATGTTATCATAACACTTATTAAATGATTTAAACATGAGAAAGTTGGTGGATTATACATTGATTTTATAAATTGGGCTCAAGGAAATAAAGGCCCAAAAGAAGCTAAAAGGCTTGGCCTAATGGGTCAAATGACCCATTCTTCCATTTGACCAAGTAATACACCTCAATTATTGAGTCAATGTGGCTAAGGATGACCATGAGAACTATATAAATCCACAAAGGGCTGATTTTATTCATTAAAACCCTCATGCCTTTAGAGATATTTCCAAACCCATTTCTCTCAACACAAACCCTAAAGCAACCTACTCTTGGAGACAAGATCACTCATTTGCAAGTTTGGGTAAGTGATTAGTCTTATGTATTAATATATTATATGCATGGGAAATTATGTAGATCATGATGGGTATGTCAAAAAGTGTACATAATGCATTCTTGCTTTTTTGCTAAAAGATGTGTTATCCATGGAACTTAAACTTGAATTATGACTTGTGGTTTTGATGAAAGAGCATGGTATGGATGAAATATCAACATGTATGGTGTGATTATGTTTCTAAACTTGTTATTTTGCTATAAGTGTAATTTATGGGATTTTGGCCGATAAGTGATATAAAGTGTATTAAGGTGACTTGATGGATTATTTGTGATGTGGTGTGAATGAGAAAGTGTAAAGGAGACACTTTGTGGTGAAATGTTATTGGTATATGATGTTGTGGTCAATGTATGGTAGGATTAGGGTATTGTTGGTATGACCATGCCGTGAATGGTATTGTAAAGGGGGAAATGACATTTTAAAGGCAAATATGTAACTTATTGTTGTCATATGCATTTGTAAGGTAGTTGGTGGTTAATGTAAACTCCATTGTGCAATTGTGTTGTAGAGTGAAACGTAAGGCAAGAGCTTGTCACGCCCCGAATCCCAACGAGGAGTGATTGTCACCCGAAGCCGATAAGGCCCGAGAGAACCAAGCTTTGCTTTTATTCCTTCATATACATGTCCTAGGAAACACTACTATCACATAGGAACATGAAATGCTAAAATCAGAAATCATAGAATATGTGAAGTATATACATATGAGAAACTCGGCCGTTGAGGCCATCAAGTGAAAATTTCATATACCATCTTACATTTGTATACCCACATACGTCTACAAAAGCCTCTAACAGGTGCATTGACCAAAACTAACTGAAAGTCGGGACAAGTCCCCGCTTTATACACTATGTATAATATCAAAACATATGAACAACTGTGACTCGGAGAAACCCCGAACTAACTGGAGCTCACCAATGATCTGCAATTACTGTCATCCTACGGTGGAGGTCTACTAGTGCCTGTACCTGCAACATGTAAGGTAAGTTCCCCAAAAGAGGTCAGTACGAAGAATGTACTGAGTATGTAAGGCTCAAATGAAACTATACAACACATGAATAGTTCAATGAACTCAATGGAACTCAAATGCATATGCATAATCAGATGAATAAGTAACCATTTTGCACTTTGGAAACCATGTGTATTACTTGCATTGCTTTCATGCTTCTTTACTTCAATGTCATTACATATGTCATAATGTACCCGGGCCCCTACTGATCAGTGGGTCTTTACATAACATATCGTTATGTTGGGATCGGGTCGAGCTAGGCTTGTGCCCCTAGACCTACCACCCAGGGATCGGGTCGAGCTAGGCTTATGCCCCTAGACCTGCCACCCATAAATCATACATCGGGATCGAGTCGAGCTAGGCTTATGCCCCTAGACTTGCCACCCATAAATCACTCATTAACCACATTTGCATTACTTTGATCTTTACTTTGAGATTGGTATTTTGATAGTCATAACATCACTTGAAGCTTTGGATCATTAGCCAATGAGTGAAAGACATATGAGATTGGTACATTCACTTGTGAGAGATTGACACATTCATGTGACATAGCATGTTTGGAAACTTAGAACCATAACCAAAATAGAAGACATGTGAATAAACATTATTGGAAACATGACACCATTGGACAATCATTCATAACGAGATACATGAGCACACTCACTTTTGGAACTTTGGAAAACAACCTTATTGGACTTTTGGAACATGAACCATGAATATGAGACATAAGATTCACAATTGTTCAATGAGTAGGAAATATATGACAATGACCATTGATAACCATATATATGATACCTTAGCATATTTCGGGATAGGACTAGCATAATGCCAATGTGAATACGACTTACCGCGAAAGATACGAACAAAGTAACCTTACATACCTTGTACTCTCAATACGGATATCCAATCTTGGATGTGCATACAATAGTCCCGCTCCTTCTTTATGTGTCATTCTACAACACAAATACATAACGGGATTCACATTAACCGACAACTACTTTACAATTGCATTTAACATCAATGGGGTACATGTTTGCCTTGAACATGTCATTTCCTCTTGACAAAACCATTGATAAAATTATTATTCCAAAAATTCCATCATATTCCCAACATTGACCAATATATGATAATTGACACATTTCACCACAACACTTCTCCTTTCCACTTTCTTATCCATACCACATCACAAATAATCTATCAACTTCCCTTAATACGACTTATAACACATATCGGCCAAAATCCCACAATTTACACTTATAGACAATAACAAGTTTAATACCAAAAATAACACCATACATGTTCATATTTTATCCATACCATGATCTTTCATCAAAGGCACAAGCCATAATTCAAGTTCAAATCTCATGGATGGCACATCTTGTACAAAAACCCAAAGTACTATGTTCAACTATTTCAAGCATAACCAACAAGATTCACATACTCTCCCATGCATATAATATATGAAATCATAAGAATATCCACTTACCAAGATTTACCAAATGATGATCTTGGCCAAAAAGTTGGCTTAGGGTTTTGAAGATATGAGAAAGCTCTCCTTTAGTTTCTTGGAAAATACTAAAAGTGATTGTGTATTTTCAATGAATAAAGGCTGATTTTTGGTGCCTTTTTATAGGACCTTTAGTCATCCTTAGACACTTGGGATCAATAATTGTTTGGTCAAAGGGAGAATGGGTCATTTGACCCATTTGGCCCATGCTTTCTTTCACATTTTGGGTCCTTTTTGGGCCCAATTCACTTAACCCAATAAAGTCAACAATTTCTCGTGTTTTCATCATCTCATACATGTTACGACAATATTCCTACTCATGCCATTCATATCCGTAACCTCAATCCCAAAAACAAGTGATTCTAGCCACGTATGGCCTATTTTGCCCAAAAGGGTAAAATCGTCATTTTGACTCCAAATTCGTTCTTGAGAAATTTTATCATACCAATATAATATTTTACTCATTTCATACATGTTGTAGAATAGACGTGGCAAAAATTGGCTCGGTACGTCCCCGGACACCCTTGGGACTTAGAAATTTCCAACTTTCGAAAAAGTGGAAAACCCAAGGTGGCGCGCCCAGTCTGGACTAAAAATTTTAGTCCATAGCAGCGTGGCACGCTACCCAAAGCGCCCTTCCCTTAAATTTTTCAAAAATTTCATTTTTCGACTTTTCTTCGCGGTTTTGGTTAGATACTTCAAATCCTATTCTTTAACTTACTTCTTAACCTTAATATCCTTTGTTTAGAGGTTCTCTTAGCCTCGTTTTGAACCCGACAAATGCCCCATGAAGATCGCAAAACACCTCCTACGCAAGTTTAAGCATATGTACAAGGCCAAATTTCAATTTTTCCATCACTAACATTACCAAATACATACTTATAGCTCTCGACACCTAAGTAAACATTGTTCATCGTCATCACATTGGGTTAGGAAGGTACGGGGTGTTACATTCTTCCCCCCTTAGGAACATTCGTCCTCGAATGTTAGTAACACTGTCTCATTGCAACACTTAAGTCAAAGTGAATTCTCTATATCATAATATACACACTTAACACTTGTAAAGACTTATAAATCCAAATCTGAACTTTTCCTTCCATGTATCACAAGTACAAGTACTTAGATTTCATTAATGCTTCGATTTCCCTTGTGATTTCTTCGATGTACTAAGTTCTCCAATAGTGCCCCTACGGAAGCTACTTTTGCATTTCTTAATTCTTTCACTTCTCGATGTACCTTTTTACGTGTGAGATCCTCTGTAATTTGTATATTTCCACTGGCAACAACTGTATACCCTACGATACACTTTCGGAGCATCGAATATAGAATACTAAATGAACTGTGAAGAATTCCTGGACTAGTGCTAATAGATACGCAAGTTGCCCAAATCTTTGGACAACTCCTCTTTCTTTCCGAATCTCATTATCTTTTTCCATTGGTGACACTATCAACTTCTAATATCGGCATATGATTTATACCGACTTTGGGCCATTTGTAGCTACTGTTATATCACCTTCACTTTCTCTATAGCTTGATGAACAAAATTTGACCTGGGCAACGCAAAATTTCATCAGTCGTAACCCATCCAATGGATGATCTATATGTCCTTTTATATAAACCTTCGTAAGGTACCTTTTGATATCTTTATTGTAAGAAATTTCATTAGACGATCGATATTCATCCCCACTACCTTTAAAGTCCAACGTACAAACTCGTGACATATCTTCACATGTTTTTATAATACATTCTGTTTGTCCATCCATTGAAGGATGACCAGCCATACTTACATTTATCTGTGTACTCATGCTTTACTGGAACGACTTACCCACACTGTGCAATAAAGTGAGCCCCTCTGTGTGATATAATAGTGAGTGGAGTCTCATGTAATCATACTATCTCTGTAACATACAATTTTGCGTACCGTCCATCTGTATCGGTGGTCCTAACTGGTAGGAAATATGTTGACTCGGTAAGCCAGTTCATGATTACTTATATGGACTCAACCTTCGTAATGTACGAGACAACCCTTTAATTAATTCCATGTTATTCATGTTCCACTTCCAAACTGGGAGGGTAATATATTGCATAAAACATATAGACTTCTGATGCCATACTGTTCATCAGTGACCGCTTGGACATTGAACTACAAGTTCTACAATGTGCTTCTCATATATTCTTACCAACACATCTCTGCTACACCATGGTGTATTTTGGTTGTTTTCGAACAAACAAACTACCGTGAACGATGTTCTTCTGTCACATTTCCGTTTCTTAACTCATCTATACCCGGTACACACAATCTACATTGGTGCTAAAGTACTTCCCCCTTGTGATATCTCAAGTACCTTTGTCGAATTTTTTTATTGTACATTCTTTTCCAGTTGGAATAAGATAGTCTTTACATACTATTTCTCCTCTCGACTACCCAGAAAGATTTTGCCGCCTTTTACACTATCCTTCTTTCACCTGTGGTTTCAAGAGAACCAAAACCCCACATTGCTTCATTGATATAGATTTCTTGACTATATCTTTCTTTTCTGTGAGCTGGCCATTCATACTTCCTACTGCCTTGCAGCTTAATGTATCAACTACCCCATTTTCTTTTCCCAAATGATATAGGATACCAATGTCCTCACCTTTTAAGATTTCAAGCCACCTTCGTTACCTCAGATTAAGTCTTTCGGCTTAAGAATATATTACATTGTCTCACATCCAGAATATATATATCAACATGAACCCCTTACAAATGGTGACACATAACGTTAAAGCAGATATCCCAGCTGCTACTGCAGGGTCATGTGTTTAGAAATAATTTGTGTTCTCATGTGGCCGCAACTGTCGTGACGCATATGCTATTACCTTATCATGCTACATCAATATACATCCGAGGCCAACCCCTAAAGCATTACCATACATTGCATAACATTCTTATGCCTTCGAAAGGCACTTACAACTGGTGTGGAAGTTGCTTTCTCTTTCAACTCTTGAAAACTTTTCTCCAATGCATCATTCTACGGGAATTTGATTGCCTTGTGTATAGGCTTTGTTCAGGGTGTAGGGATAGAAGGAGGTCCTTCAACTATTCGCATATAATTATCAACCAATCTAAGAAAACGATGGATCTCTGCAAGCATCGTAGGCCTTGGACAATTGTGTACCACTGCTATCTTTCGCGTAGCAACTTGCATTTATTCATCTTAGACAATGCATGGTCCTCTTGTGATTTTTGAATACCATCACCGAACATGGTCACACATATATTTACAAGTGTCCTGAACGCCCTACTCATTAAGCCATAAAACTACAGGTGCATTCTCTAACCCAATTGACATACTAAGAATTATAATCATACCATGTTTGTAATGCTGTCTTGGGTATATCATCATCATTCATATATATTTTCCTTTCCATTTCATCATCATTCATTATCATTTACCTCGTAACTGATCAACAAATCGTCAACTCTGGGGGGGAAATATTCATTCTTAATTGTCATCTTATCCAGTTGCCAATAGTAAACACACATTCTCAATAGGCCATGTTATTATATATTTATTTTTTTTGTCCTAGTGACACTGATGCACCCCAAGGGGTAGTACTAGGCCTTATGAATCCCTTATTCAACACGTCTTTTACTTTCTTCTATCATTCTCGTACCTCTACCAGGCCATGCTATATAAAGAGGCCATGCTATATGATGAAAATAAAAATAGGTCGATTACCTGACGTCACATTCATACCAACTCATACATCTGGGAATTCATTTACCACCCGAACTAATTAAAGAGGTGGGGGCTTCACATTAATATCGTTCACTCTTACTAAGTGACATATGTATCCCTTAAAGTATCCTTTTCTTTGCCGTGAGATGGGGAATAACTTTTCCTGGCCATTCAAAATATTCCTTTGGGGATAATATAACTTCTTAGTTCGGCCATCTACTATGACATAACCCTTTTATAACTCAATAAGATCAACCAGTATCTCATGACCACAATTAATGACTATGCACTTATGATATACTCTTTTAACTACAATAGGTTCACTAACTGATGTGTAGGCTTCCCGTGATATAACTGGTCATTTTGGTGTTCTTTTAACCTTTCAGCAATTCACAAAATACCATATGCTCTATGGGTCAATCAATACGTGTACGGTACATGTAGCTTCACCAGGAGAAGCCTCATTTTGTGACCCAACATATCACACCAATAACAACATGTGGTCCCAATCGACATTTCACCTAGATGATAACTTCTGCAGTACCAGCACTGCTGATGAGGAGACTTCGGTTGGTTCCTACTTTCTACGTTCTTATACTTGATACCTCATTGCCAATGAATCATAAATCTCACTTCTTTGCCATCTCTTTTCAAGGTCGCAATTGTGCAATCCATCTGTCCCTACACTGATGCACTCTCTCGGTCATATTAGTTATCAAGGTTGGAGCATGCCTAGCCAAAATATGACACTGCAAACTGTACTTTCTGACACTTTTTTTTTCAATTGGTCCGCCTAAGCTTTTCTGACCTCATATGGGAGATACTAGTCACAGAATGCCGTTTTAAATTCCTCCCAACTAGCTGGAAGTACATCAATACACCAGTCACATGCATAACATCTAGAACCCTTTTTGATTTAGTCCATAAAGTCCTATGGTGGGAGGGTTTGATTTCTGGAAACCCTGTGTTTGACGACTAGCTGCCCTAGCCGCACCATCATTACTCGTCATTGGGCCAGCTCGCCAATTACATTTCACAACAACTATCTGAGTCAACATATACACTATATTTCTTAAATCCTATTCAGTGGCATTTATAGGTGGTTCTGCGGATACTTCTCTATCTTTTGGCTAAGAGAGACCCGTATAACAAATTCCATGTCAGCTCTACCTTGACTCACTTGGTCAAGTAGTGATTTACTCATTTCTACTTCGACAGGCATATCAACCTGCTCACCTTTGTCTTTATCTTGTCTGAGACTCAGCAGTTGACTATACAAAAGGAAACCAATGTCAATACGTACATATGTGCCCACCTACAACTTTGGCTCTATTGCACGATCTAGAAGTGAAGAAAAGAAACAACACCTAAATGTCCCGTAGCATCCTGCTTATCAATGTGGCGCGCAACACATCCATAAGCAAGACTCTACTCAGACACGGCTTTGTAGACACCCTTAGAACGACCTGCTCTGATACCACTTTGTCACACCCCGAATCCCAACGAGGCGTGATTGTCACCCGAAGCCGATAAGGCCCGAGAGAACCAAGCTTTGCTTTTATTCCTTCATATACATGTCCTAGGAAACACTACTATCACATAGGAACATGAAATGCTAAAATCAAAAATCATAGAATATGTGACGTATATACATATGAGAAACTCAGCCGTTGAGGCCATCAAGTCAAAATGTCATATACCATCTTACATTTGTATACCCACATACGTCTACAAAAGCCTCTAACAGGTGCATTGACCAAAACTAACTGAAAGTCGGGACAAGTCCCCACTTTATACACTATGTATAATATCAAAACATATGAACAACTGTGACTCGAAGAAGCCCCGAACTAACTGGAGCTCACCAATGATCTGTAATTACTGTCATCCTACGGTGGAGGTCTACTAATGCCTGCACCTGCAACATGTAAGGTAAGTTCCCCAAAAGGGGTCAGTACGAAGAATGTACTGAGTATGTAAGGCTCAAATGAAACTATACAACACATGAATAGTTCAATGAACTCAATGGAACTCAAATGCATATGCATAATTAGATGAATAAGTAACCATTTTGCACTTTGGAAACCATGTGTATTACTTTCATTGCTTTCATGCTTCTTTACTTCAATGTCATTACATATGTCACAATGTACCCGGGCCCCTACTGATCAGTGGGTCTTTACATAACATATCGTTATGTTGGGATCGGGTCGAGCTAGGCTTGTGCCCCTAGACCTGCCACCCAGGGATCGGGTCGAGCTAGGCTTATGCCCCTAGACCTGCCACCCATAAATCATACATCGGGATCACTTACCACCTATAAATCACTCATTAACCACATTTGCATTACTTTGATCTTTACTTTGAGATTGGTATTTTGATAGTCATAACATCACTTGAAGCTTTGGATCATTAGCCAATGAGTGAAAGACATATGAGATTGGTACATTCACTTGTGAGAGATTGACACATTCATGTGACATAGCATGTTTGGAAACTTGGAACCATAACCAAAATAGAAGACATGTGAATAAACATTATTGGAAACATGACACCATTGGACAATCATTCATAACGAGATACATGAGCACACTCACTTTTGGAACTTTGGAAAACAACCTTATTGGACTTTTGGAACATGAACCATGAATATGAGACATGAGATTCACAATTGTTCAATGAGTAGGAAATATATGACAATGACCATTGATAACCGGATATATGATACCTTAGCACATTTCGGGATAGGACTAGCATAATGCCAATGTGAATACGACTTACCGCGAAAGATACGAACAAAGTAACCTTACATACCTTGTACTCTCAATACGGATATCCAATCCTGGATGTGCATACAATAGCCCGCTCCTTCTTTATGTGTCATTCTACAACACAAATACATAACGGGATTCACATTAACCGACAACTACTTTACAATTGCATTTAACATCAATGGGGTACATGTTTGCCTTGAACATGTCATTTCCTCTTGACAAAACCATTGATAAAATTATTATTCCAAAAATTCCATCATATTCCCAACATTGACCAATATATGATAATTGACACATTTCACCACAACACTTCTCCTTTCCACTTTCTTATCCATACCACATCACAAATAATCTATCAACTTCCCTTAATACGACTCATAACACATATCGGCCAAAATCCCACAATTTACACTTATAGACAATAACAAGTTTAATACCAAAAATAACAACATACATGTTCATATTTTATCCATACCATGATCTTTCATCAAGGGCACAAGCCATAATTCAAGTTCAAATCTCATGGATGGCACATCTTGTACAAAAACCCAAAGTACTATGTTCAACTATTTCAAGCATAACCAACAAGATTCACATACTCTCCCATGCATATAATATATGAAATCATAAGAATATCCACTTACCAAGACTTACCAAATGATGATCTTGGCCAAAAAGTTGGCTTAAGGTTTTGAAGATATGAGAAAGCTCTCCTTTAGTTTCTTGGAAAATACTAAAAGTGCTTGTGTATTTTCAATGAATAAAGGCTGATTTTTGGTGCCTTTTTATAGGACCTTTAGTCATCCTTAGACACTTGGGATCAATAATTGTTTGGGCAAAGGGAGAATGGGTCATTTGACCCATTTGGCCCATGCTTTCTTTCACATTTTGGGTCCTTTTTGGGCCCAATTCACTTAACCCAATAAAATCAACAATTTTTCGTGTTTTAATCATCTCATATGTTTTACGGCAATATTCCTACTCATTCCATTCATATCCGTAACCTCAATCCCAAAAACAAGTGATTCTAGCCACGTATGGCCTATTTTGCCCAAAAGGGTAAAATCGTCATTTTGACTCCAAATTCGTTCTTGAGAAATTTTATCATACCAATATAATATTTTACTCATTTCATACATGTTGTAGAAGATACGTGGCAAAAATTGGCTCGGTACGCCCCCGGACACCCTTGGGACTTAGAAATTTCCAACTTTCGAAAAAGTGGAAAACCCAAGGTGGCAAGCCCCTGGGCGCGCCAACTCACTGCCTCTGGACTAAAAATTTTAGTCCAGAGCAGCATGGCACGCTACCCAACGCGCCCTTCCCTTAAATTTTTTGAAAATTTCATTTTTTGACTTTTCTTCGCGGGTTTGGTTAGATACTTCAAATCCTATTCTTTAACTTACTTCTTAACCTTAATATCCTTTGTTTAGAGGTTCTCTTAGCCTCGTTTTGAACCCGAAAAATGCCCCATGAAGATCGCAAAACACCTCCTACACAAGGTTAAGCATATGTACCAAGGCCAAATTTCAATTTTTCCATCACTAACATTATCAAATACATACTTATAGCTCTCGACACCTAAGTAAACATTGTTCATCGTCATCACATTGGGTTAGGAAGGTACGGGGTGTTACAGAGCTGAATTGTTATATTCACATATTGGATTGTGTGTTCACATTGAGGACATAAGGTATGTAAGGTTACTCTGTCCGTATCTTTCTGCAGTACGTAGTATTCACATTGACATCGCACTTGTCCTATCCCGAAATGTGCTAAGGTATCCTATATCCGGTTACCAATTGTCAATATCACATGTTTCATATTCATTAATAATGTTCCAAAAGCCCCATAAGGTTGTGTTCTAAAGTTCCAATAGTGGTTATACTCATGTACCTTGTTCATTGATTATTGTCCGATGGTTCCAATAGTGCTACGCTTCCAATAATGTTTATTCATATGTCTTTCACTCATTGGTTATTGTTCTATGCTTCCAACAATGTTATGGCTACAAAAGTATCAATCTCTCATAAGTCAAGTGTATCCTATTTTCGGGTATCAATTATGGTTCATCACATGTTCTTTATATATTGATCAATTGTCATTCACATGTCTCATATGCATTGGCTAATGTTCCAAAGATTCCATGGTTCCATAAGGCTATGTTTCCAACAATGTTAATTTCCAAAGTTCAAAGTGATGTTATGACTGCCAAAGTACCAATCTCGTATATTTAAAGAAAGGTAATGTGAAGTAAAGGGCAAAGTAATGCACATATGTGGTTAATGATTGATTTAAGGGTGGCAGCTCTAGAGGCATAAGCCTAGCTCGAGCCGATCCCGAGAATTTTTGTATCAGGGGGCAGCCCTAGAGGCATAAGCCTATCTCGGGTCGAACCTGACAGGGGGCAGCTCTAGAGGTGAGAACCTAGATCGAGCCGAATCTGCTATATTGATTTATGGGTGGCATCTCTAGAGGAATAAGCCTAGCTCGAGTCGATCCCAGGGTGGCAGCTCTAGAGGCATAAGCCTAGCTCGAGTCGATCCCAGGGTGGAAGCTCTAGAGGCATAAGACTAGCTCGAGCCGATCCCAACATAACGATATGTTATGTAAAGACCCACTGATCAGTTGGGGCCCGGGTACAGTATAGCACAGACAAAGATAAATAAGTACAGAAGTAAAGAAGCAAAGAACGTAAAGAACGTAATGAACGTAATGAACGCAATGAACCTAATATACATGTTTCCAAATGCAATGGTTTATACACAGTTTCTATGGCCTTCCATACTCAGTACATTCTTCGTACTGACCCCTTTGGGGGCCTTACTTTACTTGCCGCAGGCACAGGTGTTAGTAGACCTTCACCGTAGGCTACGATATATCAGCAGATCATTGGTGAGCTCCAGTTGTTTCGGGGCTTCCTAAGTCACTATGTATATTTGTTTGGTGTTGTCTTGATACTGTATGTATGTATAGAGCGGGGGCTTGTCCCGACTCTAAGATTGGTTTTGGTTTTGCATCTGTAGAGGCTTTGTAGATGTTATGGAACACGTGAAGGGTATGTAAGAGACATATGTTTTGTCATGATGGCCCCAACGGCCAAGTTTCATAATTATTATATATGTTTCATGAATTCCGCTATTGACATTTTATATTCATTTGAGATGGTGTTGTATATTGAGTAGCATGCATATGAGTGTACATGAGCAACGATTGGTTCTCTCGGGCCTCAACGGCTCTGGGTGCCAGTCCGGCCCGAATGAGATTCGGGTCGTGACACAGATAGTTGACTAGAGAACGTCATCAGTCAAAAATGGAAAGTGAAGGAGTTGTATAAAAAATTGGGAGAGAAATTTCAACACAAATCCAGATGAAACGAGATATAAAGACAAAAAACCTATAAATTAAAATCACAAAATCCAAAAATCTGATGGAGATTACACTTGATTTGTATATTCTTAGAAAAGCGGAAAGATGGAGAGGAGTAGAGAGAGAAATAAAAAGATGAAATACGGAGAGAAGTAGATAAATGGAGGAGTAAAAAGAGGAGAAAGATCTTATTTGAAAGGGATCAAATACCCACTTTTTACTCTTCTAATGAATATCTACAAGTTAATTTATGATAAACAAACAACACAATAAAAAATAAAATTATTAGTATAATTTATCAAATATGCTATGGCTTGCAATTAAAAGCACAATTTAATAATTATAAAAAAGTACAATTACAACTTACAATAAACAATCTAAAAAGTACATGTAAGATAATTTTGACTTGAAAGAATCAAAGGATATATTCTTTTTTGTTGCTTTTGATGAAGTTCTTCACTCAACTCTGAATCTATAAAGGCTTAACTAGTATTTTAACTTTGTTTGTTAGCTGGTTAACTTTTATTTAGTAATAATTTGTAGCCGGACGTATATATTAAGAGTATAACAAGTATATTATAAGTGTATAATCAGTATGCTCACTTGTAATACAATAATTATTTATCGATTTTATATTGTCTACTGACTAATGTTTATGAAAAATTAAAATTTTAGTCATTTCTATTGGTGATTTATAAAGTTATTGTGTAGTGTAAAAAGCTCCACTTTTTAAGCAATGTGTCCAAACAGCTACATTATACTCCACAATTACCAACTTTGTAGGTTTAGAGGTTTGCTTGGTATGGACGACCACATTTTTCAAAAACCATTTGTTTTTTATATAAAATTATTCCATTAATACCAAACACACCCTAAATGTGATAGAGAACTCATTAAAAGCTTGAGGAGTGGGCAAGGCAGACTCCATAATCCATTAGGATTAGGAACAACATACCGACTTAGTTTAGGTTTGTTTACTTAATTAGACTTAGGTTTATATTGTAGACCAATTCTTATTATATTAGGAAGAGCATGACTATATAAAGAATAGCCATCAACATGTATTAAAAACATACACAGAAACAATACATTCTCTAAAGAGAGATTCGAAATGAAGAAGCTTTTGTTCTAATCAAAGTTAGTTATTTTCTATCCTTAATTCTGTTCCACTTTTTTCAATGGCAAGTTCATCTTCCTCTACTCTCTCTTCCTCCGAGATCTCTCGATCAATTCATAGCTATATGTCCCATAAAGTTGAAATCTTCAAACTATCTTGTTTGGAGAACCCAAATAAGTCAGATGGTGCAGACCCTGAAGATTGGTTACATTATTGTGAACGAACCGCCATCTAAGATTGTGGTAAACGAAAAGGATGAAGAAAAAGACAATCCTAATTAGTTTATACAATGGAAAGAAAAAGACGTTTTGGTGAGAAGTTGGCTAACTGGAACCATGACTGAAGAATCAATGTTTCATATTATTGGATGCACGTCCGCCAAACAAATTTGGGAGAGTCTTTAGGATAATTACCTACAAGCTAGCAAGGACAAGAAATTTCAATTGAAGCAACAAATTCAGAGTATTAAGATGGCATCAAAATCGGTGGAAGAATACATAAAGGAATTCAGGGGGATTTGTGATAGTATCGCAGCTATACCCAAACCCTTGAACAAAGATGACAAAGTTATAAACTTTGCCAAAGGTCTTGAAAATAAATACAAAACCTTGAGGACTGTTATGCTTGGAAAAGCGCCATATCCAACCCTTACTCAGTTTATCAATGCACTGAGAGGGTATGATATGAGAGAAGAAGATCATGAGAAAGATCAGGTTGATCAAGAAATGGCCTTTCAAGCTCAGAAAACACAA
Organism: Capsicum rhomboideum; assembly: GCA_031232105.1. Taxonomy (NCBI): domain Eukaryota; kingdom Viridiplantae; phylum Streptophyta; class Magnoliopsida; order Solanales; family Solanaceae; genus Capsicum; species Capsicum rhomboideum. The sequence continues at coordinate 20,102,549 of CP124719.1, read as the reverse complement.
AGCTCATTTGTACGTGGAAGAGGAAACTCTTTTAGAGAAAGAGGACAAGCACGAGGAAGAGGTCAGTTTCGACTTAAGTTTAACAACCATACAAATGGTGGACAATCTTGGCTTCAAAATAATCAGAAATACCCTCAGTCACAGGCAAATCACTACTAAAAAAAATAGAAAATCTGACCACAAAAAAGCGACCACAAGTTGTGGTCGCACAAAAACTGACCACATGTGGTCGGTTTTTCATTAAATTTATTTTTAAAATTTTTTTAATCAAAAAACGACCACAAGTGGTCGGTTTTTATATTTTAAAATTGTGGAAAAGTAATTAAATTAACCCGGAAAAATATAATTCCTTAAAACCGATCACTTGTGGTCGGTAATAACAGTAAATAAATAAAATTATTATTTTAATTTTTTTACAAAATATATTTAATTTTTGTGAAAATTATTTTACAAAAACCAACCACTTGTGGTCGGTTTTAGATTTTAAAAAAAATATATATTTTATAAAAAGTGGTCGGTTTAAGATTTAAAAAATGTAAAATATTTTATAAAAAGCAACCATTTGTGGTTGGTTTTAGATTTAAAAAAATAAAAAAAATATTTTTATCCAAAACCGACCACTTGTGGTCGGTTTTGGTTTCCCAAAAAATTAATATAAATCAAATAAATAAAAAATGTAAATTGTTAAAATATATTAAATATATTTTTTAAAATTTAGCGTCCACGTGTGGTCGGTTTATTTTTAAATAATAATAAAAATTAATTAATGTTAAAAAACCTACCACAAGTGGTCGGTTTCTATAAAATGAATTAAGAAAAACCTACCACTTGTGGTTGGTTTTTATAAAAAATACTAAAAATAAATTAAGAAATATTAAATATATTAAATAAAATTAATAAATAATATAAAAAAAACAATCTTTATTTTTTACGTACGTTTCAATCAAATAAATATATTTTCCATCGATATATATGTATACGCATCTATTGCGTGTAGTTATTTACGTAGTAGTCAAAAGCTAATTGAATGTATACAAGTATATTGAATACGCTGATATCACACGATTGAGGTAATTATAATATATTGTTGCAGTTATAATAATGTAAGGTAAATAATCGATAATTCATTAGAGTATAAGGAATACGTTGTATTATGGGGTAATATACTCGTGCATGTTATCTATATGTATATTTCGTGTAGTGATGTATGTAGTAGTCAAAAGCTAACCGAATCTTTCTAAGTATATTGAATACGTTGATATCATACGACCAAGGTAATAATATAATGTTGAACTTATAATAACATAAGCTAAACTAACCGATAATTCATTAGAGTATATATAAAATACGTTGTATTACGGGGTAATATACTCGTGTATGTGATGTATATATATAGTATGTATTTAGAACCTGATAGTCGATAGAGTGTGTGTGTATATATGTATATCTCGTGTATTGATATACGCAGTAGTCAAAAGCAATTTAAGTGAATCTATCCAAGTATTTTGAATAACATGTTGATATCACAAGATCAGTGTAATAATATATATACTGTTGAAGTTATAATAACGTAAGCTAAATTAATCTATAATTCATCAGAGTATATATGAAATTCATTGTATTACGTGGTAATATACTCGTGTATGTAATGTATATAGTACGTATTTTGAACTTGATAGTCGATAGAGTGTACGTGTGTATTTATACATATATCTCGTATAGTGATGTACGTAGTAGTCAAAAGCAAGCTAAGTGAATCTATCCAAGTAGTTTGAATAATACGTTGATATCATATGATCCACGTACTAATATATATACTATTGAAGTTATAAAAATGTCAGCTAATTAATCGATAGTTCATCAGAGTGTATATACTCGTTTATGTAATGTATGCAGTACGTATGTTGAACCTCATCTAGTCACTCGATATTTATATATATACATATATCTCGTGTAGTGATATATATACGTAGTAGTCAAAAGCAAGCTAACCGAATCTATCTAAGTATTTTGAATAACACGTTGATATCATACGATGGATAGTAAGCTAATTAATCGATAATTCATCAGATTATATATAAAATACGTTGTATTACGAGGTATATAATTCATATTCAAAAGCTAACTAACCAAAAATTCATCCTAATATACGAAATACATTGATATTATTATACAATTGAGGAAATATACTACTTGTGTATGACGATGAATTAATTAATTATCCGATTTATATACATCGTATTAATTTTTTTTGTATTTGTTATGAATATAATATTATTTATTCAGGAAATACTTATTTGATTTTATTAAACCAAGAAGCTCAGGGTTAAATCGATTATTAATTTGTTTCAAATTTTGATTTAATTTGGCCGATCTATTAAATTTGGGTCCTAATCAAAATCAAATTGGTCATAATTGCAATGCAATTGGCCAATTGATTTTTGATGTGGTCTATAATTTGAATGACAATGGCTAAATAATCTAATTGATCATTCTTTAAATGGCCTAATGTTTACCCTCTCCCTTTTTATTTTAATAACCTAATGTTTTGGGCCCAATCCCTTAACAGGCCCAAAACAGCCGACCCAGTCCAGCCCACACCCTTATATCCCCTTTTCTCCTTCACCCCAACACACCCCATAAACCCCAACAATACACCAAAAATTGAAAACCACAAAAAATGGAAAACCCACAAATCCGAAAACCCCAAATCGATTTCCTCTCTTCGTCGATTTCGTACAAATACACGAGACACGTACTATGAGAGGTGCGAAATTCCTCTAGAAACTCCAATTTCCTCACAAATCCAAAAATTCTCAAATTCGAATTTCAATTTTTTTCATACGATTCCTGCTCATTCAAGGATTTCGACGAAGCTCGTAGTTCTGTGTTGCTGCTCTAAGAAAGGTAAACACCCCCCTTCTTTTATTTTTAGCTACCTTTAGGATTTCGTTTTCGTAGTGTAGATTTTCTTTCGTCGTGTAGGTATAGTTATTTTGTAGCTGTCGGAATCTCACATTAGGTGAGAATGCTGGGATTATTTGTTGTAGAAGGCTATGAAGGCCGTAGGATTTTTGTTGAAAGTTATGGCTTAAGTTTAGTGACTTGAAAATGTGTATTTGTTACTTGAAAATGGTAGTGACTTGAAAATGTGTATTAGTTATTTGAAAATGGTTAAGTTAAGAGACTTGGTCATTTGAATTAATTACTTGAAAATGGTAGTGGCTTGAAAATGGTAGTGGCTTGAAAATGTGTATTAGTTATTTGAAAATGGTTAAGTGTAGAGACTTGGTCATTTGAATTAGTTACTTGAAAATCGTTAAGTGTATAAGTTGTAATGTGAACTACTTACTTGAAAATGTGTATTTGTTACTTGAAAATGGTTAAGACTTGAAAATGTGAATTAGTTACTTGCAAATGGTAGTGACTTGAAAATGTGTATTAGTTATTTGAAAATGGTTAAGTGTAGAGACATGAAATGTGAATTAGTTACTTGAAAATGGTAGTGGCTTGAAAATGTGTATTAGTTATTTGAAAATGGTTAAGTGTAGAGACTTGAAATGTGAATTAGTTACTTGAAAATGGTTAAGTGTAGTAAGTTGTAATGTGAACTACTTACTTGAAAATGTGTATTTGTTGCTTGAAAATGCTCAAGTGTAGTTACTTGAAAATGTGTATTTGTTACTTGAAAATGCTTAAGTGTAGTGACTTGAAAATGTGAATTAGTTACTTGAAAATGGTAGTGACTTGAAAATGTATATTAATTATTTGAAAATGGTTAAGTGTAGAGACTTGGTCATTTGAATTAGTTACTTGAAAATGGTTAAGTGTAGTGAAAATGTGAATTAGTTACTTGAAAATGGTTAAGTGTAGTAAGTTGTAATGTGAACTACTTACTTGAAAATGTGTATTTATTGCTTGAAAATGCTCAAGTGTAGTTACTTGAAAATGTGTATTTGTTACTTGAAAATGCTTAAGTGTAGTGACTTGAAAATGTGAATTAGTTACTCGAAAATGGTAGTGACTTGAAAATGTGTATTAGCTATTTGAAAATGTTTAAGTGTAGAGACTTGAAAAGTTGAATTAGTTACTTGAAAATGGTTAAGTGTAGTAACTTGAAATGTGAATTAGTTACTTGAAAATGGTTAAGTGTAGTAACTTGAAATGTGTATTAGTTACTTGAAAATGGTTAAGTTTGGTAACTTCAAATGTGTTTTAGTTAATTAAAAATGGTTAAGTGTAGTAACTTGAAATGTGAATTAGTTACTTGAAAATGGTTAAGTGTAGTAACTTGAAATGTGTATTAGTTACTTGAAAATGGTTAAGTGTAGTAACTTGAAATGTGTTTTAGTTGATTAAAAATGGTTAAGTGTAGTAACTTGAAATGTGTATTAGTTACTTGAAAATGGTTGTGTAGTAACTTGAAATGTATTTTAGTTAATTAAAAATGGTTAAGTGTAGTAACTTGATATGTGTATTAGTTATTTGAAAATGGTTAAGTGTAGAGACTTGAAATGTGAATTAGTTACTTGAAAATGGTAGTGACTTGAAAATGTGTATTAGTTACTTGAAAATGGTTAAGTGTAGTAAGTTGTAATGTGAACTAGTTACTTGAAAATATGTATTTGTTACTTGAAAATGGTTAAGTGTAGTAAGTTGTAATGTGAACTACTTACTTGAAAATGTGTATTTGTTGCTTGAAAATGCTCAAGTGTAGTTACTTGAAAATGCTTAAGTGTAGTGACTTGAAAATGTGAATTAATTACTCAAAAATGGTAGTGACTTGAAAATGTGTATTAGTTATTTGAAAATGGTTAAGTGTAGAGACTTGAAAAGTTGAATTAGTTACTTGAAAATGGTAGTGACTTGAAAATGTGAAGTAGTTACTTGAAAATAGTTAAGTGTGGTAACTTTAATTATGATTGTGATTGCTTGTGTAGATGGAATTTGATTATAGCTGGATATATCAACGAAATAATGATAATAGAGTGGGTATGAGAGGAATTTGCAGCAGGTGTCAATCAATTTATTGAACTGTCACGCCCCGAATCCCATTCGGGACGGACTGGCACCCGAAGCCGATAAGGCTCGAGAGAACCAATCTTCATTCTCATACACTCCTGCGCATGCTACTCAATAAACATCACCACCACAAATAGATATAAGATGCCAATAGCAAAAGTCATGGAAAGTACATGATAACTATGAAACTTGGCCGTTGGGGCCATCAAGACAAAACATACGTTCTTTACATTCCTTCGTCTGTCCCACAACATCTACAAAGCCTTTATAGAAGCATAACCATAACTAACCTAGAGTCAGGATAAAACCCCGCTCTATACACATATACGATACCAAAACAAATGTACAACTGTGACTCAGAAAGCCCCGAACCAACTGGAGCTCATCAAAGATCAGTAGATGACCCGCAGCTTACTGTGGCGGTCTACTAGTACCTGTGCCTGCAGAAAGTGAGGTAAATTCCCCAAAGGGGTCAGTACGAAGAATGTACTGAGTATGTAAGGCTATAAGAAACTAAATCAGACATAAGAATGCCAATGGAATCAATATAAGTGAGTAAGCAATGTGGATAAGTCACCATTCTATATATATGGAAGTATATACATTACATGGATTACTTTCTTTACTTTTATGCTCATTCATTCGTTCATCACTCTTTTCTTCATTCACTACTCATCCTCCCATTCTTATAATGTCCGAGCCCCAAGCTGATCAGTGGGAAAATAAGACTGTCATGCATGTGTTCATTTCACCCCATGGATACACCCATAATATTGGTATCGCCATCATGCAGGTGTTTCCTTCACCCCATGGATATCATCATGCAGGTGTTTGTGTCACCCGATGGATACAACTAATTATACATTCCTTCATTCTTTAGCTTCTACGAGATTGGTACCTTTACTTGTGAGAGATTGATACACTCACTCATGAGAGATTAATACATTCACTTATGAGAGATTGATACTTTTGTTTGTGAGAGATTGATATATTTGAAGTCATGACCTTATTGGAAGCTTTGGAATATAACATTATTGGGACTTTGGACCCATGTCCATAATTATATAACACATGAGAAACAACGACTAATGAATGAGGAATATGTGACTTAACAATGGATAACAACCTGAAATGAGATACCCTTGGACATTTCGGAATGAACTAGTACAACACTAATGTGAATACTATGAGCTGCAAAAGGATACGGAAAGAGTAACCTTACATACCTTGTCTTCCCAATATGAATACACAGTACTATATGTGAATATAAAAAGCCAGCTTCTTCCTTACATTTCACTCTACAACACAAGTACATAACGGAACCAACATTAATTACAAGCTACATTCCAAGTGCATAAGACAACAATGAGTTACACAATTGCCCTAGAACATCATTTATCCCTTTACGACATCATTCATGGCATTATCATAATAACAATACCATAATATTCCATACATTGACCAAGACATCATAAACCAATAACATTTCAGACCAAGTGTACCCTTTACACTTCCACATTAACGCTACGTTACCTTTTCTCCGACAAATCACTCGATAACTTTCACAATAACACATTAATAACAATACATATGTTATACCATTCAAATAACTCTGGGATACTCCTTTATATTCATTTAAAAGGTACCATAAGTTGATAATTACATCCATGAAGGGTATAGGGGCTTTGGGGGGTCAAAGAGATGCGAAAACACCCAAAACAAACTTCTGGGCTGACCTGCGAAGCCACCTGCGCCCGAAGGTGGCTGAACTACGTCCACAGGTGACCCTTGGCAGTATCCAGGGGCACCTGCAAAGTCACCTGCGCCCGCATGTGCTTCATCTGCGAGGGAGGGTGCCCGTTTCGGCCAAAAAGGGTCTCTTTTGGGTCTTTTTATGCAATGAATGGTCCATGATCATAACTAAACTTCTCTTGATATATTTTAGATCATATTGGATGCAAAAAATCATCCATGGTTTCACAACACACATGAACATCACCAAAACCACACTTTTCCTTCAATACACTACTAAATCTATGCACAATTTTGCAATAATAATTCCAAACATTATGTACAAGAATAAAACAAGTTAAAGATATAATCACATCTAACATGTCAATATTTAACCCATAAAGTTCACTTCATTCAAGACCACAAGTCCATTTTCAAGTTTATAAGGCAAAACCCTTCCCCGATTGCAAAAAATAGACAGTTTTACACATAGCACACTGTCCAACCCTTTGCCAAAACAACCAACATGATTTATACACCATATTAAACATATAATATACTAAACCATGAGAATAAATACTTACCAAGGCTTACCAAAGAGTGATCTTGTCCAAAGGGATTAAGGCTTAGGGTTTGAAAGGATGAGGATATTTCTTTGGAAAACTCTAGAATATGGCAAGTGTAATATGGTGAATAAAATCTGATTTTTTGGCCTTATATCATGGTCATACTTAGCCACTTAAGTCAAATATGAGATGTTACTTGGGTCAATTGATGAATGGGTCAATTTTCTCTTTTGGGCCATGTCTTCTTATGAATTTTGGGCCTCAATTGGGCCCAATGGCACAAAACTCATTTAAGTCCAATAAATCAATACATAAATCACCAACACTCTCATGTCCAAATAATTCCATAAATGTTACGGTACTTAACTAGGTTCGGGAACGTACGGGGTGTTACATGAACATTCCAAAACACTTGATGATTGGTCAATTTTCGGATTGATTCGTTGTCCTTGTGTAAGATGTGATGGTACATGCATTCTAAAAGAAGATGTTGTGAGGAATCATCTTTATAGCAAGGGGTTTCATGAGGACTTTTTAAGATTGAATACTAGTCATGAAGAAGTTGGGAAAAATAACTTTGATGTTGGTGAAAGTAGTAGGTTTGCAGGGCATAATAACTATCAACATACTACGATTTCAGAAATGGTGCATGATGCTTTTGGGATACAAGGGGGGTTGAAATTATGGAAAATGTAGAAGATGTTCCCAATGTAGAAGCACACCATTTTTATGAGGAATTGTGTGCTGCTAGTCATGCTTTGTTTGATGGGAGTTCGCACTCTCAATTGTCTATTGCTGTTAGATTATTAAGTATCAAATCTGATTGAAATGTTGCTGAAGGAGGAATGGACTCTATGATAGACCTTATTACAGAGTTAGTTGACCCTGCTTTAGAGGTTCCTGATTCTTTTTATAAGGCAAAAATGCTGGTGTCTAAGTTAGGTCTCTCGTCGATTAGAATTGATTGTTGTGAAAATGGTTGCATGTTGTACTTTAAGGAGGACGCTGAACTAGAGTCTTGTAAGTTTTGTCAACATCCTCGCTATAAATGTGGTTGTACAGGAAATAAAATTACTATTAAGACGGTGCATTATTTACCTCTTATACCAAGGTTGAAGAGGTTGTTTGCATCAAATAGCTTAGCTCCCCATATGAGATGGCACAGTGAAAATAGAAGGCCCCCTGGTGTCATGTGTCATCCGTCTGATGGAGAGGCTTGGAAGCATTTTGATGCAACCTATCCTGATTTTGCAGCTGAACCACAAAATATTAGGTTGGGGTTGTGTGCGGATAATTTCTCACCTTTTTCTGTTGGTGCTGCACCATATTCATGTTGGCCTGTGTTTATTACACCGTATAACCTTCCTCCAAACATGTTGATGACTAGTCCATATAAATTTCTGAATTGTGTTGTTCCTGGCCCACGTAATCCAAAAAATGGGATAGATGTTTACCTGCAACCTTTGATTGATGAGCTGCAATTGTTATGGCATGAGGGGGTTGAAACTTGGGACATTTCACTTAAACATAATTTTAATTTGCGTGCTTATCTAATGTGGACTATTAATGATTTCCCTGCTTATGGAATGTTGTCTGGGTGGATGACAGCTGGTAAGTTAGCTTGTCCATATTGCATGGAAAATACAAAATCGTTCACATTGAGACATGGCCAAAAAAATTCGTGGTTTGATTGTCACCGTTGTTTCTTGCCACCTGATCATGAGTTTAGGAGACTCAAGAATGCATTTAGAAAGAATAGAGCTGAACCTAACGGTCCGCCACCAACATTAAGTGGTCATGATATTTCGGAGAGAGTTCAAGGTTTTCCAATGGTTAGCGAGGAACAACTGTATAAGTTTGATGGGTATGGTGTTTCACATAATTGGACAAAGCAGAGCATATTCTGGGAGTTAGAATATTGGCCAGATAACAAACTTAGACACAATATTGATGTCATGCATACTGAAAAGAGCTATTTTAATAATTTGTTCAGCACAATTATGGATGTGACTGGCAAGACAAAAGATAATCCAAAGGCTAGACTTGATTTACCAGAATATTGCAAACGCAGGAAATTACACTTGCAGGAGGGGACCAATGGTAATTTGCTTAAGCCCAAGGATAGTTATACATTCAAGTTGGACCAAAAACAGAAAATATGTGAGTGGGTCCAAAGTTTAAAGATGCCGGATGGATTTTCCTAATTTGGGAAAGCGGGTTGACATGGAACATGGAATCTTATATGGAATGAAAAGTCATGATTGTCACGTTTTCATGGAACAGTTACTTTCGATTGCTTTTATTGGTTTGCCTGAAAATATATGAAAATCAATAGCAGAGATCAGTTTGTTCTTCAACGACTTATGTTCCACCACATTAAAAGAAGAAAATCTGATTCGAATGAAAGGTAATATTGTTGTTATCACCAAAAAGTTGGAGAAGATTTTTGCACCTGCGTTCTTTGATGTGATGGAACATCTTCCCATCCACCTTGTCCACGAAGCCCGGCTAGGTGGTCCAGTTCAAACTAGGTGGATGTATCCAGGCGAGTGGTAAGCAAGTGCAAAACATTTAATTTATTTCTTAATTGTTTACATATATATATATCTTTTGTTATATATTTGATGCATGCATAATGTAAAATTATGCAGGACCATTGGAAAATTAAAAAAGGGCCCTAAAAATAAATATAAGGTTGAAGGCTCTATAGTTGCAGCGTACCTTGCTAGAGAAACATCCCACTTTTGTTCTTACTATTTTGGTGATCAAGTCGGTTGTTTGAGAAACAGACCGAATCGACACCAGGATGATGCGAATGATCCATATCTGCAACCAATATCAATCTTCAATCGATCACGTAGTAGGGCAAAACAGAGCAAATTTCGCCGACTTACAGCCACAGAGCACAAATCAGCAACATTGTATGTCTTGTTGAATTGCCCGGAAGTTGAGCCCTTTTTAAAGTAAGGATATTAAATATTTACATATCAAATTTAATTACTTGTTTCACTAAGGAAACTAATTGTGTTTGTATTGTGAATCTTCAGTTCATTTAATGCTCAATTCCACCCAAATCAAGTGTATGAGTCATTTGCAACATGGTATACATATCAGGTGTGTAATTGTAATAATAATACAACAAATTTAAAGCATTTACGCATTCTCTACTTACCATAATATATACATATATATAGGTATTCCATTCACCATATGCGGCCACATATAATCAATTCTTAAAGGATATTGCTTTTGGACCAGTTGAAGCTAGTTCAATGTCCCATTATACAGTTAATGGGTTTAAATTTTCCACCGAGGAACACTCCAAAACAAGAAAAACAAACAATAGTGATGTTTGGGTTAAGGGTGATGATGATGTTGATTAATTTGGCGTCATACAAGAGATTTTTGATATGGAGTATGGTGGTTATCCTGTTAAAAAGATAGTACTCTTTCGATGTAAGTGATTCGATCCAAGCATAAGAGGTGCAAGAGTACTTAAGAAGCATAATATCATTGAAGTCAAACACACTAGGACGTATCCTGCTTACGATCCTTTTGTTCTAGCACAAAATGCTAAACAAGTGTACTATGCTCCTTATCCATTGCATAGGGACAAGTCTGATTGGTGGGTTGTAATCAAAACCTAGCCTATGGGGCGGGTTGAAGTTGAGAATGTTTTGGAGTCTGCATATCAAAATGAAATGCAGATTGATCACCAATTAGGTGACACTCACTTAGTGGATAATTTGAACCATCCGGAACATATTTACGAAGAAGTTAGTCCAGAAGAGGCTGAATGGGTAGAAAAGGAGGAAACATCCGAAGAGGGTGAATGGTTTAGTGGAGAATCTTCTGGAGAGGACGATTATTGATGTCTGCATGCTTTGTAGTACTTACCTTTTATGTTTATTTTTTTGGAAGTTTGTTGTGTAATAGACTAAGTAAGATCTGCAAATGAATCAAACTTTTTTACCTATTGAAATTCTTGCTTGAATTTATGAAATGTTTAATTTGATATTGAAAAAGAATTGGTATTCTGTGTTTAAGTGTTGTTTAGTTTACTTATTAATTGATTGATTAATGAATTTCATAATCTTAACAAAATGATATTTGACCAATTGTTTTGTCTTTAAATAATTTAGATGGTAGGTAAGGGTGACAAGGGTAAGCAAATACTTGACACTAGTAAACCAAAAAAGAAAAAGGTACCACCACCTTATAGATGACCCACAGGAATTCATATATCTGAGGGTCGGTCAGATGACATTTCGGCATGACCCTCTCATTCTAGGTCGTCCCATCATTCATATAGTGCTCTTTCGCATGTGGGTCCACTACATGGCTCTACTGAGACTCAGCATGCCCCCATCGCTATGCCACCACCTTCACAGTACTACCAGACGATCCATGGTACTTATACTCAACTACCATCTCCTGTGCTACCTTCTGCTACCAGTCAGCCAGGGACTCATAGTGGTTCTACTAGATCGATTGGGCTGACCGATCTTCGTCTAAGAGACACCACCCCTAGTACTTTAGGTACACCCACGATAGCACACTCAGAAGCACCGGCTCCATATCCAGGACAGAGAGATGCTAGACGGCGGGAGTACATTATACCATATGGAAAAGGGTATGATTTCAATATATAACAATTCTATTTATTTTTCAATTACTATATTATACTCTATGATATTAATGTTTGATCTTGTATTGCAGGTTTAAGCCAGCTGATAGAATTGCCAAAATTGTCCGCAAATGCATTCGTCGCAACTACAAAGGTTATTAGACAAGTTGGCGAAAGGTTCCACAAATTTATCTAGACAAAATGTTCAAAGAATTTCAGGTAAGTTAGAATTTCTCACCAAATTTTTTAATTTTTGTTGATGCCTCCTTATTTAAATTAGTCTAGTGATACATATTTGATACTTTTACTTGTTATATCCTGTTTATTTTAGATGTTTAAGTACTTTAGGGAATTAAACTTCTTTAATATAGACTTGTAATAACTAATAATGAGTACTGTTATTTTTGTTGTAGAAGTATTTCTGGTATGATCCAGCGGACCATTATGTTATAAGGAGGAATTTTTTTAGGAGAGCCAGACTTAGATTTACTGGTCTATTGAATTATGCAAGAAAAAAAAATGTCAAAGTTTATTGGGGCGGATATGTGGCAAGATTTCCTTCGCTATTGGAATAGCGAAGAATTTAAGAAGTTGAGTGAAAAAGAAAAGAAAGCCAGAGCGTCTACGAAGGGTGACTCTCTACATACTGCGGGAGCTATCAATCAGATTGTTGTGGAGAGTAAAATGGTACGTAACTTTTATCAATTTTTTTGTATGCAGGAAAATTTTTTGGGTAGAAGGGTATCTCAGGGTGAGTTATTTGCGCATACTCACATAAAAAAGAAAAAGAACCCTACAGATGAAGATAGATGGGTTGAGCCACGTGCTAAAGAAACCCATGTAAGAACTATATTCATACTTATAAATTTTTATTACTAAATTTGATAATATTTAAGTTTAAATAGTTTAGTATCTTTTTATTACTAATGTTTCACTTTACTTTAAATATAGGACAAGTATACATGGAGGATTACTGAGTTATATGCGACTCAATCTCCAGACAGTCAGAGTAAACCACTACCTCAAGAAGTAGAGGAGAAGCACTGGCTAGAGTGTGCGGGTTCACCTGTTAGGGCTAATGTCTACGGCTACTCGAGAAAATGTTTTACGGAGAACATTACCTCTGGATTGTGGATCCTCCTCTACCCCACTAGTTGATAGAAAAACCGTTATTTTGTTACAAAATACGGTTTCTCAACTCACTAGTCAAATGGCTGCAGAGGCTGAGAGGACGAGGAAGAGAGAGGAGGAAAATGCTGAGAGGAAGAGGAAGAGAGAGGAGGATATGGCTATGCAAATGAAAATGTGCAGGAGCAGATTAACAGTTTTCGTCAAGCTCCACAGATACTTCCTCCGTGTCCTGGTGATGCACCTCGGGCTGCGAGAGGCCTAAGCTCACTTGATGATTACACTACAGATGAGGAGGATGATTTTGATGATGATGATGAAGGTGAGGATGAGGAGGAGGAGGAGGAGGAGGAGGACTTTTAGTTTATTTTTGATTTGTAAACTTTGATGTTTATATGTTTTGATTTTGATATTTGGGTGTTTAAAGAGATGTTTTAATGTTTCTAAATTGGTGAGTTGTATTGAGATGATTGAATGTTTTTGAATTGGTGGGCTGTTTTGTATTAGCAGGGTTTATATTGGAAATGCAGCATATATGCTGTAATTTTTTTACAAAATTTTCAGAAAAACCTACCACAAGTGATCGGTTTTTCTAGAAATTTGCAAAAATACCAACCACAAGTGGTCCGTTTTTCTGGAAATTTGCAAAAATACCGACCACAAGTGGTCGGTTTTGGTAAAATTACCAAAAAAATCGATCACTTGTGGTTAGTTTATAAAAAAAATAATTATTTAAACGGTTTTTTTAAAAGAAAAAAAATATTATTAAATTTTTTTAACAAAAACCGACCACATAAAAATTATTAAAATTTTTTTTACAAAAACCGACCATTTTCTAAAAAAAATTAATTTTTTTTTTTCAAAAACCGACCACATGTGGTCCGTTTTCTAAAAAGTTTTTTTTTTTTTTTTTTTTTTTTTTACAAAAATCGACCGCAATATGTGGTCGGAAACTTTTAATAAATTTTTTTAATATAAAAAGAATTTTAATAAAAAAATTTATTTAAAATATAATTAATATCAATTTATAAATAAATAAATATTTTTTGGAAAAGGTTCCACTATTTTACCGACCACACGTTTTAGTCGGGTTTTTTGTCGAAAATACAGGAAAATCGACTATTTGTGGTTGCTTTTTGTGGTCGGTTTTCCTGTTTATTTTAGTAGTGAATCCATGTCAAATCTGCGGAAGAAATTATCATACTGCCATCTCATGTTTTTATAGGTGGGATTACTCCTATCAATCCCAATAGGAAGCCCCACAAGGTCTCTCTGTATTAACAATCAATGAGCAGTCAGACAATAATCTTTACATCGAATCCGGAGCAACTCATCATATGGTGCAAACAACAGGTAATCTCGATAATCCTACTCTATTCAAAGGCTCAGACTCAGTTATGGTAGGTGATGGAAAACGACTTAAAATTACACATGTTGGAAATAAGCAGCTAGGTAGCAATCTACGCTTAAAAGATGTTTTAGTTGTACCTAATCTTAAGAAAAGTTTGTTGTTCGTAAGCAAGCTAGCAAGCGACAACGAAGGCCTTTGAAATTTACTGACTTTGAATTTGTTGTTAAGGACAAGAAAACAAGGAATTTATTGGCAAAGGGGAGTAGGAAAGGAGATCTGTATGCCCTGGACCCAAAGAGTGTAGATGGAAAGGTGCATCAAGATTTAGTTGCTATACGATCAAGTAAAGCATCAGATGAAGTCTGACATCAACGACTAGGGCATCCAAATTTCAAGACATTACGATTTTTACTTTCTAATAGAATTCTTAGATTTAGTAGTTGGAATAAAAACTTCTTTGTTTGCACCTCATGTCAAATGGAAAAAAGTTGTAAGCTACCTTTTGCGAATTCTAATAAAGTTGAGATTGAGCATCTTGTCAAAATTCATTGTGATTTATGGGGTCCTTCACCTGTGACTTCCCCTGAAGGCTTCAAATATTATGTGATTTTTGTGGATGATCATACAAAGTATACTTGGTTTTACCCTTTGAAAAGAAAATCAGATTTTTTCGGCACCTTTAACTTTCAAAGTTTGGTTGAAAACCAATTTGACAGAAAAATAAAAAAAAATCAGAGTAACGGAGGAGAAGAATTTAGTAGTCAAGTATTCATTGATCATCTCACACAATGTATAGTATACAACGTCGGGTGTCTTGTCCGCACACACCTGAGCAGAATGGGGTTGATGAACGAAAACACAAACATCTAGTAGAAACTGGTTTGACTCTATTGTTCAATGCTAGTGTTCCTTTATATCTATGGACTGAAGCATTTACGACGGCAGTGTATCTTATAAATTGACTTCCTACGCCACTCTTGAATATGCTCTCACCTCTTCAAGAGTTGCACAAGAGAAAACTAGATTATAATAGCTTAAAAATTTTTGGTTGTCGATGCTTTCCACACCTGAAGGGGTACAACAAAAATAAGTCTCAACCCAAAACGTTCCCATGTGTATTCATTGGATATAGTTCCTTACATAAAGGTTATCGATGCTATCATCCACAAACAAAAAGGGTATGCACGTGATATTTGATGAACAATGCTTACCGTTTGTTTCTAGTGTGACACAGGTTATAAAAGAGCCGGTTTATTCAATGTCTACTTACAAGGAGTTTGTTGAACCTGCATCGGACACATATGTTGATGAATTTTTGGCTGCAGATGTTGTTCCGGCTACAGTGTCACGAAATGCTGCTCACAATGAAAGTCATGAAAAGGCCACAACCACCACTACTTTAGAAAATGCAGCAGCCGCTTCCATTCACAACGCAACTGTGGAACTTCCACCAGTTGTATTGGATGCTACTCCACTGCCGCAAATGCCGATATCGTCCCAAACAACCATGCATGACAGTCCTACCAATTCAAGTCCAGCAAAAGAGCTGCTGTTAAGCTCTACGCATAGCCTGGACAGACCGTCCAATTCATCCATAGTCACTACTCCGTCAGGCGATCTTCCTGCTATTAACTTGAGCGTCGATTTCAGCAAGTACGGGTGCCTCCCAACAACATCATCAACCTCGCCTGATAATACTCATTATATGATCACAAGAACAAAGTCTAACAGCATGTCACACCCTCCGCAATTTCAAGCTCTCTTAGCTAATGCCTCGTTAAGTACTAGCGAGCCTAAAAATCTCAAGGTGGCTCTCTCTCAACCTCACTGGATGCAAGCAATGAGAGAAAAAATGCACGTGTTATATCAAAATAACACCTGGAGACTTGTTCCACATGATCCTCATATGAACATAGTTGGATCGAAGTGCATGGGTTTTCAAGACAAAATTAAAAGACAATGGCACCGTTGATAGGTACAAAGCTGGCTTAGTTGCGAAAGGATATAATCAGATTGAAGGTCTTGACTTTGAAGATACATTTAGTCCAGTAGTTAAGGCTACTATAATTTGTAGTCTTAACTCTTGCTACAGTCAGACATTGGCCTCTACGTCAACTTAACGTCAAAAATGCATTTCTCCATGACCGACTCAGAGAAACAATCTATATGCAGCAACCTCCCGGGTTTGAAAATCCCACTACTCCAGACCACGTATGCCTACTCCAAAGAGTCATTTACGGGTTGCGACAAGCACCAAAGGCGTGGTTTCAGCGGTTTAGTGAAGTTCTTTTACACTTTGGTTTCTTAGCAAGTCATACGGACTCCTCCCTCTTTGTTCTCCGTCACAAGGGTGATATCATAATTTTACTCTTGTATGTAGATGATATAGTGCTCACCGGAAGTAATCCAAATCTTTTGCAGTCACTTATGACTAAATTAAGTGCCCAATTTGCTCTAAAGGATATGGGAACGCTCCATTTTTTTCTTGGTATTGAAGTTGTGCCATGTGACGATGGTCTATATCTCAGCCAGGCTAAGTATGCTCAAGATATTCTTCGTCGAACCATTATGCACTGTGCCAGAGCGATACACACTCCGCTATCCCAAAAGTGTGATTTTCATACAGTTGCTGGTTGAATTAGGAGGTTTTTCCTTTTTGTTCTTCCTATTTTTCCCTCTTTTCTTGTCCTTTCTTCTTTTCAATATTTGGAAATAGTGGCGGAATCTCTCCTTTAATTAGAAGCGGTTAATTCATGCGATGACAGTGCTTCACAAAAAGCATGTGTAAACATGTTTTTCCTTTCGAGAAACAATATGTGTTTGTATAACATGTAGATGGCGTTTTGAATATATAAAAAATAGAAATCAATTTGAGACACATAAATGTGTGTTTCATTTAGATATGTTATGGATGGATAGACATTTTACTGAAAAGTGATTAACATGTATATTTCCTCCGGTTTAAAATAAGTTGTGTGTTAAGTTGGACTCATTCGTAGACGAATTGAGAATTTGATGACTACGGGTGCTACTTTGTAGTGCAAACAATGAACAAGTCACTAGTGACGATAATTGATCTAGGGAGTACATTTTGCCTATTCAATCCATTTGGAATTAATTCGACTTGGTCCATATTTGAATTAGTTTAGTTAAATTCATAAGTGTTTTGGTGCATAAATAACGGCGTTCTCACCAACCCATAAGATTTGACCAATTCGATGTAGTTCTCTCAATTAAAATTCTACTGAATTATGTGATTAGTAAACATAAAATAAAAATAAAATCTCAAATTATCAAATGCACCCCTTCAATTTACATATAGCTAAATTAATAGTATGTCTATTAATGTCTAACATGACATTTGAAGTTTGACACTCAAACCATGGCAGTTAGAGTACTTAATTTGTATTTGGGTGCCAGTCTTTAAATATATAAATTATCTAATGTAAAATACCAAAATATTTATGGAAATTCTATTGGAGCGTCTGGATCACGTGGCACCCCAATTCCATACATAAATTCGCTTTTGGACATACCCTTTAAGAAAATTACTTACTTCTAAAAAATAAGAAGTGTTGTACTATCTTACCCTTAATTAAATATCTTTTAAAATATAGTTATTTAATGGTGTAAAACTCCATTTATTAAAAACAAGGATGATTTTGGAAGGAAAAAAAATTGATTCTTGTTGATAATGTAAAACACCACTTATTTTGAAACAAAATAAAAAGATAAAAGACACCACTTATTTTGAAACAAAGGGAGTAATTTTAAGGATACAAACTGTTAGGATATACTATAAACCATGCGTTTTGAGATAGTATTATTTATTGAACGATTGTTTATTTATTTATATTTATTCAATTCAATAAATTGTTACATTAAATAGATCATTGTCATATATGTGTCCTCAACTTATATAGTAGATGATTTGATGTATAGAGTTTAAGCTTATACACAGAAGATCAAGTTATAGGTTCTTATCAGTTAAAGTTATAGTTCATAATCGTAGATAGAAATTTGGGTAAACCATCAGAATGATTGTAGCACGAGATTAAATGTAATTTATCTTGATTACGAGAATGGTATAGTTCTAACTTCTCGTGCTAGTGTATTTTGAATGTATTGAACAGGATCGAGTAGAGATAGTTGTTTTACACTGACTAATAAAACATATTCTCTAAACTAGTAAATGTACTTATATTCTCAATCTTGATATAATTATTATGATCTGTATATATTATTTATTGTTTTGATTTATTAAAAGATGAGATCCTGAGATGGGTCAATATGCCTGGTACATTGGATGATAATAATATATATTGGTGAAATAATAAGTTAGTTGATGGAATCCATGTCTCGGTATAGAGATTGATGATACGCCTTTTATGAGAAGCTTATAAGTTTTCATGTGTAAACCCGGCCGGTGGATTCATGAATCCGACTTATGAAATAAGTTAAGCATTGCTCTAAAGGAAATTAATCGTTACATTAAATTCGTCAGTAATTTAATTTATTAATTAGTATCTATAATCTTAACATGGGGAATTACATAAGTGTTTAATGGAAAATTTTAAAATAAAAATAGAGGAGTGCAATTACGAATTTTTAGTGGAATGAAGTATTAAGTTTATGTGCTGGCTTAGACCTTCCTCCATATCGGATGAATTTAATACAAGTCATTACGTATTTAATTGCTAGTTTGATAATCTGTATTAACTCTCCTAAACTGAGTAATGTATGATTGGATCAATGTAACTAGGGTCTTGGTTTTCACTTGACTTAAACTAACAATGGACTCTCCATCTGAGTTAGGTCTGTAAAGTTCATAGAGTGAATGATCAGTCATTATATATGTGTATTGCATGAGTAGTTCTCCAATCCCATCGATTGGCTATTTGAGATGCATGAATATATATGTATATGATGAGATTGAATTTAACTATTCATTGTTTATATGACTGTTTTGATGATCTATGTAACATTTTTCAATCTCAGATTCAATATGTCTCCTTTTACCTCCCCTAACTCTATTTTGGATCAAAATAAACTTGAGAGTCATAATTTTGTTCAGAAAGGTTCTACTTCTAAACCGAAAGGTGGAAAGAAGAAGAAAAATACTCACAATGCTAAGAAAGCTGTAGCTCTAACTGGCGGTGTGAAAAAGCCTAACGAAAAGTGTTTTCATTGCAAGATGTTAGGCCATTGGAAGACATATTATCTAGTTTTCCTAACCAAGCAGAAAAATAAGCTAGATTCACTTTCACTTGTCGTTGAAATGTGTTTAGCGGTTGTTTCTACCACATCATGGTGTGTAGATTCATGAGCCACTGATCATATCTGCACTACTTTGCAGGGGTTTCAAGAAACGCACAAGCTGAATAGAGGTAAAGTTAGTGTTTTTTAAGCTGATGGTTCAGCATTTCCAACTTTAGCATTAGGAAATATTAATTTAAAGGATCTTCAACATCAGACAGAGGTTGTGGGTCCAGCCCAGGCTCCTGTAGAGTTTGTGACCGCCTCAGCTTTTCGGGATTCAGTGTTAGGGATTTTGAGTCCTACCCCACTCATGATTTAGAGCTGGCGGCTTTAGTTTTTGCGCTTAAGATTTGGTGGCATTACTTATATGGTGTTCGTTGTGAGATATATACTTATCATCATTAGTATTTCGTTCGGTAGTGGTAGAGTTTTATTTTTAAAAGACGCATTATATGCACCTGCTGTTAGAAGTAATTTGATTTCAGTTTCTAGAGCTTTAAGATATGGTTATGATGTTAATTTTTCTGATAACGGTTATATTATTAGTTATAATAAATAGTTTATCTCTGCTGGTACATTCATTGATGGTCTTTTTATTATTAATGCCTCTCCTGAACTGCAACAAACTATCAAACTAAATAATGTTAACCTTTTAAGTAAAAGAAAATGTTCTTCTAAATTTAATGAGACTTATTTATGGCATTTGCTTATATATCACATAAATCTGGACAAGATTTTGAGGTTGTTTCAAGATGGACCTTTATGTTCATTAAAAGTGGAGGCACTACCAACATGTGAATCCTGTTTATAAGGAAAAATGACTAAGAGATCTTTTTCCTCAAAAGAAAATAGAGCAAATGATAAATTAGAGTTAATTCATTATGATTTGTGTGGTTGATGCGCCATGGTTACATGACACTTTTGATGCTTAAAACAAGGAAAATATGCAATAACTTGGGTGTATTTTGTTGGTATGATGTGGTTTCTGTCCTACTTTACAGGAAAACAGGTTTTTGAAGGCAAAATGATCAGAAAGGAAGAATCAAGCCCGAGAACGAAGTGTCGGAAGATGAAAGAACAAAAATCTGCACCGGAGTGGGAGTCAAGACACCACTCACGTGACGTGAGTGGTGCCGTGGGTCCACTTCCAGTGTGAAAAATTGCCTGATTTCCATGCCAGGCATCCACGTGGCGTGGGTCCACCTACGTGATGTGGAAAGGTGGCGTGACTCAACTTCTAAAGACGTCTAATTGAGCTTGAGTTCCACGACATAAACCTACATGGCGTGACTTGGTTCCACGACACCAAGTCACGACACCGTGAAAGTTTCCGACTCTGTTCTCTTATTTTGCTTAGGATAGGATTAGCTTTGTATCTATAAATACCCATGTATAGTCCTATGTGCGGGAGTGAGTCAGTACATTATTTTGAGAGCTACTTTACATTGTTTTGGAGGTCATAAACATATTCTTGATTGTGTAGTTACAAACCCTAATTTGAGTTTTATTGATAATTGAGATTTCGGTTTTTCTTCATTGTTGTGAGATCATAATTATGTCTTCATATCTGAATTCTTCTCGTGTTCTTATAATTATGAGTAGCTAAACTCATCAACTAGGGTTGTGTGAACCATGAGGAATTAATAAAACCGGTTAAGTGTAAGGAAATTCTGAACCGCTGTGAATGCATGTATTGTTATTTCCTTCATTGTGATTGCTCTTCTAACGGTTGCAAACGTTAGAAACTCGCCTGTATTCTAGACTTGCTCGAGAGAGAGGTAGAGATTGGGAAAAGGAGATAACAATAAAGATTTGAAGCTATCAACCTTCACCTAATAACCTGAGTCTTAGCGGGAATGGTTATCTGAGATCCAGGACAAGGGTTAGTAGTGCGACACTCGGAGACCGAGAGGAGAAGAGTGAAATTTGTCTAACCAAGGTTGAGAGACGTTTAGACGAACATATCTTGTCAGATTTTTCATGCCACATAGCGGGACGATTTTGTTAGCACAAGTAATCGGTGGAGTTAAGGAATCATTGGGGATCATAGTCCTAGTGTATCTCTCTTATTGTCTACAAACTTGATACAACCAGCGATCGTTACTGTCATTTTATATTCAAATAAAAACCCCAGTTTTATTTACTTCCCAATTGTTCCATCCGGTATTCTACTCAAACTTTGACCTATTCCCTGTGGGATCGACCCCAACCTAGTTGGGTTCTATATTTGACAAGCGACCGCATTATACTTCTTTGGAGGCATATTTTGGGCGACATCAAATTTTGGCGCCGCTGCTGGGGAATACGGTTACGGAGTTGATTATTACTTGTTGGAGTTGATTGGTTTTGTTTTTATACACTTTTGAGGGCATACGCCGTTGAATGCCAAACACTAGGAGTCAAGGCAATCCCCTAATTTCACTTGATCATGAAATTGAAAGAACTCTGAGAGCTAATCACAGAATGGTGAATACTGAAGGAGTTCAGGATCCCGCAGCTGCGGGAGACATTCGTCACCAACCAATTCAACTAGTTGGTCATGAAACAGCGAAACAAACTACCGCTCGATTGACACGTGAGGAGCAGGCTAGACAAGCTGCTCTTAGACAAGCAGAAAGAGATAATCGAGCGATGCAAGAAGCAGCACAGTGACTGGATCAGGCTGAAGAGCGACAAAGGCAACTGAGGGCACAACCAAGACCATATGTGCCTGTTTATGACGATTCGAAAGATGAGGATATGGCTTATTTCGAGCCAGTTGAGACCGGTGCCATCATCCCACCTGAGTTACCTCCAGGCACTAAGTTTGACATTACCAGTGCCATGATTCACCTACTAAACTTAAAGGGTGTGTTTGCCGGTCTGCCTACGGATGATCCAAACATGCATATAATGAATTTTGTGGGGGTCTGCACATCATATAATTTGCTTGGAGTTGATCAGGAGGTAATTCGGTTGAGATTGTTCCCATTCTCCCTAACAGGAGAGGCGATATTGTGGTTGGCAGAATTACCACGAGGATCCATCACTAATTGGCAAGAGTTGAGAAATTAATTTTTGAAGAGGTTTTTCCCACCTTCCAAGATGCTGCAGCTGAAGGATGAGATCTACAACTTTAGACAACTACATTCTGAACCACTTTATGAGGCATGGATAAGGTTCAAGAAGAAGTTGCAGAATGTGCTAAATCATAGGATGAGTGGTAGAAACTTACTTGAAATCTTTTACAGGGCGTTAAACGTAAATACTAAGGCTGTAGCAGATACTATAACTGGTGGAGCATTTATGATAAAGAGGTGGGATCAAGCTTCAGAGATATTGGATCGTATCACTAAGACTAAGCGAGGATGGCATACTCGGGAAGCAAATACGTCGGCTGGCACATATGCTATTGGAGCCTCGGCAGCACAACGAGCTTTGGATGAATCTGTGGCTCAAGAGGTCACTCAGTTGAGGACAGAAATTGGTCTTCTGGCTAAACAGATAACGGCCAGAGATGCGGAAAAGGTGCATGTTGTAGGTGCACAAGGGAAATTGGCTAGACATAATGATAGTGAGTCTGATGAAGAGGCTTAGTACCTAGATCGAGAAGTGGTGGGTTTTCGAGCCAAGGGCCAAGAACTAATCAATACTCTTGGAACTCAAGGCAAGGGAATCAAGGTCGGAACTATTATGGAGACAACTACAACAAATTGGGATACAAAGATCGAGAACGAGACTGTGACGGTGACTAGAGATGGAAAGATGATTATAGAGAGAAGAATGGCCTTTATGTACCACCAGGAAGCTGTGATGAGGAGTCTGAAAATTCAAGGATGGAGGCCCTTCTTGATAAACTGGTTACAAGGTCAGAAATCCAAGAAAACTGTCTAAAAGAGATCAAGGCAGATATTTCAGAAATAAGTCAGAAGGTAGATTCCCATTCGACTGCCATTAAACAGTTGGAGCAACAGTTCGGGCAGATATCATTGGCACTGAATCAACATCAGCCAGGCACCCTTCCAAGCAACACCGTCCAGAATTCGAAGAATGATGCTCATTGTATGGCGATCACAACAAGAAGTGGCATGACTCTCATTGAGGCACCCAATCAAGTTGAGGGTGTTCATGCTCCACTGGAAGAGCAAACTAAGGCCACGGAAAAACTAAAGGAAGCCATAAAGAATTATGTTCCATTCCCAAGGCTTCCTCCACCTTTCCCTCAACGTCTCAAGAAAAAGGTGGATGAAAATAAAATTGTTAGTAGGGAGATCACGAAAGAGGTGGAAAAGCCTCAAATTGGTGAAAACAAGGTAAATGCTGAAACTGAGAAAGAAAAGGAGGCCCCACAAGGGCTAACACCCATTCCTAGGCCACCACCTCCATTCCCTCAGTGATTGAAGAAGAAGAAGGAAGATGGAAAATTTCAGAAGTTCATGTCCATCTTGAAGCAAATTTCTATAAACATTCCTCTTGTTGAGGCATTGGAGCAGATGCCGGGTTATGCGAAGTTCATGAAGGATTTGGTCACAAAGAAGAGAACTGTTAGTTATGAGTCTGTGGATAATTTGCACCATTGTAGTGCAATTGCATCTCGTTCTCTTGTGCAAAAGAAAGATGATCCAGGTGCCTTCACAGTTCCATGCACAATTGGGTCAATTCACTTCGCCAGAGCTTTGTGTGACCTAGGTGCAAGCATTAACTTGATGCCGCTGGAAGTATTTGAGAAATTGGGTTTGGGATCCCCCGAGACAACAAAGATGTGGTTGTTGATGGCGGATCGTACGATCAAGAAGCCCGTGGGCATAATATGTGATGTTTTGGTCAAGGTTGAAAACTTCATCTTTCCTGCTGACTTTGTTGCATCTTTCCTGCTGACTTTGTTGTCTTGGACTGTGAGGTCAATTTTGAGATGCCCATAATTTTGGGGAGACCATTTTTAGCCACCGGCAGAGCATTGGTAGATATGGAGCGGGGTGAGCTGAAGTTCAGGCTGGCTAAGAAGGAAGTCACATTCAAGGTTTGCAGAGATATGAAGCAGCCAAAGAACATGAGGGTGGTTTCAGAAATAAATATTTTTGATGACCCTGGAGGACAACCCAGGGGATATCTTGATGAAGTCTGAGTAATCAAGATACCCCCGTCGTGTCGCGACGTTAAATCAGGCACTGCTTGGGAGGTAACCCAAGGTGTTTTGCTATTTCTACCTTTGCATTGATTTTTGTTACATTGATCGACATTAGACCCATGCACCTAAGGTGCCACAGGTATGTTCCTAACTCCTTTGTTTTATTTTATCTATTGCATTGGGGACAATGCATGCTTACAAGTTGAGGGTGTGAGGTACTTGTGGGTCTATATGTCCTCTTGGGGGGTTTTGTTGTCGTGTTTCTTTTTCCTCAAGTGCTATCATAGTAGAACCGACATGTTTAGGTTTATATTTATATTATTATTATGTGTTTCTTGCTAAATTAGGAGAAAAATAAGGGAACTGTAGTGCAGCCCAGTTTAGAAAAAAATTTATGTTTTTTTTGTGTTAAGGATACCCCTACTGAAAATTTTTGTTTTTAAAGTATGTGTATATAGCATGTTTATGTGTGACAGCTGTTGGATCTTATTATGGCACTAGGATTATAGGCAAATAACTGTAGCTAGCATTGCATGAACCGGATAGGTAGTAGTCGATAATACAACCCTGTGCTATATGTGTGTGAGGTCACTACTTAGTTTACTCTGTGTGTGCAATCCAGAACTTGCCCGGTTAGTCTTGCCTAGGTTAGAGGATAAGGATTAGGAAAGGATCATAGGCTGTGTTTGAATAAAGTCCACTTTTAGCCTAAATGCCAAACCAAATGAATAAGTATCCCTTGATCCCGACTTTAAGCCTTAATTGAATTATTTCTTTCATTAGCCTATTCACCTTCCCATTTTAATTACAATGAACCTGTCTTGGCCCTGGTCCCTCCTTGGACACTGTGTACCTCAACTCAGGCAAATCACCTAAGTTAAGGGTGGCTATTATATGGGTGGGTAGATTGAGTTGGGTATGAAGAAGAAGTTAATAAAAGAAAAAGAGAAAACAGGTTTGGGTGTGAAGAAAAAAAATAAAGAGAAAAAAAGTGAAATTGAAAAGAAAAAGAAAAAAAAAAGAGTTGTGTTGTGAAGTTTGAGAAAAATCACACCCAAAATCTGAAAATAAAATAAAGGAGAATAAGGGAGAATAAAAATGAGAAAGGTTGAAAGTTGGAGCCAAAAATAGTGTAGTGTCAAGGAGGGTTGAGTCACCATATCCATATGTACCATACCCGTCCCTGAGCCTACATTACAAGCCGATTAAAGTCCTATAGTGATCCTAGTCCAAATGTCCGAAAAACTAAGGCATAGAAAATAAGGGCAAGCCTATGGTATTTTCATGCACACTATTTTAACTTCTTTGTAAGAGTGAGTATTTTGACCTCGTCCCTACTTTGATATTCATTAGTCTACTGTGAGTGGATGAGACTTCTTTGATTGTGAGAGTACATGGGTTGCATTACTAGCTGCTAGTTGTTCGAAAAATGTCATTTGCATATATGCATAGTTGTTTGTGCATAATCTGGTGCCATCACTTGACCCCTTCTGTGTCCTGATATTATGCTACCTGTATACACACTTTGGTTTTGATTTGCAAATCGGAGGGGTCGAAAAAGTTTTGTACTAAAGGCAATGAGTCGACTGCCATAGGTCCCTTAGGTTTCTCTTAATCAGGCATCGTATATGTGTATTTTTGTTTTGTTCGCCTGAGGACATGCAAACGTTCTAAGTTGAGGGTATTGATGCTCCATGGTTACATGGCACTTTCGATACTTAAAACAAGGAAAATATGCAATAACTTGGGTGTATTTTGTTGGTATGATGTGGTTCCTGTCCTACTTTGCAGGAAAACAGGTTTTTGAAGGCAAAATGATCAAAAAGGAAAAATCAAGCCCGAGAACGAAGTATCGGAAGATGAAAGAACAAAAATCTGCATCGGAGTGGGAGTCAAGACACCACTCACGTGACGTGAGTGGTACCGTGGGTCCACTTCTAGTGTGAAAAATTGCCTGATTTCCACGCCAGGCATCCACATGGCGCGGGTCCACCTACGTAACGTGGAAAGGTGGCGTGACTCAACTTCTGAAGACATCTAATTGAGCCTGAGTTCCACGACATTAACCTACATGGCGTGACTTGGTTCCACGACACCAAGTCACGATACCGTGAAAGTTGCCGACTCTGTTCTCCTATTTTGCTTAGGATAGGATTAGCTTTGTATCTATAAATACCCCTGTATAGTCCTATGTGCGGGAGTGAGTCAGTACATTGTTTTGAGAGCTATTTTACATTGTTTTGGAGGTCATAAACATATTCTTGGTTGTGTAGTTACAAACCCTAATTTGAGTTTTATTGATAATTGAGATTTCGGTTTTTCTTCATTGTTGTGAGATCATAATTATATCTTCATATCTGAATTCTTCTCGTGTTCTTATAATTATGAGTAGCTAAACTCATCAACTAGGGTTGTGTGAACCATGAGGAATTAACAAAACCGATTAAGTGCAAGGCAATTCTGAACCGCTGTGAATGCATGTATTATTATTTCCTTCGTTGTGATTGCTCTTCTAACGGTTGTAAACGTTAGAAATTTGCCTGTATTCTAGACTTGCTCTAGAGAGAGGTAGAGATTGGGAAAAGGAGATAACAACAGAGATTTGAAGCTATCAACCTTCACCTAATAACCTGAGTCTTAGAGGGAATGGTTATCTGAGATCCAGGACAAGGGTTAGTAGTGCGACACTCGGAGACCGAGAGGAGAAGAGTGAAATTTGTCTAACCAAGGTTGAGAGACGTTTAGACGAACATATCTTGTCAGATTTTGCATGCCACATAGTGGGACGGTTTTATTAGCACAAGTAATAGGTGGAGTTAAGGAATCATTGGGATCACAGTCCTAGTGTATCTCTCTTATTGTCTACAAACTCGATACAACCAGCGATCGTTACTGTCACTTTATATTCAAATAAACCCCCCCAGTTCTATTTACTTCCCAATTGTTCCATCCGGTGTTCTACTCAAACTTTGACCTATTCCCTGTGGGATCGACCCCAACCTAGTTGGGTTCTATATTTGACAAGCGACCGCATTATACTTCTTCGGAAGAAATTACCTATCAGAACAAGAAATTACGTCTCAGATGTCTGCACCCAGAACTCTTTAACAGAACGGTGTAGCAAAAAGAAGAAACATAACTCTTTTAGAAATGGTTAGATCTATGATGAGTTACTCTGATTTGCCTTCTTCGTTTTGGGGTTATGCACTAGAAACTACAAACTACAAACTATATTCTGAACTTAGTTCCTTCAAAGTCGGTACCTGTGACACCCATAGAACTGTAGACTAGGCATAAACATAGTTTGAAACATGTTCAGATTTGGGAATGTCCATCACATGTGCTGAAAGGAAAGGCAGAAAAGTTGGAATCAAGATCAGAAGTATGTTTTTTTATTGGGTACCCTAAAGGAACGAAAGGTGGTCTGTTTTACAATCCTAAATAAACGAAAGTCGTAGTAAGAACCAATGCCGAGTTTCTATAAAAAAAAAAAAGATTTTATGACAAACCATGTTTTCAGAAGTGAACTAGTTTTATGAAAATTAAGCAAAGAGGTAACAAATCAATCAATGACAATAATTCCAGATGTAACACCCCGTACATTTTCGAACTTATTTGACTACCTTAACATTTATGAAATTATTTAAATTTGATATAGTTGGTGTATTACCCACTAAATTTTTTGGGCTGAATTAATATTATGTTTATGTACCTAATTGAGGCCCAAAATTAAGCAACAAGACATGGGCCCAAAAAGGGAGTTGATCCATTAAAATAGACCAAGTCTACACATCATTATACTTGGACTTTTTGACCAAAAATTTAACTAAGGATAGACTTGAGAGAGAGGGTTAAGAGGGAGTATTTAAGGCTGAAATTCAGCTCATTTTCAACACAATACACTTGCAAAAAATAAGATTTTCAAAGAAATACTTTTTCCTCTCTCAAACCCTAGCCACCCTAATTTTCTCTAAGGGTTTTTGGACAAATCATTCACTTGCAAGTCTTGGTAAGTGTTTACCCTTATAGATTAATATATTATATGTATAATAGGTTGTGTATATCATGTTGTTTATGTTTAAAAAATGTTGAGCAGTCCACTTTATTTGTAGTAGTCCACTTTTGCTAAATCGTAAAGGATTTACCTTCTATATAGTTTAAACTTGAAAGGGGACTTAAGGTATTGAAGGAATTGAATTAGATGGATGAAATTTCAGTATGTTTAAGTGTGGTGCTGTACCTAAGCCGTTACTCCTTGTGTATGACTTGTGGAAATGTTTATACGTAATTGTGCATGGAACGTTTGGCGTAGTGAAAGAAAAATACTTTCTTGTTATGTTAAAGTGAATTCTGAAATTGTGTGGACTGTTTTTGGTATATTGTTGCGGAAGGTATTTATGTGAATTGATGGAATAAATATGTGGAGTTGCATTGAGGTAAAAAAAGTGAAGTATGCACTTGGTGGGAAATCTTATAGGTTTGTGACGTCTATGTTGATGTGTGGACTGTTTTGGTATTGTTGGTGTTGTGGGGCAGTAAATTGTATTGTAGGAGGGTGGAATGAAGTTATATGGTAGTATAAAGGAAGATGAAATGATATACCATGTGTTTGGGATGTTGGATAGTTCTTACTTCCCGTCAAGTAGCTAATTATCGCCTTGTGAACTTGTAGTGTAATTAGCTTTTAATGTTAGCTTCGTTACGTACTTGTGTTGTAGAGTAATGCTTTAAGGAAGATCTGAATTGTTGTAGTCACTTGTTGGAAAGATAAGGTATGTAAGGTTACTCTTTTCCGTATCCTTTGGCCGCACCTATTGTTCACATCGTTACCAAATTTGTTTTCATTCCGAAATGTTTTAAAGTATCTCATTTCAGGTTTGTTAGCAATTTTTATTCACGTGTCTCTTATTTTTTGACTATTGTTCCAAAGCTCCAATAATGTTATGACCACCGATGTAACAATCTCACAAAAATTAAAGAACTGAAGTAATGCATATTTAGTTGAGTACGGGTGGTAGCTCTGGGGGCGAAAGCCTAGATCAAGCCGATACCGATTGATTATTGGATGCAGGGGTAGCTCTGAGGGTGAAAACCTAGCTCAAGCCAAACCTGATTTATTGATTTATGGGTGGTAGCTCTAGAGGCATAAGCCTAGCTCGAGCCGATCCCAATGTTATTTACCACTGATCAGTTGGTCCCGGGCATTGTATGATGTACATTGATGTATATGGTTCCACATATACAGTACGGTGGTATATCAGTATTGTCTATTAAATTGTATTTGATTCCATTTGAGTTCTTATATTTCATACAGTTACTTATAGTCTTACATACTCAGTACATTCTTTAGTACTGACATCCCTTGGGGGCCTACCTTACCTGCTGCAGGCACAGGAGCTAGTAGACCTTCACAGTAGGGTTCGGGTCATCTGCAGGCTATTGGTGAGCTCCAGGTTGATTCGGGGCTTTTCGAGTCATTTGGATATATTTTTAGTACTGTGTAGTAGTTGTATAAGGCGGGGACTTGTCCCGACCTTAGTCATGGTTATATATCTTTTAGAGGCTTTGTAAACCTTGTAAAGTCAAATGTAGAAGTGTCTTTTATTTTAGACGTTGTGGCCCCAACGGCCAAGTCTCGTATCTATTTTGTACGTCTTTACATGACTTCCATCGTCGATATATTATATCTGCATGTGGCAAAATTTTTGTTCACTTAATGGCATGCATATGAATGTACACTGTCATAGGTTGATTCTCTCGGGCCTTTACGGCTACGGGTGCCTGTCCGCCCCAATGGAATTTGAGGCGTGACAAAAGTGGTACCAGAGCGGGTCATCCTAGGGTGTCTACAAAGCTGTGTCTGAGTAGAGTCTTTCTTATTGATGTGTTGTGCACCACATCTTTAAGTAGGAGGCTACAGGACATTTAGGAGTTGTCTCTTTTCTTCATTTCCTAGATTGTGCAATAGAGCCAAAGTTGTAGGTGGAGTCATATTTAACCACTGAATTTGTTTTATGTTTTTTTGTTTCCTCAGTATCGCAAAATGCCATTTACAAGGAGAAACAAGGGTAAAAGTAAGAAGCTAGACAGAATTGCCAGAGAAGGAACCAGTAAACCACCACTTAAACAAGCTAATCAAGGTAAGGCTGAAGACGAGTTTGCATCGCGGGCTTCTTCTACTCTTCCACCTCCCGGAGAGCCAAGAAGGAGAGGAGTACCCCAGAACCACCTATTAATGCTACTGAGCAGGATTTAAGGAATGCGGTGCAAATGTTGACTCGTATAGTTGCTGCACAAAATCAAGGACAAGCTGGTCCAACTACAAGTAATGATGGTGCGGATAGGGCAGCTAGTCGACGGACACAAGATTTTCTTAAATTAGACCCTCCCACATTCACCGGGTCAGATCTTAATAAAGACCCACAAGACTTCATAGACCAAATTCAAAGGGCTTTAGATGTTATGCATATATCTGGTATAGAAACAGTTGAGCTTGCAACATATAGATTAAAAGGAGAGGCTATATTATGGTATGAAGATTGGAAACGATCTAGGGGTATCGGTGCACTTTCAGCTAGTTGGGAAGAATTCAAAGCGGTATTCCTTGATCATTACCTTCCATATGAGATCTGAGAGGCTCGTGTAGACTAGTTCTTAAATCTTCATCAAGGTAATATGAGCATCAGAGAGTACAGTCTTTGGTTTAACTCTTTGGTCAGGTACGCTCCTAATGTAATAGCTACTATGGACGATAGAGTTCATCGGTATGTGGATAGATTGGATACATACTTGGCTAGGGATTGTACTATTGCTGCTTTGAATAGAGACATGGATATAGCCAGGATACAAGCTTTTGCACAGAGATGGAGGATCAGAGGCAAAGGAGAAGAACGCAAGAATTTGAAAGAGGATCGTCAAAGAGGGCTAAACCTATGGGACAGTTCATGGCATCCCAAGGAGAATTTAGGCCTCGGGTTTTTAATAGACCGCCTAGACCATCATTTTCTTATTCTAAAGCAACTACTCCATCCCAATTTTAAGGGTTTCGAGGCAGTCAAGTTGGGAAAAGTAGTGGAATTCAAGGTTCACAGACAACAGGGTATCAAGAACAAGGAAGAATGAGCCAATCGAGGTTTTCTCGTCAGTCATGTCAGCACTGCAAAAAGCTTCATTTAGGTGCATGTCGGCTTGGGACAGATGTTTGTTTCTGGTGTGGTATGTCGAGGCACATAATGATAGAGTGCCCATGGAGGGGCAAGGGTTGTATGGCGCGGCCTACTGGATCAGCCGTTGCATCATCCTCATCGGGTGTACAGCCTACTGGGCGTGGTAGAGGTTTTAGAGGAGCAGCTAATTCTAGTGGAGTCTAGAACCGTACCTATGCTTTAGCGGATCGGCAGAATTTGGAGGTTTCTCCTGATGTGGTTACAGGTACATTATCCGTGTTTTTACATAATGTATGTGCATTGATTGATCCGAGCTCTACCCTATCATGTGTCACTCCATTGATTGCTGAAAAATCTGAAAGAATACCAAAATTACTAGTCAATCCATTTGAAGTATCTACACCAGTTGGTGAATCTATTGTAGCTAAAAGAGTCTATCGTAATTACATAGTAACTGTTTGTGATCATGATACATTGGATGATCTTGTTGAGCTAGAGATGGTAGATTTTGATGTTATAATGGGTATGGATTGGTTGGCTTCTTGTTATGCCACGGTAGATTGGCGAGCTAAGAAGGTACATTTCTATTTTCCACAAAAGACCGTCTTTGAATGGAGGGGTAATGTTGGAGCATCGAGAGGTAAATTTATTTCTTATCTTAAGGCAAAGAAAATGATATCCAAGGGGTACATATGCCATCTAGTAAGAGTGCAAGATACCGATGTGAAGCCACCAACTCTTCAATCGGTTCCGGTGGTAAATGAATTCCTTGATGTATTTCCTGAAGATCTTCCAGGTTTGCCTCCAGAATGGGAATTAGAGTTTGGTATTGATGTGATTCCAGGTACTCAGCCTATCTCTATTCCTTCGTATAGAATGGCCCCGGCAGAGTTACGGGAATTGAAGGAGCAATTAAAAAACTTGCTGGACAAGGGATTCATAAGGCCTAGTATGTCCCCTTGGGGTGCACCAGTGTTATTTGTATGAAAGAAAGGTGGCACGTTGAGAATGTGTATTGATTATCAGCAACTGAATAAGGTAACAATCAAGAACACATATCCCCTCCCCAGAATTGACGATTTGTTTGATCAATTACAGGGTGCCAAATGCTTCTCAAAGATTGACTTGAGATCGGGTTATCATCAAGTAAGGGTTAGAGAAAAATATATACCCAAGACAGCTTTTCGAATACGGTATTGTCATTATGAGTTTTTAGTTATGTCATTTGGGCTAACAAATGCACCAGCAGTTTTTATGGATTTGATGAATAGGGTGTTCAAGCCATTCTTAGATGTGTTCGTGACAGTGTTTATAGATGATATTTTGGCTTATTCAAGATCAAAAGAAGACCATGCTAATCACTTACGACAGGTGTTACAGATTCTTCGTGATCGTAAGTTATATGAAAAGTTCTCTAAATGTGAATTTTGGTTAAAATCTGTAGCATTCTTGGGTCATATTATGTCGGATAAAGGAATAAGGGTTGACACTCAAAAGATAGAAGCTGTGAAGAATTGGCCAAGACCTACAACGCCTACAGAGATTCATAGTTTTCTCAGGTTGGCAGGTTATTATAGAAGATTTATTGAAGGGTTTTCTTCCATTTCGGCACCTTTAACAAAGCTAACACACAAGGCAACAAGGTTTCAGTAGAATGATGCATGTGAGAAGAGTTTCCAAGATCTGAAGGATAAGTTGACTTCTGCACCTGTATTGGTACTTCCAGAAGGCACAGAACGATATGCGGTATATTGTGATGCTTCAAGAGTCGGCTTAGGATGTGTATTGATGCAACACGGTAATGTAATAGCTTATGCCTCTAGACAGTTGCGACCACATGAGAGAAATTATCCAACACATGATCTTGAGCTAGCAGCTGTGATATTTGCTTTAAAGATATGGCGCCACTATTTGTATGGAATTTCATGTTGACATATATACCGATCATAAGAGTTTGCAGTATATTTTTAAGCAGAAGGACTTAAATTTGAGGCAGCGGAGGTGGCTTGAACTATTAAAAGATTATGTCATTGATATTTTATATCATCCCGGGAAAGCAAATGTAGTAACCGATGCATTAAGCTACAAAGAAATAGGAAGCATTGATGGACAGCTCACGAAAAAGCAAGGTATAGTCAAGGATCTACATCAACTAGCCAGCTTGGGGGTTTGTCTTCTTGAAACTCCAAATGAAGGAATTATGGTGCAAAATGCGGCAGAATCTTCATTAGTAGCTGAAGTAAAGGAAAAACAGTATGTGGATCCTATTTTATTGCAGCTGAAGGAGAATGTACAACAAGGTTTGACAAAGGCATTTGATCTTACGCAAGAGGGAGTGCTTCAATGTCAAAGTAGATTGTGTGTACCGGATGTAGATGAGCTAAGGAGATGGATTATGACATAGGCACATCATTCACGGTATTCTATTCATACGGGAGCCACCAAAATGTATCATGATTTGAAAGAAATGTATTGGTGGGGTAACATGAAGAAAATATTACAGAATTTGTAGCTCATTGTCCAAATTGTCAATAAGTAAAAGTAGAGCATCAGAAGCCTGGAGGTTATATGCAATGTATAAATCTTCCAATCTGGAAGTGGGACATGATCAACATGGATTTCATCACAGGTTTGCCTCGTACACTTCGGAAATTCAATTCCATATGGGTAATAGTTGACAGGCTTACCAAGTCAACACATTTCCTACAGATCAAGACCACCTACATAGCTGAAGATTATGTGTGATTATATGTTAAAGAGATAGTTCGACTACACGGAATTCCAATCTCTATTATATCAGATAGGGGATTTACTGCACACTTTTGGAAGTTTTTTCAGAAGAGTTTGGGAACCCAAGTGAATTTAAGTACGACTTTACATCCTCAAATAGATGGACAAGCAGAACGTACTATACAAACACGGGAAGATATGCTACGAGCTTGTACATTAGATTTTAAAGGTAGTTGGGATGACCATTTATCTCTTATTGAATTTGCCTACAATAATAGCTATCATTCAAGTATCAAGATGGCGCCTTATGAAGCTTTATATGGAAGAAAGTGTAGATCACCAATTGGATTATTTGAAGTGGGTGAAACTGCCTTATTTAGGCCAGATCTTGTTCATCAAGCTATGGAGAAGGTTAAGGTGATACAACAGCGGCTACAAATGGCCCAAATTCGACACAAATCATATGCCGATGTTAGAAGAAGGGGGCTAGAATTTGCCATAGGTGATTGAGTATTCTTGAAAGTGTCACCAATGAAAGGGGTAATGAGATTTGGAAAGAAAGGAAAGCTAAGTCCGCGTTATATAGGGCCATATAAGATTATCCGAAGATTTGGTCAAGAACTACCCCAAGAACTTTCCACAGTTCATCCAGTATTTCATGTTTCAAAGCTTCGTAAGTGCATAGGAGATCCATCTCGTATTGCTCCCATTGAAGATGTACAAGTTACGGGAGATCTCACCTATGAAGAAATACCTATTGTTATTATGGATCGACAAGTTAAGAGGTTAAGAAATAAAGAAGTAGCTTCCGTAAAAGTGCTTTGGAAAAATCAGCAAGTAGAAGAAATCACATGGGAAGCCAAGGAAATGATGAAGTATAAGTACCCGCATTTATTTCAAATTGAAGAGAAAGTTCAAGATGCGGAATTGGAGCAATAACAAGTAAGTATATATAAGTATTATGTGTATGTGATAATATAAAGAATGAACTTAGACTTGAACTTGTTTAGATTGAATAATGTTACTAACATTCGAGGACGAATGTTCCTAAGGGGGGAAGGATGTAACACCCCGTACATTTCTGAACTTATTTGACTATCTTAACATTTATGGAATTATTTAAACTTGAGATAGTTGGTTTATTATCCACTAAATTTTTTAGGCTGAATTAATATTATGTTTATGGACCTAATTGAGGCCCAAAATTAAGTAAAAAGACATGGGCCCAAAAGGGGGGTTGATCCATTAAAAACGGACCAAGTCTACACATCATTATACTTGGACTTTTTGACCAAAAATTTGGCTAAGAATAGACTTGAGAGAGAGGGTTAAGAGGGAGCATTTAAGGCTGAAATTCAGCTCATTTTCAACACAATACACCTGCAAAAAATCAGATTTTCAAAGAAATACTTTTTCCTCTCTCAAACCCTAGCCACCCTAATTTTCTCTAAGGATTTTTGGACAAATCTTCCACTTGCAAGCCTTAGTAAGTGTTTACCCCTATATATTAATATATTATATGCATAATAGGTTGTGTATATCATGTTGGTTATGTTTAAAAAGTGTTGAGCAGTCCACTTTTGCTAAATCGATAAAGGATTTGCCTTCTATGTGGTTTAAACTTGAAAGGGAACTTAAGGTCTTGAAGGAATTGAATTAGATGGATGAAATTTCAGTATGTTTAAGTGTGGTGTTGTACCTAAGTCGTTACTCCTTGTGTATTACTTGTGGAAATGTTTATACGTAATTGTGCATGGAACGTTTGGCGTAGTGAAAGGAAAATACTTTCTTGTTATGTTAAAGTGAATTCTGAAATTGTGTGGACTGTTTTTGGTATAATGTTGTGAAAGATATTTATGTGACTTGTTGGAATAACTATGTGGAGTTGGATTGAGGTTAAAAAATGTGAAGTATGCACTTGGTGGGAAATCTTATCGGTTTGTGACGTCTATGTTGATGTGTGGACTGTTTTGGTATTGTTGGTGTTGTGGGGCAGTAAATTATATTGTAGAAGGGTGGAATGAAGTTATATGGCAGTATAAAGGAAGGTGGAATGATATACCATGTGTTTGGGATGTTGGATAGTTTTTACTTCCCATCAAGTAGCTAATTATCGCCTTGTGAACTTGTAGTGTAATTAGCTTTTAATGTTAGCTTCGTTACGTACTTGTGTTGTAGAGTAACGCTTTAAGGAAGAGCTGAATTATTGTAGTCACTTGTTGTAAAGATAAGGTATGTAAGGTTACTCTTTGCCGTATCCTTTAGTCGCACCTATTGTTCACATCGTTACCAAATTTGTTTTCACTCCGAAATGTTTTAAAGTATCTCATTTCAGGTTTGTTAGAAATTGTTATTCACGTGTCTCTTATTTGTTGACTATTGTTCCAAATCTCCAATAATGTTATGACCACTGATGTAATAATCTCACAAAAATTAAAGAACTGAAGTAATGCATATTTGGTTGAGTACGGGTGGTAGCTCTGGGGGCGAAAGCCTAGCTCGAGCCAAACCTAATTTATTGATTTATGGGTGGTAGCTCTGGAGGCATAAGCCTAGCTTGAGCCGATCCCAATATTATTTACCACTGATCAGTTGGTCCCGGGCATTGTATGATGTACATTGATGTAAAGGTACAAGGAAAGAAATGAATGTAATGTACATGGTTCCACATATACAGTACGGTGGTATATCAGTATTGTCTATTAAATTGTATTTGATTCCATTTGAGTTCCTATATTTCATACAGTTACTTATAGCCTTACATACTCAGTACATTCTTTTGTACTGACGTCCCTTGGGGGACCTACCTTACCTGCTGCAGGCACAGGAGCTAGTAGACCTTCACAGTAGGGTTCGGGTCATCTGCAGGCTATTGGTGAGCTCCAGGTTGATTCAGGGCTTTTCAAGTCATTTGTATATTATTTTTTTGGTACTGTGTAGTAGTTGTATAAGGCGGGGACTTGTCCCGACCTTAGTCATGGTTATATATCTTTTAGAGGCTTTGTAGACCTTGTAAGTCAAACGTAGAAGTGTCTTTTCTTTTAGACGTTGTGGCCCCAACGGCCAAGTCTCGTATCTATTTTGTACGTGTTTACATGACTTCCGTCGTCGATATATTATATCTACATGTGGCAGAATTTTTGTTCACTTAATGGCATGCATATGAATGTACACGGTCATAGGTTGGTTCTCTCGGACCTTTATGGCTACGGGTGTCTGTCCGCCCCAATGGGATTTGAGGCGTGACACCAGATGTCAGAGTTAACATACCATTGCATTTTAGTAGTGGGAGAACTGTTAATAGACATACAGTTCCACAAGTACAAGTTCCTGAAAATCCATTGCATCAAAGTTGTGAGGGAAGCACTGAGAAAATTACACTAGAGGAAGAAGTCATTGATATCCCAACACCGCAAGGTAATGAGGATAACATAGAGACTCAAAATCCAGCAAATGATGTGGTTCATCCACAAGATCATGATAGTACAGTTGCTTCTATACCTATCCTTACAACTGAAGTGCCTCATCGTAGTGGGAGAGAGATAAGAAAACCATCTCGGTATGCACTCTTGGGAGAGTCTTTTGACAGAATCCCTGAAAAGTTGAATACCGAGTCCATGAATTACGACGAAGCACTACAAGATAAAGATGTATACAAATGGACTATTGCTATGAAATCAGAAATGGAGTTCATGTATTCCAATAAAGTCTGGGATCTTGTAGAACCACCTGTAGATGGAATCAAACCCATTGGATGCAAGTGGATCTATAAGAAAAAGATAAGAGTAGATGGAAAAGTGCAAACTTATAAAGCTAGGCTTGTTGCAAAAAGGTTTACTCAGAAAGAAGGGACCGATTATGAGAAAACTTTTTTTGCCAGTAACCATGTAAGGGACCAATTATGAGAAAACTTTTTTGTCAGTAACCATGTAAGGGACCAATTATGAGAAAACTTTTTTGCCAGTAACCATGTTTAAGTCTATTAGAATTCTCTTATCCATTGTTGCACATTATGATTATGAGATTTGGCAAATGGATGTCAAGACATCTTTCCTTAATGGAAGTCTTGATAAAAGCATTTTTGTGCAGCAGCCAGATGGTTTCATCGAAAAGGGGAAAGAACACATGTTGTGCAAGCTCAAAAAATCCATTTATGGCTTAAAACAAGCTTCTAGGGCATGGAAAACTTGTTTTGATAATGCAGTTAATACTTTTGGTTTTGATCAATGTCTTGACGAGTCTTGTGTGTATAAAAAGTGGAATGGGGACAAAGTGGTGTTTCTAGTATTGTATGTAGATGATATTTTGCTCATAAGAAATAATGTCGGCTTGTTGAATTCAGTTAAGGAATGGTTATCCAGTAATTTTGATATGAAAGATTTGGGAGAACCTGCTCACATCCTTGGGATCAAGGTTCTATGTGATCGCAAGAAAAGAATGTTAGGTTTATCTCAAGCTTTTTATGTTGATACAATTCTTACCAGGTTCAACATGCATGATTCCAAGAAAGGATTTCTTCCTTGTAGACATGAAATTTCTTTATCTAACGATCAATTTCCTAAGATAGGTGAGGAGATAGAAAACATGAAGGCGGTTCCTTATGCATCGACTATAGGAAGCCTCATGTATGCGATGTTGTGCATTGGACCTGATATCTATTTTGCCGTAGGCATGGTTAGCAGATTTCATTCTAACCTTAGAAGAGAACACTGGGCAACAGTTAAGCATATATTAAGTACATGAAAAGGACTAGGGATTACATTCTAGTCTATCATTCGAAAGAGTTGGTACCTGTAGGGTACACAGACTTAGATTTCCAGTCTGACAAGGACTCTAGAAAGTCGACCTCTGAAAATGTGTTTACTTTGGGAGGTGCAACCATTGTTTGGAGAAGCATCAAGCAAACTTGTGTTGTTGATTCCACCATGGAAGCCGAGTATGTAGCATCCTCTGAGGTAGCTGAGGAGGCAGTATGACTTAGAAACTTTCTCAAAGACTTGGCGGTTGTTCCTGCGATAGAAACACCACTTATAATTTATTATGACAACAGTGGTGGGGTTGCAAATTCGAAGGAACCAAGGAGCCATAAGAAGGCAGAATACATTGAGTGTAAATATCACTTGATTCGAGACATAGCGCAGAGAGGAGATGTGGTGGTGGCGAAGATTGCATCAGAAAATAACCTGGCAGACCCTTTCACAAAAGCTTTACCACAAAAGCCTTTTGATAGGCATGTAGAAGGATTGGGTGTTAGAGTTGTAGATGCATAGTTATGAGTCTAAGTGGGAGATTGTTAGGATATACTATAAATCATGCGTTTTGATATAGTATTATTTATTAAACGATTGTTTGTTTGTTTATTTATTTATTTATTTATATTTATTCTATTCAATAAATTGTTACATTAAATAGATCATTGTCATATATGTGTCCTCAACTTATATAGTAAATGATTTGGTGCATAGAGTTTAAGCTTATACACAGAAGATCCAATCATCGGTTCTTATAAGTTAAAATTATAGTTCACAATCGTAGATGGAAATTTGGACAAACCATCAGAATAATTGTAGCACGAGATTAAATGTAATTTATCTTGATTACGAGAATGGTATAGTTCTAACTTCTTGTGCTAGTGCATTTTGTATGTATTGAACAGGACTGAGTAGAGATACCTGTTTTAGATTGACTAATAAAACATATTCTCTAAACTGTTAAATGCACTTATATTCTCAATCTTGATATAACTATTATGATCTGTATATATTATTTATTTTTTTGATTTATTAAAAGATGAGATCCTGAGATGGGTCAATATGCCTGGTACATTGGATGATAATAATATATATTGGTGAAATAATCAGTTAGTTGATGTAATCCATGTCTCGGTATAGAGATTAATGATACGCCTTTTATGAGAAGCTTATAAATTTTCATGTGTAAACCCGGCCGGTGGATTCATGAATCCGACTTATGAAATAAGTTAAGCATTGCTCTAAAGGAAATTAATCGTTATAGGGAAAAGGCTCAAATATGCCATCGAACTATTGAAAATGGCTCATTTATGCCATCCGTTAAAAGTTTGGCTCATTTATGCCATCGCCGTTATAAAAAAGCTCATTCATGCCATTTTTTTTAACGGTGGTTTTTTAAAAACAGCTTTGCCACGTGGCGTCTTACTAGAGGTTCACGCCATTGATCAAATATGCCATCGAACTTTGAGAAAAGGCTCATTTATGCCATCCGTTAAAAGTTCGGCTCATTCATGCCATTTTTTTTTAACAGTCCGATTTGGTGATTTTTTGCAAAATCAGTTTGTACACATGGCCAACAATGATCCGTCCACATCATTAATTAAATCAGCCAAATAAAAAATCTAAAAAATTGAACTTTCTTCTAAAAAGTGAAATTAAAATTTTATTTTCCATGACTCACAAATTTCTAGTACATCTGATTCTTCAAGTCATTAGAATCTTCAAGTTTTGATTTTAATTTGATTTTGCTGAAATATTCTTCTTTTCTTTTCTGTAATTTCACCGATTATAGAATTTTTTTTATTTTTACTTCAAGTACAATTTTTTAAGAATTTGAAAAATTGTGTTTCGGTAACTAATTGATTCGTTGTTTGAAATAGTTGATGTCTGTTTCGGGCTTGAATTGGCCTTGAGATTTGCAGAATTGTGTTCGGCGATTCCGAAGAAATTGAAAATGGATGAACTCTTTAGAGTGCCTATAAAGGAGTTACAAAATGCATAGAAATATTTTGACCGGAGAAGTCGATATTTTCTTATTAGGAATTTTAAAATTTCTTTGGCTGATTTAATTAATGATGTGGAAGAATTATTGTTGGCAACGTGTACAAAATGGTTTTGCAAAAAACCCCCAAATTGGACTGTTAAAAAAAACGGCATGAATGAGCCAAACTTTTAACGGATGACATAGATGAGCCTTTTCTCAAAGTTCGATGACATATTTGAGTCTTTTCCCTTTAATTAATGATGTGAACGAATTATTGTTGACCACGTATACAAAATGGTTTTGCAAAAACCACCAAACCGGACTGTTAAAAAAAATGGCATGAATGAGCTAAACTTTTAACGGATGGCATAAATGAGCCTTTTCTCAAAGTTCGATGGCATATTTGATCAATAACGTGGACCTCTAGTAAGACGCCACGTGGCAAAGCTGTTTTTAAAAAATCACCGTTAAAAAAAATGGCATGAATGAACTTTTTTGTAACGGCGATGGCATAAATGAGCCAAACTTTTAACGGATGGCATAAATGAGCCATTTTCAATAGTTTGATGGCATATTTGAGCCTTTTCCCATCGTTATATTAAATTCGTCAGTTATTTAATTTATTGATTAGTATCTATAATCTTAACATGGAGAATTATATAAGTGTTTAATGGGAAATTTTGAAATAAAAATAGAGGAGTGCAATTACGAATTTTTAGTTGAATGATTTGTAATTTATTATGGTAAGAATAATTCAAATTGATATTTTGAATTATTTCCATAATATGGAGTCTCAGTAATTGATTCAGTGATCCCTATAGTGCCCATATTAAACTAGAATTCAGAATCCTATTTTCTATGAGAAAGGGAGAAGTCACACGTTTTCTTGTTCAAAAGAAAATATGCGTGTGTTTTCTTTCCTTCTTGGACTGGGAGAGTATCTCTATAAATAGGGATTTTCCTAGCCTAGAAATTGAATTCAGTTTTCTATTCAATTCTTGCCCACCCAAGTATTGAGAGAGTTCAACTGTGAATTTGGGATCACTATAGAAGACCGCAGTATTGAAGACAGACTTGCTTCAAGATATCTGCTCACTCTTTAATAGGTATTCCTTGATTACTTTTAAGCACGCTTTGTGTGAACTACGTGTTTATGTGTGTTTCTATAATTCATGTAAGCAGTATGATTATGTGATGCTTCCGTTGTGTACCATTTTCCAACATAAACAAGAGTAATAATCGAAATGTCCTTATTAATACAGGTATATTTAAGTAAAAGAAAACACATAACTAACATGGAACGGAGAAAGTATTTTCCTGAAAACATATAAAACACCCAAAATCTGTTTTATGGAATATACTAGTAATAGTACATTAATATCTCTTCCAGATACATAGGGGAACAAAACAAATGAGCAAACACTTTATCACCTAGTAGTAATTATCAGGGGGTTGTGCCACATTTCAGTATCCACCATAAGGTTGGCCTCTAAAATGTGATAAAGTCTCTAGGAGATGATGCTTTGCTTTCTCAAAATTGATCAACCCCATGAACCAAAAGTCATGACCATCTATGGTGACAATTTGAATATACCTTTCTGATGGGTTTTCTCTAATGACTACTGGATTGACACTTCCAATGTTTGCCAATGGTATTGCCACCTGCATAGACACTCAGTTAGATATGGGCTATTTTTGGCGACAAAGTAGCGATGAATGTTATAGCTAATTTCTTCTTTAAAAAAAGTTAATTGCATCTCTACTTACATGTGGTACAAGTTAGTAACGTTTTCCAATGTAGAAAAGTTCAAAGAGCTTTAGTAGTTATAATTCCGTAGTCAAAGAGGGAGACTTTGTTTAAAGCTGGTATCGTTCTAGTTTTTTGAATAACTATTGCTTATCGCTAATCGCTAACACTCATTTTCGTGTCGTGCTTGATTCATAAGATTCTACAGACTACAATCAATAGGATTAACATCAATATATAATTTTACTTAGCCTACCTCTCCCACGACTTTCTGGACCAAATCGAGAAGGTTGGGATGCAAGTGGTTGTCACTCAAGCAATTGTCGAAGCCAATTCCGTGAAAAAGTCGTGTTAATCAGTCTTTTTTATTTTGAAAGCTGCCGGCAGCCATATTCTTATAATTTTTTTTTTACTGTTTCATACTAAATTCCTTTATTCACCAATCAATTGAAGAGCGTAGGTTTATGCTAGGCGAAAGGAGCTTAGTAAATATCTTGTAGGCAAGAAGCAAGGGTGCAACAATGCACAAAAGCCGGTCTTACCTTCTATTATATTAGTAAAGGGCCTTTAGACTTAACTAACCAAATATATAAGACTTTCGCCTTTACAAGTAAGGGGCAAAGATCATTAGCTTTTAGTCATCTATCTCGCTACTTACTGTTCTTGATACGCCCTTGTGCCTTTAGTTGAAGTATAAGTAATCAACTCAACCTATCTCGATGAGATTTTCTAGTAGGTAGCGAGAAGACTAGTCTACAACAACAACTCCATTGTAATCTGGGAGGATAGAATGTATGCAGACTTTACCCCTACTTTGGGAGGCAGAGAGACGATTTCCGAGAGAAGCCTAGTCTAAATTTCCAAAGTATTGATTACCTTATAGTAGCTCCAAGCCTCCTGTCCAGATGGAGCTCTGTAAGATAAGGGACGATCACTGCAGAAAGCCACCTTAGTTGATGACAAATAAAGAGTTCCAGCAACAGGGCCAGTTGCTGTAGAAAGATAACAAGCAAATGTCTTCTTCAGTTGCTCATTTGGATCTGTTGGAAAAATCTGCTTGTAAAGTGGCTCAAATCCACCCTCTGTCAATGCCTTGGCTGTCAATTTTAGTTTTCCACATGCTGCTTCTGATACTGATGGACCTGTTTTCACTACAACATGAAGCACAAAACAAATCTATCAGCAGTTGATAATTAATTTGGCTTTTGTAAGTATATTTTGTTTGGTGAAGCTAGTGATAAAAAGACATAATTAAATAAATAAAAGTTTGTTTCCTCGTAATTTAGCGTGCATTAATGGTACATACAAGTATCAGAAGTCCATTTCTGATACATGTATTCCATAACTACAGTGTATCCAACAAAATTGAGAAAGTATTGATACAACAATATTGAGCAAGTAGATACAGTGTGGATGTACTTAGTCGTGGAGAATTCCAAATCTTTGCTTTAGGGATCGTTCCTGCACACCTCCTTACTTTATACCAGTTATTGCTCCAGTTCCAAAAGGTGTAGCTCTCACCTCAGCTTTCTCTTTGAAATCGGATACAGTGTCCAACTAAATTGATGAATGATATGACAATTTAAGTCTCATCCTTGTTAGAGAGGGGCCTATTTAATTTTTAAAAAAAAACTCTTTTTCGCAACGACAGAGGAACCAGTGGGTGAGGATATTTTTAGGGGCTATCCCACTTCCCATAACTTAATAGGGCAATTCCTTGCACTTCGTTAAAGAAAGCTACTGAAAGCTAACTAAAACACTAGGAACAAAGCGTA
Source organism: Capsicum rhomboideum (assembly GCA_031232105.1). Taxonomy (NCBI): domain Eukaryota; kingdom Viridiplantae; phylum Streptophyta; class Magnoliopsida; order Solanales; family Solanaceae; genus Capsicum; species Capsicum rhomboideum. The sequence goes on along the minus strand of CP124719.1, from coordinate 20,057,605 downwards.
TGACCATATATCTTGAAAATCTAATTTTCAAATACTTTTTAGTTCCCAAAAGCTGGTCTGGCTTAGACCAGTTTTTAAGACTTTCACTTACAAAATTTTAAATTTTTTTCAAGTAAAACGTATGTCCAAAAACAACTTTAAATTCCAAAAATCACAACTCAAATTTTCAATTTTAAAATCTACAACCAAACAGGAGCATAAACTATTTTGGGCTAATGATAAAAGGCAAGCACACTTTCCACCCAAATCTCATCAATTGATCAATACCAATATCGTGTGAATTCCTTGCATCTATCCATCAAATAAATTCAAAAAAAAAAAAAAAAAAAAAAATCTCTTTCCAATCAAATTGATTTGACTACACAAAGGACTTCAGATTAGTCAACTCTTTATCGAAAAGAATTTCCACTAGCTTGTCTCATACAAAAAATAAATATAATTGAAGAGTTTAACTAATATTATATACATCGTCCATATAAATATTTCAAATGATATGATCACACACCAATTAAGCAATTAGAACTTACAATTATGCCAGACGTTGCGGGCGATGGTCTCAGCTCTGTTACTCCAAGAATTGAAAACATGAGCAACAGAGTCAATAGGATTGTTGTTAAGCTTTTCAACAGGGGAATACACAAGGTAAGGCTGTTGATCATGAGCTTTCCATAAGGCAGCTTTCTTGTTGTCTGGATGAGTAGTTGGGACTGCTGGAGGACCCATGACATGTGTGCCCCATTTCTGCTTATCCATATGATCAGAAGTTGCTGAGGGTTGTGCTGGTTCTTGAGAATTATTAAATTGGTTATTCATAGTTGGTTGTGATCAAAGAAAGATGTTAATGTTGTAAAAGATTCTGATGAGAATAATGTGCTTTAATTAGTAGGATGGGAAGAATGAATTTTAAGTGGAGAAAAAGGGAAATAGGATAAGTATATTCTGCAAATGCTAACGCGTTTTCCTTTGCTTTTTTATCAAGATTATGCTGCAAATCAAAGCAGCTATAACGTAAACTCAAAGCAAAGTAGCTATAAGGGTCATTTGGCAAGTCGGATCAGAAGGGATAGTAGGATTAAGTCTGTGATTAGATTTATGTTGTGTTTGATTGATGGTAATAAATTTATATCGTCAATTAAAATACAGTATAAATTTAATCCAAACCTAATTTTATTAGAATATCACATCTTATTTCATCTAACTTGGAATTATTTTATCCCATTTTCAGGTAGGATGAATTAATGCAGAGATTATAATTTCAGAATAATTTATTCTGCGTAACAACCAATCCATGACAACCGAGTGTTTACATCGTGTAATTTAATGTAATTGGATAATTTAATGAAGTGACTATATACATTAATTAACTAGATTAAGTGATGTTACACATATACTTATTTCACATTAGATGTATCTATTAATTTGATATAAATATTTTATGTGAATAATTTTTTATCCTCAAAGTGTAGTCTGATTGATTTCTATAAATTAAATTAAATTTTTAAAAATTTTAGTATTAAATCCGTTATATTTTGTAGGCTAATAAGTTCAAACCTACTGGTTATTGTAATTTTAATAAATTCTTCATACATAAATTTATATTTTATATTGAAAGTATTGGATTGAAATCCAATATCATAACATTGCGTCGGCACCAACAAGGGTTGTGTTGGAGTGGTAAGTACTCCTTCATCCTTAACCAGAGGTCTCGGGTTCGAATCCCTCTGTGTACGGAGTTGCCTTTGTTAGGGAGCCCTTTACCCCCTAATGTGAAACTTTCCAACGCGAATCCGGATTTAGTCGGGCTCTAATATAGGTACCGTACACTGGATGGGAAACCAAAAAAAAAAAAAAAACCATTGCGTCGGCTTCTAGGAAAGAGACATCAAACTTGTACTCGTAGTGCCAAATAAAAGATGATTTTCTTGTTACATTATTTTTTGTGCATACTAAACGAGAAAATAAGAAACGGTCAAATGTTGATATGTCGATTCAAAATTTCAAACTGATTAGTTTATGTAGTTGTTTTCTGGGTAGTCTACTTGGTTAAGAAATGGCTGATATTTGGGAAGTTTCCTATATAGCCATTTTGTATTGTATTAGACAATCTTTGCTCAGCTTTCGCGTGAGGTCTTGGGAGCATGTACCTTGGGATAGCAAACGGGGCAGGGAGAGACAACCGTTGGGTAAATTCATGAAGATTTCAACCCGTCTCGTATAGTTGAAAAAAGTTAATAAGTACCAGTTGGAATTATGACCGAAATCTCAAGGACGCACTCTATCTTTACGGGGGGGTTCTATTACCTCCTGAACTATTTTAAAGTGTAATAAATACACACTTAAGCGTAAAGATAGAATGTGTCTCTGATAAAAATTGTTTTGAAATTTTTATTGTGCAAGTGTTTTAGCCTATTGCTATTTTGTGAATTGGATTTTTGTAGGATAAAATGATGACTTTTAAGTCATTGTCGGTAAAGTTTCACAATGTTAGAAGGTTAATATGTGGCCCTTCTGAATTCTTTTCTGAGCAACAAGTTGGCTTCATTGAATTTATGTCCGTTGTCAACTATGAATTTGGATAATGACATTGACTAAATGGTATAATAACCACGAATGATCATAGTAATTAAAAGAGTATGATAGTATATGTATCAGTTCATCTTAAAAATGAGATTTGTAAATTCTATTACTTGAAAATTTATTTACGTAAAATATCTATTACAGTAATGATAAGAATTAAGAGCAAATAGACAGAGTTAATAAATCTGCAATCCAAATCAAATTTTGAAAAAAGTATTGAGAAAAGACATAATTACCCCACTAAAGTTGGACCTTTTTTTAAAAAAAAAATACTTAAATTTTGCGGGGGTCCTAATATCCCTCTAAACAATTTTGAACCGATATAATTACATCATTTTTGGACGAATTTCAATTTTTAAAAAGTAGGTGCTAACACGCACCAATTATTGTTTGACATGTGTTACCTTAACGGAAAATATTTATTTTTCATTTTTGTCTTTTTCTCTATATTTTTTCCTATTTCACTTTTTCCTCCCTCATACTTTTTGACTTTCTTTTCTCTTTCTACTCAATTCACCTCCTCCACGTATTTCTTTACAGACAATTTCCCTGACCTATATCTTTTTTTCTTCTTCTCCACCCAACCTCCCTCCCTCTCACTGGCCATTTTCACAACTAGTAAAAGTGTTTCCAAAAAAAAAATTCTCTGCTACATTCTCTACTATTATTAAGTTGTTAATAGTAAAAATTAATTATCTTTTTTTACTGAACAAATTTTAAAATTTTGGGAATATCATTAATTAATTTATCTCATTTTATATAGTTTTAGCAATGAAGGTTTTGAAAAGAATGATAGGCAATGATATCCAAATTGAAGATTTTTGTAAAAGAATCAATAAAATTTCCTAAAATTCGTAAATAGTTGGATTGAAGCATGAATTAAAAAAAAAATTAAATGATACCTCCTGTAATCATCTTGAAATATATTGGGTTTTACAAAATTGTTCAAAATGTAAAGAACTTTTTGAAAAGAAGAACTTGAAATTGAAGAAAGTTAATATTTTGTAATAACAAAAAAAGGTGGGTAGAGTTATGGCGGAAATCAAGGGCATTGAAAGTGACGGGGATCCATTAGAGATGGCAAAATATTTAAGAAGAAGAAGAAAGCAGAAAGTTAAGAAAAAAGAATAAGAAAACAAAGTTAAAATAATAAGAAAATACATTTTATAAGAAAACATTTGTAAAAATAAAGTTATAATCAATTTTTTGGTTTCTTCACGCTCTTTAAGAGAGTGGACACACGCTCTTTAAGAGAGTGGACACACTCTCTATGCCAAGTGGCCTAAAAAGGGTATAACAATATTAATTTAAAATTGTTTAGGGGGCTAATAGGATCCCCGCAAAGTTTAAGTGTCTTTTTAAAAAAAAAGGTCCTACTTTAGTGGGGTAATTATGTCTTTTCTCAAAAATATTATTTGAACCCGTCCTGTCCTACATAGTCTCAAGCTCGTTCTGCTCCGTAGCCTTAAGTTCGTCTAGCTCCACCCCGTTACCATCTCTGCATGTACCTTTTGATTTTACATTGATTTCTTTTTTGATCGAATAAAGAGCAATTTGAAGCAAATGTTTTTGTTTTTTTTTTTAAAAAAAGGAGCATTTAGTATTTATGTTGAAAATCAACTGGGTGTTGCTTATGATCTTGTTAGAAATAACTTGGAGGAGTTGATTATGAAGTTAGGTGCATTTAGAATTGATCTGACTTGGTATTGATATATACAAAAATAATTTCAAAGAAGACGATTGTTTATGCCATATGTATATCGTTGTATGTGATATGCATATATCATATATTTTATCTATGTCTTGTACATAAATATTGTATACGACATACACGTGATATTCATATGATATAAAGTGACATACATATAATATACAAGTGGCAAATGTGAGACTCCAAGTTTAATATGAAATTGAATCCAAAATCTCACTAATTTTGCACTAAATCCTCGTTATATGCTTATGACAAGATGTTCCCAACTTTGTAAATAAATCGAAAATGATTTACGATTCGCAATTTTGTATTTTAGCTTTAATAATTCATCAAATGGCGTCACCAATTTCTGCTTGGGTCATAAATTTAAGCTCCACCACACAACGAAAAATAGATTTCAAACTTTCAAATAATAACTCCAGAAATCATTGCTCAAATATAACAACTGTGGGTTTTGACAATTCTCTTTTCATATTCAAAGCTTAAAATTAGAGGTGGTACACATTATGTGGAAATTTAGGGCTTTTTTTATACTTTATAGCGCCCACCCAAAATAATAGCCTAATATATGTGGGATATACTTAATTTTAGGACATTTTGTTAGTGTATAATTGATGTACATTTGACTAACAAATGTAATTATTTTTGAGCGACCAGTCAAATACTTTGTTAGAACTGAGAGAGATTCAATGGAAGTAGGCTACTAACTCCATTAATGGAACAATCAGAGCTCAACACAGCTGAGAGAGAGGATATTTTGAGAGATGAAATGAGAAACCAAAAACTTATTTCATTGATGCATAGACAAAGTATATATACAAGTAAAAGAGAGAAGCCAACTGTCTACAGCTAAGACTATAACCGATTGTCTAGTCAGCTTAACTACCCTAGCAAACTAACTAATTGCACAGTTAAACCTTATTAACTGTAGGATAATCTCAACATCCCCCTTCAAGTTGGAGGTGTGAATGCACTTACAACTTATCAAGGATGGAATGATGTTTAAGTCCAGTGAGGGCCTTAATAAGTATATCAGCTAGTTGATGACCAGTTGGAATGTGTTGCAAATGAATAAGCCTTTTATGTAGTTTATCCCTGACAAAATGACAGTCGACTTCAATGTGTTTGGTCCTTTTATGAAATACAGGATTCCTGGCTATGTGTATGGCTGCTTGACTATCACAAAAAATTGTAATAGGCTTTGAAGGAGAAACTGTCAACTCTGTAAGTAATCTATCCACCCAGAGTAGTTCTCCTACTATCTTCCTAATGGATCTGTACTCTACTTCAGATGATGATAAAGAGATTGTAGGTTGCTTTTTAGACTTCCAGCTAATAGGAGTATAACCAAGGAACACAATGTAACCACTTACATACCTCCTTGAGTCAGGACATGTGGCCCAGTCTGAATCACAATGAGCAGTTATAGTGCAACTTGGGTTGTTAGATAAGAAGAGGCCCAAGGAAAGATGAGATTTGAGATACCTCAACACATGTATTACAACTCTATAATGTGGTTCCCTAGAGGCCTGTATAAATTGGTTGAGATGTTGCACACTATATGCAATATCTAGCCTTGTATTGCTAAGGAAGTTCAACTTTCCAACAAGTTTTCTGTAGGAAGTTGGATCTGATAAGAGCTTCTCATCTGCAACATGAAGTCTCTCAGTAGGATCAAGTGGAGTAGAGACTGTAGTGTAATTCAGGCAATCAAATTCCTTGGTAAAATCATTGGTGAAAACCCTATTAGTAGTATAAATTTCTAGTCCCAAGAAGTAATGAATTTTTCCCAAGTCCTTGATTTCGAATTAATGATGGAGAAACTGTTTTAGTTGTTGAATTTCCTTTAGATCAGTACCAGTCAGGATTATGTCATCAATATACACAACAACAAAAACCATGGACATGTTATTTTTCTTGTAAAATGGAGAATAGTCACTAGTTGAGTGTGTGAAACCTTTGGAACACAATGCTTCAGTTAACTTGTCATACCACTGCCTGCTTGTTTGCTTTAAACCATAAAGTGACTTTTTTAACTTGCATACCAACCCCTATTGAGTTGTATCTAGACCAGGTGGGATTTCCATGTACACTTCTTTTTTGAGATCACCATGCAAGAAAGCATTATTGACATCTAACTAAAACAAGGGCCAGTTTTTCTTCACTACTAAACTGAGTAGAATTCTGACAGTGGTCATCTTAACCAAGGGTGAGAATGTCTCAGTGTAATCTACACCCTCCTGCTGAGTAAAACCTTTGACCACAAGCCTAACATTGTATCTTTATATACTTTCATCTGCCTTATATTTGATCTTATATACCCATCTGCAACCTATGACTTTCTTGCCAGGGGGTAATGGGACTAGATCTCAGGTCTGATTTACATGCAATGCTTAAATTTTTTATGTCATTGCAGTTTGCCAAGATGGATTCAATGCTACCTCTTATAAGAAAAAGGCTCACTATCAAGTAAGATGTTTCCCATTACCCGTTGACAATTCTGATTAAGAAAAGATGAAGAAGTATGATTGGCTTTAAAGTGAGTGTTATTGACTGGTGATGATGTAGACAAGGATAGAGATGGAGCTGAAGTAAATTGTAGGTTAGGCAGTTTATAGGCATATTCTTTCAAGTAAATAGGTTGAGTATGTGTTCTAGATGATGTTCTAGATGACCTTCTAGGAGCAAGTAGTGGTTGAGCAGAGGTGGTCTGTGAGGTGAGCTTTTCTGAAGGACAAGATTGCTGAGGAAGATTGAAACTAACAGATTGAGATGAAGGTGTCTGGTGTGTTTGGTGGGAAGAGGTAGGTAGTGTAAATCCTCAGCAGTGGGTATAAAGTCATGGGCAATATGATCAGCAGTGCCTCTTACATTCAGTTGAGAAATATCAGTGTGGTATGTGAAAAATCACTCATATTATCAAGATGGGAGTTGATTAAATGCAAAATAAAAGGAAAAGTAGAATGAGTAGGTGATATAAGAAAAGGAAAAATATGCTCATGAAATAACACATCTCTTGAAACATGTAACCTCTTGGTCTTTAAGCCTAGAACTTTGTAGCCCTTTGTACCAAAGGCATATTCTAGGAAAATGTGAGGTGTAGCTCTTGGCTTAAATTTATCCTTGTGTGTTTTGATACTGGTGGGAAAACAAAGGCATCCAAATGCCTTAAGGTGACTATAGGTAGGTTTCTTTTGGTAGAGTAGCTCATAGCGACATTTATTTTTCTGAACTGTAGTAGGTAGCCTATTTATCAAATAAGTGGCAGTCAAGATGCATTCCCCCCAGTATTTGAGGGGTAATTTAGATTGATATAGTAGTGCTCTTGTTGTTTCAAGTAAATACTTGTGCATTCTCTCCACAAATATACCATTTTATTGTGGTGAGTAGGGACATGTTTTTTGGTGAATGATGCCTTTGGACTGTAAAAATTTTTTTGTTCCTATATTGACAAACTCTAGACCGTTATCAGATCTGATGGTGCTGATTTTGGTAGAAAATTGAGTTTCTATGTGGGAAATGAAGGATTTGAGAACTTGAAAGGTGTTGCTCTTACTACTTATCAAATGTGTCTAGGTTGATCTACTATAATCATCAACCATGGTAACAAAGTACTTGTAATTGTCATGAGCGGTAATGTGATATGGTTTCATAAATCAATAAGTAACAGTTCAAAAAATTTGGTTGTGCTGTTGGTTTTTTGTAGAAAAGGCAATCTAGACTGCCTAGCCATAGGACAAATAATGCAAATAAAAGGCTGTTTATGTGCCAAGAAAGGTAAGAAGGGATATTTTTCATTCTTGCAAAGGGTACATGTCCTAGCCTTAAATGCCATAAAAGGTCATCACTGTTATCGTGAGATGCATAGAGCAGATAAGGATTCAAACTAGAACAAGTTCCTTTATTTATGAAATGTGGAGTATTTACAATGATTAATGGAAAGAAAGATGGAATAGATGAAACCTGCTTATTATAAGCAATAGAACTAGTTGGAAAATCAGACAAGCTAGGTGTAGAAAATGAAAGGCTGTAAGAAATGTAAGGAGTTGTAGATTTTGAAATTGAACATTTGTTGTGACACTTTGCGCAAAGATAGTATAGACCATCTCTGGCCTTATAAATCTCCAGAGGACTCTTCAGTGAAAGGCCCTGCAAGATGCATGAAAAACTACTAACACTAACAATACTTTGTAACTGCATAGTCAAACAACGAACTGAAATGAGATAAAACTTAAAACTAGGCACATACAACACTTTATACAAATTCAAACCTGGGTTGAGCTACATGTCATGCCCTATTTTTCACCAAGGTTAAAATAAGCACGACTTGTGGACTCTAAAAGAATTGATTTTTGTACAGAGTCGCCACCTAATTTTTAAGGAAAATAAGGAAACCTATTTAATTACTGACATGTATGACTTGTGTTTTAAATCTGCGATAACCAATTTAGATTCTAGGTAAGGGTTCAAATTATTCCGAAGGGAAGGGATTAGGCACCCTTCAGAATCCACAAAGTACTCTCTTGAAATGGAAAACACTTTGTAATGTATGAAAAAAATAGAGTATTGTCTATATTAAAAAGTATTCTCTAATAATTTTAACTTAGCCACATTAATGAAAAATAATTAATTGTGAATAATAAAAATATAGTTGTTTTAAAAGGAAAGACTATATTATTATATATCGTAAAGAATGTGAATTAGTTGATTAGATATCTAAATCGATTTAATTCTTTGAATAAATATTAACGGCCTAAGTTTTGCCTAAACGCATGATGATGAATATATAAGTAAAGGACTTCCCGCCCGACGCCCCAAAGTAAAGTTTCACTATAGTTAATAATTGTACAATTGTAAGAATATAAAAGTAAATAGAAACAGTGAGTTTGAGGAGGTCTTCTTTTAAACTTCGTCTTTGAAAGTGTCTCCTGGAACCTGTATGCACACTTGATATAAATATTAGTAATAAATAATTATCGAAATCAAATATTAGTATATGTATAAATAAAGTAGATTTTTCGTTATAAAGTGGGCTCGGATTAAGTTTTAGATACGCCATGGCTACGAAGTGGTTGCTCGAATTTATCGGTCGTCCTAAATCGCCTTGCCAAGATACGAATCATAAAACTTTTAAGTTGTTATGATAATGAAAAGATTTCGTCATCGTCCATATTTATTTATTTATTGTCACGTATTTGTATAAGTCATGTCCGTCTTTTTATTTGTGGAGGCCTCAAAAACCGACGGAAATTTTTTCATTGGCCAAGTGTAGTATCTATTCCTACTCAGTGTAATAAATTACAAAGCAATGAAGGGATAAAATGCCCAAAACAGTCCAAAAAAAAATCAGCCAAACAGCAGCGAAGCAAAACCCATCTGCGGAGTGAATTTTTCACGTGAAAACCGACCCAAAATCAGCAAAATAGTCCGGAAATCAGCCATTGTAATGGCGGTGTACCACAAAATTAACAAAAAATGCTTAGGAAAACAGTCCAACAATGGACCGAGTAAGAACACAGTTAACCAAATGGCAAAATGAAACAACGTCAACACCGACAACGAGCAAGATAAGGCTCGCCGGAGATAGTGTTTTCTGGCCAAATCTCAGTCAAAGCGTGGCAACAAGAACAAACCCAACAAGTCTAAACAAGAAATAGAAAACAATAACTACAATTAACAGAGACATAAATAAAATAGATCCACCATTACATCTATATGATGTCAAAAATATTAAATTGGAGTAAGAGGGATTGAGAACGTCGCTTCCACGGCGAGGGATGCCGGAGCGACGCAACATTAATGGGGTTGTCAGATCTTCATTCTCCAGTGAGGTAGCAGTGTCATGGTGGTGGTGGCCGGAGCTCGCCGGTCATCACCTCCGGCGAGAAGCGGCAGAACAGAGGGGGAAAAGGGAGAGAGGAAGAGAGAGAGTTACGACTGGGGAGAGAAAGAGGGTAGGAGGCACTGGTAGGGTTTGCCGATGGACAGCAGAGCGGCGACGGCTGTGGGGGGAGTTTCTGTGATGTTTCTCCGGCTAGAAGGTGGCCGGAGATGGTGGCACCGCGACTGAGAGAGAGAGAAGTGAAGGAGAGAGAGGGGTGTTGCGGCTGTTGTGGAGTATATGTGATGTTGTGAAGGAGAAAAGAGGGAGGCGCGGCTGCTGGTGAGATGAGGAAGATCGTAGGTTGATGGTTGAGATCGGAGAGAGATTATGGTGATAGGGAGGGGGGTGTTGTGGCTGGTAGGGGTGTGTTATGAGAGAGAGAGACGCGAGAGGGGAGAAGAGAGAGCTCTTTTTTTTGTTTTGTTTTCCCCCCCTTAGTCTAGTGTGTGTGTCTATATATATATATATATATATATATATATATATATATATATATATATATATTGTGTGTGTATGTAGTGTGTAAAGGTGTATATGTGTAGTGTGTATTTTCTTTCTTGTGTTCAAGAAAAACAATTCACCCCTCCCCCTCTATTTATAATAAAAATCAAACCCCCTTTTTATTCAAAAAATAAAGATTTCCTCCTCTCGTCCACTAAATACTACTTTAGTCTATTAGTTATTATCTAACAGATTTTTTATTCTTTTAACCAAAATATAATGTTATTATCCAAAGGATAAATGTCATGTGTAGTCACATCACACATCACCTTTAATAAAGATGATGTGACAAGTCATCTTTAATAGAGGTGACGTGACAAGTCACCTTTAATAAAGGCGACATGACAAGACCTCGACTTGACCGGATTATTGCTCCGTGTATCAAATAATTGATCCGGCTTATCATTTGCAGATTGTATTAAATGATGTAAAAAAATGTTTAAATGTCGATATGTAATTACAGAAAATATAAATAATAATAAAAATATAATTATCCTGAAAAATGTATTATGTTGTAAATGATTAAAAATGTAGTGTACTGGCAAGAACTGTAGTGTTATGTTGTGTACGTGTGCAGATGACTGTGAAAAATTTAAAATGATAATAAATTGATAAAAATCCTAATATTTACAAAATTAAGGATAATTATTAATGAATTGTAAACGTATGTGAAAAAATGTATTTTGTGCTCTTTAACGATCAGAAAGCCTGAAGACGTTAATTTTAAGCACGGAGAGCCAAAATTGGGTGTCAACAACTTGCCCCTTTTCGTATGAAGATAATGTAGTCGTCTTTAGACGAAAACGTTGGCGTGTAGCCAATTTTTCTCGACAAATATCATATTTGACCAAAAATTTGACCGAACTCTAATTTAGAGCTGCCTACAAACCTCGAGTTGCACGAGGATCAGGTCGGGTATAGTTCAAAAGATTAGGCAAATGTCTCTTTGTCCTATTATTATGGGCGGATGACCTTGTGAGAATGATTATGGAGAGAAAGAATGTTTGGGAATGAAAGTTTTTTGCACATTCCCAGCGTCCTTCAAAATTGTCCCAGTATCAAGTTTTGAGATGCTGGGGATGCAAGATTGTATACTTGCTGCGCAGAAAGAATGATCATGTGGTTGTGATGACCGAACTCTACATAGAGCTTCCTACATATCTCGCGTGTTACGAGAATCAGGTCAATGTAGTTCAAAATGAAGAAATAGGGTAAATTTTGAGGCTGTTCTCAAAATTTTGCCCAAGTGTATGATTTGTGGTAACACCAACTTCTCTAAAGGAACTTTAAAAGAAAGTCTTGTTGCTGTGGATTGTATTTTCGATTGAAAAATGCATGATGTCTCCGATTGTCTACGGAGACTATGTGATGAAAGATGTTTCCGATTGTCTACGGAGACTTGCTGATGAGTGACGTCTTCGATTGTCTACGAAGACTATGTGAATGTTGTAAAATCCTCCGATTGTTTACAGGGACTTAATGCATGATATCTCTGATTGTTGACGGAGACTGATGTTGATTGTTGTAAAGTCCTCCGATTGTTTACGGGGACTTAATGCATGATATCTCCGATTGTTTACGGAGACTTGATGATGATGTAAAATCCTCCGATTGTCTTCGGGGATTTAATGCCTGACATCTCCGATTGTCTACGGAGGCTGATGTTGATTGTTGTAAAGTCCTCCAATTGTCTTCGGGAATTTAATGCATGATATCTTCGATTGTCTACGGGGACTCGATGATGATGTAAAATCCTCCGATTGTCTTCGGGAATTTAATGCATGACATCTCCGATTGTCTACGGAGACTTGATAATGATGTAAAATCCTCCGATTGTCTTTGGGGATTTAATGTATGACATCTCCGATTGTCTATGGAGATTGACGTTGATTGTTGCCAAGTCCTTCGATTGTTTACGGGGACTTAATGCATGATATCCCCTATTGTTTACGGAGACCGATGTTGATTGTTGTAAAGTCCTCCGATTGTTTACAGGGACTTAATGCATGATATCTCCGATTGTCTATGGAGACTGATGTTGATTGTTGTAAAGTCCTCCGATTGTTTACGGGGACTTAATGCATGATATCTCCGATTGTTTACGGAGACTAAGGCCCTCAACTGTCGAGGTGGTTGAAATGTAAAGAGCTCTCGACTGGCGAAGCAAGTGAAATGTAATAGCCTCTCGACTGGCGAAGCAATGAAAAACTAATAGCCTCTTGACTGGTCGGGCTATTGAGATGCATAGTGCTCTCGACTGGCGGAGCAATTGAAATATAATAGGCACTCGACTGGCGGGGCACTAAAATGTAATAGCCTCTCGACTGACGGGGCTATTGAAATGTAAAAAGGCTCTCGACTGGCAGAGCCATTAAATGTAATAGCCTCTCGACTGGCGGGGCTATTAAAATGTAAAAAGGCTCTCGACTGGCGGAGCCATTAAATGTAATAGCCTCTCGACTGGCGGGGCTATTAAAATGGAAGAGGTTGTCGACAGGCGGAGCCATTAAAACGTAATAGCCTCTCGACTGGCGGGGCTATTGAAATGTAAAGGGCTCTCGACTGGCAGAGCCATTAAAATGTAATAGCCTCTCGACTGGCGGGGCTATCGAAATGTATAGGGCTCTCGACTGGCGTAGCCATTAAAACGTAATAGCCTTTCGACTGGCGGGGCTATTGAAATGTAAAATACTCAAATTAGAAGGAGGACACTTAACAGAGAAGTGAAATGTCTGTATTTGAAGGTGAGTGATTGAGAAGGAAAGTCAAATAGTTATATTTGAAAGTAGGCGCCCTGAGAAGTAAAAAATGCCCGTGTTCAAAAGTGGGAATCTTGAAAAAGAAAGAAAATTTATTTGTATTTGGAGGTGGGTGCTTTGAAAAAGAATGGAAATTATTTTTTATTTTCTTTGTAAAAATGCTGACCTGTGAAAAGAAAAGACATAATCGTGTCTTGACTTTAGTTGGTACCAACAATTAGTAGTGTGCATATGAATTCTCTTATTTTTTTCCCAGCTAACCGAGATCAATTTTGAGGTAATTCCTATAGTTTCAAGTGGTATCTCAGACACCCTCTCTAGAAAGAAAGTCCCATTTTCACACATATTTGAGTAGTTTTCTTTTTGAATTTTGGGACGTCTAGAGAAATACACTCACACTCAGAAAGAAATTCAATGCATGCAATTGTGATACCATAGGCTTGGCATTCATGTAAGTATCCACTAATGTGAGAACACTTGAGATAGGATCATGTAGGACTTGTTATCGGCTTGTAAGGTAGGCTTGGGGACAGGTAGGATGACATTTGGGATGAAAGTGACTAATCCCTCAATGAGCGTCGCACTGTATCTGTGCTTTTGATATTTATTGCACTTTGACGTTTGATCTTCTTTGTCTTGCTTTGTTGCCCCTCGTTTGTATTTGCTCCTACTTCTTTTGTTGGAGTCTTTACCCTTTTCTTCATAATATATATATATTTTTCCATTCACTTTTTTTTTCAATAGGGGTTTTTTGCTCCTTCTTGTTTGAAGTCGGCTTTTCATTTTTGTTCTTTTGGGACCTTTGTATCTTTCGCCTTTGACATCTTTGATCTTGGATCTTTGTCCGCAATTTGCACGTATTTAGTGCGCTCAAGGAGGTTGGGTCAAGAGAGGGATAGTGCATGTAAGCACTCAAAAGGTACGGGCTAAGATCTGGTTGTCTAAAGAAAAGGCTTTAGGTTCAAAGGGGGAATTCTAGGGATTAATGTCATTTGGTGGGTTATGAAAGGCTCAATCGGGTCAAAGAGGGCCCACGAACCTTTCCTAAACCAAGTGTAACTCAGAATTTTGCCTCAACAAACACTTAGGCCAAGTTCTAGATCAATAATAATGTAATGAATTAATCTAAAACTCACCACACAATGCACATGAAACAATGAGGTCGGCTTCGTTCTTGTCTTGGATGTATGTAAGAGAATTTTTCAAGTATCACTTAGGTGTGATTAAGAGGTACCAAAAGAATCAATGGTTTACCATGAAGTCGATCCTCTCCATCATACCAATTTGTTCTTTCCCATGCACACTCCTAACTGTGTTGGTACCAACCAAGTAAGAACTTTGATTTCTTTTTCTATTTTTTTATTTTTTGAAAGAATGGGACCGAATCCAAACAAGGACTGCCTACGTATCTTGTGAAAACAAGAATCAGGTCTGCGTAGTTCAAGAAGATAGAGTATAAGATATGAAGCAGGAAAACAAACTTCTTTTTTTTTTCTTCTATTTTTGTAAAAGAGTATCGAACTAGAAAAGAATTGTCTACGCATTTCATTGAGATGAGAATCAAGTATGCGTAGTTTCTGGAGATAGAAAATGAACTGTTTTTTTTAAAAAAAAAAATTCAACAAGGAACACCGAACCCAAAAGGGCTGCCTACGTATCTCATGAAAATGAGAATCAGGTTCGCGTAGTTCGGGCAAACTTGTGGATTTGTATGTGCAATGTATGATTGTTATGAAGTGATGTCCATCCTTGAAAATGATATGAAAGGAGACCGAGTGGAAACTGCTCGTAGACATAAAGCACTAAAATTATTTCGGTCAGACGACCGAGAGAATGGATGTCAAGTGTAGACAGAGCTTTGACAATATTTTAGTATGTTGACAAAATTGAGAAGGTCGGACATTGAAGAAGTTATGGCATCACTTCGCCACAGTTGTAAGGATTGTTATGGCTAAAAGGGTGTTGGACCATTGCTTTTGAAGGTGAGGATCGATACGTCATAACTTTAATGGTTTACGACGTTCGGAAGGAGAAAGCTTATTATCCTCAAATCAAAATCGGGTGAGGATTTAGAGGTAAGCCAGCTAAGCACTAATGTCATTGAGATTTGGATTTGTGGGGGTTGTTGATTGGCGCTCTCAGAAGACATTTAAAGAGCGACTTTGAACTATTTCAAAAAATTGCCCCAGTTTGAATACCGGAGAAATTATTCTGAAACAGTGAAGAGACCGAACCCTAATATAGGGCTGCCTACGTATCTTGTCATGACAAGAATCAGGTCAAAATGTAGTTCAGACAGATACGTAGTCATTGGTGGTTTGTAAGATTATTATGGATCGCTGATGGTATTGAAAAAAGAAGTGTGGTATGACTAAGAGTTCGGATTCAAAAATATGTTTCGACATTGAAAAGAATGTAAAAAAAATGTGTTAATAGTTCTTGAAAAAAGATGGCAGAGTCCAAAAGAATGATTGTAAGGATAAAAAATGGATGTGAAGTGATACGACGGTAAAGGATGATCGTAGAGATTGGAAATGAATGTGAGGAATTAAAAATATTCTAAATTCAACACAAATCAATCAAAATTATTAGACATAGTAGACAATGTGGAACATGCCGTGTAAAGTATATGTATAGCTAAAGAATGTACAATGAATGCTAAAAATGTATAATATCTCATAACATGTATCAAGTAGAGAATGTGTAACACATAAAAAACAAAAATTTATCCGGCCAAAGTTATTATCAAAATCGTGTATAGATATGACCTAAGGATTCTAAGAGTAGATTCACCTAGATTGATAGAGGGTATTCGGACAATCGCGAGGGGGTGAGTGGTAATCTAAATGCTCCTAATCTGAAACTAAGGAATCCAAAGAAGGTTTGGGGGAGTGCAAGACACCCCCCCGCGTGAACCACAGTGTGTGAAGTGTTTGGCCAAGGACTCAATAGAATTGTAATTACGATTAAATACAGTGAAACTATGTAGCAGTTTTCAGAATGTACATATACAATGAATAATGAATCAAAGAATTGATAAGACTGTAAAACTTATTTTTGCAAATAATGTATAATATTTGTAAGCAAAACACAGATAATACACACAATTTGCAGTACGTGAAACAAATAAAGAATCAATGAATTAAATAATTAGCATATGCCAAATGTAATAATACCTCCCTCAATTGAAAAATTGAGTCTATCATGGTTAGAACCTGCTTCATCCCCAGCAGAGTCGCCATTCTGTCATGCCCTATTTTTCACCAAGGTTAAAACAAGCACGACTTGTGGACTCTAAAAGAATTGATTTTTGTACAGAGTCGCCACCTAATTTTTAAGGAAAATAAGGAAACTTATTTAATTACTGACATGTATGACTTGTGTTTTAAATCTGCGATAACCAATTTAGATTCTAGGTAAGGGTTCAAATTATTCCGAAGGGAAGGGATTAGGCACCCTTCAGAATCCACAAAAGGTGGTACCCGACTAGACTAAACTTATCAAAAGAGGGAGGAGGTAAAAAAAATAGTTTTGAAAGTATAAACATGTAAAATGTGTACTAAAAAATAATGCAAAATATATGTATAAAGAGTATGTATCAAATATATAAATGAAATTCATTGCTGTAAAATATATGTATAAAAATATGATAAAGATGCATAATCAATGTATAAAATGGTATAAGATACATGTGAAAAGAAAAGTACTCTCTTGAAATGGAAAACACTTTGTAATGTATGAAAAAAAATGGAGTATTGTTTATATTAAAAAGTATTCTCTAATAATTTTAACTTAGCCACATTAATGAAAAATAATTAATTGTGAATAATAAAAATATAGTTGTTTTAAAAGGAAAGACTATATTATTATACTCCCTCCGTCCCATTTTATGTGTCGCTATTTTCTTTTTGGTCCGTCCCAAAAAGAATGTCATTTTTCCTTATTTGGTAACAATTTAATGACATCATCCCCATTTTATCCTCACTGGGTCCCACTTAATAATAAAAGACAACTAAAAGAAAAACATTAAAGTGACTTTAATAGGGGCAATTTTGTAAACTTTACAAAGTCATCATTTATTTTTTAAACTCCGTGCCCGGTCAAAAGGCGACACATAAAATGGGACGGAGGGAGTATATCGTAAAGAATGTGAATTAGTTGATTAGATATCTAAATCGATTTAATTCTTTGAATAAATATTAACGGCCTAAGTTTTGCCTAAACGCATGATGATGAATATATAAGTAAAGGACTTCCCGCCCGACGCCCCAAAGTAAAGTTTCACTATAGTTAATAATTGTACAATTGTAAGAATATAAAAGTAAATACAAACAATGAGTTTGAGGAGGTCTTCTTTTAAACATTGTCTTTGAAAGTGTCTCCTGGAACCTGTATACACACTTGATATAAATATTAGTAATAAATAATTATCGAAATCAAATATTTGTATATGTATAAATAAAATAGATTTTTCTCTATAAAGTGGGCTCGGATTAAGTTTTAGATACGCCATGGCTACGAAGTGATTGCTTGAATTTATCGGTCGTCCTAAATCGCCTTGCCAAGATACGAATCATAAAACTTTTAAGTTGTCGTGATAATGTAAAGATTTCGTCATCGCCCATATTTATTTATTTATTGTCACGTATTTGTATACGTCATGTCCGTCTTTTTATTTGTGGAGGCCTCAAAAACCGACGGGAATTTTTTCATTGGCCAAGTGTAGTATCTATTCCTACTCAGTGTAATAAATTACAAAGCAATGAAGGGATAAAATGCCCAAAACAGTCCAAAAAAAATCAGCCAAAGAGCAGCGAAGCAAAACCCATCTCCGGAGTGAATTTTTCGGATGAAAACCGACCCAAAATCAGCAAAATAGTCCGAAAATCAGCCATTGTAATGGCGGTGTACCACAAAATTAACAAAAAATGCTTAGGAAAACAGTCCAACAACGGACAGAGTAAGAACACAGTTAACCAAATGGCAAAATGAAACAACGTCGACACCGACAAAGAGTAAGATAAGGCTCGCCGGAGATAGTGTTTTTCGGCCAAATCTCAGTCAAAGCGTGGCCATAAGAACAAACCCAACAAGTCTAAACAAGAAATAGAAAACAATAACCACAATTAACAGAGACATAAATAAAATAGATCCACCATTACATCTATATGATGTCAAAAATATTAAATCGGAGTAAGAGGGATTGAGAACGTCGCTTCCACGACGAGGGATGCCGGAGCGACGCAACATTAATGGGGTTGTCAGATCTTCATTCTCCAGTGAGGTAGCAGTGTCATGGTGGTGGTGGCCGGAGCTCGCCGGTCATCACCTCCGACGAGAAACGGCAGAACAGAGGGGGAAAAGGGAGAGAGGAATAGAGAGAGTTACGACTGGGGAGAGAAAGAGGGTAGGCGGCACTGATAGGGTTTGCCGATGGACAGCGGAGCGGCGTCGGCTATGGGGGGAGTTTCTTTGATGTTTCTCCGGCTAGAAGGTGGCCGAAGATGGTGGCACCACGACTGAGAGAGAGAGAAGTGAAGGAGAGAGAGAGGTATTGCGGCTGTTGTGGAGTGTGTGTGATGTTGTGAAGGAGAGAAGAGGGAGTCGCGGCTGCTGGTGAGATGAGGGAGATCGGAGGTTGATGGTTGAGATCGGAGAGAGATTATGGTGAGAGGGAGGGGGGTGTTGCGGCTGGTAGGGGTGTGTTATGAGAGAGAGAGACGCGAGAAGGGAGAAGAGAGAGCTCCTTTTTTTTTTTGTTTTCCCCCCCTTAGTCTAGTGTGTGTGTCTATATATATATATATATATTGTGTGTGTATGTAGTGTGTAAAGGTGTATATGTGTGGTGTGTGTATTTTCCTTCTTGTGTTCAAGAAAAACAATTCACCCCTTCCCCCTTTATTTATAATAAAAATCAAACCCCCCCCTTTTATCCAAAAAATAAAGATTTCCTCCTCTCGTCCACTAAATACTACTTTAGTCTATTAGTTATTATCTAACAGATTTTTTATTCTTTTAACCAAAATATAATGTTATTATCCAAAGGATAAATGTCATGTGTAGTCACATCACACATCACCTTTAATAAAGATGATGTGACAAGTCATCTTTAATAGAGGTGACGTGACAAGTCACCTTTAATAAAGGCGACATGACAAGTCACCTTTAATAAAGGTGACGTGACAAGACCTCGACTTGATCGAATTATTGCTCCGTGTATCAAAATAATTGATCCGGCTTATCATTTGCAGATTGTATTAAATGATGTAAAAAAATGTTTAAATGTCGATATGTAATTACAGAAAATATAAATAATAATAAAAATATAATTATCCTAAAAAATGTATTATGCTGTAAATGGTTAAAAATGTAGTGTATTGCAAAGAATTGTAGTGTTATGTTGTGTACGTGTGCAGATGACTGTGAAAAATTTAAAATGATAATAAATTGATAAAAATCCTAATATTTACAAAATTAAGGATAATTATCAATGAATTGTAAAAGTATTTGAAAAAATGTATTTTATGCTCTTTAACGATCAGGAAGCCTGAAGACGTTAATTTTAAGCACGGAGAGCCAAAATTGGGTGTTAACACTACACATCACCAATTTCTGTTACCTTGACTTTATACCCATTAGGCATGGTTACTAGAAAGGTATAAGGAAAGATTCTAGTATTGGTCAATAAGGTTTTATTGTAAGTCATGTGGTGAGATGCTCCAGAGTCTAGAGTCCAAGTTTCAGCAGATAATGTGTCATAATCACAAGTTAGTTTATCAATCTTAGTTATAAAAGAGTGACAAACAATGATACCTACAAAGTTCACTGCTTCACTATTGATGTTGAAAATGATTCAGCAAGTTGATCAATTGGTCATATTGTTCCTTGCTCAAATTATGAGCATCTCTCCCTTTAAAATTGGCAGTCAATTGAGGCTATTTGATTTCCATTTTGACAAGTGATTTCTCCATCTAATCCGCCAGTACCCTCAAGATATCCTCCATGAACATCAGAAGCGGAAGTTGAATTCTTCCCCTCAGCAAACTTGAAATCTTGAGGAAAACCATGTAGCCTATAACGTTTGTACTTAGTATGACCAATTATCTTACAGTAGTCAAAAAAATATGGAGTTTGTTATTTGAATAGTTTGTCCTTTGACCTCCAAATCCACTTGAATTTCCAATGTGATAAGTTGAGTTAGATAAATTTAACCTATAGTGCTACTTGTTAGAATTACTCTGCTTGTCGTAGTGATTTGGCCCTTACCTGACCTGAAATTGGTTCTAAAACCTACATTTGTTGCTCCTATGTGGAATTCAATTCTAGATGATGCCTAGATGTGATTTCCCTGTCTTTTTCTACTTGAATTAAGATTGAGAAACATTGTGCTAGGTTAGGTAAGGGATTCATCATTAGAATATTAACACGCACAGGTGTATACACCTCATTGAGTCCCATAAGAAATTGAATCAAATGTCTTTCCTGCTCAGCTTTAAGCATATTTACTTTGGCACCACAATTACATTGACATATGCAGTTTGTGTGAGTGTTGAGTGCGTTAAGCTCTTCCCAGAGGTTTTTCATCTTGGTGTAGTAGTTGGAGATGTCTAAACTTCCTTGTGTGAGATCATTAATTTCCTTTTGTAATTGATACAGTTTGGCACCATTTGTTTGATCATACCTATCTTTCAATTCTTGCCAAAGTTCCCAAGCATCATTCATAAATTGTAAACTATCCGATAAATCACATGAAAGGGAATTCAAAATTCATGAAGTTACCATGTTATCACAACGTTCCCATTACCCAAAGGTTGGTGAATCCTTAGCTGGGCGTTTGGACTTTCAATTGAAGAAATCCATCTTGTTTTTGACAGAGAGTGCATGAAGCATACCATGCTTCCATGACCAATATTCAGTACCATCGAAAACAGTCGGAAGAAAGGTCAATCCTGCATTTTCAGCAGGATGTATGTACAGAGGATCAGTAGAACTGATGATCCCCTAAGTCATCTGGTTAGTCTGATCTGTGGTGGTTGCTATGACTTGATACGTAAGTAAACCAGAGGAGAATTGAAACAATGAAGAATTGAGCGAAAAAGGAAAAATGTGACAACAAAATCACGAAGATAAGCACAAATTGTAAATGTGAAATCGAGAAATTGATGAAGATAAGCACAAAGGACAATTGTGAAAGTGAAAAATTGATGAAAAGGACGAAGAGAAATTGCAATAACAAAGGTCGTGTAGACGAACACAAAGGGAGATAAAAAAAACTTTAGATTGCAGAAATTGCAGAAAAGAAAAAAAAATTGTGAGAGAGAAGCAAAACCGTGGTGTAGCGAAGACGAGAGCAAAGGTTCAGGTTCGCCGCTCTGATACCATGTTAAAACTGAGAGAGCTTTAATGGAAGTAGGCTACTGACTCCATTAATAGAGCAATCAGAGCTCAGCACAGCTGAGAGAGAAGATATTTTGAGAGATGAAATGAGAAACCAAAAACTGATTTTATTGATGCATAGATAAAGTATATATATAAGTAAAAGAAAGAAAACAACTGTCTACAGTTATGACTATAATCGACTGTCTAGTCAGCTTAACTATCCTAACAAACTAACTAACTAATTGCATAGTTAATCGTTATTAACTGTAGCATAATTAAGCTAGGATAATCTCAAGATATATACTTAACATGCCAAAATTTTAGTACTACATCTTTTTAACTTGTTTGACCTATTTTGACTTGGCACGAAGTTAAATAAAATAAAGAAGATCTTTGAATCTTGTTGTCTTAAATTAAAGATATGTTAAATATATAAAATGTCCTTTAATTTTGTGGTCTAAAATATGCAATGTGGAGAGTTACAATTAAGGAATTGCTAAAAAAGAAAAAATATTTTTTAAAATGAACTAAAAAGGAAAGTAAGACAAACAAATTGAAACTTAGGGAACATATCATATACTAATCCCACCGTTCACTCTTACTTGTCATATTTAGCCATAACACACCCAATAACAATAATTAACATAGCATTTTACCACGCTATTTCTATTAATTAATGCTTAGTATTAGATCTTGAAAAATAATTTGGGGAATAAGAAATTATTGCTAAGAGTAAAATAAGAAAAAAAATTATTGTCTTTCTTGATATGTTAAAATTGTCAAGTAAAAGTGTTTTTTTTTTTTTTGAAACATTAAATTATCTTTTATGTATTGCGAACATGTGAATGACTTAAAAAATAATATAAGTGTGGTATATACCGAATTACCATACCACAATTGAAATTTTGCTACCCTAATTTTGGTATTATGGTATATGGTATGGTTTCGAATACCATACCAAAGTATATAGTTGCTTAATAACTAATATATTTTATTAAAATATTAGCAACATACAACTTAGTATTAGTATAAGGCGAAATGGTCTACTGGACCCTTATACTTATCCGAGTTTGTAAAGTGGACACCTCTACTTAGACCTTTGTCATCTGAACCCTTCGATTCATCAAAACACAATATTTTAAACCCTTCTGACCGTTGACCAAGCTTAGGTGGTAATTTAATAGGGGAGTTGAAATAAATGCGTGATTTCACACATATTGGGTGCGTACCCACCAAAATTTTTAATTTAAAATATTTTTTTTTTAAAAAAAGAAGAGAAATGTAATGAATCGGAGGTGGGTGTTTTTTTGGTATTGTTGGTGGTGGAAGAAGAAGGGAAGAGAGGAGGCATTAGTTCACCGGCCGACAGTGTTGATGTGGAAAGGGAAAGATAAAATTGGAGGTGGGTGTTTTTTGATATTATTAATGGATTGAGTATTGGTTGTTGTTCTAATTGTTGTGTGGAAGAAAAAAGAAAAAAAATGGCGTGAGAGAGTTTGGTGGTAGTGGAAGGTTGTGGGTGGGTTGTGGAACGGCGAAGGCTATAGGTTGTGGAACGGGGAAGGTTGTGGGTGGTTTGTGGGCTGTGGGTTGTGGAACAGGGAAGGCTGTGAGTGGATTGTGGGCTGTGGGTTGTGGGTTGGGGGAGGTGGTGATGGTGGTTGTGGGTTGGGGAAGGTGGAGATGGTGGTCATGGTGGTTGTGGGGATGGTGGTGTGGTGGTTGTGGTTGGGGGAGGTGGAGGAAGGTGAGATAAATAATTTTTTAATTTATTATTTTGCTTTTTATTTAATATAATTGATTAATAATTTTAAAAAATAATTAATAAAGATAATTATGACATGACATTGATTTATATAACGTGGATCTGACGTGTCATTTATTTTAGGGAGAGTGAACCACACACATGGTGTGAGGGTTTAAAATATTATGTTTTGATGGGTTGAGGGGTTCAGATGACAAAGTGCTAAGTAGAGGTATCCACCTTACAAATTCGGACAAGTACAAGGGTCCAGTGGACCATTTCGCCTTAGTATAAAATTAAATGTTTAAATGTTGGAACTTTGACTACTCTATCTTGATTGAAATATTTTTTTTTTTTTGTAATTGATTAATAAAGAGAGTTGCTTGTACTTTGTTTTGGATATATATTGCTACATGTGTAATATGTTAGTATGATACAGTCGAGACGTTTTTTGGAATGTCAAAGTCATAATTTTCTATTATACGAATATATATTAATCGAAGTTGAACAAACTATAATAATTTATTTACCACATCGAAAAACACTGATATCAACTTCAAAATACCAAATAATATTAAATTAATTTAATATGATAATGATATAATATTTTTAAAAATCGAAGAACCAAAGTTTTAAATATCATACCATGTCCGCCCCTAATCATGATTATCATGTTCTGAGCGAGCCCAATTTTCTGAATTAAAATAACCCGGCTGTTTCTGTGCTGCCAACATGTGAATGACTATTATAGTCGATAATGACCCTTAAATTATCTTTCTGACGTGCCTCTACTTATTTCCTCCACCTTAGCACCTAAGTTTAATATCCCTATATTTAGCTCATCTAACACCCCCGCCCCCCTGCCCCGGCCCCTCTAATTCATTTTCATTCAAAATCACAAGTACTCTCCATCAACCAGGCAAAACACCATCAGAATGAGTTACCAACATGTTCATGAAGGTCCCTACCCTGACTACCCTCCACCAGGTACGTTACAATATCATCAAAAATACCCATTTTCAAGATTTCCCTATTTTTAGCTCTGGTAAATTAGGTCAATCAATATTTTTTTTAGGCAATTTATAGTATCAAATAATATTTATAAAAAATCACCCAAGATTCAACCTTTTTCTGCTAAATATTTCACGAGTAAATTTTGTCAATCATCAATTCTTCTAGTCCATAGAAATTTTCTCCTCTTTTAGGCAAGTTGCAAATTTGCAATATAAATACCATTTCAAGAAAACCATACATGTCTGTTCTTGTATTTATTGCTTCTTTTAGGTAACTTTAATATATGAATGCCCAATTTCATGATCTCCCAAGTTTCAATCTTTGATACTTTGTCCCAATTTATGTGATACAGTTGGAATTTTGAAATTCAAACTTGTAAATTTTGACCATGAATTCGGACATAAAAGTTCTTAAGTTTTTTAAAATAAAACAACAACAACATACCCAGTATATTTCCATAAAGTGGGTTTGGGTAGGGTAGAATATACACAATTCATACCGCTACCTCAGGATAAGTTTTTGAAATAAAATTTATTTATTTGAAAACTACATAAAAAGTACTATAAATCACAATAATTAACTAACATATAATATTTAAAAGGCATATAACGAAATTCCGCTAAGAAAAACTTGGTTGACTCTCGAAATTCTAACTATATCACGTAAACTGGGATGGAGGAAGTGCTAAATTGCTAGTAGTAGTGAATTTGTCAATTGATTGTTGTGATTGAACTTGAATTGATACTTTTTTAGGGTACGGACAACCACCACCCCAACCACAAGGATACCCACCACCGGGGATGCCACCGCCACCAGGGTTCTACAATGGAGGAGGCTACCCTCCTCCACCTCCACCTCCGGGAACCCATAGTTATCAGGGCTACTTTAATGATCAATACCCTCCACCACCACCACCTCAACACATGTACCACGGCGGTGGCGATGGCTATGGCTATTATGGTGATGACAATGGATGTTCTTCATTCCTAAGAGGATGGTATGTTATCTCTCTTTCTCCTATGTATTTTGAGTTTTAGTTCGTAAAAGTTCGGATAAGGGTGGATGGTTAGTTAGTTAGGTAGTGATGAATTGTCTCGCTTATTCCTTCATATTAGCAGTCGTAGTATTATTTTGAGAGTTTCTTGTTATTCAATTTATGTGACGATTTGATGTTTCTTGCACTGAGAGTATCGTAGTATTTTGTTGTAGGGACTGTTCCATTTTAGAATGCTTTGTCATGCTTTCTTTAGTATTTTGTCTTGGCTTCTTCTCTCTTGTTGTTTTCCTTTTTAGAATTGCTTTGTAATGTTTTTACTTGAGCCGAGGGTCTATCGGACACAACCTTTCTGCCCCCACAAGGTTGGGGTAAGGTCTGTGTACACACTACACTCCCCAGACCCCACTAGTGAGATTATACTAGGTATGTTATTGTAATAAAAGTTCGTCTGTCCTAAGCCCGGATAAAGGAAGAGGGTTGCGGACTTGCGGTATGCTGTCAGCTAGCGTCAATCTAGCCAGTTTCATGATGTAGCAATGGTGTCTGGGCTAGTGGATATTAGATGTTCCACCGTTTTACTCCATGTGTTGAATGCTCACCAGATCTGTCCTAACCTTTCAAGTTCCATGTGGAATTTTAACTTTTTACAGGTCCGGCTTTTACACACTTTTCTCTATTTCAATTCGTAAAATGAATTGTTTGTTGAGAGGCCAAAATGCAACATGTTCTAGACTCCCTTTCTAGATAGCCAAAAAGACAAGTTATTGCTTCATTTATGATCATTGGTAAGGTTAAGTTTTGATGTGTGTGCATTTTAAAGTTATCTAGAGCTTGGTGTTTGGAGAATAATCGTCTGGAACTGGATTCAGTGGTGAATCCATATGAAATGAAGGGAGAAAGATTGAGAAGATCCTCTGTGATTAAATGAGTGACAACACGAGAACCGTTTATCTCTTAGGTGTATTTGGGTTTGTTGATCTCAAGTTCTGTTTTGTGGTAAAGGGGTATTAGACTGGATCATGACCAGGATCCATGAAGTTCAGCTTAAAAGAGGGATTATGAGCTCAAAATAGAAGGAAAGAAGCAGGAGGGCTGCATCACCTGTGCGGCCTACCTGGGCTCCTTAGGGCATGATTCTTAGGTTCCTTGAATATTGTCCAATTTTATTATTCAATATTTGTCTCTGCATGTGTTGTTTGAACGCTGCTATTCTTTCGCCACATAGACTGCTGCTTTTGGTAAGGGAAAAAAGGAATTAGGTGAACAGTTGTGGTGAGTTCAATACATTAATTCTGCTGTCCTAAAACTTGACTTGCAGGAGTGTCTTTATAAACTATGCACATGATTTGTGAAAACATGTCATCGTGATAAATTACTTCTGATGTCAATTAAAAAAAAGTGGGGCCCACTTTGTGGGAATACACGGGGTATGATGTTGTTGTTGTTGTGTCAATAAAAAGAGGATAGCATCTAAGTAATGTGGTGAGAAGAAGGATCTCTCTCCAATGTGAAGTGTTTTGTCATGTCGTTCAGATATCATGTAAGGAAAAAATAGAGTGTTGCAGCTCAGTGGTGTGAAGTGTTCATTTCATATATTGGGGACTCTGTTTCAGCTCTCTCGTTTAACTTTCAATCTAGGGTTCCATTTTCTCTTTCTCCTGTGTGTGTGTTTTGCATAATTTGATATAAGAAATGCAGTTGCAGTGATGAGGTTACTGAATAATCTCGCTAATCTGATTATTGCTGAGGAAAATCTCTCTATCCATTCTTAATCCACTGAGCACCTACTCTTCTTCTTCATGTAAGCCGTCCACATTGACTTTTGTTATCAAAACAATCATATAAGAAAAGAATGCGATAAGTAAACAGATAATGAACATAGTGCTTGCTGAATGAGTTGTTCAAGGAGCAGACTCTAGGAACCTATCTCATTTGTTTTTCATCGTCATAAGTGTAACCATCAGTTCATATGAACATCAAGATTTGGTCAAGTATAACACCTTTGGAATGGCAAGCTGCAAAGAGTGAGTGAGATGAGATGCACTCTTTCCATTTTTCCTGGTCAGAGACATTCTGCCACATTCGGTGCAACTCAAATTTTCAAGTCTTTGGGAACTTGTGTTTGAAGAGTAGTCATGAGGAATTAGATTGCTGATTAACCCATGTAACATGGAAAGGTGGATGCTTAGATTGAAAAGATCCTGCATGATTACCCTATTAACAACAGATAAGAATCATTCTTTTCTTTTGGTGTATTTTTATTCATTTATTTCAAATTCTGTTTTGCGGTGGAGGATTCTAGACAGGTTCGTGCTGGGATCCGAATGGATCAAGCCTAGTTGAGGTTTTAGTTAGGACTTAAAAGAAGAAAGTGTTGTTTAGTTGCGTGCCTTTACATATTATCAAAGGTTTGTTTGGTTAGAAACTTTAATAAACGAAAGGCTTGTTTAGTTGCGTGCCTTTATATATTTTCCTAAATTTTGGACCTGTTTGGCCATAAAAATTATTCACTTTTTCCCGGAATAATTTTTCCAAAATAATTTCTTTGAAAATCAGTGTTTGGCCATGAAAATTCCAAATCCAATTTGAAGTTGTAGTTCAAATTTGGAAAACAGCTTATAACATGTTTCCAACTCACATTTCACTTCTGAAGTTGTATTTGAGTACATTTATGCATGAGCATTATTCCAAATATTCTTTGCAAAAAGTATAACCAAACACAACTCCATCTTCAACTCCAACATAAATTCCAAAAAGAAGTGAACAGTATTTGGGATCTATGGACGCCTACTTTGTCTCATCGTGTGTAAACTACATTCTGCTATTTTTTGCAACATACGACTTTTCTGAGTAAACAATGCTTTAGGTGAACTGTATTAGTAATGAGTACAAAAACATAGTTCTACGACCCACTCTTAGTTGGTAGCGAGTCAAAAATTGCTGGAATATGCTTATAGATTATGCATGTGTTTTCTTACATCTGACATCATTGTAATTAGTTCTGTCTAATGCCAATGAGAAACAGGATAATGTTGAGAGAATAAGTATCTCTTCCTGTGTGAAGGTTTTTTCCTCATGTTTTCAACCATCATACGGAAAATGAATTCGACAAGTCGGTAAATACAGGGAATAGTGCTACCTGAATGAAGCCTTTAAGGCAAGCAGATTCAAGGAACTTAGCTCTCTTGTTTGTTCCCCTTGTAAGCATAGCCATCAGTTCACTGGATCAACAAGATTTGATTATTGCAACACCTTTGGAATAACAAGCTGCAAAATTCAGTTTTGTCATATCTATCTTCTGCTTAGCATTTCAACATTATTAACACTGTCTTTTAGTTCTTTCTTTACTAAGACGGCATTATTTTTTTTGATAACCGAGAAATCCTCCAAGTGTCAGATAGTGCAAGGTTTGATCTCGGAGCATAATGACCATTTCTTCCTCTGTGTTCTTCCCTGAAATACTAGGTTTTTGTCCAATGTAGAGTTCGATCTAATGAGATGCGCCTAACTGGCAGTTGGGCGCTGCGCTCTTGACACTAGACCAAAACCCCTGGAGCTAATTAAGATGGCCAATGTTGCTGTCCTAGAGAACCATCTTCCTCAGATTTCAACTATAATGCCTATACTTAGAGTTTCTTACTTGCCATGGTATATACATGAAGAAGGTCAATTCTGTGTTTGCACATGAATCAGTTAGCCATATGTTCATCTTGTAGCTAACAAAAAACACCAATGAGTTTTGACCCTCGTTAGTTTTTCGTGAAACAACAATAGGTATTGTTTCATCTTGTGGCTTAAAGCTGCATCTAACTTTTGCTGCTCATAAATTCTTTGTGAACCCGTATAGGGCTTCTATTTTCCGTTTTGCTGTTGCAAATTTCAGCTTCGGAATTGTTATCGTCGAGTCTATTTCTTTAACTCTATGTCGATATGAGTGACTCTAAATTCCAAGGAGTAAGAGTAATTTAACCGGCAAAAGATTGCATTACAGAGAGTTCTTGAGGTTGCCGTTGGATCAGGTTGAAAGAGTAGGTGTTATCCAAGTGCATTTTCAGCGTTTTAATTGCAGAAATAATTTCTTTTGCTTATTACATCTCAACCAGTTAGCAACCTCGGCAGTCAGTGTGAGATAAGTGAATTTACGGTAGCTAATGCAATGCTCTTGCATGTTTATTACATCTCTCTCTCTTACATATGTTTAGATTCTTGCTTTTGGAGGTGGTTGAAAGGAAGGAAGAGGGAGAGAATAGAAGCCAAAACATAGAAAAAAATGAGAAGATAAATAGGGCAAGTTAGCTATGTAGAGCATATCACATGCAAAATAGAGGGACATATAAGAAGGTAATAAGGTGATACATTATTTGAAAAAGACGAAGAAAATCATGATAAACACACACACATCAGAAATACATATTTTTGGGGTTTGATTTTCTATTCTTTACATCTCATGAAGAGAGGCTTGGCGTAAATGGTAAAATTGTTGCCATGTGCCGAGAAGGTGACAGGTGTGGATACAGTCTTTTGCAGAAATGCAGGGTAGGATTGCGTACAATAGACTCTTGTGATTCAGTCCTTCCCTGAGCCCCGGGCACAGCGAGAGCTTAGTACACTGGGTTGCCTCTTTTTTATTCTTTATATCCCATCTATTTATGTGGTTTATAGCGTTTGCATAAAGCTGATGTTTTCTGCAGTTTGGCTACTCTTTGTTGTTGCTGTCTTTTGGAGGAGTGCTCTAGGTGCTTCTAGTTGGCTGGACATCTTCCAAATATTATTGGTTCGTCAAATTGCTGCAGATTGTGGGCTTAATCTTGAAAATGTCAGCACACTCTTCTGTAAAAGCTTTATTACGTATCTACTAAGAACTTGTACTGTCAACACTACTATTGTTAGTTATTTTGTGTTGTGGCAATTGAATTGTGAAGGATGCGTTTGTGCTAGAAATATTTTTACACAACTTCTGCCTTTCCTAAGATGTAATCTGCCTGTTACAGTCATATCATATGTTTGTGAATGTCATGTTGTTTGAATTTACAGGTTGTATATATTTCTCACTTAGAGCCAATAAGCTTTTCTCTTTTTCAATAACCATGGTGTCTGAGCCAGCTTGCACGCATCTCAACTAGTATCATGGGATAGCCACCTCTTATCAGCAACATGTGTCAGGTAACTCTGTCCGCCAAAGGTTATAACATAGAGCCAATAAGCTTTAAGGGCTAAGCATTGCCATTGAAGGGAAAATGGTCAAATTTGTCTTTGTAATATAATCGAAATTGTGCAATTTTGTCCTTAACTTTGGTCCATTATTGCCCTGTCGTCAAGAAAAAAAAGCTAATCATTGTGATCAAACCTCTTTATAACAATGTTGTTTGTTCGGATGGCCATGGCATAATCACGAACTTTATGATGAGCTAATAGCCATTTGAATTTTTGCTAGCAAAATGAGCTCATCTTCTTGAGATCAATCAAACGAATTAGTCCAAGTAAAGTTGGACTTCAATTTAAATCACTATTGACCTTTTTTTTTTGGTCACTCTATTGAACTTACTAGATGGTGTTCGTCTAATCATAAGGACCTTGACTCCAAATGTAAAGTGTTCTTCAACTAATTATAAGGACATTGACTCGAACTGAAACATAATGTGTTATATAATGAAAACAATAATAACAGATTCATATAATATCATAGGTGATATGACTGAGAAATCTTTTGCTTAGCCTGGTGACACCTTATGGTTGTCTCAGCCGGAAGCAAGAAATAACATGTATTCATATATTGCTAGCAGGGTGTCAAATATGGCCCAAAAATTGATGGCCCGCCCAACTCACTCAATTTTAAGGATTGGACATAAGATAATTCCATATGGAAAAATTACCCAGCATAGATAAAAAGGGTTCTTAATTCTCTATCATGGTTAATGTTTAAATTAATTATCTGACATAGTCAAAAGTTAGTTTGAGAACTATTATCTAAGTGGGCCTCATATACAAGTATAATAGCTTGTATATCATGTAATTAATCTCTCTTATTTAATTAGCTTAAATTTTGCCTGACTTAATTAAGTACTTTATTTTATTTTTTTATTTAATTTTGAAAATTGGACACTTTATTTTATTTTTCTATCTCTTCTTAAATTTTTCACCATCTTCTTCAATCTTTTATCTTGAAAAGTAGAAACTATTGATAGGTTTTGTTATATCGACTCTTAAATAATATATTTTTGTGATTTGCCCAAAGATTTATTATATCTAAAAATGTTTCTTCAATTTTTTTCTTTCTTCCAATTCGTGCAAAAAAAAGGTTTCAATATGTATACAATATATCTATATCTATATCTACCCTCAGTATAATATTCAAAAAGACACAAATAAAATTATATTTTGTGATCATTTTAGTTCAATGACCGAAGGTTTCAAAAGACTAAATCATAAAAATGAACTTTTAGAAAAAGAAAGGGACGGTTTACTAAGGCAAAATTTAATGCTACAAGACTATATACGAGCCTATAGAAGAACCTATTCAACTCCAAGAAGGAGGTAGTAAAGGAAAAATACTAAATATAGCAGCTCAAGATCCACAAGCATGGAGCACAGCCATAGATATATGGAAAGGTGTAGTAGTTGCAGATTATATTAAAACATATCAAGAAACAGACGCAGAAACTATGTACCGATACATGGAAACTTTTTTAGGAGAATCAGCTAAGGGACTATGGGAAGCCTTTAAAATAGAGTTTCCCCAAGAATTCCAAGAATTAGTAAATATGGGATGTATACCGTGTCAATTTTTTTATGTATAAATATGTATACAAATAACCATCATATACAATTAGACAGTTGTCATGTGTTGGCACATATATATATATATATATATATAGGTATACAACTATCACGTATTTATATATAACTAAATTGTATATTTTTGAAGTTGGTTTGTATAAACTATATGTTTGTCCTTCTATTAGACATTAGGTCTATCTCAGTTTGTATAATCTGTTATTGGTATTTTGTATAAATTAAAGAAAAAAGAAAAAAGTTTCAAGGATTCTCAATCCAAAGGGGGAGCAACGACGTTGTGAATGACTCGAAGATATTTTGTATATACCCAAATGTATTTTCGTATGAATGTATATACAATAGATATACATATGTCTGTATATCTTTTTTTTTTTCTGTTAGTTACACACAAGTATATATACCATGTCAACTTTTTAATGTATATATGTATACAAATAACTGTCATATACAATTAGACAATTGTCATGTGTTGGTATATACATATATATACATATATAAAATATACATAAGTTTTATAATCAGTTTTTGGGTTGTGTAAAATATGTTGGTTCATATTTTATACATTACATCTAGGTATACAACTATCACGTGTTTGTATATAACTCAAAGGTATTTTGTATAAATTATATGTAGTCATAAAGTGAATTTTTTTGTATATTTCTATCAGTGCGTTTGTATTTTTGAATTTATTTTGTTATATGTCTTTCTCATACATTTTGAATTTGTATACATTTATACATTTGAATTTGTATATTTATACATATAATCTGAATTTATATCCATTTTATATTTTTGAATTTGTATCAATTCGTGTTTATCTTGAAGATATGAGTTGTAAGCGTTTGTATTTGTATTTGAATGCTAAATTAGAGCTAATTTTCATTTGTATCAATTCTACATTTGTATTTCTATTCCTAGCTAATTTTCATGGATAAATACATTGAATGTATAACTACATTGAAATAATATTTTAAATTCTGAAACCATGCGAAGAAATCAGAGGAATTTTAGTTTGAATTCTATATTTGTATTTCGAAAATTAAAAGATAAGCTATAACAGTCCATATGGAAAAGGAAGAAACAAAAGATTTGAAAAAGATATGTTGGAGAGAATAAAAGAAGTGAATCACTCCCCTTTCCTTTTGTTGTCTCTAAACATAAATGAAATAGTAATAAAATCTGTTAGTTAATATTTGTATATTAGAGTCCTAAATACACTTAATCACTAACTAAAATTTATAAAATGTAATTACTAAAACTTATAGCCTATTTGACCAAGCTTATTTTTCCCCAAAAGTGCTTATTTTTTCTCAAAAGTGCTTATTTTAAAAAATTGAGGTGTTTGGCCAAGCTTATGGAAGAAAATAAGTGTTTCTGGGGAAAAGCAGTTTTTCATAAGCTAAAAAAAGTAGCTTCTCTCCAAAAGCACTTATGAGAAAAATATACTTAAAAACACTTTTAAAAGCTTGACCAAACACTAATTGTTGCTCAAAAGTGCTTTTTTAATTGTTTTGGCCAAACACAAACTGTTTCTCACCAAAAGTACTTTTGAAAAAAACACTTCTGAAAATAAGCTGATTTTAGAAGCTTGGTCAAACAGGCTATTAGACTAAAAAGTTAGTTAAGAAGGGTATAATTTGGCTATATGTGAAGTTTTAACATTTCATATTGGCTGATCTTAGCCTAACCCAACATAACCCATCTGGAAAGTGATCTTTAATTTAGCCCAACATTAGTCCAATTTCAGCTCAATTTTTAATATTTACTTTAATTTGGATTTACAGTTTGAGACGAATTAGGGTTCGATTCCTAGGACTGTGGTCCCAAGTCAGGTTCGGGTGCCAGGGCTAGGTCGAGGCTTGGGTCTCGAGTTGTTCCAGGTCAAAGTTGGATCTCGGGTTTTGGGTAAAAGTTGGGTCACAAATCTTGGATCGGGTTGGGTCTCGAGTTCTGAGTCAAGGTTGGGTCTCGGGTTTTGGATAAAAGTTGGGTCTCAGGTCCCATGTCTGTTCTTGGCACTTGGGTCTCGGGTTGGATCAAATTACAAGTCAAAGATGGGATATCTAGTGCAAGTGCATAGTCAAAGTTTGCCCTGCGTTACTAACATCTACTTCTAGTCGAGTGCCCTTGTGGCACCTTTTTAACAATGAGAGATAGCGATAACAAAGAGAATAACTTAAGGGCATTGACTACTCCATAAACTCAATTTTATCGCATAAGTGAGGATGTCAGTCATCAAGTCTGAACTTGAAAACTTTCGTAGGTCACTACTATTTAGTATCGATCCAAGGAAATTAGGGTTTTGTTGGAGAGCTGGCAGAGCCAAAATTTGAAATTTATTGTTCTTAACTTTAATTCTTTTAAGTTATTGAGTTCTAAAGTAATAATTTGTTCATATTTAATAGATTTTAAATACAAATACAAAGTAAAAAAAAATCAAAATTACTGGATTCGATCTAACTCGTAATCGACACTCAGGCTCCTTCTCCCCTGTTCGTTGGGATCAGTGTAGATAGAGTGATTCCTTGCCTTGCATTAAATTTCCTTGTGACCAAAGTTTACCATATCTTTATTATAGGGGTATTTATTTAATGCTAGAAGGAGTACCTGTATTTATTAGAATCACATTTGAACGGTGTAACTAAGTAAAGAAATGAATGCTACTTACTACAGTTTTTTAGCTTTGGCAGTGGCAGTAGTAATGTGGTATCCTTTTGTAGGAGTTCTCCTTATTACTCCTATTGTCACTTTCTCATGGCTCATTCTAGCCTGTGGTTGCCGGAAATTATATGTAATAACCTTGAAAATAGATGGTCTTGAACTTTAACTCTCGTTTGTTATATGGGCAAATCTTCAAGGGCAAATGACGAAACTTTTAAACATGAAGCTTTGTTCATGGGGTAAGCGTGGTGTAAAGTCAAGATCATCATTTTCAAGATCATTCTTGTAAATCAGTCAATGACAGATCCATGATTTTTTTTCTTGTAAATCAGTCAATGGCAGATCCATGATTTTTACTCAAGAAATTTGAAAAAATAATGCAGTTCTTGAGAATCAAACCTCAGATGTTAGGGTGTATTTTGAATGCCCCGGACCGCGGAGCTAACCTTTTGCATGTTAAAGTAATTCAAAATTTATAAATATATATAACACAAATTCTATTCTGTATATACAATGTAATTTTTTATTGAGAGAAATCACCCAAATACAAATGGTGCTAATCCAATATTTGGACTTAGATTTTTGAAGAAAGTGCTAGAGCAATTGCCAAAAGATGCTGATGTACCGCCTTTCCTTTTTTCTTTTAAAGTGATATACATGGTAAGAATTTCCATTATCATTGGCAGGCCAATCGGGCCTGAGCACGGAGAACGGGCTTCCCAAGAAGTCAGTCCTAGCTGGGATCAACATAGAATAAAGGAGATGGCCTAATCTTATGTTGACTTTGTCAATTTATTAGGTCACGGACGGAGAAAAGTGAACGTGGGAGTACAGCATAAATAAGAGAGTCATTCCATTGTCTAAGGGAACTGACTGATCTAGGGCTGCTTATCGGGTGGATCAGACGGATTATTACGCTTAACGGTTTGGTTTATCCGTTATTGATTTTAAAATATACTAATCCACTAGGTAACCAATAAGATATCGGTTGGTTCGATAACGGGTTGACAATTATCGGGCGGTTGTCGGGCTGTGTATCGGCTAAGAATATTTGCACAAGTATCATGATGTAGCGAAACTTTCACAAAAACATGCACACTGCACTTAAATACTGGAATGAACTTTAATCTAAATTTTCTACCTCATAATAGCATATGTCCACCTATAATTTTGAGAAGAAGTAGAGAATGCCAAATGCCAATAAACTGGATGTACCATCAAGTAGCTATCACTAAACTGCAAAACTGAGACACAAATGAACCTAACCCACATTAGTGTTGGATGAGGCTGATAGAGAACATCACTTACCACTCCTTAACAAGATTAACCAAGAGGATGGATCACCTAACAGGTCTTATAACAAGTACACAGAGACTCCACTTGCATCAAATTACAAAATAAACAGCACGGGTGCATATATGATTTTAACGGAGTAAGAGATAATGAAGGCTTTTGAGTAGTAAGTAAATTACTGCAGATGATGGGGCTTTGGCCTTTAGGTTTAGGATTTATAATAATATAATATGTATTTTATATATCAAGGAATAAAAGTGTAAGTATGGTAACTCTTAACGGGTTAACGGTTTATCCGATAAGGAGATTGAGTAATCCGCCCCCACACCAATAAGCCGTTAATTATAAAATTTCAATCCGTTCACCAATCGTTTATCCGATAACCCAATATCAATAAACCAATAAGTCAATTTTGCGGTTGACTTATCTATAATGGTTCGATTTTGAACAGCCCTAGACTAATCACATCAGATAATTTATCACTTAACTTTTAGTTTATTCTTATAATTAATTATAATTATTTTTTAAAATATTAAATTTTGTTATGAAATATAAAGTAAGAAGAATGGAAAATAGAGAGAAGGGAGGAGATATCTTATTCAGTTGAGGAATGATATTGAGGGATGATTTACAATGAAGAGAGCCCCTCTATTTATAGGGAAAATTCCTCCTAATTTCTCTTCAAAAGATAGACATTTCATATCTTGATAGATACTCAATATATATTGATAGATACTCTCTATATTCTTGATAGACATTCACTATATCTTGATAGGTATTCACTATAATGTAAATACATTTATAACCCTCCCCCTTGAATGTCTAATTGATAGATAATGTGCCTCGTTAAAACCTTACTAGAAAAAACCCATTGAAAAAAAAATCTAGTGAAGGAAAAAGAGTACACATCTCTACTAATGCGCATTTCGGCTGCCTCATTAAAAACCTTACATGAAAAACCCAGTGGGACAAAACTTTGAAAGGGAAAAAGAGTACAACGCGTATTGGCTCCCCCTGATGAGAACATCAATTCAAAATCTTAGATCTTCACATTCCAATCTTGTGCATTTCTAGAAAGTTGCAGTAGGTAGAGACTTTGTGAATGAATCAATCATATTATCACTCGAACGAATCTGTAGCACGTTGATATCACCATTCTTTTGGAGTTCATGTGTGTTGAAAAGTTTTTGACAAAATGTGCTTCATTCTATCTTTTTTTATGAATCCTCTCTTTAGTAGAGTCATGTATGCTACATTATCTTCATATAAGATCGAGGGTATTTTGTCACATTTCAAACAATAATTTTCTCGAATGAGATGTATCATAGACCTTAATCACGTATATTTTTGGCTTGCTTCATGAGTAGTCATTACCTCAACATGATTTGACTATCATGTAAAACAACATGGTACGGTAGTACCCTTTGTGACATATGTCTGTATCGAACTTTATGTCAATCATATGAATATCCCATATATTCAAAAACTTGATAATATTCGTTAAGACAAACACATTCATACTAGCACTTCTATTTGCAATATACATGTGATCTTATTTCAGTATCTCCATATGGGAGTAAAACTATGTCATGCTCATAGTTATAGCAAGTGTGTAAATGCATCAATTGCACAAGATATGGTACATTGGGACCAATTCAATTCTGCGTGTTTCTCATTTCAACTTCTTTCAGAAGATAATCTATTACTTTCAAGAACTCTCCAAGAGTTCCAATTATATTCAACTTATCAATTTATGCAATATAAGGATTATAAATAAGTTTTCCAGAAACTTGTATATGTTTCAAACATTTTTAATCCTTTAGGAATTTTCATATAGATTTTGTCAAGTGACAACATCCAGTATTAAATGTATGACATCTTTTGATGTCTAGACTGCAAGTCAAATAAGTTTTACGCTTACCAAGATGCATCCTTCCATGCCACTTGATAAATATTTCTATGTCAGCATGCTTAAATAAATGTAGAATTCAGATCCTCATAATCTTTTACAATATTGCGCCATATTGTATTAAAGATATAGTCGACGAGATATCATTTATATCTGTTTGTAATGTGACATAACATTTTGAGATCTCATCACTTCAATTATTTAGGTACCTAAACCTCTCATGAGGTTTCATGAAGTGTTATGTCGTAGGCTCTTCAGGAGCACATTGCCTCCTTATTATAATCATTTGCTCCTTATCTTTTTCAAGGCTTATTTCATTTGGAACCGATAATGGTCTACCACACTTCATGCATGTTGTAGACTTTGTCCTTCAGGGACACATAATGGGAGCATCCGCAGCTAAATATGAAATCAATTTGGGGTCAGCAAATGCTCCTAGCATTTGACTTGAATTATTTTTGAATGAGGATCATATCGATGATAATTCACAACATATTTCTTAGCTACTTATTATCTCCCCCTTATGTTAGTAAACTAACATACATCTCAATTTACTTTTGAAATTGGTATATCCATTAGTCTTATACCGCACATCAGAAAATACTAGATGAAATATTTGGTTCCTGACCTTGAACCAATTGAGAGGAAGGAATTAATCATAATTTATTGGTCTAATGCATACAAGTGTTATAGCACTGTATGCAATATATCATATTTCAGATCAATAAATGAAGCTTTGTTCTCATAAGCAATGGTTCAACTATTTATCAGGGGCATTTAACGCCAAACCAGCATTATCAAGATGAATTGTTTGATTATATAATCTGAAAATTATGCTCTTAACTCAATTTAGATTGAGCAAGTAACTTTATGAATGTCAAACTGCAGGTTGACAATAAACGCGCATGTGATCATTTTATATCGATGCATCTTAATAGATCACATGACAGGTGAACGGGCCCTTATTCACCTTTAATACTTTCCAGAATTTAGGGAATTCAACCCCAACATTAGTTGTTCCAACCAACTTATCATGAGA
This sequence comes from Capsicum rhomboideum, assembly GCA_031232105.1. Taxonomy (NCBI): domain Eukaryota; kingdom Viridiplantae; phylum Streptophyta; class Magnoliopsida; order Solanales; family Solanaceae; genus Capsicum; species Capsicum rhomboideum. Next base: position 20,018,342 of record CP124719.1, on the reverse strand, counting down.
ACAAGCAACATTAAAAGTTCATGAAGAATTTTCTAGTTCTTCAATATATGTTTAATACTCAATATGCACATCTTTGGGATGTCGCAATCATTCATGTCAACTTATGAACTTTTATACTAGTAAACTCCAAGTTTACCATGACATGTGCCTTTTACTTTAGTAAACTTTTTTTTTACTATGACATGAATTTTGTATCAATAACTAGTAAACTCTTAGTTTATTATGGCATGTGATCTCATCATACTATGGTAACTTTTCACATTCATGTTTCTTACCATAGTAACTTGGAGATATTCAATCTTCCAACTATTCTACCTCTTCTGGAGGTGGATTGTGATATCTTTATAATTAATTATAAGCTTTAGTAAATACAGTCACATTCACCCCCAGGATATAGATCTGTATTTATAACAATCGAAATTCTCATTCCTCGGGAATGGAATATAATCGTGCCTTAAGCCTATCAAATTATGATAGCTTAGAATCTCTTTCAAGATATTGCTACTTCAGGAGTAAATCAAGGCATACATATGATGAAAGTTTTTCTCTAACATATCTTTCAGAGTTACCAGACTTCAAAGTAATTACTACTTCATGAGCTTATGAACTAGTCTTCTTTCAGACATATAATGCACTGCTACCACATTCACTTTAGGGAATGGAGCATATTCAATGGGACAAGCTTTATGACTTTTCATCAAAAGTAAATTATTTTGCCTTAGCCATCATTATATTATCAATATAGTGCATTGAGATGCAAACTCAATGTCTAATCCATATAACGACGTCTTAGGCATGAATCTATGGGACTTAAACTCAATATCTTATTATCATGATGCATCGGGACTCTAATCCGATGTCTTACCCTTTTAATGGGATGAGATTAAATCCATCATCATATCCTCAATCAATGACATAATAGGACAAAGCATGCTATAAGTCGCCTTTAAGCCTTTAAAATAATTATCACTTTGCGTAATTATAAATATTTTGCAAACTATGTAACCACCTCAATTTACCGTTTGCATATTTGGATGGTTTTATCTTCTGACCATACAATATCTTGAGGCCCGTCAATTGAGTAATCAAAACTTTACTTCTTTCTACATATTAAAAGTGAGCCACCAACAATAATATAAAGAAATTGACACTATTATAAATAGTGATTGGCTTGACAGGCGGCAGCAAAGCTTCTTACCATATTTTGTATTGTTTAATATTTTTTTCTTTCTTTTTGTAATTGTTAAGATCCCAACTGATTCATCAAAACAAAGAAAAAAGAACAATACATGGAACATGTTACCTTGGCGTAGAAACACTGAAGTGTCGGACCAAAAATATTGGGTGGCTATACATTGTTACCCAATTACACAGTTGATTAAAGTTTCGTGTTGATAACGTGTTATGAAATATAAAGTAAGAAGAATGAAAAATAGAGAGAAGGGAGGAGATATCTTATTCAGTTGAGGAATGATATTGAGGGATGATTTACATTGAAGAGAGCCCCTCTATTTATAGGGGAAATTCCTCCTAATTTCTCTTCAAAAGATCGACATTTCATATCTGGATAGATACTCAATATATCTTGATAGATACTCTCTATATTCTTGATAGACATTCATTGTATCTTGATAGACATTCACTATAATGTAAATACATTTATAACAGATTTATTATATTTAAAGAATAATATAATAAAATTATTATTTCTTAAAAAATGTGCCAAATCTATACAAAATAGATAAAAATAAATGAAGAGAGCATATTATAAGAATTAGAATAATAATTTCTTAAGAGTAATAATTAAGGGACCAATACATAAATCGTTTGTAGTTGATGTTCCCCATTCGAACACAACTTTTCCCTGCTTCGTAGGAAGTCAGATCTCTGCCAAATACTTTTTATATATTTTTTTTTGTCTATTATATAAATTAATTATCACTTTTATTATATTAAGTGGAATATCTTTTTTCATATTTTACCCTTAATATTAATTATTTACTCTATTAACCATTTTTCAAAAAGTTGAGATTAAATATCAATTAATATGAATAAGTAAACGTAACCCATTTGGCCATTCATTTTGGAATTAAAACTTGAAAGTTGTGAGTTTTGAAGTTGTATTTGCACTTTACTTTAAAAAAACTCGTATATATACCCGCGCGTTGAGCAGAATATTAAGAAAAGATAATCACTTTATTATTCACCTGTAAGTATTTTAAAAATCAATTATCTAAAATAGTTAATTTATTTATTTGAGCATATTATTATACAATTTCTTTGTCATAATATTAAAATGTTATTTCTATTGTATTACTACTATATAGAATCATGAGTGAGTATGCAGCTGAAGCAAGCATCTGGCGGTTGTCATGCCTGCTTCCAGATGTCTGCTTCTGGTCAAGGGCATTTTTGTAATTTTATATTTATTTTTTTAATTTAATTATTTTATTTTTATTTTTAATATGTTATATATATTTAAAAATTAAGTAAAAAGTATTATAAATTATAATAATTAATAATTTAAATTATTTGAAGATACATAAAAAAACTTTGGTTGACTTGAAATTCTATCGGTGCAACAAAAATTGGGATATATATTATTTGAAAAATTCGTGAAAAGTAACAAAAATCACAATAATTAAGAAATTAAAATATTTGAAAAATGTACAAAAAATTTTGTTTGACTTTTCAAATTCTATCAATGTCATATAAATTGGGATAGAGGAAGTAACATATATTACTTGAAATATTCCATTAGGGTCCCATAAATTAGAAAAAAAAAAGTATTATATAGTATCTGAAAATTATGTAAAATACTATAAATTAATAATTAATAACTTAAAATATTTAAAAATCATACAACAGTTTGGTTGACCTTTCAAATTTCATCTGTACCATATAAATTGAGATAAAAAATAATATACATTGAACCCGTTATATCTAGTAGTCTATAGATATTCAACTATGCTTTTAATTTTACAACATATTTCCATCGATTTTTTACCAAAACAAATATCTTTTTTTTATTATTATTTTACATTTGAACAATTTTAATTACGCTAAATTAAATACATGAATAGGTAACTTGCCCAATGACTATTAATTAGCTCGTACTAAAATAAAATGTCCACACATATTTGCAATAGCAAAAAGGAAAGTACCTGCACATTTACCGAGACATCAAAACTTGCAAGCTAGAAGGTTCAAGAACTTTATCTCTTGAAAGTTTCTTCACTTTTACTCAATCGGATCTTGCCTGTTGTTTGATTTTTCGCGGATGATTGAGAGATTTCTTCGATTATATCTGTCATCCTCTCTATTTTGTTTTGGATCGTGTGGTATTCGCAATGTCCGTTAAGCTCTCTTCTTCCTTCTCTTTTCTTTTCCTTTTACGATTTGATCATGCATCTGAGATCCTAGCTTGATGCAGCTGAGCTTAATCCACTATAGACTGGAACGACATGCTCGAGTTACCAAGATTTGGTGCTATATTTTGATTCTTTCGGTATCGTCTTGTTCCTTTCTATTGTTGTATTGCTGAAATCATGACAGATATTGTGTCATTTCTGACTAAAAATGGTGTATTGTGCTAGTATTTGCCTTTGTTTTCTTGTTTTTGTTTTGTTTGTTGGTGTTTTGATTGGCAAATTGTTTTCCCCATCTTGATTTGTTTTTGCATGTTGTAAATTTTTTTATGTCTTCGTCCTCTGTTAGCTGTAAAGTCTCTTTTTTGGCTCACTTGTGGACTCATTTGCCTCTACTGTATATTTCATTCATCTGATTTTCACACAGTAGAATGAGCACCCAAGGCCACTGTTATCACACACTGTGCAATTACCAAGTGAAGAGATATGTAACAGAGAGCATAAATAATTTTCTGAGAATGTAACCTTTGTAATGTTGTTAGAGTCATAGGATGTATCCTCTACTGTTAGTTGCTTCGTTTTCACTGTTAGCCCTTCAAAATGTGTTATGATTATAGAACTTGCAAAAGATGACAAACAGTTGGTCCGAAGAATTCCTATGCTCTCCTCCTAAATGATTTGAACATAAGGGATCCATTATCTTCTCGAATACCTATTCCAGTGCTTTCTCATTTGTCTCTGTTGTATATTTCCTTCATCTGATTTTGGGACAGTAGAGTGAATATCCAAAGATACATCAGTTAAATAGTTTATGCAAATTAAAAAAATTCTTTATAGTTCTTGACTTTGTGTACAATTACATGAATTTTTTTTTAGCATAAAATGAGTAATTAATAACTCAAAGTAGCAGTAGCATTAATAAATATTCTCCTGATAATTAAATTTAGTTACGATTTCTTATTAGAAAGAGTTAAGAAACTCATAGAAACAACTTGAATGATATTATGGCGTAACATTAATGCAACTCTTTAATTTCCACATTACATATTGAACATACCTGGATTAGTAATCTCATTCACCAAATAATTCATATGCCCTCCTCCTAAAGGGTTTGAACATAAGAGATCCATTATCTTCTCGGGTATCTATTTCAGTGCTTCCTTATTTGTCCCTGTTGCATATTTCTTTCATCCAATTTTGGCACAGTAGAATAAACACCTAAAGACACATCAGTTAAGTATTTATAGTAGTGTTGTAGTTTTTGAATTTCAGAGAGATAAAGATAAAGAGTTGGGATAACACTATTTTAAATTCAAATTCAAATTAAGTAATGATAAGCACGAAGAGTTGAGATAAAACTAAAGCTCTAAGCTCATAGAGGCAGTTATAATCAATATAAATTCAAAATTGTCATCTGGCTAGAATATCTTTTTAGTTGCTAGAAAGTAGGATCATGTGTTATTTAATTATTTTTTTAAAAAAATAATACACGCTTATTTTTCTTAGTTTTAGGTTAGCATTTTTTTTTTTTTGGTTAAAAAAGTAGCATCAACTAATATTAAATGTATGTACTAATATTATTTATTTACATAGATTATTATTATTATTATTATTATTATTATTATTATTATTATTATTATTATTATTATTATTATTATGATGATGATGATGATGATGATGATGATGATGATGATGATGATGATGATGATGATGATGATGATGATGATGATGATGATGATGATGATGATGATGATGATGATGATGATGATGATGATGATGATGATGATGATGATGATGATGATGATGATGATGATGATGATGATGATGATGATGATGATGATGATGATGATGATGATGATGATGATGATGATGATGATGATGATGATGATGATGATGATGATGATGATGAAATAATTAGAGTTTATTTAGAACTCTTCAAATATGGTTCCTAGGTTTAAGCTAATGAAAATCTTTTTTTTCTTCTAAAGCATTATTATTTCAAATTCAAATATTTAATATCTTTAATTCAAAAAAATTATTACAACATATTAAGCTTTGTCCTAAAAACTGCCACGTGACTTCTCAATATCTTCCCACTTGGCTTCTTTTGGTGCTTTTACTTTTGCTTTTATATATATAGAGATTAAAATTTTGTAACTAATAGTCCCAAAAATCCAAAATTAACCTGAACTAATTTCAGAAAACTTAAAAATATTTATAGCTCAAATTTTCAAAATCTGATTAAATATCAATAAAAAAGAAAAAAAGAAAAAAAGAATTGACCTGCACTCGAGAAATTCCCTATTTTTTCAATCGAAGAAATCTCATTTTTCTCGTGGCTGCATTGCATATTCCCCAAAACACTCTAACTAACCTCACACTCCCAAATTTATATATGAATTCTGATCATATCCCTAAAAAATCTCAACCAATATTCTCAATAATCAAACGAATGGAGAGATCAGCAGTGGAACTTGATTTCTTCAACATGGAGAAAGAGTCCACTACAGATGGTAAGCTTTTATCCTGCTCTTAAACTTGAACGTGGAATCACTTTTATATGTCTAATTAATTTGATTTTGCCTCTCTTTTTTGTTACATAAATTCGTAATTGCGCATATGTTCTACAATATCTGCGTAAGTTTACCATGTAGGTTTATACAAAGGGAAAATCCATGTAATGTAGGTAAGTCTAACTTGTTAATTGTTCTCCGTTATCATTGAGTTCGATCATGTTTTTCCTCCTGAAATTTTCTCGCAGATATTGATAGTGTAATTTCTAAAACGCATTCTACTGGATCAGGGAATGTCGTACCAGAAGAAAAAAGCACGAGCCCTTTAAATCCTTCGATGCCTATGGTGGATTACTCTCTGTTGCCCCTGTTTAGTCCTACGTCGAGGTAATTTAATTTTAGTGAGGCTTTTTAGAAAACATAACGTCTGCATTGACTCGATTAATGCTTTAGATAATTGAAAATAAATACACTTTGATTGATCTTTGTATTGATTTTATTAATTAGGTTTTGTTGTGACTCGGAAAATGACACGAAAATTGCGCCTCTGACTATTTTCTATGATGGAACGGTTGCGATTTTTGATGTCTCCAAGGACAAGGTTTTCAATCCGTTTTCCATTCACTTTTGAATTATTTATACATAATTGTGATTTTTGGAGTTGTTGCATATCGTAGGCAGAGGATATTCTAAAGTTTGCCGAAAGGTCAAAAATTATGGATGCATTTTCGTCAAAAAAGCAATTGACTGTAGAAACTTTAAGTGGAGGTTAAACATTTTTCTTTTACTAATTCTCAGTTGAAAATTAAATTTGATTAACATTTTGTTCATCTTCACATTATTATAATACTGTGTTGGTTTGTTACATGTAGATTTACCATTGGCGAGAAGAAACTCCTTGCTTAGATTCTTGGAGAGGCGAAAAGAGAGGTAAACTTTATTTTTTCTTCATATTTTTCTCACGTTAAATGCATGATCAAACACATTTTCGAACTTTCAAATTCCTCTTTCCAACTCTTTTTTTTTTTTTTTTTTTTTTAAATATCACATTTTTTATATTCAAGCACCTACTTACTCTTTCAAATTCAGTTCACCATAAGTTTTATTTTAGAAAAGATAATATTTTTTTCTAAAGCTCTCTCAACTTCAATTAATTATTAAAAGTGTAATCTAATCTCATAAAGGGTAATTTTAGTAGTTATAAAAGTAACCCTTACCCAACAAAATTAAAAGAAGCTAATATTATTCTTTAAAAAAGTGTAGGAGTACATTATTAAATTACATTTTTGATTTGCTGATATGCACATAGGAATTAACTTAGCAATTGACACTCTCATCATAAACTTAGGAATATTATATCTGCACAACACTTTTTTTTTTTTGCGCGGCCACACCCCCAGTTCCTCCGTATGAAAAACAAAAAAAAAAGGGGAAGAATAAGGTGTCGTTTAGTTGGTGGAATAAGGATACTAATTTCAGAATATTTCATGGAATTATTATATTTTACTTTTGAAATGCGTATTAGTTAATTCTAGAATTATTTAAATTTCACTATTTTAGTAAAATGGTGAGATAAGTTATCCATATAGAGATTGGATAAATATTCTCATGGAGTATTTCAACCCATAAAATATCATTATCTATCTTATTCCACCAATCAAATGACCCCTAAAGAGTTATATCGATGTATTAATTCCTTCAACAAGTTGAATTTTTAAGACTTTAAGTTGGTATAAATTTCTTTAAAATATAAGATAGCTAGCCGTCTTTGTTAGGTGTTAGGACACTCAAATATGGAGAAAATGAAGCTTTTTCACTTAGCTAAATATTCATGTCCCACATAGTATAGCTAACAGATCAGAATTTAAAGTTAATCGATTCTTACCATGATATCAAGTTATATACAATCATAATTAGATTCACATGCAAATATTTTAATATATTTATTATATTTTCAATAAAAACTATTGGGTTTTGGGAATCGCTTGGATCACCCCTGGTCCAACATAGAAAAGCTGAATTAGTTAATTATGAGAAGAGCCAGGGGTCTATCGGAAACAACTGTTCCACTTCTAAGGTAAAGGCTAGGTCTGCTTAAACTCTACCCTCCTCATACCCCATTTTGTGGAGCTACACTAAGTATATTGTTGTTGAAATTATGAGAACCATATTTGGTTTGGTGCTATATTTTCATCACAAGGAAAACACCTCGATGCTCACATGATTTGGCTGAATCTCAAATTAAACAAGGCGTCCCTTTCATTCTTGTGCACATGCCTAGCTAACTCGTTACACCTCAAGGGAAAGAATGTGTTATTCCCTCCATTCCACCATATGACACCAGAAGTAGTCAAAACATGTTTTTTTTCTTTAGCCACAACGGTAATTTGTACCATGTTTAGTTGGGTTTGAGGAATATTAATATCCACATGAAAATCTAATAACACGACATATCAAATGTAATTTCACAAGTGGAGTTTGGGGAGGGTGGTGTGTCCACAATCTTGTCCCTACCTTGTGAACATAGAGATGTTGTTTTCAATAGACCTTCGGCTCTAGTATAACATAATAAAAAGTTTATAAAGTTCAAGTATGTAAAACAACTATAGTAGCGAAAATTCCGAAGAAGAGAACATTAGCAACAACAAATAATACAATAACCGAAGCAAAGAAAGCAACAAGTAATACTAAAATCGAAGAATAAAATAGGAGAAAAGTAAAAACAATAATGCTGATAAGGGAGCTAGACGTTATTGTGCACCTTAAGAATGTACACTCTTAGGTGATGTTCTTTAGTTTAATATACTCTTTTGATTTGAAATGTAGCATAACTCATTATGATAATGTATGTTTTGCAGGTTGACCATGGTGTCACCTCATAGTCTCCCCCAGTCTCCTATCTATGGCTCCTTAGGCCATACTGCCTCTGGAAACAAGAATTAGAAGAAGATACGAGTATCATACAAATATTGCTAATGATATACATATATGGATCTTAATGGAAATGTTAATTTTGGGGATTTGGTACTATTAGTCTTATGTTGTTAAGGTGTCAACTTTCCCAGTCACAAATGGAATATAACTAGCAGAATAGAAGGAACAACTATGAGCACATTTTTTTTTTCCCATTCATTACTGTCCGGTAGCTGTATTAATACTCCCTCTAGTCCATAATAATTGAATTTTTGAGTTTTTTTCAGTGTTCAAAATACGTTAATTATTCAATATTCAAGAGAGTTATTGGAAATTTTTTCATTTTTGCCCTTCATTTACACTTTCTATGTAATAAGTTCAAGAGAGTTAATTGTTCATACGATTTTACAACCCTTGGAAAAGTACCTTTTAATGAAGCAATTTCTAGATTTGGTGTAGACAATGTACATCCAAATGTTTTTGTTGTCAAACTTCTGTAGATGACTCCATCGGCCACACCTTTATTGAAGGTGAGGTTACAGAACATCTATGGAAATTTTTGGAGCACCACTTGGCATCTCTCACAATCACCGGAACATCAGAAGAACTCTCAACAATTGGTGGGATGTGAGGTCTAATAACATTGTGCATCAATCGATTCTCCAAGTGATACCAATTGTCATTTTGTAGGAGGTCTGGAGGTCTTGGACATCATGTTAGTTTGGGGACAGTAACAAGATGAAAAGGTACAAGATGGAGCATCGAATATTTTGGAATACCAAGGCTTTCTTGACTACAAATAATTCTCCAAAAATTATTTTTGATGGTGGCTGGAGTATGATATGTTGCACTGTTGAAACATTGAAGCCAATTGTAAATTGGAGGCAAGTGGTGTTTAAACCTCCGGAAGGGTTGGTTAAAATAAACTCTGATGGTAGTTATAATTGCATTACTGGGAAAGCTGGAATAGGTGGTATAATTAGAACCTGCCATGGAGATTTGGTTGTCATTTTCTATTCCAGTGAGTTGTGGCAATAACGATCAAGCGGAGGTTTTGGCTACTAATTATGGGTTGAAATGGTGTCTGCACTATGATCTCTATAAGATTCAGTTGGAATTAGACTCTATGATAATTGTGGATATGTTGAAAAACAAAGACACAACTAATCTCAAACTCAAAAGAGTCGTCGAAGATACTATCCAAGCCATGGAAGACAAGGACATCACCATTTTTTCACTGCTTCTGGGAAGCTAATGGTGTTGCTGATTTTTTTGCTAAATTAGCATCCAGTAGTGGAAACAACAACTTTTGCTACTCTTATCAACAACAACCGAGAGAATTGAAGGGGTAATTTCATCTAGACAAATGCCAACTTCCTAACATAAGAAAAAATATGACAAGAATAACTTTTTTGTTTGTTGATCTCTTGTAAATATAGTATATATGGAAGGTGTATAGGCTCCTTTCCATATCTTTTGCAGATTGCAGTTGACGATATTTTGTACTAGAGGTCAGGTCTTAGCCCCCCTCTTTCATCTGTTTTTTGCATCGAATGAATGGGCAAGACAAGGACCAAGCCAGGTCCTCATTTAAAAAATAAATCCTTTTGAGTAATGACTATCTCTATTTTCAAGACTAATTTGAGAGTAACTAAAAGGGCAAAAGTGGAAAAAATGTTCAATTTATGTTTTTTTTTCTTGCATTCCCTCACAAATTTAGTTTATATGAACTAGGAGTATTTAATAAGGTCACAATTAATTTTGATTTGCACCACGTAAGATCCATTTAAAGGGAAAGAGCTTCCTAACAAGATTTTTATTTAGTATCCAAGACTGACGACTTGTTAAAAGTGAAGCACCCTATCTATCTAGCTATCTATCTATCTATCTATCTATCTATCTATGGAACCCATACCTAACCTCATTGCTCTCTCGTGAATTTGCGTCACATCCAAGTAACAATATTTTTATTTATTTATTATTACTTGATGATTGATGCAGGGTTGCTCAAGGGTAAGAATAGTAAATCACTTGTTTTAAGGCTAGAAAATTTGATGCTTCAAAAAATTTTAATAGTGAATTTTATGATCGTAATGTCAGTCAAAACAATACTAAAGATTATAAAAAATACAAGGTACAAAATTTAAATAAAAATAGAAAGAAACAAGAACTATCTATTTTTTATCAAAAATATTTAAGAGCTTTGAATTAAACAACTCAAATCTTTATATTAATAAAATAAAGTTTTTACAACAACATCCAAGGTAATACATTGCAAACAAATGACTAACATCTTACTAACTAGAATTAATCCTTACTTTTATAAGTAATAATTATTACTATATATAAAGTTAAAAGTTTAATGGCTTTAAGAATAATATACTAAAAAACAAGTAGTATGTAATTAGAACAAAAAAATAATTTTAAATTATTATTATCTTTGTATGTATGTGCATATATTTAAGGTCTCTAATTTGACTTTATGCCACTAATTTTATTAAGATCCTTGGGAGAAACATATCTACACCGTGATTTTTTTCTCTCCATAAGTTTGTGATTTCCTTCCCTGGTGTGCTTATCCCACTTGCACTTGTTGTATTGTCGGCAATATCATGATATTTTATAATTTCTCATCAATTATATAAATTACTACTAGTATCAATACTTACAATAATAACACGATATATTTTTAGTTAGGTGTTCTGCCATAGGGACTGACCACAACATCGAGAGATGTTCATGCTATGAGATTTTCTTAACTTTCTGTCCACTAATTGATTTTTCTTCTCATTTTGCAATTTGACTGGAGACATGATGTTCTTCCTTAGATGGTTTTGTATTTTGATACCCGATGAGGTTGAAAACAAAGTCCATGACGACAACAGTTCTTGAATCATTTGGTATTAAATTTGTTCTTGTTGATCATTTGTATAGAATGTGTTGTTGATTTTAAAAAACTAGAACATCTGCACTTGATTATGAAGCATACTTATGTGAATTGAGTAAAAAAATCTTTTTTCTTTTCACTAAATTCTAAAATTAAGATAAATAGCAATAAGAGAGGTTTACATGATATTGAGTACAAAAAAAATATTCAATCTCAATTATTGTTGATGAATCGGAGAAATGTCATAAGGTACTAAGAATTAACAACGTCAACTGCGTAACAAAATCTTTTTTCTTTTCAGTAAATTCTAAAACTACGATAGCAATAAGAGAGGTTACATGATATTGAGTACAAAAATATTCAATCTCAATTATTGTTGATTGATTGTATTTTATCCATATTTTAGCTAAGTTTTGCGAACAAATTTATATATTTTTATGTGCTTCGTGATATGTTGGTATAGGTGAACTAAAATATGTGATTAACATATTTAAGGCAAAAATAAGGCTGGAAGTGAACCAAAACGATGGAGGAAACATGAGACGAACTTGATATGTGATCTAAGGGGAATTCAGACGCTGAAGAAGCCTTTGCACTGCGCAGCTTAGCCTCAACGCTGAAGAATCAATAACAAAAGTTTATCGATTCTTGTGATGATTTTAAGTTATATACGATAATAATTAGATTCAGATACAACTATTTTAATATATTTATAAGTTTTGAATAAAAACTATTGGGTCTTGGTACCCCTTGGACCACCCCTGGTCCCACATAGAAAATGTGGATTAGGTAATTATGAGAACCATACTTGGTGGGATTTGTTGGTGCTATATTTTCATCATGAGGAAAATGCCCCCGCGCTCACATGATCACATGGCTGAATCTCAATCCCCAGACCTCACATAGTGGGATTACACTAGGTATGTTGTTGTTGTTGTTGTTAGCTGAATCTCAAAACTATTCAAAGGCAATCACAAGCAGACTTATAGTAAGGTTGCGTACAATAGATTGTTGTGGTTCAGTATTTCTCCGAATCCTACGCACAGCGGGAGCTTTAGTACACCAGACTGCTTTCTTTTTTTATTTTTATAAGCAGTGTCAGTGGCATCACTTTTTGAGAGCAGAAAATCAAATAAAATACCTTCATTCTTGTGCATATGCCTAGCTAACTTGCTACACCTCAAGGGTAAGATTGTGTTACTCCCTCCATACGACCATATGACATCGTACTATTCAAGTAGTCAAAACATATTTTTTTTTTCTTCAGCCACATCGTTAATTTGTACCATGTTTAGTTGGGTTTGAGAAATATTAATCTCCAATGTAATTCTACGAGTGCGATCTGAAAAGGGCGGTGTATACGTAGTCTTACCCTTACTTTGTGAAGATAGAGTGACTATTTTCAATAGACCTTCGGCTCTAGTAAAGCATATATAAAAAAAAAAAATTTAAAAAATCAAGTATGTAAAACAAATACAATAGGGAAGAATTTGAAGAAGAGAACAACAACAACAAAAAATAATATAATAACTGAAGCAAAGGAAGCAACAAGTAATACTAGCATCGAAGAATACAATAGTAGAAGAGTAATAGTAACAATATTAATAAGGGAACGAGATATTATTATGCACCTTAGTTAAGGATGAGCACTCTTAGGTGATGTTCTTTAGTTTAATATACAATGGATCTTAATGGAAATGTTAATTTTTGGGATTTGGTAGTACTAGTCTTATGTTGCTAAGATGTCAACTTCCAAGTCAAACAATGGAATATGACTAGCAGAATAGAAGGGACAACTACGTGCACATTGTTTTTTTTTTTCTTTTCATTCACTATTCGGTAGTGGTATCAATATATAAGGTCCCATTTAATTTAAATTCGTACCACATAAGACTCATTTAAAAGAAAAATGCTCCATAACAAGATTTTTTCATATTCAAGACTTGAAATTAAACGTCTTGTTCAAAGTGAAGGGATCATTTCTATCCTATCTGGAACCCACACCTAATCTTATTGTACTCTCATGAATTTGCATCACCTTCAAGTAAGAAACTTTTTATTGATTTATTGATTTATTTATTATTACTTCTTGATGGCTGATGCCAATACTTTGCATCATATTTTAACCGTATTATATTACTACTATATATAAGCGTCAGTGGCAGGCAGCTGAAGCAGGCAACTGGCTGTTGTCATGCCTGCGTCCAGCTGCCTGCTTCTGGTCGAGGACATTTTTGTATTTTCATATTTTTTGTCTTAATTTAATTATTTATTTTTATTTTTACCCTGTTATATATTTAAAAATTACATTAAAAGTATTATAAATTATAATAATTATAATTTAAATTATTTGGAGACACATAAAAAATTTTGTTGACTCGAAATTCTATCAGTGCAACATAAATTGAAATATATTATTTGAAAGGCAGGCAGCTGAAGCAGGCAACTGGCTGTTGTCATGCCTGCGTCCAGCTGCCTGCTTCTGGTCGAGGACATTTTTGTATTTTCATATTTTTTGTCTTAATTTAATTATTTATTTTTATTTTTACCCTGTTATATATTTAAAAATTACATTAAAAGTATTATAAATTATAATAATTATAATTTAAATTATTTGGAGACACATAAAAAATTTTGTTGACTCGAAATTCTATCAGTGCAACATAAATTGAAATATATTATTTGAAAATTTTGTGAAAAGTAATATAAATCACAATAATTATTAGATTAAAATATTTAAAAAATGTTTAAAAAATTTGTTTGACTTTTCAAATTCTATCAATGTCATATAAATTGAGATAGAGGGAGTACACATATTACTTGAAAATTATGTATAAAGTCATATAAATTATAATAATTAACATCTAAAACTATATAACAACTTTGATTGACTTTCCCAAATATTCTATTAGTACCTCATAAATTGGGACAAAACGAGTAACATATTGTATCTTTCCAGGGCTGCTGCTCTGCCCTGCCTCCGACCTCGACCCCTAACAAGGGTCCTTGCTGGGGGCTCGGGGTCCCGACCCTCGGCTCTCGCACCACGCGTCCTAGCCATCTGCGTAAAGAGTGAACCAAATAAAGATCATAAATCAACATAGACTCTACGCACGGACATGAGTCAAGAAAATTAGAGACTCCCTTAAGAATGATCTGTAGCCCTCCGAGGATAGGATACAGGCATCCCCGCACCGATCCGCAGGACTCTACCACAAATTGGCTCATGTACCCAAACTACCCATACAACCTAGGCTCTGATACCAAGCTATCACGACCCAATATTTGAGTCACGATGACGCCTACCATAACCCACCAATAGGTAAGCCAAACCCTAGCCCGAAGCGACAAACAACGGGGCTAACGGTCGGAATCTTAGAAGAACAGAGATGAAGTGGAAGTAACCGTACTAATAAACATTCTATAAACCAAAATATATACATACCGAGACTGAGAAGGAAGAGGACAGTATATAAAGTCAAGAACCCCTCCCAAGACCTGGTAAGGTCGGTACAAGAGCCTCTACGAGACGTATCCAAAATCCAAGACAGAAATCAAATATATACAATAAGTTCTAAAGTCTCATGTGCAAAAGACTATACAGTGGAGATGGAGTAGGATCTGCCTCGAACGTTAGTAAGCTCACCCTGCTCTGGAGTCAGTGCTGAGAATAGAGTCATGTCAAACTCGTTGGCTAGTGCCCGAATCTGCATCGAGGAAAAAGATGCAGAAGTACAGTATGAGTATCGGGCAACAGGTATTTAGTAGGCATCATCGGCCGACTAAGCTCAATGCAATATAAGCAAGCTAAAATGCGAGGGTGCATGCTAAGTTTGGGGTATAAATAATAAGTAAATACACTACTGCCGAGGCATGTAGATATGCTCAAGAGATAGATAAATACGATACTGAGTAATGAGTAAATAAATGCGTAAGTAAACACACAAGTCAAACATAACCTATCTGGGCCCCCATAACTCGATAGGCACACAGAAGAAAACAGTAACCCAGCCTGGCCTCCATAAACCGGTGGGATACACAAGTATAGTAAATGCATAGCCACCAGTGTCTTGAAGCTGTATTAGTATCCAGTAACCACAATAACCAACAAGAGTGTATCGGGTTTGAACCAGAACCAATGGATAATAACAAGAGGCCAAACGCCGGAATTGAATCGGACACAGTTGGTAATAACAATAGCCCACATATATATCATATCTGTCGGACTCAAACCGAAACTCAGAGAACAAAAGTATCATAATCACGGTACCCAGTACTAGAACTCATAATGTACCACAATCGGGGTCCGGACCCAAATCGGGACACCCAATAGTCAATAACCAAAATCATCATACCTGAATTAGTAGCCGTACTCGAGCCGGAACTCATTATAGCCAGTAGCCATAACATATCCAAATGTCACATCATAACTAATAAACGGGTAACATGCTAGTCCCAGGCCGAAGCCGAAGTATAGGTAAAGGAGCTAACCCATCATCTGCTACAAGGTAAGTTCCCAGGTCCTCTTAGGTCCATAGTCTACTATCATGCAATATCTAAGTCAATACGGGTATCTAGAGTAGCTCATGGCAAGGTGGGTCCCAATTTTAAGCCAAGGCCAGCAATTTCTATCAAGTGCGGTGCTATCAGGGACTAAAAGGCTAAACAGGCCAACCGAATATAATCGGGGTGAATCAATCCCATCATAAGCCTAACAAGTCATACAAGGCTTTAACTAATCCCAAAGATGTCGAGGTTCTGACAAGTCGACAAAAAGGGTAACGGAGCCCTTTACTGGGTCCCTAAAACCAAGTCTAGTTATACCTGTCTAAGTCTGGGCTAAGTCTTTCTAAGCCTGGACTAAGGTCTAACAATAACATTCCCCAACCAGCGACAACAACAACAATACTATCCGACCCCAAATAGGTCATCTGTGGTGTACCACGAGGATAACGGGCCTAAAATGTATCCGAATAGCCTTATCCGGCTTAGAAGGCCTAAATCACAACAATCCACCACCAAGTCTATAATACCAGCCCACAACACCAGCATAATAGAATACATATATCACACATAAGCCTAATCTAAGTGTAAAGGAAACCTAGCCTACCTAGACGCCGTCGCAAGCCTGCCAAAAGAACCAGCTATACAGGAGCCTTTCTTTTTCGAGAAGCCTCTGAGTGCTGCGAAGCTACCAAAAGAATAAAGTACATGTCAAATTATGACTATTGATACCCATATTGCATTAGCTCGAAAAATGTCCAAACAATCCACGCAGGGCCCGCTTGCGAAATTATAAAACCAAAACCGTCACATCATCTCAAATCACCCCGTGACCAATAGTCACAACTAGCACCACTTAATTTGAGCTCAAAATATAGCTCAATCATCAACACCAATCCCAACAATACCATCGTAAATGAAAAAAACTACCTTAAAAATGAGAAAACGTACCGTAGAAACGACGAGAAAGAAAAAAATATAGCTCAATATTTGAGCTTAAATGATCAAAATGACGAAGGAAAAAAATATGGGACCAGTGGAGGTACGTAATGCATAATGCATTTATTCAATATATATACATCATGCAAAACATACCATCACTAATGTCATTACTTGCTCAATTGCCAAGTGGCAGCCACCTTTTAGCAATTGCTTATGGTGTGCACCTCCTCACCTTCCACTTGATGGTGGAGGTGGCACATCAACATAATTTTTATCTCATTATCTATGTATTCAGGTATTGCATAGGTTCGTGGTAAAATAAATATCATATTTTGAATATACCATAATTAATAGAAAATTATTTCGAATAAAACGTCTATAAAATAAAAATATTATTTTAACATATCTAAATTCACTATCTCCGCTTAAATTATTAATAGGTTATAAAACTATTATAAAGTAGTATAGATATATCATAACTAAAGAATTTTATAAATTTCAAAGACATTTTCGTAAGGTAATTAACTATATCATTTTACTAAATTCTAATTTAATTTAAATGTTTCTCAACACGCTCGGTATAAGTAAAATTCTCAAGAGAACTGCCCGAAAACTGAATTGTCGATCCCAACAAGTCATAAATAACTTGGGACAGTTATAGAAAAGCTCTAAACGTCGAGAATGCACGAAAATGAGGAAAATGACTGGGAGGGTCATTACACCCCCCTCCCCCATTTTTTTTTAAAATCTTTTTCATGGATAATAGTTTCTTGGAAAATATTTTTCTTCCATACCGAACACACCCATAGTATATTTTATTTCATTGGTATACTGTTTGGTGATTTTTCTTTTCAAAATTAAGACCTTGTTTTTTATTTTTTTGAGTTGGAATTCAAATTGAAGTTAGAAGAGCTAAATACCAATATGATAATATTCTTTAGATTAAGCGGGTCAAGATCCAACCCAGTTTTTAGCCCAACCCATTTGAACCCCAAGTAAATTTGGGTTGGTCATGACCCAAACAATTTTTAATTCAACCCATTTTAATATGGGAAAAGGGTCAAAATGTCCCTTCTCTGTAAACTATTCCCACTAAATAGCACTATAATTTAATTCCCTCTAATTAGCCGTAAAACTAATTCCATTCCCTAACCATATTTAACATACACTTAAAACCAACGAAAAACTCGCCCAAATCTCCAAAAAATATCTTTTTTAAAATTCATGATTTTCTTACATTTTCAAACTCATAAATATCCCTTTTCTTTTGGATACTGAACACTCCCTTTCCTTTCGCTATTCATTCGTCATTGTATATAAAATATATCAAAACTTTCTGTCAATCAACTTCTATAAACTCTTTTTCATTCAAAAATTATTCAAATTGATACAAAAAAATGGCTTCAGCTTTGATTTTGATTTCAATAATGATACAATACGGAGGTGACCAGATAAGTGATGTTGCATTCGAAAAATTCACCATCAATGGAGTGCTTTTCAATTTAGATTACAACTATCAATTTTTTGTTGATGAACTGTATAAGCACTTGAATATACAACCAAATTCAGGTTTAATGGACATAAAATACATTGTGAGGGCTGGATCTATGCTTATATACAATGATATGACTGTCAGATTATATATGGAGATGAAGAAAAAAATTTGGACAACAATAAGTATCCATTGTGTATAACACTAAAACATGTATTTGAAAATAGTGAATCCTCAACTTCTAATTTAGCAGAAACATCTCCAACTGCTATAGAGCTTCATCGGATGCCTATTGAAGTGGATCCACTTTCTGATCTGAAGATGATTTTCCTGAGAATGAAAAGGATGAAGAGCCAAAGTGTATAATAATGGATCCACTTCATAGACAAGTTGAAGAAGGTCAATTGTGTTGGGACAAAGATACAATATCTAGTGTGATGAAGCATTATGCAATACAAGAGAGATTTTAGTTTACTGTCAATAGATCATCAACATCAAGGTATGACTAGTGAATATAAACTGTATCAATAAGGTATAGAAAGTTTATCAATGTATTTTATAGACCATATATGAATAGGTTCCCCCCGTACAAACTGTATCAATATGGTGTAGGAAGTGTATCAATATGGTATATGGACTATATATGCATAAGCTTTTCTACATAAACTGAAGCAGTGCGGTATAGGGAATGCAAACATTATGATATATGAACAGTATATGCATAGCTTTTTCTGTATAAAATGCATCAATGTGGTATAGAAAGTGTAACATTATGGTATAGTGGTATATGGACTATATATGCATAAGTTTTCTCTGTATAGACTGTATCAATATGGTATAGGAAATGTATCAATGTGTTTTATGGACTGTATATGCATAGGTCCCCCCTGTATAAACTGTATCAATGTGGTGTAGGGAGTGTATCAATATGGTATATGAACTGTATGTGTATAAGTTTTTCAGTATAAGCTGCAACAGTGTTGTATAGGGAATGCAAACATTATGGTATATGAACAGTATATGTATAGATTTTTCTGTATAAAATGCATCAATATGGTCTGACACCTATAAGATTATGGTATGGGACTATATAAACATTGTATAGGGGCTGTATATGAATAAGTTCTTTGTAGAAACTGTATCAACATGATATAGGGATTTATCAGTATTATTATAACATGTATCTGATAAGAAATATACCTAAAGTAGTTCCTACTTTTGTGGGTAGAGAAGCTGACCCTCGACAAAAAGGAAGTGTAATCAAAACCAAACTAAATGAGACTTCTCTTTTTTCTAATAGCAAAATATTGTTTGTGCCGACGTATTAGCATCACGACTAATCCACCTAGTCCTTGTTGCTTCTCACCAGCACATTGTAACACCCCAAAAATCCAAGCTAAGATTAGAACCATGCTTTAAGTACATGTGAATTTAAACTTCATATTTCAGTTGTATTAGAAGTGATTTAGACATGTATTAAGACCTCAAGTAACTCCTAGCTCATAGCCAAGTTGAAATCTTCCTTACCAGTGGTTTTCTTGTGAAGAATCTTGCAATAGTCAAATTCAAACGAGTATAAATAATATATTCTGGGGTGTTTTTGAGCTCAAGGCCTACCAAATTATAGATATTTGAATTACCTTTCCTACGCATCCATATTCACCTTAATCTAATGTTGGAGCTAAGAGTTATGACCATTTTAGTGAAACACTGTCCAGCAGTGAGAACATATGAGCACATGTACGATCATGGTTACAACATACGACCGTACCATGATCTCGTATGATCTAAACATCCCTGAAACTTGAGGGTTGACATGTATATCTTCCAACCACGAAAGGGAAGCACGACCGTGCTTTGAAACCAAGATTAAAGGCATGATCGTGACTTCAAAACTTGATCTGGCTTGAACTTTCAAGCTACGAACCAAGGCACGATTGTGAATGGGTACCATCCCACAATCGTACCATGGCTCATCTGATCATGTTCAGAGAACCCAAAAGTCCAACCCCTACCACGATCACAACCTATGATCATAGGTAGGACCCACGATCGTGGGAAGGTCTCGTGAGTTCCTCCTAACAGTTTTTCCAGTACGTTTTTATAAGGGCACCTCGATCTTTTCCCACTCTTTTAGTATATAAAATACGTCGATTAAGTCCTTACAAAGATAATTATTAATACTAAAATTTTCCCTAATCCCTAGTTACTCAGAAAATAATCGACACTTAGCATTCACAAAAGAAAAGAGGCGATTTCTCTCTTCTTCAGGCAATTAGGGTTCATCTTCTTCAAGCATCCAATTCCAAAGATTTCTCTAAGGTTTTCATCTCCAGGTATGTGGGATTTTATCAATGGGTTCCTTTCACCCATTGAGTCGCAAAGTTAACTCAAATTTCTTCAAGTTTAATTCACCATTCAAGCCTAAGGTTTCCATGGAAAGTGTGAATTCCTTTAGTTTCCAGTTTCTTCCTTTGACTGAGCCATGAATATATGTTATCCCATGAATTTGAGCACCTTTACATACTCATGGTTATGAACTCTCATTATATTGATGAATTCTTGATTTTGGGCTTGAGTTATGGAATTCCATATTGTGGCTAGTTTATAGCATTGCCATTTTAGTTGCATTTTTCTGAGATGGCGGGTTATGAATACCAGATGACCTAGGATATCATGCATTTTCAGCTGAGTACTCAATCATTCAGTTTTTATGATTTAGTATGCTTTCAGATAAATCACTTATCTTTCAGTTTGAGAAATTCATTATTGTTGAGCATTTTAGTATATCAGTTTACCTTTAGTCGGGAGTAGTACTTAGTACCGAGAGGACACGAGTTCAGATAACCCAATTCCCAAAACTATGTTGCCACCGTAGTTTAATATTATAGTCCTTTTGGACATCAGTTAGTGGATCCCCATCAGCCAGTGTTCGTACCCTTGGTAAGGTACTGAACACCTATCCAACTGGGGTTATTAGTTGGGCTCTATTTAGCTCAGATGAGGTATGTTGATTAATAGTAGCTCCAACAGTTTAGTCTCAGAGCTTGCTTGACCATGTATTCAGTATTTCAGCTTATCTGTCTGTACATATTTATTACTTGGTCTTGCATTAGTTTATTCATGTCACATGCATTATGTTCAGCCTACTTCAGTTATTTTCTTATCCCATATACTCAGTACATTCAAAGTAATGATTGAGTACTTTTTTTTGCGTTATATTATCTTATAATATAGGTTTCGATGTTTAGCATTCGGATCGCGCCTAGTACGATCTCCTATCACATCAGCTGCAGTACTTTGGTGAGTCCTCATCATTCGAGGAATAGTTATCAGTGTTTCATTTTACCCTATTTTAGTTTCATACAGTTGGAGTTAGTTGGGGGCTTTTCCCAACAACTCATCTTATTTAATGGCTTTCAGAAAGTCAGTTAGATTATGTTTTTAGATTTATGAGTTTCATTCAGATATTGTCACTTGGGCGTATTGCCAAATTTATTATCCAGATTATTAGCTTTCGTATAAGTGATTTCTAAATTATTTCAGTATTTATAGTGTCATACTAGGCCATGGGTTAGCTTGGGTTCACTTGTAGCTCTAATCACCGTGTTACGACTAGGGGGTAGTCTCGGGTCATGACAACCTTGGTATCAGAGCCGTAGGTTTAAAATGTCCTAGGGTGTCTGAAAGCTGTGTTAAGTAGAGTCTTATTAATGGGTGTGTAGTGCGCCACACTTATGAGTGAGAGGGTATGAAACATTTTAGGAAAAAGTTTCACTTCTTTCATAATTATATCGTGTGATAGAGTGTGAACTCTACTAAAATCTTCTGCTAACTCATGCTCTACACATTTACATAAAATGCCTACCAGAAGAGCCAATGGAAGGAGAAATTGAAATACAGATGGTAACATGAATGGGAATCCGCAAGAACCACCCGTTCTCGCAGGCCCTTTAAATGAACAAGTCTCGCATGCTGAATTCAGGGCTTTTTTCACAGTTCTAGCTCAGGCCAAGATTGCCCAGACTAATAAGTAGGTTGTTTCCCTAGTTAAACCCACTGGTACCACGGTGGAGACTAGAGTCAGGGTCTTCACTCGAATGAATCCTACTGAGTTCCATGGTTCTAAGACTGAGGAAGATCCGCAAGAGTCTCTTTATGATATTCAGAAGGTTACAGAGATTATGGATGTCACTCCAGTTGAGAGTGCTGACTTAACTGCTTATCAGTTAAAAGGAGTAGCTCATACTTTGTGTAAGTATTGGAAAGAGGATAGGGGTGCATAAGCAGGACCGATAGAATGGGATGAGTTTGTTGCTACTTTTCTGAACAAGTTCTTCCCACTTGAACTAAGAGAGGCTAAGGTGCAGAAATTCGTTAATCTGAAGCAGGGAAGTATGAGCTTGAAAGAGTATTTTCTTAAGCTTACTCAGTTGGCAAAGTATGCTCCAACTATGGTTACTGACTCTAGGGCCAGAATGAGTAAGTTCGTGTCAGGTGTTTTTGAGGACGTGGTCAAAAAGTGTAGGACTACTATGTTAGTTAAGGAGATGGATATCTCCAGATTGATGGTTCATGCTCATCAGATTGAGGAAGATAAAGTCAAGAAAAGAGAGAGAGATAGCAAGAGGGCCAGGACAAGTAACTTTAATTTCTCTCAATAGAGGTCAAATGGTGGTAACCGTTCTTAGTTCCGCCAGAAGTCATCAGTTCCAGCCCTATCTTCTGCTAGTGCTCCAGTGCCCAAATTCAGGAAGGATAATCGGGATAGAGCACCAGGCTCTAAATCCTAAGAAAGTGTTACTAGTGGTCGTACTAACTCAGTTTGCAAGAGGTGTGGTAAAAATCACTAAGGAGAGTGTATGGTCGGTAGTGGGAATTATTTTAGGTGCGGCAAACCAGGACATCATTTGAAGGAGTGACCAAGTGCAAATCGAAAGAGTGGAGATACTCGTCAGCTGACTCAGTCCAATAATTCAGTAGCTCCAGTAGGTAGCCCCACATAACAAGGTACCTCATCTAGTGCAGGTGGCGATCAACATCAGAATAGGGTTTATGCCCTTCAGACCCGACAGGATCAGGAAGGTTCTCATGATATAGTCACTGGTATGTTATAAGTTTTTCAAATTCATGTCTATGCATTATTAGATCTTGGGTCCACACTTTTCTTTGTGACCCTCTATATAACAGTAGACTTAGGTGTCAGTCTCGAAACTCTTTCAAAACCCTTCGCAGTCTCTACTCCAGTTGGTGATTCAGTCATAACTATACAGGTATACAGAAATTTCTTAGTCACAGTTTCTCAGAAAGTCACCTTAGTTGATCTTGTAGAGTTAGACATGATAGATTTCGATATCATTCTTTGCATGGATTGGCTCCACTCTTGCTAGGCCTCTATTGATTGTACAAATAGAGTAGTCTTATTTCAGTTTCCAAATGAATCAGTCATAGAATGGAAGGGTAATACTTCAGTGCCTATAGGTCGGTTTGTCTCTTACCTTAAGGCTATAAAAATAATATCAAAAGGGTGCATTTATCATCTTGTTTGGGTTAAGGATTCAAAGTATGAGACCCCAACTCTTGAGTCAGTTTCAGTGGTTAATGAGTTCCCAGAAGTGTTTCCAAAAGATTTTTCTGGAGTTTCTTCCGAGCGGGAAATTGACTTCGGAATTGATCTCCTCTCTGATACCCCGCCGATCTCATTTCTACCCCACCGAATGGATCCAGCTGAGCTTAAAGAATTAAAGAAGTAGATGAAATATCTTTCAGACAAAGGTTTTATCAGGCCCAACATCTCTTCATGGGGTGCTCTAGTTCTTTTCGTGCGAAAGAAAGACATTTCTCTCAGAATATGCATTGACTACCGTCAGTTGAACAAAGTTACAATCAAGAATAAGTATCCCATTCCCAGGATTGATGACTTGTTCAACTAGCTTCAGGGTGAAAATTGCTTCTCTAAGATAGACCTCAGATCAGGCTATCATCAACTCAAAGTCAGAGAATGTGACAGTCCAAAGATAGCCTTCAAAACTCGGTATGGTCACTTTGAATTTGTTGATATGTATTTTGGACTAATAAATTCTCCTGCAACATTTATGGACTTGATGAATAGGGTGTTCAAGTAGTACTTGGACATGTTTGTCATTGTCTTTATTGATGACATCCTCGTTTATTCTCGAAGTGAGGATGAACATGCAGACCATTTGAGGATTGTTTTGTAGACACTCAAAGATCGCCAGTTATTCATGAAGTTCAGTAAGTGTGAATTCTAGTTGAAATCAGTAGCATTCCTTGGTCATATCATTTCTTGTGAAGGCATTAGGGTTGATACTTGAAAGATCGAAGCAGCGAGGAATTGGCCTACACCCATCTCTCTATCAGATATCAAGAGTTTCTTGGGTTAGCTGGTTACTACAAATGGTTTGTAGAGGGATTTTCCTCTATTTCTTCTCCCATATACAGCTTGACTCAGAAGAAAGTCAAGTTTCAGTGGTTCAATTCTAGCGAGAATAGTTTTCAGGAGTTGAAGACTCGACTTACCTCCACTCCAGTGCTGACTCTGCCAAAGGGTTCAGATGGTTTTGTGGTTTATTGTGATTCTTCCAGAGTTGTTCTTGGTTGTGTGTTGATGCAGCATGGCAAGGTTATAGCGTATGCCTCTAGACAACTCAAGCCTTATGAGAAGAATTACCCAACTTATGATCTTGAGTTGGCAGCTGTCGCTTTTACCTTAAAGATTTGGAGGCATTATTTATATGGGGTTCATGTTGATCTGTTCACTGATCATATGAGCCTTCAGTATATGTTTAGTTAGAAAAATCTAAATCTTCGTCAGAGGATATGCCTAGAGTTATTGAAGGACTGGGAAGCATTGCTCATATTGAGGATGAGAAGAAAGGGTTAGTTCGTGAGGTTCACCAGCTTGCTAGCTTGGGAGTTCGATTGGTTGATTCAGCCGAAGGTAATACCTTGATTCAGAATCTTCCTTTATAGCTAAGGTAAAAAAAACAAACAAGATAATGATCCCATTTTGCTTAAGTTGAAAGAAGTAGTCCAGAGTCAAAAAGTTGAGGTTTTCTCCCAAGGGGGAGATAGTGTTCTTCGTTGTCAGGGTAGACTATGTGTTTCGAATGTAGATGACTTGAGATAGTGGATGCTAGTAGAAGATGACAGTTCTCAATATTCTATTCACCTAGGAGCCACTAATATGTACTGTGATCTACAAAAAGTCTATTGGTGGAATGACATGAAGAAGGATATCACCAAATTTGTGGCTAAGTGTCCAAATTTCCAGCAGCTTAAGGTTGAGCACCAAAGACCTTGTGGTAAGCTTTAGGCTATCAGTATTCCTACTTGGAAGTGGGAAGTGGTGAATATGGACTTCATTATAGGGTTACCTCGTACTCATCGTCAGCATGATTCCATTTGGGTCATTATAGACCGAATGACTAAGTCAGCCTATTTTCTACCAGTTAACACCTCAGATTCAGTCGAGCATTATGCTAGACTCTATCTTTGGGAATCAATGAAGTTACAAGGTATCCCTTTGACCATCATTTCAGATAGGGGTACTCAGTACCTCTCAGTTTTGTAAGACATTCCAGAAAGGTCGTGGTACCCAAGTTCACCTCAGTACAACTTTTCACCTGCAGACAGATGGTCAGGTAGAGTGGACCATTTAGATGTTAGAGGATATGTTGAGGTCATGTGTGATCAATTTCAATGGTAGTTGGGATGATCATTTGCCTTTGATTGAGTTTGCTTATAATAACAGTTATCATTCTAGTATTCAGATGGCCCCGTTTGAAGTACTTTATGGTAGGAGGTGTAGGTCTCCTATTGGGTGGTTTGAAGTTGGTGAAGCTACTTTGATAGGGTTAGATTCAGTCCATGAAGCTATGGAGAAAGTTCAGTTGATTAGAAAAAGATTGAAAATAGCTCTGAGTCGTCATAAGTCTTATGCAGATGTGAGAAGAAGGGAACTTGAGTTTACTATTGGTGATTTGGTTTACTTGAAAATTTCACCCATGAAAGGGGTCAAAAGGTTTGGTAAGAAAGGTAAAATCAGTCCCCGCTATGTTGGTACTTATAAGATTGTGGGTCGTTTTAGCAATGTGGCCTATGAGTTGGATTTGCCCACAGACTTAGCGTCAGTGCATCCAGTCTTTCATGTGTCTTAATTAAAAAAGTGCATTGGTGATCCTGAATCAGTTGGTCCTTTAGATAGTGTGGGTGTGAAAGATAGTAACTTGTACGAAGAGGTCCCAAGTCAGTCCACATATCAGTTATAGACTCAGTATCATGTTAGTATTTAGATCTTAGATTTTTAGTTTTGGGATTGCAGCTCCTTCCCTAACTTTTCAGCTTAGTTAGTTTTCATTCGGGGACGAATGACCCCAAGGGGGAGATATTGTAACACCCCAAAAATCCAAGCTAAGATTAGAACCATGCTTCAAGTACATGTGAATTTAAAATTCATGTTTTAGATGTATTATAAGTGATTTATACATGTATTAAGGCCTCAAGTAACTCCTAGCTCATAGCCAAGTTGAAATCTTCTTTATCGGTGGTTTTCTTGTGAAGAATATTGCCATAGTCAACTTAAAACGAGTATAACTCCTAGGTTATGTTTTATTTTTGATCTCAAGACATACCAAATTATATATATTTGAATTACCTTTCCAACGCATCTAGATTCACCTTAATCCGATGTCGGAGCTAAGAGTTATGGCCATTTTAGTGAAGCACTGTCCAACAGTGAGAACATACGAGCGTAGGTACGATCGTGGTTACTACGTACGATCATTCCATGCTCCCGTATAATCAAAACAGCCCCTAAAACCTGAGGTTTTACATTTATACCTTCCAACCACGAAAGGGAAGCACGATCGTGCTTTGTAACTGATGTGCCATGGTTTCATGGTACTTTCAATGCTTAAAACAAGGAAAATATACAATAACTTGGGTATGTTTGGTTGGTATGATGTGTTTTCTATCCTATTTTGTTTGAAAATAGGTTATGGAGGCAAAATGGAGAAGAAAGGGAGAAACATGCACTAGAATGGAGCATTTGAAGATGAAAGAGCCAAGTCGAAACTGGAGGAGTGACCCACGGCAGGGACTCACGTCCCATGAGTCGACCTACGTCACGTAGGTTGGTACCATGGGTAAACTCCGGAAGATTTTAAGGTGTCCTGATTTCCATGATATGGACCCACGTGACGTGGGTTGGTTCCACGATACCAAGTCACGAAACTATGGAAAGTTGCCAACTTTTTTCTCCTACTTTGTTTAGGATATGATTCACCTTGTATTTATAAATACCCCTATGTTGTCCTATGTTTGGAGTTAGTTAATTACATTGTTTTGGATTATATTTTCATTATTTTGAGTTCATAAACACATTATTGATTTTGTAATCTTGGAACATCGATGATAGGATTTTCATTCATATTGAGATTTCAGAGTTTTCTTCTTATTGTGAGTTTACAATTATGTTTTCATCATTGAATTCGTCTTGTGTTCTTACAATCATGAGTAGCTAATTCCTATAACTAAGGTTGTGTGAACCATGGGGAATTAACGAAATGGGTTAAGTACAAAGAAATTCTGAACCGGTGATGTATTATTATTTCTTTTGTTGTGATTGATCTTCTAACGGTTGCAAATGTTAGAAACTCCCCTGTATTCTAGGCTTTCTCGAGATAGAGATAGAGATTGGGAAAAGGAAATAACAACAGAGATTTTAAGTAACTTGAGTCGTAACAAGGATAGTTATCTGTCGCCACGACCCAAAATCCCATTCGGGCCGGACTGGCACCCGAAGCCGATATGGCCCGAGAGAACCAATCTTTACTTACGATCCTTCGTATGCATATCCTCGTATGAACCTTATGATACCTTATGCAACTATGCGGAAAACATGAACATGGAAACATACGCTATATAAATGTATTTAGGAAACTTGGCCGTTGGAGCCATCAAGTCAAAACGGACATTTGTCTCTTACATCCATAACCCGCATATGTCTACAAAGCCTCTAACCGATCCATAAATACAATAACCTATAGTCGGGACAAGTCCCCACTTTATACAATAATTATAAAACCAAAATAATATACACATATGACGCGGAAAGCCCCGAACCAACTGGAGCTCATCAATGGTCCGCGGATGACTCGTAATCTACTGTGGAGGTCTACTAACACCTGTGCCTGCAGCAAATAAAGTAAGTTCCCCAAAAGGGGTCAGTACGAAGAATGTACTGAGTATGCAAGGCTATAAGAAACTTCATGAAACTTAAACACTTCAATGAACTTGATTTCAAGAGAATAGTCAATGTGGATCAATCATTGCTTAGTATGTGTGGAAATAGGTACTTTATGTTCATTATTCCATTTGCCTTTATGTCCGTTACCCTTAGTAGTTAGAACCGTCAATAATGTATAACCGTTAATATGCAATGCAACCGTCAATATGCAACAGTCAATACGCAACCGTCAATATGCAACCGTCAATATATATATATAGCAGGTTCGGCCCTTAGGGCTACCCCCTGTCAGGTTTGGCATTAAGTTAGGCTTTTGCCCCACTGAGCTTCCCCCCTGCCATCACTCGGAAATCAGTGAAGCAGGTTTGGCATCAAGTTTGGCTTATGCTTCACTGAGCTTTCCCCCTGATCCAACAATATTGGGATCGGCTTGAGTTAGGCTTGCGCCCCCACAAAGCTATCACCCGTACTCAATAAGTATAAAGAAAATATAAAGTAACCATAAGGAAAAATATAAAGTATCCATGAGGAAAATATAAAGTATCCATACGGGAATTACTTCTTCCATTACTTCATTGGATTACTTCTCTCTTTTACTTTTATGAGATTGATACGTTGGGGGATCATAACCTTCTTGGAAACACATAAATGCATTACTTCAATCTTTTATGTTCATGAGATTGGTACTTAGTAGTAATTATAACATTATGGAAGCTTTGGAATTTCGATCAATGATTAAGAGACATTTGAGTCATGATTGGTCCATGATTAAGAAACATGAGAATAATAACATATGACAACCTGAAATGAGATACCTTTTTAACATTTTGGAATGGAACAAGGACAATGACAACATGAACAATATGCTACCGGAGGATACGAAAAGAGTAACCTTACATACCTTGTTGTCTCACTACGAATACACAAGCCTATATGGGGATACAGTAGTTCAGCTTCCTCCTTACGTTTCACTCTACAACACAAGTATGTAACGGCGTACGTTAACAATCAACTCTCTTACAAATGTATAAGTGTCACAATGAGTTACGTGACTGCTATATAGCATCATTTCGTCCTTCACAGTGCAATCCATGGCATCATCATACCAACAACACCACAACATACCACATATTGACCAATACATCATAAACCAATAACATTTTACACCAAGTTTACCATTTACACTTCCTCATTAACACTACGTTACCTTTTCTCCGTCAAGTCACTCGATAGCTTTCAGAATAACACTTTAACATCAATCCATATTTTATACCATTCAAAATACCTCTGGGATACTCCTTTACAGTCATTTAAAAGGTACCATAAGTTGATAATTGCATCCATGAAGGGTATAGGGGTTTCGGGGGGTCAAAGGGATGCAAAAACAATAAATTTGGAGTTCTGGGCCGATCCTCTAAGCCAAATATGCCCACAGGTGACCTTTGGTAGTAGCCAGAGGCACCTGCGTTGGCACCTGCGCCCGCAGGTGCTTCGTCTGCGAGGGATGGTGCCTGTTTCGGCCAAAAAGGGTCTCTTTTTGGGTCTTTTCATGCAATGAATGGTCCATGATCATATCTAAACTTATTTTAACATATTTTTGATCATATTACATGCCAAAAACCAGCCATGGTCTCACAACACACAAAAACATCACCAAAACCTCACTTTCCTTTCATTACGCCCCCAAATCCGTAATCAAATTTACAACAACAATTCCAAACATTGTATACAAGGGTAAACCAAGGTAAGACTATATTCACATCTCACATGTCAATATTGAATCCATCAAGTTCATTTCCTTCAATATCACAAGTCCATGTTCAAGTTTACAAGACACAACCATCCTCCGATTTAGCAAACATGCAATATTACACATATAGTGAATTCTCAATACATCACCAACATAACCAACATCATATATGCACCCTCTCATGCACATAATATATTAAACCATGAGAATAAATACTTACCAAGGCTTGAAAAGAGTTGATCTTGTCCAAAGGGATGAAGGCCTAGGGTTTGTGTGTGTAGAGAGAAATTTTGGGAAATTTCTAGAAAAAGCATGAGAGTTCAAAATGAGTTAAAATCTGATTTTTGGCTCTATTTATAGCCCCTCACTAATGATCCTTATCCACACACTTAGTGGTTTACTTGGTCAATGAAAGAGCAATTAAAGCATGGTTCAAATTTCCATTTGGGCCATGTCTTCTTATTAATATGGGGCTCCATTTGGGCCCAATAACTTAAGCCCACAAATTTTAATGCATAAATCATCAAAGCTCTCATGTTTCATTATTTCCATAAATGTTACGGGAATTAATTAGACTCAGAAACTTACGGGGTGTTACATCATTCCCCCCTTAGAAACATTCGTCCTCGAATGTTAATAGTAGTAGCAGCCGACCTAAACAAGTTTCAATCTAAATGCATTTGTCATATTGTCACATACATATCATGCTCGTACTTACTTGTTACTATTCCAATTCAGCATCTTAGATTTTCTCTTCGGTCTGTAACAAATACGGGTACTTAGACTTCATCATTTATGAGGCTTCTCATGTGATTTGTTCTACTTGTTGATTTCTCCTAAGTACCTTTACGGAAGCTTACTCCTTTATTCCTTAACTCTTTCACTTGTCGATTCAAAATAGCCATAGGGATTTCTTCATAGGGGAGATCCTACGTAACTCGTACGTCTTTAATGGAAGCAACATAAGATGGATCTCCTATACATTTTCGGAGCCTCGAAACATGAAATACTAAATGAACTGTGGAGGGTTTTTGGGGTAATAATAGTTTATATACGGCTTACCTAACTCTTCGCGTAGTCTCACATAGTACATTATATCGGCCCAACTTTCCTTTCTTTCGTACAAAGCCTCATAAGGTGTCATTTGATGCTTGAATTCAATAGGCGATAGAGGTTCCTCCCAACTACCTTTAAATTTCCATGTTAATCATATCCCACTCCCACTGCAGGATGACTGCATTGCATATAATCTCCAAATTTTGGATGTTCCACCTTTACTTATTGACAATTCATACAATAAGTTACAATTTTTTTTACAATGTTTCTTTCATATAACCTTACCGCATTTGAAAAGCTATCTTGGGTATATCTTGTTCTCTAACCCTTACTTGTCGCTATCCCGATCTCAAGTTAACTTTTGAGAACCATCTGACACCCTATAATTGGTCGAATCTATACACATAATACTGGTGCGTCCCAAGGGGACATACTAGGTCTTATGACTCCCTTGGATATCATTTTCCTTACCTTAAGATAGGAAGTAACCCCATATTACCTTTCCATTCAAAAACATTCCTGAGTGAAACAGGAAGATGTATCGCCTTAGCTCAGTAATCTATCGTGGCTTAGTGAGAAGCCAACCAATCTACACCCATTGTAGTATCAAAATCTACCATTTTTAGCTCAATATAATCAACCCATGTGACATTCTCACCAATAGGTACCATACAGTTACTATATAATCCCTTGACTATAGTGGATTCACCAACAGGTGTAAATACTCCAAATGGTCTAACTAATAATTCTTATGTTCTTTCAATTTCGTAGCGGTCAATGGAGTAATATATGATAATGTTGAACCCGGATCAATCGATGCATATATAGATACATTAATGAAAACCACAGAGAATATACCTGTAGCGACATCAGGATGGGCCTCCACATTCTGCTGACCCGCTAGAGCATAAGTACGGTCCTGTATTCCGCTAAAACTGTCTGCTCCTCTAGTACCGTTACCACGAACAACCGGCTGCATATCTTGGCCTAAGAAAGGAACCGATGATGACGGTGCAACGGTTGACCCCGTAGGTAGCATAATAATGCCTATGCCCCTTGTTGGGCAATCTCTCACCATGTGCCCGGACATACCGCACCAAAAGCAAATATTGGTCCCAAACCGGCATTCCTTTAAATGAAGCTTTCCACAGTGTGGACACGACTGGCGAGG
Organism: Capsicum rhomboideum; assembly: GCA_031232105.1. Taxonomy (NCBI): domain Eukaryota; kingdom Viridiplantae; phylum Streptophyta; class Magnoliopsida; order Solanales; family Solanaceae; genus Capsicum; species Capsicum rhomboideum. The sequence continues at coordinate 19,985,477 of CP124719.1, read as the reverse complement.
AAACCCCGATTGGTTCATACTTCCTTGCTCTTGATACCCCACTAGTTGTGGACCTTGAATTCCACTACTTTGCCCAACGTGACTGCCTCTAGACCCTTGGAACTGGGGTTGAGTGCCTACTATAGGATGAGAAAGTGATGGTCTCGGCGGTCTACTAAAATCCCGAGGCCCATATTCTCCTTGGGACACCATGTACTGTCCCATAGGTCTAGGTTTCTTTGACGGCCCCTCTTCTGCTTTGTGCATCTTTCTTCTCTCCCTCTGATCCTCCATCTTTTGTACAAAAGCCTGTATTCTGGCTATATCCATATCTCTATTCTGAGCAACAATGGTACAGTCTCTGACCAATGATGGATCCAATCGATCCACATAACGATGAACTCTATCAGTCATAGTGGCTACCATATGGGGAGCATATCTGGCCAAAGAATTAAACCGAAGACTGTACTCCCGGACACTTATATTCCCTTGGCGAAGATTTAGAAACTAATCTGCGCGTGCCTCCCGAATCTCATATGGAAGGTAGTGATCCAGGAATGCCATTTTAAATTCTTCCCAACTAGCCGGGGGTGCACCAATTCCCCTAGCTCGCTTCCAATCTTCATACCATAATATAGCCTCTCCTTTCAATCTATACGCCGCGAGTTCAACTGTTTCTACACCAAATATGTGCATAACATCCAAAGCCCTTTTGATTTGATCAATAAAATCCTGCGGGTCCTCATTAAGATCCGACCCATTGAATATAGGAGGGTCTAATTTTAGGAAATCCTGCGTCCTTCGACTAGCTGCCCTAGCCTCACTGTCAGTACTTGTCGTTGGACCAGCTTGTCCTTGATTCTGCACTGCAATTAGCTGAATCAACATATATACTGCATTTCTTATATACTGGTCAGTGACATTAACAGGTGTCTCAACAGGTTCTTCTCTCCTTCTCGGCTCTTCTGGAGCTGGAAAAGTAGAAGAAGCCCGCGATGCAAACTCACTCTCAGCTTCATCTTGCTCAACCCGTTCAGGTGGTAAGTTACTAGGTCCTTCTACGCCAATCCTATCTAGCTTCTTCATTTTTCCCCTGCCTCTTCTTGTAATCGGCATTTCTTACTATACCAAAGAAAAACAATTACCATGATCAGATACATTTCAACTTACAACACTGGCTCTATTGCACGATCTAGAATTGAAGAAAAGAAACAACATCCTAAATGCCCCATAGCCTCCTGCTCATAACTGTGGTGCACAACACATCCATGAACAAGACTCTACTCAGACACGGCTTTGTAGACACCCTTAAAACGACCTGCTCTGATACCACTTTTGTCACGACCCGAAATCCCATTCGGGCCGGACTGGCACCCAAGCCGATATGGCCCGAGATAACCAATCTTTGCTTATGATCCTTCGTATGCATATCCTCGTATGAACCTTATGCAACTATGCGGAAAACATGAACATGGAAACATACGCTATATAAATTTATTTAGGAAACTTGGCCGTTGGAGCCATTAAGTCAAAACGGACATTTGTCTCTTACATCGACATTTATCTCTTACATCCATAACCCGCATATGTCTACAAAGACTCTAACCGATCCATAAATACAACAACCTATAGTTGGGACAAGTCCCCGCTTTATACAATAATTACAAAACCAAAACAATATACACATATGACTCGAAAAGCCCCGAACCAACTGGCGCTCACCAATGGTCCGCGGATGACTCGTAACCTACTGTGGAGGTCTACTAACACCTGTGCCTGCAACAAATAAAGTAAATTCCCCAAAAGGGGTCAGTACGAAGAATGTACTGAGTATGCAAGGCTATAAGAAACTTCATGAAACTTAAACACTTCAATGAACTTGATTTCAAGAGAATAGTCAATGTGGATCAATCATCGCTTAGTATGTGTGGAAATAGGTACTTTATGTTCATTATTCCATTTGCCTTTATGTCCGTTACCGTTAGTAGTTAGAACCGTCAATAATGTATAACCGTTAATATGCAATGCAACCGTCAATATGCAATCGTCAATATGCAACCATCAATATATATATATAGCAGGTTCGGCCCTTAGGGCTACCCCCTGTCAGGTTCGGCATCAAGTTAGGCTTTTGTCCCACTGAGCTTCCCCCCTGCCATCACTCGGAAATCAGTGAAGCAGGTTCGGCATCAAGTTTTGCTTATGCTTCACTGAGCTTTCCCCCTGATCCAACAATATCGGGATCGGCTTGAGTTAGGCTTGCGCCCATACAAAGCTATCACCCATACTCAATAAGTATAAAGAAAATATAAAGTAACCATAAGGAAAATATAAGGTAACTATGGGGGAAAATATAAAGTAACCATAAGAAAAATATAAAGTAACCATGGGGGAATTCCTTCTTTCATTACTTCTTATTACTTCTCTCTTTTACTTTAATGCCTTATGATACCTTATGCAACTATGCGGAAAACACGAACGTGAAAACATACGCTATATAAATGTATTTAGGAAACTTGGCCGTTGGAGCCATCAAGTCAAAACAGACATTTGTCTCTTACATCCATAACCCGCATATGTCTACAAAGCCTCTAACCAATCCATAAATACAACAACCTATAGTCGGGACAAGTCCTCGCTTTATACAATAATTACAAAACCAAAATAATATACACATATGACTCGGAAAGCCCCGAACCAACTGGAGCTCACCAATGGTCCGCGGATGACTCGTAACCTACTGTGGAGGTCTACTAACACCTGTGCCTGCAGCAAATAAAGTAAGTTCCCCAAAAGGGGTCAGTACGAAGAATGTACTGAGTATGCAAGGCTATAAGAAACTTCATGAAACTTAAACACTTCAATGAACTTGATTTCAAGAGAATAGTTAATGTGGATCAATCATCACTTAGTATGTGTGGAAATAGGTACTTTATGTTCATTATTCCATTTGCCTTTATGTCCGTTACCCTTAGTGGTTAGAACCGTCAATAATGTATAACCGTTAATATGCAATGCAACCATCAATATGCAACAGTCAATACGCAACCGTCAATATGCAACCGTCAATATATATATATAGCAGGTTCGACCCTTAGGGCTACCCCCTGTCAGGTTTGGCATTAAGTTAGGCTTTTGCCCCACTGAGCTTCCCCCCTGCCATCACTCGGAAATCAGTGAAGCAGGTTCGGCGTCAAGTTTGTCTTATGCTTCACTGAGCTTTCCCCCTGATCCTGCAATATCGGGATTGGCTTGAGTTAGGCTTGCTCCCCCATAAAGCTATCAACCGTACTCAATAAGTATAAAGAATATATAAAGTAACCATAAGGAAAAATATAAAGTATCCATGAGGAAAATATAAAGTATCCATACAAGAATTACTTCTTCTATTACTTCATTGGATTACTTCTCTCTTTTACTTTTATGAGATTGATACGTTGGGGGATCATAACCTTCTAGGAAACACATAAATGCATTACTTCAATCTTTTATGTTCATGAGATTGGTACTTGGTAGTAATTATAACATTATGGAAGCTTTGGAATTTCGATCAATGATTAAGAGACATTTGAGTCATGATTGGTCCATGATTAAGAAACATGAGAATAATAACATACGACAACCTGAAATGAGATATCTTTTTAACATTTTGGAATGGAACAAGGACAATGACAACATGACAATATGCTACAGGAGGATACGAAAAGAGTAACCTTACATACCTTGTTGTCTCACTACGAATACACAAACCTATATGGGGATACAGTAGTCCAGCTTCCTCCTTACGTTTCACTCTACAACACAAGTATGTAACGACGTACGTTAACAATTAACTCTCTTACAAATGTATAAATGTCACAATGAGTTACGTGACTGCTATATAGCATCATTTCGTCCTTCACAGTGCAATCCATGGCATCATCATACCAACAACACCACAACATACCACATATCGACCAAGACATCATAAACCAATAACATTTTACACCAAGTTTACCCTTTACACTTCCTCATTAACACTACGTTACATTTTCTCCGTCAAGTCACTCGATAGCTTTCACAATAACACTTTAACATCAATCCATATTTTATACCATTCAAAATGCCTCGGGGATACTCCTTTATAGTCATTTAAAAGGTACCATAAGTTGATAATTGCATTCATGAAGGGTATAAGGGTTTCGGGGGGTCAAAGGGATGCAAAAACAATAAATTTGGAGTTCTGGGCCAATCCTCTAAGCCACCTGCCCCCACAGATGGATGACCTGCGTCCGCAGGTGACCTTTGGCAGTAGCCAGAGGCACCTGCGTTGGCACCTGCGCCCGCAGGTGCTTCGTTTGCGAGGGATGGTGCCCGTTTCGGCCAAAAAGGGTCCCTTTTTGGGTCTTTTCATGCAATGAATGGTCCATGATCATATCTAAACTTCTTTTAACATATGTTTGATCATATTACATTCCAAAAACCAGCCATTCCTTTCAATACGCCCCCAAATTCGTAACCAAATTTACAACAACAATTCCAAACATTGTATACAAGGGTAAAACAAGGTAAGACTATATTCACATCTCACATGTCAATATTGAATCCATCAAGTTCATTTCCTTCAAGATCACAAGTCCATGTTCAAGTTTACAAGACACAACCATCCTTCTATTTAGTAAACATGCAATATTACATACATAGTGAATTCTCAATACATCACCAACATAACCAACATCATATATGCACCCTCTCATGCACATAATATATTAAACCATGAGAATAAATACTTACCATGGCTTGAAAAGAGTTGATCTTGTCCAAAGGGATGAAGGCCTAGGGTTTGTGTGTGTAGAGAGAAATTTTGGGAAATTTCTAGAAAAAGCATGAGAGTTCAAAATGAGTTAAAATCTGATTTTTGGCTCTATTTATAGCCCCTCACTAATGATCCTTATCCACACACTTAGTGGTTTACTTGGTCAATGAAAGAGCAATAAAAGCATGGGTCAAATTTCCATTTGGGCCATGTCTTCTTATTAATATGAGGCTCCATTTGGGCCCAATAACTTAAGCCCACAAATTTTAATGCATAAATCATCAAAGCTCTCATGTTTCATTATTTCCATAAATGTTACGGGAATTAATTAGACTCAGAAACTTACAGGGTGTTACATTATCTGATATCTAGGAGAAGGGTTAGTAGTGCAACATTCGGAGACCGAAAGGAGAAGAGTGAAATTCGTCTAACCAAGGTCGAGAGATGTTTAGATGAACCTAATTTGTTTGATTTTACATGCAGCGCATCAGAACAGTTTTTTGGCACGAGCAATTGGTGGAGTTAAGGAATCATTGGGGATCACAGTCCTAGTGTATTTCTTATATTAATTTCAAAGCTGAAAATCAACAATCGTTACTGTTACTATTTTCTTACAAAATCCTCATTTTTACTTACTTGCCAATTACTCGGACAAGCACTCCACCTAATTTTGTCCTATTCCCTGTGGGATCGACCCCAACTTAGTTGGGTTCTATATTTGATTCAATGATCGCGTTATATTTTTTTGGAGGTATAGTTTGGGTGACATCAAATTTTGGCATCATTTCCGGGGACTACGGTTACAGAGTTGATTAGTTTGCTTATTGAAGTTGATTGGTTTAATTTCTTTATACTTTTAAGGGCACACGCCGGTGCATGTCCAACACTAGGAGTTAAGGAAATCCCTTGATTCCACTTGACACTGAGATAGAAAGAACACTGAGAGTAAATTGAATAATGGTAAACACCAACGTAGTTTAAAACCTTACAGTCGCGGAAGGTATTTATAACCAGCCACCAATTCATCTTATTGGTCATAAAACTGCAGAGAAAATCACTGCTCGATTAACGATTGAGGAAAATGTGAGGTAAGCAACTGTTAGACAAGCAGATAGAGATCATCAAGGAATACAAGAAGCAACACAACGTCTTGTTGCACTTGAAGAGAGACAAAGAAGAATAAGGGTGCAACAACCACTTCAAAGACCATAATGCCGGTTTATGATGATCTCGAAGAAGAGGATTGGCTTATTTCAAGCTGGTTGAGACTGGTTTCGTTATTCCACCGGAGGTACCTCAGGGCACTATGTTCAACATTACAAGTGCCATGATCTACCTTTTAAACTTGAAAGACGTATTCGTCGGTCTTTCTACAGATGATCTGAACATGTATGTGATGAACTTTGTGGGGGTCTGCACTTCATATAATTTTCTTGGAGTTGACCAAGAGGCTATTCGGTTGAGATTATTTCCATTCTCTCTAACAGAAGAAGCAACTTTATGGTTGGCTGAATTACCACGAGGTTCCATCACTACATGACAAGAATTGAGAAATCAGTTTCTTAAAAGATTTTTCCCACCCTCCAAGATGCTACAATTGAAGGATGAGATTTAGAGTTTTAGACAGCTACATTCTGAATCACTTTACGGGACTTGGGTTCGGTTCAAGATGAAGTTACAAAATGTTCCAAACCATAGGATGGATGGTAAAAATTTACTTGAGATCTTCTATAGAGCTTTAAACGCCAACATCAAGGCTGTAGTAGATACTATCACCGGCGAAACATTTAAGAGTCTAAGATGGGAACAAGCTTCAGAGATTTTAGATTGTATCATTAAGATAAACCGAGGATGGCATACTCGGGAGACAGATACACCTGCTGGAATGTATGCTACTGGAGCCTCGGCAACACATTGGGCTTTGGATGAATCTGTAGCTCAAGAAATCGCACAGTTGAGGACAAAAATTGGCTTGCTAGCTAAACAAATTGCGGCTGGAGATACTGAGAAGGTGCATGCCGTAGGTGCACAAGGTAAAACACCTAGGCATAACGATTATGAATTTGATGAGGAGGCTAAGTACTTGGATCGAGAAGTGGCGGGTTTTCTAGCCAAAGGCCAAGGGTCTAATCAAGACTTTTGGAAATCAAGGCAAGGGAATCAAGGTTGAAACTACTATGGAGACAATTACAACAAGTCAACATATAGAGATAGAGACCAAGATCGTGACGGTGATTGGAGGCAAAAGGATGATTACAAAGAGAAGAGTGGTGCATATGTTCCATCGAGAAACCGCGATACTGATTATGGAAATTAAAGAATGGAAGCCCTTCTTAATAAACTAGTTAAAGGGTCAGAGAGCTAGGAGATTTTCTTGAAAGAGATTAGGTCGGACATTTCGGGAATAAATCAGAAAGTAAAAATCATTCGACTGCCATAAAATAGTTAGAACAACAGTTCGGGTAGATATCAGTGGAATTGAACCAACGTCAAGCAGGCACCCTTCCGAGCAACACCGTCCAGAATCTGAAGAATGATAGTCATTGTTTAGCCATTACTACTAGAAGTGGGAAGTGTACGACTGACCCATCTATGCCTATGGATAATGGTAAGAAAGATGAGTCGGTGGTAGTTGATAAAGTGACTGAAATAGAGCCAGCTAATTCAGAAGTTGATGGAAACACAGCTCACAAGCCACAAAATATTGATAATTAAACTAAGTCTAAAAAGAGGAAGGAGAAAGAGGCTACTCAAGTTTTGAAACCTATTCCATGACCTCCTCCTCCCTTTCTTTAAAGGTTGAAGAAGAAAGCTGAAGAGCATAAATACTAGAAATTTATTTCAATGTTAAAAGAGTTATCAGTAAATATTCCTCTTGTCGAGGCTTTGGAACAAATGTCAGGTTACATGAAATTTATGAAAGATTTGGTGACGAAGAAAAGATCTGTCAGTTTTGAGCTAGCAGATAATTTAACCATTGTAGTGCAATTGCTTCTCGTTCACTTGTAGAGAAAAAAAGAAGATCCAGGAGCCTTCATAATTCCTTATACTATCAGGTCCTACAACTTTGCAAAGGCACTGTGTGATTTAGGTGCTAGCATTAACTTAATTCCACTAGCCTTGTTTGAACAGTTAGTATTGGAAGCACAAAACCCGACTTTGATGAGACTTTTTATGGTGGATAGAACTATGAAAAAGTCGGTTGCATCTTATATGATGTTTTGGTAAAGGTGGCATATTTCATCTTTTCGACTGACTTTGTAATTCTACACTGTGAGATTGATTTCAAGGTTCCCATAATCTTGGGAAGACCATTCCTTGCTACCGGTCGTGCATTAGTTGACATGGAAACTGGGAAAATGAAGTTCAGGTTGAATGTTGAGCAGGTTACCTTCAATGTTTGTCATTTATGAAGCAACCAAGAGACATGCATGTAATTTCGGTGATTGATACAACTGAAAAAACAGATTTGGTGGTTCCTATCGAAGAAAGTTTGAGAGTTGAAGCCCTATGAACTTCGATAGCAATGGTATTGATGAGTACGATGAGATGGTTGGTGCACTTACTGGTAGGGGATCATGCACTTATGCTCCAAAGAAACTTGATCTTGATTTGAAGAATAGGGTGACCCCACCGACTTGCCCTTCTATTGAGGAGCCTCCAGTTTTGGAGCTTAAGTGTAACACCCCGTACTTACCAAACCCTACTTGACGATATTGGACAATGGATACTTAAGTGTTGAGATTCAAAGGTATGTATTATGTAATGTTATTGATGAGTTAATTGATATTGGGCCTAGTACAAGGGATTAGACCCTCGAGGGAGGTGTAACACTCCGTATGTTGCCGAACCTATACGACTACCTGTACATTATTAGAAATATGACAACATGAGAGAATTGATAATTTTTGTATTGAAATGTGGGAATTTAATAAGTCTTGTATTATTGGGCCCAACTATGAAGCCCAAAATGAACAAGAGGACATGGCCCAATATAACAATTTGACCCATTCTCCCAATCTTCCATTTGACCAAATCAACCATGCATTTAATGCCAAGAGATGGATAAGGGTGACTTGAGGGACATATATATATATATATATATATATATATATATATATATATATATATATAATGATTATATACAAAAGTTAGTGGGCTAAAGAAGTCTTGAGCCATTGGGCTCAATAGGGGCCCAAATTTACATGGAAGACATGGCCCAAATGGGTAATTGACCCATTCTTGCATGACCAAATCCATGAGGCAATTATTGACCCAATTGTATTGGATAAAGATGACTTTAAAGGGTCTATAAAAGGTGGAAAAAATTAGATTTATTCACCATTTTACACATGCCAAAGTCTAGAAATTTCCACAAGATTCTCTCAACTCAAACCCTAAGCCTTCATCCTTTTGTCCAAAGATCATCACTTGGTGAGTATTGTTAAGTGGATATTATTATGGTTTCATATATTTTATTCATGGAAAATGATTTATGTTATGTTGGTTATGTTGGTGGAGTGTGAGAAGTTCACTATGTGTGAAGTGTATGTGTTTGTTAATTCGAAGGATGGTTTTGCCTTGTAAAATTGAACATGGTCTTGTGGTCTTGAAGAAAATGAATTTGATGGATTCAATATTGTCATGTGATATGTGATTATAGTCTCCCCTTGTTTGGTCATGGTGTATAATGTTTGGAATTTCTATTGTGAAATTGGTTATGGTTTTGGTGGCGGATTGGCCGTAAAGTGTCATTTTGGTGTTGTTATTTGTGTTGTGAGACCATGAATGATTTTTGGCATATAATATGATCAAAAATATGTTAAAATAAGTTTGGTTATTATCATGGACCATTCATTGCATAAAAAGACCCCAAAAAGACCATTTCGGACCAAAACAGGCACCCGCCCTCGCAGACGAAGCACCTGCGGGCGCAGGTGCCAACGCAGGTGCCTCTGGCTACTGCCAAAGGTCACCTATGGATGCAGGTCATCCACCTATGGGCGCATGTGGTTAGCGTATCGGCCCAGAACTCCGAATTGCTTGTTTTTGCATCCCTTTGGCCCCCGAAACCCCTATACCCTTCATAGATGTAATTATCAACTTGTGATGTCGTTTTAATGACCTTAAAGTGTTGTATGAATGTATGTTGGACTGTATTAAATGTGTATGGTTGTTCATATGTTGTTATGAGGCAAATTGATAAGCGTAAATGTGACGGAATGGAAATGAGAAGGCATAAAGGGTAAGTGTGATGCGAAATGCTATTGTTGTATGAAATCTTGGTCAATGAGTGGAATGTTATGGTAGTGTTAGCATGTTGATGCGATAAATGACATTGTAAGAAGGCGAAATGATGTTCTAAAGTAACTATGTGATTCATGGTCATCTTGTGCACTTGTAAGGTAGTTGGTTGCTAATATAAGCTTCGTTATGTACTTGTGATGCAGAGTGAGACGTAAGGAAAGAGCTGGACTATTGTATTTCCATATAAGCTTGGGTATTCATAGTGAGACGCAAAGGTATGTAAGGTTATTCTTCTATTTCCTCCTGCAACATATGGTGTTCATATTGTCATGGTACTCATTCGATTTCGAAATACTCTAAGGTATTCCGTATCCGATAGTTGGCTAGAGTTACTCATATGTCCCTTACTTATTGGTCAATAGTGAATCATATGACTCATGTTCATTGGTTGACTCATGTTCATTGATGGACTCATGTCCATTGGTTGACTTATGATCATTGGCTAGTATGTTAAAAGTTCTATAAGGTTCTAAGGTAGCACATTTCTAGTTGGTGACCAGTTGAAATCCAAATGTATCGTATTTAGTGATCATTATCCTAAGATTTCAAAAGTGTTCTATTCCGAAGGGGTTCTATAGTATTCCAACTAAGGTTGATATATATTGTTATTCATATGTGTTTTACTCCTAGACGAATCATGACCCACTTAGTTCTTATTTATGGACGGAAGTTCTTAAGTTGTCATATGTTATAAGGTCTAAGAGAACTATCTCGACAAGAGTAATGGGGTAAAGAGGGCTTGTTTAGTTTGAATAGCATTATTCCAATCATGTCATGGTCCAAGTTCCAATAGAGTTATATACATGCCTCATATTCATTAGCAATGTTCCAAAAGTCCAATGAGGTTATGTTCCAAGGTTTCAATAGTAGTTATACTCATGTATCTTGTTCATTGATCATTGTCCAATGGTTCCAACAGTGTTATGTTTCCATGAAGGCTATGTTTCCAATAATGCTTATTCACATGTTTCTCACTCATTGATTATTGATCCAAAGCTTCAAAGAAAGTTGTGACTAACATTGTAATAATCTATCATAAGCAAAAGTACCAATCTCTCACAAGTTAAAGTATCAATCTCAAAAGTAAAGAAATGAAGTAAGAACAAAGTAATGATGATGATGATGTTCCTTTATCCATGGGGTGCAAACACCTGCATGATGATGTTCATTTATCCATGGGGTGCAAGAGCACCTGCATGATGACATGATCTTATCCATGGGGTAAAAAGAATACCTGCATGATGATGATATTTTATCCATGGGGTGAAAATATCACCTGCATGATGAGGGCCCTAACAGCATATGAGCAATGTAAAAAGTAAAGTAAAGTAAAGGCAAGGGAAAGAAAGAACGTAATGTACATGGTATCCCACATACAAAAAGAGAGTTTATTCACATTTGCTATTTCTCTTATATTGATTCCATGGTTGTTGTTATTATGTACGAATCATTGGAGATGATAATAAAGAAAGAAAGGTACATGGTTCTACATATAGAGTTCCTCTTATAATTATTTCCATTGAAGTTCTTATGTATTGATACAGTTTTCTTATGGCCTTACATACTCAGTACATTCTTCGTACTGACCCCCTCGGGGGACTTACCTTACATGTTGCAGGTGCAGGCATTAGTAGACCTCCACAATAGGATGACAGTATTTGCTGATTTTTGGTGAGCCCCAGTTGGTTCGGGACTTTTTGAGTCATAGTTATGCATTGGATTTGATGTTGTAGATGTTATGAAATGGTCATGTATGTATTTAGAGGCTTTTGTAGACATGTGTGGGTATATGGATGTAAGATATATACGTTCAGTTTGACGAAATGGCCCCAACGGCTAAGTTTTATATATGTATATATATGGCATTTCATATTCCATCAATTACATGAGATAGTGTGTTATTCATAAAAGGGACATGCATATGAACGAACGTGAGCAAAGATTGGTTCTCTCGGGCCATATCGGCTTCGGGTGCCAATCACGCCTCGTAGGGATTCGGGGTGTGACATTAAGGCTCTTCCGTCTCACCTTCACTATGCATTCTTGGGATCCAACAACACCTTGCCCATTTTTTATTTCTGCTAAGTTGGTGGAGTGACAAGTAGAGGCTTTTGTTTCGGTGCTGAAAATCTTTAAGAGGGCCATTGGTTGGTCCATTGCTGACATTATTGGGATTCCACCCGGCATTTGCACTCACAAAATTTAGCTTGATCCTGAGTGCATACCAAGAATTGAGAATCAACGTCGTCTGAACCCACCTATGCAAAAAGTTATGAAGAAAAAAATTGTCAAGTGGTTAGATACAGATGTGGTTTACCCCATTGCTGATAGCAAGTGGGTTAGCCCAGTTCAGTGTGTGCCAAAGAAGGAAGGAATCACTGTGGTTCCAAACGACAAGAATGCGTTAATAACAATAAGGCCGGTTACTGGATGGAGAGTTTGCATGGATTATCAAAAACTAAATTCTTGGATCGATAAGGATCACTTTCCTATTCCCTTCATGGATCAGATGTTAGATCTTCTTGCTGGTAGAAAATGGTATTTTTTTCTTGATGGTTATTCGGGTTGTAATCAGATTTACATTTCTTTCGAGGACCAAGAGAAGACCACTTTCACTTGTCCATATGGGACGTTTGCATTCAAAAGGATGCCTTTCGGTTTATGTAATGCACCGACCACTTTTCAACATTGCATGATGTCCATTTCTCCGACATGGTGGAAGACACTATTGAGATTTTTATGAATGATTTCTCTATTGTGGGAGACTCATTTGATGACTGCTTTGCCTACCTTACTAATGTGTTGCAAAGATGCAAGGGGTGCAACTTAGTGTTGAATTGGGAAAAATGTCACTGTATGGTTAATAAGGGTATCGTATTGGGGCATCGAATCTCAAAGAAGGGTGTTGAAGTTGACAAAGCCAAATTTGAGGTGATTGAAAAGTTACCCCTACCTATTTTGGTGAAAGGAATTTGAAGTTTCTTGGGACATGCAGGGTTCTATAGAAGATTCATCAAGGATTTCATTAAGATTGCACATCCATTATGCAAGCTTTTAGAGAAGGAGGTGAAGTTTGTGTTTGATGAGGCTTGCCTAAAAGCGTTTGAGTGTCTGAAAAAGAAGTTGATTTCAGCCCCGATCATTGTTTCTCTAGATTGGACGATGCCATTTGAGGTTATGTGTGATGCTAGCGGTGTGGCCTTAGGTGCAGTCCTTTATTATGCTAGCAAAGCACTTAATCCAACTCAAAAGAATTATACTGTAACCGAGCAATAATTGCTAGCTGTGGTCTTTGCTGTTGTTAAATTTTGATTTTATTTGATTGGTACGAAGGTGATTGTTCATACATACCATGCAGCACTTAGATATCTTATGTCAAAGAAGGACGTCATTCCAAGACTGATTCGGTAGGTGCTCCTAGTGCAAGAATTTAATTTTGAGGTCAAGGACAGAAAGGGGACTGACAAACAGGTCACAAACCATCTATTATGCCTTTAGGAGGAGGCCATGCTTAAATTAAGGGATGATCTTGATATTGATGATACTTTTCCAGATGAGCAAGTGTTGGCAACATTACAAGATTTAATCCCTTGGTTTGCAGATTTTGCCAACTTTTTGGCAAGTGCTCTAGTCCCGAAAGAGATGTCGTATCAGCAGAGGAAGATATCATGCAAGAGGTGAGAAAATTCTTTTGGGATGAGCCTTATTTATTTAGGGTGTGTGCAAATAGTACAATTAGAATATGTATTTCAGAGGTCGAGATGATGAGTATTTTGGAAGCATGACATTTATCTCCAGTTGGGGGTCATCATGGAGGTGCGTGAACTGCCCATAAAATCTTGCAATGTGGGTACTATTGGCCCACCATTTATAAAGATGATCATGACTATGCTCGTCCTTGTGACCAATGTCAAAGGTAGGGGAACATCTCGCTCAAACACGTTCTGCCAATGACGATTATTTTTGAGCTTGAGTTATTCGATGTATGGGGTATTAACTTTATGGGCCCGGTTGTGAGTTTTCATGGGATGAAGTATATCTTGGTAGCTATTGACTATGTTTAAAAGTGGGTGGAGGCAATTGTGCTTCCCAATAATGAAGGAAGGAGTGTCACAACATTTGTGAAAATGAATATATTTTCACGATTCGGTACACCCCGAGTTATCATTAGCGATGGAGGATCCCATCTCTGTAATCGACTGTTCAAAGTCTTTTTTGAAAATTATGGTGTCAAACACAAGGTGGCAACACCTTGTCATCCTCAGACAAGCGGACATGTTTAGGTGTTTAATCGCGAGATTAAATCTATCTTGGCGAAGACGGTAAATGCCAACAAGACTGATTGGGCCAGAAAGTTAGATAATGCATTATGGGCATATCAAAATGTATTCAAAACACCAATTGGTACATCTCCATATCAGCCGGTGTTTGGGAAATCATGCCATTTGCCTATCGAGCTTGAACATAAGGCAATATGCGCATTGAAGAGGTTAAATCTAGAATGGAGCGAAATGACTAAATTAAGATTAGAGAAAATGAATGAGATAGATGAATTTCATCTCCGGGATTATGAAAGTTCATCACTGTATAAATAAAAGATGAAGTTCTATCATGATCGAAAGATTGAACCAAGATAATTTCATCCGGGAGACTTGGTATTGCTCTATAACTCCCGACTTTGCTTATTTTCTGGAAAAATGAGGTCCAAATAGTCTGGACCATTCATTATGGTTAGGGTGTTCCCTCATGGGGCAATTGATCTAAGAGGTGATAATGATGTCCTTTTCAAGGTCAATGGTCAGCGTGTAAAGCACTATGTGGGAACCACGAAATACATAAGGACGTGTGAGGAGTTTAGTCTTGATGAAGTCTAAGTAGTCAAGGGAGTTGGGTCATACCGCGATGTTAAATTAGGAACTTCATGGGAGGCAACCCCATGGCCTGGCTGGTGAAGTATAATTGACCAACCTAGCTACGTCGTACCACGACGTTAAATCAAGCGCTGTTTGGGAGAAAACCCAAGGATTGGTACTAGTTGTGATTTGTTCCTTGTCGGGTGCAGATGGTGATGCAGAACAGATGAGTTGAAAAGAAATGTGCGCAACTTAAACCACGGTGGTGACCCATGTGACGTAGGTCAACCCACGTAATGTGGGTTGGTACCGTGGAAATCAGACTAAATGTTCAAGTTGCGAAATCCAACCCACGCCAGGGACCCATGTGACGTAGGTCAACCCACGTGATGTGGGTAGGTACCATGGAATTCAGGTGAAATTTTTATGTTTCAGAAATACACTAAACCCAAGATCCGACCTGACCCAATCCGAATTATTTTCTTAAACCTTTATAAAAACCGACTCTCACCCAATAAAACCCCCTTAAATCCGATCCTCAACATAACAAAGAACCGATCCCTTTGCCTAAATTCATCCAACTCTAAACCTACAATCCTAAATTCACTAACATTCCAAGTACCAAACATGCCAATTCATCCATATTAATTTACTAATACCCCAAAATCCTAAATCCCCAAACACCCTGATTTTGAAAATCCTAAATGCAACCCTTACCTTCGACCCACGAACCCGACCCGACCTCAACCAACATAAACCTGACCCATTCTAACCAAATACCGCCAAAAGGATATCCCAAATATGGAGATCTGGGATATCCTTCGCGAATTCGCACTAAGAACCCAAAATTCATAACAAGGCTGCTAGATGAGCCTTCGAAGCCGGAAAAAAGTGGGTCCAAAGAGGTTTATGAGATTACTAGGGATGATTCTATTTTTGTGCCTCGCACTGTAAGACAATGAGCTAGGGATCAAGCTGTAACCAAGGCCACACCTCAGCCTACTTCACATCCCCCGCCACCTGCCACACTGGTGACCCCTGTTTAGTCATATAATTCTGCCCCTAGTCTGATGAGGGCGTGGTTGCGTCTGTGACCGGTGATCCTGGAAATAAGGATAATGCACCTGGGATCGATGAGAATGCCAAGGGTGCGGATGATTCTGTGTTAGGTGATAGTGGTGAGGCTGCTGGGATAACTTCTATGTCAGGTACTGATGTACAGGATTCGATGACTTTCTCACAAAGACAGTTGGCTGTACAGCGAGCCACAACTGTAGTACAAAGGGCAAATAGGAGGTGGTGTGTTCAGGGTATGACCACCACTTATTATAGGGATGCAGAGCCGAATGAGCGGGGTGCGTGTAAAAGAAGTATCACTAAGGAATCTTGATATCGGATAGATGAGTTAAAGGCTCTACCAGAAATTAAGACATTATTTGATCACTATGGATTGGGGTGGATGACGGAGCCTTCTGGTAGCTATAGCCCAGAATTGATCTGCGAGTTTTATGCTTCATATACTGCTTCTATTGAATTGATCACACCAAATGAGCATTGATGTAACACCCCGTACCTTCCCAACCCTATTTGCCGACGTATAACAATGTTTACTTAAGTGTCGAGATGCCATGAGTATGTGTTTTATAGTGTCATTGGTGAAACATTTGATATCGGACCTAAAATGTGTGAGTAGACCTTCGTAGGAGGTGTCTTGTGATTTTCGTAGAGCATTTGTGGGGTTCAAAATGAGGCTAAGAGGACCTCTAAACAAAGGATATTAAGGGTAAGAAGTAAGTTAAAGAATAGGACTTGAAGTACCTAACCAAACCCGCGAAGAAAAGTCGAAAAATGAAATTTTCAACATGTATGGTGTGATTATGTTATTAAACTTGTTATTTTGTTATAAGTGTAAATTATGGAATTTTGGCCTATTTATTGTTGTGAGGTGTATTGAAGTGAATTGATGGAACCATTGTGATGCTGTGGTGATGTAGAAGTGTAAAGTATGAATTTGGTGTGACATGCTAGTGGTTTATGATATTGTTCAATGTTGAGAATATTGTGGGATTATTGGTATGATAGTTTTGTAAATTGTATTGTTGGTGTGATAGTTTCACACATGGTATAATCAAGAGGGAAATGACATGTTAAAGTCAAACATGTAACTCATTGTCGTTGTATGCATTTGTAAGGTAGTTGGTGGTTAATGTAAACTCCATGGTATATTTGTGTTGTAGAGTGAAACATAAGGAAAGAGCGGGACTAGTGTATTCACGTATAGAATTGAGTGTTCATATTGAGACGATAAGGTATGTAAGGTTACTCTGTCCGTATTTTTCTGCAGCACATATTGTTCATGTTGTCATTGTCCTTGTTCCATTCCGAAATGTTAAAAGGTATCTCATTTCAAGTTGTCATATATTATTATTCTCATGTATCACATAATTATGGACATGATTACAAGCTCCAATAATATTATGTTCCAAGGCTTCCAATAATGTTACAACTTCAAAAGTTTCAATCTCATGAACATAAAATCTTGAAGTAATGCACTTATGTGTTTCCAAAAAGGTTATGATCCCCCAATGTATCAATCTCAGAAAAGTAAAAGAGATAAGTAATCAAATGAAGTAATGGAAGAAGTAATTCCCGTATGGATACTTTATATTTTACTTATGGATACTTTATATTTTCCCTATGGATACTTTATATTTTACTTATGGATACTTTATATTTTTCTTATGGTTACTTTATACTTCTTTATACCTATTGAGAACGGGTGATAGCTTTGTGGGGGTGCAAGCTTAACTCAAGCCGATCCCGATATTGTTGGATCAGGGGGAAAGCTCAGTGAAGCAAAAGCCAAACTTGATGCCGAACCTGCTTTACTGATTTTCGAGTGATGGCAGGGGGCAAACTCAGTGGGGCAAAGGCCTAACTTGATGCCAAACCTGACAGGGGGTAGCCCTAAGGGCCGAACCTGCTATATATATATATTGACGGTTGCATATTGACGGTTGCATTGCATGTTGATGGTTGCATACTAACGGTTATACATTATTGACAATTATCTATTGATGGTTCTAACTGTTAACGGTAACGGGCATAAAGGCAAAATGGAGTAATGAACATAAAGTACCTATTCCCATACATACTAAATGATGATTGATCCATATTGACTATTCTTTTGAGATCAAGTTCATTGAGGTGTTTTAGTTTCATGAAGTTCCTTTTAGCCTTGCATACTCAGTACATTCTTCGTACTGACCCCTTTTGGGGAACTTACTTTATTTGCTGCAGGCACAGGTGTGAGTAGACCTCCACAATAGGCTACGAGTCATCCGCGGATCATTGGTGAGCTCCAGTTGGTTCGGGGCTTTCCTAGTCATATGTGTATATTATTTTGGTACTGTCATTATTGTATAAAGCAGGGACTTGTCCCGACTATAGGTTGTTGTGTTCATGTATCAGTTAGAGGCTTTGTAGACATATGTGGGAAGGTTAATGTAAGAGATGTGTATTCTGTTTGACTTGACGGCCCTAACGGCCAAGTTTCATATATTGTTAAGTTTTTCATGACTTCCGCCTAGTTGTACGAAGTATGATAAGATTCATACTAAAATATGCTTGCGAGTGAATGGGAGCAAAGATTGGTTCTCTCGGGCCATATCGGCTTCGGGTGCCAGTCCGGCCCGAATGGGATTTTGGGTTGTGACAAAAGTGGTATCAGAGCAGATCGTTCTCAGGGTGTCTACAAAGCCGTGTCCGAATAGAGTCTTGTTCATGGATGTGTTGTGCACCACATTTATGAGTAGGAGGCTATGGGGCATTTAGTTGTTGTTTCATTTCTTCACTTCTAGATCGTGCAATAGAGCCAGTGTTGTAAGTTGAATCGTATTTGACCATGAGAATTGTTTTTATTTGGTATAGTATGAAATGGCGATTACAAGAAGAGGCAAGGGTAAGACTAAGAAGCTAGACAGGATTGGCGGAGAAGGAACTAGTAACTTACCACCTGAACGGGTTGAGCAAGATAAAGCTGAGAGTGAGTTTGCATCGCGGGCTTCTTCTACTTTTCCAGCTCCAGAAGAGCCGAGAAGGAGAGAAGAACCTGTTGAGCCACCTGTTAATGTCACTGACCAGTATTTAAGAAATGCAGTATATATGTTGATTCAACTAATTACAGCACAGAATCAAGGACAAGCTGGTCCAACGGCAAGTAATGACAGTGAGGCTAGGGCAGCTAGTCGAAGGACGCAGGATTTCCTAAAATTAGACCCTCCTATATTCACTGGGTCGGATCTTAATGAGGACCCACAAGATTTTATTGATCAAATCAAAAGAACTTTGGATGTTATGAACATATTTGGTGTAGAAACAGTTGAACTCGCGGCGTATAGATTGAAAGGGGAGGCGATATTATGGTATGAAGATTGGAAGCGAGCTAGGGGAGTTGGTGCACCCCCAGCTAGCTGGGAAGAATTTAAAATGGCATTCCTGGAACACTACCTTCCATATGAGATTCGAGAGGCACGCGCAGACCAGTTTCTAAATCTTTGCCAAGGGAATATGAGTGTCTGGGAGTACAGTCTTCGATTTAATTCTTTGGCCAGATATGCTCCCCATTTGGTAGCCACTATGGCTGATAAAGTTCATCGGTATGTGGATCGATTGGATCCATCATTGGTTAGAGACTGTACCATTGCTGCTCTGAATAGAGATATAGATATAGCCAGAATACAGGCTTTTGCACAAAAGATGGAGGACCAAAGGAATAGAAGAAAGATGCACAAAGCAGAAGAGGGGCCATCAAAGAAAGCTAGACCTATGGGACAGTACATGGTGTCCCAAGGAGAATTTGGGCCTCAGGATTTTAGTAGACCGCTGAGACCATCACTTTCTTATCCTACACCAGGCACTCAACCCTAGTTCCAAGGGCTTAGAGACAGTCACGTTGGGCAAAGCAGTGGAATGCAAGGTTCACAACCAGTGGGGTATCAAGAGCAAGGAAGTATGAACCAATCGGGGTTTCCTCGCCAGCCGTGTCCACACTGTGGAAAGCTTCATTTAAAAGAATGCCGATTTGGGACCAATATTTGCTTTGGGTGTGGTATGTCCGGGAACATGGTGAGAGATTGCCCAAGAAGGGGCACGGGCATTATTATGCGACCTACGGGGTCAACCGTTGCACCATCACCATCGGTTCCTTTCTTAGGCCAAAATGTGCAGTCGGTTGGTCGTGGTAACGGTACTAGAGGAGCAACCAGTTTTGGTGGAACATAGGACCATACTTATGCTCTAGCAGGTCAACAAAATATGGAGGCCTATCCTGATGTAGCTACAAGTATATTATTTGTTGTTTTACTAATATATCTATTGCATTGATCTGGGTTCTACAGTATCATATGTTACTCCATTGACCGCTACAAAATGGAACGAACAACAGACTTATTAGTTAGACCATCTGGAGTATTTACACCTGTTGTTGAATCTACTATAGTTAAGAAAGTACATCATAACTGTATAGAACCTATTTGTGAGCATGCTACGGTGGATTGTCGAGCTAAGAAAGTCCATTTTCATTTCCTACAAAAGACCATCCTTGAATGGAGGAGTAGTCTTGGTGTATTGAGGGGTAAATTTACTTCATATCTTAAAACAAGGAAAATGATATCCACGGGGATTTATAAGGTCTAGTATGTCCTCTTGGAACGCACTAGAATAATGTGTACGACAAGAAAGATGGCACGTTGAGAGTGTGCATGGATTATTGGCAACTGGATATGGTGACAGTTAAGGATAAATATTCCCTCCTCAAAATTGATGATTTCTTTGACAAAACATAGGGGTCAAATGTTTCTCCAAAGTTAATTTGAGATTGGGATATTGTGAGGTCAACTTTGAAAAATAAAATAAAATGATGAGACGTCAAGCCATTCTTGGGTATGAATTGATGTAACATGGTGACGTAGTAGCTTATGCCTCAAGATAGTATTCATAATATTGAGTTAGCAGATATGGAAGTTGCTTGAGAGAATATACATATAGGGCACCACTATTTGTATGGGTTTCACGTTGATATACGGACCATACAATTTTGCAATGTATCTTTAGGCAGAACGTACTCTATAAATATTTGAAGATAAGCTACAAGTTGGACCTTGTATTCTAAAGGTAGTTAGGATGAACATCTATTGCTTATTGAGTTTGCCTGCAATAATACCCATCATTCAAGTATCAAAATAAAACCTTATGGAGCGTTTTATGGAAAGAAGAAAAGTTGGCCCTATATAATATACCATATAAGATTACTCGAAGAGTTGGGTAAGTCGCATATAAACTATCATGACCCCAAGAACTCTCCACATGTTTCGATGCGTTGAAGGTGCATATGACATCCATTTTGTGTTGTTCCCATTGATGAGGTATATGTTACGAAGGCTCTTACCTATGAAGAGATGTATTTGTGGTACTTGAAGCAACATCGTTAACATTTGAGGACGAATGTTTCTAAGGGGGGGGGGGGGGGGAGACTGTAACACCCCGTACCTTCCCAACCCTATTTGATGACGTAGAACAATGTTTACTTAAGTGTCGAGATGCCATGAGTATGTGTTTTATAGTGTCATTGGTGAAACATTTGATATCGGACCTAAAATGTGTGAGTAGACCTTCGTAGGAGGTGTCTTGTGATTTTTGTAGAGCATTTGTGGGGTTCAAAATGAGGCTAAGAGGACCTCTAAACAAAGGATATTAAGGGTAAGAAGTAAGTTAAAGAATAGGACTTGAAGTACCTAACCAAACCCGCGAAGAAAAGTCGAAAAACAAAATTTTCAAAAAATTTAAGGCTGGGACGCTCTAGGGGGCGTGACAGGACGCTCTGGGCCAATTTTTTTTGACAATATGCAGCAAGTTGGCGAGCCCAAGGGCGTGCCAGGGTGGTTTTACCCATTTTTCGAAAGTTGAAAATTTTCTAAGTCCCAAGGGTGCCCGGGGACGTACCGGGCCGATATTTGCCACATTTCTTCTACAACCATGAGCATATACATGGAATGAGTGAAGTATTATATTGGTATGATAAAATTACTCGTGAACGAATTCGGCGTCAAAATGACGATTTTGCCCTTATGGTCAAAATAAGCCATACATGGCTAGAATTGCTTGTTTTTGGGATTGAGGCTACAAATATGAATTCCATGAGTGGGAATATCGTCGTAACACATATGAAATTATTTAAACATGAGAAATTATTGATTTTATTGGGTTAAGTGATTTGGGCTCAATAAAGCCCAAAAATGAAGAAGAAAAACATGGGCCAATTTGACCAAGCAATAATTGAGGAAGGACTTCATGGGTCTATAAAAGGGAGGCAAAAATCAGATTTTTAACCCACAAAGACACACATGCTTTTCTTGCATTTTCTAGACTTCTCAAGAACACCTCTTTTGGGCTCTCAAACCCTAAGCCATCTTTGGAGCAAGATCATCATTTTCCAAGCTTAGGTAAGTGATTATTCTTATGGATTAATATATTATATGCATGGGAGATCATGTAAATCATGTTGGTTATGCTTGGAAGTGTTGAATATGGTACTTTGTATTTTTGTAAAAGATGTGCCATTTATGGAATTTAAACTTGGAATATGACTTGTGGTTTTGATAAAAGAGCTTGGTATGGATAAAATATAAACATGTATGGTGTGATTATGTTATTAAACTTGTTATTTGTTATAAGTGTAAATTATGGGATTTTGGCCGATTTGTTGTTGTGAGGTGTATTGAAGTGAATTGATGGAACCATTGTGATGCTGTGGTGATGTAGAAGTGTAAAGTATGAATTTGGTGTGACATGCTAGTGGTTTATGATATTGTTCAATGTTGAGAATATTGTGGGATTATTGGTATGATAGTTTTGTAAATGGTATTGTTGGTGTGATAGTTTCACACATGGTATAATCAAGAGGGAAATGACATGTTAAAGTCAAACATGTAACTCATTGTCGTTGTATGCATTTGTAAGGTAGTTGGTGGTTAATGTAAACTCCATGGTATATTTGTGTTGGAAACATAAGGAAAGAGCGGGACTAGTGTATTCACGTATAGAATTGAGTGTTCATATTGAGACGATAAGGTATGTAAGGTTACTCTGTCCGTATTTTTCTGCAGCACATATTGTTCATGTTGTCATTGTCCTTGTTCCATTCCAAAATGTTAAAAGGTATCTCATTTCAAGTTGTCATATATTATTATTCTCATGTATCACATAATTATGGACATGATTACAAGCTCCAATAATATTATGTTCCAAGGCTTCCAATAATGTTACAACTTCAAAAGTTTCAATCTCATGAACATAAAATCTTGAAGTAATGCACTTATGTGTTTCCAAAAAGGTTATGATCCCCCAATGTATCAATCTCAGAAAAGTTAAAGAGATAAGTAATCCAATGAAGTAATCGAAGAAGTAATTCCCGTATGGATACTTTATATTTTACTTATGGATACTTTATATTTTCCCTATGGATACTTTATATTTTACTTATGGATACTTTATATTTTTCTTATGGTTACTTTATACTTCTTTATACCTATTGAGAACGGGTGATAGCTTTGTGGGGGCGCAAGCCTAACTCAAGCCGATCCTGATATTGTTGGATCAGGGGGAAAGCTCAGTGAAGCAAAAGCCAAACTTGATGCCGAACCTGCTTCACTGATTTTTGAGTGATGGCAGGGGGCAAGCTCAGTGGGGCAAAGGCCTAACTTGATGCCGAACCTGACAGGGGGTAGCCCTAAGGGCCGAACCTGCTATATATATATATATATATTGACGGTTGCATTGCATATTGACGGTTGCATTGCATGTTGATGGTTGCATACTAATGGTTATACATTATTCACAATTATCTATTGATGGTTCTAACTTTTAACGGTAACGGGCATAAAGGCAAAATAGAGTAATGAACATAAAGTACCTATTCCCATACATACTAAACGATGATTGATCCACATTGACTATTCTCTTGAGATCAAGTTCATTTAGGTGTTTAAGTTTCATGAAGTTCCTTTTAGCCTTGCATACTCAGTACATTCTTCGTACTGACCCCTTTTGGGGAACTTACTTTACTTGCTGCAGGCACAGGTGTAAGTAGACCTCCATAATAGGCTACGAGTCATCCGCGGATCATTGGTGAGCTCCAGTTGGTTCGGGGCTTTCCTAGTCATATGTGTATATTATTTTGGTACTGTCATTATTGTATAAAGCGGGGACTTGTCCCGACTATAGGTTGTTGTGTTCATGTATCGGTTAGAGGCTTTGTAGACATATGTGGGAAGGTTAATGTAAGAGATGTGTATTCTGTTTGACTTGATGGCCCTAACGGCCAAGTTTCATATATTGTTAAGTTTTCCATGACTTACGCCTAGTTGTACGAAGTATGATAAGATTCATACTAAAATATGCTTGCGAGTGAATAGGAGCAAAGATTGGTTCTCTCGGGCCATATCGGCTTTGGGGTGCCAGTTTGGCCCGAATGGGATTTTGGGTCGTGACAAGTGATATCGGGAACAACCACCATTTACTCAAACTTTGGTTCGTGGTACCAGAGTATACATATCCAAGCAGGATATCCATAAATTTTTGTTTGGTGCCGAACGTGAGCTTCCAGCTAGTACTTCTGAGTTTTATCACCGCATAGAGATGTTGAAAAATAGAAACAAAATGAAGGATGTCGATCAGTACTTAGAGATACTACAATGGGTTACGCAGTATATCACTGAGGATGGTGTAAATGCGAGATGGGTAGCTGAGAATTTGAATATTAAGAAGTCCTCACTTCACTTTACGGGCAGGTTTTGGTGGTCAGTTGTATGGAACCGTCTCATTCCCACAGGTATGGATAATTTTCTTACACTTGACCGAGCTGTTCTAGTAGCGAGTATCATGGATGAATATGATGTCAACGTTGCCCGCTACATCATTGAGGAGATTCATGAGCCTGACTTTAGAGACTTTACCAACATCCCTTTCCCCTGTCTGATTTAGGGCCTATGTAATATTGCGGGTGTGGTCCCGATGCCTGCAGTAGATCAAGAGATTTAGGTGACCCGCATAGCTGATATAGGGTTGATGTAGCAGGGGGGTGCTAACCCAGTTTCCCACAGGAGGTCTCATCCCTCTACTTCATCAGGCGCCACCCTTTTTGAAGGGCAGGAGGATCGAGAGGAATCAGTTAGCACTTCAGCACCAGTTAGTGGGCCCGAGGCTGGGAGGCTGCCTACTGAGGGCACATGCTCTGTGATTGAGGAGGGGTCAACAGGTCCACACCACTACTACCCCTGTCTGGTATTATGGTAGTCTCACAAGAGTTTTTGCTGCAGTTAGTGGATAGGCAGATGCAAGGTATTGAGAGCCAGGCTCATACAGAGGCGCAAATAGATAAGTTGGTATCTCAACTTATGCCATGGGTTCAGACTGCGATAGATGCTTCAGAGACGAGAGTTGAGGCTCGCGTGACGACTGCTATGGAGAGGTTTATGCTTGAGTTGTATGGGCATATTGACAATTTTGAGCATCAGATGGGTAGCCGGTTGAGAGAGGCCCATATCCTAGATTTGACGGGGTTAACAAAGGAGGTGGCTCCATGGAGGGCAGAGGATCGAGATTTACCAGTTAGCCATACTCCTATAATTCCACCCATACTAACACCGATACCTACAATGTCAGTTTTTGAGGTGGATTTGTTTGCTGACAAGGAGCCTCCTATTGCTAGAGGTAAGAGGACATGGAGTCCCTAGGGCTAGACTAATAGTGGAGACGAGTTTGAGAGTGATCTACAGAGGGTGACAAAGGCCTGCCGGGCAGAGTACCGTGCCATTCAAATTGCCCATGAGCAGCGAGCCCAAGGTGTGTATTCTAGTTAGCCACTCACTCTACCGTCAGCACCCAGAGTAGAGCCCAGAGAGCACATTGATGATTTCGCTGTGGACGGGCCCACATTCCATACCTAGGGCGCCGTAGGTATGTCTTCACTCCTTTACACTTATCATATTGATAGCTATGAACTGAGAGCAGTAAACCATTAATTAGTTGGGGGTGGGGGTATACCACTACTTGGGTTTTTTTGTTGCCATGTTTCTTTTCCCCCGAGTGTGCTATCATAGTAGAACTGGCATGTTTAGGTTGTTATATATATTATTTATGTTTTTTCGTATTTAATTAGGAGAAAAATTAGGGAACCTTAGTGCATTCCAATTTTGAACGAACTTTGAATAACAATGATGTTTTTTTTTTTTGTTTAATGGACACCCCTCCTGAGAATTTTGTTTTGAACTGTGTGTGTTGTATGTTAGTTTGTGACAGCTGTTGGATCTTGTTATGGCATTAGTATTATAGGCAGAATGACTGTAGCTTAGCAATGCATGAACTGGATAGGTAGTAGTTGATAGTTTAACTCTGTGCTATGTATGTGTGAGGTCATTACCGAGTTCACTTTGTGTGTGCGATCTAGAACTTTCCCGGTTAGTCTTGCCTATGTTATAGGGTAGTGGTTAGGAAAGGATCATAGGCCATTCTTAAATAAGTCCACTTTTAGCCTAAACGCCCGACCAAATAAAATAAATATCCTTTGATCCCGATTTTGAGCCTTAATTGACCTATTTATTTCATTAGCCTATTCACCTTTCCATTTTGACTTACAATGAACCTATCTTAGCTCTGGTCCCTCCTTGGACATTGTGTACCTCAACTCAAGGATGGCTATCATAGGGGTGCGTAGCTTGATATGGGTATGAAAAAGGGGTTATTAAAAAAAATAGATTTGGGTGTGAAGAAGAAAAAAAATGAGTGAAATAAATAATAAAAAAAGGAGAGAAATAGAAAAAAAATTGTGTTTTGAAAGTATGAAGAAAATCACACCCAAAATCTGAAAATAAATGAAAGAGAATAAGGGAGAATAAAATAAGAATGGTTGGAAAGTGGAGCCAAAAATAGTGAAGTGTCAAGGAGGGTTGAGTCACCATATCCATATGTACCACACCCGTCCCCAAGCCTACATTACAAGATGAAAGTCCTATAGTGATCCTAGTCCAACTATCCGAAAAACTAAGGCGTAGAAAATAAGGGCAAGCCTATGGTATTTCAAGCACACTTTTTGAACTTGTTTGTGTGAGAGAGTGTTTTGACCCAGTCCCTACTTTGATATTCAATAGTTTACTGTGAGTGTATGTGACTTCTTTGTTGTGAGAGTACATTAGTTGCATTGTTAGCTGCTATTTGTTCGGATAATGTCATTTGCATATATGCTTAGTTGTTTGTTCATAATCTGATGCCATCATTTGATCCCTTCTGTGTCATGATAATATGCTGCATGTATACACACCGTGGTTTTGATTTGCAAATAGGAGAGGTCAAAAAAGTTTTGGTGCCGAAAGCAATGAGTCGACTGTCGTAGGTCTCTTAGGTTTCTTTTAGTTAAGCATCAAATGTGTTTATTTTGTGTTGTTTGCCTGAGGATATGCAAATGTTCTAAGTTGAGGCAGATTGATGTTCCATGGTTTCATGACACTTTTAATGCTTAAAACAAGGAAAATATGCAATAACTTGGGTATGTTTGGTTAGTATGATGTGTTTTCTATCCTATCTTGTAGGGAAATAGGTTATGGAGGCAAAATAGAGAAGAAGGGGAGAAACATGCACTAGAATGAAGAATTTGAATATGAAAAAGCTAAGTCAAAACTGGGGAAGTGACCCACGGCAGGGACTCACGTCCCGTGAGTCGACCTACATCACGTAAGTTAGTACCATGGGTCAACTCCTGAAGATTGTAAAGTGGCCTGATTTCTATGAGATGGACCCACGTGACGTGGGTTGGTTCCACGATACCAAGTCACGGAACCGTGGAAAGTTGCTGACTTTTTTCTCCTACTTTGTTTAGGATAGGATTCACCTTGTATCTATAAAGATCCCTATGTTTTCCTATGTTTGGAGTTAGTCAATTACATTGTTTTGGATTATATTTTCATTATTTTGAGTTCATAAACACATTATTGATTTTGTAATCTTGGAACATCGATTCTAGGGTTTTCATTCCTATTGAGATTTCAGAGCTTTCTTCTTATTGTGAGTTTACAATTATTTTTTCATTATTGAATTCTTCTTGTGTTCTTACAATCATGAGTAGCTAAACCCCATAACTTAGGTTGTGTGAACCATGAGAAATTAACGAAATGGGTTAAGTGCAAGGCAATTCTGAACCAATGTAACTGCATGTATTGTTATTTCTTTTGTTGTGATTGATCTTCTAAAGGTTGCAAACATTAAAAACTCACCTGTATTCTAGAATTGCTCGAGAGAGAAATAAAGATTGGAAAAAGGAAATAACAACAAAGATTTGAAGCTATCAACCTTTATCTAATAACTTGAGCCATAACAGGGGTAGTTATCTGAGATCCAGGACAAGGGTTAGTAGTGCGACACTCGAAGACCGAGAGGAGAAGAGTGAAATTCATCTAACCAAGGTCGAGAGATGTTTAGATGAACCTAACTTGTTAGATTTTTCATGCAATGCATCGGAACAGTTTGCTGGCACAAGCAACTGGTAGAGTTATGGAATCATTGGGGATCACAATCCTAGTGTATTTCTCATATTGATTACAATCGTTCTCCTTTTTTACTTACTTACCAATTACTCGGACAAGCACTTGACCTAATTTTGTCCTATTCCCTGTGGGATCCACCCCAACCTAGTTGGGTTCTATATTTGATTCAATGACTGCGTTATACTTTTCTGGAGTTATAGTTTGGGCGACATCAGAAACCACGATTAAAAGTAGGATCGTGACTTTGAAACTTGATCCGTCTTGAACTTCCGAGCTACGAACCAAGGAACGATTATGAGTGGGTCCTACGATCATAACATGGATCATATGATCATGTTCTGAGAGCCCAAAAGTCCATACCATACCATGATCACAACCCACGATCATAGGTAGGACCCACGATTATGGGAAGGTCTCGTGAGTTCCAACCAATAGTTTTTCCAGTACATTTTTATAAGGGTACCTTGGTCTTTTCCTACTCTTTTAACATCTAACCTATGTCATTTAAGTCCACCCAAAGCTGATTATTATGCCTAAAATTTTCCCTAATCCCTCATTACTTAGAAAACAATCGACACTTAGCATTCACAAGTGAAAAGAGGCGATTTCTCTCTTCTTCAGGCAACTAGGGTTCATCTTATTTAAGCTTCCAATTCCAAAGATTTATCCAAGGTTTTCATCTGCATGTGTGTGGGATTTCATCAATGGGTTCCTTTCACCCATTGAGTCCCAAAGTTAACTCAAATTCCTCAAGTTTAATTCACCTTTCAAGCCTAGGGTTTCCATGGAAAGTGTGAATTCCTGTAGTTTTTAGTTTCTTGCTTTGATTGAACCATGAATACATGTTATCCCATGAATTTGAGAACCTTTACATACTCATGGTTATGAACTCTCATTATATTGAAGAATTCTTGATTTTGGGCTTAAGTTATGGAATTCCATATTATGGACAGTTTATAAAATTTCCATTTGTAGTTGTATTCATCTGAGATGGCGGGTTGTGAACACCCAATGACCTAGGATATCATGCATTTTTAGCTGAGTACTCAATCATTCAATTTTCATGATTTATTATGCTTTCAGATAAAGTATTTATCTTTCAGTTTGAGAAAATCATTATTGTTGAGCATTTTAGTATATCAGTTTGCCTTTAGTTGGGAGTAGTACTTAGCACCGCAAGGACACAGGTTCAAATAACCTAAGTCCCAGAACTATGTTTCCAATGTATGTTAATAGTATAGTCCTTTTGGACATCAGTTAGTGGATCCACATTAGCCAGTGTTCATACCCTTGGCAAGGTACTGAACACCCATCCAACTGCGGTTACTAGTTGGGCTCTATTTAGCTTAGATGTGGTATGTCGGTTGATAGTAGCTCCAACAGTTTAGTCTCAGAGCTCGCTTGACCATGTATTCAGTATTTCAGCTTATCTGTCTGTACATGTTTATTACTTGGTCTTGCATTAGTTTATTCATGTCACATGCATTATGTTCAGCCTACTTCAATTATTTTCCATTCTCATATACTCAGTACATTCAAAGTACTGATCGCGTACTATACTTTACGCTATATTTTCTTATAGTATAGGTTCTGATATTCATCGTCCGGATTGCGCCTAGTACGATCTTCTATCATATCAGCTGCAGTACTTTGGTGAGTCCTCATCATTCGAGGACTAGTTATCAGTGTTTCATTTTATACTATTTCAGTTTCATGCAGTTGGAGTTAGTTGGGGGCTTGTCTCATC
Source organism: Capsicum rhomboideum (assembly GCA_031232105.1). Taxonomy (NCBI): domain Eukaryota; kingdom Viridiplantae; phylum Streptophyta; class Magnoliopsida; order Solanales; family Solanaceae; genus Capsicum; species Capsicum rhomboideum. The sequence goes on along the minus strand of CP124719.1, from coordinate 19,955,201 downwards.
AACTCATCTTATTTAGAGAATTTCAGATAGTCAATTAGATTATGTTTTCAGATTTATGAGTTTCATTCAGATAGTGTCACTTGGGCGTATTGCCAAACTTATTATCTAGATTATTAACTTTCGCATAAGTGATTTCCAGATTATTTCTGTATTTATAGTGTCATGCCTGGCCATGGGTTAGCTTGGGGTCACTTGTTGCTCTAAGCACCGTGTTACGATTAGAGGGTAGTCTCGGGTCGTGACATACATGAACCGAGTCATCAAGGTTTAGGAATATGGGAATAATTCAGTTAAGTGTATTTCCGACTCTTTAACCACGAGACGAGGTCATCCCCTTCATGGCCTCATTTTGAGATATTATGGCTTAGGGGTCGACCCCGATAACAAAGAAGGAATCCATAAAAACTTAGGATCCGACACCATGATAAAATACTACCCTCATAATTAGACCATATCCCTGAGATTTGATAAAAGAAAGGTGCATTAGCGGTTAATACGTTGTAATTGGATAAGTTATTAGGAATATGACGGAATGAAAGACCAAGGAAAGAAAGAAGAATAAAGTTTATGTACCTTTTTGTAAACCAAAATATTTCATTGTAATGTTGACATCTAAATGTGGATTTTCTTTGAATTGCACATTTATTTTTTGCTAAGAAGAGTTTATAAATAGTTTTCTATGTAAGAGCATAGGTCAAATAACCTGCCACGCTACATCAGGAGTGATATTTTAGTAGTTGACCTTGAGACCTAACATTAAGCTGATTCCTTATTGATGAGGCTAGCAATACTCATTCATAGCTATTTTTTCTTTTTATTTTATGTCAAGTACTTTGTTGTTCCTTTAAGAATTGTTTATACACCTTTAAGTCAATTCAAGTATAGAAAACTAATTTATGTTGTTATTCAAATATATTTAGTCTAAAATGAATTCGTTTGTTCCAGCCAACTAACTTGAGCAACTCTATACATGTGTTTTCTTTCTTTGAATCAAGGAAGGATTTAGCGTACATCTTATGCATTCATCCAAACCAAGTAGTTTCAGCTCAGTCCTTATATATGTGCTAAAAATCCCTCTTAATAAACTGCAGGAATAACATATAGAAAGTCTAACATTATGGTATACAAACTGTACATGCATAGCTTTTTCTATATTAACTACATCAATGTGGTATACAGATTATGTAAATATTGTATAGGAACTACATATCATAAGGTTTCCCCTATAAAACTGTATATATATGGTATAGGGACTGTATCAATATAGTATAGAAACTGCATATGAATAGGTTTCTTGTAGAAAAAATGCATCGCATCGATATGGTATGAGAACTTTATCAATATGTTATGAGACTGTATCAGTATTATATCAAAAGTGTATAATCTATCTTTATAGGTACTATCTTAAATGTGTGGATCAAAGATGCCAATGGACTTTTAGATCTGCATGTCAAAAATAATCAAAAGTTTTCATGGTGACAAAATTCATTGTTGTTTAAACCTGTCCTATTGTGGAGAGAATGCTTGGAAAACATCATGCTACTTCATTAAACATTGATAAAATGGTAAAGAACAAGTATCTAAATCTGAAATCGTCATACATTCCTATGGAGATCATGGATAAAATGAGAACCCTTCACAGGATTAGGATGAACTACACAAAAGGATATAAATCAAAAGAAAAGGGACTTGAACTGGTGAGAGATTCCCTGTGTAAATATTTTGGTAAACTGCCAGCTTACTTGTATATGGTAAACTCAATAAATCTAGGGTCATTCATAATGTTACACAAAACAGAGGATAATCACTTTTTATATGCTTTTGTTGCACTGAATGCATCAATTAGAGAATGGGAATACTGTATGCCAACTGTAGTTGTTGATGGAACTTTCCTTAAATTAGTATATCGGGGAACCATGTTGTGTTCTAGTGTTCTTGATGAAGCAGATAAGTATCTATGAAACTGTTTTCTACAACAGTGCATTTTTTAGACATGTAGTGATCCAGCTTAAGTATGTGTAGTGTAGCATAATTTTTTTTCCATACATGCTTATTACTTGTACTCAAGGTTGTTATTTGTTATTCAAACTAATATGATATGTTGACGCCTTTTCTTTTGCTTAATCAGAAAAAATTCTGCCATTAGCATTTGCTGTTGTTGATTCTGAAAATGATGCTTCGTGGGAATGGTTTTTTTGTATGTTTAAAATGACCTATGGTGAAAGAGAAAATATGTGCATATTATCTGATCGACATGGTATCATATTAAAGGGTGCTGCAACTGTATATCTAAATGTACTTCATTGTATATGCATCTACCATCTATGGAGCAACTTCAAAGGTAAGTTAAAAAAGAATGTAAAGAACTGATTTTGTGATTTCTCATTTTATATATTTTGACTATTTTATCCTTCTCCATAGTTGGTACATGTTTATTTTGGGGTTTGGGGATGGTTGGCATGGTTCCCGAGGCTATCTAGAATGATTTGGTTGAGTTTGAGTTTGTTTTGAGGTTTTAAGAGCCAATGGTTGACTTTGGTCAACATTTCTTGATTCGAGTGCCAGATGGGAATTTGTACTGCGCCAGTAGATCCATAATTTCAATTTTTAGTTTGTAGCGTGGTTGGTTCCGGTTCGGAGCTTTTATATCTCATTTCGACCCTTGGTTTGAAAAATAGTAAAATGGGGTCTCGGGGGTTAATTTATTGAATACAATCTTCTTTTGAAAATTCGACATCACCATTGAGTCCGAAACATCAAAATTAGCCTAGTAGCATATATGGTTTATTTTTGTTGGGTTCGAACAAACCCCGATGGTTTGTTCGGTGACTTGAAACGCGCGTTCAACGGTCAACGCACTGTCAACAGTCCCTCTTCTTTGCTGAAAACAATCAATTTCGTGATTTTAGCCCCTTTTTGCTTATTTTCATTATTTTTATCATATTGGGAGCTCGGAAGAGAGATTTTGGGGGAGATTTCTTACGTAAGTTCGGGCGGATAAGTTCCTAGCTCAATTCTAAATCATTTCCTACCAACTTTATCATCTAAATAAAAAATTTCAAAAGAGACTTTTTGGGGTTTTTCCCCCAAGTTAAAAATCTGGTATTTCTTTGATTTGAGGTTCAATTCTTACTCATTTTTGCTTGGGCTTTCACCCATAGAGTCCTTTTCACTTGAGGATTATGATTTTCAAATAAGATTCCATTTTTACCCTTTTTGATTTTCGATGAATTTTTTGGGGTTTTATCGATAAAGCTTGAAAAAGGGTTTTTCTTCAATCTAGACCTCGTTTTTAACCCATATTTGTGTGAGTTTTTACCTGTAGATTTCTATAACCTTGGGGAATGTGTTTTTTTTAAAAAAATTCTGATTTTACCTTTTTCATTTTCAAACTCATATTTCTAACCCATTTTGGACCCGACCCGAATATAACCAATATGGGTATTATTAGCTTTATTTTAATGCGTAGATGCTATATTTGAATTTTGTAGCTGATTCTGAGGCCGTTTGAAAGAGAAAGACTTCATGTTAAAGCACTTTAGGCAAGAATTTCATCATTTTGAGGTAGTTTGTGGCTTAACTTCTTCCAAATTGAGTTGGGTAGTTAATATATAGGCAAAGCATGCTATGGGTTAGGGAACATAACTATGGAGTTTATATTTTGAGATTATTATTACTATTGTGTGCCTGTGTGGGGGCTTCTTTTGTGTTGTTGTTGACTTGAGATATCTGTTATTTCATATTTCTCGATTGGGGGCCTTATTTGACATCATTTGGCCTTATTTGTGCATTTAGATGCCTTATTACTAGATATGATGCCCGTGCGGGGGCTTAAAATTTTATTATAGGCCATATTGAGCATTGATTGCCTTTATCATGATAGAAATGCCCGAGTTAGGGGTTAATATGATATTAATGATGTCTTGCATGTATATTTATTTCAATGATACCCATTTAGAGTTGAAAATCATGAATTCTGGACATATAGAGTTGATTTCTGAGCTAATTTATATATATAAGTATTGAATAGATTGGATATATTCATACTGATTGATTGTGAGCATTACATCCCTATTCCATACATATATATTTATGAGATACTGGTACCATTGAGGAACACTATTTTTGAAAAAAAATGAAACATTTTATGAAAAACCTCTCCGTGAACACAAGCCAGAGAGGTGACATGAGATTGAGATATGAGTCATAGTATATGGGTTGCGAACCCCCCATAGGTCCTATTTTAGGAGTAGGTATATACATAAAGTCATGCGACGACTTTCACTATTTTATCACTTTATCCCACCTTCATTGCATTTGCATTGCATATGTATCATTCGTGTTTCCCTTAGCTATATGTCTTGAGTTTTATCTTCTTATACTTCTATGTATGTTTGGGTGTTTTCCTTTTGATATCATATTAGAACTGTTAGTGGAGATGGTGTGAGCTATCGTTTTTAAACTTTTCTGCTTGCAGGTTATGTGCTCATAGTCTACTTTACTTATTTTACTATCTACTTTGCTCAGTCGGCCTATGATTCCTACTTAGTACATGTGGACCATACTTACCTTTACTGTGCCCATTTGGTGCTATTTCGAGTATGAGTACAGGACGTGGCAACTAATCTAGTGTAGATTTTGGAGTGGTGTTCGAGGTACTGGGTGTTTTAGGATTTTTAGAGCCGACTCCGGACCTCATCTTACCTTACTTTATGTCTTTATTTCATTTTCAAAGACAAACATATATCTCAGATTATGTTATGTACTAGATGCTCTTACACTTTGACACCAGATTTTGGGGATTTATGAGATTACTTTTAGACTTTTGTTTTAATTATGTTTTGTATTGACTTGACTTCGCTCTAGAAGTCTCACATTTGAGTTATGTTAGTATCGATTTTATTTTTCCTTTATCAGTGTGGGTGATTGGCTTACTTATCAAGGCTCAACTGTGATAAGTGCCATCATGACCCATTTTTGGGTCATGACAAAGAATCAAAAACAGCTAAAGGAGATCTTCTTTGCAATGGCCAGAATATACATATAAATAGATTTTGATTGGCTGATAAAAGATATAGAAGTCTGCCTAAGTTTAGTGGTGCTATTGGCGAGGATGCCTGTGAGTTTCTGACTGATTGCCAGGATAAGCTATATAATCTTAGATTTTTTGAGTCTTATGGAGTTGTTTACACTACCTATTGGTTGACATATATGGCTAGGGATTGGTAGAGGTCGCTTGCTAGTTGTAGACCTTTGGGTTTGCCTGCTATGACTTGGACACTATTTTCTGAGGCATTCTTGAAGAGGTTTGCACCTTATAGCTTGAGAGATCAGAGGAGAGATGAGTTTGATCATTTGGAACAGGGGTCCATGTCTATTATCGAGTATGAGGCATGTTTCCATGCTCTATCTAGATATTTAGCCGCTAGCATCTCCACCACGTTTGAGAGGATTTAGAAGTTTGTAAAGTGGTTAGATGGTACTTATCAGTTGGATATAGCCCATATGGTAGTTTTAGGGGCTTCTTTCTAGAGGTTTATCAAGCATTCCAAAATGACCGAGTCCATTATCCAGGCTACTTGGGGAGGCACCAAAAAGGTGCATCGTCAGGGTGAGTTTAGTGGACACGCCTCGCTCTAGGTTTAGTTCTTCAAGCCAGTTTGGTCATTCTAGTTCATCCACAACTCCTCAGATTGAGTCAGGCGGTAGAGGATGCATTTTATGTGATGAGTTTGGCCATGTGGCCAAGAATTGCCCTCGACATGTATTTGGACCTACTTAGCAGGGATCTCAGCTTCAACTTTTCCCTACTCCTATATCTGCAGTTGGAGGTGGTTCACAGAGTGGTAGAGGTGGTGGTAGAGTTACTCGAGGTAGAGGTAGAGGAGCTCATGGTAGTGATCGTGGGGTTGCTCAGTTCGAGAGCAGACATGGACAGTGTTATGCTATACCTGAGAAACTTGAGGCAGAGTATTCTGATGCAATTATTATAGGTATTGTCCCAGTTTTCCAGAAATTTGCTTTCGTGTTATTTTCCCTGGATCTATATTCTCTTATGTGTCTTTATACTTTACGTTCGATTTTGATGCTACATATGAGCCCCTTTCTATGCCTCTTCATGTATCTACCCCAGTAGGAGATTCTTTAGTGGTGGATCGAGTGTACCAATCTTGTGTGGTTACCTTTGTGGGTGTGAGACTTGGGTAGACTTAATCTTCCTAGATATGGTTGACTTTGATATTATCTTGGGTATGGATTGGTTAGCTCTCTATCATGCTATATTGGACTATTATGCCAAGATCGTGACCTTAGTACATCGGGTGTGCCAAGGTTATCTTGGAAGGGTATGCTTAATTCGGGTTTGAAGGGACTTATATCTTTTCTAAGTGCTCAACGCATGGTAGAAAGGGGTTGTTTGTCTTATTTGGCTCATGTCCTTGATACAAGCAATGCCTCACCGCCTATTATGGATTCTATTCGGGTTGTTCATGAATTCATGGATGTGTTCCTTATGGATTTGCCTGGTATGCCTCCGGATCGTGATATTGAATTCGCTATTGATGTGGAGCCGGGCACCAAGCCTATTTCTATCCCTCCCTATAGAATGGCCCCGACTTAGTTGAAGGAATTGAAGGACCAATTACAAGATTTGTTGAGTAAGGGATTTATTAGTCCTAGTGTATCTCCTTGGGGTGTGCCTATCTTATTTGTGAAGAAGATGAGTGGTTCTATGTGTATGTGTATTGATTATCGGTAGCTGAACAAAGTTTTAGTTAAGAATAAGTATCCTTTTCCTCGCATTGATTATTTATTTGATCAGCTTCAGGGTGCTTCTGTGTTTTCTAAGATTCATTTGAGATTGAAGTATCACCAGTTGAGGATTAGAGCTTTAGATGTTTCGAAGCTGACTTTTAAGACTCGATACAGTCATTATGAGTTCTTAATTATGTCTTTTGGGTTGAACAATGCCCCAACAATGTTCATAGAGTTGATGAGGCGGGTGTTTCAATCATGTCCCGACTCCTTTGTGATTGTATTTATAGACGACATCTTGGTTTATTCAAAGAATGAGGCCGATCATGTGAGACACTTGAGGACTATAATTCAGAGATTGCGTGATGAGAAGTTGTATGCTAAGTTCTCCAAGTGTGAGTTTTGGTTGGATTCCATCTCTTTCTTTGGTCATGTGGTGACCAAGAATGGTATTATGGTCAATCCGACTAAGATTGTGGTGATGCATGATTGGCGAGTTATTATCAGTGTTTTATTGAGTGTTTCAATTCTATTTCGGTTCTTTTGACCAAGTTGACTCAGATAAAGATTACTTTCAGTTGTATGAAGCATTTGAGAAGAGCTTCCAAAAGCTCAAGGAGTTGTTGACTTTGGCTCCTATCTTGACTTTGCCCAAAGAAGGCATGGGCTTTACCGTGTTCTGTGATGCTTCAGGTGTTGGATTGGGTATTGTGTTGATACAGAAGGGTAAGTTTATTGCATTTGTTTCTCATCAGTTTAAGCCTCACGAGATAAATTACCCTACCCATGATTTAGAGTTGGCTGTGGTTGTATTTGTGTTGAAGTTGTGGAGGTACTACTTGTATGGAGGTCTTTGTGAGATTTTCTCAGACCATTGTAGTCTTCATTACTTCTTCACCCAACGAGATCTTAATATGAGGCATCGATATTTGCTTGAGTTTCTTAAGGATTATGGCCTCGCTATTCTGTATCATCTGGTCTAGGCTAATGTGGTTGCGGATGCCTTGAGCCAGAAATAGACTAGTATGGGGAATTTGGCTCATCTCTTGACTCAAGAGCAACCTTTAGCCTTAGAGGTCTAGTCTTTAGCTAACCAGATGGTTAGTCTTGATATTTCAGCACCTAGACATGGCTTAGCCTTTATTGATGCTAGATCTTCTTTGATGGAGTAGATTCGAGCTCACTAGTTTAATGATGATAGTTTGAGGATAATTCGAGATAAGGTGCTGAGTGGAGAGGCTAAGGAGGTATCTCTTGATTCTGATGGTGTGTTGAGGATTGGTGACTAAGCTTGTATGCTGAGAGTTGGTGGATGGGTGAGATTAATTTTTGACGAGGCGCATTGTTCTAGATATTTTATTCATCCTGGAGTGACTAAGATGTATCGTGATTTGAGAAAGCTTTACTGGTGGGGTTGTATAAAGAAGGATGTGGTAGAATTTGTAGCTTGTTGCTTGTGTTGTTAGCAGGTGAAGGCCATGCATCAGATACCGGGTGGTTTACTTCAAAGATTACCCATTTCGGAGTGGAAGTGGGAGTGGATCACCATGGATTTCATGAGTGGATTGCCTCATACTTCTCTTGGTTCTAACAGTATTTGGGTCATCATGGATTGATTGACCAAATCAGCCCATTTCATCCCTATTTAGATTTTCTCCAATTTTGAGAGGTTGGCTCGTATCTATGTTTGAGCGATTGTTCATCTTCATGGAGTGCCCGTGTCTATTATTTCAGATAGAAGTTCAGTGTTCACTTCAAGCTTTTGGAGGACGTTTCAAGAGGAGTTGGGTACTCAAGTTGATCCCAATATAACTTTTCACCCACAGACCGATGAGGAGTTTGCTTATAATAATAACTATTATTCAAGTATTAAGATGGTTCTTTTTGAGGCATTTTATGGTAGGCGTTGTCGATCTCCTATTGGTTGGTTTGAGACCTCAGAGGTTAGACCTCGCAGTACCGACTTGCTTCAAGAGTATTTGGATAGAGTTCGGGTGATTTAGGATAGGTTTCGAGCGACTCACAGTAGGTAGAAGTGCTACATGGACCATAGGCTTCATTCCTTGAAGTTTGGTATTGGTAATCGAGTCTTCCTTCGTGTGTTGCCTATGAAGGGCGTGATGAGGTTCTGGAAGAGGGGCAAGCTTAACCCAAGGTACATCAGACCTTTTGAGATTCTTCGGACAGATGGGGAGGTTGCTTATAAGTTAGCCTTACCTCCAGATTTTTCAGCCGTTCATCTAGTTTTTTATGTATCTATACTCCAACGCTATATTCTGGATGAGTCTCACGTGCTTTGGTAGAATTCGATTCAGTTGGATGAGAGGTTGACCTTTATCAAGGAGCCAGTCTCCATTTTAGCCAGGGATGTTAGATGGTTGCGTTCAAGAGATATTTCTGTGGTTAAGGTTCAGTGGAGGCACCATTCCATTAAGGAGGCTACTTGGAAGGTCGAGTCCAACTTGCATAGTAGTTACCCTCAGCTTTTCACCGATTCAGGTACTTTCTTGCTTTTTAGTTTGAGGACGAACTAGAGTCTTAGTGGTGGATATTATAAAGACCTGATTTTATGATTTCTCATTTTTATGTGTTTTGACCATTTTACCGTTCCTCGAAGTTGCTACATGTTGATTTTGGGGTTTGGGGATGGTTGGTACAATTCCCGAGGAGATCGAGAATGATTTGATTGAGTTTGAGTTTGTTTTGAGGCTTTAAGAGCCAATAGTTGACTTCGATAAACATTTCTTGATCCGAGTGTCGGACGGTAATTTGTACTACGCCAGCAGATTTGGAATGTTGATTTTGGGTTAGTAGCATGGCTGTTTCGGGTTTGGGGCTTTTATATCTCATTTTGATCCTTGGTTTGAAAAATTGTGAAGTAGGGTGTCGGGGGTTAATTTATTGAAAACAATCTTTTTTGAAAATCCGACGTTGTCATTGAGTCCAGAATATCAAAATTAGCCTAGTATCATATAAGGTTTATTTTTATCGGTCTAAAATGAATCTCGAGGGTCCGTTCGGAGACTTAAAACGCATGGTCAATGGTCAATACGCATGGTCAACGATCAACGCATGGTCAACAACCCCTCTTCTTTGCTGAAAGCAGCCTAATTTAGTGATTTTAGCCCCTTTTTGCTCATTTTCACCATTTTTATCATATTGGGAGCTCGGGAGGGAGAATTTTGGGAAGATTTCTTGAGTAAGTTCGTGTGGGTAAGTTTCTAGCTCAATTCTAAATCATTTCCTACCAACTTTATCATCCAAATTCTTCTAAATCAACGATTTCAAAAGAGGGTTTTAGGGGTTTTCCCTCTAAATTAAAAATTTGGTATTTCTTTGATTTGAGCTTCAATTCTTACTCGTTTTTTCTTGGGCTTTCACCCATAGAGTCCTCTTCACTTGAGGATTATGATTTTCGATGGATTTTTGGGGATTTTGCCGGTAAAGCTTGAAAAAGGGTTTTTCTTCAATTTGAACCTCGTTTTTAACCCGTTTTCACTTGGATTTTCACCTGTAGATTCCTATGACATTGGGGAATGTGTTTTGAAGACAAAATGCCCATTTTACCCCTTTTATTTTCAAACTCATTTTTCAAACCCGTTTTGGAACTTGCCCAAATATGAGCAATATGGGTATCATTAGCTTTCTTTTAACGCATAAATGCTATATTTTAATATTGTAGTTGATTCTGAGGCCATTCAAAAGGGGAAGGCTCCGTGTCAAAGTACTTTAGGCTGGGATTTCATCATTTTGAGGTAGATTAAGGCTTGACTTCTTTCAAATTGAGTTGAGTAGTTAATATATAGGTAAAGCATGCTATGGCTTAGGGAAAATAACTATGGGGTTTATATTTCGAGATTATTATTTCTGTTGTGTGCCGGAGTGGGGGCTTATTTTTTGTTGTTGTTGACTTGAGATATCTGTTATTGTGTGTTGCCCATGTGGGGGCCTTATTTGACATCATTTGGCCTTATCTGTGCATTTGGATGCCTTATTACTAGATATAATGCCCATGCGGGGGCATAAATTTTCATTATAGGCCTTATTAAGCATTGATTGCCTTTATCATGATATAAATGCCCGAGTTAGGGGTTAATATGATATTAATGATGTCTTACATGAATATTTATTCCAATGGTGCCCATTTAGAGTTGAAAATCATGAATTATGGACAAATTGAGTTGATTTCTAGGCTCACTTATATCTATATCTATATATATATATACACATATATTGAATGGATTGGATATCTTCATACTGATTGACTGTGAGAAATACATCCTCATTCCATACATATACATTTATGAGATACTGGTACCATTGAGGAACACTGATTTTCAAAGAAAATGAGACATTTTATGAAAATCCTCTCTGTGAACATGAGCTGGAGAGGTGAGTTGAGGCTGAGATATGATTTATAGTATATGGGTTGCGGACCCCATGGGTCCTATCTTAGGAGTTGCGAGCTCAGTAGGTGTATATAGAAAGTCATGCGATGGCTTTCACAATTCCATCACTTCATCCCACCTTCATTGCATTTGTATTGCATTACATATGTATCATTCGTGTTTCCCTTAGCTATATGTCTTGTATTTTGTCTTCTTATACTTCCGTGTATGTTTGGGTGTTTTCCTTTCGATATCATATTAGATTTGTTAGTGGAGACGGTCTGAGCTACCGTTTGGGGATTTTTCTGCTTGCAGTTTATGTGCTTATAGTCTACTTTCTTATTTTATTATCCATTTTGCTCAGTCGGCGTATGATTCCTACTGAGTACATGTAGACCGTACTCACCCCGACTGTGCCCTTTCGATGCAGTTTCGAGTACGAGTACAGGATGCGGTAGCTGATCTCTTATGGATTTTGGAGCTGTGTTTGAGGTACTGGGTGCTCTAGGATTTTCAGAGCCGACTCTGGACCTCCTCTTATCTTACTTTATGTCTTTATTTCATTTTCAGAGAGAGACATGTTTCTCAGATTCTGTTATGTACTAGATGCTCTTACACTTTGACACTAGATTTTGGGGATTTATGAGATTACTTTCAGACTTTTGTTTTAATTATGTTTCGTATTGACTTGACTTCGCTCTTGATGTCTCGCATTTGGGTTACGTTATTATCGATTTTGTTTTTCCTTTATCATTTTGGGTGATTGTATTACTTATCAAGGCTCAGCCACGATGAGTGCCATCATGACCCATTTTTGGGTCGTGACAAAGAATCAAAAGTAGCTAAAGAAGATCTTTTTTATAATGGCCAGAATATACATAAAAACAGATTCTTATCGGCCGATAAAAAGATATAAATAACACCGACAATAGGGTGAGGGGTTATTTATTTGATATTGGCTATAAAAATTCATCCATAGCTTATTCCAATGTTAACAGGTTCCATGGTGATGACTTAGTACATAGTAGAGTCGCTAAATTCAGCAAATAGAGAGGCAAGACACCTGCCAATAAAGAAATTTCTAGAATTCACGATGAATCTGGTCATGATATGGAATAATTAAAATAGAATGGCTATAGAGGCAACTTTTACTGAGCTAGGGAACAAATACAACATCATAATGAGGGAAAATCTCATTTTGTCAGATAACATGAAGGTAAAAAGTTGATATTGCATACAATTCACTAATGTTTCAAAAGTCTGACTTGTTATTTCTATTTCATACAGCTGAAAATTTCCTACTTTACCACTATTTGATGGTTTTTCTACATTTAAGGTGATGACATCTACTAACTATGACTATTCATTGATTGACAAAGCTCAATAGCAAATCATTATGTGTATGTATGGGAAGAGATGTAGCTGCCATCAGTTTTAGATTGACGGGATCCCATGTCCCTATGCCATGGTGGTGTTGAGTTACACGCATATGGAGTTATAAAACTATTGTTCTCCTTACTACACCAAAGAAAACTTTTTGAAAGCCTATGAATTTCTAATTATTCCACTGCCTGATGAAAACGCAGGGGACATTTCAAGAGACGTGTTAGATATTATAGTCCTTCCTCTAATCTGGAAACCAAGACCAGGTAGACCAAAGAATAACAATCGAGGCAAGGGCATTATGGAATACGTGTCTACAAATCGAGCTTCATATGGACTGTGTGGAAAGATGGGACACAATTGAAGAACCTGTGGAAATGCTCCAATAAGCATATAATAAGATGGTCTTATGTTTCCTTTTCTATTTTTCAAATGGACCAGTTCGTTCTATAACATAAAACAGATTACAGAAGTTGGTTTTACATTTTATGTCAAGTTGAAATGTGAAGAGTTTGCTACTTCTACATGAAATGTAATAGATGCTGCACAAGATTACTTTTATGTTTCCTAGTTTCATTGCAAATGAAATATTTCAACATTATATGATAATATAGATATCTTTTTGATGCATTTATTTCATAGTGTGATGTGCATATAATATCTGTATAGGATTTTCATCACATCCATACTCTAAGACTCAACTTTACAATGTACAATACTCATTAAATGGCACCATATGCAGGTGATATGTCTGTTTACAGGGGAAAGTGTTTTTTCTGTTGCCGTTCAAGTTTATATGCACATCTATCACAAATAAATGATGCTGTGAATACAAAAGGAAATACATAGGGACTATAATGGCATAGTCATGCTATAATAAATATATCCTTTTAGGTGCATTTATTTCATGGTATAATGTGTATCAATATAGTATAAAATATACATTTATACATGATTTTTTCTCACATTTATAAGATAGACTCATCTGTATTTGTGTAGGATTTTCACTGTCGTTAAATGGCACCATATGCAGGTGAATGTGTCGGTTTCTAGGAATAAAGAATTTGTATTGATTGTCACTTACAGACACCTCTTTGTGTATGTTTTATTTGTATAATACTATGCAAGTCTAATCCCATCAAAAATGTCACTTAACCATGAAAACTGTATCAAGAGAAAAATTGCACAGCTGACATATATACTGCAACTAATTTTACATATATAAGTAGAAAAATCAATACACGCTTATGCAGAAAGAAGTCAATATCAACATTCTAATGAAAAACATAAGTTTTCAAAATGATATCAATACAAATTCTTCAAAAACATAAAAAAAAGGAAACTATGCAAGTGTTTCCCATCAAAAACACTAGCTAACTATTTCAAACTATATATGAAACTTTACATAAAGGCCACCTACTACATTTGCAAAATATCCTAAACTAATGTTGCTTTAAAAGATCCTTTTCTCTTTTTAGTCTACTAGTAGACTCATCATCATTAACGGCACCCTGTCTTTGTTTCGTCTTTCCATAGTGCCACAGTAATACACCACATTGGTTTCGTATGCTATCAATATGATCTATATTGACAGGAATTTCGAGGCCTTCAAACATGTACTCCGAAAAATCAACTTCAAAAACACCATAGTCCCTGCAACATATTCCAAATTAGTATAATTACCAAAAAAAAAGGGAAAATGTTAAAAAGGAACAACAAAATTGGCTTTCAATAATAATTTACGTGTTCTCTTGAGTTGGTAATCCATCAACCATATGAATCTCAAACGAGTGAGCAATTGAAATTCCATCACTCCTTTTATCCCAAAAATCAATACAAGAAAGGAAGTATGGTATCAACTCTTACTATGCAGAAACAACTTTTTCCACAACACACGCACGTCGTGCACTACACATCGAATCATATACATAAATGCATTGATCTTTAAAAGACAACCGCACCAAAATTCAGTGAAAGTTTTCAACAAGGTTTATCGGAAAAAGAACATTATCAACACTACACCACGACACATTGTACCTCATAACAAACACAAGCATATGCTCAACAATTTCATCGTCTTCTCTAATAAGCGCCATATCTTTCTTTTTATCCAAAAACTTTATATACAAACTTTGTATCAAGTAGCTAAACTATTAATATGTGGTTGTGAATGTAATTACACCATCCACAGGAGTGTACTTTGATTTCTTCAAAAACTACATCAGTGGAATACACTACCAGAATAAAAAAAATAAAATTTCTGTACTACTAATGTAGCGAAGCATGGTGGATAACTGACTTACTAAATCAATTAGAGGTACTCCCGAATATTCAAATCTATAGAACCATTATTTTATTTTAACCGGGGTAATACCAAAGTCGAAAACCTTTGACAGATTATTAACAAATTTTGAATAGACAGGACTGTAAAAATATTATGACACAAGGTATTAGCTAATAGCTATGACATAAAATGATAAAAATTAAAGCTACAAGAATGTTGAAACAGAAGACTTACTTTACATTAACTCGTAATGATTTGTCAACAAACTAGTTAAACAAGGACATTAACTTCTTATCAAGAAATGACACTGTAATACTGATGGTAAATGTATGTTTGAGAGGGAAGACGTGTTTACTTAAATGTCTTTTCTCTACACACTTAGCTGGTTAACCTTGAAGGTTTCTACCACCAGAATCAAACTTGGACACGTATGGTAATTTACATACTACTACTGGTTTTCTTATTCTACGAGGGACAATAGGTTTGTCATTCAAGATGACAACAGATTTATCACCTACAGAAGCATCATCAACATTTTTCTTTGCCCTTCTAACATCAATGACAACATCTGTATCGCCCTTCCCAACAACATCCTCAACCACAATATTTGTAACCACCAATGTAACACTTTTATTGTAACACCCCGTATACTCCCAACCCTACTTGACGATATGGAACAATGTTCACTTAGGTGTTAAGATCCATAAGTACGTAATGTGTAATGATTTTGATGAGAAAATTGAAATTGGGCTTAGTACATGGGATTAGACCTTTGTAGGAGGTGTAACACCCCATATGTTTCCGAATCTATACGACTACGTGTAAATTTATGGAATTAGTTAAACATGAGAGATTTGATGAATTATTCATTAAATTGTTGGGCTTACATGAGTCTTGTGCCATTGGGCCAAATGAAGCCCAAAATCACATGGAAGACATGACCCAAATGTGGAAGAGATCCATTCTTGTGTTTGACCAAGCCAACATGTATTAAATTGGATAAGGATGACCATTAAATACCATATAAAGCAAGATAAAATCAGATTTTATTTCATTGAGACACCCATGCCTTTTTCTAGAATTCTATAACATTTTCCAACTCTTCTCTCTATACACAAACCCTAAGGCAACTCCTTGTTGGGGCAAGATCACTCTTTGGTAAGCTTTGGTAAGTGTTTATATTTATGGTTTAATATATTATATGCATGTAAGATGGTGTAGATCATGTTGGTTATGTTGGTGAAGTGTGAGAAGTTCACTATAGGTGAAACAATTTATGGTTGCCTAATCGGTGAAGGTTTTTGCCTTGTAAACTTGAAAATGGACTTATGGTCTTGAAGGAAGTGAACTTGATGGGTTCAATATTGACAAGTGATATGTGAATATAGCCTTAACTTGTTTTATTCTTGTGCATGATGGTTGGAATGGTTATTGCAAAATTGTGCATGGATTTGGTGGTGTATTGAAGGAAAAGTGTGGTTTTGGTGATGTTCATGTGTGTTTTAAAACCATGGCTGATTGTTGGCATCTAAGATGATCTAAAATATGTTAAGAGTAGTTTAGTTATTATCATGGACCATTCATTGCATAAAAAGACCCAAAAGAGACCCTTTTTGGCCGAAACGGGCACCCGCCCTCGCAGACGAAGCACCTGCGGGTGTAGGTGCCAACGCAGGTGGCTATGGATACTTCCAAAGGTAACCTGCGGATGCATTTCATCCACCTGCGGGTGCAGGTGGCTTAGCGGATCGGCCCAGAACTCCGAATTGCTTGTTTTTGCATCCCTTTGGCCCCCCGAAACACCTATACCCTTCATGGATGCAATTATCAACTTATGGTACCTTTTAAATGACTATAAAGGAGTATCCCAGAGGTATTTTGAATGGTATAAAATATGTATTGATGTTAAAGTGTTATTGTGAAAGCTATCGAGTGACTTGACGGAGAAAAGGTAACATAGTGTTAATGAGGAAGTGTAAAGGGAAACTTGGTGTAAAATGTTATTGGTTTATGATGTCTTGGTTGATATGTGGTATTTTGTGGTGTTGTTGGTATGATGATGCCATGGATTGTACTGTGAAGGACGGAATGATGCTATATAGCAGTCACGTGTCTCATTGTGACACTTATACATTTGTAAGAGAGTTGATTGTTAACGTACACCGTTACATACTTGTGTTGTAGAGTGAAACGTAAGGAGGAAGCTGGACTAATGTATCCCCATATAGGCTTTTGTATTTGTAGTGGGATAACAAGGTAAGTAAGGTTACTCTGTCCGTATCTTTCTGCACCACATATTGCTCATGTTGTCATTGTCCTTGTTCCATTCCGAAATGTTAAAAGGTATATCGTTTCAGGTTGTCATATGTTCTTATTCTCATGTTTCTTAGTCATGGACCAATCATGACTCAAATGTATCTTAATCATTGATCGAAATTCCAAAGCTTCCATAATGTTATAATTGTTACCAAGTACCAATCTCATGAACATATAAGACTGAAACAATGCATCTATGTATTTCCAATAAGGTTATGATCCCCAATGTATCAATCTCATAAAAGTAAAAGAGAGAAGTAATGCAATGAAGTAATGGAAGAAGTAATCCCCTCATGGTTACTTTATATTTTCCATCATGGTTACTTTATATTTTTCCTCATGGTTACTTTATATTTTCCCTCATGGTTACTTTATATTTCCCCTCATGGTTACTTCATATTTTACCTCATGGTTACTTTATATTTTCCCTCATGGTTACTTTATGGTTCTTTGAGTGCGGGTGATAGCTTTGGGGGAAAAAAGCCAAACTTGATGCCGAACCTGCTTCCTTGTTTTCCGGGTGGTAGCAGGGGGAAAGCTCAGTGGGGCAAAAGCCGACGCCGAACTTTATTATATTCACTGGATCAAGGGGGAAGCTCAGTAAGGTAAAAGCCAAACGTGATGCCGAACCTGCTTCCTTGTTTTTCGGGTGGTAGCAGGGGGGAAGCTCAGTGGGGCAAGAGCCTAGCTTGATGCCGAACTTGATACAGTTATATATATATATATATATATATTGACGGTTGCATATTGACAGTTGCATTGCATATTGATGGGTGCATTGCATATTGACGGTTGCATATTGACGGTTGCATTACATATTAACGGTTATACATCATTGACAATTATCTATTGACGGTTCTAACTACTAACGGTAACAGACATAAAGGAAAATGAAATAATGAACGTAAAGTACCCATTTACACATATACTGAATGACGATGATGAGTTATCAACATTGACTATTCTCTTGAAATCAAGTTCATTGAGATGTTTAAGTTTCATGAAGTTTCTTATAGCCTTGCATACTCAGTACATTTTTCATACTGACCCCTTTGGGGGACTTACTTTATTTGCTGCAGGCACAGGTGTTAGTAGACCTCCACAATAGGCTACGGGTTATCTGCGGATCATTGGTGAGCTCCAGTTAGTTTGGGGCTTCTCCGAGTCACATGTGTATATTGTTTTGGTACTGTACTTATTGTATAAAGCAGGGACTTGTCCCGACTACAGGTGGTTGTGTTCATGTATCGGTTAGAGGCTTTGTAGACATATGTGGGTTATGGATGTAAGAGACAAATGTTCTGTTTGACTCGATGGCCCCAACGGCCAAGTTTCCTGAATACATTTATATAGCGTATGTTTCCATGTTCATGTTTTCCGCATAGTGCATAAGGTATCATAAGATTCATACGAGGATATACATACGAAGGTTCATAAGCAAAGATTGGTTCTCTCGGGCCATATTGGCTTCGGGTGCCAGTCCGGCCTGAATGAGATTTCGGGTCGTGACATTTATGACCTAAATCTGTATCAATCTTCCCAACAACATGCTCAACCATAACATTCGCATCCACCACTGAAGTAAAATTATCAGGTTGAGTGTACTTAGAGATTTCACTGTCAGGAATAACTGACCAATCAAGTTCCTGGCTATGCTTAACCCCTGCTTTCATAGATTATATATTCTCTTCATGAAGAGGTTGGGTAAATTTTGACACTTCATAATCAGAAAACTTAGACCAAGTGTCCTCCTGACTATTTTTTCCCTCCCCCGCAACCTTATTTGCACTTGAACTTGGGGTAAATCTGAAAAAAATCAAAATTTGAGAAATCACTCCACTCACCACCTATGATAGTTCTATCAACAGCTTCCTTATCAACATGATCACCTACACCAACATTTTTTTTTCCAATATCATCAACCAAATTATCACTTAGGTAATCCACCTTTGGTGTATCATTAGTATACTATCCTTCATTGTCAACTAGATTAACACTTATGGAATTCCCCCTATGTGTATTATTAGTTTTCATTCCCACATTATCACCACTGTGATCTCCCTTCAGTGTGGCAGAAAATTTTAAAAAGTTCAGGAAAAACATTAGTATCTAAAGTGTATACGAGTGTTATTAAGAAAAATAACTAGAAAAATACCTTAGAAACCTTATTTATATGTAACGCTCCAAAAATTGGGACAAATGATAATTTTATCAACTCTTTCATTGACGAAACCTCATCCTTTAGCTAAACATTTAAAAAAGGGCAAAGACAAAACATCAATAATAATACACAACTAATAAAAAACAGCTAATAAAATTTTAAAATACTTACACTTACTAAATTCAAATCAGTTCTCAGTAGTTTCAACTCATTTTCAGAACTCACAGGGCTCTCTTCTCTTATATGTTGTTTGCTAGAACCAGGCAAACTGCCAGATTCCATATTCAGGACATGATGCTGTTGAAGCACAGGTTCAAAAACAAGGCAACTGGAGTATGCTTTTCTCAAGACAGGTTGGCTCAATGTTACTGTTGCGACCTAGCTATACACGCAAGTGTACGTGATCATGCAAGTAATACAGTGGCTCCTTTCAAAGAGCCGGATATTGAACCCAAGGGACTTTCGTCAACAGAAATCAATTTTAGACGTCCAACAATAATTAAAAACTAGTGTTGCGAAAAGGAAACATGATTTGTCACTAAAAATTAATTGTTTGCGGACTATGAACTCCTATCTTTGCTACCGTAACTTTGGTTTTCAGAAATGTGCTTGAAAAATCAGTAAAAAGTGAATTCCCAGGGCTAAGGCACTCCGAACGTCGTCTCTTGAGCATAATTGTTATTGGTTTAAGCAATTTGAGTTTTTTATCTTGGTTATTGATCCCGAGGATAATTTTACAAATATATTTGTCTCCAAAATATAATCTTCTACTAGAAATTGGAAACCTAACTACATCCGTGAACGGTGATAAGCTTAACCAATTCTAGTGCATTTGAACTTTCTTCTCGTAATAGACCAAGTGTGGTGGATTAGGTACCTCTCAGTCCTAACCACATGTCAATCCCTTAGAATTCCTTCCCCGAGAAAGACCACACCTCTTATATTTCACGTTCTATCTCTTAGTTTCTCTCTCGAGCTCACTTCAAGACAAGGAATGTATTTCAATGGTGATCAAGCATCAAAATAGTGAAATTTAGAATATAAGAATAACCAATTTATGATAAACTTCAGCAAAACCCACTAACAATACCCAAGAGATTCATGTTCTTGTCCTTAACCCCAAGAATGAGGGATTTTAGCCACTCATAATGTCAATTAACATCCAAAAGTAATAAAATACCTTAAAAAAAAATAAAAACTGAAAAGATGAGGAATGAAACCTAATTTCGATGTCCAACAACGCCCAAAGTAGCCTAGTCAAGATGGAATATGATACAATAACTCAAACCCCCTATTTATAGAGTGAAGTTCGAGGCAAAAATTAGCCAAAAAGTGGCCCGGCACGCCCTTGGCCACGCCTGGCACTTAGGCGAATTATTCCTCTGTGAAGGTGCGACCCAGGAAGCCTGGCACACCCTGAATCGCGCCCCAGTGCTGCCTGGCAACACAAAATTTTCTCCAAAAGTAGCCTGGCACGCCCCTTGGCGCGCCATGCCCTTAACTTTTTATTTTTTTCCTTCGTCGACTTTTCTTTGAGGATTTGGCATGATTCTTCAAGTTCAACTCTTTGGCTTGCCTCTTATCATCAATATCCTTTGCTCGTAGCTTCTCCAAACCTCGCTTTCCACGCCAAAAATGCTCCAAATAGTTGTAAATTCCACCTACAAGGGTCTAATCACATTGGTTAGCACAATATCACATAATTCATCAAAACCTTATAAAACATATACGTATTGTTCTCAAAACTAAGGTAAACATGGGTTAAAGTCGCTACTAAGGCATATAAATACGCCTTAGATCACCACCCCACACTTGAACCTTTGTTTGTCCTCGAACAACAACCACACTCAAACCCGGGCAACTCTAGACAATTGACACACAATAGGCATTCTTGCATAGCTGCACAACCACACTTATCAAATTATGCACCAACATACTAGTATCACCAATGAGTGAATAGTAAATTGAAACAACCTATCCTCCCAGAACAGCTTTGCCAGAAGCAAATTCTTACATGACATGTTACCCATAGATCACCACACTTCGCTAAACATGCGCCCTCACCACAAGAGAATCACCCAATATTTCACACAAAAGTAATTATTAAATGGGTGCTTGAGTAAAAGTTCACTCACTCTCAGAAAGAATTCACATACAAAACAAGATGAACCATAAGCTTGCCCTTAGTGTAGTACTCCACTAATGTCAGAATGTTAAAGCTCAAGATCAAGTAGGACTTTAGGGGTTGTAATGTAGGCTAAGGGACGGGTAGGAACTATTCGGTCAAGAATAGTGACTATCTTCCCTAAGCACTTTAATACACTACAAATTACATTAAGACCACCTTCAACCAACCTATTTTCCACCACTTTTATCTTCCCCACTCTCTTTTGTTTTGCCCCCCACATTTTTGAGCTAGCTTAAGCACATTAGGTAGGGAGTAACTGCTATCAATCACTGATTCAAATATATATATATATATTTTTTTTTTCTCTTTTAACTTTTTACCATACTCCCTACCAACACACACAAACTTTTCCACACACCCAAAAGATATATACTGGGGGCTTTAACTTAACTCTTTCCTTCTTCAATTTATTATTTTTTTCTTTTTTTTCTTCGCTCCTTCACATCTTAATCTTTCAATTAAAGCGCTTAGGAATTTTGGATCAAATTATGGTTCATTGAAAGAAAAGGATCAAGCTACATGTAAAGCTACCAATGAATAGGCTATAGGCTCAACGGGGCTAACTAAGATTATGCAAAGAGGGTAGATAAAGTAGGTCCAAAACATGGCTATCAAAGAAATGCCTATATCCTCTCCTAAACTCAACATCTTTTATTTTGCTTCGCAGACACACCGGGCAAGTTCTAGACATCATTATGCACATGGAATATCACCAAAAACCTCACTCACACATAGTACATGTTCAGCTTAGCAGGCTCACCATAAAATATCCAAAATCATGCATAAGTTCAATCATTAAGCAACATAGCCAGTCAACTAAGTGAGAATTAGGCGTCTCAACACTTGCTATTGTGTATCCTAGCATGTTTCACACGTGTATGCACAATTGTATAGCAATCAAGAACACCCGAAACTACATGACCAATTCGCTCTTAAGACGGTCGTCATCCATCCATCATAGAGCAAATCCCTTAGTCCTACGACTAAGGGCGACTCAAAAGTAATAAACGCCAAAAACAACATAAAAAAATTAAAATCTTTTTGTGGTTTTCTACGGTTCAAAGGGAGTAAAAGAACAGAAAACACAGGCTAAGGAACCCAAAATAAAAGCATACAGCAGCACACATATACATACATATAAAGGAATCCCATCACACCCCACCCCACACTGAAAAGAATAGCATTGTCCCCAATGCTACAAAAATAAACAATG
The DNA here is from genome assembly GCA_031232105.1 of Capsicum rhomboideum. Classification (NCBI taxonomy): domain Eukaryota; kingdom Viridiplantae; phylum Streptophyta; class Magnoliopsida; order Solanales; family Solanaceae; genus Capsicum; species Capsicum rhomboideum. The sequence goes on along the minus strand of CP124719.1, from coordinate 19,932,515 downwards.
CAAGAGTAGGGTGTAAGGAGCTCCCTGGTCAGTCAAGGAAGTCGTCGTCCTCCGGCCCATGGACCTCTAGCGGTGGATCATCCGCCTCCGCCTCGTCATCATCAAAATCGATCTGGTGGGCATTTTCATCTATGGGGACATCATCATCCACAGGCTCAACAAAATCAGGACCAATTCTCAATAAGGCCATGGCATGCTCGTTAAGAGGATAATCCTTCTCAAACTGGTACATCTCTTCAGCCGTAGAGGGCCTACCCCCAGTCCTGTGTCGTAACATCTCCAACCCATACATACGGGCTAAAATCCCGTTATCTCGAGGGTGACGCTCTACTAAAGTGAGAGTGGGGCCGAGTGCATCCGAAGTCCTGGTTTGGGTAACATCTATAGGGGTCTGCACTAGAGGAGGGTGATAATCAAATGCCTCCTCATGGACTTCGAATGCTCGCATCAATTTAGTCAATAACCCACCAAAAGCATAACGAAGACCACCTTGCAACTGAGCTCGGCGCATAGCCGACAGTACTAAAGACCTTACATCAATCTCCACATCAGTCATGAGAGCATACACCAGACAGACACGATCCCGTGTGACCTCTGCCATGTGACTACCCGGAATCAAACCACAGCACACAATATTAAACCAGATCGCGCCTCTTTGTTTAAATGAGCATAGGGTAGACTCAAGTGATACCCTCTTTTGTGATGGCACAACCATCGTGCTGTCGAACGCTGGCCGCAAAGAGTATGACGAATATCAGCATAAGGGGGCCTAGCATTTAGCTTGAGGAGGTCGTGGGGCATAAACCGAGTGTGTACTCCCAATATTCCAGTTAAGCCCAGGGAATCAAGACTAACATCCGCCCCTCATACAACCACCGAGCTTGTTGGTGCATCCGGGTTCCAATTTGCATATAATTCCCTCACCATATGGAGGTTATAGTCTGTGGGTCTGTCGAAGATGAATTCCATTCCCAATTGCACAATCCGAGCCAAAATCTTAGGGTAAGTCCGAGCTAGACTCGCCCTATCAATACATTCATCTGCAAAGTATTTAGCTTCAGTGTGGCTTTTGTACCAACTCTTGCCAGCACTGGATACAACCTGAATCCCATACTTGCATTTCTGGCCTTCGGGACTGGGGGAGCCGCGGGGACCTTGCTTCCTGACTGACGTCGCTTATAAGAGCTAGAGGCAGCCACATTAGCATCCGATATTGTACCTGTAGCAAAGATCCACAAGCAAGTCAATATCCCACGTAAAGAGAGCTAAACAACTCAATGGGTGTTGGCTTTAAGGGCCACCCCACACCTAGTTCCTTAGCACCATTCAAAATATATGGGTCTAGGGTACTCAGACTTCCCCTTATTACTTAAATCCCAATTACCAATTCCAAACCATACAAATATCACATACCCAACACAAGTTCAATAAGCCCATACATATTAGAATGATGTACTTGTTTTACTCAAGAATTAAAACAAGACTCATATATATTAAACAACATATAAGTTGTATCAAGTGGTATCAACTACCAACTTGCTCAATTATCACCAAAAAAGATAAACCCACTTCCAAGAATTTCAACTAAAACAAGATTATTAAACACAATTTCACATGCCTTTCAAGTTCATTGTAATGACACCCCATAAACTCCAACCATATCATGAAAGCAAGTCAACATACCAAGAACATATTGGGCATCACAAACGAAATCCAAGAATAACCCAAATTCGCCTTATCCTCATAGAAATCTTGAGAGAGAAAGCTAAGGAAACATACCTTGATAGATTGAATAGAGTCTTGTAAACACAATTCCAAGAGGAGAAGGCAAGAATTAGAGCAACAAGCGGGCAAGAGGAGAGAAAAGGAAGAGAGAATTTGTAAAGCCTTGGGAGTAAAATCGTGTGTTTGGTTGTGGAGTGTGGGAATATTTGTGAAGAATAAGGAAAATTAGGGATTTAAAAGTGAAGGGGTGGGGGTGGATCGGGTTTATTGAGCAAAAGACTTTTAAATTTTTTTTTTGTGCCAACGACTTAAGGGGGTAGCGTCCTGGCAAGCTGCCTAGCTCGCTACCCCACTACCCCTCGCGTAAAAAAAAAGGGAAACAGGCAGCCTGGCACGCCCTGTGTAGCGCCTGGTCACTGCCAGGCGATAAAATTTTTTTGACACAGGCGGCCTGGCACGCCTTGTGTTGCGCCAGGGCACTGCCACACGCTAAAAGTTTTTTCCCAAGTGCGCCCTGTAGCGTGCCCAACACTTAGCATTATACCTGAGCAATTTTTCACCTTTTTCACATAATCTTGGGGCTTTTACAAGTCCCAAGATTCAAAACTTTGCTCCAAAACATTTTCTACCTGCCCGACACCTTCAAATAATCATCTATCCGCCAAATTTACCTTTTTCTTGTGGATTCCCATGGAAAAATGCTCCATGCCTCTGCAAAAACACAAGATCCTAGAACTAAGTTAGATAAGAAAAAATTTAAAAGACATGGGTTGCCTCCCATCAAGCGCCTTAGTTTTAGTCGGGGCACGACTCTTCTTTTTGTATTTTTACTTTATATATCCTAGCTATTACAAAAGATTGATGGGTTGACTCCCATGTAGCGCTTGGTTTAATGTCGCGGCTCGACCATACTGAGCTCAATTATCATCAAGGTGAAGCACGTCCTCCTTCTGCTTCTTTTCTTGACCAAAATAATGCTTCAATCTCTGGCCATTTACCATAAATCTCATACCATCAGCCTTGTTCAAAATTTCCACCGCACCATGAGGCGTCGTGCGACTCACTTCAAAAGGCCTACTCCACTTAGCTCTTAGCTTGCCCCAAAACAACCTAAGTCTTGAGTTAAACAAAAGTACCAACTGGCCTGGCTCGAAAGTGCGGTAGAGGATGCGCTTGTCATGCCTTCGCTTCATTTTCTCTTTGTAGATCTTTGCATTTTCATATGCATGGACACGAAATTCTTCCAACTCATGGAGTTGCAACAGCCTCCTGTTACCAGCCAACCCCGGATGTAGATTTAACTTCTTTACCGCCCAATATGCTCGGTGCTCAGGCTCAATCGGGAAGTGACACGCTTTCCCAAAGACAAGATGATAGGGAGAAGTCCCTATAGGAGTCTTGTACGCAATTTGATAGGACCAAAGAGCATCATCCTGCTTGAGTGACCAATCTTTCCTCTAAGTGTTCACCGTCTTTTACAAGATTTGTTTTATCTCGCGATTAGACACCTCTACTTGGCCACTTGTTTGAGGATGATACGCTGTTGAGACCTTATGTATCACACCATACTTTGCCAATACACTCTTCACCCAATAATTAATGAAGTGTGAACCTCCATCGCTAATAATAGCTCTTGGAGTTCCGAATCTTGTGAAGATGTGCTTTTGAAGGAACTTTACCACGACTTTGGAGTCATTCATAGGGAGAGCTGCAGCCTCTACCCATTTAGACACATAATCCACTGCTACAAGTATGTATAGATTGCCATTCGACTTTGGGAAAGGGCCCATAAAATCTATCCCCCATATATCAAAGACTTCAACTTCTAGGATATTGTTTAGGGGCATCTCATGTCGCTTTGCAATCGTCCCCATACGTTGACATTGATCACAACTCTTCACAAAAGCATGAGCATCTTTAAATATAGAAGGCCAGAAGAAACCTGATTGCAGAATTTTTGGGGCTGTGCGTTCACCACCATGATGGCCACCATAAGGTGACGCGTGGCATCTCTCTAACACTTTCTTCACCTCTGCATCCGGAATGCATCTTTGTACTACTTGATACGGCCCTTGCTTGAATAAATAAAGCTCATCCCAAATATAGGATCGTACCTCATATGCCAGCTTCTTTTTTTGTTGAGGACTCGAATTAGGAGGAAATAGCCCACTTACTAATAGATTCACAATGTCTGCATACCATGGCAGCTCATCAACATCCAAAACTTACAATTGCTCATCTGGAAATTCCTTACAAATACGCCCATCATCCACTACATGTGTCGAGCTTTCAAGTCTAGAAAGATGGTCAACAATTTGATTTTCTGTCCCCTTTCCATCTTTAATCTCTAAGTCAAACTCTTATAACAATAAGATCCATCTAATCAACCACGGCTTAGCATTTTTTTTATTGAACAAATACCATATCGCAGCATGATCCGTGTATACAATGAAGCTCGTGCCCACCAAATACGATCTAAATTTATCAAATGCGTACACCAACGCTAACATCTCTTTTCAGTCACCGTGTAATTTACTTGGGCTGCATCGAGGGTCTTGCTCGCATAATAAATAGAATGAAATACCTTATTCTTCTGCTGACCAAGCACTGCAACCACTACAACATCACTTGCGTCACACATGATCTCAAATGGTAAAGCCCAGTCAGGAGCAATAAGTATAGGTGCCTCCACCAACTTCTTCTTCAAAACTTCAAATGCCTTCACACATGATTCACAAAATACAAACTTCATATCTTTTTCCAAGAGCGTGCACATGGGGCGTGCAATTCTTGAAAAATCTTGAATAAACCTTCAGTAAAACCCAGCATGTCCCAAGAAACTACGCACTCCTTTCACTGATACAGGTGGAGGTAATTTTTCAATAACTTCGATCTTTGCCCTATCAACTCCGAGCCCCTGCTTTGACAACTTTATGCCCAAGAACTATACCTTCCGTCACAAGGAAATGACACACCTCTCTATTGAGAACAAGATTAGTTTCTTCACACCGAGCAAGGACTCTATCAAGGTTTTGCAAGCATACCTCGAAAGAGTTTCCAAAAACTGAAAAATCATCCATAAAAATCTCTACGAACTCCTCCACCATGTCATAGAAAATAGCCATCATGCACCGCTGAAAGGTAGCCGGTGCATTACACAATCCAGATGGCATATGCTTGAAAGCGTATGTGCCGTAAGGACATGTGAATGTAGTCTTCTCCTGATCTTGCAGATCTATAGCAATTTGATTGTATCCAGAATACCCATCAAGAAAGCAATAATACTACTGCCCGGCTAAGCGATCCAACATCTGATCAATAAAAGTGATTGGATAATGGTCTTTCCTCGTAGCATCATTGAGTTTTCGGTAATCCATGCAAATACGCCACCCAGTCACAGTTCTTATAGGAATCAACTCATTGTTATCATTCGTGATTACCGTCATACCACCCTTTTTTGGAACACACTGTACTGGGCTCACCCATGTACTATCATAGATAGGGTAAACAATGCCCGAATCTAACCACTTAATTACCTCTTTCCTTACTACTTCTTTCATCACCGAATTCAAGCGTCGTTGGTGTTGCACACTCAGCTTATGCCCTTCCTCTATGTAAATTTTGTGCATGCATAAACCCGGATTAATACCATGGATGTCAGACATCTGCCAACCAATAGCCTTCTTTCTTCGTTTGAGTATCAACAATGCCGCATCAACTTGTTCTTTTGACAAATTTGCTGCAAGAATAATAGGAAGGGTCTCATTTTCACCTAAGAAAGCATATTGAAGGTGAGATGGAAGTTCTTTCAATTCAAGCTTCGGTGCCTCCTCAATTGAGGGCTTGGTTGGAGGACCGAGTGGACGATTTAAAGGTTCCCATCTACCCTCTTTAGCATAGACACCCATAAGATCAAGAACCTACACCATTTCACTAGCTTCCGCATCACCAAAAATATCTTACCCCATCAACACTTTTTCCAACGGATCTGTAGACAGAGTTTGGATGTCTTCGATCGCCAAATCTATAGTTGTAATAGCTGACAAGTTCTCATAAATCTCTGGTAGTTTCAAAGCCCTATAAACATCAAAGACCTGGACTTTATCATGAGCTCGTAGTTAGTTTCCCGGCTGCTACATTAATGATCGCACCTCCTGTGGCCAGAAATGGATGCCCCAAAATAAATGGGACTTTCGAGTCAGGCTCAAAATTTAGCACCACAAAATCAACGGGAAAGATCAATGACACTACTTGAACCAGAACATCCTCAACAATACCATCAGGTCTAGTTACGGATCGGTCTGCAAGCTGCAAAATAATAGTAGTATGCTTAGGACGACCCAAACCCAACTCCTTGAAAATTGAAGTGGGCATCAGATTTATACTAGCCCCCAAATCACACAATCCACGAGCGCAAACACGATCTCCCAGAGTAATTTTCACAGTGAAGGTTCCAGGATCCTTCAGCTTGGTAGGTAATCGGTTTTGAATGCGAGAACTACACTCCTCAGTCAATGAAACTGTGGCATACTCTGTCAATCTACTCTTGTTTGCCACAATCTCTTTCACAAACTTGGCATACTTTGGAATACCCTGCAAGATATCCACAAGAGGCAAATTAATGTGCACTTGTTTAAGTAGTTCAATGAACTTACCAAAGTATTCATATTACTTCTTCTTCTTGAACTTCTGAGGGAAAGGAGGAGGTAACTTCACACTATGTATCACTTTATCATCTTTGGAGCTTTTGGTAGACTCCACTTGTTTGTCTTCAATCACCACTACTTTCGGCACCAATTCTTTCGCTGGTGCCACTGTATCCTCTAACTGCTTACCACTACGGGTAACAATGGCATTCACCTGCTTTGGATTAGGCTCAGTATCACCTGGAAGACCTCCTTGGGGCCTTGTATTCTGTGCGTCAGCTAACTGACCAATTTGCTTCTCCAAATTCTGAGTAGCCAACTGATTGTTCCTAACATCTGCAGCCAGCTTAGCTTGCTCTGCCATAATCTGTTTTAGCATATCCTCCACGCTCATATCGACAGGCTAAGCACCTACTTAATTTCCTTGACCTTGCTGTTGGTTGTACTATGGTGCATATCCTTGAGGCCTATATTGATTTTGATTTCCTCCCCAAGATAAGTTCGGGTGGTTTTTCCACCCAGTATTATAAGTATTTCCGTAATTATGGCCTCCAACTCCTCTTTGAGCATTACCAACAAAATTCACAGAATCCAGATTTGCACTACACAACTCGCTGGTATGGTCCCCATTTTCACATACACTACATATCACAGAAACCTGTTGCTGTACTGCATTTACTGGAGCTGGTTGCTGCCCCAAATTCAAACTACTGAAGTGATTGTTCATCATGTTTTGCATAGCTGAAATTTGGGCAGATATTGCCGTGACTGCATCCACATCTAGTTTCCCAGCAACCTTCTTTGTAGAATTCCTTGAATTATCACTATGCCAGTCTGAATTTCCCTGTGAAATGTGATTCAACAAAGCATATAATTCATCATAAGTCTTCTCTAAAGCTTGTCCACCTGTAGCTGAATCAAGTAAAATTCTGGTGTTGGGGTTGAGAGCCTCAATGAAAGTATGCACCAACACTTCATTAGCTTGGTGGTGGTGAGGACAATCCCTCAACATGGATTTGAATCTGTTCCAAGCTTGGTACAAATTCTCATCATCTCTCTGTCTGAAACTCAGTATCTCACTCCTCAGCTTTGCTGTCTTTACAGACGGAAAGAACCTTATCAAGAATTTTTGAGCAAGATCATCCCAAGTAGTGATAGAATTAGCCAGCTCTGCATCTAACCACCTCCTTGCTTCACCCAACAGAGAAAAGGGAAACAAAGTAAGGCTCACATAATCTGAAGACACACCCGCAGGAATATATGTGTCACCGATCTCCAGAAAATTATGGATATGCCTCTACGGGTCCTTATGAGCAAGACCTGTAAACTGTCCACTTGAGTGCAAGAGTTTCACCATATTCTGTTTAAGCTCAAATCCACCTCCCGCCGCCAATTTGAGAATACTAGAGGTCACATTAGTAGCGAGTGGGATTGAGATTTCGCGCACTGTCCTAGCTGCCATTACTACTGGCTCACGTCTCTCCGCAATTGGTTCTTCAATTCTTACGAGATTACCCCGTATGCCTTCGTCAGCCAGTTTGACTTGTGGGATTGGGTAATCTGCAGCCCGTCTCCTCAATCTACGGAAGTATCTTTCAGGCTCAGACTGCGGAGTTACCAAATCTTTGTTCCTTTCCAGTGTTCAGATGAAGTAAGACTGCAAAATAGAACAGCTAAGATCAAGTTGTCAACACTTAGCTGAAAATTAAGGTAAGAACGCCAATAATTGAAATCTATCTATTTGAAAGTACCCGGTAACGGAGCCAAAAACTTGTTGCGACCCAGCTATGCGCACAAGTGTACGTGATCGTGCAAGTAATACAGTGGCTCCTTTAAAAGAGCCGGATATCGAACCCAAGGGACTTTCGTCAACATAAATCAATTCTAGGCGTCCAACAATAATTAAAAACTAGTGTTGCAAAAAGGAAACATGATTTGTCACTAAAAATTAATTGTTTGCGGACTATGAACTCCTATCTTCTCTACCGTAACTTTGGTTTTCTCAAATGTGCTTGAAAAATCAGTAAAAAGTGAATTCCCAGGGCTAAGGCACTCTGAACGTCGTCTTTTGAGCATAATTGTTATTGGTTTAAGCAATTTGAGTTGTTTATCTTGGTTATTGATCCCGAGATTAATTTTACAATTATATTTGTCTCCAAAATATAATCTTCTACTAGAAATTGGAAACCTAACTACATCCGTGAACGGTGATAAGCTTAACCAATTCTAGTGCATTTGAGCTTTCTTCTCGTAATTGACCAAGTGTGGTGGATTAGGTACCTCTCGGTCCTAACCACATGTCAATCCCTTAGAATTCCTTCCCCGAGAAAGACCACACCTCTTATATTTCACTTTCTATCTCTTAGTTTCTCTCATGAGCTCACTTCAAGACAAGGAATGTATTTCAATGGTGATCAAGCATCAAAATAGTGAAATTTAGAATATAAGAATAACCAATTTATGATAAACTTCAGCAAAAACCACTAACAATACCCAAGAGATTCATGTTCTTGTCCTTAACCCCAAGAATGAGGGATTTTAGCCACTCATAATGTCAATTAACATCCAAAAGTAATAAAATACCTTAAAAAATAAATAAAAACTGAAAAGATGAGGAATGAAACCTAATTTCGATGCCCAACAACTCCCAAAGTAGCCTAGTCAAGATGGAATATGATACAATAACTCAAACCCCCTATTTATAGAGTGAATTTTGAGGCAAAAATTAACCAAAAAGCGGCCCGGCACGCCCTTGGGCGCGCCTGGCACTTAGGCAAATTTTGCCTCTGTGAAGGTGCGACCCAGGTGGCCTGGCACGCCCTGAATCGCGCCCCAGTGCTGCCTGGCAACACAAAATTTTCTCCAAAAGCGTCCTGGCACGCCCCTTGGCGCGCCAGGCCCTTAACTTTTGTTTTTTTTTCCTTCGTCGACTTTTCTTTGCGGATTTGGCATGATTCTTCAAGTTCAACTCTTTGGCTTGCCTCTTATCATCAATATCCTTTGCTCGTAGCTTCTCCAAACCTCGCTTTCCATGCCAAAAATGCTCCAAATAGTCGTAAATTCCACCTACAAGGGTCTAATCACATTGGTCAGCACAATATCACATAATTCATCAAAACCATATAAAACATATACGTATTGTTCTCAAAACTAAGGTAAACATGGGTTAAAGTCGCTACTAAGGCATATAAATACGCCTTAGATCACTTACTTAACACCACATACACATAAAAAATAGAAAAATTCAAAAAAGCAAATTAACAGTATAAGCAAAAGAGCATTGTATAAATAGATATACATTAAGGTTAAAAAACAAACTAAGTACCTCCTCGCGATTTAAATCCCAAACTTTAGACTTCATCTTCTTGTAGTTTGGTCTGCTTGTCATATACCAATTAAGTATACGGGGAATACTATCTCCCACTCGAACAACTAGTTTATCGTTAGAATATGGGCAACACTCATAAAACCAACATTGGAAGGCCAAGAAAAAATCACCACATTGGTACATAGTGTTTTGGTTATAAACCTGGTACTTCATTGATTCCAGCATAGCGCAAAAGCACAAATTTTCCCAGGGAAATATTTCAAACTTACCAGACTCAACCAACAAAAAGTCATCCTTGGTTATAAAGTCATCATATATGATTGAAAAGAGGAAATTGTGAATGAAGTACAAAATGGCAGTCTATAATGCGTCCTCATCAAATTACCATTCTTTTACTATGAAAAAAGTTTTTAGGTCAAGCTTTGTAATTTTGGAGTGACTTGGAAAGTACAAGTCCATCAGGCAACAGGACTGACTCACATTACAAGCTGGCGTATAATCACCTGTGTACTTTAATCCGCTAACAATTGCAAACTCTGCCAGGCCAAAACACAACTTAGAGTCATCCACTTTATTCCATATCTCATCATCTCGAGTAGACACAACTTTTCTAAAAAAACATGCCATATATCAGTTGATTTTGGGGCAAAACGAGTGGCAAATCTAAAAAATACCCACAACAAGTCTTTTTAAAAAAATCCAGTTGCCTTATCCAACTTAGCTTTCAGATCATTCATGATCAAGCAATTTGTATGCACACTAACATGAGTCTTGTAATAGTCAGTCGGGCGAACAACAAAATCCCAAAACTAAAACAAAAAGGTATATTTCTAAACAGATCTCAAACATACATCTATTTACAAAAAAAAAAAATCACACATATACATACTCATAATGCTATACATACCACACACGACTAAAACAACAACATACCTAGTGTATTCCTACATTGCACGCACGACTATATAAAAAGAATTAATTATACATCAGCTATACCAAAAATATACATTTTATAATAACAATTGGGAATGTACCTCAACATCAGATAAACTGTAATTTGGTTTGCTCTGATGAACAAAAACCTTACGCCTTTTTTTTTATGGATTCAACTTCATCATCGCCATCCTTTATACGAATGAGCTTCTTTGTTTTCTTCGGAGGAACAACAAGGAGTTCATCAGCCATCTTCTGCTTCCTTTTAGAAGGGTTTTTTTGTTTAACTTTGGATAGATCAACACCTTTTCTGCTCTATGACCGAGTCATTCTCTCCGTAGGAGATTGATTGTGAGATGTGGCTTTTAGACCATGTGGAGATTGCCTTGAGACCTCGTAACTCGAGTAGATGGAGGAGTTGTCATTGCTTGACTTTTTTTTCAACTTAGGAGTATTAGGACTATGAGAATGCTTTAAGTGAAGCCCTGTATTTGATGATTATGTGAAATCATCATCAGCAGCAACAAAATTGGGGTCAAAATTGACCCCTTTACCAGCTAATTTCATTCTTTCTTTGCTTTTTATCTTTTGCTTCATTATGGTCCAATGCATGCACAATATGAGCATGGTAGTTTGTAATGCACAAGACAAACAATTTTTGTTATAGTGATCAGAAAATTCACAGGTGATCGATAGAGGGTAGTAGAGAGGAGTGGGAATTTGGAAAAGTATAATCAGAAAAGGAAAGTGTGTTAATGCCTTAATGGTCATCTGTATTTAATGGTCCTTATTTGGGCCCAATAACACAGATGGCTAAAATTGGAAATAAAATGGGGCGACGGGCCATAGAGTGTCCATTTCTCTTACCGTGAGCCAATAGTTCTTATAGGGACCATCCCATGTCCTTTTTCCTTTTAATATCTCCAATTTTAGCCTAACCCACCCATTTGACACCCCAAACGACATAAACTATTTTCTTTTTCGATTTTCAGATTTATTTTATCAATTTCATGAAAAGTCACTAAAGTATAGATTCATATTATAATAGTTATGTTTTTGTTACATAAACAATATCTAATTATATCCATATCAACTTAAAACTCAATGGAATAACAAATAGCTGAAACAACCGTCCTTCCTATATGCTTCTGGCACATATTTAGCTAAACTACACCTGTGAATCAGGCATGGAAAAGGACTTTGAAGACCATGGAAACAACCTATTTCTATGTTTGGAAGTTTATTTGGAACATGATTATATCCAATTGAAGAGCACGAGAAAAGCCCGCCCAATTTTACTATGAAAGGAGATGAGGCTAGGGCTTTGCAGGAGGAGAGAAGAGTCAGACAAACCGATCTATATTGAAGTTAGATCTCTCAATCCCCACGATTACCAAAAAGCCTAAAAATGTACAATCGGTTATTTCATCTGTTGAAACAGTAAATAAGAATACTGTCACCAATAGAACAATTCCAGCTAGTCCAAAACGTGATGAATCATCTAATTATCCATGGTTGAATCTATTTCACAATAAACAAGCAGCTGAAAATGGTATGAGCTTAACATATATCCCCTCCAGATCGTGGAAGGAAAAATTGTTGTCCAACTTGATAAAAATAAAGTAGAGCAAGAGACCCTCAAGTGGCGAAGTGCAATTATTGCATATTTTATTAGTGAGTGTTGGGCTACAATGATTTATATATATATATATATATATATATATGAAGAGATAAATATCCCCTTAATTGGAAGATTACTTAACCTGAGTTCTTTTATGAAGAGGGCTATTATTTGATAAAATATCAAATCATTACTGATACGAATGCAATATACTTCTCGAGACCATACTCAATAGGCAATAGACCTATTATATTGAAACATAGACCCATAATTTTCACACTCTAAATGAATTGTCAGGGTACAAATTTTTTGAGCAGAATCATGAGTGCCATTAGTCGATATTTTTACTGATGAATACATTACTAAAAATCTAGAATTTCATTTTCTCGAATACTCATTGAGTTAAATGTAACTAATAATCTGCTTAGTGAGATTGAGGTATTAGATCATTGTCATGACCCAATTTCTCAAGCCATGATGACACCTACTTTAACCCACCAGTAGGTAAGTCAAACCATCACCCAAAATGATAAGTGATGGACTAAATGGCGGAAGATAAAAGAATACAATATTTAGACATGCAATAGGAATGCTAAGCAACGGAAAATATAAATGCGATAGTACTGAGCAACCAAGGACAAGAAGAAAATGTGCAAAAGAGTATCGCATGACCTAGTAAGGTCAGTACAAGATCCACTAAATCAAAAGTAGAGAACTAAATAGTATCAAATATACATGTAGTATCGGAAAAGTAAATACTATCCAAAAGTAGCAGAAGGAGAGAGAATCAGCTCTGGCTCTGAAAGCTCATCCTATCTCTGAATCCCAAAAGCAAGCCTGAATTAAGCGTCAGCAGGCTGTAACTCGTACTCGGATCTGCATTAGAAAAAGATGCAGAAGTATAGTATGAGTACCAAAAACAATGGGCACTCTATAGACATCAAAGGCCGATTGAGCTAAATCATAATAAAAGTATAATAAAATGCGAGAATGTAAACTAAAGTCGAGAAATAATATTTCAAATCGGGCTGAAATGATAAATATGCGGAATAAGTAACTCAAAGTAAATGCAGCCTAACTACAACCTAATTGAGCCTCCATAAGCCCAAGGCACAAGCAAAGAGAGAAATAACCCACCCGAGCCCCCATATGCCCGGTGGATATAAATAAGGAAGAAAACAAGGAAGAAAATACCAATAATAAATAACTAAAAGTGTGCCCACAAGTGATATCATACTCGGAACTCCCTTCGAACCATAAATGCCAGACTTGAACTGGAACTAGAGAATAATATCATCATAGTATAGTACCACGTATAGATCACGAATGTCAGATTTAAACTGAAACTAGTAAATAAATTTCAAAGTAAAGATATTCCACGACCATAACTTCCTTTAAGTCCAAATTAATCTTAAATCTCCAAATTCAATGGTCAAATCTATAAGAGGAGCGAGTCTAACTACTAAATCTAAGAATGATGCTTAAAGGTCAAACGCATGCTAATCCGAGTAATGGAACTAACCAGAATTTTTTAAATGACCTAGGTCGCCCTAAGGTTCAAGGTTTGGTTGAAAAAGATGACTAAGGCCTTTTAGATCTATAAGGGGCTACTCTAGGCATTTGACCTAAGATGAGGGCCGGCGGGGCCCGCCCTCTACTAGTCCCAAAAATCCATACTAAGGCAAGCACCTACCCCAACCTAGACTAACGCTATACAATTCAATCCCAAGGTCTTAAATTAAACAAAACTAGTCCTAAAGTATCAATATAACTATTATAAGGGAGAACGGGGCCAAATTCTACCAAGGAGACCCCCAAACCGGCTAACCTTAACCAATAGAATACTAAACTATCAACAAGTTGTAAGTACCCACCCAAAGCTAGAATAATACTACGCTAATACCATAATAAAACTCAATCTATAAGGAAAGTAAGCTTAGCCTACCTGGATGCCGCCAAAAGATCGAGAAAGTCCACAACTACGGAGTTTTTCCCTTGCAAGAAGCCTACGAATGTTGCCACGCTATAAAAATAATAATCTATGCATTAAGATGAGAACATTGATACCCGTATTGCATATAATTGCTCCGGGTTAAGAAATCAAACTAAAAATCCCGCATGGAGCCCACTTGCAGAATCACGAATTTGAAATCGTCAATATGTCCCTTTAAGCTCAAGGACCATTTACCCTAAAAAATGGGTGGAATCCAAGCATAAATAAGCCCCAAATCAGCCCCATCACTATTCTAAAGATTTAAAGTTAACCGGAGAATTAATCTAGAATCAAACAAAAACTTATGGAAATAACAATGAGAAAATGACCACAACGACTCCTCCAACTCACCCCTAACACCCAACAATCAATCTCTACAATTTTCTAAGCTTTCTAGGATTTTATGAAGTTGGGACTTGAAATAATGAGGGAAAAATTGGGTTTCACAATATTTAATACTGCCAGGGGTCCCTTCATCGCGATCCCAGGATCCCCATCGCGAATGCAATCCTTGAACTGGCTAAGCCTTCACGAATGCGGCCAGATCCACTGTGATCGCCATGGAGAAAGCCTAGATCGATTGGCAGTTGACTCTTTGCAAATGCGAAGGACAGATTGCGAATGTAATGACCCATAACCTTGGCCTTCACAAACGCGACCAAGGTCTCACGAATGCGAAGGGCAATTTTGTCTTGCACCAGAAAATGCTGCACCAGCAAACTTGGCTAATTGCCTAGTTTTCGATCGGACCCTCGAGATTCCTTTAGAATTTCGTGAACACAAACGAACTATGTTATCCTACCAAATTCGACATTCCAAACTCAACGGCGCCATCAAAATTTCCATCTGAGTTTGTTTTGATTAAAAGTGGCCCCACACCCAAATGGCCGTTTTAACCAAAAATCCACTCTATAGCCCAAAATGAGTCTGAAAGCCTTGGAACCCAAACCAAGGGCCCCCATAGCCTAAAATCGACATTCCAGAGCTAATGAAACTTTCAAAATTGGCATCTAGGAGCGTTTACCTGAAGTTTAGGTCCTATATCCATTTCTTAACAACGAGAGCTCCAAAATAGGGAATTGACTCTAAAAACCAAACTATCTGCCCGGTGTAGTTGTGGGAAAGCTCTAAATGTTGAAAAAGCATGAAAACGTAGGAAATGACCTAGAGGGTCATTATAATATCCACTACTAAAAGGGATTTCATCTGCAAAAGTAAAGGATCAAGATGTACTTGAGGGCGCGAACATGTGGGGATACTGGGCACGCATATCTACTGAACAGTGTCTCTACTGAACCTTAACCATTGGAATCTCTCTAAAGCGTAACCGTCTGACATTCCTGACTAATATAGAAACTGGCTCCTCCACAAAGGTCAATCTCCCATCTAACTGAACCGAGTCCTAATGAAGCACATGAGACTCATCCAGAATATAGCTCCGCAACATGGATACATGGAAAACTGGATGGATAGCTGAAAAGTTGGGGGCAAGGCCAACTCATAAGCTACCTCTCCAACCATCCAAAGAATCTCAAATGGCCTGATATACCTTGGGTTGAGCTTACCCCTCTTCCCAAACCTCATCACGCCCTTCATGGGCGATGCTCGAAGGAAAACTCGATCACCAACTTCAAACTTCAAAGTGCGAAACCTACGGTCAACATAAATCTTCTACCTACTCTGAGCTGCCCGTAGCCTATCCTGAATAACCCGAACCTTGTCCAAAAACTCATGAAGCAAGTCGGTACCACGGGGCTAACCACAAAAGTCTCAAACTAACCAATTACAGATCGAGAACACCTACCATATAGTGCCTCAAATGGTGCTATCTCAATACTCTAATGGTAGCTATTATTATAAGCAAACTCCGCCAAGGCTAAATATTGATTCCACTGAGCTTCAAAGTCCATAACACACGCATGGAGCATATCCTCCAAAACCTAAATAGTCCACTCCGATTGTCCGTCAGTCTAGGGGTAAAATGTGATACGAAGGTCAACCTTAGCACCCAAATCCTCCTGAAAAGTCCTCCAAAAGTTAGAAGTGAAAAATGAGCCTCTATCTGAAATAGTGGACATTGGTACCCCATAAAGACGAACTATCTCTTGAACATAGATACGACTAACCTCTTGACACTAAAGGAAATCTGAATTGGGATGAAATAAGCCGATTTGGTCAATCGATCTATGATGACCCATATGTTCTCAGAACCATGAGAAATGCAAGGTAACCTACTCATAGGATCCATAGTAATTCGCTCCCATTTCCACTCAAGAATGGGTAGTCTCTGAAGTAATCCACCAGGTCTCAGATGCTTGGCCTTCACCTGCTGACAACACAAACATCGAAACTTACAATTGCTCTGGTTCAAAAAATCAAACTAAAAATCTTATATGGGTCCCACTTGCGGAATCACAAATTTGAAACCGTCAATACGTCCCTCTAAGGTCTAGGACCATTTACCCTAAAAAATAGGTGGAATTCGAGCATAAATAAGCCCCAAATCAGCCCCATCATTATTCTAGGGATTTAAAGTTATCGGAGAATTATTCTAGAATTAGACCAAAACTTACAAAAATAACGACGAGAAAATGACCACAACGATTCCTCCAACTCACCCCTGATTCCCAATGATCGATCTCCATAAATTTCTAAGCTTTCTAGGATTTTATGAAGTTGGGACTTGAAATAATAAGGGAAAAGTCAGGTTCCGCAGTATTTAATACTACCAGGGATCCCTTCATAGCGATCGTGGGACCTCTGTCATGAACGCGAACCTTAACCTAGCTAAGCCTTATCAAACGAGACCCGGTCCACCACGATCACGGGGGTGAAAGCCTAGACCAGTCGACAAGTGAATCTTTGCAAATACGAAGGTCGGCTCGCGAATGGGATAACCAATTACCTTGGCCTTCACAAACACAGCCACGGCCTCGTGAACGCGAAGGCTATTTTTGGCCTGCACCTGAAAATGCTGCACCAACAAACTTGGTTAAGTGCCAAGTTTCCAATCGGACCCTCAAAATTCATTCGAAATCCCGTGAACACAAACGAACTATGATACCATACCAAATTTGGTATTCCGGACTCAATAGCGCCATCAAAATTTTCATTCGAGGTCATTTCAATTAAAAGTGGTCCCTACACCCAAAGGGCCATTTTAACTAAAAATTCACCGAATAGCCCAAAAAGAGTCCAAAAGCCTTGAGACCCCAACCAAGGGTCCCCCTAGCTTAAAATCGACATTTCGTATCTAATGGAACTGTCAGAATTGGCATCTGGGATCGTTTACTAAATTTTAGGTCCGATACCTATTTCTTAACTGCGAAATCTCAAAAATAGGGAATTGGCTATAAAAATCAAACGAACTGCCGGGTGACCGAACTGTCAGTCCCATCAAGTCATAAATGACTTGGTGCAGCTGTGGGAAAGCTCTAAACATCAAAAAAGCATGAAAATAAAGTAAATGACCTGGAGGGTTATTACAATCATAAAATGGGAAGATTTTCCAATAACATTTTACTTCGGCTGGAAACCAGAATTTTGTGATCAGGGCCAAATAATTGGACACAAATACTTACCTCAAGTCAAGAAAGAAGAGTTCAAAGACCATCGAGACAAAATGAGAAGACTAAGTAGGAAGGTGACTCAATAATAGAAGTGCACTTTCCAACTTATTCCATTACTGCTACTACTACGGATACTAACACTTGTGAACATGGTGAGCCATCCTTTATTCCTAAGTAGTTCATAGAAGGGAAGAAACAGAGGGAGATCCCTTAGTATATTAACATGAAAGAGGTTTTAGATATGAAGCAACGCCCTCAGTCAAGTGCTAAATAATATCATGCCCCAAAAAGGGAAGCGCCCTTAGATAAGTGCTATATAAGAGGTACCCCGTAACGGACAACACACTCAACCAACATATAAATAAGAGGTGTTGTCACGACCCAAAAGCTGAGGTTATGATAGCACCTACCTCGACCCAGCCTTGGTAAGTAAGTCAAAAACCCCACAAAAGGAAGAAAAATTGAAAGAAGATAGAAATAAAGTAAATATGAGACTTCTAGAACAAAGTCAAGACATAATACGTAAATAACAGAAACATTCAAAAGAAATACATCAATCCCCAAAACCTGGTGTCATAAGTGTGAAGAGCATCGAATACATATCTAAAATCTGAATAATACATAAGTCTATCTCTGATAATAAATAAAGGTATAAAGATAAAAGGAGGCTGGAACAAGGCTCCAGACGGGAGCTCACCAGATTTCTGATAAAGCTCTCTCATTGCACGAATCACCCATCGTGAGTCATACTCTTATTGGGATCTTCACCGAAAGGGCACAGAAGTAAGAGTGAGTATGGTCCACTTATATTCAGTAGGTATTATAGGTCGACTGAGCAAAGTAAAAAACTAAGCAAGTAAAAGATACTATGAGCACGTTCCACCTGCATATAGAAAAGTTCCCAAATGATAGCTCACATCGTCTCCACTAACAGTTTTACAATATAAAGTCTAAAAAGGGAAACTACACAATATATATATATATATATATATATATATATATATATATATATACAGAGAATCTAAGTACCCGACAACAAATACATAGAGGAATACAAATGATGTGATGCAATGCAATACAATCTGATGATGGTGAGATAATAATAAATGAATGAAAGTCATCGTATGACTTTCTATATACACCTTCCGACCCTCGGTGCTCCAAGACAGGACCCATGGGGGATTCGCAACCCATATACTTTTCTTAAATCTTAATCTCAATCTTACCGGCAAATGACCTCGGTCAAGGGCTTTTCAAAAGTGTTTCATTTTTTTTTAAAATCAGTGTTTCTCAGTAGTACCAATATCTCATGATATGATATAGAGGATGTAATGCTTAGAACCAATCAGCATGAAGATGATAATCAATTCAATATGGGTATAAATGAGCTCATAATCAACTCAATATGTCAATAATTCATTATATAAGTCCTTGCTCGGCACCACTAAGATAAATAGTCATGTAAGACATCAATAATATCAAACTCCTTACTTAGGTATCACTATCATTATAGAGGCAAATAATGCTCAAATAAGGTCTATAATATCTATTCAAGCTGCCGCATGGGCATCACAATGATAATAATGACATTTAATGCACAAATAAGGCCTATAATGTCAAATAAAGCCCCCACTCAAGCCTCACACGGGCACACGATAAAAATAATAATCTCAAAATATAACTCCCACGACTAATTCCCCAACCCATAGCATGCTTTACGTGAATAGTTAACTACCCAGCCCAGTCTGAAGAAAATTAAGTCGATCATAACCTACCTCGAAGAGCAGAAAATACAAGCCTAGACCCTTCAATGCAGAGGCTTTCATTTATGAGAGGTATCAGAATGAACTAAATCTATAAAAAATTTAATCTACATGTTAAAAGGAAGCTAATGATATCCATATCGACTATATTTAAATGGGTTCAAAAATCATTTGAAAAATAGGTACGAAATCAAAAGGGGTAAATTTGAAAAAAATTTTAGAATCATGTTCTCCATTCTAGTAGGAGTCTAAATTTGAAAGCCTAGGTAAAGACGAGGTGAAATAGACCTTCAAATCGATGAAAACCCAAATTAAAGTTTATCGGGCAAAATTCATTTTGAAATCAAATTTATAAAGGCATTTAGGAGATAAAATCAATAGATATTAATGAAAATAGTAGTTTTAGAGGTTACCCACGCGAGATTGATTCAAAAATCCTAATGAAATCTCCTTTCCCGAAGCTTCCAAGTCCAAAAATGGCGAAAATAGCAAAATGGGGATTTTATACTGTTCAGGTGAATAGTACCTCACAAACACGGTCAACCCTTCGCATTAGCGAGGGTTAATGCTGACTAGCAATTTAATTAGCCTTCACGTTCGTGATTAACCCTTCGAGTTCGTGAAGGCTGATGACCCGAACCACTCACGTTCGTGATGGTCCGATTGCGACAAGGCAAAACCCAACCCAACTCCCCGCTAACCCTTCACGATCGTGGCCACCACCTTACGATCGCGATGAAGGAAATTTTCCTTATCCGAGTTCGCGACCCAAAGCTCACATTCACGAAGAAGGAATGGGTTGCACCTGATATCAGTTGTGCACGAGCTAAAACCAAGACCTCAAAGTTTCCAAACGGACCCTCGGTATTCGTTTGGGACCTCATAAAAATAAATCAGATATGCTACTAGGCTATTTTTGACGTTCCAGATTCAATGACACCGTCGGGTTTTTAAAAAGAGATCATTTACAACAATTTAACCCCCGGAACCCCCTAAAGCTTATTTTAGCTAATTATTGTCAAAATGAAAAATAAAGGCTTTGAGCCCGAACTAACTATGCAACTAACCCAAAATGGTTATTCTGGACCTAATGGAATTGTCCAAATTATCAACTGATGCTCGAAACATAAAATGTTGACCAAAGTCAAACTCATGGCTTTAAAAGCTTCTAAAAGTCTCAAACTCATCCAAATCACGTCTGAACACATCGAGGACCATGTCAACGAACCCAACACCTCACAAATAGCATATAGCAGCTATGGAGAAGGGTAAAATGGTCAAAGCACATAAAAAATGAAATTCACAACTACGGTTTTTATAGGTGCCTTAAAAAGGGCAACGCCCACTACCAATTATGGGACAAGAGACTCCTCCAAGGTAGTACCCTTAATTTAGTTTAAGGCAATAGGTGCCCCAAAGCCAAATAAAGAATAATGGAATGCCCATGAGTCCAACAACATCTCCGAAGAAATCCAAAGCAAATTACACCCAAAATTTAGTGACATAAATTTTCCTAAGTTGAGCATCACCCTAACTAGGAGTAACTTTGAGAGTTTGCAACAGAGGAAAAGTGATACCAGTAAACCACCTCTCAATAAGGGAGGAAATCAAATTTCTTTATAATGCATTGGTTGTTCTGAAATGTAATAGGAGTCAACAAGAGTTACAAACATAAGGAATTAAAGAATTATATAACTCAAAATAGAATCGAATTAGTTGGGCTAGTTGACACCAAGGTAAAGGAACATAAAGCTACTAGGATCAGACATAAGGTTGTCGCCAGATGGGAGATGATCCATAACTATCAACATGTCACTAATGAAAAAGTTTTGATTCTTTAGGATGCTAGTTGGTACCAGGTTAAAGCCATCTCTACTCACATACAATTTATATATTGTCATATACAAGGTAGATCAAATACTATGGACGTGTTCCTCATAGTCATCTATGATTTTAACACTTTTGAACAACAGAAACCTCTATGGAATAGTCTTCAAAACTTAGCGCAAGACATTAACAAACCTTGACTTCTCAATGGAGATCTTGATGTTCTTTTTTACACCAAAATGATAGATTAATGGGCAATACTGTCACTTATGCTGAAATAAAGTTTTTTCTGAATGAATACACTCTTATATGTTAAGTGAACTTCCCTTGAAGGGCACATATTATTCACAGGCTAGTAAGCAACGTGGTGAAAATAGAAAATGTTGAAGAATTGACAAATGCATTAAAAACTTGACATGGATGATGCAATGGGGTCACTTAATTGTTGGCTATGATGTGCCACATATTTTTGACCACTCTCTAATGCTGCTCACCCTATAGAATAACAAGTGGAGAGACCAGACGCCTTTTAGATTTTTCAATTTTTGGAGTGATCATTCTTATTTCTTGGATATTATTGAAGAGACATGGAATCATAACAAAGCTACAAAAAAAAACAGATATAGAATGTTTGGGAGAAATTAAAATCTCTCAGTCCCCCATGAAACAATTAAGCAAAACGGAATTCCTTGGCATAATAATGAAGATTGAGAAAACAAGAGAAGTATTAAATACCATTTAACACCAAATCATAGCCCATTACATTGATGAACTGTTGGATAAAGAGAATGAATTATTAATAAAATTGGAAAGATGGTCCCCTATTAAAGAAAAGGTTCAACAAAAATCTTTTTCAGAATGGTGAATAAGAGAACCTCAAAAGAATTACTTGAACTCACATCTTTAGTAGGCTGCCTCTTAACTGATCCTACAGAGATTAAAGAAGAGATAATGAATTTTTACAAAAGTCTGATGGGCTCTTCAACTCAATCACTCCCAACTATCAATAAGGAAGTAATGATAAATGGTGCTAAACTGTCCCAACAACAAAGAATGGAATTATACGCATAAGTTACTAGTTCTGAAACATATGAAGATTTATGTTCTATGGAGAAGATAAGGTCCGACGAATTGATGGCTACAATGTCCATTTTTATAAGAGGACTTGGCACATAACCAAAGATGATGTAATTGCAATATAGTGAAGGACATTATTGATACTAGCAGAATACACAAATCAATCAACTGTAACAATTACAATATTGATTCCTAAAAATGCAATCATGTGATATTAAAGAGTTTAGACCAATAGTTGCATTGTTGTATACAAACTAATCTTTAAGGTAATGAAAACTAGGCTGCCAAAGGTGATAACATCCATTATAAGTGATGCTCAGAGTGGCTTCATTCCTGAAAGAAGAATTTTCAATGAACAAGAATTGACAATTGGACATTCTATTAGCTCATAAACTGGTCAGGCATTATAACAGACTAAACATTTCCCGCAGTCATGAACACAATTGACCTTCAGAAAGTATATGATGTAGTTGCAGGGGTGTCTCGTTCATTAGGCCACTTAAGCGATTGCTTAGGGCTCCAAATATATATATATATATAAATTATTGCAATCTTTTATTAGAATTAAAAAACATCTCATATTTTTTGGAAAAATAAAATAAAAATCTAAATAGAGTTTTACATGAAATTTTCTTTAGCATATATATAAAAAAGGAACACCTCATTTTTACTATGATATGATCGTTTGGGGCATGAGAAATAGAAGAATTAGTTGAAAAAATATTGTCTTCATCTAGAATATTTTCTAATGCATAATAGTTACTCTGACATTGATGGTTTAGATTTATTTTCTGAATTGGATGTGTTAATTAAGAAAAATAGTAAAACTAGAAGATAATCATGCGATTGATATATAGAGACAGATAGATAAAATGACTTGATTCATTTCCTAATGCCTATATTGCTTATAAAATAATATTACAGTTCTTGTTACGATTGCCTCAATCAAAAGAAGTTTTTTAAAATTAAAATTGATAGTCTTACCTAAGATCAACAATGCCTCAAGAGAGATTGAATGGATTAGCTATATTGTCAAGTGAAAAAGAATTATTAGAAAGTATTGACTAAGATCAACAATGTCTCAAGAGAGACTGAATGAATTAGCTATATTGTCAATTGTAAAAGAATTATTAGAAAGTATTGACTATAAACAAAATTATTAGTAATTTTTCATCTCAAAAAGCTAGAAAAATAATTTTTAAATAAATAAATATGTATAAAAAAATTAAGATAAGGTCCTTCATTAGAGTTTCGCCTTAGGCCCCCGATATGGTTGAGATGTCACTATGTAGTTGAATGACATTATTTAATACAAATAATAGAATCATATTTTAGAAATAACTTTTATTCTCATTTTCAAAAGCAAAAAAAATTTACAAAAGTATATTTGTACCTGGGTTTGCTACGCTTGAGCTGAGGGTCTTCCAGAAACTAAGGCTGGCAGACGGACCGGGATGGCCCGTTCCAGACTGGTTTCGGCGCCAGTAGCCGGTGTACGGTCTGCCCGGTATAGGCCTGTTCCCTTTGCTATCGGGATACGGACCGGTGCGGACACGGTATATTTTACCGATTGTCCGGCCCGATTTCGGTCCAGTTACGACCGGTCAACGGCTAATTTAAAAAAAATAAAATTAATTCTAACGTTAAAATCTGAAATAGTTGGGCAGGAAAAGGAACCGATTTGACTTCCGGTCCGATCCGCGAACGAATCGGTTACTAACGGACCGGTTCGGACATATGCAATTTTTTCGGGCAGCCCGGTCCGGTAGGCCCGGTTTTGGACCAACTCTGGTCACCGACCACCGGTACTATTTCGGAACTGTCGAATGTCCGGACCGGTTGGCCCGGACCGGTCCGTTGCCGGCCTTACCAGAAACAGACTCTCTACCTCCCCAAAGTAGTGGTAAGGTCTGCGTATACTATACCCTACCCAGACCTCACTTGTGAGATTTTACTGGGTATGCTGTTGTCATTATATTTTCGTTAATTTAAATTTTAATAAATAAATAAGTGAACTTTATTAGTTTTTAAATTATTTTTTATTTTTATTAATCTAAAAATAGTTAGTTCATTCTTTATTTTTATATTTTATTTTTCATTTTTTTAAAAAAGAGACAAAATATCTAAATGAACAAAATTAAAAAGAAGATAGACTAACAAAAAATAAAAATTAAGAAAAAAAGGGACAAAAAAAAATGAAAACAAAATAAAAAAAAGAAGGAAAAAAATAATAAAAGTTTTACCAAATGATACCTCTAATAAAGGATTGTCACGACCCAAAAAGGGTCATGATGACACTTATCGCGGCTGAGCCTTGATAAGTAAGCTAATCACGCAAACTGATAAAGGAAAAAAAATCGATAATAACATAACCCAAGTGCGAAACTTTAGAGCGAAGTCAAGTCAATATGAAACATAATTAAAAAAAAAGTCTGAAAGTAATCTCATAAATTCCCAAAATCTGGTGTCAAAGTGTAAGAACATCTAGTACATAACACAATATGAGATACATGTCTTTCTCTGAAAACGAAATAAATACATAAAGTAAGATTAGAGAAGGTCCGGAGTCAGCTCTGAAAATTTCTAGAGCACTCAGTACCTCGAACACCGCTCCAAACTGCGAGAATCAATCACCACGTCCGGTACTCGTACTAGGATCTGCATCGAAAGGGCACAGTAGGGGTGGGTATGGTCCACTTGTACTCAGTAGGTATCATAGGCCGACTGAGCAAAGTAGGAAATAAGATAAGTAAAATATACTATGAGCACGTCACCTACAAGCAGAAAAATCTTAAACGATAGCTCACACCGTCTCCACTAACAGTTCTAATATATGAATACACAGAAATGGAAACAACACACACACACACACATGTATGTATATATATATATATATATATTCAAGGAAGCTAGGGAAAATCAAGCAAGATGCGTATGTAGATGTGCAATGTGGATGGGATGAATGATGAAATCCATCACATGACTCTCTCTATACACCCACTGAGCTCGAAGCTACCAGATAGGACCCATGGGGGTTTCGTAACTCATATACTATATCTCATATCTCAATCTCCACTCACCTCTCCAGCTCGTGTTCATGGAGAGGGTTTTCATAAAAGTATCTCATTTTCTTTCAAAAACAGTGTTTCTCAATGGTACCAGTACCTCATGAATATATATGTATGGAATGAGGATGTAATGGTTTCAATTAACTCAAAATGATGATATCCAATCCATCCAACACGTATATATATATATATATATATATATAAGTAAGCCCAGAAATCAACTCAATATGTCCACAATTCATGATTATCAACTCTATTTAGATACCATCGAAATAAATATGCATGTAAGACATCATTTATATCATATCAACCCCTAACTCATGTATTTCTATCATGATAAAGGCAACCAGTGCTCAAATAAGGCCTATATTAGCAAACCAAGCCCCCGCACGGGTATCATATCTAGAATAAAGTTATTTAGATGCACAGATAAGGCCAATGATATCAAATAAAGCCCCCACACGGGCAACACACAATATCAGATATCACAAACCAACCACAACAGAATATAAGCCCCCACATGGGTACACGACAATAAAAATAATCTTGAAATATAAACTCCATAGTTATTTTTCCCCAACTCACCGAATGCTTTACTTATTCATTAACTACCCAGCTCAATCTGAAAGAAGTTAATCCATTACCTATCTCGAAACAACGAAATCCAAGCCTAAAGTCCTTCAACACGGCGCTTTCCCCTTTCGAACGGTCCTAGAATCAACTAAAACATACAAATATAGCATCTACACATTAAAAGGAAGCTATTGATACCCATATTGACCATATTTGAAACGGATTAAAAACGAACCTCGAAAATGAGTTTTGAAAACAAAGGAGTAAAACCAAAATTTTATTTTAAAAACACATTTTCCAAGGTTAAAGACACCTACAATACAAAATCCACGCGAAAACGAGCTCAAAACAAGGTTCAAATCGAAGAAAACCCCCTTTTCAAGATTTACTGGTAAACCCCCCAAAAATCCATCAAAAATTGAAAAGGGTAAAAACAGAATCTTATTTGAAAATCATAATCTTCAAGTGAAAAGGACTCTATGGATGAAAACCTAAGCAAAAACGAGTAAGAATCGAAACTCAAATAAAAGAAATATCAAAATATTAAATTGGGGGAAAACCCCCAAAAATCCTCTTTTGAAATATTTGATTTGGAAAAATTTCAATGATAAAGTTGGTAGGAAATAATTTAGAATTGAGCTAGGAACTTACCGGCACGAACTTGCGCAAGAAATCTCCCTCCCGAGCACCCAATATGATAAAAATGATGAAAATGAGCAAAAGGGGGCTAAAATCATGAATTGGGCTGTTTTCAGCAAAGAAGAGGGGTTGTTGAACGCGCGTTGACTGTTGACTGCATGCGTTGACCGTTGACCGCACGTTTCAAGTCTCCAAAGGGACCCTTGGGATTCGTTCGGGTCATGAAATAAATAAACCTTATATACTACTAGACTAATTTCAACGCTCCGGACTTAATGGCTACGTCGGATTTTTGAAAAAAAGATTATTTTCAATAAATTAACCCCCGAATCCTATTTCACTATTTTTCAAACCAAGAGTCAAAATGAGATATAAAAGCCCCGAACCCGAACCAACCATGCTACTAACCCAAAATAGACATTCCGTATCTGCTAGTACAATTCAAATTTTCATCCGGCACTCGAATTAAGAAGTATTGACCAAAGTCAACTATTGGCTTTTAAAGCCTCAAAACAAACTCAAACTCAACCAAGTCATTCCTGATCGCCTGGGGAACCGTGCCAACCATCTCCAAACCCCAAAATCAACATGTAGCAACTACGGAAAAGAGTAAAATGGTCAAAATACATAAAAATGAGAAATCACAAAATTAGGTCTTTACAAAGATAAATGAGACGAAATGATAAAATAATTAAAGAGAAAATGACAAAAGCAACAAATTGAGGAATAAAAAACAATAAATAAAAGAACAAAGAAATAAATGAGAGGACAAAAAAAGAAGAAAGGAGCACTGCTCCAACATGCAAACTAAGGGGGCATCTCCGGTAAATATTATGGGGCGAATGTGTATTACCAAAATTAGTATTGAAGGGGGCAAACCAAGGTAATTAATTTTGTTTTAGGGATAGTTTGTGTACTTTTTCCTTATTACCCTCTCCATCCATCTTTACTTGTTCATTATTGACTTGACGCACACCATAAAAAATAATAAATAATAGAAATAATTTGACTATATCACCCTTTGAATATAATAAATTTAATGCTTCAGAAAATAAATTGGATAATGAATAATATTTAATACCAAGGGTAAAATAGGCACAAATGAGTAAATTATCAATTGATTTTTAAACTGGACAAGTATTGTTGGATATCTATTTTTAGTAACATAGACAAGTAAAGATGAACAAAGGAAATATTTTATGTGTGGCCCAATTAATGTAAAGTCCATATATAACTAATATTTAGTGAAGAACAAATCTCATCCATTAGATCGGTTACTTGATGCACGTACCAGATTAAGTCTCAACCTCTATAAATTGATCATCCCTCCATCCATTAGGGTTAACACATAATCTCTGCCCATTTTCCAGCACTGACGGCTATGGTTACATAAGATTAGAGCAAGGAGGTAGAAACAAATTTCGATTAATGCTTTCGCTTCGTCCTAAAGTCTACCGCTTCAGGTATGGTCTCTTAACGTCTTCTTTTAGGATTATCATGTTCACGTTTTTGGTGTGCATTAAGTTATGTTTACAAGAAATTCCAAATATTTTTCGATTTTTTTAGAATTTATGAAGTTGAAGTTGGATGAAGTTATGCTTGATTATACTTTTTGCAAAGAAGAAAAGATAGCACTTTATTTGATTTATGAAGATTAAGTTGGAAAACTGGTTAAGAGCACTTTTTCAAATTTGAAATTCAACTTCTAATTGAATTTTGAAATTTTATTAAGACACTGCTTTTGAAATAAAGAAAAATTATTCCGAAAAAAGTGTTCAAAAGCTATACTATTATCCCTTGAGGTTACTTGTCGTTTTGACTGATGTTCTCTATTTAGAAACACACGCAAAATTCATTGTTTTCGCCCCATATGACTATAAATTTTGAAGTTGAAATTTGAAGTTGTACTTTTTAGAACTTAAAGCTGTACTTGGATATGTACTTACTTGGAAAAAAATTGAAACATTATGAGTGGAAGTCCCAAAAAAATATTTGAAGATTAGATTTTCAGATCAAATTTCATAATCAAACAAATATTTAAAGATAAAATTTTAAAATCTAATTCTAAATTTTTTGGCCAAAGCTATTTTAATTGGTTAATTAATTATGTATTGTCGTTGCTTTGTCATCAATCTTACAGTGTTAAAAGTGTGAGTATATTGTCACTTCATAAAAGCTAAACAAACAAAAATTACAACAGAATTAAATATAGTACAATTAAATTTTAGGAAAGTAAATTTGAAATGCATTAGATATATAGATCTCGTACATCAGTGACTACATTAGATATTATTTAGTGAATTTTCCGTATTGAATCATGTTAGTAGAATTAAAAATGCATTAGATATATATAGGCAGAGGATATTCTACCAATATATATTCTTTTTTTTCACTTTTGAATTAGTTACACACAATTGTGATTTCTGAATTTGTTGCATATGTAGGTAAAGGATATTCTAAAGTTCGGAGATAGCTCAAAAATTATGAATGCCTTTTCGTCCAAAAAAACAGTTGTTTGTGAAAACATTAAGTGGAGGTAAACATTTTTCTTTTCCTTCTCTTTTGAGAATTTGATGAATGTTTTGTTAATTTTGATTTTCATCTTCAAATTATTTTAAAAAATGAAGAATATTGTGTTGGTTTGTTGCATTTAGAATACCGGCAAGGAGAAACTCCTTGTTTAGATTCTTGGAAAAGCAAAAAGAGAGGTTGGTATTCATCTAATTTTTTTTTTTTAAAAAAAAGTTGAAGCATAGCTAAACATATTTCATACTTTCAAATATCCCTTTCTAACTTTTTTTTTTTTTTTTTTAATAAAAATCACATTTTCTTTTATGTTTGTATGTCTATTTAACCTTTCAAGTTTAGTTTACCATAAGCTTCATTTTGGAAAATAAAAAAGGCGAGCATTAGTTATTTTTCTCCTAATTAATCTAACTTTAATAAATGATCAAAATAGTTTGAGAAGACAGAGAGTAATTTTAGGAGATATAAAGGATAACCTTTGCCAAATAGAATTTAAAGAAGTTGTATTGTTCTTCAAAGAGAGTACTTAACTAAACTACATTTATAATTAGGAATTAAATTGGCAATTGACGCTGCCATAGTAAACCTAGGTATCATATGTTTTCACAAAGTTTGTCTACAGCCACACGTTATCCCTCTTGAAGAAGAACAAAAAAGAAAGAAATAAAGGAGTTATCATCATCGGTATATTGATGTGCTCTTTTTTTAGTACTCCATCTTTTTTTTTTTGGGTAAACCAAAGCAAATTAGATTATATTAATATGCGTCATTATAGAGAATAGCGACAGAGATGCCGCTAGCAGTGTTTGAAGGAAACTTAGACAAAACAGGGGGAGTAGGGTTAGGGATTGGCCGCTTAAGCCTTACAAAAGTAGTTTCGGCTTTGTCTATTTTCACTTGTCGGGATACAAATAAAGGTGGAACTTCCTATTCAACCAAACTATCATAACAGTTAGAACTAGCGCCTTCTTTAGCAAGAGCATCCGCCACCTGATTCTCTTCCCTATAGCTATGCTGGACGAGAGGGTTCCCCAACTGCCTCAGGAGCTCCCTGCAATCAGATATTATGTTAGAGTAGGCCGGGTGATCATGTATAAGCAGATTAATAACAAATTCAGAGTCAAGATTGATTACAAGAGGAGCTAAGTTATCCCTTACTGCAATATGCAGACCATGTAGTAGTGCTAAAAGTTCCACTCTATTATTAGATATATGGGAAAAACTTCTTGAATAACCCTTAATCCAATTCCCATTAAATGATCTAAAAACTCCCCCAATTCCTCCTCGACCGGGTTCCCTAAAGATGATCCATCTGTGTTCAATTTATAGCCAATATCAGGAGGGCGCCATTTTAGATGACAGCTAATTAAGGGAGTTTTGTTTTTGGCTTTCCGTTTAGTGAAGTGAATTCTATTGCTCTAATAAAAGGAGTATTAGTGCATATCCTGTTTTTCCTCTTGTTATGATAATTATCATTCCTTGACAGCCACATGTCCCAAATATAAAAAGGAAAGGCATCTTTCCATTCCATGATATTTTTGATGGAGAAGCTTCTGAGGTTATACAGTTTTCCTATCCGGTGACTTTGGTCACTTTTAATTAGTTCTATTTCATCCTCTTTCGTAAGGTATCTCCAAAAGGAATTAACTCTTGGGCAAAATAGGAACAGTGTGAGTAGAAGAAAAATGTCTTTCGGATCTCTTATTTGTAAAAAATGAAGATCTCTTATAAAAAAAAAACATAAAATTTTTAAAAAAGAAACTGCAAAGGGCCAGAAAGTGTTTTTTTTTAGCAAACATAACACCTACATGGGCTCGATTAATGTTTTAGACAATGAAAATATTCATCAATTGATTTTTGTGATGATTTTATTAATTAGGCTTTGTCGTGGCAGATTTTTGTGATGATTTTATTAATTAGGCTTTGTCGTGGCTCGAAAAATGGCATGAACATTGCGCCTCTAACTATATTCTACAATGAAATGGTTGTTGTTTTTGTGTCTCTAGCGACAAGGTTTTTATGATCAATCAAATGCTATTTATTCCAGATTTGTTTCCTTTCACTTTTGAATTGGCTACACATAATTGTGATTTCTGAATTATTTTTTGTGTACATAGTCGGAGGACATTTGAAAGTTTGCAGAAAGGTCAAAAATTAGGGATGCATTTTCATCAAAAAAAAACAATTGTTTGTGAAAACATTAAGTGGAGGTTAAACATTTTTCTTTTCCTTCTCCCTTTAAAACTAAATTTGATTAATATCTTGTTCATCTTCAAATAATTTTAGTAATGTGTTGGTTTCGGTTGCACGTAGATCTACCATTGAAGAGGAGAAACTCCTTAGATTCATGGCGAAGCGAAAAGAGAGGTGAATTTATTTTTAACTTATAATTTTTTTTTTAAAGTTAATTAAATACATATTCAAACACAACTTCACACTTTCTAATACTCCTTGTACCATTTTTTTTTTTTGGTCAAATATTACATTTTTATGTCGGAATTCCTGCTTAACCTTTAAAGTTTAGTTTAACATGAGACTTCATTTTAGAAAATCACGAAGGTATTGGTAAATTAATCTTAACTTCAATAAATGATCAAATAGTTTGACAAGAAGACATGAAGGATAATTTTAGGAGATATAAAGGGTAACCTTTAACAAACATATTTTTTTTGGTTGAAATCGATAATATTATTTATGTAGAAACTACGTAGTTACATAAGGAGAAGCAAGTGTCGGTGCACTATTAGTAGTAGCATTCATTACAGAAACGTTTCGAAGGTTAATTAGTTTGTTACACAAAACATCAGAAAACTACTTTGGTTGTGGTTATTCCTTGCAAAAGAGTACTTAATTATATTACATCTCTGATTAGAAATTAATTTAGCAACTAACACAGCTATAGTAAACCTAGGAATCATATATCTACACAGCCAAGTTTGTCTGCTGCCACACCTTCTCCCTCTGGAAGAAGAAGAAAAAGGAAAGAAATAAAAGAGTTATCACTTGTTGTACTAATGCTCTTTTTTTTTGAGTACCTCCGCTACAAGTTCGAGAAAATGAAATCTCTTCCCCTTCTACTATTTCTTTTTTGGCAATAGCTTTTTTACAATTTCAATAGAAGAAAATATTCTTTTTCAAATCTCTCATGTGTATGAAATGAATATCTCTTATACTTCCTCCGTTTCAAAATAGTTGGCCTTATTGACTTGTCACTCCCCTTTAGAAAATATTTATGAGAAGTTTATTTTACCAAATTAGCCTTATTAATTATGCTTTGAAAATATAAATTTGAGTATATAAACCTTGTGTAGTCATTTAATGATAGGGGTAATATTGGAAGAACATAGTAAAATTCTCTTGATTTTATAAATGGAACAACTAAATTGAAACAAATGTTGTTAGCAAGAGGACCAACCAAAACGAAACGGAGGAAGTATTTAAAAAGTGAAGATCTCTCGTAAACAGAACATAAAAAAGATTGTAAGGGACTTGAAATTTCTTTTTGCAAAACATAACACATGATTTACTCGGTTAATGCTTTACATAATGAAATACCCATCGATTGATCTTTGAGTTGATTTCCTTAATTAGAATTTGCTATGGCTCGGAAAATGGCACAAACATTGCACCTTTGACTATTTTCTATGATGGAACAGTTGCAGTTTTCAATGTCTCCAGTTGCCAGGTTTTAATAAATTTAATGCTATTGATCCTTGATTTGTTTCCTTTCTCTGTTGCATTGGTAACACATAATGGTGATATTTGGATTATTTATTGTGAATGTAGGCGGAGGATATTCTAAAATTTGTAGAAGCTCAAAAACTAGGGATGCATTGTCATAAAAAAAAAAAAAAATTATTGGTGGAAAAATTAAGTGGAGGTTAAATTTTTTTCCCTTCTGCTTTGAAAATTAACTTTTTTTTAAAAAATATTATGTTCATCTTAAAATGATTTTAATAATGTGTTGATTTTTGTTCCATGTAGATCTACCATTGGTGAAAAGAAACTCTTTGATAAGATTCTTGGAGAAGCAAAAAGGGAGGTGAATTTTTTTTTTGCACTCACAAAATTTTAATTTTTTCAAGTTATTTCGATGCATATTCAAACAAATTTCATATTTTCGGATACCCCTTTCTAACTTATTTTGTAAAATATCACAATTTTTATGTCAGAACACCTACTTCACTTCTCAAATTTAGTTTACCATAACCTTCATTTTAAAAAATCAAGAATGTATTAGTTACAACTCTCCAATTAATCATAACTTCAATAAATGATCAAATAATTTGATCAAGATGACATAAATGGTAATTTTAGGAGATATGGGTAACCTTTAACAAACACAATTTCTTTGCTTGAAATAGATAATATTATTTATATTGAAATTACATACTTATATAAGGAGTAGTATGTGTCTGTGCACTATTTGTAGTAGCATTCATTAAACAAAAATTTTCAAAGCTAATTAATATTTTACATAAAACATTAAAACTACTTTGGTTAGAGTTGTTCTTTGCTCGTCCACCTGAACTGCGACTGAAACAGCTGGAGGTGGAGTTGCCATAGTAGTTAGATACTTATATAAAGCTAGCTTCGTTCCTCCTTTTCCCAAAAGTTCTCAACTTGGTTTCCTTCATGAAAGCTCTATCGGACCACATGATTCTACATCTTCTTTAAAAAGGGACATGCATGTAGCCTGATAAATAGGATGAGTTGATTCCAATAATTGTAGTACCTTGATGGAATATGTTTCAAATTTAACATGAGCAAGAATTTGAGATATATCCAGGTATAATCCATGTAGAAGTGCCATTATCTCCACCCTAGGGTGGTATATATCACATGTTGATAACATCCCATGACTAAATCTCCATTAGAGTTTCTAATCACTCCGCCAACAGAACCATCAACCCTGTTCTTGAAAGAACCGTAAATCTTAGGTTTAAAGAAGCTAGAAGGAGGGGTTATCCATTTGATGTGAATGGCTTTAAAGATAGTAGTGTTGTCAATACTATTTGTGGAATATTTATATTCAGAATCTCTCATGATCACAGTGTGAAGAAAGAGATTGGTGTTTGTGTGATTAATCACATTGTGATTTCTAAGATTGGTGTTTGTGTGATTAATCACATTGTGATTTCTACTTGGTCAGAAATGCCAAATAAGAAAAGGCATTATATCAATCCAAGTGAGGGTCCAAATTTGAATGGATGGATTAAGTCCCTTAAGAAGTTGTAACAAGTGTTTTGCATTAATGGAAAGGTTATGTAGATTAAGGTCAAGTCAAGCGTGTGTGGGTCTTGACTATCTGTTATTTGATTTATTTTGTTTAGGTCCATCCTTTATCTAAATGTTGCTTCATAGTATCTATTGCGTAGCGGAATTAGTATTTTCTTCAATTTGTATTTTTTTCCTTAAATTGGTCTATTTCTGCTGCCAATTGTTTTTCTACTTTTTTTCTTTATTGATTTTTCTTTCTTCTTTCTCTTTTAATTTATTTGCATATATTTGTTTTAATAGTGCTAACTCTTTTTCTAATTCCTGGATACGTGAAGTTGTAGGTGATTCTACTGTTGGGTTTTCCTCTTGTATTAAGTCAGGTTTTTGTGGTTCTTCTTTTATAGAGTGCATTTTTATTTTTTCTATTTCTTTCTTTGCTTGTTCTCTGATTTGTTCAATTTCCAATTTTTGGTCTACTTCTGTATTTTCTTTTGTTATTCTTACCATAGCAGTTAAGCTATATTCTAATTTTGTTGAATTAGGGTCTGGCATTAAATGTAAATTATTTCCTAATTTTTTATATCTTCGTTCTAAATTCGAATGTACTATCGTTATTAATATTCCTTCTGATCCCATAAATGTTTTTTCTTCTACAGGATATTCTTCTTTATTCATTTTAAATCGTATTGGTACTTATGGTCTAGATGTTGTAATTTTAGTTCTAAGTCAAATGTAGTATGTCTTTGAGCTAGTATAGCCTTATGATTAACTCCTGCAAATATATTAGCTTGTAATCGTTCTCTTCTATGGTTTAATTCTTGTTTTGTATCTGTGATTTGTTTAAGTAACTCTATTTGGTTTTTTGTTAATGGTCTATAGTTAGATTGATTTGTCTTTGTTTCTAAGCTTATATCTTTAGATGTACTTGTTTCTGTATCATTTTTCCTCATGGTTTTATCTTTACTCATAGCTTTGATACCAATGTGTGGGGTGTGTGGGTCTTGGCTATCTGTTATTGGATTTATTTTGTTTAGGTCCATCCTTTATCTAAATGTTGCTTCATAGTATCTATTGCGTTGCGGAATTAGTAGCAACATATGTGTTACATTTTCTAATATCTTTTCTAAGTATGTTATATTTTGGGTTCTTATGTACATATCTAGGTTAAATAGTAAAAGATTTTCTGTTTCTCTTAGCTCGTCTACTGTTTGTCTCCAATTTTCAAATTGTTCTTGGTTCATTTTATTGTAGGTGGCATATCATAAAGGCTGATATAAAATATTGTTGTCTTACGGGGTATAATCTTTTTAATTCTTTAATATTATGTTCAATATAGTCTAAGTATTTAATCTCATAATTCATGAAATATGTTTCTATATTTATTTTACGTACTTGTTCTTCTAATTTTATTTCTTCTACTATTTCTAACCAATAATGGAAGCTGTCGTAATTTATCATTTTAGTTAAAGTCTAGATAATCATCATAATCACTAAAGTCTATATCATCTTCTAAATAAATATCATCAGATATAATAAATTCCATCCAATTATCTTGCATTACTGCTATAGCTTCATATGTCTTTAATAAATCATAAATCGTTTTGGTAGTGTCTGTATCTAATTTTCGAAGTGTATATAAAAGTAGTATCTTGTATTCTTCATTATCATCTAGTAGATAAGTCTGTGTGTTTAACTGGTTATTTTTCATATTTTCAAAAATCATGTATTGACTAAAGCATATTCCCTTTAAACTCTACATGTATTATTAAATATTTATCATTTAATAGTGCAGTATTTTGAACAGTTTTTTCTGTCACTACTATGAGTTTTAGCCTTAATCAGTTACCCTAACAATGCCTCAACTGGTGTCTACTACCCTCTTACGGCTTCCTTGCCTTCTTGATTTCGACTATAGGACGGCTTAGTCTGGGCTTACCTACTCTTGGCTTACTAATCATAGCAAACTTACTTAAACAGTTCAATTTATAGTTACACTACTACATGATAAACATTAATAATATACTAGAGATTATTAGGAATATAACAAATTAGTTATACATATCTATGAATATGCATACCTGGGTTTGTATCTCATCAGATTGCTCCATTTCTGAAAGTAAATATTTTATATATTGTTTGGAGAGATTTCTCGATGTCCTCTCTTCTGCTTTCATCTTACATATATATAGAAAAACTGAAGTGCCTAAGTTGGCTCTTCAAAAACTGAAAAAACAAAATGACTCTTACTGTGCGACTTTTACTATTTGCACAGTGACTTGACCTTTACTACTTAGTACTGTACATATGACGACTTTCTAACAAAACTTAAAAAAGAAAAAGTGAACTACTATTCATAGGTCACATCGAAACAAAAGAAAACAAAAGACTTTACTTTTCTAAAAGTAAAGTAACATCTTTTTGTCTGTGGAATCATTTCTTCTTATCTTCTTACTGCATTATTGATGTCCGTGTCGGCTATCTTCTTTATGTTGCTCAGCTTTATTCTAGGATGACTTCTGGAATATGGATAGTATCTCCTTTCATTGCATTTGGAACATTTGTGATCTGTGTATTTTTGCCCAATTAACTGGCAGTATCTTGTTAATAACTCTTTTGAGATAAATGCTCTTTTTAGTGCTCATGTCGTGGGTAACTCTTCTGGACGTAATAATGAAAGAATCCATTGTCTAACTTCTTCCATATCTGCTGGTCTATATTCTCTGGAATTGGAGTATATCATGACTTGATCTCTTGCATAATAACTCCATATAGCATTTCCATTTGTATAATTATTGACTAATTCCTGAATAATAGTTGTTAGTCCAATAAGTCTCTTGTTCTCATAAAAACTTGGTATATCTGATTCTGGTATTTCTGCCTGTTCGCCTATTTCTTCGGGTATTATCATTTCACGTGTTAATCCGATCTTGACAACTTGTATATTGGGTTTTATCTCCGTATAAAGTATCTCTGCTGGAGCAGTGTAGAACCTTACATAAAATAAAGTTCCTTTTGTAATTTGTTTGTATCTGGAGAATGCATTACATATTGTGGGTAGTTTTTGTAATTCGTTTTCGGTAGTTGTATATACTGTACTGAGTAGTCCATAATCATAACATGTTTTTACTAGGTTTGCATTAGTCTTTGGTTGAGCAATAAGTTTATTGTATCCTTGTCGCTTTTGGGTTATATAGTCCGTATTTCGTTTTGTGGCTGTGGTAGATCTTGGTTTGAGGTTCAAATACGTTTGAATTTGGTGTAGATTTTGTATATATGTACTGGAGATATGGTTATATATTTTCTTTTCGTGGTTTAGGCTATTTGCATATGTTGATGTTTGTAGTGATTGTATATTGGTTGTAGGTATCTTTTGGACAAAAGGCTTGTCAAATAGGCTGTTTAAGTTATTAATTGGTCTTTTGCTAGCTGTCCTGCTTGTACTTGCATTGCTTGTACCTGCACTTGAAATAGCTGGATTGTTATGGGTTTTTAGGAGTTTCCCATCGTCTCCTTTTAGCTCTGGAATTTTACCGTATTCCGATCGACCTAGCTCAGCATATTTAGAGTCATGCGGCTGACTTGTACTACTAGCTGTAGGTTTCAGAGTAACTTCATTAACCTTTAGCTTTTGTACTTCTAGGTCAATACTGTCCACTTTATGACAAAGTGTAGTAATGGCCTTCAGTACTTCTAGGTCAATACTGTCCACTTTATGACAAAGTGTTGTAATGGCCTTCAACATATCTTCCATAATATTATCTGGCTCTGTTTGGGTAGCTTTGTCTTGATAAATAATCTGCAACAGTATTTTTGTCAGTTCTAATTACTTCAATAGTAAATGTAAAATTTTGTATGTTTAATATGAGTCTTCGTATTTCCTTTGTTGTTACAGAGTCTTGTATTTTCCTTGTTAGCCACCATTTTACCTGTGTATTATCTGTTCTTACAATAAATTTGTTATACACAATATATGGTTCAAAAGATAATAAACATTTATATAAGACATATAATTCTTTTCGATTTATTTCCCATTTTATCTGTGGTTCCGTATAAGATCCTGAATAGTATCTACAATGATGTTCTATTGTTTCATTATTGTACTTATATTTTAATACTCCTCCGTAGCTATGTTCACTTGAGTCTGTTTCTACTATGTATGTGAATTGTTTCTTTTCGTCTGGAAAGTATAGTTTTGGTAATTGCTTACATATTGTGTTGATATGTTGGATATGTGTCTTATCTTGTTCATCAAAATGGTATTCTATAGCCTTTTTTAATTTTTTCTGTAATGGTTTTAAATGTTCTGCTAGTTTAGGTATATATTCACGTACTTGGTTAACTAATCCTAAAAAGGATTGTAACTTCTTTTTAGTGTCTAAAAGTTCTTCTGAATTAAGGATTTTATGTACTATGTTTGTTTGCATTTTTATTCCATCTTTATCTATTTGTATTCCTAGAAATTTGATTTGATGTTTCATTAGTTCTGCTTTTTTCTTGCTTAGGCTTATTCCTGCTGTTTCTACAATATTTGCAAATTTTTCTAATAACTGTATATGTTCTTCTTTTGTTCTTGAGTATAATAATATATCGTCTATGTATACTATGCAATTTTCTAATTGTGTAAAATATGTGTCCATAAAATGTTGGTATCTTCTTGGGGCATTTTTATATCCAAATGGTAGAACATTCCATTCATAAAAGCCTTGGGGTACTGTGAATGCTGTTAGTTTTTTAGATTCGTTTTGTAAAACCCTGATTTACAGTCAAATTTACTAAAGTAATTGTATCCTTGTATTTGGCGTACTTTTAGTATTTTATTTGGTATGGGGTAATTGTATGTTTTTGTTTTTGCATTGAGGTTGCGGTAGTCTATAACCATCCTACTTTTGCCTCTTTTTTGTTCACTATGTTTATTGACGATAAATGCGGGACAAGTGTGTTTGCTATTGCTTTCTTGTATGTAGTTGTTTTGGAGTAATTCATTTATGTGGAGTTTAAACTCATTTAAATCGGTAAAATTATTTTAATGGTTTTTGTGTTATAATACTATTTTCGTCTATTAATTCAATTTTTATCGTTGTTTTATGTTTTTCCCATCCTTGTAAGGGGTTTTCATTATATAATAGTTCTAGTTTGTCTTGTACTGGTTTTAAGGTATTGATAGTGAATCTAATCATTTCAATCGAGGTATCTTGAATGCTACTATTTTCTAGTTTTTTTGTTATCTTTTCACTTCCTTTTATCCATGGTGTTGTTTTTCTGGTTTTATTTGGTACTCTTTTAGCTCCTACTTTTTGTTTACATGGTGTAGTAAACCACCAATGTGTTTTGATTAGTATATGTGGGTATAGTGGATCTAAGAATGGCATTCCTAGTAATATATCTCTGGATGTGAATTCATAATTGTACATTAGTTTTACTGTTAATATCTTACCCAAATTTGTAATTTTACATTTTTAGCTGAATATGTAATCATACTTCCTTCATTGTTAAATCCTGTTACTACTGCTGGATTTCTTAGTTTCTCCCACTTATCTTCTGGTAGACAATTATATCTACATAGATTAGCTTCGGCTCCTGTATCAATTATCGGTGTATAATATCTGCTATTATATCCTTCTACAATTACTTTGGCGAGTATATATACCTTCATATCTTAGTTCTATTGATAGTAATTTTCTTTTTGTTATAATGTATAATTAATTGTTTGTCTTCTATATTGTATGGCTTAACTTGTTCTAACCATGTGAGTCCTAAAATAATATTTGTGTTAATTTGTGATATTGTAAATTGTATTTTGATTGGTATTAATCCAATAATTAATTCTTGAATTGTTATTTCTTTTGTCTGTCTCAGTTCTTTGGGTAAGTCGGAACATGTTTGTTCTTGCGTTATTATTTCTTCTTCTAATACTAATTCTCTTGTAATATAGTTTTCTTGTTCTCCTGTATTTATTAGGATTAAATATTTTCTTTGGTCTAACATTCCTGTTATATAATATTGGTATGGTTGTATTTCCATTGGTTCTATATATTCCATCCGTCTAGATGTACTCATTCTTGAAGATGTTGTTGGATTATCCATGATTCTCTTTGATGTTCCTATTCTTTCTTGTACTATATCTAAATCTGTTTCTATGTCTAATTTTTTATAACTATAATCATTATTATCTATTGCTGTGACTATAGTGTCAAATGGGTTTTCTATTTTTATCTTATTAATTTTATTAATTGCTTTTACTGTGTGTTTTGTAGTTAGAATATATAAATTTTTACATCTTGTTGTAAATATTTTACTTCCTGGTGCTAGTTCTATTCCTGACATTTTCCAATATAATACTAATGATTTGTCTATATTTCTATCTTTTATTGCTACTGAATAGTTGGCGCTTATGATAAATTTAAATTTTTGATAAATTAAATTTTCTTTTACTGCAGCTATTACACTTTTTTCTATAGGTTGGATTATTCTATCATCTGCTAAATAGATTTCTATTGGGGTATCTATTCCTTCTCTAAAACATGCTTTTATAAGTATTTCTGTTGCTCCTAGATGTACGTGTGTTATAGGGGATTTTGATTTTAAACTTTGTATTTCTTTAGTTATTTCTTTTTTATTTAATATGGGTATAATTGCTTTTCCTTTAGCATATTTACAGTCTATCGTATGTTCTCGTTGGCTTATTATATAATATTCTTCTTTTTATTTTTTAAACCAACTTTTTACTATTGGTACTTCTAAAAATTTTTCTATCCATAAGGGTGATTCTTGTTTCTTAACCTGTTCAAAGATATTTGTGTCAAATATTACTTTTTGGCTTGAAGATTCTTCATCTTGGTAGTTTTCTTGTCTAATTACTCTTATATCATTTTAGTCATAAAATTGTTCTTCATCATTATCTTCTTCTGAGCTTTCGTATACTTCTAACTGGTAAATACTGTCGTCACTTTCTATGTCATAATCAATGTAGGGTAGTTCTGTATATATATCTTCTTGTATTTGTATTTCGGTTATTTGTTTTTTCTTTGGATCTTTTGGTGTTTTACAA
Source organism: Capsicum rhomboideum (assembly GCA_031232105.1). Classification (NCBI taxonomy): domain Eukaryota; kingdom Viridiplantae; phylum Streptophyta; class Magnoliopsida; order Solanales; family Solanaceae; genus Capsicum; species Capsicum rhomboideum. The sequence goes on along the minus strand of CP124719.1, from coordinate 19,890,959 downwards.
TTTTTTGCTAAATGTCCTAGTTTTCCACAATTGTAGCATGTACATTCGGATAACTTTTTCTTAGGTTTATATGATTTTTTACTTTTATAATTTTTTACATAATATCGTTTTCGTGGTTGTTTATATTTATATTTTGATTTATTTGTTTTATATATTTTTTGTCGTTTTTTATATCTGTATTTGTTTGGTATTTTACAGCCAAATTGAGGTGCTGTTTTGTTTGTACAACATGCCATATTTTTTATTAATACTTTATCTAATTTTTGTGATTCTTTATATTTATCACATAATTCTATAAACCAATTTTGTAAAAACTTTATTCTAGATCCTAAGGTGTCTGTTAAGCTTGCTGCTTCCCAGCTTTCATTTATCCTTGTGCTAAATGGTTCTGGTAATTTTGTAAAATATAATTTTCTAACTTCTATACCTTCTTCATGGGTATATAGACTCTTGTAATAACATTCCCTAAATGCGCAAGTATATTATTCTATATAACACATATTACATATTGCTAATTTGTTCATTAGATTTCTATTTAGATTTTTGTCTTTAGTTTGTTCTGCTAATTCTGTGGTCATACTTCCAAATTCATTTCTTATTCCTATTTCATATTTGTATAAAATATCTATGTTTGATGCGGCTGTTGTGCCATCATGTTTTTTATCATTTCTTAGTGTAGCTAAACTTTCTGTTGATAAATTGTGTAACCATAATTTTACTGTTCCTGTTAGAGTTCTTTCTATGTAACCTGGTGTTTGTGCTATTGATATTTTATTATCTATTAGTTGTTTCGAAATATGTCCTAACCATAATTGTAGTATTTTAGTTATGTCTGTAACACAGTCTAGATCTAAGAAATTAGATTGTTCTGGTACTTTATTAGGTATCCATTTTGTATTTAATCTTCTATTCCATAATGTTTCTTCTCTATCATATGAGCCATAATCAGCTGAAAAATAATTTGGACTTGAAGTTCTTGGATGTAATCTTTCTCGTGATGATGTAGAAGTACTTGGTTCATGTTTGGTAGTTGTATTTATTTCTGGGGTTTCTGGTTCTTCTTTGGTAGTTGTATTAATTTTTGGGTTATTTATTTAGTTTAGTATTTCTGTGTAAGTTTCACTAGGGTCATCATTTGTTATTTCTTCAGCTTCTTCACTTATATTATCTATACTAGCCAAGACCCACACACCCCACACATTGGTATCAAAGCTATGAGTAAAGATAAAACCATGAGGAAAAATGATACAGAAATAAGTTCATCTAAAGATATAAGCTTAGAAACAAAGACAAATCAATCTAACTATAAACCATTAACAAAAAACCAAATAGAGTTACTTAAACAAATCACAGATACAAAACAAGAATTAAACCATAGAAGAGAACGATTACAAGCTAATATATTTGCAGGAGTTAATCATAAGGCTATACTAGCTCAAAGACATACTACATTTGACTTAGAACTAAAATTACAACATCTAGACCATAAGTACCAATACGATTTAAAATGAATAAAGAAGAATATCCTATAGAAGAAAAAACATTTATGGTATCAGAAGGAATATTAATAACGATAGTACATTCGAATTTAGGACGAAGATATAAAAAATTAGGAAATAATTTACATTTAATGCCAGACCCTAATTCAACAAAATTAGAAGATAGCTTAACTGCTATGGTAAGAATAACAAAAGAAAATACAGAAGTAGACCAAAAGTTGGAAATTGAACAAATCAAAGAACAAGCAAAGAAAGAAATAGAAAAAAAAAATGCACTCTATAAAAGAAGAACCACAAAAACCTGACTTAATACAAGAGGAAAACCCAACAGTAGAATCACCTACAACTTCACCTATCCAGGAATTAGAAAAAGAGTTAGAACTATTAAAACAAATATATGCGAATAAATTAAAAGAGAAAGAAGAAAGAAAAATCAATAAAGAAAAACAACTAGAAAAACAATTGGCAGCAGAAATAGACCAATTTAAGGAAAAAATACAAATTGAAGAAAATACTAATACTTTTTTAAATGAAGAATTTACCAATATCAGTATAGATAATATAAGTGAAGCTAATATAAGTGAAGAAGCTGAAGAAATAACAAATGATGACCCTAGTGAAACTTACACAGAAATACTAAACCAAATAAATAACCCAGAAATTAATACAACTACCAAAGAAGAACCAGAAACCCCAGAAATAAATACAACTACCAAACATGAACCAAGTACTTCTACATCATCACGAGAAAGATTACATCCAAGAACTTCAAGTCCAAATTATTTTTCAGCTGATTATGGCTCATATGATAGAGAAGAAACACTATGGAATAGAAGATTAAATACAAAATGGATACCTAATAAAGTACCAGAACAATCTAATTTCTTAGATCTAGACTGTGTTACAGACATAACTAAAATACTACAATTATGGTTAGGACATATTTCGAAACAACTAATAGATAATAAAATATCAATAGCACAAACACCAGGTTACATAGAAAGAACTCTAACAGGAACAGTAAAATTATGGTTACACAATTTATCAACAGAAAGTTTAGCTACACTAAGAAATGATAAAAAACATGATGGCACAACAGCCGCATCAAACATAGATATTTTATACAAATATGAAATAGGAATAAGAAATGAATTTGGAAGTATGACCACAGAATTAGCAGAACAAACTAAAGACAAAAATCTAAATAGAAATCTAATGAACAAATTAGCAATATGTAATATGTGTTATATAGAACAATATACTTGCGCATTTAGGGAATATTATTACAAGAGTCTATATACCCATGAAGAAGGTATAGAAGTTAGAAAATTATATTTTACAAAATTACCAGAACCATTTAGCATAAGGATAAATGAAAGCTGGGAAGCAGCAAGCTTAACAGACACCTTAGGATCTAGAATAAAGTTTTTACAAAATTGGTTTATAGAATTATGTGATAAATATAAAGAATCACAAAAATTAGATAAAGTATTAATAAAAAATATGGCATGTTGTACAAACAAAATAGCACCTCAATTTGACTGTAAAATACCAAACAAATACATATATAAAAAACGACAAAAAATATATAAAACAAATAAATCAAAATATAAATATAAACAACCACGAAAACGATATTATGTAAAAAACCATATAAACCTAAGAAAAAGTTATCCGAATGTACATGCTACAATTGTGGTAAACTAGGACATTTAGCAAAAAATTGTAAAATACCAAAAGACCCAAAGAAAAAACAAATAACCGAAATACAAATACAAGAAGATATATATACAGAACTACCCTACATTGATTATGACATAGAAAGTGACGACAATATTTATCAGTTAGAAGCATACGAAAGCTCAGAAGAAGATAATGATGAAGAACAGTTTTATGACTGAAAACGATATAAGAGTAATTAGACAAGAAAACTACCATGATGAAGAAACTTCAAGCCAAAAAGTAATATTTGACACAAATATCTTTGAACAGATTAAGCAACAAGAATCACCCTTACGGATAGAAAATTTTTTAGAAGTACCAATAGTAAAAAATTGGTTTAAAAAACAAAAAGAAGAATATTATATAATAAGCCAACGAGAACATACGATAGATTGTAAATATGCTAAAGGAAAAGCAATTATACCCATATTAAATAAAAAAGAAATAATTAAAGAAATACAAAGTTTAAAAACAAAATCCCCTATAACACACGTACATCTAGGAGCAATAAAAATACTTATAAAAGCATGTTTTAGAGAAGGAATAGATACCCCAATAGAAATCTATTTAGCAGATGATAGAATAATCCAACAACATCTTCAAGAATGAGTACATCTAGACGGATGGAATATATAGAGCCAATGGAAATACAACCATACCAATATTATATAATAGGAATGTTAGACCAAAGAAAATATTTAATCCTAATAAATACAGGAGAACAAGAAAACTATATTACAAGAGAATTAGTATTAGAAGAAGAAATAATAACGCAAGAACAAACATGTTCCGACTTACCCAAAGAACTGAGACAGACAAAAGAAATAACAATTCAAGAATTAATTATTGGATTAATACCAATCAAAATACAATTTACAATATCACAAATTAACACAAATATTATTTTAGGACTCACATGGTTAGAACAAGTTAAGCCATATAATATAGAAGACAAACAATTAATTATACATTATAACAAAAAGAAAATTACTATCAATAGAACTAAGATATGAAGGTATATATACTCGCCAAAGTAATTGTAGAAGGATATAATAGCAGATATTATACACCGATAATTGATACAGGAGCCGAAGCTAATCTATGTAGATATAATTGTCTACCAGAAGATAAGTGGGAGAAACTAAGAAATCCAACAGTAGTAACAGGATTTAACAATGAAGGAAGTATGATTACATATTCAGCTAAAAATGTAAAATTACAAATTTGGGTAAGATATTAACAGTAAAACTAATGTACAATTATGAATTCACATCCAGAGATATATTACTAGGAATGCCATTCTTAGATCCACTATACCCACATATACTAACCAAAACACATTGGTGGTTTACTACACCATGTAAACAAAAAGTAGGAGCTAAAAGAGTACCAAATAAAACCAGAAAAACAACACCATGGATAAAAGGAAGTGAAAAGATAACACAAAAACTAGAAAATAGTAGCATTCAAGATACCTCGATTGAAATAATTAGATTCACTATCAATACCTTAAAACCAGTACAAGACAAACTAGAACTATTATATAATGAAAACCCCTTACAAGGATGGGAAAAACATAAAACAACGATAAAAATTGAATTAATAGACGAAAATAGTATTATAACACAAAAACCATTAAAATATAACTTTACCGATTTAAATGAGTTTAAACTCTACATAACTGAATTACTCCAAAACAACTACATACAAGAAAGCAATAGCAAACACACTAGTCCCGCATTTATCGTCAATAAACATAGTGAACAAAAAAGAGGGAAAAGTAGGATGGTTATAGACTACCGCAACCTCAATGCAAAACAAAAACATACAATTAACCCATACCAAATAAAATACTAAAAGTACGCCAAATACAAGGATATAATTACTTTAGTAAATTCGACTGTAAATCAGGGTTTTACCATCTCAAGCTAGAAAAAGAATCTAAAAAACTAACAGCATTCACAGTATCCCAAGACTTTTATGAATGGAATGTTCTACTATTTGGATATAAAAAATGCCCCAGGAAGATACCAACATTTTATGGACACATATTTTAAACAATTAGAAAATTGCATAGTATACATAGACGATATATTATTATACTCAAGAACAAAAGAAGAACATATACAATTATTAGAAAAATTTGCAAATATTGTAGAAACAGCAGGAATAAGCCTAAGCAAGAAAAAAGCAGAACTAATGAAACATCAAATCGAATTTCTAGGAATACAAATAGATAAAGATGGAATAAAAATGCAAACACACATAGTACATAAAATCCTTAATTCAGAAGAACTTTTAGACACTAAAAAGAAGTTACAATCCTTTTTAGGATTAGTTAACCAAGTACGTGAATATATACCTAAACTAGCAGAACATTTAAAACCATTACAGAAAAAATTAAAAAAGGCTATAGAATACCATTTTGATGAACAAGATAAGACACATATCCAACATATCAAAACAATATGTAAGCAATTACCAAAACTATACTTTCCAGACGAAAAGAAACAATTCACATACATAGTAGAAACAGACTCAAGTGAACATAGCTACGGAGGAGTATTAAAATATAAGTACAATAATGAAACAATAGAACATCATTGTAGATACTATTCAGGATCTTATACAGAACCACAGATAAAATGGGAAATAAATCGAAAAGAATTATATGCCTTATGTAAATGTTTATTATCTTTTGAACCATATATTGTGTATAACAAATTTATTGTAAGAACAGATAATACACAGGTAAAATGGTGGCTAACAAGGAAAATACAAGACTCTGTAACAACAAAGGAAATACGAAGACTCATATTAAACATACAAAATTTTACATTTATTATTGAAGTAATTAGAATTGACAAAAATACTGTTGCAGATTACTTATCAAGACAAAGCTACCCAAACAGAGCCAGATAATATTATGGAAGATATGTTGAAGGCCATTACTACACTTTGTCATAAAGTGGACAGTATTGACCTAGAAGTACAAAAGCTAAAGGTTAATGAAGTTACTCTGAAACCTACAACTAGTAGTACAAGTCAGCCGCATGACTCTAAATATGCTGAGCTAGGTCGATCGGAAGACGGTAAAATTCCAGAGCTAAAAGGAGACGATGGGAAACTCCTAAAAACCCATAACAATCCAGCTATTTCAAGTGCAGGTACAAGCAATGCAAGTACAAGCAGGACAGCTAGCAAAAGACCAATTAATAAATTAAACAACCTATTTGATAAGCCTTTTGTCCAAAAGATACCTACAACCAATATACAATCACTACAAACATCAACATATGCAAATAGCCTAAAGCACGAAAAGAAAATATATAACCATATCTCCAGTACATATATACGAAATCTACACCAAATTCAAACGTATTTGAACCTCAAACCAAGATCTACTACAGCCACAAAACGAAATACGGACTATATAACCCAAAAGCGACAAGGATACAATAAACTTATTGCTCAACCAAAGACTAATGCAAACCTAGTAAAAACATGTTATGATTATGGACTACTCAGTAAAGTATATACAGCTACGGGAAACGAATTACAAAAACTACCCACAATATATAATGCATTCTCCAGATACAAACAAATTACAAAAGGAACTTTATTTTATGTAAGGTTCTACACTGCTCCAGCAGAGATACTTTATACGGAGATAAAACCCAATATACAAGTTGTCAAGATCGGATTAACACGTGAAATGATAATACCCGAAGAAATAGGCGAACAACCAGAAATACCAGAATCAGATATACCAAGTTTTTATGCGAACAAGAAACTTATTGGACTAACAACTATTATTCAGGAATTAGTCAATAATTATACAAATGGAAATGCTATATGGAGTTATTATGCAAGAGATCAAGTCATGATATACTCCAATTCCAGAGAATATAGACCAGCAGATATGGAAGATGTTAGACAATGGATTCTTTCATTATTACGTCCAGAAGAGTTACCCACGACAAGAGCACTAAAAAGAGCATTTATCTCAGAAGAGTTATTAACAAGATACTGCCAGTTAATTGGGCATAAATACACAGATCACAAATGTTCCAAATGCAATGGAGGAGATACTATCCATATTCCAGAAGTCATCCTAGAATAAAGCTGAGCAACATAAAGAAGATAGCCGACACGGACATCAATAATGCAGTAAGAAGATAAGAAGAAATGATTCCACAGACAAAAAGATATGTTACTTTACTTTTTGAAAAGTAAAGTCTTTTGTTTTCTTTTGTTTCGATGTGACCTATGAATAGTAGTTCACTTTTTCTTTTTTAATGTTTTTTTTAGAAAGTCGTCATATGTACAGTACTAAATAGTAAAGGTCAAGTCACTGTGCAAATAGTAAAAGTCGCACAGTAAGAGTCATTTTGTTTTTTCAGTTTTTGAAGAGCCAAATTAGGCACTTCAGTTTTTCTATATATATGTAAGATGAAAGGAGAAGAGAGGACATCGAGAAATCGAGCTCATGTGCTGAGCAACCACCCCTCTCTAAAAATCCTCTCCTTTCCAAACAATATATAAAATATTTACTTTTAGAAATGGAGCAATCTGATGAGATACAAACCCAGGTATGCATATTCATAGATATGTATAACTAATTTGTTATATTCCTAATAATCTCTAGTATATTATTAATGTTTATCATGTAGTAGTGTAACTATAAATTGAACTGTTTAAGTAAGTTTGCTATGATTAGTAAGCCAAGAGTAGGTAAGCCCAGACCAAGCCGTCCTATAGTCGAAACCAAGAAGGCAAGAAAGCCGTAAGAGGGTAGTAGATACCAGTTGAGGCATTGTTAGGGTAATTGATTAAGGCTAAAACTCATAGTAGTGACAGAAAAAACTGTTCAAAATACTGCACTATTAAATGATAAATATTTAATAATACAAGTAGAGGTTAAAGGGAATATGCTTTAGTCAATACATGATTTTTGAAAATATGGAAAATAACCAGTTAAACACACAGACTTATCTACTAGATGATAATGAAGAATACAAGATACTACTTTTATATAGACTTCGAAAATTAGATACAGACACTACCAAAAGACCTATGAAGCTATAGCAGTAATGCAAGATAATTGGATGGAATTTATTATATCTGATGATATTTATTTAGAAGATGATATAGACTTTAGTGATTATGATGATTATCTAGACTTTAACTAAAATGATAAATTACGACAGCTTCCATTATTGGTTAGAAATAGTAGAAGAAATAAAATTAGAAGAACAAGTACTTAAAATAAATATAGAAATATATTTCATGAATTATGAGATTAAATACTTAGACTATATTGAACATAATATTAAAGAATTAAAAAGATTATACCCCGTAAGACAACAATATTTTATATCAGCCTTTATGATATGCCACCTACAATAAAATGAACCAAGAACAATTTGAAAATTGGAGACAAACAGTAGACGAGCTAAGAGAAAAGAAACAGAAAGTCTTTTACAATTTAACCTAGATATGTACATAAGAACCCAAAATATAACATACTTAGAAAAGATATTAGAAAATGTAACACATATGTTGCTACTAATTCCGCTACGCAATAGATACTAGAAGCAATATTTAGATAAAGGATGGACCTAAACAAAATAAATCCAATAACAGATAGCCAAGACCCACACACCCCACACATGTTCACTTGAGTCTGTTTCTACTATGTATGTGAATTGTTTCTTTTCGTATGGAAAGTATAGTTTTGGTAATTACTTACATATTGTTTTGATATGTTGGATATGTGTCTTATCTTGTTCATCAAAATGGTATTCTATAGCCTTTTTTAATTTTTTCTGTAATGGTTTTAAATGTTCTGCTAGTTTAGGTATATATTCACGTACTTGGTTAACTAATCCTAAAAAGGATTGTAACTTCTTTTTAGTGTCTAAAAGTTCTTCTGAATTAAGGATTTTATGTACTATGTGTGTTTGCATTTTTATTCCATCTTTATCTATTTGTATTCCTAGAAATTCGATTTGATGTTTCATTAGTTCTGCTTTTTTCTTGCTTAGTTTTATTCCTGCCGTTTCTACAATATTTGCAAATTTTTTTAATAACTGTATATGTTCTTCTTTTGTTCTTGAGTATAATAATATATCGTCTATGTATACTATGCAATTTTCTAATTGTATAAAATATGTGTCCATAAAATGTTGGTATCTTCTTGGGGAATTTTTATATCCAAATAGTAGAACATTCCATTCATAAAAGCCTTGGGGTACTGTGAATGCTGTTAGTTTTTTAGATTCATTTTCTAGCTTGAGATGGTAAAACCCTGATTTACAGTCGAATTTACTAAAGTAATTATATCCTTGTATTTGGCGTACTTTTAGTATTTTATTTGGTATGGGTAATTGTATGTTTTTGTTTGTGCATTGAGGTTGCGGTAGTCTATAACCATCCTACTTTTCCCTCTTTTTTGTTCACTATGTTTATTGACGATAAATGCGGGACTAGTGTGTTTGCTATTGCTTTCTTGTATGTAGTTGTTTTGGAGTAATTCATTTTTGCAATTCAACACCCTGGAAAAGATGTATGACCATTCCCTTTTTATGAATAACAAATAAGGAAGGCAGGGTTGATATCGATCCCATATGGTGTATGTACTCTATATTGGGTAGTCTATTATAAGAGAATTGCCAAAGGAAGAATTTTATTTTGCTAAGAGTCTTAATTAACCAAATCTAGTGAAAATGATAATAAGTATGGTTATTATGATCCATAAAATTGTATATTGATTTGGAAGAGAATAGCTCATTATTGTTACAGACCCAATAAAAGAGTGTCTTTTTATCAGAAATATTATTGTTAACAGATATAGATGATGCATTGTTAGCAATAGTCTGTATGGATATCAAAGGAAGTGGATCGGGTATCCACCTCAAATTTTAGACATTTATTATTGTACCAGATCCAAGGGCCTTATCAACACCCTTAGAGCAGTAGTGACCTTCTTTTATGATGTTTTTCCATATAAAAGAATGGACAGAAGATGAATTATTAGTGTTATATTTATGAATTAGGGATTTAGCCCATAGGGTCTTGTAGTTTGTTTGAAGCCTCCATGTGAGGGTGGTATGGAGAGAGTGTTAGAACATTTATGGACTTGCATATATAGAGTATAAAGAATAATTGTATATTAAATGCTGTCATTAAAAGGCCGACCCAAATTAATGTGATTTGCTAAAGTTTAAAGCCAATGGGTCTAAAAGACACCTCATAAAGTATGAGGTCATATGTGTAGATACTAGTATGTAATTTCTAGTTTAATGATGGACTAAGTTAGAATTACATAAACATGTGCATTTTTAAATATAGGGTTATGGTCCCAAAATATGACGTAGGATTTTCATTCTATCATCCTGTTGTTGGAAAGGAAAGAATGAAAGGTCTTGATTTGGAAGACCAATACCAAAAGACAGAGAATCGCTATAGCGCTCATATAGATTCAAGTACGCTTCCGCATCTAATATAACATTCTTGCTTATTAGAAATGATAGGTCTTGGGAAAGGACAATAACTCCATCTCTAAAATTTGGTCCTAACAGTTGGTGTGGTCCTAACAATAACATGGCACTGATACCAATTGTAGGATCAAGCTTTAGAGATGAAGATTCTCTTCTTTTCTCAAGAACTGTAATGTCAAATCATCAAGAATGTAATACTAGATGTGGAAGCATACTTCAATCCATTAGCTTCATAGCAATTCTCCATCTTGTGGTTATTGACCTTCTAAATGAAGATGTAAGTCGTTCTTTCCCTTCCAATGATGGGATGCTAGAAAGAAAATCCTATGTTGGATTTGGGGACCATAACCCTTTATTTATAAATACACAATTTTATTCAATTCTAATTTAGCTCTTCATTAAACTAGAAATTACATGCTCATATCTACACATAAGAGCCCATACTTATAATGATAACAGTAAACATATAAATGTACTTAATACTATATATATACATATTTATATATAAGAATAATTGTATGTTGATTTCTATAATTAAAAGGATGACCCAAATTAAAGTGATCTGCTAAAGATGAAAGTTAATGGGTCTAAAAGACACCTAAATAAAAATGGGGATCATATACATGTATAGATCCCCATATGTACTTAATTTATAGTATATTGATGAGCTAAATTAGAATTACATAAAATTGTGCTCTTATAAATATAGGGTTATGGTCCCTAAATCAGATGTAGAGTTTTCTGTTTAGCATCCCATCATTGGAAAGGACAGAATGCTCACGTCTTTAATTGGAAGACCAATAACCACAAGAATGGAAATCAATATGGTGTTCATGGTTGTAGGTGCACTTCTGCATTTAGTATTTTATTCTGGATGATCTAACATGATAGTTCTTGGAAAAGAACGATGGTCACCATCTCTAAAGTTTGGTCCTAACAATCACATGGCACTGATACCAATTGCTAGGCCCAAACTTTAGAGATGAAGACCGTAGTATTTTCTCAAGAATTATCATGTAAAATCATCAAGAATGTAATACTAGATGCTGAAACATTCGTCAATCCATGAGCTTCATAGTGATTCTCCATCTTGTGGTTATTAGTCTTCCAAATCAAGACGTAAGTCTCTGTCATTTCCAATGATGAGATGTTAGAAAGAAAATCCTACGTCTGATTTGGAGATCATAACCCTATATTTATTAATGCACAAGTTTATGTATTCTTATTTAGTAGAAATTACATATGGGTATCTAAACATATAAACCCACACTTATAATGATAGCAATCAACTTACAATTGTCCTTAATACACTATATATGTGAATAAATATATTATCACGACCCGAATTCCAACGGGGCGGACTGACACCCGAAGCCGATAAGGCCCGAGAAAACCAATCCTTACTCATGTCCATTCATATGCATGCCATGAGAAACATCACTACCATGCAAGTACATAAAATGCTAATAGCGGAAACCATGGAACATGTGATACATACAAACGTGAAACTTGGCCGTTAGGGCCATTAAGTCAAGATAGACGTACCCCTCTTACATTCATGTACCCACATATGTCTACAAAAGCCTCTAACAGAAGTGCATACATAACCATCCTGAATTCAGGATAATTCCTCGCTTTACACAACATTTACAATACCAAAATCACTATACAACTGTGACTCGGAAAGCCCCGAACCAACTGGAGCTCACCAAAGATCAGTAGATAACCGCAACTTACTGTGGAGGTCTGCTAGTACCTGTGCCTGCAGCAAGTAAGCTAAGTCCCACAAGGGACGTCAGTACGAAGAATGTACTGATTATGTAAGGCCATAAGAAACAGTATGAGACATAAATACGTCAATAAACTCAAATACAAATGAATGACCAATATGGATAAGTCATCGTTCTATATGTATGGAAATATGTACATTAGATGGATTACTTTCTTTACTTTTATGCTCATTCATTCGTTCATCACTCACTCCTTCATTCACTACTCATCCTTCCATTCTTTCACTGCCCGAGCCCCAAGCTGATCAGTGGGTATTCAACAGTTTTCGAGATCGACCCATGCTAGGCTTTTCTTTTGCCCCTGGGATACCACCCGTAGTAGCGGGATTGACCCATGCTAGGTGTTCTTTCACCCCTGGGATACCACCCGATATATTGGGATCGACCCATGCTAGGTATTTAATCCCTGGGATACCACCCAAGAATAAAGACTTTATTACCTCACTTCTTCAATCTTAGAAATAGTTCATTCGATGATTATGTCATTATGGGAACTTTGAATATAACATTATTGGAACTTGGAACCACATTCATAATTATGTAATATATGAATAACAAATGATCAATGAATGAGGGACTTGTGACTAATAATAGATGACAACCTAAAGGGAAATACTTTAGAACATTTCGGAGTTGAGAAAGTACCATAACAAGGTGAATACTATATGCTACAGAAGATATGGAAAGAGTAACCTTACATACTTTATCTTCTCAATATGAACACTCAATCCTACACGTGAACACAAAAGTCCAGCTCTTTTCTTACGTCTTACTCTACAACACAAACATATACCAAAGCTTACATTATCAACTAATTACCATACAAGTGTACAAGACGACAATGAGCTATATGACTGCCGTATAATGTCACTTCACCCTTTACAATACCATTTACGGCATTGTCATATCAATAATACCACAACATGCCCAACATTGACCAAAATATCACAACCCAATAGCATTTCGTACCAAGTTCATTCCTTACATTTCTTCATTAACACGACGTCACAATTACTCTATCAAATCACCTCAATACACCTCACAACATCATATCGGCCAAAATCCCCTAATTTACACTTATAGAGAAATAACAAGTTTAGGATCATAATCACACCATACATGTTGATATCTCATCCATACCATGCACTTTCATCAAAACATCAAGTCACCTTTCAAGTTTAATTCATAAAGATAGCACATCTCTTACCAAAAAATAAAAGTGCCCTATTCAACTTTGCCAACATAACTATCAGGATCTACACAATCTCTCATACATATAAGATAGTAAATCACAAGAATAAACACTTACCCAAACTTGCAAAGTGATGATCTTGTCCAAAGAAGTGCCTTAGGGTTTTGAAGTTGAGAGAAAAGGCTTGTGGAAATTTCTAGGTTTGGTATGAGAGTTTTGTGTGATACAAAATCTGTTTTTTGGCCCTTTATATAAGCCCTCAAGTCATACTTAACCATTTTTTAGCATTAAATGCTATGTGTGGCTTGGTCAATGGAAGAATGGGTCATTTGGTCCATTTGGCCCATGTCTTTTGCCTCATTTTGGGCCTTCATTGAGCCCAATTCACTTAATCCAATAAAATCAATAATTTCTCATGTTTAAATCATTTCATACATGTTTCGACAATATTCCCACTCACGCGATTTATATTCGTAGCCTCAATCCCTAAAACAAGTGATTCTAGCCACGCATGACTTATTTTGACTGAAAGGGTAAAAACGTCATTTGGATACCAAATTCGTCCACGAATATGTCACGCCCCGAACCCCGTCAGGACGGATTGGCACTCGTAGCCGACAAGGCCCGAGAGAACCAAGCTTCACTTACATTCATTCATACACATGACATAAGAAACACCACCATCACGTACGAACATAATAGGCTAACATCAAAAATCATGGAACATGTAGGATATATATATAGACATATGAGAAACTTGGCCGACATAGCCATCAAGTCAAGCGACACACATCTCTTCTCTTCACATCACTTCACATACCCACGTACGTCTACAAAAGCCTCTAACAGAAGTACATACATGACCAACCTAAGTTCGGGACAAACCCTGCTTTACATGACCTTTAAAATACCAAAAATACATATACAACTATAACACAAGAATCCCCGAACCAACTGGAGCTCACCAAAGGTCAATAGAAGTCTTGCAGCTCACTGGGGAGGTCTACTAGTGCCTGCGCCTGCAGCAAGTAAGGTAAATCCCCCAAGAGGGGTCAGTACGAAGAATGTACTTAGTATGTAAGGCTGCATGAAACTGAATGATACATAAAGACTTCAATGAAATCAAATATAAATAAGTGCTCAATATGGATAAGTCACCATTTTGCATATATGGAAAAAGTATAAATTATGTGAATTACTTTCTCTACTCTTAAATTCTTTCGTTCATTCACTCTTTCCTTTATCCATCACTCATTCATCCATTCATATAATGTCCGGGCCCCAAGCTGATCAGTGGGTAATCAATAGTAATCGGGATCGACCCATGTTAGGCTTTTCCTTTGCCCCTGGGATACCACCCATAGCGGAATCGACCCATGCTAGGTGTTCTTCTCACCCCTGGGATACCATCCGTAAATATTGGGATCGACCCATGCTAGGTTATTTAACCCCTGGGATACCACCCATGAAACATCTCTCCTCTTTACAACATTACTTCTTAAATCTTTGAAATAGCTCAATCAATGGTTACTTAATTTTGGGAACTTTGAATATGACATTATTGGAACTTGGAACCATGTTCATAATAAGGTGACACATGAATGTCAATAGACCAAGAATGAGATATATGTGATTAACAATAAATGATAACTCGAAATGAAATACCTTAGGACATTTCGAAAATGAATAAGTACCATAACAAGGTGTACACTATATGCTGCAGAATAATACAGAAAGAGGGACCTTACATACCTTAATTCCTCAATATGAATACACAAGCCTATATATGAACACAATAGTCCAGCTCCTTCTTTACGTTTCACTCTACAACACAAATACATACCGGAGCTTACATTAACAACTAGTTACCACACAAGTGTACAACAAGACGACGATGAGCTATATGACTATCATATAACGTCATTTCACCCTTTACAACACCATTTACCCCTTTACAATACCATTTATGGCATGTTCATACCAACAATATCACAATATGCCCAACATTGACCAACATATCACAACCCAATAGTATTTCATACCACAACGTCACCATTACTCCATCAAATCACTTCATAAAAACATATCGGCCAAAAATCCCATAATTTACACTTATGGAAAAATAATGAGTTGAGAAACATAATCACACCATACATGTTGATATTTCATCCATACCATGCACTTTCATCCAAATCTCAAGTCACTTTTCAAGTTCAATTCACAAAAATGGCACATCTTGATCAAAAAGTAAAAGTGCCCTCTTCAACCCTACCAACATAAACATCATGATATACACCATCTCTCATGCATAATATATATTAAATCACAAGAATAAACACTTACCCAAGTCCGCAAAGTGATGATCTTGTCCAAAGTGTACAAAGAAAATAGTTGTCTTAGGGTTTTGGAAAAGAGAGAAATGTTTGAGAAATATCCAAAAAGGCATGAGAGTTCTAATGAAATAAAAATCAGATTTGTGCCTTTATATAGTCTCTTCATTCATCCTTAGCCACTCTTTGGCATTAAATGTTGTCAAAGTGGAAGAATGGGTCAATTGCCCCTTTGGGCCATGTCTTTTAATCCCATTTTGGGCCTAAATTTGGGCCCAACAACACATATCCATTTAACCCATAAACTTTCATGTAAAATTCACCATATATATCATATTTAAATAATTCCATAATGTCACGACAATATTCTCTTACGAGATTCTCATTTGTCGTCTCAATCGTAAAAATAAGAATTCTAGTCGCCCATGGCTTCATTGAACATTTTGGATAACTATTTATGTTTCATGATTTGATCATGTAGGAGTATGTAGAAGTGTATTGAAGTGCTTGAAGCTTTAAAAATGCTCAAATAACTCCAAAGAACCAAAATAAACCATCTAAGAATCGCCATAGAATTGCATTACAAAACGAATCCAGAAGGGCACAATATTTGTGCCTTGCGCCACTAGCTACAAAGCAAGCTTGTGGCGCAGGAATTGAACCCCCTATGAATCAGGTGGATTGTGCCACACCCCCTGAAACAGAGAGTGGTGCAAGTTTCAACACCTTGCTGAATTTTTCGGCCATTTTTCCAATACTTGCATATCGTCCAATCCCTTATCAAAACACTACAAAATACTTACTTAGTGGTCTTAATCATCAAGTAAACATGTCTACAAGTCACCAAACGAGGTTAGAATGTGTACGGGGTATTACACAAATGCTCCACGAAAGCACAAAATACCTCCTACGAAGGTCTCATCGCACATATTAGGTCCGATATCAAATGTTTCACCAATGCACTATAAAACACATACCCATGGAATCTCAACACCTAGGTAGATATGACCCCAGGGTATCAAATGAGGTTAGAAAATTATGGGGTGTTACATAATAATCTTATAAAAATGGAATTCCAATATAATACTTCAATTATCCCATGTATAGGCTCGTGGTTGGAGAAGAAATGTGGCAAAAAGCGGCCCGGTACGCCCCCGGTCACCCTTGGCACTTAGAAAAATTTCCAACATTTGAGAGGTGTGCACAAGCCTCTTGGGGCGTGCCACCTTGCTGACCGTACCCAAAAATTTTGGGCAAAAAGCGTCCTGGCATGCCCTCTGGCGCGCCTGGCCTATTTTTTTTGAAAATTTTCGTTCTTAGACTTTTCTTTGCGGATTTGGTTAGATACTTCAAGTTCTATTCTTTAACTTACTTATTACCTTTAATATTCTTTGTTTGGAGGTCCTCCAAGCCTCATTTTTAACCCGACAAATGCTCCACAAAGTCACAAAACACCTCATACGAAGGTCTAATTACATGTACGAGGCCCAATATCAATTATCTCATCAATAACATTACAAAATACATACTTATGGCTCTCGACACCTAAGTAAACATTGTTCAACGTTGTCAAGTAGGGTTGGGAAGGTACAGGGTGTTACATTCTTACCCCCTTAGGAACATTCATCCTCGAATGTTAACCACATCTTTTCAATTACAACAAATGCATCTCTTTATTAGCATACATATACACATACACTTAATGTCCATAAATACTTACTTGTTATTGCTCCACTTCCGCACTTTGAACTTTTTCTTCCATTTGAAACAGATGAGGGTACTTGGATTTCATCATTTCTTCAGCTTCCCATGTGATCTCCTCTACTTGTTGATTTCTCCAAAGTACCTTTACGGAAGCTATGTCTTTATTCCTCAACCTCTTCACTTGTCTATCCAGAATGGCAATAGGTATCTCCTCATAAGTAAGATCCTCCGTAACTTGGACATCCTCCATGGGAACAATACTAGATGGATCCCCTATGCACTTTCGAAGCATCGATACATGAAACACTGGATGGACTGAGGAGAGTTCTTGGGGTAATTTCAATTCATACGCACTTGCCCAAATCTTCTGATAATTTCATATGGACCTATATAACGTGGACTCAATTTTCCTTTCTTTCCAAATTGCATTACCCCTTTCATCGGTGACACCTTCAAAAATACCCAATCACCTATGGTGAATTCAAGCCCTCTTCTTCTAACATCAGCATAGGACTTGTGTTGACTTTGGGCCGTTTGTAGCCGTTGTTGGATCATTTTAACTTTTTCCAGAGCTTGGTGAACAAGATCTGGCCCAAGTAAAGCAGTTTCACCCACTTCAAACCATCCAATTGGTGATCTACATTTCCTTCCGTACAAAGCTTTATACAGTGCCATTTTAATACTTGAATGATAGCTATTGTTGTAAGCAAATTCAATAAGAGGCAAATGGTCATCCCAAATTCCTTGAAAATCTAACGTGCAAGCTGATAGCATATCTTCAAGTGTTTGAATAGTATGTTCTGCTTGCCCATCTGTCTGAGGATGGAAAGCCGTACTCAAGTTCACCTGTGTACCCAAACTCTTCTGAAAATATCTCCAAAAATGCGCAGTAAACTGAGCTGCCCTATCTGATATAATGGAGATCGGAATCCCATGTAATTGCACTATTTATTTAACATACAATCTTGCATAATCTTCAGCTGTATAGGTGGTCTTGACTGGTAGAAAATGTGCTGATTTGGTAAGCCTGTCAACTATAACCCATATAGAATCAAATTTCTACAGTGTACGAGGCAAACCTGTGATAAAATCCATATTAATCATGTCCCATTTCCAGATTGGAAGATTGATACATTGCATGTAACCTCCTAGTTTTTGATGCTCTACTTTCACTTGTTGACAATTTGGGCATTGGGCTACAAATTCTGCAATGTTCTTTTTCATATTTCCCCACCAATACATTTCTTTTAAGTCATGGTACATTTTGGTAGCTCCCGGATGAATAGAATATCGCGAATGATGCGCCTCTGTCATAATTTGTCTCCTCAGCTAATCTACATCCGGTACAGATAATCTTCCTTGGCATTGAAGTACCCCTTCTTGTGTAAAATCAAAGGCCGCAGTCAGACCCTGTTGTACATTTTATTTCAGCTGCAATAACATGGGATCCGTAAACTGCTTCTCTTTCACTTCGGCTATCAAGGAGGATTCTGCTGCATTTTGTACAATAACCCCTTCATCTGAGGATTCGAGAAGATGAACCCCCAAGCTGGCTAATTGATGTAAATCTTTGACTAAATCTTCCTTTTCTGTCAATTGGCCCCTAGTGCCTCCTATCGCCTTGCGGCTCAATGCATCAGCTACCACATTTGCTTTTCCTGGATGGTAGAGAATATCAATATCATAGTCTTTTAATAGCTCTAACCATCTTCATTGCCTCAAATTGAGTTCCTTCTGCTTAAAGATATATTTCAAACTTTTGTGATCAGTATAGATATCAACATGAACTCCATATAAATAATGACGCCATATCTTTAAAGCAATTATCACCGCTGCTAATTCAAGATCATGGGTGGGATAGTTTCTCTCGTGTGGCCGCAACTGTCATGAAGCATATGCTATGACATTACCGTGCTGCATCAATACACACCCTAGACCAATTTCGGGCGCATCACAATAAACTGCATACCCTTCTGTGCCTTCTGGAAGTACTAATACGGGTGTGGAAGTCAATTTATCTTTCAGCTCCTGAAAACTTTTCTCACACGCATCATTCCATTAAAATTTAACTGCCATGTGTGTAAGCTTCGTTAAAGGTGCATCAATGGAGGAAAAACCTTCCACAAATCTTCTGTAATACCCTGTAAATCCAAGAAAACTACGAATCTCTGTGGATGTCGTAGGTCTTGGCCAATTTTTCACCGCTACAATCTTCTGTGTATCAACCTGTATTCCTTCATCTGACACAATGTGACCAAGAATGCGACAGATTTCAACCAAAATTCACACTTAGAGAACTTCGCATACAACTTACGCTCTTGAAGAATTTGTAACACCTGCCGTAAGTGCTTAGCATGGTCCTCTTGTGACTTTGAATAAACCAAGATGTCATCTATAAATACAGTCACGAAAACATCTAGGAATGGGTTGAACTCCCTATTCATCAAATCCATGAACACAGCTGGGGCATTTGTTAGTACAAATGCCATAACTAAAAATTCATAATGGCCATACCGTGTTCGGAAGGCTGTCTTGGGTACATCTTCTTCTCTAACTCTGACTTGATGGTAACCCGACCTTAAGTCAATCTTTGAAAAACACTTGGCGCCCTGTAACTGATTAAACAAATCATCAATTCGAGGGAGGGGATATTTGTTCTTGATTGTTACCTTATTCAATTACCGATTGTCAATGCACATTCTCAATGTGCCATCTTTCTTTCATACAAATAATACCGGTGCACCCCACGGAGACATACTAGGCCTAATGAATCCCTTGTCCAACAAATCTTGCAATTGCTCCTTCAATTCATGCAATTCTGCTGGAGCCATCCTAAATGGAGGAATAGAGATAGGCTGAGTGCCTTAAATCACTTCAATGCCAAACTCTACTTCCCTTTTTGGGGGTAAGTCTGGAAGATCCTCTGGAAATACATCAAGATACTCATTGACCACTGGAACTGATTGAGGAGTTGGTGGTGTCGCATCAATATCATGCACTCACACTAAGTGGCATATATACCCCTTAGATATCATTTTCCTAGCCTTAAGATAGGAAATAAATTTGCCTCTTGGTGCCCCTGTATCACCCTTCCACTCAAGAACATTCTTTTGTGGAAAATGAAAATGTACTTTCTTCGCTCGACAATCTATCATGGCATAACAAGACGCCAACCAATCCATGCCCATTATGACATCAAAATCCACCATGTCCAATTCAATAAGATCGGCCAGTGTATCATGACCACACACAGTTACCACACAATTATGATATACTCTTTTTGCAACAATATAGTCACCAACTGGTGTAGATACTTCAATTGACTTAGTTAGTAGTTCCAGTGTTCTTTCAAATTTTGCAGCAATCAATGGGGTAACATATGACAATGTAGAACCCGGATCAATCAATGCATAGACATTATACGAAAATATGGATAATGTACCTGTGACTACGTCAGGAGATGCCTCTGAATTCTGTCGGTCTACCAGAGCATGAGTACGATTCTGAGTTCCACTAGAACTCGTTGCACCTCTGGCACCTCTACCACGACCTGCCGTCTGTACACCTCTTTCTAGGGAAGGAACCGATAATAATGATGTAATGATTGATACCGCAGGTCGCGCCACATTACCCAAGTCTCTTCATGGGCAGTCTCTCATCATATTCCCTGTCATACCGCACCAAAAGTAAATATTTTACCCAAACCTGCATTCACCTAAGTGAAACCGTCCATATTGCTGACATGGCTGACGAGAAAATCCCGCGGTTTGCGACCCTCGAATCCCACTGCTCTGCCCAACATTACTACCTCTAAACCCTCAAAATTGAGCTTGAGTGCCTGCTGTGGAATAAGAGAATGACGGTCTCGGCGGTCTAGGAAACATTCGAGGTCTAGATTTTCCTTGGGACACCATATACTGTCCCATAGGTCTAGCTCTTTTGGACTGTCCTTGTTCAGATTCATGTACCCTTCTTCTCTGTCTTTGGTCCTCCATTTTCTGGGTGAAGGCCTGAATTCTCGCTATATCCATATCTTTGTTCAAGGAAGCAATGGTCCAGTCCCTTACCAAATATGGCTCTAATCAGTCCACATATCGATGGACTCTGTCTGTCATTGTGGCCACTATATTTGGAGCATATCGAACCAAGAAATTAAACTGCAAACTGTATTCTCTAACACTCAGATTCCCTTGATGGAGATTTAAAACTGATCCACACGAGCCTCACGGACCTCACAGGGAAGGTAGTGATCAAGAAATGCCATTTTAAATTCTTCCCATGTAGGTGGGTTTTCACCAATACCACGAGCTTTCTTCCAATATTCATACCACAATATAGCCTCTCCCTTCAATATATAGGTCGCAAGTTCCACCATTTCTACACCCGACACATGCATAACTTCTAGAGCCCTTTGGATTTGGTCTATAAAATCTTGTGGATCTTCATTCGGATCTGATCCAGTAAATGTGGGAGGATATAGTTTTAGGAAATCCTGCATCCGTCAACTAGCTACTCTAGTTGCACTATCATCACTTGTCATTGGACCACCTTGTCCCTGAACTTGTGTAACAACTATTCGGGTCAACATTTGCAACTCATTCTTTAAGTCCTGGTCAGTAGTATTTACTGGTGGTTCTAGAGGTACTTCTCTTCCTCTTGACTCTTCTGAAACTGGAAGAGTAGAAGAAGCCTGTGATGCCATCTCTAGTTCAGCGCCGCCATGATTAACTGGTTCAGGCGGGGCTCTACTAGTTACTTCTCCAACAATTCTGTCTATCCTCTTACTTTTACCTTGACCTCTTCTCGTCATCTTCATTTTGCTATAATATACAAGAACAATAATTTTTATGGTTAGAAACAATTCCACCTATAACTTCGGCTCTAATGCACGATCTAGAAATAAAGGAATAAAACAACACCTAAATGTCCCGTAGCCTTCTACTTATAAATGTGGTGCACAACACATTGATAAGTAAGACTCTACTCATACACGACTTTGTAGACACCCTTAAAATGACCTGCTCTGATATCACTTTTGTCACGACCCGAATTCCAACAGGGCGGACTGACACCCGAAGCCGATAAGTCCGGAGAGAACCAATCCTTACTCATGTCCATTCATATGCATGCCATAAGAAACATCACTACCACGTAAGGACATAAAATACTAATAGCAGAAACCATGGAACATGTGATACATACAAACGTGAACCTTGGCCGTTAGGGCCATTAAGTCAAGATGGACATACCCCTCTTACATTTATTTACCCACATATTTCTACAAAAGCCTCTAACAGAAGTGCATACATAACCATCCTGAATTTGGGATAATTCCCCGCTTTACACAACATTTACAATACCAAAGTCACTATACAAATGTGACTCGAAAAGCCCCGAACCAACTGGAGCTCACCAAAGATCAGTAGATAACCCACAGCTTACTGTGGAGGTCTGCTAGTACCTGTGCCTGCAGCAAGTAAGCTAAGTCCCACAAGGGACGTCAGTACGAAGAATGTACTGATTATGTAAGGCCATAAGAAACAGTATGAGACATAAATACGTCAATAAACTCTAATACAAATGAATGACCAATATGGATAAGTCATCGTTCTATATGTATGGAAATATGTACATTAGATGGATTACTTTCTTTACTTTTATGCTCATTCATTCGTTCATCACTCACTCCTTCATTCACTACTCATCCTTCCATTCTTTCACTGCCCGAGCCCCAAGCTGATCAGTGGGTATTCAACAGTTTTCGAGATTGACCCATGCTAGGCTTTTCTTTTGCCCCTGGGATACCACCCGTAGTAGCGGGATTGACCCATGCTAGGTGTTCTTTCACCCCTAGGATACCACCATGCTAGGTATTTAACCCCTGGGATACCACCCAAGAATAAAGACTTTATTACCTCACTTCTTCAATCTTAGAAATAGTTCATTCGATGATTATGTCATTATGGGAACTTTGAATATAACATTATTGGAACTTGGAACCATGTTCATAATTATGTAACATATGAATAACAAATGATCAATGAATGAGGGACTTGTGACTAATAATAGATGACAACCTGAAGGGAAATACTTTAGAATATTTCAGAGTTAAGAAAGTACTATAACAAGGTGACTACTATATGCTACAGAAGATATGGAAAGAGTAACCTTACATACCTTATCTTCTCAATATGAGCACTCAATCCTACACGTGAACACAAAAGTCCAGCTCCTTCCTTACGTCTTACTCTACAACACAGACACATACCGGAGCTTACATTATCAACTAGTTACCATACAAGTGTACAAGACGACAATGAGCTATATGACTGCCGTATAATGTCACTTCACCCTTTACAATACCATTTACGGCATTGTCATATAAACAATACCAAAACATTCCCAACATTGACCAAAATATCACAACCCAATAGCATTTCGTACCAAGTTCATTCTTTACATTTTTTCATTAACACGACGTCACAATTACTCCATCAAATCACCTCAATACACCTCACAACATCATATCGGTCAAAATATCCTAATTTACACTTATAGAGAAATAACAAGTTTAGGATCATAATCACACCATACATGTTGATATCTCATCCATACCATGCACTTTCATCAAAACATCAAGTCACCTTTCAAGTTTAATTCATAAAGATGGGACATCCCTTACCAAAAAACAAAAGTGCCCTATTCAACTTTGCCAACATAACCATCATGATCTACACAATCTCTAATACATATAAGATAGTAAATCACAATAATAAACACTTACTCAAACTTGCAAAGTGATGATCTTGTCCAAAGAAGTGCCTTAGGGTTTGAAGTTGAGAGAAAAGGCTTGTGGAAATTTCTACATTTGGTATGAGAGTTTTGTGTGATAAAAATATGATTTTCGGCCCTTTATATAATCCCTCAAGTCATACTTATCCATTCTTTAGCATTAAATGCTATGTGTGGCTTGGTCAATGGAAGAATGGGTCATTTGACCCATTTAGCCCATGTCTTTTGCCTTATTTTGGGCCTTTATTGAGACCAATTCACTTAATCCAATAAAATCAATAATTTCTCATGTTTAAATCATTTCATACGTGTTACAACAATATTCCCACTCATGCAATTTATATTCGTAGCCTCAATCCCAAAACAAGTGATTCTAGCCACGTATGGCTTATTTTGACTGAAAGGGTAAAAACGTCATTTGGATACCAAATTCGTCCAAGAGTAATCTTATAAAAATGGAATGCCAATATAATACTACAATTATACCATGTATAGGCTCGTGGTTGGAGAAGAAATGTGGTAAAAAGAGGCCCGGTACGCCCCCGGTCACCCTTGGAACTTAGAAAAATTTCCAACATTTGAGAGGTGTGCACAAGCATCCTGGAACGCCCCTGGTCGCGTCACCTTGATGCCTGTGCCCAAAAATTTTGGGCAAAAAGCAGCCTGGCACGCCCTTTGGCGCGCCTGGCCTATTTCTTTTGAAAATTTTCATTCTTCGACTTTTCTTTGCGGATTTGGTTAGATACTTCAAGTTCTATTCTTTAACTTAATTCTTACCTTTAATATCCTTTGTTTGGAGGTCCTCCACGCCTCATTTTTAACCCCACAAATTCTCCACGAAGTCACAAAACACCTCCTACGAAGGTCTAATTACATGTATGAGGCCCAATATCAATTATCTCATCAATAAAATTACAAAATACATACTTATGGCTCTCGACACCTAAGTAAACATTTTTCAATGTTGTCAAGTAGGGTTGGGAAGGTACAGGGTGTTACATATATATATGCAAGTCAATAAAATTTCTAACAAGGGATTCAGAAATTGTTAGAACTATTATGGACTAGCCTATATATTTTATTAAGAATAATTATATGTTGATTACTATCATTAAAAGGCATACTCAATTTAAAGTGATCTGCTAAAGATTAAAGTTAATGTGTCTAAAAGACCGCTAAATAAGTATGGGGGGTCATATGTTTAGATCTCCATATGTAATTTCTAGTATAATGATGAGCTAAATTATAATTTACATAAACTAGTACTTTAATAAATATAGAGTTATGGTCCCTAAATAAGAGGAAGAGTTTTCTGATTAGCATCCCATCATTAGAAAGGACAGAAAGCTTATGTCTTTATTTGCATGACCAATAACCACAAGACGGAGAATCGCTACGGCGTTCATGGTTTGAGGTGCACTTCCACATATAGTATTATATTCTTGATGATTTGACATAATTGTTCTTGGGAAAGGACGATGGTCGCCATCTCTAAAGTTTGTTCCTAAAAACAACATGACACTGCTACCAATTGTTAGGACCAAACTTTAGAGATGAAGACTGTATTCTTTTCCTAAGAATTATTATGTCAAATCATAAAGAATGTAATACTAGCTGAGGAAGCGTACCTTAATCCATGAGCGTCATAATGATTCTCCTTCTTGTGGTTATTAGTCTTCCAAATCAAGACATAAGTTGCTCTATCCTTTCCAATGATGAGATGTTAGAAAGAAAACTCTACGTCAGATTTGAGGACCATAACCCTATATTTATTAATCCACAAGTTTATGTAATTCTGATTTAACCCATCATTAAATTAAAAATTATAAAAGGGTATCTAAGCATATGAACCCATACTTATAATGACAACAATCAACTTACAAATGTCCTTAATACGCAATATATGTATATAAATATATAAATGTATATGCAAGTCAATAGAAGTTCTAACAATGGATTCAGAAAATGTTAGAACTATTACGGAATAACCTGTATATTTTATTAAGAATAATTGAATATTGATAAGATTCAATTTAAAGTTATCTGCTAAAAATTAAAGTTAATAGGTCTAAAAGATACCTAAATAAGTATGGAGGTCATATGTGTAGATCTCCATATGTAATTTCTGGTGTAATGATGGGATAAATTATAATTACATAAACTTGTGCTTTAATAAATATATGGTTATGGCTCCTAAATAAGACGTAGAGTTTTATGCATAGCAACCCATCATTGAAAAGGACAGAAAGCTTACATCTTTATTTGGATGACCAATAAACACAAGATGGGAAATCACTATGGCGTTCATGGTTTGAGGTTCATTTCCATATTTGATATTATATTATTGATGATTTGAATTGATAGTTCTCGAGAAAGGATGATGGTCACCATCTCTAAATTTTGGCCCTAACGACAACATGGCACTAGTTCCAATAGTTAGGACCAAACTTTAGAGACTAAGATAATATTCTTTTCTAAGAATTATCATGTCAAATCATCAAGAATGTAAATACTAGATGTGGAAGTGTACCTCAATCCATGAGCATCATAGTGATTCTCCTTCTTGTGGTTATTGGTCTTTCAAATCAAGATGTAAGTCGCTCTGTCCTTTCCAATGATGAGATATTAGAAAAAAAAAACCTACGTCTGATTTGGAGTCCATAACCTTATTTTTTTTAATGCACAAGTTTATGTAATTCTATTTTAGCCCATCATTGAATTAGAAATTTCATACGGGTATCTAAACATAAGAACTCATACTTATAATGATAGCAATCAACTTACAATTGTCCTTCATACACTATATATGTGAATAAATATATTATATGCAAGTCAATAAAAGTTCTAACAATGGATTCAAAAATTGTTAGAGCTATTATGGACTAGCCTATATATTTTATTAAGAATAATTGTATGTTGATTGCTATTATTAAAAGGCAGACCCAATTTAAAGTGATCTGCTAAAGATTAAAGTTAATTGGTCTAAAAGACAGCTAAATAAGTATGGGGGTTCATATGTGTAGATCTCCATATGTAATTTCTAGTGTAATAATGGGCTAAATTATAAGTACATAAACTACCACTTTAATAAATATAGAGTTATGGTCCCTAAATAAGACAAAGAGTTTTCTGATTAGCATCCCATCATTAGAAAGTATAGAAAACTTACATCTTTATTTGCATGACCAATAACCACAAGATGGAGAATCACTATGACATTCATGGTTTGAGGTGCACTTCCGCATATAGTATTATACTCTTAATGATTTGATATGATTGTTCTTTGGAAAGGACGATGGTCACCATCTATAAAGTTTAGTCCTAACAATAACTTAGCAATGGTAGCAATTATTAGAATCAAGCTTTAGAGATGAAGACCATTTTATTTTTCCAAGAACTATCATGTCAAATCATAAAGAATGTAATACTAGATACGTAAGCGTACCTCAATCTATGAGCATCATAGCAATTCTCTCTCTTGTGGATATTGGTCTTTCAAATTAAGACGTATGTAGTTCTGTCCTTTCCAGTGATGGAATGCTAGAAAGAAAACCCTACATTTGATTTGGGAGCATGCTTCTGAGATCCTAGATTGGATCACAAGAACCAACCGAGGTTGGCATACTCGGGAGGCAGATAGACCCACATGTACATATACAATTGGAGCATCTGTAAAACAACGAGCACTAGATGAGACAATGGCCCAAGAGGTAACACAGTTGAGGACTAAGATTGGGTTGCTTACTAAATAATTTGCAGCAGCTGGAGTGGAAAAGGTGAATGCAGTGGGTGCACAAGGTAAGGCACCTAGATATAAGGATTAAGATTCTGAAGAGGAGGCAAAATATCTTGATAAAGAGGTGGCGGGTTTCTGAACCAAGTGCCATGGGTCTAACCAAGACAATTGGAACTTTAGGCAAGGGAATCAAGGTCGAAACTACTATGGAGATATCAATTACAACAAGTCTGGGTATAGAGATATGAGTAGGGATCATGATGGTGATTGGAGAAGAAAATATGACTATTAAGACAAGAGTGGCCTTTACGTTCTATTTGGGAACCATGATGCTAGTTTGAGTAATTCGAGGATAGAAGACATGCTTGCAAAGGTCGTGAAAGGGGTAGAGAATACAAAAGACTTTATTGAAGAGATTAAGGCGGATATTTTGGGTATGAATAAGAAAGTTGAATCACATGTTACTGCCATCAAATAGCTTGAGCAACAGTTTGGTCAGATTTATGCGGCATTGAATCAGCGACAACAAGGTACACTTCCAAGCAACACCATATAAAATCCAGAGAATGATAGTCATTACTTAGCTATTACTACTTGGAGTGGTAAGATGACCACGGTTCCTCTTATGCCCATGATTGTTAATGATATGGTAGAACCATTGATTGTAGATGATAAGAAAGTTGCCTACTCTAAAGAGCTGGTAATGGATGAGAGTGCACCCAAAAAGCCTCAAGTTGATGGTTATGAGGCCAAGGCAAGAAAGGGGGAGGACAAAAAGGTCCCACAAGTATTGACTCCTATTCCACGACTTTTCCCTCTTCTTCTGTAAAGACTAAAATAGAAAGCCGAAGAGGGAAAATACAAAATAAAATTCTCTATGCTGAATAAGTTGACTGTGAATATCCCTCTAGTTGAGGCACTTGAGTAAATTCCAGGTTACATGAAGTTTATGAAGGATTTGGTGACTAAGAATCGGATGGTAAGTTTTGAGCTTGTTGATAATATGCTCCATTATAGTGCAATAATCTCTAGATTATTGGTTGAGAAAAAGGAAGAACCGAGAGCATTCACTATTCCATACACTTTTGGCTGTTTTAACTTTGCAAAAGCTCTGTGTGATTTGGGTGCTAGCATTAACTTGATACCACTAGCAGTTTACAGACAGTTAGGGTTGGGGTCGTCCAAACTGACTTTGATGAGACTTTTCATGATGGACCACACAGTGAAGAAGTTAGTGGGAATCTTATTTGATGTTTTGGTGAAGGTTGCATACTTCATCTTTCTATCTGATTTCATCATTATTGCCTGTGAGGTTGACTTTGAGGTTCCTATTATTTTGGGGAGACCGTTCCTCACGACTGGGCATACATTGGTTGATATGGAGACTGGACAGATAAAGTTTTGGCTGAATAATAAAAATGTTACCTTTAATGTATGTTAGTCCATAAAGCATCCAAAGAATATGCGTGTGATCTCTGTGATAGATACAGTCGACGAGGATGATTTGGTAGCTCCTATTGAGGAGAGACTTGGAGTTGAGGCCCTCACAGTGGCGATCATAAATTTTAAGGGTGATGATCTTGATAGTTATGATGAGATGGTGAGTGCACTTGAGGGAATGGGGTTTATACAATTAAGCACCAAAAATGTTAGATCTTGAATTGAAGAACAGATTGACCGTACCAGCTCGGCTTTCTATGAAGGGGCCTCCAGTTTTGGAGCTCAAAGCTCTTCCATCCCATCTTTGTTATGTATTTTTGGGATCCAACAATTCTTTTTCAATTATTATTACAGCTGATTTGGTAGACTAGCAAGTTAAGGCTTTGATTTTTCTTTTGAACAGGTTTAAGAGGGCCATTGGATGGTCCATTGTTGATATCATTAAAATTTTGCTTGGAATTTGCACGTGCCCAGTATCAAACATCAACAGAGATTGAATCCACCTATGTAAGAGGGGGTGAAGAAGGAAATCACCAAGTGGTTGGACGCAGGTGTGGTTTATCCAATTTCAGACAACAAGTGGGTAAGCCTAGTCCAATATATGCTGAAATAGGGTGGAATCATTGTGGTTCCAAATGAGAAGAATAAGTTTATCCCTATAAGGCCAGTAACTGTTTGGTGTGTTTACATGGGCTATAGGATGTTGAATGTATGGATCGAAAAAGATCACTTTCCAATGCCTTTCATAGATTAGATATTTGACCGTCTTGCTGGTAGAGGATGGTATTGTTTTCTTGACTATTATTCGGGTTAAAATCAAATTTATATTGCTACCAAACACCAAGAGAATACCACTTTAACTTGTCTATACGGGACTTTTGCATTCAAAAGGATACCCTTTGGTTTGTGTAATGCACCCCCAACCTTTCAGTATTGCATGATGGCTATTTTTTTTGACATGGTTGAGGAAACTATTGACATGTTCATGGATGAATTCTCGATAGTTAATGATTCAATTGATATCTTGCTAAAGTTTTAAGGAGATGCAAAGAGTGTAACTTGGTTTCAAATTGGGAGAAGTGCCACCTCATGGTGAAAGAAGGAATAGTTCTTGGTCACAAAATTTCAAAAAAAGGAATTGAAGTCGACAAAGCAAAGATTGAGGTGATTGAAAAGTTGCCTGCCCCAATATCTATGAAGGGTATTCATAGCATTTAGGGGCATGTGGTTTCTATCGGAGATTCATCAAGTACTTCTCTAAAATTGCAAATCTTTTTTGCAATTTATTGGAGAAGGAGATGGAATTTGTGTTTGATGATGCATGTTTGAAGGCGTTCGTGTTCCTAAAAGAGAAGTTGATTTCAGCCCCTATTATTATGTGGCCCGATTGGTCCATATTGTTAGAGGTTGTGTGTGATGCTGGTGGGCTAGTGCTAGGTGAAGTCCTTGGCCAAAGATGAGAGAATATCTTACACCCATCTATTATGCTAGCAAAAAACTTAATCCTACGCAGAAAAACTACACTGTGACTGAGCAAGAGCTATTTCCATTTGAGAAATTTTGGTGTTATTTGTTTGTCATGAAAGTGATTGTACATACTGACCCTGCATCTATTAAGTACCTTATGGCAAACAAGGATGCAAAACTATGATTGATTAGTTGGGTACTTTTATTGCAGGAATTCCAGTTTGAGGTTAAGGACCGAAAGGGGACTGAGAATCAAGTAGCTGACCACTTATCACGCCTTGAGGAAGAGGCCATGCTGAAGTTGAATGATGACCTTGAGATCGATTATACTTTTTTGGATGAGCAGGTACAAGCTGCATTGCAGGATTTGATTTTGTGGTAAGCAGATTATGCAAATTATTTGGTGAGTGATGTGGTTCTTGAAGACTTATTGTTTCACCAATGCAAGAAATTTATGTATGATGTGAGGAAGTTCTTATGGGATGAGCCATACTTATTTTTAAGTTATGCTGATGTAGTTGTGCGGAGATGTGTTCCTGAAGTTTAGATGATGAGTATTTTAGAGGCATGCCATTCTTCTCCAGTTTGGGGTCATCACAGTGGGGCACAGACTGCCCACAAGATCTTGTAATGTGGGTACTATTGGCCCACCATTTACAAAGATGCATACAACTATGCCAAGGCATGTGACCAAGGCCAACGACAAGGAAACATCTCGTGAAGGCAAGAGCTTCCAATGACCACTATTCTAGGGCTTGAGTTGTCTGGCGTATGGGGCATTGACTTTATGGGCTTCTTTCTGAGTTGCACGGTATAAAGTATATTTTGGTGGCTGTTGACTATGTTTTGAAATAGGTATAGGCGGTTGCACTTCCAAACAACAAAGGGAAGAGTGTCACAACATTCTTAAAGAGAAACATATTTTCCAAATTTAGGACACTGAGGGTTATCATTAGTGATGGAGGCTCACTCTTTTGCAATCGTCTATTCAAAGCCTTGCTTGAGAAATATGATGTGAAACATAAGGTGGCAACACCTTACCATCCTCAGACAAGCGGGTAGGTTAAGGTCTCCAATCGTGAGATCAAGTCCATCTTGGCGAAGACTGTGAATCCCAATAGGACAAATTGGGAGAGAAAGTTAGATGACGCGCTATGGGCCTATCGGGCAACATTAAAAACCCTTATTGGTACCTCTCCACATCAGCTTATGTATGGAAAATCATGCCACTTGCCTGTCGAGCTTGAACATAAGGCATTGTGGGCTTTAAAAAAGCTAAATCCGGAGTAGTGCGATGCAACCAAATTGAGACTAGAGCAACTAAATGAGATGGATGAATTCCATCTCTGTGCCTATGAATGGTCAGCTTTGTACAAGGAGAAGATGAAGATATACCATGATCACAAGATCGAGAAAAGAGAATTCAACGCAGGCGATATAGTATTGGTTTTTGAGTCTAAGCTGAAGTTGTTTCCAGGCAAGTTGAAGTGAAAATAGAGAGGACCATATAGAGTGACTAGAGTGTTCCCCTATGGTTCACTTGAGCTAGAAAATAAGGAGGTCCAAAAGTTTAAGGTGACTGGCAAAAGGGTGAAACATTATACCATTGATGAAGTGAAAGTAATATGTGAAGTGTATTTAGATGGTTCATGAGGTGTCAAGAACATGTGTGTCATACCACTACATTAAATCAAGCGCTTCATGGGAGGAAACCCATGGGCTAGTTGGTGAAGTTTGAGTAACCAACTTATCCATGTCGTGCTTCAACATTAAATTAAGCGCTTCTTGGGAGGCAACCTATGATTTTGTACTTTTTTAAGTTATAGGGTAATGTGTGTTACTTGTGCAGGGAGTGTGGAGGAAAGAAGTTGCAGAACTGGACTCAGTACTGAACCCATGAGAGGATTGCATGATTATGTACAGGGGATGAATTTTAGAAGTTATCCTATGATTGGTCATCACGATCGTACCTAGATGTCACGATAGTGGTGCCAATCGACTGATCAAACTCTTGAAAACAAACATTCAGGACATGAAACCTATGATTTTAAGAACGGTTGTGGTTACATATGTAACACCCCGTACTTTGCTAACCTTACTTGATACCTTGGGATCATATCTACATAAGTGTTGAGATGCCATGAATATGTGTTTTATAGTGTTATTGGTGAAACATTTGATATCGGACTTAACATGTGCGATTAGACCTTCATAGGAGGTGTTTTGTGATTTCGTGATGCATTTGGGTGATGCCCCGTACATATTCTAACCTAATTTGGTGACTTTAAGTCATGTTTACTTGATGGTTAAGATCACTAAGTAACTATTTTATAGTGTTTTGATAAGGGATTGGATGATACGCAAACATTGGATAAGTGGCCGAAAAATTCAGCAAAGTGCTGAAACTTGCGCCACTACCCTGTTCCAGGGGTGTGGCGCAAGCCACATGCATTCTGAAAATTCATAGAAGGCTGAAAACTTGCGCCACATCCTGCTTTGCAGCTAGTGGCGCAAGGCACAAATTTTGTGCCTTTCCGAACCCGTTTTGAAACGCAATTCTACGACGCTTCTTGGATGGTTTCTTTTGGTTCTTTGGAGTTCTTTGAGCATTGTGAAAGCTTCAAACACTTCAATACACTCCTACATACTCCTACATGATCAAATCATGAAATGTGAATAGTGATCTAAAATGTCCAATGAAGCCAAGGGCGACTAGAATTTCTATTTTTGCGATCGAGGCGACGAATGAGAATCTCATAAGAGAATAATGTCGTAACATTATGGAATTATGTAAACGTGAGAGATATGGTGAATAATAAATGAAATTTCATGGAATAAATGGATATGTGTTATTAGGCCCAAATTGAGGCCCAAAACAAGGCCAAAATGAGAAGCCCAAAGGAAAATGACCCATTCTTATCTTAATTAAGGGACCATGCCATTTAATGACACTTGGGAAGTTAACTCACAAGGCAATTAAGTTTCAATGGAATGATGCATGTGAAAGAGGATTTCAAAACTTGAAAGATAAGTTGACTTCCACACTAGTGTTAGTACTTCCTGAAGGCACAAAGGGCTATGCAGTGTATTGTGATGCTTACGGGGATTGGTCTCGGATGTGTGTTGATGCAGCATGGTCGGGTGATAGAATATGCCTCACGACAGTTGCAGCCACATGAGAAAAACTATCCCACACATGATCTTGAATTGGCAGCGGTAGTTTTTGCTTTAAAGATATGGCGTCATTATTTATATGGGGTTCATGTTGACATCTATACGGATCACAAAAGCTTGCAATATCTTTTTAAGCAGAAGGAACTCAACCTAAGGCAATGAACGTGGTTAGAGCTTTTAAAAGACTATGACATTGATATTCTTTATCACCCCAGCAAAGCAAATGTAGTAGCTGATGCATTGAGTCGTAAGGCAGTAGAAAACACTAGTGGTCAGTTGAAGGAAAAGCATGAGATAATCAAAGATTTGAATCAATTAGCCAGCTTGGGAGTTCGCCTTATTGAATCCTCTGATGATAGAGTTATGGTACAGAATGCAGCAGAATCCTCCCTAATAGCTGAAGTGAAAGAGAAGCAATTTGCGGATTCTATTTTATTGCAGCTAAAAGAGAATGTGCAGCAGAATTTGACCAAGGCATTTGATATTACACCGGAAGGGGTACTTCACTGTCAAGGGAGATTATGTGTACCATACGTAGAGGAACTGAGGACACGAATAATGACAGAGGCGCATCATTTGCATTATTCCATTCACCCGGGTGCTACGAAAATGTACCATGACTTGAAAGAAGTGTATTAGTGGGGCAACATGAAAAAGAACATTGTAGAATTTGTCGCGCAGTGCCCAAATTGTCAACAAGTGAAAGTGGAACATCAGAAACTGGGAGGTTACATGCAATGTATCAATCTTCCAGTTTGGAAGTGGGATATGATTAATATGGATTTCATTACGGGTTTGCCTCGTACATTGCGGAAGTTTGATTCTATATGGGTCATAGTGGACCGACTTACTAAATCAGCGCATTTTCTACCAGTCAAGACAACCTATACAGCTGAGGATTATGCGAAGTTGTATGTGAAATAGATAGTGCGATTGCATGGTATGCCACTTTCTATTATATCAGACAGAGGAGCACAGTTCACAGCACACTTTTGGAAATCTTTTCAGCGGAGTTTGGGTACTCAGGTGAATTTGAGAACGACTTTCCATCCTCAGACTGATGGACAAGACGAACGGACTATTCAGACACTTGAAGATATGCTACGAGCATGTACATTGGATTTTCAAGGCAGCTGGGATGACCATTTGCCTCTTATTGAATTTGCGTATAACAATAGCTATCATTCAAGCATTAAAATAGCACCTTATGAAGCCTTGTATGGAAGGAAATATAGATCACCAATCGGATGGTTCGAAGCAGGTAAAACTGCCTTACTTGGTACATATATTGTTCACCAAGCCATGTAGAAAGTTAAAGTTATCCAACAACGGCTACAAATGGCTCAAAGTCGTCACAAGTCATATGCCGACGTTAGAAGAAGAGGACTTGAATTCGCCATAGGTGATTGGGTATTTTTAAAGGTGTCACCGATGAAAGGGGTAATACGGTTCGGGAAGAAAGAGAAATTGAGTCCACGTTACATAGGCCCATATGAAATCATTAGAAGATTTGGGCAAGTTGCGTATGAGCTGGCACTAAACCAGGACTTTTCGTCAGTCCATCCGGTATTTCACGTTTCGATGCTTCAAAAGTGCATAGGAGATCCTTCGCGTATTGTTCCCATTGAGGGTGCTCAAGTTACAGAGGATCTCACTTATGAAGAGGTACCCATTGCTATCCTAGATCGACAAGTAAAGAGATTGAGGAATAAAGACATAGCCTCCATGAAAGTCCTTTGGAGAAATCAATAAGTAGAGGAGATCAAATGGGAAGTGGAAGAAATGATGAGATCCAAGTATCCCAATCTATTTCAAATGGACCAAGAAGTACACCATGCGGAGGTGGAATAATAACAAGTAAGTATTTAATAGCATTATGTGTATTTGTATACGTAAAGTAAAGATGCAATTGATGTATATAAGACGATGTTGTTAACATTCGAGGACGAATGTTTCTAAGGGGGGAAGAATGTAACACCCCGTACTTTGATACCCTTACTTGATACCTTGGGATCATATCTACATAGGTGTTGAGATGCCATGAATATGTGTTTTATAGTGTTATTGGTGAAACATTTGATATCGGACTTAACATGTGCGATTAGACCTTCATAGGAGGTGTTTTGTGATTTCGTGATGCATTTGGGTGATGCCACATACATATTATAACCTAATTTGGTGACTTTAAGTCATGTTTACTTGATGGTTAAGATCACTAAGTAAGTATTTTATAGTGTTTTGATAAGGGATTGGACGATACACAAACATTAGATAAGTGGCCGAAAAATTCAGCAAAGTGCTGAAACTTGCGCCACTACCCTGTTTCAGGGGTGTGGCGCAAGCCACATGCATTCTAAAAATTCATACAAGGCTGAAAAATTGCGCCACGGCCTACTTTACAGCTAGTGGCGCAAGGCACAAATTTTGTGCCTTTCCGGACCCATTTTGAAACGCAATTCTACGACGCTTCTTAGATGGTTTCTTTTGGTTCTTTGGAGTTCTTTGAGCATTGTGAAAGCTTCAAACACTTCAATACACTCCTACATACTCCTACATGATCAAATCATGAAATGTGAATAGTGATCCAAAATGTCCAATGAAGCCAAGGGCGACTAGAATTCCAATTTTTGAGATCGAGGCGACGAATGAGAATCTCGTAAGAGAATAATGTCGTGACGTTATGGAATTATGTAAACGTGAGAGATATGGTGAATAATACATGAAATTTCATGGAATAAATGGATATGTGTTATTGGGCCCAAAACAAGGCCAAAATGAGAAGCCCAAAGGAAAATGACCCATTCTTATCTTAATTAAGGGACCATGACATTTAATGAAACTTGGGGGTCTATATAAAGGATCAAAAAATCAGATTTTAATCATTCAAATATCTCTTGCCTTTAAGATATTTTCTCAACATTTCTCTCATTTCCAAACCCTAAAGCACAATAATTCCTTTGGACTCTTTGGACAAGATCATCCTATTCCTAGCCTTGGTAAGTATCTATTCACATGAATTAACATATTATATGCATGGGAGATTATGTATATTATGATAGTTGTGTTGGCAAGGTGGTGAATAGTGTCTTTTTGCCTTTGGTGAAAGATGTGCTATCTTGGTGATTTGAACTTGAATTAGGACTTGTGCCTTTGATGAAAAAGCATGGTATGGACAAAATATGAACATGTATGGTGTTATTTTTGGTATTAACCTTGTTCTTGTCTATAAGTGGAAATTGTGGGATTTTGGCCGATATGTGGTATGAGTTGTATTAAGATCATTTGATGGGTTATTTGTGATGTGTTATGGATAAGAAAGTGTAAAGGAGAAGTGTGGTGGTGAAATGTATCCATTATCATGTATTGGTCAATGTTGGGAATATTATGGAATTTTTGGAATAATAGTATGATCAATGATTTTGTCAAGGGGAAATGACATGTTTAAAGGCAAACATGTAACTCATCGACATTGTATGAATTTGTAAAGTAATTGGTGGTTAATGTGAATTTCGTTATGTATTTATGTTGTAGAGTGACACATAAAGAAGGAGCGGGCTTATTGTATACGCCTCTAAGGTTGTATATTCGCATTGCGAATCCAAGGTATGTAAGGTTACTTTGTCCGTATCTTTCTGCGGCAAATAGTGTCCATATTGACATGTCACTAATCCTATCCCGAAATGTGCTAAGGTATCCGATATCCGTTTATCACTAGTCATTGTCATATATTTTCTACTCATGGATCATTTGTGAATCTCATGTCTCATATTCATGGTTAATGTTCCGAAAGCTCAAATAAAGTTAAGTTCCAATATTCCAATAGTGACTATACTTGTGTCTCTTGTTCATGGATTATTGTCCAATAGTTCCAATGGTATCATGGTGCTAGTAATGTTATATTTCTCATGATGTTTATTCACATGTCCTTCACTCATTGGTTAATGATTCAAAGCTTCCAACAATGTTATGTTCCAAAGTTCCAAAGTGATGTTATGACTATCAAAGTATCAATCTCAAAGTAATGAACAAAGTAATACATATGTGGTCAATGATCAAGTACGGGTGGCAGGTCT
This sequence comes from Capsicum rhomboideum, assembly GCA_031232105.1. Classification (NCBI taxonomy): domain Eukaryota; kingdom Viridiplantae; phylum Streptophyta; class Magnoliopsida; order Solanales; family Solanaceae; genus Capsicum; species Capsicum rhomboideum. Next base: position 19,852,538 of record CP124719.1, on the reverse strand, counting down.
AGGGGCGTAAGACTAGCTTGACTCGATCCTGAGATATGGATTTATGGGTGGCAGGTCTAGGGGCATAAGCCTATCTCGACCCGATCCCGATGCATTGATGTATGGGTGGCAAGTCTAGGGGCATAAGCCTAGCTCGACTCGATCCCAACACGATGATATGATATGAAAGACCCACTGATCAGTCGGGGCCCGGGTACATTATGACATATGTAATGACAAGTGAGAATTGAATGTAAAGAAAGTAACAAAAGTAATGAAAGCAATCCACATGGTTTCCAAAATGCAACATGGTGACTTATTTACATTGATTAGTCATTTGTATTTGAGTTTATTGAGATATTCATGTGTTGTACAGTCTCATCTGAGCCTTGCATACTCAGTACTTATTTCGTACTGACCCCTCTCGGGGAATTTACCTTACTTGTTGCAGGCGCAGGTACCAGTAGGCCTCCGCAGTAGATTGCCAGTGTTAGCGGTTCTTTGGTGAGCTCCAGCTCATTCGGGGCTTCTCCGAGTCAGCGTGTATATATGTTTTGGTATTGTACATATTGTGTAAAGCGGGGACTTTTCCCGACTTATGGTTCATTTTGGTCAATGCTCTTGTTAAAGGCTTTTGTAGACGGATGTGGGTGTATCAGTGTAAAAGACATATGTTGTTTTGACTGGATGGCCTCAACGGCCAAGTTTCATATGTATGTATCAATATGTCCCATGTTTTCCTTTATTTGTCTTTCATGTTCTTCCGCAATGGTGGTTATGATTAATGATATGCACATGATTGAACATAGGCAAAGGATGGTTCTCTCGAGCCTTATCGGCTACGGGTGCCAATCATGTCTCGATGGGATTCGAGGTGTGACAACATATCAAGATCGTCCTTAAGGCTTGTAGGTTCCTAGGTAGGTTTTCTTTAACCCTCATGGTATGATAATGAGTCATGATTGTGGTTTGATACCATGACCGTAGGAGACAGTCATTTATTGGGTCCACTTAAATATGCAGGACCCAATTAGACCCGACCCAAATTGAATTTAAAGCTTTTAAACCCTATACCCTTGAGAATCAATTAACCCATTTAATCTCAAACCCATATCACCAAAGGCAAAATTGATCAAAGGCAAGAAACTAAGAAGTTGATACCTCAGATTTGCGTAATCTGCGACTCTCATCAGTGTTAGACTTTAAACACAATCTAAGTACTAAAATCTTTGAGAAAAGCCAATCATTGTACATAAATGTTAATTCCTTATACATTTCCCATATTTAAAGGGTTGCTTAGGTCTGCTAGGGTCATTTTAGGAATTGGAAATAAGTAAATTGATCAAAAGGGAAGTCTGAGTACCCATTTTAGCTTAAATTTTGGTCAAAAAGGGTAAATTAGGGGTCAAATCATTTTTTTGAAATTGAACAAGTTTCAGTGCACAATCCATGACATAACTCATGATCGTTATTTAAATGTATGATTATGGGTTGGATTACTTTAGGTGACAGGTGTTGACTTGTAGGAAGTTCATTAGAAGACCACATCCCACGATCGTAATATTATGGTACAGTCATGAAATGTGCTCGTCTAATGTGATGTATCCCTAGTACATTTGAGGAATCTTTCCTATGATCAGAAGGTATGATAGTACCTTGATTTTATGATCATGGGTAGACTCATTTGAGTGAAGTCCTAAACCTGTCTTATGCTTTCAAAAACCTGAGACTAATCTTTTCTTATATAGGTACCATGCCTCCCAAAAACATCAAGCAGATACAAAAAGAGATTTCACAAAAACAGGCACCCAAAGAGACACCACCGGCTTCAGAGAGTGAGTCTGACAGCTCAAGTGGTACTGAGGTTGAGTATTCTGTAAGTTCCTCGAACGACCAATACACTTCTCAAACCACTAGAGTGAAGGCCAAGGAGCTTGAGAAACACAAGGCGACTACATCCACAACCTTGGTGGAAACAACTACCCCCGTAAACCTTCCCTAGTTTGAAGAGGGAGGGAAAAACATGAACCAGGTCGGGGGTGAGCTTGGTGATGCTGATGAGGAGATACGCTCCTCCGAGGGTGATAAAGAGCCCAATCCCGAATCATCCAAGGATGCTGCTACTTCTACCCCAACCCCAAGGGGTACTAATTCAAGATGCTGGAGTGTGCCAAACTCTAGAGAGATTTTCCAGATGAGGTTTCCATTAAAGATAACTGGAACCAAAGGAGAAGCATTCAGGAGAAGCCTGGGTTCTACTTGAGTCATTACAGAAAGTCCCAAAAGTGGTTTGGGTGTTTGAGAAGTATCAATTGGGGTGGATGACTAGGCCACTCTGTATCTATGGGCCGAAACTTATGAGGGAGTTCTATGCAAACTATGCAGTCTTTCTCAAGAACATGACTCCATCTGGCAAGTTCAAAGACATAAAAAAGCATCCCCAAATGGAGAGTGTGATAGTTCAAGTTAAGGCAATTGATATCTCTAATATGACTATCTCTAAGTCCATATTTGGAGATGATTTCATACCAGTTGAGGAGACTTCGAAGTATGACTATCAGATGAATAATTTGACAAAGGTGAAATAATTGGCTACCAATGATAAGCTGATGCATTACAAGTAGTTGGAATACCACATTACTGAGGCTGGCAATAGAATGGCCTAGATCAACGGGGCAACAAAATATAAGTATACCTTGAAATTCAATGCCAAGGTGTGGTGGTCCATTGTGAGGTAATGCATTGCACACACAACCAATGATAATACACTAAGTGCAACACATGTGGCAGCTTTCTTGGTAGAGTTGGAGCTGAATATTTCACGTATCATTACGGAAGAGATTTGAGACAGAGTATTAGAGTTCATTACCATTTTGTGATTTCCATGCCTGCTGACCCAGTTAATACAGAATTTGGATGTGCCTTCTATTCTGGCAGTTGAAAGATTCATGCGTCTTATGAAGAGTGCAAATATGGCCTTAATAAAAGATTTGAGGAATTCAGATGCTCCATCCCGGGGTCCTCTACCTGACTTGTCACCAGATATGGAGGGGTGTGCCCCACCTAGTAAGATGTCGACGTCTGATGTTGGTGCTACATCATCATCATCCCTGCAGGCCACAACACCTAAGGGTGCCCGTTAGTTGGTGCCTCCAAGATACACTTTGATTCCTACAACACAGTTGGAGCAGACTATACGAAATTGACTGTTGTATGATGCTCAGATCCATAAGTTAGAGGTAAAGGAAAATCCCTATGTGATAGATGAGATAAGGGCAGTTGTGTGGATAGTTTAGACCCATCTTGATAGTTTCGAGAGCCAGATGATGGCTAGGTTAGATAAGGTTTGGTTCCCAGATATGAGTGCTACCACTATAAATTTAGCCGCATTAATGGAAGTGGTCAGGGAGCTTACTGTGCTGACCGTCCCAGTTGTGCCACATCCACCTTCACCTATGCCATCCTTGGCTGATTTAGTAGTTGATGTAGACTCTTAGTCCCTAATTTTTAAATCAGGGCCTCAATGGTTGGGGGTGATGGTTCTGAGGTTAAGGAGAAGGGTGATGATTTGCAGCCCCAAAAGAAGAGGTTGAGAGAAGAAAGAGCAGAGAGAAAGAAATGAATGGGTGAAATAAGAAGAAGAAAAAAAGTAAACAAAAGTGCACAGACCTTCGAGGCAGTAATTCTGGAGGGTGTTTAGATACCTCTTGCAGTTGAGGTGGTTGAGTAGAGTTTAGGGGAAACAAAGATTGCCCCCACAGTTGATTCATTGAGTGCACCTGCCGCTACTGGTGCCAACTTATGTGAGAGTTCCCTGGCCACAGCCGAGGCCACAAGAGTTGAGGAGATAAGAGGGGTCCCATATACGACTCTACCTGGCCAGAGTCCTTTCGACGTCTAGTGCACTATAGGTATGTCCCTTACCCTAGTTTTACATTTTTTAAAATAATTTCATGCAATGGGGATATTGCATGATTTACAATCTGGGGGTTGGGGTGTACCACAGCCGAGGGTTTTTATTTCCATATTTCTTTTCCCTCGGATGTGCTATCTAGTTAGAACCGATATGTTTAGGTGTTCTTATTGTTATTTTTGTGTTATTTTGTGTTTCGTGTGTAACTTAAAGAAAAATGAGAAAACTTGGTGCAGTCAAAATAAAAAGAGCATGCAAACTTGTGTTTGGATTATTCGAATGATACCCCTCCAAAAATTTGTTTTTATATTTTGTGTTGTGTGCTTACTTGAACTGTAACCAATGTTTGGATCTTGACATGGCATTAGGATTATGAATGTGATAACCTAGCATAACTTGCATTAACTGAATAGGTAGTGACCAAATACATTGCCCTGAGACTAGTGAGTGTTAGGTTTACTGAGTCAGCGTATGTGTGCGGTCTAGAACTTTCCTAGTTAGTCTCGCTGATGTTATAGGATACAAAATTATGAAAGTATCATAGGCCTTTCTTCAATTAGTCCACTAAAACCCTAGAAAAAGCCTACCAAATGAGTAAAATATCCCTTGATCCTAATTTTGAGTCTAAGTAAATCTTTTCTTTGAACTAGCTTATGCACCTTCCCAGTTTTTACAATGAACCTGCTTTGGCCTTGGTACCTCCTTGGAAACTGTGCACCTCAACTCAGGCAAATCGTCTAAGTTGAGGGTGGCTATAGTAGGAGTGCGTAAAAGATTGGGTATGAAGAAAAAGTTAGCAAAAAAAAAGGATTTGGGTGTGTTATGTGAAGAAGAGAAAAAAATAAGAGGAAAACATATGTGAAAAAAAAGAAGAAAAAAAAGTAAGTTGTGAAAGTTAAACCGCACTCAAAGTCCTAAAGAGTCGAGAAAGGGGAAAAGAATAAAAGAAGGTAGAAAAAGTGGAAGCCAAAAATAGTGTACTGTTAAGGAGGGTTAGTCACTGTACTCATATGTACCATAACTGCCCCCGAGCCTATGTTACAAGCCCAGAAAATATTTGCATTCGTCCCTGTGTTGTCAATTATTACATACTTGGAGTGATAAGGACTTCTTTGTTGTGAGGGCATAGGGGTTGTATTGTGGTTGCTGCTTGTTCGGGTAGTGTCGTTAGTTTAAGTGCTAGATTGCCTATTGATAATGTGATGGCATCTATTCATCCCCTTGTGTTATGGTGATTGGTTGGTATATACACTGTACTTGTTGATTTTTAAGGGTATTGGAGGGTGTTGAACTATGTTTTGACTGTTGCATGCCGAAAAAATGGTTTTTCGTAAAAATTTGACTACCGTAGTATTCTTTGTTTTCTCTTAGTTAAGCATCATGATAGTATAGAATTTTGTTTTCCAGAGGACATACAAACGTTCTAAGTTAAGGGTGTTGATGTTCCGTGAACTTACGACATTGGAGATGCGTAAAACTATGAATATTTGCAATTACAAAGGTATTTTTAAGTGGATATGATGGGTTTTGAGTGTTTGCAGGTTAAATAGGTTCGGAGAAGGGAAGTGTTGGTTATTGGACATAAAGGCATCAAATTACTTCTATGACAACTATGGAATCTGACCACGGTCGTACCAGGGCTGTCGTGACATAAATTAGAGAAGGGTTCTCAGGAGTCAAACAGACAAAAGTTTCTAACCATCATGGCTTGATGCCATGACCCTACAACTTGATCGTAGGAAGAAGACCTAAAATTAGTGTTGCAGAAGTCAAGTATAAGGGAGATAAGACGAGAGTTCCTCATGACCGTTCTTTAATTGTACAATCGTACCTTGAGGTCGTGGAAAGAAGGCTCAGATGTGAAGTTTGCAGAAGTTAAAGTAAGGAAGGATCAGCCGAGCATTTGGAACGATCATGCCTAGGAACCACAAGATCGTACTAAGAACTGTACCAGCCAAGACCTGAAATATCACAAGTCTAGTGCTAACCACGAGCAACAAAGGACGATTGTGGTATCCAACCACGATCGTACCTTCTTCTCATTTCCTGTTATTTTTAGGATAGGTTTTTTTTTGCCTATAAACACTCTTATTCGTTTTATTGTATTAGTTTATGTTCTATTACATTCTTGTAAGGTTCTAAGGCATACTCTTGCCTTTGGAACTACACAAACATCGATTTTAGGGTTTTAATTTAAAATGAGATTTCAGAGCTTATTATTTCATCATTGTTAGTGCATGATTATGTTTTCATATCAGATTTCTTCTTGTTTTCTTGCAATTATGAATAGCTAAACACCACAACTAGTGTTGTGGGAACCATGGCGGATTAACAAAGTAGGATTCGTAGTATGGAGTAATCTTCAATCGATGTTCGTACGTGTATTAATTGTTTCCTTGGGTTTGAATGCTTTCTGACAGTGCACAACATTAGAATTCGCCTAATCTGTATTCTAGATGAAAAGATGAGTACGGATGGGAAGAAGGGAATAAACAACAGAGACTTGGAGCTGTCAACCTCCACTTAATAGCTTGAGCTGATAATATGGGATAGCTAATCTAGGATCTAAGGTAGGGGTTAGTAATGCCAACTCAGGAGAAGAGAAAACTTGCTTAGACAATAGTGTAAAGCTATTCTAAGTATACATAACCTATCAATTTTACATTCCGAATACCGGGAGGAGTTAAGTAGTACGAAGAACCTATGAAGTTATGAAGTTATTGGGGAACACAGTCCTAGTGTTTTTCTCATACTGATCACAAATCCAACAAACAAACATTTGTTACTATAAAGTCGTTAATTACATAAATCCCCTTGTTTCACTGGAAATTATTATTGAATGCCTCGACATACATCTTGATTGATATTTCAACCTATTACTTGTGGGATCGACCCTAACCTAGTTGGATTCTATATTTGATCAACGACCGCTTTATGCTTTATTTAGAGGTATAGTTTGGGCGACATCATGTTTTGGTGCCATTCTTGGAGAACATGGTTATGGAGTTTAGTGTGTTTGTTGGGGTTATTGGTTGTTGTTTCCTGATTTTCCTTTTCTATTATTTTTAGGGCACACACCCATGTATGCCAAATACTCGGAGTCAAGGCAATCCCCTGATTGTACTTGCTACTAAACTTGAGAGAACTCTGAGACAAAATAAAAAGAATGGTGAATGAAGGAGTTCATGATCAAGGAGCCCTGCTCGAGGGCATTCATGACTATCCAACAATTTTAAATTAGCCACTACACCAGAATGATGGTCAAGAAACTTTGAAATAAGTCACTCCTCGATTGATAGATGAGGAAAATGCTAAGTAAGAAGCTGCCAGGAGTGCAGCAAGGGAATAAGGGGCTAGACAAGATAATGTAAACCATCTAGTTGCACTTGATGAGAGGGACATACAGAGAAAAAATAGGGGCAACAACCTCTATAATAGTATCTACCTTATTATGAAGATTGATGTCACCCAAAATATACCTCCAGAGAAGTATAACGCGATCGATGTATTAAATATAGAACACAACTAGGTAGGAACGATCCCACAGGGAATAAGACAAAAGTCTGTCGAATGCTAGTCTGAGTAATTGGCAAGTAAGTAAAACTAGGGGTTGGTTTTTTGTAAGCAAGTAGTAACAGTAACGATTGTTGATTTTTGGATTTGTAATCAATATGAGAAATACACTAGGACTGTATCCCCAATGATTCCTTAACTCCACCGGTTACTTGTACTGGCAAAACTATCTCGCTGTGCTGCATGCAAAATCTAACAAGTTAGGTTCATCTAAACGTCTCTCGACCTTGGTTAGACGAATGTCACTCCTATCCTCTCGGTCTCCTAGCGTCGCACTACTAACCCTTGTCCTGGATCACATATAACTATCCCTGTTACGACTTAAGTTATTAGATGAAGGTTGATAGCTTCAAATATTTGTTGTTATTCCCTTTTCCCAATCTCTACCTCTTTCTCGAGCAATTCTAGAATACAGGCGAGTTTATAACGTTTGCAACCGTTAAAAGATCAATTATAATAAAGGTAATAACAATACATACATTCACAACGGTTCAGATTTTCTTTGCATTTAACCCATTTCATTAATTCCTCATGGTTCACACAACCCTAGTTGATGGGTTTAGCTACTCATGATTGTAAGAACTCAAGAAGAATTCAATGATGAAAACATAATTATAGACTCACAATAAAGGAGAAAACTCTGAAATCTCAATATGAATAAATACCCTAGAATCGGTGTTCCAAGATTACAAAATCAATAATGTAATTATGAACTCAAAATAATGAAAATATATCTCAAAACAATGTAATGACTAACTCCTAAACATAGGACAACATAGGGGTATTTATAGATACAAGATGAATCCTATTCTAAACATAACAGGAAAATAGAGTCGGCACTTTTCCATGGTACCGTGACTTGGTGTCGTGGAACCAAGTCACGCCACGTGGGTCCTTCCGTGGAAATCAGGCCACTTCATAAACTTGTAAGAGTCAACACACGGTACCAACCTACGTCACCTAGTTTGACTCAAGTGACATGGTTCCTATCATGAGTCACTCTTCTGGTGCAGGAGTCGAATCACGGTACCGACCTACGTCACGTAGGTGGACTCACGTGATGTGAGTCCTGCCGTGAGTCACTCTTTTAGTGCATACTTGGCTCTTTCATCCTCAGATACTTCGTTCACGTGCATGATTCTTCCTTTTTGTCCATTTTGCCTTCAAAAACCTATTCTCCTGCAATATAGAACAGAAAACACATCATACCACCCAAACATACCCAAGTTATTGCATATTTTCTTTGTTGTAAGCATCGAAAGTGCCATGAAACCACAACACATCAACACCCTTAACTTAGAACGTTTGCATGTCTTCAGGCAAACAAATCAAAACAAACACATATGATGCTTAACTAAGAGACCTAAGAGACCTACGATAGTCGACTTATTGCTTTTGGCACCAAAACTTCTCCGACCCCTCCTATTTGCAAATCAAAACCACAGTGTGTATACATGCAGCATATTATTATGACACAGAAGGGATCAAATGATGGCATTAGATTATGAACAAACAACTAAGTATATATGCAAATGACATTATCCGAACAAATAGCAGCTAACAATGCAACCCATGTACTCTCACAACAAAGAAGTCCAATACACTCACAGTATACTACTGAATATCAAAGTAGGGGGTGGGTCAAAATACTCTCTCTCACAAAGAAGTTCAAACAATGTGCGTGAAATACCATAGGCTTGCCCTTATTTTCTATGCCTTAGGTTTTCGGAAAGTGGGATTAAGATCACATTAGGACTTTAATCGGCTTGTAATGTAGGCTTGGGGACGGGTATGGTACATATGGATATAGTGAGTCAACCCTCCTTGAAACTACACTATTTTTGGCTGCCCTTTCCAACCATTCTCCTTTTATTTTCCCTTATTCTCCTTAATTTATTTTCAGATTTTGGATGTGATTTTATTCATACTTTAAAAACACACTTTTTTTCTTTTTCTCTTTTTCTCTCTCTTTTTTTCATTTTTTTCTTTTTTCACACCCAAATTTTCTTTTCCTTACCCCTTCTTCATACCCAAATCAATCTAAGCACCCCTATAATAGCCACCCTCAACTTAGGCAATTTGCCTGAGTTAAGGTACATAATGTCCAAGGAGGGACCAGGGCCAAGACAGGTTCATTGTAAGTCAAAATGGGAAGGTGAATAGGCTAATGAAAGAAACAGGTCAATTAAGGCTCAAACTCGGGATAAAGGGATACTTACTTCATTTGGTCGGGTATTTAGGCTAAAAGTGGACTTATTCAAGAATGGCCTATGATCCTTTCCTAACCACTATCCTATAACCTAGGCAAGACTAATCGGGCATGTTCTGGATCACACACACAAAGTGAACTAGGTAATGACCTCACACACACATAGCACAGGGTTACACTATCAACTACTACCTATCCAGTTCATGCATTGCTAGCTACCATCATGTTGCCGATAATACTAATGCCATACCAAGATCCAACAACTGTCACAAACTAACATACTACACACATAGTTCAAAACCAAATTTTTAGGAGGGGTGTCCTTTAAACAATCAAAAAAGCATCATTATCAAAAACTTGATCAAAATTGGACTGCACTAATGTTCTCCTATTTTCTCCTAATTAAACACGAAAACACATAAATATTATAAATAACAACCTAAACATGGCAGTTTTACTATGATAGCACACTTGGGGGAAACAAAGCACGGTAACAAAAAACCCCAAGTGGTGGTATACCCCCACCCTCAACTAAATAATGGTGCACTACCCTCAGTGTACAAAAATAAATATGGTAAGTGTAATGGAGTGAAGACATACCTACGGCGCGCTAGGTGCTGATGTGGGCCCTTCTATAGCCTGATCATCTATATGCTCTCTAGGCTCCATGCTAGGTGCGTCCGGTGGAGGGGGTGGCAGACTAGAGGATGCACTATGTGCCCTCTGCTCATGGGCAATCTGACTGATATGATACTCTATCCGGGAGGCCTTAGTTTCCCTCCGTAGATCAATCTCAAACCCATCTCCAATATCATTCTGACCATCAAGACTCCATGGCCGCTTGCCTCTAGCAATAGGAGGCTCCTTGTCAGCAAAAAAATCTACCTAAAAAATTGGTGCTGAGGGTACCAGTGTAGGTATGGGTGTAATGATAGGAGTATGGCTAACTGATAGATCACGAACCTCTGCCCTCAATGCAGCCACCTCTTTGGTCCACCCCATCAAATCTGGGATATGGTCCTCTCTCAACCGACTACCCATCTGGTGCTCAAAACTGTTGATTCACCCATGCAGCTCAAGCATAAACATCTCCATAGAAGAATTCATGCGAGCCTCAACTCTCGCCTCAGAAGCCACTATCGACGTCCTAACCCATGGCTTAAGTTAAGATACCAACTTAGCCATCTGGGCCTCTGTGTGAGCCTGTCGCTCAATAAACTGCATCTTTTTATCCACTAACTGCTGCAGAAACTCTCGTGAAACTGCAACTATGCCAGACGAGGGTGGTGGTGTGCTAGTTCCCACTGCCCCCTCATCAGTCAAGGGACCTGTGCCCTCAGTAGGCAACCTTACAGCCTCAGGGTCACTAACTGGTGCTGAAGTGCTAAATGATTCTTCTCAATCCACTTGCCCTTCAAAAAGGGCGACGCCTAGCAAAGTAGAGGGCTGAGACCCTCTATGGGAAACCAGAATAGCACCTTGCTGCTGCATCAATCCTACATCAGCTATGCGGGTCACCTCAATGATGTGATCTACTGCAGGTATCGTAACCACACCAGTACTATTATAGAGGCCCTGAACCAGGCAGGGGAAAGGGATGCTGGTAAAGTATCTAAAGGCACACTCATGAATCTCCCTAATAATGTAGCGGGTGATGTTTATGTCATATCCGGCGCTAATGTTCGCTACTAGAACAACTCGGTCAAGAGTAAGAGGATTATCTGCACCTGTGGGATCGAGACGGTGCCCTATAACTGACCATCAAAACCTGGCCACAAAGTGAAGCGAGGACTTCTTAATGTCTAACTTTTCAGCCATCCATTTTGTATCTACACCATACTCAGCGATGTACTGTGCAACGCACCACAGTAGCTCTAAACTCTGATCGGCATCCTTCATTTTATTTTTATTCTTCACCATCTCCATGCGGTGATCAAACTCAGTAGTACTAGCTGGAAGTGGACGTTCGGCACCAAACAAGAACCTGTGGATAGTCTTCTCAGAGATGTCTACTCTGGTTTCACGAACCAAAGTGTGAGTCAATAGTGGTTGGTCCTGAAACCGCTACTCATTTGGTGTGATTTATTCAATAGAAGTAGCATATGAAGCATAAAACTCACGAACTAACTCTGGGCTATAGCTACCCGAAGGCTCCGTCATCCACCCAAATCCATAGTGATCAAACACCGCCTTAATCTCGAGTAGTGCCTTTAACTCATCTAACCGATGTCGAGGCTCCTCAGTGATCCTCCATCTACACGCCCCGCTCAGTCGGTTCTGCAACCCTATCATAAATGGCCTTTATACCCAAAACATACAACCTTTTGTTTTCCCTTCGTACTGCAGCTACGGCCTGCTGTGCAGCCACCTGTCTCTGTGAGGAAGTCATGGAATCTTGAACACCAGTACCTATAATAGAAGTTGTCTCATCAACCTCACCACTACCAGCGGACTTAGAATCATCCGCACCTTCGGTAATATCATCGGTTATAGGTGTATTAGCCTCATCTTCAGTATCACTAGTTGCTGAAGCATCCACTCCCTCGTTAGACTGGGGGGATGAGTTAGGTGACTAAATAGGAGTCACCAATAAAGGCTGAGTCATGGCCCGGGCTGCAACCTGTGCCCTAGTTCGTTGTCTTGTGGAGCGAGGTACAAGAGCAGAATCATCCTAAGCGATTTAATAGACCTCTTCGGACCCAGTTTTCTCCAGCTCTGAAGACTCATCTCGCAGCCTTGTTGTGACTTCTGGGTTCTTGGTGCAGATTCGCGAAGAGGAACCCAGATCTCTATATTTAGGGTTTTCTTTAGGCGGCATTATTCAAAATAGTCGGGTCTTTGGTAGGATTTGGTTGGGTCGTGTATTGATTTTGGGTTAGGGTTCGGTGGTGTATGATTGGGTCGGGTTTGGGGATTGTGGGGTGATGGGACTTAAAATTTCTTGTAATTGGAGTGGTGGGGGTACGAATTTGAGTGTTTAGTAATTATAGGATTGGAGGTGTTAAGTTGGATGAACTTGGGAAAGAAATTGGGTATTTGGATGCTTGGAAAATCAGGTTTAGGGTTTTTGAATGGGATGTATCGGGTTTTATTTAGAATAGGCTGAAATTTGGGTTGGGTCAGGTCAAATTTTCATATTCATAGCGGGTCTAATTTTCACGGTACCGACCCACGTCATGTGGGTCGGATTCCACAACTTAAAATTATTCTCTGATTCTCACAATACCAACCCACATCACGTGGGTTGACCTACGTCATGTGGGTCCCCTATCGTGGGTTGTATTCCATAATAAAATATTGTCCTCTGATTCTCATGATACCAACCCACGTCACGTAGGTTGACCTACGTCACGTGGGTCAGCACCTTGGTTTAATCTGCATACTTTTTAGTTCACATCATTATTTTCAACTCTCGACTGGTAACAATCCTTGGGTTGCCTCCCAAGCAATGCTTGATTTAACGTCACAGTATGTCGTAGCTAGGTAGGTTACTCAGAATTCACCAACCAACCCATGGGTTTCCTCCCATGAAGTGCCTGATTTAACGTCGTGGCACAACCCAACTTACTTGACTACTCAGACTTCGTCAAGACTAAACTCCTCACATGTCCTTATTTCTTCCATGGTTCCCACATAGTGCTTTACACGATGCCCATTGACCTTGAATAGAACATTGTCATCACCTTTTCAGCTCAATTTATCCATGCGGGAATACCCTAACCACCGTGAATGGTCTAGACCATTTGGACCTTAGTTTTCCAGGAAACAAACGAATCTTGGAGTTATAAAGCAGTACCAAGTCTCCCGGGTGAAACTCTCATAGTTCAATCTTTCGATCATGATATAATTTCATCTTCTCTTTATACAGTGCGGAACTTTCATAAGCCCATAGATGAAATTCATCTGGTCTAGTCTCAATTTAGCCGCATCACTCCATTCGAGATTCAACCTCTTCAATGCCCATAATGCCTTATGTACAAGTTTGACAGGAAAATAGCACTATTTACCAAACACCAGATGATATGGAGATTCACTAATTGGTGTCTTGAACGCAGTTCGATATGCCCATAATGCACCATCTAATCTTCTTGCCCAGTCAGTCCTATTGGCATTCACCGTCTTTGCCAAAATAGACTTAATCTCACAATTTGACACCTCAACTTGCCCGCTCTTCTGAGGATGATAAGGTGTTGCCACCTTATATTTGACACCATATTTTTCAAGCAGCGCTTTGAATAGCCTATTACAGAAGTGTGATCCTCTATCACTAATGATAACTCGGGATGTACCGAATCATGAAAATATGTTCTTTTTCAAGAATGCCGTGACATTTCTTCCTTTATTATTGGGAAGCGCTATTGCCTCCACCCACATAGAAACATAGTCAACAGCTACCAGAATGTATTTCATCCCATGTGATTTCACAAATAGTCCCATAAAATCGATTCCCTATACGTCAAACAATTCAAGCTTAAGAATAGTTGTCATAGGAAGTTCGTGCCTGCGTGAGATGTTCCCTTGTCCTTGAAATTGGTCACAAGCCCGAGCATAGTCCTGAGCATCATTATAGATGGTGGGCCAACAATACCCACATTGTAAGATCTTATGAGCAGTCCGTGCACCTCCATGATAACCCCCAACTGGAGATGAATGACATGCTTACAAAATACTCATCATCTTGACTTCAGGAATACACCTTCGAATTATGCCATCCCTACAAACCCTAAATAAATAAGGCTCATCCTAGAAGAACTTTCTCACCTCATGCATGAATCTCTTCCTCAGCTGGCATGACATATCTTCCGGAACTAGATCACTTGCCAAAAAGTTGGCAAAATCTGCAAACCAAGGGATTAATTCTTGCGATGCTGCCAACACTTGCTCGTCTGGAAAAGTATCATCCATATCAATATCATCCCTTAATCTAAGCATGGCCTCCTCCTCAAAGCGTGATAGATGGTCTGCAACCTGATTCTCAGTCCTCTTTCGGTCCTTGACCTCAAAATTAAATTCTTATAATAGAAGTACCCACTAAATCAGTCTTGGCTTGGCGTCCTTCTTTGACATAAGATATCTAAGTACTGCGTGGTCTATACGCACAATCACTTTCGTACCAATAAAGTAAGATCGAAATATCTTGAAACCAAAGACCACTGCCTACAATTCTTGCTCGGTTACAGTATAATTTTTCTGAGCTGGATTAAGTGCTTTGCTAGCTTAATAAATCGGATGTAGAATCTTCTCATGTTTTTGGCCAAGGACTTCACCCAAGGCCACACCGCTAGCATCACACGTAATGTCACGCCCTGAATTCCAATGGGGCGGACTGACACCTGAAGCCGTTGAGGCTCGAGAGAACCAATCTTTGCTCATGTACGTTCATATGCATGTTTCTGTATGAATAGCATTCTATCTCATGTAACTTATAAATTACCAATGGAGGAAGTCATGGCAACATACGTTATATATGAAACTTGGCCGTTAGGGCCATCAAGTCAAAATGGATAAACATCTCTTACATTCATCCTCCCACATATGTCTACAAATCCTCTAACAGATACATGTACATAACCAACCTACAATCGGGACAAGTCCCCGCTTTACACAACATTTACAATGGCAAAACAAATGTACACTATGACTCAGAAAGCCCCGAACTAACTGGAGCTCACCAATGGTCTGCAAATGATCCGTAACCTACTGTGGAGGTCTACTAGCACCTGTACCTGCAGCAAGTAAGGTAAGTCCCCCAAGGGACGTCAGTGCGAAGAATGTACTGAGTGTGTAAGGCCATAAGAAACTGTATCAATACATAAGAACTTCAATGAATTCAAATATAAGAGAGAAGACAATATGGATAAACCATTATTCTATATGTGTAGAACTATGTACATTACATTCATTACGTTCTTTGCCTTTACGTTCATTCACCTTTATCGTTCTACCCATTCTAGGCTATTATGTCGCCCCTGGGATGAGATTAACCCATGCTAGGTATTTTAACCCCTGGGATGTGATTAACCCATGCTAGGCTTTCTGTCGACCCTAGGATGTTACTATGATAACCCATGCTAGGCTTTCATATCGCCCCTGGGATGTAACTTGTGATAACCCATGCTAGGCTTTCATATCGCCCTTGGGATGTACTTGTGATATTGGGATCGACCCATGCTAGGTATTTAACCCCTGGGATACCACCCATGATATTCAAACAATTATGCATTACTTCATTCTTTCCTTATAAGAGTGATACATTGGTGATTGTACATTATTTAGAACTTTGGAATATTTGTCAATGAATATGAGACATGTAAATCATTATTAGTTCTATGAGTAATATGATATGACAACCTGAAATGAGATACCTTAGGACATTTCGGAATGTAACAAGTACAATGTCAATGTGGACAATATGAATACACAATCCTATATGTGAATACAATAGTCCAGCTCCTTCCTTACGTTTCACTCTACAACACAAGCACATAACGGAGCTTACATTAACAATCAACTACCTTACAAGTGCAGAAGATGACAATGAGTTACATGATTGCCTTATAACGTCCTTTCCTCCTTTACAATACCATTCACGGCATTGTCATACCAATAATACCATAACATGCCATACATTGACCAAAACATCACAAACCAATAGCATCTCACACCAAGTTCATCCTTCACGTTTCCTCATTAACACCGCATCACAATTAATCCATCAAGTCCCCTCAATACACTTCATAACAACATATCGACAACAATCCCACAATTTATACTCATAGAAAAATAACAAGTTAAGGAACACAACCACACCATACATGTTGATATTTCATCCATACCATGCACTTTCATCCAAACCTCAAGTCACCTTTCAAGTTTAAATCACAAGGATGGCACATCTTTTAGCAAAAGCAAAAGTGCACTATTCAACACTTTGCCAACATAACAATCATGATGTACACAATCTATCATGCATATAATATGTTAAATCACAAGAATAAACACTTACCCAAGCTTTAAAAATGATGATCTTATCCAAAGAGATGACTTAGGGTTTTGAGAGCTTGAAGAAATATCTTGTGGAAATGTCTAGAATGGCATGTGTGCTATGTGGAAATAAAAATCTGATTTTTTCCACCTTATATAGCCCCTCAAGTCATACTTATCCACTCCGTGGCATTAAATGCCATGTTACTTGGTCAAAGTGGAAGAATGGGTCATTTGCCCTTTCTGGGCCATGTCTTTTAATCCATTTTGGGCTTTAAATTGAGCCCATTAACACATCTTAACTTTTCAATGTGTAATACTCCAATTATCTCATGTTTAAATAATTTTATAAACGTTACAACAATATTCACCTCACGAGATTCATGTTCGTAGCCTCAATCCTCAAGAATACACGATTTTTGCCATTCATGGCTTAATTTAGCATAATTTGATAAAATACTTGTGACGACTAATTAACCCCAACTTGGATGCCAAACTCGCTCGAGAGTAGTCCTACTAAGATGTAGTAATGATACCATAACTCAAAAGTCTTATTTATAGAATAATAGTCGGAGAAAAATTTTGGCAAAAAGCAACGCTGCCTGGCGCGCCCCAGGGCTGCCTGTGCCAAAGATTTTTTGGCCAGAAGCGGCCTGGCACGCCTCTGGGCGCACCTGACCCCAAAAATGTGATTTTATTCCTTTCTTCGACTTTTCTTTGCGGATTTGGTTAGATACTTCAAGTTACACTCTTTAGCTCGCCTCTTATCTTTAATATCCTTTGCTTGGAAGTCCTTCAAGCCTCACTTATCACTTATAACATGCACCCAAAATTCACAAACTCCTCCTACAAGGGTTTCATCACATGTACTAGCACAATATCATATGTTCTATCGATAACAATACAAAATACGTACTTATTGCCCTCGAACCTAGGGTAAACATGGTTCAAGGTTGTCAAGTAAGGTCGAAAATGTACGGGGTGTTACACATAACCTCAAATGGCATAGTCCAATCTGGTGAAACAATGATAGGGGATGAATTCAACTTCTCTTTCAGACACTCAAACACTTTTAGACAAGTTTCATCAAATACAAACTTCACCTCCTTCTCTAAAACCTTGCACAATGGATGTGTAATCTTAGAGAAATCCTTGATGAATTTTCTATAGAAATCTGCATGTCCCAAGAAACTTCAAATTCCTTTAACCGAAATAGGTGGAGGTAACTTCTCAATCACCTTTGTCTTAGCTTTGTCAACTTCAATACCATTCTTTGAGATTCGATGCCCCAATACCATACCCTCATTAACCATAAAGTCATAGTTTTCCCAATTTAGCACTAAGTTGCACTCCTCGTATCTTGGCAACACATTAGCAAGGTAGGCTAAGAAGTCATCAAATAAGTCTCCCACAATAGAGAAATCATTCATAAAAACCTCAATAGTGTCTTCCACCATATCTGAGAAATGGACATCATACAACGCCAAAAAGTGGCCGGTGCATTACATAAACCGAAAGGCATCTTTTTGAATGCGAACGTCCCATATGGACAAGTGAAAGTGGTATTATCTTGTTCCTCGGGAGTAATGAGAATCTGATTATACCCTGAATAACTGTCATGAAAACAATACCATCCTCTACCAGCAAGACGGTCTAACATCTGATCTATGAAGGGCATAGGAAAGTGATCTTTTTTGGTCTAAGAATTTAGCTTTCTATAGTCCATGCAAACTCTCCATCAAGTAACCGACCTCATTGGGATTAACTCATTCTTTTCGTTTGGAACCACAATGATCCCTTCCTTCTTTGGCACACACTAGGCTAGGCTCACTCACTTGCTATTAGCAATGAGGTACACCTCACCCGCGTCTAACCACTTGATGATTTCTTTCTTCATAACCTCTTGCATAGGTGGGTTTAGACGACGTTGGTGCTCAATGCTTGGTATGCACTCAGGATCAAGCTGAATTTTGTGAGTGCAAGTACCGGGTGGAATCCTAATAATGTCAGCGATGGACCAACCAATGGCCTTCTTAAATCTTTTCAACACCGAATCAAGAGCCTCAATTTTCCACTCCATCAACTTAGCAGAGATAATCACGGGTAAGGTATTGTTGCCTCCCAAGAGTGCATAGCTAAGGTAAGACGGGAGAGCCTTTAGCTCCAAAACTAGAGGCTCCTCAATAGAAGGTCGAGCTGGTAGGGTCACCCTATCTTTTAAATCAAGATCAAGTTTCTCAAGAGCATAAGTGTATGATACCCTACCAATGAGTGCACCAACTATTTCATTGTATTCTTTAATTCCATCGCTATCAAAATTCATAATCACAGCCGCAAGAGTTTCTACCTCCAACCCTTCTCCAATTAGCATGACAATGTCACTCTCATCAACTGTATCTATTACAGAAATCACTCGCATATCTTTCAGTTGGGAATGACAAACATTGAAAGTGACATGTTCATCATTCAACCTGAATTTCATATGCCCGATTTCCATGTCGACCAATGCACGGTCAGTGGCAAGGAATAGTCTTCCTAAGATGATGGGAACCTCAAAATCAACTTCACAATGAAGAATCACAAAGTCAGCTGGGAATACTAGAGATGCAACCTTCACCAAATCATCATATAGAATGCCCACCGGCTTTTTCACAGTTCTATCCACCATAAGGAGCCTCATAGAAGTAGGTTTTAGTGCTCCCAATCCTAACTACTTGAAAACGGCTAGGGACATCAAGTTAATGCTAGCACCCAAGTCACATAGAGCTTTTGCAAAATTATAGGACCCAATAGTACAAGGAATTTTGAAGGCTCCTAGATATTTGTTTTTCTCAACAAGTGAGTGAGAAGCAATTGCACTACAATGGTATAAATTATCTGGTGGCTCAAAACTGATAGTTCTCTTCTTTGTCTCCAAATCTTTCATGAATTTTACGTAACCTGACATCTGTTCTAAAGCCTTGACAAGAGGAATATTTACTGATAAGTCCTTAAACATTGAGATAAATTCCTAATATTTATGCTCTTCAGCTTTCTTTTTCAACCTTTGTACACTAGAGGGACCTCCTTTTCCTTTCCATTATCAGATTTTACCTTTTTGTCAGCATTCTGAGGCTTTTGAACTGCATCACCCTTTGAATTCTCTGGCTCTACCTCAGTTTCTATATCAACTATCACCGACTCATTTTTCTTACCACTATCCACAGGTATGGATGGGTCAGTCTTGTACTTCCCACTTCTAGTAGTAATGGACAAACAATGAATATCATTCTTTAGATTCTGGATGGTGTTGCTCGAAAGGGTACCTAGTTGACGCTGGTTCAATGCCACTGATATCTACCCGAACTGTTGCTCAACCTATTTAATGGAAGTCGAATAGGATTCTACTTTCTGACTTATTCCTGAAATGTCTGACCTAATCTCCTTCAAGTAACTCTCCTGACTCTCTGACCCTTTAACTATTTTATTAAGAAGTGTTTTCATTCTTGAATTTCCATAGTCAGCATCGCAGTTCCACGATGGAACATATATGTGACTCTTCTTTTTATAATCATCTTTCACGTCCAATCTCCGTCAATATCTCATTCTCTGTCTCTATCTCCTGGCTTGTTATAATTTTCTCCTTAGTAGTTCTGACCTTGATTCCCTTAACTTGAGTTCTAAGAGTCTTGATTAGACCCTTGAAACTTGGCTCAGAAAACCGCCATCTCTAGATCTAAGTACTTAGCATCCTCATCAGATTCATAATCGTCATGCCCAGGTATTTTTCCTTGTGCACCTACGATATGCACCTTTTCAGCACTTCCATCCGCAATCTGTTTGGCTAGTAAGCCAATTTCTATCCTCAATTATACGACCTCTTGAGCAACAGATTTATCCAAAGCCCATTGTGCTATCGAGGCTCCAATAGCACACGTCCCCATATGTGTATATGTTTCTCGAGTATGCCATCCTCTGTTTGTCATAGTGATACGATCTAAAATCTCAGAAGCTTCTTCCCACCTCAGACTCATAAATGATCCGCCAGTGATAGTAGCTGCTATAACCTTTGTATTGGCGTTCAAATCCCTATAGATGATTTCAAGTAAACTCCTACCACTTATCATATGATTTACAACATTCTGCAGCTTCTTCTTAAACCTCAGCCATGTCTCGTAAAGTGCTTCAGAATGTAGTTGTCTGAAGTTGTAAATCTCATCCTTCAACTGTTGCATCTTGGAGGATGGAAAAAATCTCTCGAGAAATTGATTTCTCAACTCTTGACAAGTAGTGATGGAACCTCGTGGTAACTCGGCCAACCATAAAGTCACTTCTCCTGTTAGAGAGAATGGAAACAATCTTAAACGAATAGCCTCTTGGTCAACTCCAGGCAATTGTATGAAGTGCAGACCCCTACAAAGTTCATCACATGCATGTTCGGATCATCTGTAGGAAGACTGGCAAACACACCTTTCAAGTTTAGCAGGTGGATCATGGCACTTGTAATGTCAAACTTAGTGCTATGAGGTAACTCTGGTGGAATAATAGCACCAGTCTCAATCGGCTCAAAATAAGCCACATCCTCTTCTCCAAGATCATCATAAATCGGTACATATGGTCTTTGAGGGGGTTGTTGCACTTCTTTGTCTCACTTCAAGTGCAGCGAGACATTTTGCTGCTTCTTGCATTCCTTGATGATCTATATCCGCTTGTCTAAGAGCTGCTTACCTCATATTTTCCCCAACCATCAATCCAATAGTGATTTGTTTATGACTAACTGGCTGAATTGGTTGGTTATGAATATCTCCCGCGGTTGTGGGATTCTGAACTCCGCCGATATTCACCATTCTTTGATTTGCTTTCAGTGTTCGTTTTATCTCAGTATCAAGTGGAATCAGGGGATTGCCTTGACACCTAGTGTTAGGCATACACCTGCGTGTGCCCTTAAAAGTGTAGAAAAATAAAACCAATCAACTCCAACAATCAAACTAATCAACTTCGTAGCCATAATCCCCGACAATGGTGCCAAATTTGATATCGCCCAAAATATGCCTCCACAGAAGTATAACGAGGTCGATGTATCAAATATAGAACCCAACTAGGTTGGGGTCGATCCCATAGGGAATAGGATGAAAGTCTGTCGAATGCTCGTCTGAGTAATTGGCAAGTAAGTAAAACTGGAGGGTTTTGTAAGCAAGTAGTAACAGTAAAGATTGTTGATTTTAGGATCTGTAATCAATATGAGAAATATACTAGGACTGTAATCTCCAATGATTTCTTAACTCCACCGGTTACTTGTACTGGCAAATCTGTCCCGCTGTGCTGCATGCAAAATCTAACAAGTTAGGTTCATCTAAAAGACTCTCGACCTTGGTTAGATGAATTTCACTCTTCTCCTCTCAGTCTCTGAGTGTCTCACTACTAACCCTTGTCTTGGATCTCAGATAACTATCCCTGTTATGATTCAAGTTATTAGATGAAGGTTGATAGCTTCAAATCTCTATTGATATTCCCTTTTCCCAATCTCTACCTCTTTCTCGAGCAATTCTAGAATACAGGTGAGTTTATAACGTTTGCAACCGTTAAAAGATCAATTATAATGAAGGTAATAACAATACATGCATTCACAACGGTTCAGATTTTCTTTGCACTTAACCCATTTCATTAATTCCTCATGGTTCACACGACCCTAGTTGATGGGTTTGGCTACTCATGCTTGCAAGAACACAAGAAGAATTCAATGATGAAACATAATTGTAAACTCACAATAAATAAGAAAACTCTGAAATCTCAATATGAATAAAAACTTTAGAATCGGTGTTCCAAGATTACACAATCAATAATGTAATTATGAAATCAAAATAATGAAAATATATCTCAAAACAATGTAATGAATAACTCCTAAACATAGGAAAACATAGGGGTATTTATAGATACAATATGAATCCTATCCTAAACAAAATAGGAAAACAGAGTCGGCACTTTTCCACGGTACTGTGTCTTGGTGTTGTTGTATCAAGTAACGTCGTTTGGGTCCTTCTGTGGAAATCAGGCCACTTCATAAACTTGAAGGAGTCGACTCACAGTAGCGTAGGTCGACTTACGTGATGTGGGTCCTATCGTGAGACTCCTCTAGTGCAGGAGTCGACTCACGGTACGGACCTATAACATGTAGGTCGACTCACGTGAAGTGGGTCCTGCCGTGAGTCACTCCTCTGGTGCATACTTGGCTCTTTCGTGTTCAGATACTTCATTCTCGTGCATGATTCTTCTTTTTTGTCCATTTTGCCTTCAAAAACCTATTCTCCTGCAATATAGAATAGAAAACACATCATACCAACCAAACATACCCAAGTTATTACATATTTTCTTTGTTTTAAGCATCGAAAATGCCATGAAACCCCGACATATCAAAGATCTTGAGAAAGATTTGAATTATTTGGAGATGGTTGAATTGGGTGTAATTATTCCACCAGAATTGCCTCCAGGTACTAATTTTGACATTACGAGTGCCATTATCCACTTGCTGAACTTAAAGAGGGTATTTACGGGCCTTCCTACTGATTATACGAATATGCATGTGATGAACTTCATAGGGATCTGTACTTCATATAATCTACCTAGAGTGAGTCAGGAGGTTATTAGATTAAGGCTATTTCCAATCTGTCTGATGGGAGAAGCTACACTATGGTTGTCTGAATTACCACGTGGATCTATGACTACTTGGAACGAGTTGAGGACTCAGTTCTTGGACTAATTTTTACCGCCCTGCAAGATGTTGCAATTGAAAGAAGAGATATACAACATCAGATAGTTACATTCAGAGGCACTATATGAGACTTGGTTGAGGTTTAAGAAGAAGCTGCAGAGTGTTTTGAATCACAGAATGACTGGTAGAAACATGCTCAAAATTTTCTACAGAGCTTTAAATGCTAGAACTAAGGCTGTAGCAGACACTATCAAAGGTGCGGCATTCATGAGTCTACATTGGGAGCATGCTTCTGTGATCCTAGATTGGATCAAGAAAACCAACTAATGTTGGCATACTCCGGAGGCAGACAGACCCATAAGTACTTATGCAATTAGAGCATTCATAGAACAATGAGCACTAGATGAGATAGGTGATTAAGAGGTAGCATAATTGATGACTACGATTGGGTTGCTTACTAAATAATTTGTGGCAGCTGGAGTGAAAAAGGTGAATGTGGTGGGTGCACAAGGTAAGGCACCTAGGTATAAGGATTCAGATTCTGAAGAGGAGGAAAAATATCTTGATAGAGGGGTGGAGGGTTTCCGAGCCAAGGGCTAAGGGTCTAACCAAGACAATTAGAACCCTAGGCAAAAGAATCAAGGTTGGAACTACTATGGAGATATCAATTATGGCAAGTTTGGGTATAGAGATAGAAGTAGGGATCGTAATAGTGATTAGAGAAGAAAGGATGACTATAAAGACAAGAGTGCCTTTACGTTCTGACTGGGAACCACAATACTATTTCAAGCTATTTGAGGATAGAAGATATGCTTGCAAAGGTTGTGACAGAGGTAGAGAAAACAAAATACTTTCTTAAGGAGGTTAAGGTGGATATTTTGGGTATGAATGAGAAAGTTGAATCACATGCTACCTCCATCAAATAGCTTGAGCAACAGTTGGTTAGATTTCTGCGGCATTGAATCAGCATCAACAAGGTACACTTCAAAGAAACACCATCTAAAATCCAAAGAATGATGGTCGTTTCTTGGCTATTACTACTTAGAGTGGTAAGATAACCACAGATCCTTCTATGCCCGTGATTGTTAATGATGTGGTAGAACCATTGATTATAGATGATGAGAAAGTAAGCGACTCTAAAGACCTGTTGTTGGATGAGAATTCACCAGAAAAGCCTTAAGTTGATGACTATGAAGCCAAGATAACAAAGGGGAAGGACAAGGAGGTCCCACAAGTATTGACTCCTAATCCACGACCTCATTTTCCTTTTCCACAAAGACTGAAGAAGAAAGTCAAAGCGGGAAAATACCAAAAGTTTATCTTTATGCTGAATAAGTTGACAGTGAATATCCCTCTAGTTGATACACTAGAGCAAATGCCATGTTACATGAAGTTTATGAAGGATTTGGTGACTAAAAAGTGGATGGTGAGTTTTGAGCCTGTTGATAATGTGCACCACTGTAGTGTAATAGCCTCTAGATCTTTGGTTGAGAAGAAGAAATATTTGGGATCATTCATGATTTCATGCACTATTAGGTGTTTCAACTTTGCAAAAGCTTTGTGTAATTTGGTTGCTAGCATTAACTTGATACTACTAGCAGTTTATAAATAGTTAGGGTTGGGGTCGTCCAAACCGACTTCTATGAGACATTGGGTTTTCTTTCTAGCATTCCTTAGTTGAAAAGGAAAGAATAACTTACATCTTGATTTAAAAGACCGATAACCGCGAGACATAGAATCTCTATGACTCTCATGGACTCAGGTACACTTCTGCATCTAGTATTATATTTTTATGATTTGACATGATAAGTTTGGTGAATGGACGATGTTCTCCATCTCTAAAGTTTTGTCCTAATTAGTCTTTTCCCAAGAATTATTATCTCAAATCATCAAGAATGTAATACTAGATGGGGAAGCGTACCTGAATCTATGAGCATCTTAGCAATTCTCCATCTTGTGGTGATGGGTTTCCAAATCAAAACGTAAGTCATTCTGTAATGACCCTCCAGGTCATTTTCTGTATTTTCATACTTTTATTATATTTAAAGCTTTCCTATAGCCGCCCTAAGTTATTTATGACTTAATGGGACTGACAGTTTGGTTACCAGGTAGTTCATTTGATTTTTAGTGCCAATTTTCTATTTTGGAGTTTTTATTATTAAGAAAAAAGTGTCGGGCCTGAACTTCAGGTATACAGCCTCGGATGCCAATTTTGATAGGTTCATTAGCTCTAGAATTTTGATTTTAGGCTAGGGGAACCCTTGGTTCGGGTTCCGAGGATTCTAGACTCATTTTGGGCTATTGGATAGATTTGGCTAAAACAGACCATTGAGTGTGGGTTTCATTTTTATTCAAAACAACCTCGGATGGAAATTTTGATGCTGTCATTGGGTCCGGAATGCCTAATTTGGTAGGGTAGCATAGTTCTTTTGCACTCTTGAGGTTTCCAATGAATCCCGAGGGCCCGATTAGAAACTTGGCAACTTAGCCAAGTTTCTAATGCTGGTGAATTTGGTGCAGGCCTGAAATGGCATTCACGTATACGAGTCTTTGGCTGCGTTTGCAAAGGTCAAGGATTCTTAGCCTCCGCATTTGTGAGCCAGCCTTCGTGTTCGCAAAGAGATGGCTAGCCGACCTATCTGATCTCCTTCTTCATGGTCGTGGTGGACCGGCCGTATTGGTAAAGGCCTGTCTTGGTCAAGCATCACATTCACGGCAAGGGTCTTATGTTTGCGACGAAGGACACATGGGCTTATTTAATGCTATTTTCCTCGAATTTTATACATTTTCTAAAGTCCAAACACCATTTTAACCCTAGGGAGCTCAGAAAACGTGGGAGATTAATTATTAGGAGTTGGGAGTGAGTTAGAATTTTCATTATGGTCATTTTCTTGCCATTATTCCCATAAGTTTCTACTTTAATTTCTAGTTTAATTCTCCGATCAACTCTAAATCCCTAGTTCATGTTAGGGCTAATTTGGGGGTTGATTTATACTTAGATTCTGCCCATTTTATAGGATAAATGATCCTTGAGCTAAGAGGGATATGTTGATAATTTTAATTTCATGATTCTGCAAGTGGGCCCCAAGTGAGATTTTTAGTTTGATTTTCAACCCAGAGTGTCTATGCACAATGTGGATATTGATATTCTTGTCTTAATGCATAAATTATTATTTTTATAGCATGGTAGTATTCAGAGGCTTTTCAGAAGGGAGAAGCTCCAGAGTAGAGGACTTGCCAAGCGTTCGACGCCGTCCAGGTAAGCCAAGCTTACTTTTCTTCTAAGCTGATCTTTATTAAGGTAATCGTGTAGTATTGTTCTTGCTATGGGTGGGTATTTATGGCTCGATTGATTATTTTGTACTTATCGATTAAGTTAGCCGAATAGGGGCATTTTTGGTATAATTCGGTCTCATCTTTCTTCATATTGGTTTGTGTTGATACCGTAAGACTAGCCTTTTTTTACTTAGTACCTTGGGATGGAATTGTAAAGCCTTAATCTAGGTTTGGGTATGTGCCTTTCTTAGTATGGGTTTTTGGGACTAGAAGCTGGTCCGCCGGCCCTTCTTTTAGGTCAATTACCTAAATTATCTATTTGTAGACGTAGGGGGACTTTATTAATTTCCTTAAACAAAATCTTGAGCCTTAGGATGACTTAGTCAATTTAATGAACTCCAGTTAGATTTGATACTCGGAATAGAATAATATTTGACCTTTAAAACCTTATCGTTAGACTTAGTGACTAAAACCCACATCGTTTGTATATTTGACTGCCCAAATTGGGAATTTAGTACTAATTGGGCTTAAGGGAAGCCATAGCCTTTGATTGTCACTACTTTTGGCTTACTTATCAATTCCAGTTCAAGTCTAGAATTTATGATTTATAGCGGCATTTTACTATTATGATACTATTCTCTAGTCCTAGTTTAAGTCCGACATTTATGATCTATTGGGATACCTATTTGGACTTGAAATATCGGTAAAGACCGATAAGATTTGGAATTATGATTAAGGAGAAGCTCCAAGTATGTTTTACCCATTGGCTCAGTTTATTGTGCTTATGTTTTACTTCGACATTGGATATGGTTTTGGATTAATAAAATTGATTAGTCGTTTGCTTTTGATTAAGTATTAGTTAATGTTGGGGTTAGATGATTCTCTCACCGGAGGGTTAGTGAAGGTGCCATTTGCGACAGATTTGGATTGTGACTATATATATATATATATATATATATATATATATATATATATTTGTATTTTCCTGAATAACAATATTTTGTATTCTCCACCCTCATATGTTTAGATTTTTAAACATAGTACACATTTAGGTACGCTTTGAATATTTACAACTCCTATCTAGTTCGTTAAAATACTTCCTCCGGTTCTACTTAAAAAAATTTCCCGTAACTTAAACCTTTTACAACAGCCAGCTGCTTCATGTTGCATTAAACTAGCCATTTCACTAGAACGCTTGTACGTTTGTATATTCACAATTCACCTCTTCTCTTAACATGAAGGAATCTTCGGATGGATAAGAATAATCTACCTCACAGTGCACAGAATACCCCAATACTATCCAAGTATGCTACTTTTACATTCACAACCATTTAGCTTATTTTTCCCTACACAACCTTAACAGAATGCCTGGAAGGACAACCTCTTGTGGCTAAACAATGCGCCATTTAAAATCTGTTTTATTTCGCTTTCTGAAAAGCTACATAATTATTGTCACGAGGTTACTCTTATAGTCTATATTCATCATCCATCTTTACAGTGCATTTTGTGATACTTCGGCCCCCCTTTTGCATAGTGTGAACTACTATAGGTTGAGTACATTTCAGACTATGTTATGCCATCCCTCTATTCCTATGACGTTCCCCAACCACAAACTAGGAATTTCACTTATCAATTTTTAAAAAATTTAGAGAATTAATGCCCAGATTATGGTACCAACTAACCCCCGCATAAACCCCTTCACACTAAAGTGTCGCTTCCCCAAATCTGCCGCACAAATGTGGTATAAATTGTTCTTTCCAAATCTCTACGCAGTTATCAATTCACTGGGTTTCTCTTCTTGAATGCTTCCACCCCATTAACTGAGCCACTTACAATCCATATTTTCTTCTAGTTTACTTATACTCAACCTCCTTAATGTTATGGTAAAGAACAAAAAAACTCTAAGGTGTGCATAAAACATTTCAACTTTATTTTTATTGTTCTGTTCAAATCTTTTCCAAGTTATCAGTTTTATGATCTTCCTTTATGCTCCATATAATATTACTAGTGCACTTTCAAATCCTACTTGTTGCGGATCAAAATCCCATTTACAATTTGAATTATTCCTAATATCTCATAAAATCCCTCCGGTCCACCAAAGTTTCTAGAAAAAAAACCTATCTGCAACACTTTGAGACTTTCATCGGCATTTTAAATCCACACCAAATTTACCCTTTCAAATTGGTAATTAGTAATTACAAATTTCACAATTTAGCTGTTAATGATTGTACATTTTAAAATCAGAGAGATGTGACTTCTGAACATAAATGGTGGAACAGCTTACAGCAGCCTAGATGCTCAACCTTGACATTTTTCAGCCAAAAAAATAATTTTCAGCTTTTACAATTTCCATGTGTCCTATATGACTTTAAACCTTACATAAAACTTTTCATTGTTTTAGAAATTGTTCCCCTCAAAGCTTTCCATCGTTGTCCTTTTTGAAATCGTCTCTCTCACTTCTATTGTCTTCCTTATTCCTTAATTTTTATATCCTCGCTTTGTTTGTGCTAAGCTTTCTTGCATGGTCTTACCTATTATTAGTTACGTTGCTCTCCAAATTATTCTCTGACACTCCTTTATTCTACTCTTCATGCTGCTGAGAGACTTAACATACGTACTCTTCCATAATCTTGGAAAAATTTTCATTTCTAATCTAGCGAACTTTAAGATTATCCTTCTTCCTTTAATTTGTTTGATGGTTTTTCTTTGAAAATTGTTAAGGATAAATGCATCCTTTGGCTTTCCAACTTCATCATTTTAGAAGTCTTATTTTTTGGATAATGATACTTCCACCAGCTCTACACTATTTAAATAAAGAGTTAAATGTAGAACCTTTACGAGAGACGGAGATAGAGTAGAAAAACAGTTCCTTCATTTTTGGATGTTAAACTATGTTTGAATTCATATCTTTTGTCTCCACTTTGATATGCTTAGACTTTAGACTGTATTGTGACTTCAAGCCTGCTTTGAATTATTACAACTACTATTTTGTTAGTTCAAATGCTTCGCCAACTCTAATTAAATGTATAATTTATCTAATAGTTACACCTCTTCCAACAGTCGGAAGCACATTGTTTCATTAAACTAATATGCTTTTCTTTTAACAATACACCTAAACTTTAAATATATAGAATTCCTTCGAAATTATAAAAACTCTCCCTAACTGCACACAAATTTCTTTTAATCTGTCCAAGTAAGTTGCTTTACCATTATCAACCAAATTGTTTGTCTTTAATTGTGTTGCCACCACAACCGTTCAATACAAACTGGAAAATCAATCTTTTGTGGGCATATAATACAACCACGCAAACCTGTAGTATTTTGATTAACAAAACATGGCATAATTACTCCCACACAACCAAAAATATTTGCTAAATCGTTCATTATTTTATCGATTTCATTTTGTAATACTCTTCCCATTCCGTTGCATAGTCATACCCATTATTAGTGAAGTAAATCTCTAGATTTTTTTTTTTGGTATCCCATAGTCATATTTATGTCCATTTAATCTTCAACATCAATTCCCTTTAGCCTTCCTGCAAATTAAATCTCATGGGGCTGAGAGACCAAACCTCCTATCTAAGCCCCATACCATAAGTTATACATACCACCAAAACAATCTAATTGTATTACTACTAAATGTCCAGCTCAATTTTATATACTACACTATTATGTGCAACCATGCTTTATGAACTTTAAAACTATCATCACAATAAGAGAATTTAGTTGTCTTATGACATAATGTATGATTCAAATTTACTTATTGCAGTATGATGTTCATATTTTCCTAACCCACCCTATCATTTTACAAAAAGGATTCCTCCGACAGATAAATTTTTTTAAAAACCATGCACAACTTATCCTGCCAAATAATTAACCAGGTACGTATTTATGCAATTTTCAGCAATTTTATAACTTTTTGAGGTTTATCACAACTAATATTGCATTTCTTTTTTTATACTGTCATTAAACTACTTGAGATGCCCATAGTTTTGATGTACACACACATCTCCAAATGAAGATTCAATCTCTGGAGAAAACATACGAACAACTAAGAACAGAAATTTATATATGAACTTTGGTAGATCCATCATGGTAAGAATGACTACAAATGTATTGGCATATGTACAAATATTATTCTATCACATGTATGACTTTTGAATTATAATTTTGCATACAATTAGTTTTAGTTGCCATCTTAGTCAATAGTCACAATGTTACAACATTTTATAAGTTTATTTTAACTATATTATGGATATGATGGATGCCAGAGGAAATTAATCATCTTTGATCTTTCCTGCCAGAATTACATACTTTTGTCACAACAAAGATTCATGCGTCAATAGTTATTAAGTAATTCAAATACATTTATTTATTTTAAATTGAACAATACCATATTAGAAATAATTTGTGTCCTTCATCGTAATGATATTAGATAAATCATTGTGTCACGACTCGATTTCTCAGGTCATCATGATACCTACTTTAACCCACTAATAGGTAAGCTAAGCCATAATCCAAAACGATAAGTAAAAGGCTAACGAGCGGAAGATAAAGGGAATCAAGAATGATATCAACAATGACAAATAATAAGCTGAAGCAAAAAAGACATACTTATATAGCATACGGTACAAAAGAGAGAAGAGGACAAAATATACAAAAGAAATCCCTCCCAAGACCTGGTTAGGCCAGTAAAAGAGCCACTATAACCAAAAAGAAGAGTACTAGACAGTATCCAAAATATATATATACACAGTAATCTCAAAAATACAAAAGAAAATCACTGAAGCTGAAGGATGAGGGTCAGCTCCGGACTCTAGAAAGCTAACTCTATCTCCGAATAAGTAGAAGGCCCGAGGATAACGTTAGCGATGGTGGATCGTACTCTGATCTGCATCAGAAAAAAGATGCAGAAGTGTAGTTTGAGTACCAAAACAATGGGTAATCAATAGGTATTATCGGCGGACTGAGCTCAAATATAGTAAAAGCATAAATAAAGTGTGAGAATGTAAGCTAAGATGGACAGTAAAAGGAACATATGTAAATAATAAGTTATGCTAGGCAAATGTGATAACGGAAGTAAGTAACTCGACAAATGAAAGTAACGGCCTAGCTATAACCTAACTGGATCCCCATAAGGCCAGAAGGCAAACACAAGAAGACAATTACCCTACCGATCCCCCATAAACCTGGTTGGTAGAAACAAGCAGAAATCTAAAGTAAGAATCATAAATAACAGTAATAAACTTATAACAAGCCAAGATGGGTGATATGCGCATGGTATACTCCTCTCTCAGTTATAACCTTTAAACTTACCAGTCTCAAATAACTTTCTTGTCTCAGATCCATAATGAAAGTATATATACTGGACTTAAACTGAAACTATTGGATAATAATAAGAGGCTAGACACAAGGCTCGAATAGGAAATAAAGGATAATAACAAGAGTTCAAATGATCTATATAAAACCGTTGGAACTCCCAGTCTAGAACCATGTACAACTACCAGAACTCCCAACAATAGCTATAAATGAATGCCAAAACTCAAAAATTATATCATAGACAGATGCCGAACTCGAATCAAAACTCATAAGTAGAAATCGTAACCATAATAGAACATTTCATAAGGAGCAAACCATACCATAAATTGATGTCGGACTCATAGCAGAACTCATAGATAAGCATAAAGTAGCTAGCGGAAATCCATGTTTTCCAAGCCTATCTTTAATCCATTTATCCACAAAGTTCAATCTCAGGAGGTTAAATCCACTAAGGCTAGACAGGTTCCAATTACTAGGTCAAGGAGGTGCAGTCAAGGATCAATTACAACCTTACACAGGAAAAAGAAGCTAAGCATGCATGTAATTAAGTACAAGTCATACCCAAACCTAAGGTAATAGCCTAAGAAAGCCGTCATATGTCTAACTAAGCCTAAAGGAACTTCATTCAAGACATTCTATCTAAGAAGAGCAGTGGGGCCCACTACTGATCCCAATAACCCAACCAAAGGCATGCACATACCCAAATCTAGGCCAAGGCTCCCCAATCCCGCCCCAAGGTACCATAAGCACTAATTCTAGTACTAAAGGATGATAGTACACTAACCTAAGGGATAACAGGCCTAAATTCTACCTAAAAGGGGGGCCCTAACCGGCTAAATAAGGCGTAAAATGCTAAAACAATAATTGAGCCATCAATTCCCACCCAAAGCTAGCACAATACTACACTAATACCATAATTAAGCAAAGTCTAGAGTTTGAATGAAACTCAATGATGCTGACTATCAAAAACAATTCTCTCTTTAAGTGAGAGAAAATAATCATCTTTCCCTCTACATTCTCTATGAGATAACCATTATGGGTACCACCGGTATAGCTTTCCCACCATCGGTGGAGGTTCTTCGTCTTTCAAAATCTTCAACCAACGTTCATGCAAGTACTCTGCAATCCTTATCCTCCATTACATTATTATATACTTCAAGGAATGAGGCGATTCCTATTGTTATGTCAATAGAATAGTGGAATTGGTTCCAACGCATTGCTAACCAAGTGAATTTGGGAATAATTCAGGTGTTAACTATACAACGTAATAGTGATAACTATGTACCAATTGCGCAGCTCAATGAGCAACAAAATCAGCTCGACAATACTCAAAGGGATCAAAATTAGCTAGGTGATACTCACAGGGAGGGTACTCATAATAATTTAGTAGCTTTGAGGATAGGAGATGCTGTACATGTTGAATTTATGCATAAATTGAGCTCTGCTAGTGCAAATAGTGATGCAATGGTGAAATCCCCAATTTCTAGACATGCAATTGGTGTTAATTCTGGAATTAAAGCATATGGTATAGATGCAAAGGCTATAGAGTTGTTGAATATTGCTAGATTACCTATTCCAAAACAACATATTGATGGCAGAATCGCGAAGGATATTGGTAATCATGTTTCTCCTCTTCTTATTCCTTATAATGTGATTGCTCGAATTAGGACTCATGAAGTTATGAATTAGATGAATCCCCTGAATATTAGTCCTCCTACTTTTACTACTAAGGATGGTTATCCTACTGTGATTTTTAAAAGAGAAGATTATATGGTAAAATTAGCTGAAAGGTGTAGATATAATCTAATTGGAAAGTTCACTCACACTATGCCTAAAATGGACATTATTAAAAGGGAGTTTTTACTGTAAACTGAGCTAAAAGGTGGTGTGAAGCTGACTCTATTTTAATTCAAGACACTTGTATATAGACCTGGATAATGCCTATGATAATGCGATAATTTGTTCCAAAGGCAAAATGCACATAGAGGGACAGTTAATGAGGATACAAGTTTGGAATCCTACCTTTAAACTTAAGAAAGAAACACCTTTAGTTCCTGTGTGGGCTATATTACCTGAGCTCTCATGGCATTGCTACTGTTTGGATGTGGTTAGCCCATTATTAGCATAGATTGGGAAGGTTCTATTCCTTGACATAGCTACCTATAAGAAGACCAGGAGAAGTGTAGCTAAGGTAAAGATTCAGATTGACTTTACTAAACCTAGGCCCCAGCAGGTATGGATGGGATATGATGCTAATGAGCATAGAGAGGGCAAATGGCAATCTATTTAGTATGATTGTTACTATTGTAAACATCAGGGACATAGTAATTTGGTGTGTAATATCAAGAGAAGAGATGTAGATAACAATAAAAGAAAGATAGTGATAGATAAAAGAGGAGACATGGCGCATGATATCAGAGAGACTTGGATTCAGAAGGAAGACCAGGAAAGCAAACATGAACAAGAGAGCATAAAGGGCACCAATCAACAATGGCATAATCAGAGGAGAAAAAAAAGAAGATATATTCCTCATCAGCAGCAGCAAATTTGCAGACATAAGTCCCCTCAAGGTGTATCAAATTCAACTAGAAGTATTCCTATTCCAGTAGAAGATGAGGCCAATTTATCACTTACATAAAGCCATACCATATCTTAGGACATCGAGACCATCATAAATGAAGGAAATCTATAGAATCAGCAGGTAAGTGTCAATCATGTTGTAGAGGAAAACTCACAAGAGAATAAGGGACAACTAAAGGATAATCTAGTTCATGCAAGTACTCAGCAAGTTGTTTCTAATATAGTTCGGATTTGAGCAACTTATATTGACACTAAAAGAGTTGTAGTGGATATGGAGGATGCAGTTACAATGTCACAAAATGTTCAGTGTACTCAAACAGATACAAATGGATAAGCTATCCAACCTCATCCACCAAAAGTTTGTAAGGAGAAAACTCTAATTATTGTTGTGAAAGATACTGGACAACCAGGTCATACTGTGAAATCAAACTTTTTTAATAACAAGTCCAACTTGGGACTTAGTAAGAAAAGGAAAGATAGCATTAAAAGAAGATAAGAAAAGCAAGTACAAGAAGTGCAGCTGCAAAATACCTTTAATTTGCTCTATGACCAAGATAATAATTGTTCTTTGTAGGATAAAGAACATTCTACTACAAATTCTAAGATACATATGCCTGATCTTACTGATGATTATAGAGTGGTTCACTCTTAGGAGAAAGACATGCCTATGGAGGAGGAATATGATTCTGAAGAAGAAATGGAATAACAGGTGGATGAGAAAGCTTAGAGTGATAATGATCATCACAAGGATGTTTAGAAAATGATAGAGCACTATGGTTTATCACCCAGGGATAAGAGGAAGAAGTATGAGAACACTAAAAGGTATGCAGGGCCAAGTCTCAAGCTAAGCACAATCATGATTAACACTCTTAGTTGGAATGGTAGGAGCATTAATACACAGGGTGTATTAGAAAGGCTCCAACATCTCAAGAAGATGCACCAATTGTCCATGATGACAATTTTAGAACCATTTGTTGATAATTCTCATATTTTCTTTTGTTAATCTTAACTCCACATGGAGCAAGTGGTTTGTAATGATAAAAGATCTGGATTTTTTGGAGCCATAAGTTGATTGTAAAATTCTAGACAAAGATGATCAACAGCTAACCTGTAAAGTTAAACATATTGTACATCTTAAGGTATTCTTATTTACCTTTGTATAAGCTAAGTGTCAATAGTAAATAAGAAGACTACTCTGGGATAGACTCTTACACTATTCTAATTGTACTTAACCTTGGTGTGCTCTTGGAGACTTCAATGTTATAACTGAAGTGAAAGAAAAACTAAGAGGGAAACCATACAATATGAATAGGAGTTTAGAGTTCATTACAGTAATAGAAACATGTGGTCTAACTGATCTAGGATTCCAAGGAGAAAATTATACATGGTGCAATCATAGAGCTGGTACAGCTAGAATTTAGAAGAGGTTGGATAGGGTAATGATGAATGATAAGTGGCTTGATGAAATGACTACTTCCAATATTACTCATTTGTCTTTAGCAAGGTTTGATCACTGTCTTTTATTGTTGGAAATTTATCACAGAGGGGACAATCCAGTGAAATATTTCAAATTCTTACACTATTTGATAGAGCATAATATTTCATCATAAGTTAAAGAGGGTATATCATACTTTGAGTGTATGGTCCAGGAAAGAATATGGAGACATCTATAATGCAGTTAAAGAATATGAAGAGAAGGTCCAAATAGATGAGGCTGGAATTATTCTATATAACACTGAGGCAAATAGAGCTAAGCTCAACTGTACTACAAGTGAATACATTAAATATTTAAAGGTAGAGCGGTCTATTCTTAAGCAAAAAACTCTACTACAGTGGTTTAAGGTGGGATGCAAACTCCAAATACTTCCATGCCTTAATAAGAGGAAGAAGAAGAAGACTTTTTATTCATCAAGTTACTGATGAGCATAGTGAATGTATTCGAGGGGATGATAACATTGCATAGGCAGCCTGTGAACACTTTGAAAAGATTTTCACAGGAGAAAATAAGATGATTGATGATGAAATTTTGGAGGTTATTCCTAAAATAGTTACTGAGAAACACAACCAACTCCTCAAGGCTTTACCCTCTATGGAAGAATTGCATCATGTAGTATTTTCAATGAATCCTAATTTAGCAGCTGGCCCTGATAGTATGAGTGTCAAATTCTTCCAAGCTTATTGGACTATTATATGCCAGGATTTACTACAAGTGGTACATTATTTATTATATGGCAACAGTATGCCCAGGTACTTTTCTCATGCATGTCTAGTTTTACTACCAAAAGTACCTAATCCCAACAAGCTATTAAAATATAGACCTATTAGCCTCAGTAACTTCACAAACAAAATCTCCAAATTGCTTTGTAACAAACTAGCCTCTATACTATCTATATTGATATCTAAAAACCAGTCAAGTTTTATTAAAGGAAGGAGTATATATGAAAATATAATGCTTGCCCAATAAATTATACATGGTATTAAAAAGCCTACAGTAGGAGATAATATGGTTATTAAAATAGACATGGATAAGGCATATAATAGGGTGTCATGGTCTTACACTTACCTGGTGATGAGAAAAATGGGCTTTGATGAGTGATCATTGATTGGTGTGGAAGGTTATTTTAAATAATTGATATTCAGTGATTGTAAATGGAGTTAGGCATGGATTCTTCCACTCTACAAGGGTATTGAAACAAGGTGATCCACTCTCATCTGCCTTATTTGTCATTGGTGTTGAGGTGTTATCAAGACTGTTGAATAAAATGAATTAGCACTACCTATATAAGGGTTTCAATATGCAGCAAAAAGGATCTCAAGTTAATCACCTTAGTTTTTCTGATGATGTTATAGTATTCTCTTCCACATCCAAGCATTCTCTTCAACTCATTATGAAAAGGCCGCAAAAGTATGAGACTTGTTCAGGTCAACTGATCAATAGAGATAAGAGTCACTTTATGCTACATGAGAAAACACCTGGTGATGTATCTTATAGGTTTCACTATGAAGGAAAGCTCTATCAATTATTTTGGTTTTCCAATGTATATTGGATGCAGAAGGATGAGTTACTTTTCCAATATAACATCTAAAGTACTCATTAAGATAAGAGGCTGGCAGAGTAAACTTCTCAGTTATGGATGCAGAATCACACATATCAAGCTTGTATTACAATCCCTTCATATTCACATTCTTTCAGCTATGTCTCCTACAAAAAACACTCTCAAGTAGATTAAAAGCCTCACTACTGATTTTTTTTTGGGGATGGAATAAGGATAAGAAGAAGTACCACTAGGCTAATTGGGATACAGTTAGCTACTCTTATACTAAAGGTGGTATTGGAGTAAGGCAACTAGAAGACATTTGCTTGGCTATTCAATACAAGTAGTGGTGGAACTTTAGAACAAAAAGGTGTTTATAGAGTGAATTCCTGAAAGTCAAGTATTGTCAAAGATCTAACCCTGTGATCAAAAAGTGGGCTAAAGTCAACTCTTTGGTCTAGAAATACATCATGCATAACAAGGTGGAAGCTGAAAAATGCATTCAATGAAGAATCAGTTCTGGCACCTGCTGTTTTTGGTGGGATGATTGGATGGGTATAGGTGCTTTGGCTAATCACAAACATTTTGAGCTAAGCCTGCCAATATTACAGTAGATAAGTTCCTAGTAAATGGCAAATGGAATGCAACTATGGTAAGAAAACATGCTCCTCCTGCTTTGATCTCTAAGATTCTTGCTACACCTATTAAATATCAAGCAAATATGTCTGATCAACCTATTTAGAAACTTAATTCGACTTAATGTTTTACTTGCTCCTCTGCATGGGACCTGGTAAGAAAGAAAAGGAACCATGCTCTTAGTAATACACATATCTGGAGTAGATATATTCCTTTTAAGGTGTTATTTTTGGTTTGGAGAGTTCTCAAAAACAAACTTCCTACTAATGATAAAATTACAACTTTTGGATAATAAAGTGTTGCTTGTTGTTGTTGTAATGCTCCTAATATGGACACAAATGATCATATATTTATGTACAGCAATCTAGCCAATACTACTAGGCAATTTTTTTCTAGTAGTCTGGGTATATAGCAGTTATACCTTTGCCTAATTTGTTAATGAAATGGTGGTGTATCAAACCTCATAATGAGGTACACAAAAACCTATTACAAGAAGTACTTGTATTCTTATGCTGGAATTTATGGAAGAATAGGTGCTCTTGCAAGTATGGAGGAAAGAAATCCAGTGGTACTAGAATCAGACTAGCTAGTTATAAAAACATTCACATGTTACTTTCAACTACATTCCCATATATTACTTGGTCAAAAAACTGGAGTGGTTTAATCCAAAAGATGGAGAAATATCAATCTGAAGTAAGAATAACACATGTTTGCTAGACTAAAGCTACTATCTATCAAGTTAAACTCAACACAGATGGCAGTGCTTTGACTAATCCTGGAGATATAGGGGCAGGAGATATTCTGAGAGATCACAAGGGCAATTTGATTCATGCATTTGCTGCTCCACTGGGAACGGATACCAATAACCAGGTAGAGTTACAAGCTTCTATTATAGAAATCACATGGTGTATTCAGCATGGGCATAAGAAGGTGATACTAGAGGTGGATTCTGAGTTACTAGTTAAATGGTTGAAAGTTGATATTCAACCACCTTAGAGTATTCATCAGTATATTGTTGAATTACAGGACTTAGTACTATTATTGGAATCATTCCAACGCTAGCATATTTATAGAGAAGCTAACTTTATTGCAGATGTTTTATCTAAACATAATCATCAGGTAGCCACTATACATCACTACTACTATGTCCAACAAGTGCCTCCTGAAGCTAAAGGTTACTTAAGAATGGATAAATTGGGCATGGTTAGCTTCAGAAGCATTAAAGGGAGAAGGATCAAGATACCTCCATAACTGAGCAGGATTCCAGTAGCATGAACGGACCTCTAATAGTTGTTTCTTTTAATAGAACTAGTTGTAGTAGGTTCCTTTCTGCATGGGAGGGAGTTGATGTTTCCTTAGTAGGAGCATTGATTCTAGTACCACCTTGTTTTTAGGAGGTAAGGTTTTATGTCCTCCTCCTGTATTTATTCTTGTGTGATTAATAAAATTCTATTTTTGAAAAAAAAAAAAAAAAAGTCTAGAAGGAGGGTAATAAAGTTCTATTTTTGAAAAAAAAATAGCACAGTCTAGAAGGAGGGTAAGCCAAGCTTACCTGGACACCGCCGAAAGCTTGTCAAATCCTCTACACCATTGATTTTCCCTTCTAAGAAGCCTCTTACCACTACCACGAAGATAATGACGTGAAAACGCTCATAATCACCTCTCTGAGTCTAAACCAACTTCAATTATCGATTCACACACTAGTTTTGAGCTCCCGAGGGTCTACTATGGTGGTTTTGACTTAAAATATAAGTTGGAAAAAGAGAGGAATGAAATATATATATATGTACCAGCGATGGCCGCTTTAGCGGCTAAATGACCGCTAAAGCGGCTAGGTGGTCGCTTTAGCAACCAAGCCTCAGCTGGCCAGTCTCTAATAAAGCGGTTAGAGCCGCTTAAGCGATTGCCGCTAAAGAGGTCTCTACGATGCTAAAGCGGCTGCACCAGATAATTTGGCACCAGCGAAATTTGACAAGTCCTGACGGACTTCGATCAGGTGATAGAGATTGGTTCAGAATCCCATGCATGTAAATGAACTATGCTACCCTACCAAATTTGGTATTCCAGTCTCAATGGCACAATCAAAATTTCTATCCGAGGTCTTTTTGATAAAAAGTAGGTCCCACACCCCAGGGGTTATTGTAGCCAAAATCCACCAAATATCCCAAAATGAGTCCAAAAGCCTTGGCACCCAGACCAAGGGTCCCCCTAGCCTAAAATCAATATTTTGGGGCTGATGAGACTGTCAGAATCGGTATACAAGGCTGTTTTCCAGAAGTTCTGGCTTGAGACCCTATTCTTAACAACGAAAGCTCTAAAACAGGGAAATGACTCTAAAATCCAAATAAGTTGCCGATAACCATACTGTCAGTCCCAGTAAGTCACGAATGACCTTGGGCAGCTATAAGAAAACTTTAAATGCAGAAAAAGCACGAAAATGTTGAAAATGACCTGGAGGGTCATTACAAAAGTCACTAAGTGATATGATAAATCTCATACTAAGGGATCCTTAATATAAACCTAAGGTCGTGTACATAGATAATGAGGCTGACTATAGGTAGAGTGGGTATTCTAGGCTAAGGCTCAGTTCACAATTCTATCCTAAATCCGTTAAACATGCCAATTCAAGATGCACTAGCTATAAACCTATCCTAGAACCGCCACCTAGCATGCAATCTATACATTACACCATCTTATAGAGAAGAGTAGACCGTAGCCTACCTTGTAGCCGAACCATAGTCTTGAATAGTCTACAAATTGCTCGTCTCTACTCCATGATATCAAAATTTCATCTATCTATTAAATCAATAAACTACACGTTAATACAAGTAAAATAAGACTCGTATTGCAATATAAAAGTTTGGGCCCAAAATCAGATCAAGAATTGGCCCGTGATTCCAATATTGAATTTGCCACAATGTCCCTCAAAGGACAATGAATTCAAGATGAAAAGTTGAGCACAAATGGAGTCCCAATTGGGGCTCAAATCATCCCCCAAATGAAAAGGGAAAACAAGAAAGAAATTGAGAAATTTACGGAGAATTAGATTGGAAACATACAAGGAAACTAATGGGAAATGACCACCTCAACGTCCTCATCCCAATCCCAGCTTCAATTAGAGAATATCCCTCTAAAATCAAGATCCCATAAGTGAAAAGGGAGGTTTTAAGCTTTAGAACAATGTTTAGAATTTGAGGTAATGAAAAATATATAGATACTACCGATGGAGGTCAAATGATCATTAAAGCCATCAGGGACTGCTAAAGCCACTACCGCTAAAGCCGTCAGGTGCCGCTAAAGTTGCTACCGTTAAATCCATCAGGGGATGCTACCACTAAAGACATCAAGGGCCGCTAAAGCCGTCAGAAGCTGCTAAGCCGGCTACCGCTAAAGCCTTCAAAGGCCTCTATAGTTGCTACCGCTAAAGTTGTCACACCAGCAACTTAGGCACCAATAATTTGCTAGGTCCCAACAAACTCCTATCGGGTGCTCAGGATTCATTAAAAAACCCGTGCATGCAAATGAACTATGGTACCCTACTAAATTCGACAATTCGAACTCAAAATAACCATTGAAATTTCCATCCAAGATTATTTTGTTAAAAAGTGGGACCCACACCCATTGTTGTATTTTTATCAAAATCCACCCAATAGCCCAAAAGAAGCACAAAAGCCTCGGGACCTGGACCAAGGGTCCCCCTAGCCTAAAATTCATGTTCTAGAGCTGACGAAACTGTCGAAATTCTTATCCGAGGTCATTTACTAGAAGTTTTGGTCCAAGACCAATTTCATAACTTCAAATGCTCCAAAATAGAAAAATAGGCTGAAAACCTAAATGAACTACCCAAAAATTGAACCGATGGTCCCGACAAGTCATAAATAACATGTAGCTACTATATGAAGACACGAAACACTTAAAATATACAAAACTAGAGAAAATGACCTCAAGGGTCATTACAACATCCACTACTAAAAGGACTTTCGTCCTCAAAAGTCAATAGATATAAAGAACTTGAAAATTTGAAAAGACAAGTTACTAGGCTCGCATACCCTGCAAGGATTTTTCAACACTTCCAAAGGATTTTTCTAAAGGTATCCCTTAACCACTCACTTCCTTACTTCAATTTTTTAAATAATCACAAACTCATCCTCAACAACCAACTGGCCTCC
Organism: Capsicum rhomboideum; assembly: GCA_031232105.1. Lineage (NCBI taxonomy): Eukaryota > Viridiplantae > Streptophyta > Magnoliopsida > Solanales > Solanaceae > Capsicum > Capsicum rhomboideum. The sequence continues at coordinate 19,810,177 of CP124719.1, read as the reverse complement.
AACTAAAATGAGCTCAACCAAAGTACGCAAGCCCAAAACCAAAGCATACCAACATCACACCAACACGAGAACAACTAAGCAAATACTCCACCAGGCTAAAGATATGACAATGCAAAAACCATACAACCAACTCCAAACTCCAAATCTAACATTCTCTTGTCTTTCCAAACCTGCTGCTTACTTTGAACTACACAAAATCTCCCCAGCATCATCTGAGTCCTATATGCGTAATACACCACACTAACCTTTAAAGACTAAAGCAGACCAGCCAAAAATCCACACAGATTAGCGTATGAATAATACCCTATAAGGTTTTACCTGACTACTCAAATGGTGGTGACCAATGTTTGCAATCTCTACCAAAGCCACTAACTGGTCCCGATAACCCTCGAAACCCCTAGTCATGAGTTCGAAGCACAACCTCTCATGACAAAATGATTCGCCCTGGAATGCCCCACCGACTATAGGTGAAATCATGCTAAGCCCAACTCGAGTACACTTCTGGTTTGAATTAGCTTCTCCCGATTGTATTTTTTCTGAGATGAAAGAAAAATTGGTAATTTGTCTTTTCAGAGCTATCACCCTAATAAAAAAAATATTCTTGTGGTAGGCCCTGTTCCTCTGAGTAGACTATTAAAATTTTGACAAAAACTAAGAACTAAAGTCAGAAGCAGTAGAAACTAGCACCATGTGCCAATGAACCATCTCTCAAACATCTATATAAGATAATCTCCATGCACTAAAGAAAACTGAGTCTATTGGTAAGGAGCAGGCTTAGTCAGCCTGTCAATAAATGTTCAACTAAATTAAAACCTCAAAATGGGGGTTGCAACTAAGTTACACGATCCATAGCTATAATCTCAACACCAGAGCTGAACCACTCGGCCTCAACCATCCAAATAGATCCTGTTGATGAGTAAGTATACACATATTGAAATCTAGCACAACTTTCAAATTGTTATTTAAAAAGTTAAAAATCACAACTGGAGCCAACATGTCTTTACTAATGTCAAATACCTATTCCAATCTCACTTTTATGAACTAAGAATATACCAAATGGTCCCTGTAATGGTTGAAACTAAAATATCATCGAACACATAATCACAATGGAGAAAAACCATAAGCTAAATATATGAGCAATCAAATCCATACCCGCTGAGGGGGACAACATATCAAGGCATAATTAAGAACTTACTGGGACTGCAAAGAGTCCTAACGATGGCCAAATTTTGAGCAACTTAGATAAAATGGTTACTGATACTCATTCCCTAGAGTCACACCCTTTGGTTGCCGACAAATGATACACATGAACATACCACCAAGTAGAAGCATTCCATGAAGTCACACTAGGTTGAATAATTCCTGAAATGAGTAATTACTGAATTCACCCATTTAGACCTCCCTCAACTCAACTGAATGATGAATGACATCATAGAAAGATCAAAGTACCCAACTCAATACCAGCACCAATATCAAGACTACTACCGAGTGACAATCTAGGCAGACCAAAAGAACAAACCTCAGCTTACCAACCTTAGGAATGGGCTATAGAAAAGGATCGTCAATGCTAAAATCACAACATATCATGGAAGTCTAAATATTATTCCACACTAACCCTCGCGATAACCAACCTCACCTAACTAACAGAATAAGAAGAACCAACCACGGTTCAAAGCCAGACGGATAAGAATCACAAGAAAGGGATACTAACTAGATAACGCTAGTCTAGCCGTATATCATGCATGGATCAATCAAAGTTAAAATAATAACATAGAAACAATAGTATAAAGTGTAGGTGGTACAAAATGAAAAACAACCAGTACCACTCTAGGATCACATCAAGGATAATATGCCAAAGGAAAGGGGATTTACCCAAACATTACACCCCAAGACAATCACAATACTGATCCACTCAATCCACTACTAAAAGAAAATATCTACGGGGGGTAGTCACGTATGCATATATCTACACAAAAGCTTACAACAATCAATATAGTAATATCAAGACATAAGAACACTCATGAGTATGACCCAACTAAATTTAAATAGAACTAAAAGGTAGCAAAATAAATTGCACCTATGAAGATGAAACCTAAAGCCATGGTCCATGGACTGCCCGAAGGAGTATGAATTTGAATGCGCCTGACCTCGAGCTAAGTATCTGAATGACTAACTAAAGTACTAAGGGCACCACCTCTAACCAAAAGTTCCACAACCCTATGAGACTGGTCTGACTGATAGATAATCTCTCACTGGGGATACTCTCTGGACTAATAACCTATCTTCTTACAATCGAAACAAACCCCTAAAGCTATGACCTAATGAGAAACTAGATCTGACCCCAACTGGCTAACCAACTCACTCCTGGGACACTCCCTAAACCAATGATCAACCTCTCCTTAATCTTCACATTCCCCTGGAACTCCTGATTAATGTACCTGCTAACCTAGAACGACTTCCACGGCCTGAAGACCTAGATTGAGAACCCCATAATGCCTGATCAAAACTGTGTACACTATGACCACTGTGACCTATCTGAGAGCCACCTATAATATGAGGTGCTACTTGAATAAACCTATTAGGCTATAAGTGATACTGACCTCTGCTGGGAGGATCCCTACTTCCAAATAGAATACCACTAACACTATACTGCTGACATGGCCTCTTACTGCCACCTTCATATGTCTCAAGACGTGCCCTATCTATAGTCCTCGCATAATCATCAACCTGAAGAAAAGTAGATCTAGTCGATATCAAATGCTCCGATGCCAAACAGTGTGGTAATGCTATCACTCTAACAAATCTACACACCATTTTATGTTTTGTAGGATTTAATGTAAAAGTATGCCTAGCCCACTCGAGAAACCCTATCTCATATTCTAAAATTTATAAGGTTCCCTGCTGAATACCTATAAACCCAACTCTAGCCTAAAAACCACTCGATGTACCACACACCACCTCTGCTGTGAAGTATCCACAAAATTACTCAAAATACCTAACATGGTGTCCTGAAAAATTGAGGTTGTCACAAATCCTGCTGGAGCCTAGGATGGCCCCAGACCCTCCGATTGATGCTGAAGATCCTCAATACCAAGCTCTAATTATCTGGTATGAGTATGAATTGAAACTATGGTAACACATGTAGAGGTCTCATTCGTATCTATCGACAACCTCATGCTATCTATCTGATAAACAGTGGAGTCAAACGAGATACTCAAAAGATTATAGAAGTACAGACACACGATAAGGAGTTAAGAATTGATATTTTCAAGGAATGCCCTATAGCGTCCCAAAGATAGGATAAAAATGTATTTGTACCGATCTGCAGGACTCTACTAGGTACTTTGCCCTTGTACCAACAACACTGGTGAACCTGAGCTCTGATACCAAATTGTTATGACTCGATTTCTCAAGTCATGATGGCACCTACCATAACCCACCAATAAGTAAGTCAACCCATAATCTGAAATAGCTAACAACAGACTAACAAGAGAAAAGAAGAAGTTAACGGAAAATGAGTCTAATAAAAACACTAATATAGAGAATATACCCCCTAAACCTGGTGAGGTCAGTACAAGAGCTACTAACAAAATAAGAGTACAAGGTAAGCATAATATATGTATACAAAACTATTTTCAAAATGCAAAATAAAGATTAGTCCAGGAACTGAGGAAGAATAGGAATAACTCCGAACGTCAAGAGCTCATCCCAAATGTATGATTTGTGGCAGCTCTGTATGATGCACACTTCAGTAGTGAGAACTCGTACTAGCTATGATCTGTAGGGTACAGAAGTATAGTATGAGTACCAAACACGAGTTACTTAGCAGGTATCGACCGACTAAGCTCTAAAAATAGTGCAAGTATAAATAACTTGTAAAGCAAGAATATACATTACAAATAGCTATCTATGAAATGAAACATGATAAAGTTAATGAAGAAATAAGGATAAGTTATCACGCACTACCAGTTATTAGAGATAAAAGCATGATACAATCAGTAGCTAGATAATATACAAAATAGAGTGAAGAAAGAGATATACAATATATAATAGTAGTAGGAAGGAAGAATGTGATATAAAAAGAATAGGTAGAGAAAAATAAATAGACAATAGTGCTATAAATATAACCAAACGTGAAGGTACTACCCTAATAGAGCAGTCGAACATTACAAGGATTATAAGTATTAAGGGAGCTAACTCTAGAATAATAAGAATATCTAACTGAAATGTGAATAATCATAAGTTAGTCTAAGAATAATAAATCTTACCATAATAAGGAGTAAAGAAACTCAGAAGTGTTCCTACAACCTCTGGTACCAATCCATAACCAGCCTTCCATGAACTATATATTAATAATTGAATAATAATGTAACCGGCTATCCCAGATAAATAATAACCTAATCGAACCTCCATAAGCTCAGACGACACAAACAAACACTCAGCAAACAATAACCATAACTTGTACCTATACAACCCCCCATAAGACCGATAGATACAAACACCAAATAATTATACTGGTGATAGTCAATTCACATGAACAAACAAATGCAATGTAAACCAATATTGTCATACTTACTGAGTGCCAAACTATACTAAGTATAAACACCTCCTTCAGCTCACCGACTCGTAAGGCAGGACCTATGAATATCTCCTCTTCTTTTATATGGTCCCAAGACAGAGGAATCCATAGAGGACTCGAGATATTCATATATATTGCCTGGTCCTGAACCAGACTTCCAATATCCATCATAATAAATCTGCCTGGTCCTGAACCAGACTTCCAATATCCATCATAATAAATCTACTCCATACAGTACTAGAGAGAAATAGGAGTAAAAAATGGTGCTCAGACTTGAACTGATGTTAAATAAGTAGACATCCATAAAATCTGATGCCCAACATCTAATTCATGACTAAAATTCTAAGAAAATGTAGAAAAGAGTCAAAATCTCCCTCGACCGAAGTGAGTAAGTAGTGTTAAAAAGAGTGGACCAAGAATGGACCAGAATTAGCCTCGGTCTAACTTTTCAGAGTAGTATGTTTAGTTTAAAAGGTCATAATCCAATAATAAGGGTTGTATGACTTCCATTTTAAAAGAAATAATTTAAAAGTGAAAATTGAGAATAAATTTATTTTTAGAAAACAGTAGTAAAGTCAAGGTTTTAGCTGAAATCGTACCTGTAAATAAGCATGAACACGTCTAAATATATGCATGCCATCACCAATATCCAATCAATAGAAAAGTAAATACCTAAGCATCTATAAACTAAGTCACAGCTCTATCAAAGCATAAAGGCCTAACCTGGTGTCCAACTAGTCTCATAACCAAGGCCTCGAGCCTAAGAATATACAATTCACCCGAATAATAACATTATAACTCAGCAAGACTAAGTTAATACAAATATCAATCTACGAGGAGGATCTAATCGGTCTTATGGGGGTTGTATAGGTGCATGTTATGGTTGTTGTTTGAAGAGTGTTTGCTTATGCCTTCCGGGCTTATGGAGGCCCGATTAGGGTTTTGTTTGTCTGGGCTAGCTGGTTATATTATTATTTGGTTATTATTGTATAGTTCATAGTGGGCTGGTTATGGATTGGTGCTTGAGGTTTTTGGTATGCTTCCGAGTTTCTTTACTTCTTATTGTGGTAAGATTCATTATTGTTAGACTATATTATGACTATTTTCATTTCGGTTAGAGACTATGATTATGCTAGATTTATCTTTCTTATTTTTTATGATCATTGTGATATTAGACTAGCTCTCTCAGGGTAGTACCTTCGCGTTTGGTTATCTGTATAGCGCTGTTGTATATCTATTCTTCCCTACCTATTCTTGATAAATCACTTCCTTCCATCCTACTACTATTGTCTATTGTATATTCTTTTCTTCACTCTATTATTGTATATTGTCAAATAATTACTCAGTCCTTCAGTTTTCATGATTTAGAACGCTTTTAGATAAAGAGCCTATCTTTCAGTTTTTGAATAGCAGTATTATTGAACATTTTAGTACATCAGTTTATATTCAGTTGGGAGTAGTACCTAGCAACAAGCAGACGCAGGGATGAAGGCTCACCTATTAGTTAAACTAGGACCTTTAGTAGAAGTCCTTAAGTCCAAGAACTACGGCACCATCATAGGTTCTCAAGGGTCAAGGCTTGACCTATTAGTCCTTTTTGGACATCAATTTAGTGGATCCACGTTAGTATGTGTTCATACCCTTGGCAAGGTATAGAGCACCTTTCCAATTAGGGTTACAGGTTAGACCCTAGTTAGCTTAGATTGGGGTATGTCAGTTAACAGTAACTCCCACAGTTTAGACTCAGACCTCGCATGACCTTGTATTCAGTTTATTCAACATATTTTATAGTTGCATGTTTATTACTTGGTCATTGCATCAGTTTACATATTTCAGCTCTATGTTCTACTTATCATGCCATCTTTAACATATTCAGTTCATATAGTCTAGTGCATATCCCGCATGCTTAGTACAACTAAAGTACTGATCACATACTTTCTTTTATGCTATATTATTTTATAATATGTTCAGACATTTAGTATCCAGCTCGTGGTTAGCACGATCCCCTACCTAAATCAGCAACAGAGTTTTGTGAGTCCTCATCATTCGAGGGCTAGTTTTCAGTATCTTATTTATGCTATTACTTCAGTTTCGGACAACTACAGTTAGCTGGGGCCTTGACCCAACAACTCATCTTAGTAGAGGCTTTCAGACAGTCAGATAGTATATTTTTAGCTTTATGGTTCTTGATTAGAGGTTTTTATGTTGATCTAGTATTGGATTTTTTTACATTATCCATCTTTCTAGCTTTTACATAATATTTATTCTATTATTTTAGTACTTTTAGTGATAAGAACCATGTTACGACTAGGAGATAGTCTCAGGTCGTGATAGCTTTGTGCAGGGTTTCTCTTCTATTGTGAATTCTTTGACCAAGTTGACTCAGAAGAAGATTGTATTTTAGTGGTCGGATGCTTGTGAAGAGAGCTTTCAAAATCTCAAAGAGTTATTGACTTCATCCCCTACCTTGAATTTTTCTAAGGAGGGCATAAGTTTTACCATGTTTTCTAATACTTTCGATGTTGCTTTGGGTGTGGTGTTGATGTAGGAGGGTAAGTGCTTCTCATCAGTTAAAGACCCATGAGAAAAATTACCTTAGCTATGTCTTAGAGTTGGTAGCAGTTGTCTTTTTGTTGAAGTTGTGGTAACATTACTTGTGTGGGGTCCATTATGAGATCTTCTCAGATCATCGTAGACTTCAGTACTTCTTCACTCAGCAAGATCTTAATATGAGACAATAACATTGGATTGAGATGCTTAAGGACTATGATTTCACTATTCTTTATCATCCGAGCAAGGCAAATATGGTTGCGGATGCCTTGAGCCGAAAGGTGACTAGTATGGGGAGTTTATTTCATCTCTTGACCCAGGACAACCTTTGGCCTTAGAGGTTCAGTCTTTAGCTAACTAGTTGGTTAGGATTGATATTTCGACACCTGGGCATGTGTCAACCTTTGTTAAGGCTAGATCTTTTTCGATAGAGCAGATTCAGGTTCATCAGTCTAATGATAATCGATTGAGAGTGATTTGTGATAAGGTGTTGAGTGATGAGGCTAAGGTAGCATCTCTTTATTCTAATGGTGTTTTGAGGATTAGTGGTTGAGTTTGTGTGCCAAGAGTTATTGGATGGGTTAGATTGATCTTGAAGGAGGCACATGGTTCTAGATATTCCATTAACCCAGGGGCGACCATAGTGTACTATGATCTAAAACAATATTATTAGTGGGGTGTTATGAAGAAGGATATTGTAGAGTCGTGGTTAAATGTTTGAATTATCAACAGGTTAAGTATGAGCATCAACAACTGGGTGGTACGATGCATAGGATGCCCATTCCAGAGTGAAAATGGAAGCGGATCAACATGAATTTCATAGCTTGAATACCCCCGACCTTGAGGAAGTTTGACTCCATTTGGGTGATTGTGGATTGATTGACCAAATCAACATATTTTATACCTGTGAAGGTGAATTATAATGCGGAGAAGTTGGCCAAGATCTATAGTATAAAGATTGTCCATTTGCATGATGTTGTTGTATCCATTGTATCTGATAGAGGTACTCAGTTTACCTCAGGTTTTTGAAGTACTATTTAGAGTGAGTTGGGTACTCAGCTTTATTTTATCACAGCTTTTCATCCTCATACAGATGGTCATCCTGAGAGGACCATTTAGGTATTGGAAAATATACTCCGAGCATGTGTCATAGACTTTGATGGTCATTGGGACCAGTACTTTCCCCTAGCGGAGTTTACCTACAACAACAGTTATCATTCCAACATTCAGATGACGTTTTTTGAGGCTTTATATGGGCAAAGGTGTATATCCCTCGTGGGATGGTTTTACTTATTTGAGGTGAGGTCTTGGGGTACAGATTTATTGAGGGATTGGATAGACCGTGTGAGGCTATTAGCTGCCCAGAGTAGGCAAAAAAGTTATGCTGACCGTCGAGCAGACGATGTATCATTCATGATTAGAGATCAAGTTCTGTTGAAAGTTTCACCTATGAAGGGTCTGATAAGATTCAGCAAGAAGGAGAAGCTTAGTTTGAGGTTCATTGGCCCTTTTGAGATCCTTGAGAGGTATAGGAATATGGCTTATAGGCTAGCTCTACCTTCACAACTATTAGTTGCTCATCTTATATTCCATGTTTCTATGTTGAAGAGATACCATCTAGATAAGGCACATGTGATTCTATGGAATTCTGTGTTTTAGACCATGATCTATCCTTTCAGGAGGAGCCTATTGCTATCCTAAGCAGGCTGACTTGGAAGTTGAGGTCTAAAAGTATTGATTCAGTAAAGGTCCAGTGGAGACATTGCCCTATTATGGAGGTTACTTGGGAGGCCGAGTCTGATATGAGATGTAGATAACCTGAGCTTCTTACCACTTCACGTGCTTTATTTACTTTTAGTTCAAGGACGAACTAGTATTTTAGTGGTGGATAATGTAATAACCTTAATTGTTAAGTTTCCCTTTTTTATATGTTTTGACCATTTTTTCCTTCCCTATAATTGTTACATGTTATTTATGAGATGTGAGGATGGTTGACACGGTCCCTAATGCATTCGAGGGTGATTTGGGAGGATTTGAGATTCTTAGAGGCTTTAAAAGCCATGAGTTTGACTTTGGTAAGTATTTTGTGTTTTGAACGTTGAATGGTGATTTGGACAGTTTCTTTAGATCCGAAATATCGATTTTGGGTTATTAGTGGGGTTGGTTCAGGTTTGGAATCTTTATTTTGCATTTCGACCCTTCTTTTTGGAAACTAGTGAAATAAGCCTAAATGGGATCCCGGAGGTTAATTTTTTGTAAATGATCTCTTTTTAAAAATTTGACATTTCTATTGAATCTGAAATGTCAAAAATAGCCTAGTGGAATATATGGTTTATTTCTGTAGGGTCCCAAACCAATCCCGAAGGTCCATCTGGAGATATTTCTAACTTGGAATTCAGTTGATGTTGTTGTTTCTGGTGCATACCAAAATCCTTCTTCGCATTTGAGGGATAGGCCTCGCGTTCGTGGAGAAGGATCTAATGGATCATCGCGATCGTGATGGGGGACACCGCAATTGTGAGGGTTGAAGTCCTTGTTCATCGCGAATGAAAGGAGGGTAACCAGGTTCGTGAAAGGTAACAAAGATCGGCTCGGGTGTCTTGTTTGTATTCACGACAGGGCTACCACATTTATGAATAGCAATCAAATGCACAGTCAATGTTGACCCTCGCGAACGTGAAGGGTTGACAGCGTTCGCAAGGTACTGTTCACAGATCATTATAAATACCTAATTTCTTGCTATTTTTGCCATTTTTGGACCTTGGAGCTTCGGGAAGGGACGATTTCTAGAGTTTTATTTACCATTTGTGCTTGGTAAGCTCCAAACTCTTATTTCCATTAATTTTCATTGATTATATCTTCAAGAACACCTTTTAATCTTGTTTTCAAACTAGAAATTGGGGATTTTTTTGGTAAACTCTTGAAATGGTTTTTCATTGATTTAAGAATCAATTTCAACTCGTTTTAGGCATAGGTTTTTAGCTGTAGACTCCTATGGATATGGAGAACAAGTTTCTAAAATAAAATATTAGTTTTACTCCTTTTAATTTCGAACCCATTTTTGACCCATCTTAAATATAGTCAATATGGGTATCATTATTTTCCTTTTGGTGCGTAGATTATGTTTTTGATAGATTTAGCTTGTTCTGAGGTCTTTCTATAGGGAAAGGCTCTGTGTTTAAAGGTCTAGGCTTGTATTTTGGCACTTCGAGATAGGTTATGACTTAACTTTCTTCAGACTAGGCTAGGTAGTTAATGATCATGTAAGCATGCTATGGGTTAGGGAATTAGCCATGGGAGTTATATCCCCAGATTATTATTATTATTGTGTGTCCAGGGCTTATATGCATATTGTTATTGACTTGATATATTATATATATTGTGTGTTGTTGCCCATGTGGGGGCTAGATTTGAAATCATAAGCCTTATTTGAGCATTAAATGTCATAATTGTTGTTGTGACGCCCGTGCGGGGAGTTGAATAGATATTATGGGCCTTTTTTTGAGCATTATTTGCCTCTATCATGTTAATTTACTCGAGTGAGGGGTTTGAAATGATATTATTGATGTCTTACATGACTATTCTTTCTAGTGGTGTCGAGTGAGAGCTAGTATCATAAATTATTAACATATTGAGTTGATTCTGAGGTCATTTATACCTGTATTGAAGTGATCATTATCTTCATACTGTTTGGTTTCGATCAGTACATCCTCATTTGATCTATACATATTCATGAGACTGGTACCATTGAGAAAACACTTATTTGACAGAATATGAGACACTTTATAAAACACCTACACCGAGGGATGTGCCGGTAAGGTTGATTGGAAAATACTGATTTTTGTAAGACAATGAGACACTTTATAAAATGTCTATACCGAGGGATGTGACGGTAGGGTTGATTGAGACATGAAATGGAGATTATAATAGTATATGGATTGTGAACCCCCCATGGGTCCTATCCTGAAGCATTGAGGCTTGAAAGGTGTATATAAAAGTCCCACCATCACTGTATTGCATTGCATTTGCATCTTTTGTGTTTCTTTTAAGTACACGTTGATATGTACTTACTTTCCTTATATTAAGGAATTGTTAATAAAGACGGTGTAAGCTATCATTTGGGAACTTTTGTTGACGTGCTCATAATATCTTTTACATGTTTAGTTTTCTACTTTGCTCAGTCAGCCTATGATACCTACTGAGTACAAGCTGACCATACTCACTCCTACTTCTATGCCCTTTCGGTACAGATTCCAGAACGAGTACGACCCGCGGTGGCTGATTTGTGTTGTTCGGTGCTGATATTCAAGGTACTGGTGAGCTCCAGAGTTTGGGGCACATTCCGGACCTCTTCTTATCTTGGTTGTCTTTATTTACTTTCGGAGACAAATCTATGTATTTCAGTTATTCAGAGATGTACTAGATACTCTTTACACTTATGGGACTAGTTTTTTGGGCATTTATTATATTTTGTTCAGGCTTCCGCTATGTTTATATATCTTGGCCTAACTTCATTCTAGAAATCTCATTTTTATCTGTTTAATTCATATTTTGATTTCCTTTTCTTTTTGGGTATTTGGATTTCCTACCAAGGCTAGATCGAGGTAGGTGCCATCATGACCTCGATGTTTGAGTGGTGACAATAACTCTTGTGAAAATGGTGCACCATTCCTTTGTTCCTACGTACGTACTCTATAAAATGAAAGAAACAGAGGTTGTGCCCTTAGTATATTAACATGCAAAGGTTTCCAATGTGGAATAGCACCCTCAGTCAAGTGCTAAACAAAATCGTACTCCAAAAGGGGAAGCTCCCTCAGCTAAGTGCTAGGCAAGAGGTACCCCATAATGGATAACACCCACAGCCAACAAATAAACAAGAGGTGTCTTGAAAAGGGCATAGCCCTCAGCCAATTACTGGAAATGAGACTCCTCAAAGGTAGTACCCTAAATTTAGTCTTATGCAATATGTGCCCAAAGCCAAATGGAGAACACTAGAATGCCTATGAGTCCACCAACATCTCTGAAGAAAGCTAGAGCAAATTATAGCCCAGAACTTAATAACACAAATTTTTCTAAGTTGACCGTCACCCCAATTAGGAATAACTTTGGGAGTCTGCAATAGAGGAAAAGTGAGACCAAAAAAACCAACTCTCGACAAGGGTGGAAATTAAATTTCTTTATAATGTGTTGGCTGTTCTGAAATGTAATAAGAGTCAACAAGAGTAACAAACAGAAGGAATAGAAGAATTATATAACTCAACATAGAATCAAATTAGTTAAGCTAGTTGAGACCAGAGGGAAAGAACATAAAGCTACTCTCCAAAACTTTTCCATATATTTTGACCACTCTCCAATGCTTCTCACCTTAAAGAATAATAAGTGGAGTGGCCAGACCCCTTTCAGATTTTTCAATTTTTTGGAATGATCATTCTTCTTTCTTGGATATTGTTCAAGAGAAATGGAATCATAACAAAGCTAAAAATAAGATGTAGAATGTTTGGGTGAAATTAAAAGCTCTCAATCCCCCTTCCCCCCTCCCCTCCCAAAATAATTAAACAAAACGGAATTCCTTGGCATAACACCAAAGATTGAGCAAACACGAGAAATATTGAATACCATTGAACACCAACTCAGAGCCAATTACATTGATGAATTATTAGATAATGAGAATGAACTATTAATAAAACTGGAAAGATGGTCCCTTATTAAAGAACAGGTTGCAATAAAAATTTAGACCAACCTGGATAAAATTAGGGGATGAAAATACAAATTATTTTTCAGAATGGAGAATAAGAGAGCCTCAAAAGAATTACTTGAACTCACATCTTTAGCAGGCTACCTCTTAACTGATCCTACAAAAATTAAGGAAGAGATCTTGAGTTTTTACAAAGGTTTATGATGGGCTCTTCCGCTCAGCCACTCCCAACTATCAATAGGTGCTAAACTGTCCCAACAACAAAGAATGAAATTATGTGCAGAAAGTTACTAGTTCTGAAACATATACAACTTTATGTTCTATTGAAGAAGAAAGGATCCGATGAGTTGATGGCACATAACCAAAGATGATGTAATTGCAACAGGGAAGGGCTTTTTTGCTACTAGCAGAATGCATAAATCGTTCAATTGTGTAGCAATTACAATATTGATTCCTAAAAATGCAAATTCTATGATATTAAAGAGTTTAGATCAATAGTTGCATTGTTTTATACAAACTAATCTCAAAGGTGTTGGAAACTAGGCTGGCAAAGGTGATAACATCCATTATAAGTGATGCTCAGAGTGGCTTCATTCCTTAAAGAAGAATTTTTGATGAACAAGAATTGACAATTGGACATTCTATTAGCTCATAAACTGGTCAAACATTATAACAGGCTAAACATTTCCGACAGAGTCATGGTCAAAATTGACCTTCAGAAAGCATATGATGTAGTTCAATGACATTATTAACTACAAATAACAAAGCCATTTTTTGGAAATAACTTTTATTCTCATTTTAAAAAGAAAAAAAATTACGAAAGTATATTTGTACCTGGATTTGCTACACTTTAATTGAAGGTCTTCCGAAAATAGCCTCTCTACCTCCCCGAGGTAGTGGTAAGGTCTGCGTACACTTTATTCTCCCCAGACCTCACTTGTTGGATTTTACAGTGTATGTTGTTGTTGTTATATTTTCATTAATTTAAATTTTAATAAATAAATTAGTGGACTTTATTAGTTTTAAAGTTATTTTGTTACTGTAGTCTAGTTATTTAATTTTCTATTTTATTAATCTGAAAATTGTTAGTTTATTATTTATTTTTGTATTTTATTTTTCATTTTTTTTAAAAAAGACAAAATATAGAAATGAACAAAATTAAAAAGAAGATAAAATAACATAAAAAATAAAATAAAACAGATTAAGCAAACAAGGGACAAAAAAAAAAGAAAAAGAAATAAAAAAGACAGAAACAAAGAATAAAAGTTTTACCAAATGATACCTCTAATAAAGGATAAAGGAGACAAAATGATAAAAATAATAAATGACAAAATGACAAAAGGAATAAATTGAAGAATAAAAAAATAATAAATAAAAGAACAAAGAAATAAATGAGAGGACAAAAAAAGAAGAAGAGAGGAGCACAGCTCCGGTAAATATTATGGGGCGAATGGGTATTATCAAAATTAGTATTGGAGGGGGAAAATCAAGGTAATTAATTTGGTTTTAAGGGATAGTTTGTGTACTTTTCCCTTATTACCCCCTCCATCCATCTTTACTTGTTTACTAGTGAATTTGGCCGCGCTTTGCGCGGTTATAAAAGACAGTAAGATATTAATAATTTTATTAAATTAATATAAATAGAAGAGGCCAAAAACGCTTGGTTAGTAGTTATCAAACTTCCAACAAAGTTGCGAGTTCATTTTTGAATCAAAAAAATTATAAAGTTACTATAATCAGAAATTCATATAAAATATAAAATAATGAGAAATCCTAGAGATAACATACAAAAAAAATTCAATATCATTCTTACTTAATCGTAAAATAATAGAAGGAAAAAAGGAAATCAATGAACAATCTTTCAAGCTCTTGTCAATATCTACTCCCACAAGCCGATCACCATTCAATAGCCTTCATCTTATTCTTCAAATCAAACTGAAGCATGAATATAATAAGCACCGGAAAATTAAGAACTTAAAGGATTAATTTATGTTGTCATTTCTACAAAGTCTTGCAATATCTTTATCCATCGGACTACAATATGAAATGCCAAACAATGTCATGAATTTAACTATCTAATTAGTATAGGAGTTATGATAATAAAAAGATGTGGTAGTAATGAAAGTAAAGACCATTAAATTTACTTTAAAGAAATGACTTTTTAGTTTCGTAACATTGCATATTTAATATAATTAAGAAAGTTAAATGAGTGATTTTTACGTCACTTTTTCTATTTCCAACTTTATTATTATACTAAAAAATGCAGCCTCACAAAGTTTCGCTGGAAAAAAATGAAGGGAAGAAAAAAAACCCTTCATATTACAAAATATGTTTGGAAGTCTTGAAATCTATTTGTCACGTGTCTAATTGCATATGCTTAATCTGATGTATTTTTGTGAATCATAATATGAAAAGAAGAAGCAAATTAGTCCTCCCAAAAAGTAAGGAGTGATGCAACAATACCATTCCTCATTATAAACTTGAAAAATTCACTTGTTAAACTTAAACAACAATTTGCAATAGGTAACGAACCCAAAGTTAATAATATGAAAAATTATAAAAGAAATAGAAAAAACTAATAATCTAAGCACATCTAACAGTACAATTTTCAGTAATTAAATTAGGGAGAACCTCCAACAAAGATCAATACCACAACATTTTAAACTTATATAAATGAAAACAGGAAATAAAAATAAAAAATAATAATCCTCTCTCTCTCTCTCTCTCTCTCTCTCTCTCTCTCTCTCTCTCTCTCTCTCTCTCTCTCTCTCTCTCTCTCTCTCTCTCTCTCTCTCTCTCTCTCTCTCTCTCTCTCTCTCTCTCTCTCTCTCTCTCTCTCTCTATCTCTCTATCTCTCTATCTCTATCTATCTATCTATCTATATATATATATATATATATATATAAGAGGGTCATAGTTCTGCCACGTGGCGTTCCTCTTCATACAATTTACTATAATTTTTTATCATTCAACTATTATTAATCTTCTATAAAAACTCTTATATAATCTATGTAACATGGGGAAAAGAAGAAGTTGTGTTCCTTAAAAAATGTTAAGAAAGAAAAAAAATTCAAGAAATTGCTAATAGTAAAAATAAGAAAACAAAAGACAATATTCTCAACTCTTAACATAAAATATAGTAAAAAGGAACATTAAATATATAGTGCATAAAAATATATTCTAGAATATGAAGATGTGTAGCTATTATTACCCGTAATTATCTATTTAATTTGACAATATGAAAAAAATCACTACATTTAGGAACTTAAAACGAACAAATCATATTTTTTAAAAAATATAATCCAAGAAAACTATACATCATAAAAGAAATTAATACAAATAAGAGTAGATTTTTTTTTCCTTATGAATTTAGACCTGAGTGCATAAAATTACCTTAGAGGAAATACATTCAACGTTGAGATAGATTCGTCGTATATACCAGTCTCCTTGATAAAAAAGATATAGCTTAAATCATCAAAATTTAGCAAAAATTGAGCAAGAAATAATTATGAAATGCAAAAATGTAAACTTTTCAACCAAAAAGAAGGAAAATCTTTGCCTGCAAAGGAATAAATTCGTTTCAACATATTGAGAATAAAGCACATATAAACAAGTTCAATCAAAATAATAAAATATTCACTTATACATGAGTTCAAAGAAAAAAGAATAACGTGTAACTCTTACTCATATAGTTGGAGCTTGAAGCTAAAATTGTTGAAGCATGTATGAATAGATTGATATATAGTGTGAGATATAGGTTAGTATTTGTCTTTTTATCTCCCAAGGGTTAGCACATTATTACTACACATTAATACAATTAATTATGAATTATTAAGGTTGGAGGGGGAAGAATGCATGCATACATATTAATACATCTAATAAAGAAGACAATTATAATGGGAGGTGAAAAGTTGATGAATTTATTCTCATTTAATAATGTAATTACTCCCTCCGTCCCATTTTATGTGTCGCCTTTTGACCGGGTACGGAGTTTAAGAAATAAATGATGATTTTGTAAAGTTTACAAAATTGCCCCTATTAAAGTCACTTTAATGTTTTTCTTTTAATTGTCTTTTATTATTAAGTGGGACCCAGTGAGGATAAAATGGGAATGATGTCATTAAATTGTTGCCAAATAAGGAAAGATGACATTCTTTTTGGGACGGACCAAAAAGGAAATAGCGACACATAAAATGGGACGGAGGGAGTATTTAATATCATTTATATTTTTTATAATAAGTTAAACATGAAAATTAGGAGAAAAAGGCAAAAAAAACCACAAAAAAGATAAATGCAACCCTTGAACCATGAGGGCGCCACATCAGCGTGTTTTCATTCTGCTTTATTATTATACATTAGTAAACTTGTTTACGCTTCGCGCAATTATAAAAAATAGTTAGTAAATTTAACTTTATTTTTTTATAAATTTTGTTAAGATAAAGAATGTAAAATTTTGACGTATGGGCATATAAGTTTTAATTCTGTAAACTGAATAAATTACTTTTAAACTTATTTATTTTATTACCTCAAACACTCTTCATAAAATAAATTTCACAAAAAGCGAGAATATTTATAATATGAAGGCAATAAAAGAAGTGTCATTAAAACTAAAATATATCTAATTTCAGTCATTAAGAAATAAACTTTAATAGTAAGGAAATTTTAACTTAATCCTATATTAAAATAAATGTATTATCTCCCATCTTAAAAAGTTTACTTACTTCATTATTATTGCTCGGATAATTAGTAAAGTTGTTGTCAGGTCATGGGTTCAAGCAGTGGAAGCAGTCCCTTGCAAAAATGTAAGGTGATTTTGCGTACAATAGACCCTTATGGTCCGACCTTCATTGAACCCTGCACATGTGGAAGCTTTAGTGTATCAGACTATTTTTTTTTTCCTCATTATAATTGCTCGGGTTGTTTATTCACACTATTTTCTTAGCTTGTGTCTGTTTCTATTTTTTTGTTAGATGTTCTGACAATACTTCATTTAATAATAATTTTAATAATTTGGTGCCATCATTTCAATTCATTCAATAAAGAATGAGTTTTATTTTGATAATTGTAATTCTCGAGGTTATTGAAATATTCATTATAGTGTTTGAAATTCAGATCTCTATACAATATATTAAAAATTTATTTCCGTATCATTATACTTTTCCATTAAATTATCAGCGATAATTTTAGCCAACATAAATTTGTTTTTTACTTCTCCATCACTAATTACTAAACACAAAAAAAAAGAAGGAAATTCCACTCATTTATGATCAATATCTCAAATTTTTGTTTTTTGTTTTTTTTCAAATACACAATGATGTACGTCCTATTTTTTTCTAAGAAAATACACAATGATGTACTTCATATATAATTAAAGATATAATGACAATCTTGAAGCTTCTATAACAAATCATAAAATATCAAATTTTGATTTGAATATATTTTAAAATAGAGATGTTTAATCTCCAAATCTATATTAATTTGATGTAAATTTACTATTGTTTTTCCTTAATTTCGTTGATTTTTTAAGAAAGAGAAGAAGAGAAAAATCATTTTTCTAGTTTAAATAGGTGATTTACTTGTTTTGCGTTTAAATATTTGAACATTTTTTACTTTTTTAGGTAGTTAAATCTTGGTTCACAAAATATTTTTTTATGAAAAACAATAAAAATTCAAATGGAATAATACACATCAGGAAAGCATGACATTTTTCTTTTCTTTATTTGTTTTTAGTTTTTCACTTCATAATATTAATAAAAATCCACAAAACAGCAGGACTCTAATTCAATAAAAATACTCTTTTCCTCCAATGTAGTATATTAAGCTCTATTATCCTCTAAAACACAATAATTTAGAATGTACAATTGAAAAAAATCAACAGGAAATTTTATAATAAAATGATTAAACTAATGTTACAAACAAAATAATAGTGCAATAGAAAAAGTAAATCCCAACAGAAAATAAATAATATCACTATTTTAAGTTGCTAGAAAAAAAAAAATAACATAATACTACAATATATCATATTACATCACAAAAAAATGTATTGAAGTGGATAAATCTTACCTTTCCCTATGCAAAGTACCAGTGTTTGTTAATACAATTCAACCCAAACAATCAGCACAAGAGTACAGTGTTTATGAAAGCCGGAAGGAGTGTAGTCCTGCAAAAAAATAACCACAATTTCTTTATATAACCATCACAAAAAGATAATTGTCCTAACCATTAATATCACGTTCATTAGTTACTCAATTATCAATGACTATCTTTTTGTATTCCATAACTGACTCCTCAAACGTTCTTTATTTATGGGTCATAAATTGATTTTTTTTATTTGTTATTTTTATTTTTTTAAAAAGAAACGATAGACATAGAAGGCAAAAGAAGGATTGTTGGAAAAGAAATAAATAGCAATAATAATGAGGAAAGAGAAACTGTGAGAATAACTATTTTCTGGAGATTTTTTAAATATAAAATAGGAGAAAAATTCAAAAAATTGAGCAAATAGATAAATATGAATACTGATCATATAGAGCGCCACGTCAGCATGTCTATGATTCTGCTTTATTATTATATATAGATTATTGACTTTATACACACCTTGAAAAATAATAAATAATAGGAATAAGTTTACAATAGCACCCTTTAAATATAATAAATTTAATAATTTAGAAAATAAATTGGATAAAGAATAATATTTAATACCAAGGGTAAAATGGGCACAAATTGGTATTTCATCCATTGATTTTCAAACTAGACAATTATTATTGGACATCTATTTTTAGTAACATAGACAAGTAAAGATGAATGAAGGGAGTATTTTATGTGTGGCCCAATTAATGTAAAGTTCATAACTAATATTTAGTGAAGAACAAATCTCATCCATTAGATCGGTTACTTGATGGACGTACCAGATTAAGTCTCAACCTCTATAAATTGATCATCCCTCCACCCATTAGGGTTAACACATGCCCTCTGCCCATTTCCATCACCGACGGCCATGATAACATGAGATTAGAGCAAGGAGGTAGAAACAAATTTTGATTAATACTTTCGCTTCGCGCTAAAGTCTCCAACTTGAGGTATGGTCGCTTAACGTCTTCTTTTAGGATTATCATGTTCAAGATTTTGGTGTGCATTAAGTTATATTTACAAGAGATTTCAAGTATTTTTTTATTTCTTTTAGAATTTATGAAGTTGAAGTTAGGTAAAGTTGTGCTTGATTATACTTTTTTGTAAAGAAGAGAAGATAACACTTTATTTGATTTATGAAGATTAAGTTGGAAAACTGGTTAAGAATACTTTTTCAAAGTTGAAATTCAACTTCTAATTGAATGTTGAAATTTTATAAAAACACTGCTTTTGAAATAAAGAAAAATTATTTTTTTAAAAAAAAAAATCTTGTGTCCAAAAGCTATACCATTATCCCTTGCGGTTAATCGTCGTTTTTGACTGATGTTTTCTATTTAGAATCACACGAAAAATTCATTGTTTCGCCCCATTTGACTATAGATTTTGAAACTGAAATTTGAAGTTATGTTTTTTGGAACTTGAAGCTGTACTTGGACATTTACTTATTTGGAAAAAAATTGAAACATTGTGATTGGAAGTCCCAAAAAGATATTTAAAGATCAGATTTTCTGACCAAATTTCATAGTCAAATAAATATTTAAAGACAAATATTCAAAACCTACTATAAATTTTTTTGGTTAATTAATTATCTGTTGTCGTTGCTTTGTCATCAATCTTAGAGTGTTAGAAGTGTGAGTATATATTGTCATTTCATAAAAGCTAAACAAACAAAAATTACTACAACATTAAATGTAGTACAAATAAATTTTACGAAAGTGAATTTGAAATGCATTAGATATATAGATCTCGTACATCATTGCCTACATTAGATATTATTTAGCGAATTTTCCTTATTGTATCAAGTTAGGAGAATTAAAAATGCATTAGATATATATAGATCCCGTTTGATTATAGATTATAAAGTTGAAACTTAAATTTGAAGACTTAAGTTTTTGAATTTATAATTTTTGAAATTTGAAGTTGTGTTTAGGCATACATTTTACTAGATTTTTGTTTTTGAAGTTTTGTGAGTAAGCGCCCCAAAACTTGAAAAATTTCTAAAACATATTTTAAAAATGTGTTTCTAGGGAAAAACATATATTTGAAGATAAATTTACACAATATGATCCAAAATTTTTAGTCACGTTAGCTAAGGGTATGTTTAGTAAGAAGGAAAATATTTTCTAGCAATTTTCTATATTTGGCTGAGTAAAATTTTTAAAAAGCATTTTTTCTAGATAAAAGAAGTTTTCTTAAAATTAAGAAAAAATGACTTCTCTAGTAAAAATAGGGAAAATAAGTTCTATAAAAATATTTTACGATGATTCTCTCCCCACTCTCCAAAACAATCAATCCATCTCCGCCACTTCACACCCCTACTCTCACCCACACCCTCATAATGTTTACCTGAATTATATACAAATATATTTGAAATAATATTTGTTTCTTACAAACTAAATATCTAGAAAATAAATAAGAAATTTCCATATTTTTTTTGGCTCCAAAACTTGAAAGTGGAATCACCTTTAGAGGTTTTATTTTCCTTTCCTTTCACTAATTTGTTATGTAAATTCGTGAACGAGTATATCTTCATGTCTAAGTATACGTATTGGTTTAATTTATCTCAATACAAAGTATATCAATAGTTTCAAAGTGAAAATCAAAGTAACGTAGTTAAGTATAATTTCATGAAATTCGTGTTTTTCCTGTGTGAAACTTTCTTGTAGATATTGACAATGTGATTAGGAAGACCAATTTTGCTAAAGTTCTGAAGAGTGCAATTTCTTCAATTGATCTCTGTGTGATTTCAATAATTAGGCTTTGCTGTGGCTCGGAAAATGTCACAAAAGTTATGCCACTGACTATTTTCTATGATGCAACTGTAAGTTGTGGCCCACCACATAACTAATATTGGTTTAATAAATATTAAATGGCTAATTAATAGTTGGATATTATTGAGAAGTTATTTTAAGATAAAACTTCTTTTCCTTACTTGATGGGAGTGGGAAAGAGGAGTTGTAACTCCCCAATATACCTGGGTCCTCTCTCTGTCTTTAAAAAGGTGAATAGCGTATTCTCATCATTGGATTCTATTCTGAAAGAAACCGATAAAAGAAAAGAGAGAGAAAAGAGTTATTAAAGTAGAAAAGAAACAGATATAAATCAAGTACTTCCGCTAATTGCAGTCAAGAATCAAGTTATGGCAGATTCAGGTATGTCTCTTGACTGGCTTATTGTTATATGTGAAAATCATTAAGTTCTACGATTCTGAAGTCATGTAAAAATTAACATGTGGTATCAGCGCCAGGTTTAAGAACTAGTGATTTTTCATTAAATTAATGTTTCTCTCAATTTTGTGAACCCTAATTATGTATATTAGGAATTTCACAATTACAAAAATAATGAAACCTTTTGGTAAATTATGATTTATGGACAATTCGGTAACGGTTGAGTATAGTACCCGATTTCATGATTGATTAATTATTATTATTATTGTGAATTTTGAAATATTGATATTTTTCATAATTGGTTCTCTTAAGAACACTTCAATTAAAAATCTCTTTTGCATATTAAGAATTAGAACAGTACATGTATGTTTAAGTACGTTAATCCATGTGCGTATAGTGATTCTATAATATGCATGATGTTAGAGATTTATTTGTTTATTTAATTTTTTGATTGTTTTGTCTCTGAATTGTGAATGGTGATAAGGATGTCACTATGATAACTTTCTAATAATTGTTGATGTGATTTTATCTCATTATTACAAGATGAGTTATGCATATTAATTCTTATTTCTTGAATATGCACGGGAGTTCACTTTCTGGAACAATTAAATAGCATTGTTATCTACTATAAATATGGTTTGTTTTAAAGAATGACATAGCGATTAAAAGAAAATTTTGGCAGTAACTGGGACTGTCAAATTTATAGAAATTATGGTTAATTAGTTCACTGGGATTTCAAAAGATTTGTTCCCATTTTGTACTGTGACTAAGAACTTAATAAAAATTACTGTTTTAAAATTTTCTTTTATTGGGATAATGTATGTAAGATTTATTAATCACCAAAGTGGTCGAATCTTTATAAAATTAATTCCAATATAAAGATTAAACTTAAATTCAATTACCCATTAGTCTTGATGCTTATAACATATATAACACTTATGGGCAAATTGAAATCTTTAGTTATAAGACATTTATGAATCACCCAAAGGTTGATTGTTTGTTTTTATAATTATTGAACTTTTAGGAGATAATTTGGATGTGTCGTTAGTTTTATTTATTTATCCAAAGATAATAAATATTATTAATTGATACATTAAAGATTGTCGAATTACGTTAAATTCATATTTAAGCATCATTATGTTTAAAACTGTATTTTGATGTTTCACCCAAAGGAGGACATTAATATAAATTTAAGTACATAAACCACTTCTGAATCTAATAGTATATTTAAACTCATAACTCAAAGTATTAACAAATGAGCATGTTCTATTTGCAGCATTAGCTCTTCATTCGCATTCTGCCTCTGTTACGACTTTTAACAGTCTTAACTTTTCAGATTGGTGCGAACAGATCAGATTCCATCTCGGGGTTTTAGATCTTGATGTTGCACTTTACTCTGAGAAGCCAACTGCTATACTAAAATTAGCAGTGCTGAAGAAAGGTCCTATTATAAATACTGGGATCAGTCTAACAGATTAGGCTTAATGTTTATGCGAATGAATATTGCAGGCAACATTAAGACTACTCTTCCCAAAACTGAGAATGCAAAAAAACTTCTGAAACTTGTGGAAGAATCCTCTCAAACTGCTGATAAGTCTCTTGCTGGGACACTAATGGGTATTTTGACCACCATGAAGTTTGATGGTTCACGTACCATGCATGAGTATGTCATTGAAATGACAAACGTAGCAGCAAGACTTAAGTCTTTGGGAATGGAAGTGGAACAAAATTTCCTTGTACAATTCATCATCAACTCATTACCGTCTGAGTATGGCCCTTTTCAAATGAACTATAACACCATGAAAGACAAATGGAACATGCATAAATTGCACGGTATGCTGGTTCAGGAGGAAACAAGGCTGAAGAATCAAGGAACCCACTCCATTAACTTTGTAAATCATCAAGGAGCTGAAAAGAAAGGAAAGAAGCATGGTAAGGGAAACAGAAGCAACTTAATGTTAATGAGTCTTCATCTCAAGTACGTAAGAAGGGACACAGGAATGGTAAGTGTCATTTCTGTGGAAAATCTGGACACTTTCAGAAAGATTGTCTGAAACGTAAGGCATGATTCGAGAAGAAAGGTAAGCCTAGTGCTTTTCCATGTCTCGAATCAAATTTTAACTGAAGTTCCTTATAATACTTGGTGGCTTGACTCTAGTTTTACTATTCATGTTTCTAATACGATGCAGGGATTCCTTACAACCCAGACCATAAACAAGAATGAAAGATATGTGTATATGGGGAATAGAGTGAAGGCTCCAGTTGAAGCCGTCGGAACTTATCGTTTGATTCTCGATACTGGGAGTCACTTAGATTTACTTGAAACTTATTATGTACCTTCTCTTTCGAGAAATTTAGTTTCTTTATCTAAGTTAGATAAGACTGGATACCCTTTTAATTTCGGCAATGGATGTTTTAGTTTGTTCAAGCATAATTGTCTCATTGGTACTGGTACTCTTTGTGATAACTTATACAAACTGAATCTTAAAATTCTGTTTGCCGAAACACTTTTAACTCTGCATCATAATGTTGGAACCAAACGAAGTTTGGTGAATGAACAATCTGCTTACTTGTGGCATAAACGTTTAGGTCACATATCTAAAGAAAGACTGGAAAGATTAGTTAAGAATGAAATTCTTCCAGATTTGGATTTTACTGACCTTAACATTTGTGTGGATTGCATTAAAGGAAAACAAACAAAGCACATAAAGAAAGGAGCCACAAGAAGCACACAGCTTCTTGAAATTATACACACTGATATATGTGGTCCTTTTGATATCGCATCTTTCAGTAAGGAAAGATATTTTATTACTTTTATTGATGATTTTTCACATTATGGATATGTCTATTTGTTGCATGAAAAATCTCAAGCGATTAATGCCTTAGAGGTGAGGTTGAAAGACAACTAGACAGAAAGGTGAAAATAATCAGGTCTGATAGAGGTGGTGAATATTATGGAAGATATGATGAAACTGGACTACACCCAGGTCCATTTGCTAAATTCCTCGAAAAGCATGGCATATGTGCTCAATACACAATGCCTGGCACACCACAACAAAATGGTGTGGCAGAAAGGCGTAATTGTACATTAATGGATATGGTTAGGAGTATGTTAAGTAATTATTCTTTACCTCTTTCATTGTGGATGTATGCTTTAAGGACTGCCATTTACTTGCTAAATAGGGTTCCTAGTAAAGCAGTTCCAAAAACTCCTTTTGAATTGTGGACTGGTAGGAAACCTAGTTTGAGGCACCTACATGTTTGGGGTTGCCCGACAGAAGTTAGAGTTTATAACCCACAAGAAAAGAAACTAGATTCAAGAACAATCAGTGGTTTCTTCATTGGTTATCCAGAAAAATCAAAGGGGTATAGATTTTACTGTCCTAATCAGAGTACGAGAATAGTTGAAACTGGAAATGCTAGGTTCATTGAGAATGGTGAAGTTAGTTGGAGCGAAGAACCACGTAAAGTGGAAATTAAAGAAGTTCGGATGCGAATTCCTCTATCCTGCACTTCTTTTAAAATTGTTGTTCCTGAAGTTGTTGTACAACCTTATAATCAACAAGAACAACAAATTAATGCTCCTGCTAATCAAGATGATGCCATAATTAATGAACCTGCAGTAGATGAACCACAAGAAGTAGCATCAAGAAAATCTCAAAGACAAAGGAGACCTGCTATTTCTGATGATTATTTGGTATATCTACACGAGTCAGAAACTGATTTGGGAATTGATAATGATCCAGTTTCATTTTCACAAGCCATTGAAAGAAATAATTCTGATAAATGGATAGATGCTATGAAAGATGAGTTAAAATCTATGGAACAGAATGAAGTTTAGGACCTTATTGAATTACTAGAAGGTTGCAAAAAAGTTGGGTGTAAATGGGTCTTTAAGACCAAATGCGACTCAACTGGCAATATCGAACGTCACAAGGCCAGACTTGTTGCTAAAGGTTTCACTTAGAAAGATGGCATTGACTATAAAGAGACATTTTCACCTGTCTCTAGAAAAGATTCACTCAGAATTATAATGGCTTTAGTAGCTCATTATGACTTAGAGCTACATCAAATGGATGTGAAAACAACTTTTCTAAATGGAAATCTAGAGGAAGAAGTTTACATGAATCAACCTGAGGGGTTTTCTATTAAAGAAAAGGAACACATGGTGTGTAAACTTAAGAAGTCATTATACGGACTTAAACAAGCTTCCCGACAATGGTATCTTAAGTTTAACGAAACAGTTGTCACCTTTGGATTTAAGGAAAACACTGTTGATTGGTGTATATAACTGAAGGTCAGTGGGAGTAAGTTTATTATGTTAGTCCTGTATGTTGATGACATTTTGCTTGCTACTAATGATCTTGGTTTGTTGCATGATACCAAGAAATATCTCTCTAATAACTTTGAAATGAAATATATGGGAGAGGCATCCTATGTGATTGGGATAGAAATATTTCGAGATAGGTCACAAGGATTGTTGGGGTTGTCTCAGAAAGCCTATATTAATAAAATGTTAGAGAGATTTAGAATGGAAAAATGCTCATCAAGTCTTGTTCCAATTCAGAAAGGAGATAAATTTAGTCTCAATCAATGTCCAAAGAATGAATTAGAACGTAAGCAAATGAATGATATTCCTTATGCATCAATAGTTGGGAGCCTAATGTATGCCCAAACATGTACGAGACCAGACATCAGTTTTGCTGTTGGGATGCTGGGTCGATATCAAAGTAATCCAAGAATGGACCACTGGAAGGCTGCAAAGAAAGTGTTGCGATACTTACAAGGAACGAAAGATCATATGCTCACTTATAGAAGATCTGATCATCTTGATGTGGTTGGATATTCAGATTCAGATTATGCTAGTTGTATGGATACAAGAAAATCCACATTTGGATATCTATTCCTGTTAGCTGGAGGAACAATATCATGGAAGAGTGCGAAACAGTCTGTTATAGCTGCATCCACTATGGAAGCTGAGTTTGTGGCATGCTTTGAGGCCACAGTTCAGGCTAATTGGCTGCGAAACTTTATTTTAGGACTTGGACTAGTCGACAATATAGTCAGGCCGCTGAAAATTTATTGTGATAATACTGCAGCAGTCTTCTTCTCTAAAAATGATAAGTATTCGAAGGGTCACTACAACATTTTTGGCCTTCGACCACCCCAAAAAAGTGTGGTCTAAACTAGCAAAAAGTGTGGTCTTTTCAAAAAGACCACACTTTTTGAACTTCTGCAATGCTTTTCAGGGGGTGGACAAAACGGTCGTAACCTTAGACCTAAGACCACGCTTTTCAAACGTTGCCTTTAAAGCTACGCCTCAAAGCGTGGTCTATTAGGCAACTAAGACCACGCTTTTTATAACCCCATAAAGCAACACTTTCTGATCCTAGAACTACACTTCGGAAGTGTGGCATTTGGTATTTTATAGGCCACGCTTTTAAAGTGTGGCTTCTATGAAAAACACTTACAAAATGTAGCCTATGCTTGTGTTCATGACAACCAGCGTCGCAATTTGGCTAAGTCATAAAATACATTTTTAAATATTTTTATTATAAAAAATTTTCTAATTAAAAATGAAATTTTGGGTATATCATGCGATTCTATTATCTCGAGTATACAAATATATGCTAACAAGAACTAAATTGGCTAATAAATATCAAAAATAATTCAAGTTCATATATCATTGGAATAAAATTCAACTTAGCCATGTACTCCAAATGCTAAAACCAAGTATCAAATGTACCAAAAAACTTCACAAATTAAACTGAATGTATTCATATAGTATCATGAATCATAGACATTCTAATTATCCCCAAAATTCTTCGCCATTCACATCAAAAGTTCAAATTGACTTTCTTCCACCATTGCCAATTGCGTCATCTAGATTTTCCTACACACAAAAAGAAATTAATAATTAGATAGACATCAAGCTTTGATCATTCGTAAGATATGGTAAAAGTGTTTATATTTCACGCCATTAATAGAGTCAATCAAAGGAAATGAGGATAACCTAAGTTACTACTCAGATAGGTATCATATTCCTCACCTGTGATAACATTATAATTTCTGTACTAGTTTATTCCACATGGGAGATAAGATGAAACAATTTCAAGTTGGATGGAATAATGTAGCATATCCATGATTAAATCTGCGACAAAATTTATACTAGGCTTATTCTGAGATATCTCATCTTATCCCGTGTACTAAACGTCTTCTAAAAGTAAACCTGAATCAAACCCATTCATTAGGTAATTTTATATGTATAGACACTCAACTTTATCAATTATAGTAGAAAAATCAGAAAATTATGTGAAAAAAGTATAGTACTAGTATTTTTCTTTTGCCTGACAAACTAAAAAGGATACCAGAACTATGCATCTTTTACATTACAATCCAGAGAGTCCCTTAAAGTTCTTTATAAACTTCACCATCACCACAACCATTTTTCACCTCTGAAAGAAACCTTCAAAACCATTTTTTCCCTACTAAACTATCAAGAAAAAATATGGCCTACCGAAACACCAATGGCTGCATTTCTTATTCAATTGAAGTTCTTGATCCAAAACCTCTTGCAGCAGTAGCTTATGGTGTTCATCCTCCCATTGTTGCATCTTTCAATGATAGAAGAACTTGATGTTCATGTTTTACAGTCAAAGAGTTCAGATTTCAACGCAAGTGACAGTTTTCAAAAGCACAAAATAGAAACAAACGACAAGTCCATGCTTCACACATCAAGTGAAGCGTGAAGCGAAGTGCTCACTTTATTGATGTCCAGCAAAACAGAAGAAACAATCAACTCCAGCAGAAAGAAAGAAAGACAAACGAAGAAAAAAATTTGCCAGCATCTCCCCAGTAAGCCAACAACAACAAAGAGAAGAAAAGAAGAAGAAAAAGAAATCAAGGGAACTACAAAGTGAAAATTTAAGTTTGCTGAGAATGTGGAGTATAAATACCTTTTCAAGACCATGAGATGATCCAGAAGAATGTGGAAGATTACGGTCTCGTACACCATGTGAACTAGCACCATCAACTGGAGAAGGTTGGTTAGAGCCAACAAATCCAGGTATAAGTTGAATATTTAGTCCGGGGTTGTTTTGCACTAATAGATTAAAGCACCGGCGCAATTGCCTCAAGTCTTGCATTTCGTTTCTCATTTCTTGTATTTCTTTTTTCAAAGCAGAGAATTCACTGTTATGTTTTTGTTGGAGCTTGTTGATTTCCTCATTTTTTTTTAAAGAACTTGTTGTCACTGATCTGCTATAACATCGTATTCGACCAGGCTGCTCCTTTCCAAACACTGCCCTGAATGCTTCATCCGCTGTTTCTCCAGAGTTTTGATGATTTTGGAGTTCAAACTGTCAAACAAAGCATTTGTGAGAACATAAATATGTAAAGAATCAAAAAACTAAAGCTAACAGATAGAAGAAAATAAACAGATTATTCCCCCCTTTGAAGATTCAAAGGCCTGATAGCACCTTGGCAATTTTCAACTGTTCCATCTTGAACAAAATCAACAATTCTTCAAACTGATTCTCAAAAAGATCCAATCTTCAACCAAATGATTCAAAAAGAAAAGACAGACACTATGAATAGAACCCCATGAAACTATTCAGGTATGACATAATGCATTAATTAGGTTGACATAACACATTAAAGAAAAGATAGACACTATGATCCATCTGCAGTACTGCCAAGTGAAAAAAAACTATGACATTATCGGCTAATCACAACAAATCTAAATAAAAGGCACTATTGAGTTGATTCAGCAATTCTGCCAAGAAAAACCAAAACTGTGTGACATTATCAATCCATAATACATAACACACCTGAAGTTTCATAGAGTTTTCCCACACATATAACTCAATCTCTAATGTTTCACACAAAAAGTTGCAATGAGACACCAATAAACCATATAATTCATAAGATATAACAGGATCATCACAAAAAGCATCCAGGACACTATTTTCTCAGAATTGCAAAAAAGGGAGAGAGACTTGTAAAATGATCAATAGCCAACTGCAGATTGTATGATCAATAGCCAGCCCAATTTACTTACTATTGCAATTTGTGAATCTTCATGAACTTGCTTTTCCGTCTTTGTACGAGTTGCTATAAACATTTCAGACTTTGATGGTTCCTCGTTGTTCTCTTTAGTTGCACGCTACATATTATATCGGAAGAAATAAAAATAAAAATCAAAGTTTTCTAGCAAAGTATAAGAAGAAATGAAAGTTATATTTTTCACGAAGTGTCAAATAAATATTACCAATGCCATGCGAACTCTTGCAAAACTAATAGGTCCCATCCGATGCCTCCACTTTTGTTTTTTTCTGTTTTCAGAATTTAATTTGGACCTGGCCTAAAATCCCACCAAAAAAATATATTAACTACCAATATAAAAGGAAAAAACATATAGTGCAATGTTATGTTCAAGAGTAGAATGCATTGTTTAATCTCACTTGAACATCTTTATCTTTCCAATACTCAATCAATTGACGGAAGTGATCTTCTGGTATGCCAGTTGGACGATCTTTTAACATTTCTTCAATAGTACGATTCAGATCAAACTTATTCTTCTTAGTAGAGCTTTTGTGTTGCCTCCAAGCATCACGAATACCATCCATCACCCACTTCTTTCCTTCTGCTGGAATTATGAACTTTGTCTAGCAAAACAACATATATGTTAGCTTAAATTAGTAAGAAGAACAACAACAATAACTTAATTTCTTAGATTAAAGGAAATGATTCAAGAAGACTTAAAGACATATACATAACATAAAAGAGAAAACAAGAGCATGATTTCACCATGATCGTTCTTACTTTAACATAGTTCCACATTCGTTGTTTATCATCTTCTGGAACTGCATGCCAGCTGGTGAATAGCAATGTAACAAATCTGGGATTCCTAGCAATTGTTCCTAAAAAGCTGCTTAATTGAGACACTCTTTTTCCAGTTGGTCCCACGGCTTGTCCATCGTAAAAAGTCACCTCTTCTCTTTCCCCAAGATTTCTTGCATGAATAAATTTGCATTTTGTTTGCCCTTGAACTTTCTTCTTATTTGATATCCCTATATTGATGTAACAACCAAAACATAAGAAAAAAATACAATTAATGCAAATAAAAATTCAGAGTTCAAAACATACCATCAGTATGTGAATCAGTGTCCATAGCTTCGTCTCTAACACACTCATCCTCACCAACTTCTTTTTGTGGATCAAAATTATCCAATTCTATATTATGCTCACCAATAGGAGGGGACGACATAGATTTGGCAACATTTTCTTGTTGAATATCAGGTTCTTTTTCTCCAACCACATGTACAGTCTCTTTTTGTTGTAGGAAAAAATCAAGACTATTCGCCGGTAAGACTGACTTCCTCTTCACCTTTTTGACATTTTGTAGCTCATTAATATCAAGTGGTTTTTCTTCTTCTCCTTGTCTTCTTCTAATCACATGTGGAGTGCTAAGAACTTTCTTTGAAGGCAGTTGGATGGTGGATTTTGGTATAGGTAATTTATCATTTCCTTCTTGTTGAAAGGACTCCTCAGATTGAATAAGCCTTTGTCTACTTTGTCCTTCTCTTGTATTTAATATTGGAGGCATAGGATTCTTCCTTTTTACATTTATTGGTGCTTGATACTCCCGACCATTAGTAAGATTTTCCTTCTTAATCTTAAGGAGCTTGGCCAATTCAGTACTTGATCGAAATTGAAAATCGATTCCTAACTTCTCTATTGGACTTTGAGCTTTGTTTGAATCCAATACCTTTTTCTTTGTTGCTGGATTCATTCTTCATGAAGAGAAAAACAGTGTAGAAGCCCTATCATGGTATCAGAAGAATGTGTCGAAATGCAAAAACATGGTATAAAATAGAAAAATACTATGCAGAAATGTTGTACAAATAAAAATCTTGCAGAAATACAGAAATTACAGTGTAGAGATACAAAAACTTCAGCACAGAAATTCAAATGCAGCTTTAAATTTTAACAAAAGAGAGTAGAGAATACTAGTTCTCTGAATATCATGTAGAAGTCCAGAAGCACCCTTTAAGAAAACTCTGAAATAGAACATACTCTGAAATACTGCATTCCTTCCAGTCCCCTAACAGTCTCTGTCCCTTAAGCCACCACCTTTTTCGCAATCCGATGAATCAATTAAGGTTCCTATAGTGAGAACACCTCTAGGCCTACATTTTCTTTATCAGTGGCACCAGAGAGAACATGGCCTGCAGCATAACAAGGTGTTGCAGAAACCAACCCAGTAGATAGTCCACATTGAATTTCAGGGGACACTGAGGCCTCAATGGGAGGTGTTTTTGTAGTATTACTATTTGTATTTGAGGTATCTCCATTACAAAAATGATCTAAATTTGCACATTCAATACCAGAACCAGATGATAATTTACCTAGAGGTGTACAATTCTCAAAACTAGTCAAATTACTATCTATATTATCCAAAATCTGAATTTGCTCACCTGAGCCATTTCCTTCCTCCTTTTGCTTCAACAGAAAAGATCAAGAAAAACTCTAAATTACAATGCAGTTTCTACTTCCTCCGCACCAGTACATATATTACAATGTAGAAATATAGATGGAACTTTAAATTTTAACAAAAGGGAATTAAGAATACTTCACGTAAACAGTTTTAGTTTTTACCCATGCTAGTCAATGTGCAGATCAGAACAAAGTTGAAGTGTTACCTTTGGTGTAGTTTCCAGTTTATAATATAGACGTTACCTGTTTCAGAAAAAGTATACTTTCAGTATTCAATCTTGATAAAACCAAATGAAAATAAACAAGAATACTAAATAAAACAAGATATTTAGGAAAATCAGGGGTAAGTTTTTCAGTAGAAAACAACAAATATACTAACCACTTATAAACATTGCATAAGAAGAATAAAATAAATAATTTTATCTAACAACTTTTCAGGAAAATATGATAGTAAATCAGTTCAGGTAACAAAAGGGAAGAATTGCCGAATCAATTAAAAGAGAAGACTAGATAACTTCAGTAGAAGAGATAGCCAGTAGGGCCGATGAAGCCTCCCTGTTGTGTCAAAAGTGGAAATATTTTTCTTGTTACTAATCAATAAAATGACTAAACTATTTTTATATATCTGAACATTGTAAAATCATTCAGCTTTTAAATTAGAACTAAATTCTATGTCCTCAAACATCACTCATCTTCAGATTCGATATCAGTTTGCTGCGCAAGAAATCCTTCTGGAGGCACATCAATAATGGTTGCAGGTATATCACTCCTTACTAAGGCAATTTCACCATTATCAGTTGGTAAAGATGGACATGTTGAAAGTTCAGACGGATCATCTCCATAACATTGGGGATCATCAGATTCAAGTTGGTCACTTATGTTAAACAAGTCTCTTGGGATGGTCTTCATAACATAATGTTTATCTTGATCATATGGATCTTGCACATAGAAGCATTGGTGTGCTTGAGATGCTAGCACAAATGGTTCGTCTTGAGAGCATTTCTTATTGAAGTAGACATAAGTAAGACCATAATTATCTTATGCAGCCTCATACCAGTCACACTTAAACAACACAATCTTAAAATGGCCAATATAATCCAACTCGACTATATCAATTATTCTACCATAATAAGTCAAATTTGCATCAATTGGATTTTTATCCTTTGAGCTTGCAAAACTTGTAGTTAATGCAACTACTGTAACACCACTATTTTGTGTTTTTCTCCTTGTATCACGCCAACTTGCATGGAATCTATATCCATTAATGAGATACCCAGAATATCTTTTAGCAATTGAAGTAGGTCCTCTAGATAATTTTTTTATCACATCAGGCACATTCTCATGCAGAACATGACTTTCAAACCATTGAGAGAAGTTTTGATTATGAGTTTTTGCCTTGTTCCATTTAGATCGTCGCTCATGACTATTAACTTCAAGTTCATGCTCTCTACACAACAAGTATTGTTATTTGTTAGTAAAAATGTACATTAAATAATTTAAGCATTAATAATATAAAAAAGATAGTGTAAGTGAGTTAAGTTACCTGACATATTCTTGAATTTCATCACAATTGTTCAATATGTATCTATGTGCTTGACTTAGTGAGATATCATCTAGATCATCTGGCTCACCCTTTTTCCCTCCTAAAGGACAACCTTTGTTAGGGAACAAACTACAAGTTTGCACATCAGTTGAATCACATTCATCATTGTTTCGAGGCCTTCTATTAAATCTGGTATGTACACCCCCATGCAAGTACTTTGAGCATAGATTTAAACACTCTTCAACCACATATGCTTCAGCAATAGATCCTTCTGCATGATTTTTATTGCGAACATACGACTTGAATGTACACATAAATCTTTCTGAAGGATACATCCATCTACTCTGAACTGGACCTCCTAATCTTACCTCATTTGGCAAATGAATCGGCAAATGAACCATTATATCAAAAAAACATGGAGGAAATATCCGCTCCAATTGATTCATTGTTTCTCTAATCTCTGTTTCCAAACAATCTAGCTCTTCTAGTGTGATAACCTTTTGACATAAGCGACGAAAAAAAGAGCTTAAACGAATCAAAGGAATAGCAACATGATCAGGAAGTATGCTTTTAATTGGTATTGGCAACAAGTAATGCAACATGAAATGAGCATCATGGGTCTTATAATTGGAAATTTTTCTTTCAGCTAGTTGCACACATCGAGAAATGTTGGAAGCACTACCATCGGGTAGCTTTGCCTTCTTCAAAACACTACAAAAAGTCGATCTTTCTCCCTTAGTCAGAAAGTAGCATGCTTGTGCAAGCTTTATCTTCTTTCCATCTTTTGTATTTGTCGGTTGAAGGTTCTTCCTAATACCCATATCTTTGAGGTCATAACGAGCATTTTCATGATCCTTCTTCTTGCCAGATATTTCCAAAAGTGTTCCGATTACATTATCAAATACATTCTTCTCAATATGCATTGGATCAAGATTGTGGGGAAGTGAGTTGTGTGGCCAATAAGGTAATTCAAAAAAAATTGACCTTTTTTTCCAAGGGCCAGAATTTGATCTCTTTTGCTTCTTCCCAAACACATTTTCAACATTTTGTAACATATTAAACACATCGGTTCCCTTCAACAATTGTGGAGGAGGTTTAAATTCTGTTTTTCCATTGAAAGACCTTTTGTTAGATCTCCATGGATGATTCATAAGTAGAAAAACGCGATGGTCCATGTAACACATTTTTCGACTATGTTTCAAATAGCAAGAATTAGTACCATAATTACAACAAGGACAGGCCAACTTTCCTTTTGTACTCCATCCAGATAACATAGCATATGCAGGAAAGTCACTAATGGTCCACATAAGAGCTGCTCGCATTTGAAAGGTTTGATTTCTTGAAGCATCATATGTCTCTACCCCTATCTCCCACAACTCATTCAACTCTTCTATTAGTGGTTGCAGATAAATATCAATGTCATTTCCAGGAGATCGCGGCCCAGATATAAGCAAAGAAAGCATGCAATATTCCTGTTTCATGCACATCCAAGGAGGAAAATTATACACCATTAAGATAACCGACCATGTGCTATGAGTTACGCTCATGGTCGTAAATGGATTGAATCCATCACTTGACAAGCCAAGTCTCAAATTGCGAGGATCTTTTGCAAAATCTGGATAAAAGCGATCAAAGTCTTTCCATGCTTGGCCATCGGAAGGATGCCTTAACTTTCCATCTTTGGAACGCTCCTCGTCATGCCACCTCAATTTATCTGCCGTCTTTGAGCACATAAATAGCCTTTTGAGTCTTGGAACTAATGGGAAATGTCTCAAAGTTTTAGCAGCAACATGATGAGCTTTTTTTGATGGCTCAAGCTTGCTATCGTCTTTGGGATATTCAACATATCGAGAAGCTCCACAAACGTGGCAATATTTATCATCTTTATGCTCATTCATAAACAACATGCAGTCATTGGGACATGCATCAATTTTTTTATAATCAAGACCTAGATCCATTACCATAGACCTAGCTTGATAGTAGGATACAGGAATGTTTAACTCAGGCATCACCTCTTTTAATAACTCTAAGAGGGAGGTAAAAGATGCATTGCTCCATCCATGTAGACACTTCAACAAATATAGCCGAATTGTGAATGATAATTTAGAGAATCCTTTACAACCAGGATATAACTCTTGGCTTGCCTCATCAACTAACTTATAAAACTTTTTGGCATCTTCATTTTGGACTTCATAAATGCCTTTCGCTTGTGAAATATCTCTGAACTGATCATTCAATAATCCATCAATGTCATCATGTAAGTTAACTTCATCATCAACATCCATAGGAATTTCCCATTCCCCATGATTAATCCATCTTGTATAATTTTTAACAAAACCTTTGGCTATTAGATGATCATATACTACATCCCTTCGATGCCAAAGGACATTACCACAATCATCACATGGACATTGAATTTCATTGCCCTGTGGATCTCCTTCAGAATAAGCAAAGTCCAAGATACGATTAACACCATCTTCATACTCTTTACTATACCTTGGCAAATCCATCCAAGCCTTGGCCGAATCT
Source organism: Capsicum rhomboideum (assembly GCA_031232105.1). Lineage (NCBI taxonomy): Eukaryota > Viridiplantae > Streptophyta > Magnoliopsida > Solanales > Solanaceae > Capsicum > Capsicum rhomboideum. The sequence goes on along the minus strand of CP124719.1, from coordinate 19,773,488 downwards.
TTTGAAAACCTAAACAATGATTATATTAAATTTTAAAATACCGATTCATTTAATAATTACCTATACTTAACAAATATATCCTAAAACTCACGAGTAATTTTTCAAAACAAGGCATGGTAAAGCAGTAGTATAATAAAACATAAAGAGAACAAGAATTTCTTACCAAGTCATGAGACTTATATTGCGCCAAACCAAACTTCAAGTTCACCACATATAAATTACTTAGTAACCTAAGCATAAAAATAAGTATTAGCACAACAAGATAAAATTGAAAACACATAGTGCTACCCATGAATATGTTATCTAGGAATGGAATATGAAAGCTCAAGAAGCAAAAAGTTCCAGCATTACAATTCTCAAATATCAAAAAGGTAAAAAGAAGCAACATGATACATTTGATTTTGACAAAATAGATAAGAGGAGAGAACCAGAGAAACAGAAAGCAACATAATGCATTTGTATCTTCATAACAAAGTTTTTTACCTCTAAGCTTTAATGCCAAAGTTTTTAATAAGAAAGGAACAAGAGGAAGCTGCCAAAAGCAGTAACTCCAGGTGCAAGACAGCAAGGAAAGCGTGGAACACAATATTTATCAAAACTACACCTCAAGAGAAATAGACCACAGCAACACAGAAGGGTGCAGTTCAAGAAAATGAAAATGCAAACAGGCAGGAGCAAGAACAGTGGCAGACCCAAAGAAAGAAATAAAAGAAAAGCAACACTCAACAACAACAAGCACAACAACAACAACCATAAAAGGTCTATTGACTTAATCTCTACAGGTCTCACAACATGATATTTCTCAAGTCCAATATCAACAAGCAGAAGGCATAATAGAACAAAATTCCAAAAAAAAGCAGATGGTCATACTGGACCTGCAGAATAATTCAGGTATTGACTTAAGCTCTCCCAATCCCCTTGACGCCCCTGGTGCTGATAATGTTGATATTTCTGGTGGTTTTAATGGTGTGAAGGAAGCTTCGAATACTTGTCCTCCTCTCCTAAACCCCCTGGTTGTGTTGGTGCTGAAATTACTGATGTTATAGAGGGTGGAAAAGGAACTGCTGGTGTGATTTAGAAAGTAATAAGGGGGTTGATGTTTTGGTCCAAGTTGAGTCTAAAAATGACCCTAATGTTGGAGGCCTTGTGAATTCTACTCCTGAGAATTCTATACAATATGATACCTGATTTTGTGGTAGAGGCAACAATTTTTCATATACCTAATATTTTATTTTTTTTTGAAATTGGACTTTTTCATATACCTAATAAAATTTTGAATTATCAAAACTCTAAAATAAGAATAAGTGCCACAACATTAGGACCCAAGAACAAATCACTTATAAAATGCTTGGGTCTCAAAGCTTCATAAACAAAAAGGGTTTGCATGTATGAGGAATCTACAGAAACTAACAAAACCTTTGTTTCACCAGTCATGACTCACAAAAACCTTCAATAACGACTCACCAGAAGCTAACAACAAATTTCATATCGGAAAAGAGAATACCATAGAAGAAATGCTTACCGGAGGAGAAATGCCATCGAAACAATTTGCCGAATTATGCCGCCATTATTATTGAGTAATTTCGAGCAAATTCCAAGATTAGTCTTCCTGTTTCCCAAAAAAGCTTCAGTATTTCGACCAATTTCGGAGCAATTTCGAGCAATCTCGAGCAGATTTAGTATAGGATAAGAGATGCTTACCGAGAAGAAACCCTATCGGAGCAATTTAAGAGCAATTTTGAGCAGATTCAGTTTTAGAAGGAGCAATTTGAGAGCAATTTCTAGAATGGGTATATTTTTGGACTGCAATTTTGAAGAAAATTTGGACTGAGAAGAACTGAGGAAGATTTCTCTTATGTATGTATATTTTTTAGAAGGCAGGTTAGAATTTGGGGAATGTATACGTACGTATATGATATTTTACTTTTAGAATTTGGGGGAAAATGTATATGAATAAAATTTTCATTTAGATTTTTGTGGGAAATGTATATATGTATGGAGGGAATTCATTATTGACTAAAATTTTTATCAAGACTATAGGACCACACTTGTGAATGTTGTTTTTAGAAGAATAAAATAGCACATTTAAAAAGTGTAGTCATATATATAAAAAAGTGTTGCTAAATATTTTATAACTTAGCTACAATTGTAAAGCATAATCTATAACTCTATAGACCACACTTTAAAAGTGTTGCCAAAATATTTGTGGTCAAAAGCTAAAAACTAAAGCTACGTTTTAAAAATGTGATCAAAACTATTTTAGACCACACTTTTTAAGCGTTGTCCAGATTTAGTGTGGTCTTAGGCCTAAAATGTTGTAGTGGGTGCTAAGCATATGGAATTGAAATATTTTTCGGTTAAAGAAGAAGTCCAGAAACATAAAGTGACAATTGAACATATTAGCACCAAGCTTATGATTGCTGATCCTTTGACGAAAGGATTACCGCCCAAAACATTTGTTGAACATGTAGAAAGAATGGGCATTATTGATACCAATGAATGACTTTATGTAATGATTTATTATGTTCATGCAATTGACACTTTGAACTCAAATTATATATATGTTTCTATTGTTACCTGTTTTCTCTTGTATACATATTGTTGAGATTGATGATAACAGGTTTTGACTTAGATAAAGAAATTCTAAGCATTATTTTGGACCCCTTATGTATTCCTAAAGGTTGTGTTGAATAATAGACTAATATTGTAGTACATGGAAGGGACTATGTCGAATAGAGTGATGTACAACAGCCATGACTCATGTTAGTTGATTTGCTCAATCGCAATGAATGATGTTTCCAATAAAATGAAGATTTAGCTTTAAATGTGTACATAATGATTGAAATATTTATTGAACCATGAAGTGAATGTACGTGTGCCAAGTGGGAGAATGTAAGTTGTGGCCCACCACATAACTAATATTGGTTTAATAAATATTAAATGGCTAATTAATATTTGGATATTATTGAGAAGTTATTTTAAGATAAAACTTCTTTTCCTTACTTGATGGGAGTGGGAAAGAGGAGTTGTAACTCCCCAATATAACTGGGTCCCCTCTCTCTGTCTTTAAAAAGGTGAATAGCGTATTCTCATCATTGGATTCTATTCTGAAATAAACCGATAAAAGAAAAGAGAGAGAAAAGAGTTATTAAAGTAGAAAAGAAACAGATACAAATCAAGTACTTCCGCTAATTGCAGTCAAGAATCAAGTTATGGCAGATTCAGGTATGTCTCTTGACTGGCTTATTGTTATATGTGAAAATCATTAAGTTCTACGATTCTGAAGTCATCTAAAAATTAACAGCAACAGTTGTGGTTTTCAATGTCTTGAGCGACTAGGTATTTATCAATCAAATACTCCCTCCATCTACTTTTATTTGTCTACTATTTCAAAAATAGATTTTTACTTTTACTTGTTACTTTTAACATATAAATAAAAGATTTTTTTTTTTTCAATATTTTACCCGTAACATAAATTAGTTATTCCCCAAATCATTTTCCGACATCTAATACTAACTAGACATTTATTTACATGGGTATCATAGTAAAATACTCATTTTAATTATTGTTAATTTCTTAAGGAGCGTGCAAAGTCCAAAGTGGACAAGTAAGAAATGAGGAAATACCCTTTTTTCTTTCACTTTTGAATTAGTTACACACAACTATGATTTCTGAATTTGTTGCATATGTAGGTAGGGAATATTCTAAAGTTCGCAGATAGTTCAAAAATTATGAATGCCTTTTCTTCCAAAAAACCAGTTGTTTGTGATAACATTAAGTGGAGGTAAACTTTTTTTTTTCCTTCTCTTTTAAAAATTTGATGAATGTTTTGCTAATCTTGATTTTCATCTTCAAATTATTTAATAAAATGAAGAATATTGTGTTGGTTTGTTGCATTTATATATACTGTGTTAGATTCTTGGAGAAGCGAAAAGAGAGGTTGGTATTCATCTATTTTTTTTTTTTTTAAAAAAACGTTAAAGGATATCTAAACATATTTTGTTCTTTCAAATATCTCTTCTAACTTCTTTTTTTAAAAAAAAAAAATCACATTTTCTTTTATGTTTGTACATCTATTTAACCTTTCAAGTTTAGCTTACCATAAGCTTCATTTTAGAAAATAAAAAAGGTGAGTATTAAATATTTTTCTCCTAATTAATCTAACTTTAATAAATGATGAAAATAGTTTGAGAAGATAAAAAGTAATTTTAGGAGATATAAAGGATCACCTTGTCAAACAAAATTTAAAGAAATTGTATTGTTCTTTAAAGAGAGTACTTAAATAAATTACATTTCTGATTAGGAATTAAATTATCAATTGACACTACCATAGTAAATCTAGGTATCATATGTTTTCACAGTCAAGTTTGTCTACCACCACACATTCTCCCTCTTGAAGATGAACAAAATTAAAGAAATAAATGAGTGATCATCATCGGTGTACTAATGTGCTTTTTTTTATTACTCCCTCTAGAAGTCCTAGAAAATGAGTATCTCTTGTCCTCTCACAACTTTTTTATGGCAATAGCTCTCATACAGTTTGAGTAGAAGAAAATGTCTTTCGAATCTCTTATTTGTAAAAAATGAAGATCTATTATAAAAAGAATATAAAATTTTAAAAAAGAAATTGCAAAGGGCTAGAAAGTTTTTTTTTAAGCAAATATAACACCTACAGTGGCTCGATTAATGTTTTAGACAATGAAAATATTCATCAATTGATTTTTGTGATGATTCTATTAATTAGACTTTGTTGTGGCTTGAAAAATAGCATGAACATTGCGCCTCTGATTATTTTCTACAATGAAATGGTTGTTATTTTTGATGTCTCTAATGACAAGGTTTTTATGATCAATCAAATGCTATTGATCCCTGATTTGTTTCCTTTTACTTTTGAATTGATTACACATAATTATGATTTCTGAATTATTTATTGTGTACATAGGCCGAGGACATTCTAAAATTTGCAGCAAGGTCAAAAATTAGGTGCATTTTCATCAAAAAAACAATTGTTTGTGAAAACATTAAGTGGAGGTTAAACATTTTTCTTTTCCTTCTCCCTTGAAAATTAAATTTGATTAATGTTTTGTTCATCTTCAAATAATTTTAGTAACGTGTTGGTTTTTGTTGCATGTAGATCTACCATTAGAGAGGAGAAACTCCTTAGATTCACAAATTATAAAAAAGAGGTGAATTAGTGTTCCACTTACAAGTTTTTTAATTTTTTTTAAAGTTAATTAAATGCATATCAAAACACAACTTAACACTTCCTAATACCCCTTTTACCATTATTTTTGTCAAATATTATATTTTTATCTCGGAATTCCTACTTAACCTTTCAAATTTAGTTTTACATAAGCTTCATTTTAGAAAATCATGAAGGTATTGGTTAGTTTCCTAAATTAATCTTAATTTCAATAAATGATCAAATAGTTTGACAAGAAGACATGAAGGGTAATTTTAGGAGATATAAAGAATAACCTTTAACAAACATAATTTTTTTGGTTGAAATCAATAATATTATTTATATAGAAAATACGTAGTTACATAAGGAGTAGTAACTGTCTCTGCACTATTAGTAGCATTCATTACAGAAACATTTCGAAAGTTAGTTACTTTGTTACACAAAATATCGGAAACTACTTTGATTGTGGTTATTCCTGGCAAAAGAGTACTTAATTAAATTACATCTCTGATTAGAAATTAATTTAGCAATTGATGCTGCTATAGTAAACCTAGGAATCATATATCTACACAATCAAGTTTGTCTGTCGCCACACCTTCTCCCTCCGGAAGAAGAATAAAAAAGGAAAGAAACAGAAGAGTTATCATCATTTGTCATGACCCAAAAGTTGAGGTCATGATAGCATCTACCCGACCCAACCTTGGTAGATAAGCCAAACACACAACAGGAAAGGAATTCAAAAATTAGTAATAAATAAGACAAGACGAGACTTCTAAAACGAAGTCAGGTCACACATATGCAAAATTTAACGGAAGTCTGAAAAAAATACCATAAAACCCCCCAGAAATAGTGTCACAAGTGTAAGAGCATCTAATACAACTCAGAATCCTGAATAAAACATAGTCTGTCTCCAAAATAGAAATAAAGACAACTAATAGATAAGAGGAGGTCTAGAGTCGACTATGAAAAGCCTAGAGCAGGCCAGTGCCTCGAAATCATCAACTCAACAGTACGAAATCAGCCTCCACGTGTCGTACTCGTGCTAGGATATGCTTCGAAAGGACACAGTAGGAGTGAGTACAGTCCATTTGTACTCAGTAGGAATCATATGCCGACTGAGTAAAGTAGAAACAATATAAGTAAAGAAATACTATGAGCACGTCACCTGCAACCAGAAAAGTTCTCAAACGGTAGCTCACACCATCTCCTTTAATAGTTCTAATATAAATACGAACTTAATAGGGAAAAATAGGTAATCACGAAAATACATAGGGACTAGTTACACGTCAAGAAAACACATAGAATAAGCACAGAATATGCATATGCAAATGCAATGCAATGAATGAATGAAAGTTATCGCATGATTTTCTGTATACACCTATCGAGCCTCAATACACCCAAAATAGGACCCATGGGGGGGTGGGGGTGGTTCACAACCCGTATACTATCTCAAAGTTTCCATTAATCTCAATCTACCCAACCGGCACATCCCTCGATCTAGGCATTTTTCAAGGTGTCTTATCTTGTTTCAAAAATCAGTGTTTCTCAATTATACCGATATCTCGTGAATGTGTATGTATGAAATGATAATAATATACTCACAATCACATCAGTATGAAGATAACCAATCCCTTCAATACGTGTATAAATGAGCTCAGTATGTCAATAATTCATGAAATCAGTTTTAGTTTGGCACCATTGGAATAACTATGCATGCAAGACAACATTACTATTTTTTATCATGATAAAGGCAAACTATGGTCAATAAGGCCTATAATATCCATTCAAGCCCCTGCACATGCATCACATGAAAAATAAAGCATATAAATGCACAAATAAGGCCAATGATGTCAAATAAAGCCCCCCACACGGACAACACGCAATATATGATATTTCAAGTCAACAATAACAAGAATATAAGCTCTCACACGGGCACACAACAACAATAATAATCTCGAAATACGATTTCCATGGTTATTTTCCCAACCCATAACATGTTTTACTCATTTATTAACAACCCATCCCAGTCTGAAGAAAGTTAAGCCATAACCTACCTCGAAACGATAAAATTCAAGCCTAAAGTCCATCAGTACAGAGCTTTCCCCTTTATAATGGTCTCGAAATCAACTAAAATATTCAAATATTGCATCTATGCATTAAAAGGAAGCTAATGATACCCATATCGATAATATATAAGACGGGTCCAAAATGGACTCGAAAAACGAGTTCAAAAACGAAAGGGATAAAGCCAGAATTTTATATTAGAAACACACTTCCCAAGGTTATAGGAGTTTGTAATTGAAAGCCCATACAAAAATAAGTTAAAAACAAGGTCCAAATCGAAGAAAAACTATTTTTAAGCTTTACCAGCAAGATCCTCAAAATCTCATTTCAAAATCGAGGTTTAAAGGTATTTTCAAAGACATAAGCAATGAGAAATAATGAAAATATGGGTTTAGAACTTACCCAAGCTCAAATGGTGAAGAAAACCTAAAAATTGCCCAAAATCCAAAGCTTTGAGGTCCAAAAATGGTGGAATTTGCGAAAATAAGGTATTTATACTGTTCTATGAATAGTGTCTCGCGATCGCGGAACCCACATCTCAATCGCAATGGTCAACGTTGACTTGGCTAAAAATTTGGCCTTTGCGTTCTTGGCCAAGGTATCACGTTGCGAAGGCTGATGAATTCGGCCTTCGCATTTGCGATAGCCTCGTTGCATCCGCGAAGAAGGACGAACCGACCTGGACCCAACGACCCTTCATGATTGTGACCACCACCCTTGCGATCGCGATGAAGGAACAATTCTTTCTAGGCATTCGCTGGCGGTGGCTCGCATTTGTGAAGAAGGTTCCATGCACCAGATATCAGCTGTGCACCAGTTGAATTTGCATGTTACCATATCTCCGAACGGATCCTCGAGATTCATTTGGGACCCTACAGAAATAAACCATATATGCAACTAGGCTATTTTCAATATTTCTGACTCAATAGCAACGTCAGTTTTTCAAAAAAGGATTGTTTTCAACAAATTAGTCCCTGGGATCCCTTTTAGGTAAATTCCACTAGTTTTGAAAAGAAGAGTCGAAATGAAAAATAAAGTTTCCAAACCCAAAGCAACCCCGCTACTAACCCAAATTCGACATTTCAAATCCAATGAAACCTTTCAAATTGCCATCCGGGACTCAAAATATCAAACATTTACTGAAGTCAACTATAGGACTTTTAAAACCTCTAAGAACCTCTTAAAACCTTCCCAAAGGCATTGGAAATTGTGCCAATCATCCCCACACCCTTAAACCAACATGTAACAACTATGGGGAAGGGCAAAATGGTCAAATCACATAAGAGTAAAATTTCATAAATCAGGTCATTACAATATCCACCACTAAGACTCTAGTTCGTCCTTGAACTAAAAGGCAAGGGAATACCTGAAATGGTAAAGAGCTGGGGGTAACTACTACGCATGTTGGACTCGACCTCCCAAGTAGCCTCCTCGATGGGATGGTGTCTCCACTGAACCTTAACCACAGGAATAGCTCTAGAACGCAACCATCTAACATCCCTGACTAATATGAAAATTAGTACCTCAACAAAAGTCAACCTATCATTCAACTGAACTGAGTACCAACGAAGCACGTGAGACTCAGTCGAAATATAGCATCAAAGCATGAATACATGAAAAAAATGGATGAACGGCTAAAAAATTTTGAGGTAAGGCCAACTCATAAGCAACCTCCCCAACTTTCCAAAGAATCTCAAATGGCCCGACATATCTGGGGCTAAGCTTGCCCCTCTTTTCGAACCTCATCACGCCCTTCATGGGTGACACACGAAGGAAAAACTGATCACCAATCCCAAACTTTAAAGCACGAAGTATGAGGTACACATAACTCTTTTGCCTATTCTGGGCTGCCCGAAGCCTATCCTAAATCACCAGAACTCTATCTAAAGACTCACAAAGCAAGTTGGTACCACGAGGTCTATTCTCGAAAGTCTCAAACCAACCAATTGAGGATCGACAACACCTACCATACAATGCCTCAAAAGGTGTCATCTCAATACTCGAATGGTTGCTGTTATTATAAGCAAACTCTGCCAAGGCTAAATACTGCTTCCATTGGCCTCCAAAGTTCACAACAAACGCGCGAAACATATCCTTCAAAATCTAAATAGTCCGCTCAGACTGACCATCAGTTTGGGGGTGAAAAGTTGTGCTAAAGTCAACTTGAGTACCCAACTCCTCCTGAAACATCCTCCAAAAGCTAGTAGTGAACACTGAGCCTCTATCGGAGATAATAAAAATGGGTACTCAGTGAAGACGAACGATCTCCTAAACATAGATAATAGCCAACCTTTCGGCACCTAAAGAAATCTGAATAGGAATGAAATAGATCAATTTAGTCAATCGATCCACGAGGAAAGCTACTCACAAAATCCATAGTGATCCACTCCCACTTCCACTCAAGAATGGGTAGTCTTTGAAGTAAACCACCCGACCTCAGATGCTCGGCCTTCACCTGCTGACAACACAACCAATGAGCTACAAAGTTTTCTATATCCTTCTTCATACCACCCCACCAATGATGCTTCTTTAAATTACGACACATCTTGGTTACCCCTATATGAATAGAATATGTGGAATAATGCGCCTCCTCAGAAATCAATCTTACCCATCCACCAACTCTCGACATACAAACTCGGCCACTAATCCACAAAACACAATACAAATCAAGAGATGCTTCTTTGGCCTCACTACTCAGCACCTTATCTCAAATCACCCTCAAGCTATCATTATCAAACTGGTGGGCTCGAATCTTCTCCATCAAAGAAGATCTAGCATCAACAAAGGCTAAAACACATTCGGGTGTCAAAATATCAAGCCTCACCATCTGGTTAGCTAAAGACTGAACCTCTAAGGCTAAAGGCCGCTCCTGAGTCAAGAGATGAGTTAAACTCCCCATACTAGTTGTCTTCCGGCTCAAGGCATCTGCAACCACATTAGCCCTACCCGAATGATAACGGATAGTGAGATCATAATCCTTAAGCAACTCAAGCCAACATCGCTGTCTCATATTAAAATCTCGCTGGTCGAAGAAGTACTGAAGGCTATGATGATCTGAGAAAATCTCACAACGGACTCCCTACAAGTAATGCCTCCACAACTTTAACACAAACACAACTGTTGTCCACTCCAAATCATGGGTAGGGTAATTTCTCTCATGAGGCTTCAATTGATAAGAAGCATAAGCAATCACCTTACCCTCCTGCATTAACATTGAACCAAACCCATACTAGAAGCATAAAAAAAATGATAAAACCCACGCCCTCTGTGGGCAAAGTCAAGATAGGAGCTGAAGTCAACAACTCCTTGATCTTTTGAAAGCTCCTCTCACAAGCATCCGACCACTAGAAAACAATCTTCTTCTGAGTCATAATAACCTACCAAACTAATGAAACTCCGAATCTTAGTAGGACTAGTGGGCCTAGCCCAATCATGAATCACCGTAATCTTGGCCGGATCAACCATAATACTGTCCTTGGTCACCACTGACCCAAGAAAGAGATAGAATCCAATCAAACCTCACACTTGGAAAATTTGGCATACAACTTCTCATCACACAATCTCTAAAGTACAGTCCTCAAGTGTCTCATATGATCGACCTCATTCTTGGAATAAACCAAGATATCATCTATAAATACAATCACAAAGGAGTCAAGATACAATCAAAATACCCGGTTCATCAACTCCATGAACGCTGCTGCGGCATTGGTCAACCCAAAAAACATGACCAAAAACTCAATGACCGTATTGTAACACCTCAGGTGCTACGATCACTTTCTGCATATAAAAAAAAAAAAAAAAATTTGCGACTCACGACACCAGTCAAGTGGCGTAAGTGAACTTCAGAACATTGAAAAAATGGTCTGATTTCCACGGCACGAGTCACGGGGCGTGACTCACAGTAATGGGACGTGAGTGGTACCGTGGATGAACTTCAAAAACTTGATCGAGTCATCTGAGTTTCACGACAGGTCACTTACGTGCCGTGACTCAACCCACGACATGAGTCACGATACCGTGAAATTTTGCCGGCTTTGTTGACTTATTTTTGACTAGATGAAATGTTTGAGTGTGAGGCCTATTAAAGGTGTTGGGATGGATCTATATTCTGTATTTGAGGCCCAAATATCATGGCATAAGCCATGGGCCTCAACAAATATAAGAAAAACCCATTCAACATGGAGCAAACTTGTGGCCAAGAATTAACTTGACTTGAGGGGCTATATAAAGGCCAAATCAGATTTTTATCCATTAGAACTCTCATCTCTTTCTAGATATTTCTCAAAGGCTCCTTATCTCATAAACCCTAAGGCAACAACACTTGTTGGAACAAGATCATCTCTTTGCAAGTAGTGGTAAGTGTTTCCTCTTGTGATTTACTACATGATATACATGAAAAGTGATGTAGGTCATGATTATTAGTGTTGAGAAGGTTGGATGTTTTCCATACCATATTGTGAACTTGTACTAGTTGTGGTTGCTAATGTAAGGTCCCTTATACATGCATGTTGTAGAGTAGCGGAAAGGTAGAATTGTTGAAATCACATAGTGGAAGACTAAGGTATGTAAGGTTTCCTTTTTCTATGACTACTGGTCACACCTATTGTTCATACTTTGTCCGACCTTACTTGCCCTCCGAAATGTCGTAAAGTGTCTCATTCTAAGTAAATGCTTAGTAATTGTTGTTTGTATACCTCTTATTCATTGCCTATGGTTTCCAAGTGTCAATAATATCGCAACCACCAATGTATCACTCTCTTAATGAACAAATTGAAGTAATGCATATAAGTGAGTATTGAGTACGGGTGGTAGCTCGAGGGGGCGTAAAGCCCAGCATAGAGACGATCCCGATTGATTATTGGACACAGGGGGTATCCTAAAAGGGTGAAAACCTAGCTAGGGACGAACCTGCTTTATTGATTTATGGGTGGTAGCTCAAAGGGGCATAAGCCTAGCTAGAGAAGATCCCAATGTTATGACCCACTGATCAGTTGGGGTCTGGGTACGATATGAGGTATTGAGGATAATGAATGTAAAAGTAAAGTAATGATTGTAACATACATAGTTTCACACATACAGAATGGTAGTGGTATGTCCATATTGTTTATTCACTTGTATTTGATTCCATTTGCGTTCCTATATGTCATACAGTTGCATATCACCTTACATACTCAGTACATTCTTTCGTACTGACCCCTCGTGGGACTTACTTTACTTTCTGCAGGAACAGGGGGTAGTAGACCCTCACAGTAGGATTCGTATTCTCTACGTACAGTTGGTGACCTCCAGGCTAATTCGGGGCTTTCTGGGTCATATGTACATGTTGATTTTGATGTTATGTACATGTTTGTGTAAAGCGGGGACTTGTCCCGATTATAGATTTGGTCTGGTTTTTGCTAGAGGCTTTGTAGACGTTGTACAGTAAATGAAGAGATGTCTTCTCATTTTGACCTTGCAGCCCTACCGGCCGAGTTTCTTATATATATAAATGTCTTTCCGCGCTTTTGTTTTACGATGTCGTGTCCATATGCATACATGTTGAGTTCCATGTGAATGTATAGGTTGGTTCTCTCGGGCCTCAACGGCTTCGGGTGCCATGTCCTCCCCGTTGGAACTCGAGGCGTGACACGTATCGAGTCCACAAAGTCGCCTTTGGAACTTCCAAGGCTCTAATCTTTAATTAGTGATATCCGGATCTCAAATCAATCTTGGAAAATATGGAAGCACCTTGAAGCTGGTCAAATAAATCATCAATGTGAGGAAGATGATACTTGTTCTTAACTGTAACCTTGTTCAACTGTCGATATTCAATATACATGCACATAGAACCGTCCTTCTTCTTCACACATAAGATAGGAGCACCCTAAGGAGATACACTACGTCTAATGAAACCCCTTGCTCAACAAATCCTGTAAGTGCTTCTTCAATTCTTTCAACTCACCTAGGGCATCCTATAAGGAGAAATGGAGATGGGATTGGTGCCCAACTCCACATCAATAGAAAAATCAATAACACGATTCAGAGGCATACCGGGCAAATCCATAGAAAACACATCCATGAACTCATGAACAACCCGAATAGAATCCATAAGAGGTGGTAAGGCAACACTAGTTTCGCGAACATAAGCAAAATAAGAAAAGCACCCTTTTTGTACCATGCGGCGAGCACGTAGAAAAAATATAACTCCCTTTGTACCTGAATTAAGCGTACCCTTCCAAGCTATTCTTGGCACACCCAAAAGCTAAGGTCACGGTCTTGGCATAACAATCCAATATAGCATGATAGGGAGCCAACCAGTCCATCCCCAAAAAAATATCAAAGTCAACCATATCTAGGATAATTAAGTATACCCAAGTCTCATGCCCCACAAAGATAACTACACAAGATCGATAAACTCGGTCCAACACTAAAGAATTTCCAATAAGGGTAGAAATATGAATTGGCCTAGTAAGGGGCTAACATACAACATCAAAACCAGAAGTAAAATATGCAGACACATAGGAGAATGTAGACCCAGGGTCAAATAATATGGAAGCATATATGAAGCAAATTGGGATGATACCTGTAATGACTGCATTAGAAGCCTCTACCTCAAGTCTCTTAGGTATAGCATAACACTTCCACGTTCGTTCCTAGACTGAACAACCCCGTGAACACTTCAATGAGCTCCATTATCTCTACCTCGAGCACCACCCCTACTACTCTGTGAACCACCTCTGACTACTGATATAGGAGTAGGGTGAAACTAAAGTTGAGAACCCAGCTGGGTAGGACCAAACACATATCGAGGCTAATCCTTAGCCACATGGACAATCTCATCATACACAAAACATCCTCTATGGCCTGACTCAATCTGAGGGGGAACAGACAAACTTGGATGACCACCTTGGACCGAAGAGCTAAACTAGAACCTACACTCACCTGACCTGATACCTGGCTACCTAGAGCTACAGAAACCAAAGGCCTACCACTTGATACCTATAAAGCAACCTGAACTGGCCTACCATGATAACCACTAGAACCTCTACTTAAGAAATATCTACCTAGGCGTGACCACTAAACTTGCCCTGTCGGCGCAACTTCTTGGTGCCTCCCTGAGTCTCCTGGGTAATAGACTTTATCAACTTGGCATGCCCAATAATACTCTGAAAAGAATCCCCAGAAACAACCATATAGGAAGTAGACAACTGATAAGAAACCTTTAACCCCTTTATAAACTTCCAAATCCTCTCAGACTAGGTGGAGATACTGGCTGCTGAATAGCTGGATAAAACATGAAAATGTGCCTCACACTCAGCAATAGTCATGGAACACTGTCTTAAGTGATCAAACTCATCTTGTATCTGATCTCTCAAGATGTACTACACAAATCTCCCTAAGAAGGCCTCAAAAAAATGAGTCCATGTCATAGCAGACGAATCCAAAGGCCTACAACTAGCTAGAGACCTCCACTAATCCCTGACTATATTCGTCAATTGATAGGTAGTATAAGCAATGACATGAGACTCACAGGATCTAAGATTTTGTAACTTCTCCTGAAAATCAATCAAAAGCTCATAGACATCCTCGCCAATCACTCCACTAAACTTGGGAGGAGCTAAGTGAATAAACCTTTCAAACCTCTTCTGATCATCAGAAGACATCACAGTACCCGAAGAAACTGGGGAATAGTATGTATAGTGGGCAATAAAAACCCACATGAAGGTACAATAGATGATAGATGCACCACTAAAGTAGGAATACCATGAGCAGATGCCGGTACGGATGATGGAACACTACTCGAACTCTGAGAAATACCAGGTACACTCAATGAAACACCCTCCAAACTACTCAAAAGGTGAATCAACAAATCGTGAAACACTGGGTGTCAACTGAACTCTGTAGGACCTGAGCTGGCCTCGCACCCCCTATTTGATAGTCATTTCTAGCATACTCAACCTTAGGCTCAGAAGAGGCCTCCCTAGCACATCCTCTCTGGGGCAGCTCCTCGTGCCTGTCCTCTACCTCTGGGTCGACAGCGACACCTGTCTCATCCTTGAACCGAGGCTCCTATATCGGGTGACAGCTCAGTATCCCTAATATCCCTGGACCTAGTCCTTACCATCTGCACAGAAAAGAATAAAATATAAGTTTAGAACGTTGGGTATGAACAACTCGCACGATAAGGAATCAAATTAGAGAAGTTTTTTCTAAAGGCATCTTATAGCCTCTAGATGATTAGATATGGATGTCTACGTACCAATCCGCGAGACTCTACTAGACATCCTACTCTTACACTTATGAGACCAGTAAACCTGGCACTTTGATAACAATTTTTCACGAACCAAAAGATGAGGTCATGATGTCATCTATCCCGGACCAACCTTGGTAGATAAGCCAAACACCACAGAGGAAAGGAATTCAAAAATTAGTAATAAATAAGATAAGACAAAACTTCTAGAATGAAGTCAGGTTACACATATGCAAAATTTAATGGAAGTCTGAACAAAATTCCACAAAACCCTCAGAAATAGAGTCACAAGTGTAAGAGCATCTAATACAACTCAAAATCTTGAATAATACAAAGTCTGTCTCCAAAATAGAAATAAAGACAACAAATAGATAAGAGGAGGTCTGGAGTCAACTCTGAAAAGCCTAGAGTGGGCCAGTTCCTCAAAATCACCAACTCAACACTACAAAATTAGCCTCCACATGTAGTACTTGTGCTAGGATCTGCATCGAAAGGGCACAGTAAGAGTGAGTATGGTCCACTTATACTGAGGCAGAATCATAGGCCGACTGAGCAAAGTTGAAAATAATACAAGTAAAGAAATACTATGAGCACGTCACCTGCAACCAGAAAAGATCCCAAATGATAGCTCACACTATCTCCACTAACAGTTCTAATATAAGTATGAACTTAATAAGGAAAAATAGGTAATCACAAAAATACATAGGGACAAGTTACACGTCAAGAAAACACATAGAATAAGCATAAAATATGCAGATGAAAATGGAATGCAATGAATGGACGAAAGTCATCGCATGACTTTTTTTATAAACCTATCGAGCCTCAATGCTCCCAAAATAAGATCCATGGGGGTTTCACAACCCGTATACTATCTCAAAGTTTCCACCAATCTCAATATCATGTCTCAATCTACTCGACCGACATATCTCTCATTCTAAGCATTTTTAAAGGTGTCTTATTTTCTTTCAAAAATCAGAGTTTCTTAATGATACAGTTATCTCATGAATGTATATGTATAAAATAAGGATAATATGCTCACAATCACATCAGTATGAAGATAATCAATCCATTCAATACGCGTATAAGTGAGCTCAAAAATCAACTCAGTATGTCAATAATTCATGATATCAGTTCTAGTTTGGCACCATTGGAATAAATATGCATGCAAGACATCATTAATATCATATCAACCCATAACTCGGTCGATTTTATCATGATAAAGGCAAACTATGCTTAATAAGACCTATAATATCTATTCAAACCCCGGCACAAGCATCACATGAAGAACAAAGCATATAAATGCACAAATAAAGCCCCCCGCATGGGAAACATGAAATATATGTTATTTCAATTCAACAACAACAAGAATATAAGCCCCCACACAAGCACAAATCAGCAATAATAATCTCAAAATATGATTTCTATGATTATTTTACCAACCAATAGCATGGTTTACACATTTATTAATTACCCAACTAGTCTGAAGAAAGTTAAGCCATAACTTACCTCAAAACGATGAAATCCAAGCCTAAAGTCCTTCAACACAGAGCTTTTCCCTTTAGAATAGTCTCGAAATCAACTAAAACATTCAAATAAAGCATCTACGCGTTAAAAGAAAGCTAATGATACCTATATTGAAAAAAATATATAAGACAGGTCCAAAACGGACTCGAAAAATGAGTTCAAAAATGAAAGGGGTAAAACTAAAATTTTGTTTTGGAAACACACTTCTCAAGGTTATATTAGTCTACAGTTGAAAACCCACATGAAAATGAGTTAAAAACTAGGTCCAAATCGAAGAAAAAGCTTTTTTAAGCTTTACCTGCAAAATCCTCTAAATCCCATTTCGAAATCGAGGTTAAAAGGTGTTTTTGAAGACATAATCAATGGGAGATAATAGAAAGATGAGTTTAGAGCTTAACCAAGCTGAAATGGTAAAGAAACCTTAAAAATCACCCAAAATCCGAAGCTTTGAGGTCCAAAAATGGTGGAATTCACAAAAATGAGGTATTTATACTGTTCTGTGAACAATGCCTCGCAATCACAGACCCCACCTCGCGATCACAAAGTTTAACATTGACTCAACCAAAATTTTTGCTTTCAAGTTCATGGCCAAGGCTTTGCGTTCACGAAGGATGATGAATCAGGTCTTCGCATTCGCGACAACCTTGTCACGTTCGCGAAGAAGGACGAACTGACCCAAACCCAACTAGCCTTCACAATCGCGACCACCGTCCTCAGGATCATGATGAAGGAATAGTTCCTTCTCTACATTCACAGCCAGTGGCTCACGTTCGCGAAGAAGGATACATGCACCAGATATCAATTGTGCACCAGCTGAATTTGCATGTTACCATGTCTCCGAACGGACCTTCGGGATTCGTTCAGAACCCTACAGAAATAAACCATATATGCTACTAGGCTATTTTTAATATTACGGACTCAATGGCAATGTCTGTTTTTTGAAAAAGGATTGTTTTCAACAAATTAGCCCCTGGGACCCCCTTTAGGCAAATTTCACTAGTTTTCAAATAGAGGGTCGAAATGGAAAATAAAGATTTCGAACATGAACCAACCCCGCTACTAATCCAAATTTGATATTCTGGATCCAATGGAATAGTCTAAATTGCCATCTAGGACTCGAAAGATCAAATGTTGAGCGAAGTGGACTATAGAACTTTTAAAACCTCTAAAAATCTCAAACTCTCCCAAAACCTTCCTGGTGGCATTGGGAACCGTGCCAACCATCCCCACACTCCAAAACCAACATGTAGCAACTACGGGGAAGGACAAAATGATCAACTTGCATAAGAGTAAAATTTCACAAATCAGATCATTTATATTTTGAGCACTCCTTCTACAAGTTCGAGAAAATGAGATCTCTTACCCTTTTACTGTTTTTTTTTTTTTCGGCAATAGCTCTTTTACGATTGAATAGAAGAAAATATTCTTTTTCATATCTTTCTGTGTAAGAAATGAAGATATTTTATGTTTAAAAAGTGAAGATCTCTCATAAAAAGAACATTAAATTTTTTTTGTAAAGAACATGAAATTTGTTTTAGCAAAACATAACACATGTATTTACTCGGTTAATACTTTAGATAATGAAAATACCCATTGACTGATCTTTGTGTTGATTTCCTTAATTATTATACTTTGCTATGGCTCGGAAAATGGCACAAATATTGCACCTCTGACTATTTTCTATCATGGAATAGTTGCAGTTTTCAATGTCTCCAGTACAAGGTTTTTATAAATCTAATGCTATTGATCCTTGATTTATTTTCTTTCACTGTTGAATTGGTATCACATAATGGTGACATTTGGATTATTTATTGTAAACGTAGGCGGAGGATATTCTAAAATTTATAGTAGGTAAAAAACAAGGGATGCATTTTCATCCAAAAAAAACAATTGTTGGTGGAAATATTAAGTGGAGGTTAAATTTTTTCCCCTTCTGCTTTGAAGTTTTTTTAAAAAAATATTATGTTCATCTTAAAATGAGTTTAATAATGTGTTTGGTTTTTGTTGCATGTAGATCTACCATTGGTGAGGAGAAACTCTTTGATAAGATTTTTGGAGAAGCAAAAAGAGAGGTAAATTTTTTTTCGACTCACAAAATTTCTATTTTTTCAAGTTATTTAAATGCATATTCAAATACAATTTCATATTTTCTGATACCCCTTTCTAACTTGTTTTGTAACATATCACAAATCTTATGTCAGAAGACCTATTTAACTTCTCAAATTTAGTTTACCATATCCTTCATTTTAAAAAATCAAGAATGTATTGTGGTGTGTTCGGAATGGAGGAAAATGTTTTCCAATATTTTTCAAGAGAACAAGTTGTTTCTTACTTATTTTCTTTTATTCGTTATGCAAGTAGGAATAGGGTAAGGGGGGAGGGGTAAGAATTATTTTTTTTGGGAGGGGGAGGGGGTTAGAAGGGGTTGGGGTTAGGGGTAGGGGATGGGGCAAGAAAAGACTTTTGAAATTTTTTTATAAAACAAATTAATTTTGTTTTTTGGGGGGTGGGTGGGGGTAGGTGGTAGGGGGTGGAGTAAGAAAGAGTTTTGAAATTTTTTTAAGAACCAAATTAAAAATAAATTTAGTTTTTTTTTTTGAAGGGGTAGGGGGTAGGGCGTAGGGGTGGGGTAAGAAAAAAATTTAAATTTTTTAACATTTTTTTTTTTTAAAAAAAATTGGGGGTGGGTGGGGTGGTATAAGAAAAAATTTTGAATTTTTTTAAAAGAAAATTAATTTTTTTTTGAAGGGGATGTGGGGTCGGGGAAGGGGTGGGTGATTTTGAAAGTGGTATGAACATTGCAACTTGTTTTCCCTACTTTGATTAAGGAAGTCATTTTTCTTAGTTGGAAGGAACTTGTTTTCCTAGAGAAAATATTTTTTAAAATTTTTAGCCAAACGAACATGAGAAATTAGGAAAATATTTTTCAGAAAATATTTTTCATCATACCGAACACACCCTTAGTTACTACTCTCCAACAATCTTAACTTCAATAAATGATCAAATAATTTGATCAAGATGACATAAAGGGTAATTTAGGATGTAGGGGGTAACTTTTAACAAACACAATTTCTTTGCTTGAAATAGATAGTATTATTTATATTGAAATTACATACTTGTATAAGGAGTAGTAAGTGTCCGTGCACTATTTGTAGTAGCATTCATTACACAAAACTTTTCAAAGCTAATTAATTTTTTACATAAAACATCAAAAACTACTTTGGTTGGAGTTGTTCTTTGCTCGTCCACTTGAACAGCGGCGGAAACATTTGGAGGTGGAGTTTCCATAGTAGTTATATAGTTTATAAAATGCTAGCTTCGTTCCTTATTCCCAAAATTGCTCAACTTGGTTTCCTTCATGAAAGCTCTATCGGACCACAGAATTCTACATCTTCTTTTAAAGGGACATGCATGCAGCCTGATAAATAGGATGAATTGATTCCGATAATTGTAGTACCTTAATGGAATTTGTTTCAATTTTAACATGAGCAAGGTTTTGAGATATATCTAGGTACAATCCATGTTGAAGTGACATCAGCTCCACCCTAGGGTGGTATATATCACATGTTGATAACATCCCACGACTAAATCTCCATTGGAGTTTCTAATCACTCCACCAACAGAACCATCAGCCCTGTTCTTGAAAGGACCATAAATCTTAAGTTTAAATAAGCTAGAAAGAGGGGTACTCCATTTGATGTGAATGGTTTTAGAGATAGCAGTGTTGTCAATACTATTTGTGGAATATTTATATTCAGAAGCTAAGGACCATAAATCTTAAGTTTAAAGAAGCTAGAAAGAGGGGTACCTATCCATTTGATGTGAATGGTTTTAGAGATAGCAGTGTTGTCAATACTATTTGTGGAATATTTATATTCAGAAGCTCTCATGATCATAGTGTGAAGAAAGAGATTGGTGTTTGTTTGATTAATCACATAGTGATTTCTAGTTGGTCAGAAATGCCAAATAAGAAAAGGCATTATCTCAATCCAAGTGAGGGTCCAAATTTGAATGGGTGGATTGAGTCCCTTAAGAAGTTGTAACAAGTGTTATGCATTAATGGAAAGATTATGTAGATTGAGGTCAAGTCAAGCTAGAGTTAGTGAGTATGAGTGTGTCCTTACAAGTAGGGAGGAGTGCTTTGTTTGTCGATATACCTGTAGTCATAGTTTTATGCATGCGTCTTGTAGTTTCTTGTTTGTGGTGTTTTTGGTGATGTGTGTGATTTCGGATTGATAGTTCATAGCATTACTCCGTGGATGTTTTGTTTCTTTTACCTAGTGATGTGTTACCCCATTTTGTTGTTTGTTTTTATGTTTTCTGCTTGTTATACTGTTATTTGTCCTGAGCCGAGATCTATCAGAAACAGCCTCGCTACTTCATCTGAGGTAGTGGAAAGGACTGCGTACACTTTACCCTCCCTAGACCCCATGTTGTGGGAATACACTGGGTATGTTGTTGTTGCAATTCGACACCTTGAAAAAGATGTCTGACCATTCCCCTTAAATGAATAGCAAATAAGGAAGGCAGGGTCTATATTGATCCCTCTATGGTGTATGTACTCTATAGTGGGCAGTCTATTATAAGAGAATTACCAAAGGAAGAATTTTATTTTGCTAAGAGTCTTAATTAACCAAATCTAGTGAAAATGATAAGAAATATGGTTATTATGATCCATAAAATTGTATATTGATTTGGAAGAGAATAACTCATTGCTGTTAAGGACCCAATAAGGAGTGTCTTTTTACCAAGAATATTATTGTTAACAGATATCGATGGTGCATTGTTAGCAATAGTCTGAGGAATGGAGAAGTAAATTTCCCCCAATCCCGTTTAGTCCTATCATAGTGGTCAAAGATTTTGAAGGGTGCTGCTTCGATCTTCAATGAATCTTGAATACTGGATCTCAAAGGAAGTGTTTTGGGTATTCGCCTAAAATTTTAGACATTTAGAGCAGTAGTGCCCTTCTTTTATGATTTTTTCCATATAAAAGAATCGACAGAAAATGAATTATTAATGTTATATTTGTGAATTAGGGCTTTTGCCTAGAGGGTTTTGTAGTTTTTTAGATGCCTCCATGCGAGGGTTATAAGGAGGTTGTAACTTTAAATTTAGATGATAGTGTAATCTTATGAACTATATAAGTATTTCCACAGATAAAATACCAATAGACTACAGATAGGATACAACTTTCAACCTTGTCAAGAGAATCAAAACTGCATCAGAGATAATTTGGAATTCATGGCGGCTTTTAAGATGGAGTTAATTGCCTTCATTGCAATTGTCAAAACTATCAAGAAAACTAAAAATAAGAAGCAATAAGTGTCAAGAGAATCACTACAAAATCCTAAATATGGATGAGCTGCAGTATCCACGTCCTAAAAAGAAGGGAAGGTTCTAAAATGACTAGATAGACCTTACTTAAACTTATCAATAAGGAGAAAATTAATGCAAAATGAACAACCTAGATCACTAAATTTCAGAAAATTATGAAGGCCGACATCTATATGTGATGCAAAATGAGAAGACAATTGAAGTTGAATTACCTTGGAGAAATCATTATGCATATCTTTCACAACACAACCAGAAGGCCTCCTACAATTTTCAATTTCACATTAATGTGTACCTTCTAGGAATGTTTTAACAGACTAGCTGTCGTGGATGTCTCTATTGAAACAATCCAAGAAGGTACACAACACTGTGAAATTGGGAATTGCAGGAGGTTTCCATCTAGTTGTGTAATGGAAGATACGTTTAATGGTTTCTCCAATGTAATTCAACTTTAATTATCTTCTAAGTTTGTATCATATATCACTACAAGAGAAATGGTCTTTAGCGAAGGGAAATTTGGTCGTTAAAGGATCAAAACCGGTCGTTATAGGTCAATAACGACCTGATAAAAAGTGGTCGTCACCGGTCGTTAAAAGCTCTGTCGTTAAAGGTTAACGACCGGATTGCATATCCGGTCGTTAAATATCTTTTAGCGACAACAATTAATCCGGTCGTCACTTAATTACAACGACCAAATTCCCCTTCGTTGATGGTCATCTGTGTCACGCCCCGAGTTACAACGAAGCGTGATTGGCACCCGAAGCCGATACGGATCGAGAGAACCAATCTTTGCTCATGAACATTCGTATGCATGTCCTCGTGTAAATCTCATTATTTCTCATGAAACTATGCGGAATTCATGGACATGGAAACATATGTCATATCTATATATGTAAAACTTGGCTGTTTGAGCCATCAAGTCAAAACGACATGTACCTTCACATTTACACACCCACATCCGTCTACAAAAGCCTCTAACAAAATGCATTGACCAAAATAAACTAAAAGTCGGGACAAGTCCCCGCTTTATACAACATGTACAAAATCAAAACAAATGTACAACAGTGACTCGGAGAAGCTCCGAACTAACTGGAGCTCCCCAAAGATCTGCAACACTGACAATCTACTGTGGAGGCCTACTAGTACCTGCGCCTGCAGCAAGTAAAATAAATTCCCCAAAGGGGTCAGTGCGATGAATGTACTGAGTATGTAAGGCCATATGAAACTTGTAAGATATGAAAGTATGTTAAGAACTCAAGTTCAAATGCATAACCAATATAGATAAGTCACAATGTAGATGGGTCACTATTCCGTACTTTGGAAGTCATGTATATTACATTCATTCTTTCTCTTGCCTTTACTTTACTTTACATATGTTGTCTGGGCCCTCATCATGCAGGTGTTCTTTTCACCCCATGGATAACATATCATCGTCATGCAGGTATTCTTTTCACCCCATGGATAAGATCATATCGGCATGCGGGTGTCCTTTGCACCCCATGGATAAAGTAACATCATCATGCGGGTGTTCTTACACCCCATGGATAGAATAACATCATCATGCAGGTATTTGCACCCCATGGATAACACAAGCGGGTGTTCTTGCACCCCATGGATAAAATAACATAACCAATATGCATTACTTTATTCTTACTTCATTTCTTACTTTGAGATTGATATCTTTACTTGTGAGAGATTGGTCCTTCTGCAAATGAGAGATCGATACAATCACTTATGAGAGATTGATACATTGCTAATACTTTTGATAATCATAACTTTACTAGAAGCTTTGGATCAATAATCAATGAGTGAGAGACATATGAATAACTTGGCAACATAACATTCTTGGAAACATAACACTATTGGAAGCATTGAACCATAATCAATGAACAAGAGACATGAGTATAATCACTAGTGAAACATTGAAACACAACCTTGTTGGGCTTTTGGAACATTAGTCATGAATATGAGACATGAGATTCACAAATGATCAATGAGTAGGAAATATATGACAATGACCATTGATAACCGGCTATGGGATACCTTAGCACATTTCGGGATGAGACTAGTGAAATGTCAATGTGAATACCATTTGCCGCAGAAAGATACGGACAAAGTAACCTTACATACCTTGTACTCTCAATACGGATATACAATCCTAGATGTGCATACAATAGTCCCGCTCTTTCTTTATGTGTCACTCTACAACACAAATACATAACGGGATTCACATTAAGCAACAACTACTTTACAAATGCATACAATGCCAATGAGTTACATGTTTGCCTTTAAACATGCCATTTCCCCTTGATAAAACCATTGATCATATTATTATTCAACAAATGTCATAATATTCCCAACATTGACCAATACATACTAATTGATACATTTTGCCACAACACTTCTCCTTTACACTTTCTTATCCATACCACATCACAAATAATCTATCAAATTACCTTAATACACCTCACAAAACATATCTGCTAAAATCCCACATTTTTCACTTATAGACAATAACAAGTTTAATACCAAAAATAACACCATACATGTTCATATTTTGTCCATACCATGCTTTTTCATCAAAGGCACAAGTCCTAATTCAAGTTCAAATCCCATGGATCACAAATCTTATACAAAAGCACAAAGTACCATGTCCAACATTTCCAAGCACAACCAACATGATTTACATACTCTTTCATGCATATAATATATTAATCCATAACAATAATCACTTACCCAAGCTTGAAAAGTGATGATCTTGCTCCAAACTTAACTTTGAGGTCTTTAGGGTTTGAGAGAAATGATGGAGAAAATATCTAGAAAAACATGAGAGGTCCAAGTGAATAAAATCTGATTTTTGGGTCTATATATAGTACTTGGGTCATCCTTAGCCATTCTTGGCCTTTAATGCCATATTTGACTTAACCCAATAAAATCAATAATTTCTCGTCCTATACGTATTACAATAATATTTCCACTCATGCTATTCATATCCGTAGCCTCAATCCCAAAAACAAGTGATTCTAGCCACGTTTGGCCTATTTTGACCTTAAGGGCAAAACTGTCATTTTGACCCCAAATTCGTTCTCGAGTAATATTATCATACCAATGTAATATGTCATTCATTTCATGTATACACTCGTGGGTGTAGAAGAAACGTGGCAAAAATCGGCTCGGTACGTCTCCGGATACCCTTGGGACTTAGAAATTTCCAACTTTCAAAAAAATGGAAAAACTGTCACGCCCCGAGTCCCAACGAGGCGTGATTGGCACCCGAAGAAGACATGGCCCGAGAGAACCAATCTTTGCTTATGAACACCCGCATGCATCTCCTCATATGGACCTTATGAAACCCCATGCAACTATGCAAAGGTCATGGATATGGAAACGATTATGGAAACGTATGCCATACATAGATATATATATATCGACTTGGCCGTTGGGGCCATCAAACCAAAATGAGCATACATATCTTAAATTCTGTTCCCACATAAGTCTACAAAGCCTCTAGAGATACATGACTATGACAAACCTAGAGTCGGGACAACACCCCGCTCTATACGCATATACAGTACCAAAATGAATGTACATAGCACCTCAGAAAGCCCCGAACTAATGGAGCTCACCAACAGTCCACAAAAAGAGCTGCAACCTACAGTGGAGACTGACTAGTACCTGCACCTGCAGCAAGTAAGGTAAATCCCCCAAGAGGGGTCAGTACGGAAAATGTACTGAGTATGTAAGGCCATATGAAACTGTCATAACTACATCAATAGAATCAAGAGGTAGTAGGATAAGCAACATAAACAACTCATTGATTGAATCAAAATGTAATAGGATAAGCAACATGAACAACTCATCGCTTTGCATATGGAACCATGTAGCTTACATAGATTAAGTTCTTCTCTTTGTTGTTTATTCCTCCTCACTCATATCATAACGTGCCCGGGCCCCGACTGATCAGTGGGTCTTTTCATGACATATCGTCATGTTGGGATCGGGTCGAGCTAGGCTTATGCCCCTAGACCTGCCACCCATAAATCATACATCGAGATCGAGTCGAGCTAGGCTTATGCCCCTAGACTTGCCACCCTCGGGATCGAGTCGAGCTAGGCTTATGCCCCTAGACTTGCCACCCGTACTTGATCATAACCACATATGTCTTACTTCACTTCTTTACTTTGAGGGTTCCTTGTGAGAGATTTATACATTCACTTGTGAGAGATTAGTACATTCAGTTATGAGAGATTAATACATTCAATGATGAGAGGTTAACGTATATATACATAGCCACAACATTATTGGAACTCAAGGACACAACATGATTGGGACTTTTGGAACATGTCCATAATTATGAAACTTATGAACAACAACGACTAGTGAATACGGACTATATAACGTAAGAATGAATAGATTCTCCTTATGTCATCACTTCCCTTAAAACAGTTTTTTTGGTAGTCACAACACTTTTGGAACTTGGAACCATGTTTGTAATTATGTAATCCATGAATGTCAATAGACCAAGAGTAACGTATAGAGGATTAACTACGGAGGATACCCGAAATGAGGTACCTTAGAACAATTCGGAATTGAATAAGTACCCAACCAAGATGTGCATCATATGTCGTAGGAAGATACGGAAAGAGTAACCTTACATACCTTGGATTCGCAATATGAATATACAAACTTCGATGCGTAGACAACAATAATCCCTCTCCTTCTTTATGTGTCACTCTACAACATAAATACATGACGAAATTCACATTAACCACCAATTACTTTACAAATACATACCATGTCAATGAGTTACATGTTTGCCTTTAAGCATGTCATTTCCCCTTGACAAAACCATTGATCATACTATTATTCCAAAAATTCCATAATATTCCCAACATTGACCAATACATGAAAATCAATACATTTCACCACAATACTTCTCCTTTACACTTTCTTATCCATAACATAGCACAAATAATCCATCAAAGCACCTTAATTCAACTCATAACACATATCGGCCAAAATCCCATAATGTCCACTTTTAGACAAGAACAAGTTTAAGACCAAAAATGACACCATACATGTTCATATTTTGTCCATACCATGCTTTTTCATCAAAGGCACAAGGCCTAATTCACATTCAAATCACCAAGATGATACATCTTTCACCAAAGGCAAAAATACACTATTCATCATCTTGCCAACACAACTAGCATAATATACATAATCTCCCATGCATATAATATGTTAATCCATGAAAATAAACACTTACCAAAGCTTGGAATAGGATGATCTTGTCCAAAGAGTCCAAAGGAGTTATTTGCCTTAGGGTTAAGTAATGAGAAAAAAATGTTTGATAATTAGCTAAAAGGCATGAGAGTTTTATGTGAAGGAAAATCTGATCTTGGGGCCTTTATATAGACCCCAAGTCATTCTTAGCCATTCCTTTGGCATCAAATGTGGTCCAATGAGAAGAATGGGTCTTTTTGCCCTTTGGGCCAATGCTTTAAATTCCAATTTGGGCCTCATTTTGGGCCCAATAACACATATCCATGAACTTCCATGTATTATTCATCATATATCTCATTTTTACGTAATTCCATCATGTCACGACAATATTCTTTTAAACAATTCTCATTCGTCCTTTCGATCGCAAAAATTGGAATTCTAGTCGCCCTTGGCTTCATTGACCATTTTGGATCACTATTCACATTTCATAATTTGATCATGTAGGAGTATTTAGGAGTATATTGAAGTGTTTGAAGCTTTAAAAATGCTCAAATAACTCCAAATAACCAAAAGAAACCATCGAGAAATCGTCGTAGAATTACGTTACGAAACGACTCCGGGAAGGGCCTAATGTTGTGCCTTGCGCCACACCCCCTGAAACAGGGTAGTGGCGCAAGAATCCAGCCTTCTCTGAAGTTTCTACAGGCTGGTGGCTTGCGCCACACCCCTGAAACAGGGTAGTGGCGCAAGTTTCAACACTTTGCTGAAATTTCCGGCCACTTATCCAATGTTTACGTATCGTCCAATCCCTTATCAAAACACTACAAAATACTTACTTAGTGATCTTAACCATCAAGTAAACATGACTTAAAGTCATCAAATGAGGTTCGAATATGTACGATTTCTTACCCAAATGCTCTACGAAATCACAACACACCTCCTTCGAAGATCTAATCGCACATGTTAAGTCCAATATCAAATGTTTCACCAATGACACTATAAAACACATATGCATGGCATCTCAACACCAAGGTATCAAGTGAGATTATAAAAGTACGGGGTGTTACACCAAATTCAATTATCTCGCCAAGAACATTACCAAATGCATACTTATAGCTCCCGAGACCTAAGTACATATTATTTAATGTCGTCAATTAAGGTTGGAAAGGTACGAGGTGTTACAAAAACCAAGGTGGCACGCCCCTGGGAGCGCCAACTTGCTGCCTCTGGACTAAAATTTTTAGCTCAGAGCAGCGTGGCATGGTCCCAAATGCGCCCCTCCTTAAAATTTTTCAAAAATTTCATTTTTCGACTTTTCTTCGCGGGTTCTGTTAGATACTTCAAGTCCTATCCTTTAACTTACTTCTTAACCTTAATACACTTTGTTTTGAGGTCCTCTTAGCCTCATTTGAACCCCACAAATGCTCCATGAAAATTACAAAACACCTTCTATGCAAGTTTAATCACATATACGAGGCCAAAAGTCAATTATCTCATCCATAGCATTACAAAATACGTATGTATGGCTCTCGACACCTAAGTAAATATTGCTCAACATCGTCAAGTAGGGTTGAGAAGGTATGGGCTGTTACAATCTGGTCATTAAAACCTTGAAACAAAACAACAAATTCCAGTTGTTACAAGTACTTTTAACGGCAGAAATTCCTTTCGTTGATTACAATACTTTCAACGATCAATTTTCCATTCACAAATTTTGATTTAAATAATTACATAATTTTTTTCCAGCAATTCTAAAGTAGTATTACTTATATTCTTTTCACATGCAATCTAAAATATATCAAATAATTGACCTTCATATATAATTTCATTGTTAACAAAGAACTGAAACATCACTTTAATTACTTGGAAACAAATAGATGTTTGACATAATATCTAAAAAAACATACATGTTCGACATCTATCAAATCCTAAATATTGAGAAAATTAAATTGTAGCATATATACAAACATCTCTGCACCACCAACAAAACAATAAAAATATCGATCTTCAGTTGGCTCTGCAGTTCTTCAACATCATGTTCTTTATACCTCAGATTCTTCATCTGTTAAAACAATAATTTCATATCAATTAGTAAGAATACCTAATAACTGATAACTTAGTTTTAAAACATAAATCAATAATTTAACCACCAAAGTTGAAAAATAATTTAGAGAAGGTAAATCATGCATTTAGCTAGATAGGACAAAAATATACAACATCGATTACATATTCTTCAATTGTAGTTTTGCTGCAATTTGGAACAAAACTGCTACTGCCAGGAACTTCTAGGATCTTGCTCACAAGGAAGACAAGTTATGGATTAATGAGTATTACATCAAAGGCTAACCTATTGACACTGTTAGTGTTCCTCCTCAGGCTTGTTAGATTATCAGAAGGATCTTGGCATAAAACAGATTATTACACAGGTGCACATTAATGCAGCAGTTGAAAGCATCACCAAAAAAATTTACACTTATCTTCTCCCTGTGCATCCTAAGGATTCCTGGAAACATCTAATGTACAGAAATGCAGCTATATCTAAAGCTCAATTCACTATGTAGTTGCAGTTTTATAAGAAGTTGCTCACTGCTGACAGGTTATTGAAATGGGGAATTGCAGTAGATCCAATTTGTGTTTTCTGCCACAACAACTTGGAGACTGGAGATCATTTATTAAGGTAAAATCCTTCTTTAAACATGTATGCCACAAGCTTTTGCAATGGTTACAGGGAACTACTTAGCAAGTTAATTCATGGGAACAACATTTACAATGGGTGAAATATAATGCAAAGGGAAGAACTTTGGATGATCAGGCCTTCAAAATTGTCTATACTCAATGTATCTATGTTGTATGGTTAGAAAGAAACCAGCTAGTCTTTGAGAAAAAAAATAAGAGATTATGAATCTATTGGCTTAGGTTTCTGTCTTGAGATATCTAGTGTGTCTGCTAGCTATGGTTTTGTATTGTTGACGCTTTGGTGATTAATAAGCTGTTAGTTGCCAAAAAATTGTAATTTTGTTAGGTGGATGTTGACTACAAGAACAGAATAACTGATCTTATAAAGCAAAGGACTGAATATACTGGAAGTTGAAGATTCATGTGACAGTTATTGTCACGCCCCAAACTCCCACGAGGCGTGATTGGCACCCGAAGCCGACAAGGCCCGAGAGAACCAATCTTTGCTTCTATTCATTCATATACATGTCATAGGAAACACTACTATCACATAGAAACATGAGGGGCTAAAATCGGAAAGCATAGAACATATGACGTATATACATATGAGAAACTTGGCCGTTGAGGCCATCAAGTCAAGATTTCATCTATCATCTTATACACATACACCCACATACGTCTACAAAAGCCTCTAACAGATGCATTGACCAAAATCAACTAAAAGACGGGACAAGTCCCCGCTTTATACACAATGTACAATATCAAAGCATATGAACCACTGTGACTCAGAGAAGCCCCGAACTAACTGGAGCTCACCAATAAACCGCAAACAGCTGGCAACCTACTGTGGCGGCCTACTAGTACCTGCGCCTGCAGCAAGTAAGGTAAATTCCCCGAGAGGGGTCAGTACGAAATAAGTACTGAGTATGCAAGGCTCAGATGAAACTGTACAATACAAGAATATGTCAATGAAGTCAAAACATATGAATAATCAATGTGGGTAAATCACCATGTTGCATTTTGGAAACCATGTGGATTGCTTTCATTACTTTCATTACTTTCTTTATCTCAATGCTCACTGATAACAATGTACCCGGGCCCCTACTGATCAGTGGGTCTTTCATATCATATCATTGTGTAGGGATCGAGTCGAGCTAGGCTTATGCCCCTAGACTTGCCACCCATACATCAATGCATCGGGATCGAGTCGAGCTAGGCTTACGCCCCTAGACTTGCCACCCATAAAAACAAACCTCGGGATCGAGTCGAGCTAGGCTTACGCCCCTAGACTTGCCACCCGTACTTGATCATTGACCACATTTGCATTACTTTGTTCATTACTTTGAGATTGATACTTTGATAGTCATACCATCACTTTGGAACTTTGGAACATAACATTGTTGGAAACTTTGAATCATTGACCAATAAGTGAAGGACATGTGAATAAATATCAATAAGAAATAATGAGAAATATAACATTACTAGCACCATGATACCATTGGAACCATTGGACAATAATCCATGAACAAGAGACACAAGTATAGTCACTATTGGAATATTGGAACGTAACTTTATTTGAGCTTTCGGAACATTAACCATGAATATGAGAAATGAGATTCACAATTGATCAATGAGTAGGAAATATATGACAATGACCATGGATAAGTGCATATGGGATACCTTAGTACATTTCGGAATAGAACTAGAGAAGTGTCAATGTGAACACTATTGGCCGTAGAAAGATACGGAAAAAGTAACCTTGCATACCTTGTCTTCCCAATGTAAGTACACAATCAAATATGTGAGAGCAACAATTCCGCTCCTTCTTTACGTTTCACTCTACATCACAAATACATAATGGAACCAACATTAACCACCAACTACCTTACAAATGCATACAATAACAACAAGTCACATGTTTGGCTTTAACATGTCATTTCCCCTTGATAATATCCTTTTCGGCATGGTCATATCAATAATACCACAACATGCCCAACATTGACCAAAATATCATTTATGAATTTATTATTCCAATAATCCCACAATATTCCATACATTGACCAATACATGATAGCCAAGATCATGTCACACCAAGTTCATATTTTACACTTCTCCATCACCACAACATCACAATTATGCCATCAAATTACTTCAATACACCTCACAACAACAAATCGGCCAAAATCCCATAATTTACACTTTTATGGACATAACAAGTTTCTTAATGTAATCACACCATACATGTTGGTATTTCATCCATACCATGCCTTTTCATCAAACCCACAAGTCATATTTCAAGTTTAATTCACAAGAATGCACATCTTTTATCAAAAATCAAAAGTGCACTATTCAACACCTTGCCACCATAACTACCATGATATACATAACCTCTCATGTACATAATATATTAAATTACAAGAATAAACACTTACCAATACTTGTAGGATGATGCTCTTGCCCAAGAAGTGGACTTAGGGTTTGAGAGTCCAAAAGAAGCTTTCTTGAGAATTCTAGAAAAAAAGATAGAAAAGCATGTGTGTTGTGTGTATTAAAAATCTGATTTTTGGGGACTTTATATAGACCCTCTTGGCCATCCTTAGCCACTAATAATGCATTTAATACTTTGTCTAGAAGGTCAATGGAAGAATGGGTCTTTTGACCCATTTTGGCCCATGCTTTTCTTCTCATTTTGGCTCACTTTGGGCCTCAAATTGGGCCCAATACTTATCTCAACTTAGCCCACCAAATTCCATGTATAATCAACCATGTACATTTTTAGTGTTCACTTCCAATTGAAACAATTACAAATTCAACTTTGAACTTACAAAGACTTTTAAACGGCAAAAGGTCATGGATTTTAGGTATTTTCTTGTGTTTTCTGAACATAGCTGACAAGCATAATTGGAAGAAGTGGCTGAAGGAAGTTTTGCGACTTTTACTTTTAATACAGGGCTCTCCACTTACATGAAAAGGTATGGAATTGCAATCAAACCAAGACAAATACAAGTTTCCTCGTTGCACAGAACTACTCTAAGATCTACCTTATTATATATTTACTAAATGTACTGCTTGTTCTGATACATGCAATGCACCGACATCCACTTTGATGCTACACAACTGCCTACGTTCTATGAGAACCAAAATAGTTCACAAAAATAAATGTTAGTATGTCTAGACCACCTCCACCTCACAAGTGGAACTATTTAAGTCCTGCCGGTCTCACACATATGACCCCTTTAGGATGTGGAAGGGAACCCATTTAGCTCTTTATCTTTTAACTTGATGATAGAAGTCAAGTGCCACACTAGTCTTGATGATAGAAAATTACATGGACAAGTGCCAACATTGGGATACTGTAAGACCCCGTACCTTCCCAACCCTACTTGACGATGTTGAGCAAAGGTGTCGAGAGCCATACATACGTATTTTGTAATGCTATGGATGAGATAATTGACTTTTAGCCTCGTATATGTGATTAAACCTTCATGGGAGGTGTTTTATGATTTTCGTGGAACATTTGTGGGGATAAAAAAGAGGCTAAGAGGACCTCTAAACAAAGTATATTAAGGTTAAGAAGTAAGTTAAAGAATAGGACTTGAAGTATCTAACCAAACCCGCGAAGAAAAGTCGAAAAATGAATTTTTCAAAAAACCTAAGGTAGGGGAGAGATGAGGAGATTGCCACGCTGCTCTGGGCTAAAATTTTTAGTCCAGAGGCAGCAAGTTGGCGCGCCAAGGGCGTGCCACGCTGGTTGTTCCACTTTTTCGAAAGTTGGAAATTTCTAAGTCCCAAGGGTATCCGGGGTCGTACCAAGCCGATTTTTGCCACGTTTATTCTACAAAAATGAGTATATACATGAAATGAATGAAATATTATATTGGTATGATAAAATTATTCGAGAATGAATTTAGAGTCAAAATAACAGTTTTACCCTTAAGGTCAAAATAAGCCAAACGTGGCTAGAATCACTTGTTTTCAGGATTGAGGCTATGAATATGAATAGCGTGAGTGGGAATATTGTTTTAACACATATGAGATGATTAAAACATGAAACATTATTGATTTTATTGGGTTAAGTGAATTGGGCTCAATAAATGGGCCAAAATGATAAAGAAAACATGGGCCAAAATGGGTCAAAAGACCCATTCTTGCCTTGACTTTATAGATCATTGCTTTAAATGCCAAGAGTGGCTAAGGATGAAAAATGAAGGGCCTGTATAAAGGGCAAAATGCTGATTTTTATTCATTTGGAAAACACATGCCTTTGTAGATATTTTTCAACCATTTTTCTCTCAAACCCTAAGAGGTCAAAGCTAACCTTTGGAGCAAGATCAACATCTTCCAAGCCTAGGTAAGTGATTA
This sequence comes from Capsicum rhomboideum, assembly GCA_031232105.1. NCBI lineage: Eukaryota > Viridiplantae > Streptophyta > Magnoliopsida > Solanales > Solanaceae > Capsicum > Capsicum rhomboideum. The sequence continues at coordinate 19,738,893 of CP124719.1, read as the reverse complement.
TTGGTATGGATTAATATATTAGATGAATGGGAGAGTATGTGAATCATGTTGGTTATGCTTGAAAGAGTTGAACATGGTGCTTTGGGTTTTTGTACAAGATGTGTCATCCATGAGATTCAAGCTTGAATTATGACTTGTGCCTTTGATAAAAGTGCATGGTATGGATAAAATATGAACATGTATGGTGTAATTTTGTTATTAAACTTGTTATTTTCATATAAGTGTAAATTGTGGAATTTTGGCCGATATGTGCCATGAAGTGTATTAAGGTGACTTGATGGATTATTTGTGATATGGTGTGGATAAGGAAGTGTAAAGGAGAAGTGTTGTAGTGAAATGTATTGATTATCATGTATTGGTCAATGTATGGAATATTGGGGGATTTTTGGAATAATGATTTCGTTAATGGTATTGTCAAGGGGGAAATGACATGTTAAAGCTAAACATGTGACTTATTGTTATTGTATGCATTTGTGAGGTAGTTGGTGGTTAATGTGAATTCTGTTATGTATTTGTGTTGTAGAGTGACACATAAAGAAGGAGCGAAACTATTGTATGCACATCTAGGATTGTATATTCGTTTTGAGAATACAAGGTATGTAAGGTTACTTTGTCCGTATCTTTCTGCGGCAAATAGTATTCACATTGGCATTACACTTGCCCTATACCGAAATGTGCTAAGGTATCCTATTTATGGTTACCAATGGTTATTATCATATGTTTCCTACTCATTGATCAATTGTGAATCACATGTCTTCTATTCATGGATAATGTTCCAAAAGTCCAATAAGGTTGTGTTCCAATGGTTCCAATAGTGTTATGTTTCCAATAATGTTTATTTACATGTCTCCTACTCATTGGTTATTGTTCCAAAGCTTCCAACAATGTTATGGCTACAAAGTATCAATCTCTCATAAGCCAAGGGTATCCTATTTCCGGGTATCAATTATGGTTCCTCACATGTTCTTTATGCATTGATAAATTGTCATTCACATGTCTCATAAGCATTGACTAATGTTCCAAAGATTCCATGGTTCCAACAATGTTATGTTCCAAAGTTCAAAGTGATGTTATGATTATCCTAGTATCAATCTCAAAGTAATAAACAAAGTAATGCAAATGTGGTCAATGATCAAGTATGGGTGGCAAGTCTAGGGGCATAAACCTAGCTCGACTCGATCCCAATGCACTGATTTATGGGTGGCAGGTCTAGGGGCATAAGCCAAGCTCGACTCGATCCCGATGCACTGATTTATGGGTGGCAGGTCTAGGGGCATAAGCCTAGCTCGACCCAATCCCGATGCATTGATTTATGGGTGGCAGGTCTAGGGGCATAAGCCTAGCTCGACCCGATCCCAACATGATGATATGTTATGTAAAGACCCACTGATCAGTATGGGCCCGGGTACATTGTGACACATGTATTGCCAAGTAAGCATTGAAGTAAAGAAAGAAAAGAAAGTAATGAAAGCAATTCACATGGTTTCCCAAAATGCAAAATGGTGACTTCTTCACATTGATTATTCATATGTTTTCAGTTCATTGAAATGTTCATGTATAGTACAATTTCATTTGAGCCTTACATACTCAGTACTTATTCCGTACTGACCCCTTTTGGGGAACTTACCTTACATGTTGCAGGTGTAGGCACTAGTAGCCCCCCACCGTAGGTTGACAGTATCGCAGATCATTGGTGAGCTCCAGTTAGTTCGGGGCTTCTCCGAGTCACAGTGATTCATATGTTTTGATATTGTACATTGTGTATAAAGCGGGGACTTGTCCCGACTTTCAGTTGGTTTTGGTCAATGCATCTGTTAGAGGCTTTTGTAGACGTATGTGGGTGTATGGATGTAAGATGGTACATGACATTTTGACTTGATGGCCTCAACGGTCAAGTTTCTCATATGTATATACGTCACATGTTCTATGATTTCTGGGTATCAATTATGGTTCCTCACATGTTCTTTATGCATTGATCAATTGTCATTCACATGTCTTATAAGCATTGACTAATGTTCCAAAGATTCCATGGTTCCAACAATGTTATGTTCTAAAGTTCAAAGTGATGTTATGACTATCCTAGTATCAATCTCAAAGTAATAAACAAAGTAATGCAAATGTGGTCAATGATCAATTATGGGTGGCAAGTCTAGGGGCATAAACCTAGCTCGACTCGATCCCGATGCACTGATTTATGGGTGGCAGGTCTAGGGGCATAAGCCTAGCTCGACTCGATCTCGATGCACTGATTTATGGGTGGCAGGTCTAGGGGCATAAGCCTAGCTCGACCCAATCCCGATGCATTGATTTATGGGTGGCAGGTCTAGGGGCATAAGCCTAGCTCGACCCGATCCCAACATGATGATATGTTATGTAAAGACCCACTGATCAGTAGGGGCCCGGGTACATTGTGACACATGTATTGCCAAGTAAGAATTGAAGTAAAGAAAGAAAAGAAAGTAATGAAAGCAATTCACATGGTTTCCCAAAATGCAAAATGGTGACTTCTTCACATTGGTTATTCATATGTTTTCAGTTCATTGAAATGTTCATGTATAGTACAATTTCATTTGAGCCTTACATACTCAGTACTTATTCCGTACTGACCCTTTTTGGGGAACTTACCTTACATGTTGCAGGTGCAGGCACTAGTAGACCCCCACCGTAGGTTGACAGTATCATAGATCATTGGTGAGCTCCAGTTAGTTCGGGGCTTCTCCGAGTCACAGTGATTCATATGTTTTGATATTGTACATTGTGTATAAAGCGGGGACTTGTCCCGACTTTCAGTTGGTTTTGGTCAATGCATCTGTTAGAGGCTTTTGTAGATGTATGTGGGTGTATGGATGTAAGATGGTACATGACATTTTGACTTGATGGCCTCAACGGTCAAGTTTCTCATATGTATATACGTCACATGTTCTATGATTTTCGATTTTAGCCTTTCATGTTCCTATGTGATAGTAGTGTTTCCTATGACATGCATATGAATAAATAGAAGTAAAGATTGGTTCTCTCGGGCCTTTTCAGCTTCGGGTGCCAATCACGCCTTGTTGGGATTCGGGGAGTGACAGATACCATGGACCAATTGTTGATTTTGGCGAAATCAGTTCCTGTGTCCCCAAAATTCATCTATGATCTATGAGCATAGTAACCTTTGTTTTTCTCACTTTCCAGATTTTGCGAGATCCCTATTTACAATTTTAATTAGATCAATGATTGGTCATTTCAGAGGTGGGAAAGACCACAACGGGAGATATGCATAATCCTAAAAGCATGTAGTTTCGTTCATCATGAAAATTAGTACAATTAAATTCATTGAAAAACACACATCACGTAATAGCTAAGAGAAATCTTACTAACCAGATTGAGGTGATGGAGATGATGGAGGTAATGGAGGCTAACGAACCACTATACTTTCAAGGCGTTCATATTTACTCTCTAGAATATCCATGCGCTTTTGTAGTGATTCCTTCTCTTTTCGAGTTGCTTTCAGCTCTTCCAATAATGCAGTATTTGAGTTTGTACCGCCTTTCAACTCCTTAGTGGTTATCCCACCGCCAAATCCAACTACATGACTTTTGCATTGAGGTCCAAAACACCTTCCACTACCTCAATATTAGTAAGAGACGGTTCAGATTGTACCAGCTCTTGGATTTTACCCTATAAAAGACCAGAATGTCAAAATATTGTGATGCACAAAGAGGGAGGACGTTAAATGAAATTTATCAATAAACATACAAATTTTTCAATGGTTTCAGGTTCAACAAGCTCATTGCCCTTCTTACGAGTTTCAAAGAAAATAGTTTCCATATCTGGTGGAGTACCATCTTTGCCTCCCTTCAAAATTAAAAAATTAAGTAAAAATCATATAAATATTAGTATTGAGGTTTCTTTGTAGGGTAGCACAATTTATTTACCAGTTCGTAAATAATCTCTCTAATAGGCTTGTTGCCTGTACGATGAGGCATACGCAACATAGACCTATTGACTGAGTTTCTTGTACTTGCTTCCTGCATTAACAACATAACACCGAAATTATTAGAAGCTTGTTATGTGATTGTAATTTTAAAGTTAGACTTTTAAGATGGACATGAAGTGAGTAAAAGGAGAAAATAGAAATATACAAACACCATTGCAATTTTATTTTGTGGGTCATGTGGAAAGAAGACATAGAAAATGTTCAGAAAGAAAAAACTTAATTTGATCGGGCTATAAATTTTTTTGGATAACTAACTGATTTCATTACTACGTATAACAATTACAACTGAGGAAACAAAACTCCAGATCTAGACAAACACCAGATCCATCTATAGACTCTTCTGCTCAACTTACAGGTGCTGTCTATATTGTCATAGGCCTAAGGGTAGAAATTGAGTTTCAGTAGACTCTTCTAAAACCTTGGCTTAGCATTCTCACGACAATGTATTTCTTGGACAATCAACTTCAACACACCATCAAAAGTAGATTACTGCTGCTGTAATATATGTAAATCCTCTCCCTCCAAATCTAGTACACTCCACATGCTAGGGATAGTCTAAAAAGATTAGCATTAGTCGAGTTCCCTCGTTCATGCTTACTCGCCCAGTCAACCTCATCTTTCCACTCCATGGTGTTCCTTCCAATCCCCTGCCACCTTATCATTCTGTTACAAATACTATCAGAAAACTCACACTTGAAGAAAAGGTTATCGATGGACTCCTCTGGCCTGCTACATAACAGGCACACAGAGTTATCAATATAACTCCACCTTGCTAACCTATCTTTGGTCAGTAACTTCTTAACCGCGGCTAAGTACAGAATAAAATTCCACCTAGGAGAGCCCAAATAGTTGAAAATCGGTCTTCTCCACTGCACTTTTGAATGGTTTCTCTCAGTTTAACATAGAGCTCTTTCACTGAGCATTTCTTGAGCCTGATAACATCCCTTTTCCCCATGCCCGCCATTTCCTCGTAGTACAGTTTTTCCAGCAAAATATTTTTGATGAGCCGTGAAGCCTGTTTAGCCTCAACATCCCAGATATCTCCATGCTTTATATAGAAACTATGGATCCATTAAACCCAAAGCTTATATTTCAATTTGCACACATGCCAAAGCCATTTACACAGGGTGGTTTTTTTAACACATTGACACTAATAAGTTAAGTCCACCATCATTTATCTTATTCCAAAAAAGTATTCATATGTCACTTAAAATAAAATGATATTAGATAATAGCTATGAAGTCATACCTTAAATTTATCAGATAAAAAGTGCTCCTTGACCAACCATTTCCAATCACTCTTGTCTACTCCACTCGGCGCATATTTTAGAACCTCATGCAATGACTTAGATTTGAAATTCTTGTGCAATGATCCTCTCCAATTATTCCAAAGCTTTCTCATATGTTGCAAAACATTGTCTCTTTGATCATTCATGTCATCACTCTCAAATTTTTCCTGAAAGAGCAGTGAAACAGTAAGAAAGTTGTGTCTTTTTCTCTTAAAAGTTAACTTATTGTTAAAATTGAATTAAGAAAGTAATGTTGTAATCCTTACGGTAACAGCAACCCACATGTGCTCAATCTTATGCTCTTCTATATCTACCCATGAGTGCACCTGCAGCAGGCACACATTACGATCATGAACTAGCAAACCCCAGTGTCTCGTAAATGAGGTGTGATTCTGCCCAACGGCTCGATTTTGGTAGAAAGTGACTTTTAACTTTTCTGCAGGTCTCAATCGTAGAACCTTCTTACAAATGTTTGTTCCCCTCACTTTCTTTGACTTTTCGGATTCACATGGACCCGCAAAAATTTTAAGCAAGTCAAACCAAACAAAAAGTTTAAGCCCACTAACAACAAGAAAATATGAAACAGAAGCAAATAAATACTGGTTTCACTTGTTTGACCATCTCGAGTCACTTCAACCACTTTTTTTGCCCTTTTAGATTCAAATGGACCTGCAAATTTTAATGTAAGTCTAACAAAATAAAATTTTCAAGTCCATTAACAACCTAAGGATTAGACAAAAAAATAATAGTATCACCTCTCTCAGAATCTTGAGTTGTTTCAGCAACTTTTTTCGCCTTTTTAGATTCAAATACACCTGTAGATTTTTAATTAAATCAAACAAAACAAAAATTTCAAGCCCCGTAACAACAAAAAATATTACACAGAAAAAAATAAATACTAGTTTCATTTCTCTGAGCATCTCGAGCCACTTCAACCACTTTTTTTGCCTTTTTAGATTTAAATAGACCTGCAAATTATTATATAAGCCAAACAAAACAAAATTTTAAGCCCACTAACAACAAGTGAAAGTTACACAGAAGCAAAGAAAATACTAGTATCACTTCTCTGTGAATTTCGAGACACTGCAGTCGCTTGTTTTGCCTTTTCATATTCAATTGGACCTGCTAATTTTGATGAAAGTCAAACAAAATAAAATTTTCATGAACGTTAATAACAAAAATAATGCGCAAAAAAATAAAATAGTAGTATCACTTCTCTCAGCATCTTGAGTTGCTTCAACCACTTTTTTTGCCTTTTCAGATTCAAATGGACCTGTAAATTTTTAACTGTGTCAAATAAAACAAAAAATTTAAGCCCGCTAACAACAAGAACATATTACATAGAAGAAAACTAAAGGCAAGATCCAAATGATCAGGATGGTCAAAAAGATGTATACAAAATTCTCCTCAAACCGGGATATGTTGCACTAGAGGTTACTACAAAAAACTAAAGGCAAGAAAAAAATGGCTAGGATGGTCAAAAAGATGTATACATAATTCATCCGTCAAAATATGGAAAACAAAAGAATCTTTGTAATGTCACTCCCTATACTTCAACTATCACTGAAACATGCCTTCCCCAACCGCACAACCTCCTATAACTGGGCATGTTTCTCTTGTGTAATATTTTGGATTTCAATAGAATAACTCATGTTAAGACCAAAAAAATAACAAAAAAAATATACCTGTATCATTTATCCGAGCATCTCGAGCCATTTTTTCTTCTGGATAGAAGGTGTCATTGTGTTCCATTAGACTAAAATCAGGAGGCAGAGGAGTACTTTTTTTTGCTGGCTTATTTAGATTAGAAGTTGGTGTCGTACTACTTCTATTTTTGTCAATCGGAATCCTTTTTTTAGCATTAACCCCTAAGCTTTTTCCTCGACCCCTTGCATCACTTGTCAAAGCATCTCGAGTCACCTCAATTTCTTGATAGAGGGGAGCATTGTCTTCTATTTCATCAAAAGAAGGATGCAGAAGGAAATTTTTATCTGCTAGCTTATTCAACTTAGAAGTTGCTGTATTATAACTTCTATTTTTGACAATTAGAGTCCTTTGCTCAGCATTAACTCTTAAAGTGCCCATAACTTTTAAACTTTTCCCTCTTCCCTTTGCTAAGGCACCAGGTGGGAGGAGTTCACGCTTAGGAATTTTTGAAGCTAATCCCATCTCACACTTCTGAATTTTTGAGGGATTCATGTCAACCTGATACAAAAAAATACTAATAAGAGCAAAGTTTTTCAAACAAAAGATCGAATATGCTAGAGATTTTTCAATAAGAAGAAATGTAAATTGAGAACGCCATTCAGAATAAAGACACAATGTACATATACTAATTGCATGAACCATTATCAAGGTAATATTCAAAACTAAATTCGTTAAACAAAATTTCATGAAAAATACTATAAAGAATCATTACCATAAAATATCAATAAAGTAAAAACAAGCATGATAAAGCTCCAAACCTTCGTGAGTTCTTTTCCTTTTCATTTTTGTAGAGTTATCTAACTCTTCTAAGTCATCATCAATTTCTTGTAAAGTATCAAAAGAATCACGAGGTTGAACCTTTCGTACAATATGCCAACCTTTATTGGAATGATCGATAGCATAAAATACTTGTGATGCTTGGTTGGCTAATACAAATGGCTCATTTACTTTCAAAAATCGCCGACAGTTAACACTTACAAAGCCATATTCATCCATTTTAACCTCCTTTTCTTGATCATACACATCAAACCACGTACACCTAAATAAAGTCAGTCTTATTTCCCAACAAATTGCAATTCAAGAACCTCGGTTAACTCGCCATAGTAATCTATATGTTTTTACTCTTCATCAATCTCACCTACAACAACCACCCCACAATTCTGAGTTTTCAAACCTATATCATACTCTTGCACATGAAACCTATGTCCATTAACAATATGGCCTTTGAATCTTGTCACATATGATAGAGGACCACGTGACAAGGAGAGCAAATCTGCCATTCTCTTACTATCATCATGTTTGTGTAATCCTACAACCTAATAACATCAAGTACGTTTTTAGAAAACTCTATTCACATACTTGATCTAAGAAAATGATTAATTGATACTCGCCTTTTTTTGTAACCAACTAATAAATTGTCTATTCCAATTTACATCTGATATTTGTGGAGAGCTATCACTATGAATTTGTGAAAACTCTCTACAAAGAATTGATAACTACGTGTTAGTTTAAATTAAAAATATAGACGAAGTATAAGAAAATTATTAGATTAAATAATTACTTACTCGCGAAATGGATGAATTTCATCACAGTTCTTCAAAATATAAATATGTGCCTCCTCCCTTTCATTTGGATCAAGTTTGTATGGTGTACTACCCTTTAAACTTTTTCTAGGTTGACAAGATATCGTCAAACCACCATCAGATTCAACACCACCACCATCATAATTTCTCTCAAGACAATTAAATTTTGTTTTCATTGTATTCAAATACCTTGAACATAAAGTCATACATTCAGCTGCTAAATATCCCTCCGCAATCGAAGCTTCAGGATGAGCCATATTACCAATAGAAGACTTTAAAAAGTTTAGGTATCGATCTATTGGATACATCCATCGATATTGAACTGGTCCACCAATCATAGCTTCATTAGGTAAGTGAACTGAAAAATGCATGAGGGAACACCTTTTCTAACTTGCACAAAGTTTTTGGTATTTGGGCTTCTATTTGTTCCAATTCATCTACGCTCAAACATTTAGCTCCAAGCACTTTGAAAAATAAAGCTAACTCAATAAGTGGCCCAGACACAGATTTGCAGAGCATACCACGCATAGCAAGAGGGAGTAAATACTGAAGAATAACATGACAATCATGACTTTTTAATCCTAAAATTTTGCGATCTTTAAGATTGACACACTGAGAAATATTTGAGGAAAATCCATCTGGGACCTTTAGATTCTTCAAGAAATCACAAAACTTTTGCTTGTCATCAACAGATAATGTGTAAGATGATGGCGGCAACTCATATGTATCCCCATTTTGTATTGGATGCAATTCTTCTCGTATGTTCATTTCTTTTAAATCCAACCGAGTATTCAAGGTGTCTTTTGCTTTACCCTTGGCATTTAACCTTGTCCACAAAATATAATCGCATATATTCTTTGCAATGTGCATCACATCTAGATTATGTCGCAACAATAATGTTTTCCAATACGGAAGATCAAAGAATATACTCTTCTTATTCCAATTATCACCCCTTTTCTCATGTGATACTTTAATCTTCTTCTTTGGATCCTTTGTTAATGGTGACCCATCTAAATCAGCAACCTGCTCAAGTATATCATCACCGGACAACATTTTTGGCGCCGGTCTATGCTCCTTAGTGCTATCAAATGATGCTTTATCATTCCTCCATTTGTGATTAAGAGGAAGAAAGCGTCTATGGCCCATATAACACTTTTTTTTGCCATTTTTAAGCCTTCGAGAGACAGTCTCTTTATTGCAACATGGGCAAGCAAATTTTCCTTTTGTACTCCATCCAGACAAATTTGCATATGTTGGAAAGTCATTGATGGTCCACAATAAAGATGCATGTAATGTAAAATTCTTTCTAGTTGATGCATCGAATGTCTCCATTCTAGTTTCCCATAAGTCATTCAACTCCTCTATCAAAGGTTACAGATAGACATCAATTGCATTGCCAGGACTCTCGAGACCAGATATAAGCATTGACAAAATAAAATTCTCTTGCTTCATGCAACGCCAAGGTGGTAAATTATAAGGAATAAGTACCACATGCCAAATGCTATATGGAGTTTTGGACATTCCAAATGGTTGAAAACCATCACTAGCAAGTCCAAGTCGTACATTACGAGGCTCAGCAGCAAAAGATGGGTAAAGTTCATCAAATTTTTTCCATGCCATTGAATCAGCTGGATGCCTCATTATTCCATCATCAACTCTTTTGTCATGATGCCAAGACATCATAGGAGATGTTTTTGAGCACATAAATAATCTTTGAAGTCTTGGCTTTAGAGGAAAATAACGTAAAATCTTGCATGGTATCTTTTTTCCATTTTTCAATTTGGTTTCCCCACTATGTTTATTTTCCATCTGGATGCACCACAAACTTTGCAAGATTGAAGAGAATTATCATCCTTCCAATATAACATGCAATCATTCTTACACCCATCAATCTTCTTATAAGAAAGGCCAAGATCTCGAATTACCTTCTTTGCCTCGTAATATGAATCCGGCAAATTTGTTCCATCAAGCAATAAATCTTCTTTCAAAAACTTTAATAACATCGTAAATGACTCATTACTCCAACGACCAGTACTTTTAATGTGAAGCAACTTAACCAAAGTAGAAAGTTTAGAAACTTTTGCACTTTCATATAATGGTAGATCAAAATCTTTCAATAGCCTATAAAATCTTTTTGCTTCAGAATTTGGTTCCTCTTCGAGAAAATTGTCACCGCTATTATTCATATCATCTCCATCAAAATTGGGTTACAGATCTCTAAGCATCCCATGTACTTCATCCTCATCATCACCCTCTTCAATTCCATCATCATCAAACTCTTCAATGTCATCATCATTACCCTCTTCAATGCCATTATCATCTACAAGTTCAAATTCTAATTCTGCTTCACCCGATCTCTCTCCATGGTGATACCAAAAAGTATAGTTTTGTATTATCCTATGTACTATTACATGTGACCTAACAACCCGACGTGTTTTAGAAGTTGCATTACCACAGTTTATGCATGGACAACGTATCAATTCTGCTTCTCCCAGTTTTGTGAAAGCATAATCCAAAAATTTCTTCACCCCATCTTTGTAAGATTTACTAAGTCGATCCTTAATAAGTTTCATCCATTGCTTATTAGGTGCCATAATCTTGGTGCATGTAAAATAGATATAATAACACATTAGTAAAACAATCAAGGAGTAAGTATTACAACCAAAAAAAACAAACAAGAAGCAAACATTTAATCTACTGTTTCCTTTGGTATTTCCACCAGAAGGTGAGAAATGACCAATTTTTTATTTTGATATTAGTATAAATTCTAACATTAATGCTCAATACAAATATGGTAATGAAAAGGTTACACAAACTAGTCTAGTCCAAAGTACATGATAAAAGAATCTAGCAATTCAAGATAATCCAACATATTAATAACAAAGACTCAATTTTTCAAAAGAGTAAATTTTGAACCTATATTCTTAAATCAGTTATTTGTTCGGTTATTTCTAAGAATCTTGAGTAAAGTATATTCTTCTTTTTATCTTTCATTTCTTGTTCAACAGAAAGGTCAGGTTGTCAGGTTAATACCAATAAAAGAGAATGATTATGAACTTAAGAACTCCGAGGGTGACCGGTTAATTAAAATTGCAGGAAAATCACTGTAGTACAAGTCTACCAGAAAATAAAAATAAACAACAAAAAAGAGATAAAACATCGCTAGATCATAAAAGAATCAAGAAAACCACAGAGTAATACTATAGACTATTTATTTAAAATCACAAATATCGCCAAAACACCACGAACAAGAATCTGCCAAAGAACAACAGGCACAGCTACAAACAAACACTCCTTCCTACTGAAAATAATTTATCCCTATTATAAACTAACATTTGATTTGTCTCGTTCAATTAAGTAATCAGTTCAGTAGTTTCATCAGTTGACAGAAACACTCCAATTCCCGGTCATTCAAGTTTCTCCTGAAAGTAACATGCCAGCCTGAGTTTGGATAGAAATCTATTATGTGACCCTCTTTATTCAAAGCACATCACAAATATGGCAATCTGCTCTTAAAATTTTCATCTTCACTCCAAGTATCTATCCAGAATTTAATTCTAGCACCATTGCCAACCTCCAGCCTTGTATGCTGTAAGAACTCATCCCATTCTTCACTTATTTCCCACTAGATTCCCCCATAATTTTTCAATTGTGAAGGATTTTGCTACCATCCCTCTTTTTCACCATAGATTGCATAAAACATTTTTTGCAAAATTTCCTCACTCCCCTACTATATCTCCATAGCCATTTAAAAGTAGCCTTCTATTCTGCATCTTCAGATTCCTCACTCCCAAACCCCTGATTTCTCATTTCCATTAACCATCTGCCACTTTACCAAATGAGTTTTCCTTTTGTTTGCATTTCCATCTCATTGAAACAGTCTTCTAATGGAGTCCAATTTCTTTTCAACTGCTGCATTCATTTTAAATAGAGACATTGTATATGTTTGGGTTCCATCCAAGACATTGTTGATTAAGGTAAGCCTCCCACAAGAGATAAGTATTGTTTTTCTAAGGAGTCAACTTCTTGTTACACCTATCATGGCCCAAAATGTCTGCCAACTCTTCAACACAGTCATCAGCATTAATACTAAAAATGATACTCTTAGCCAGATCAATTCTCAGGCCAATAACTGCCTCAAAGCATAAAAGGACCCCTCTCATATACAAAATTTGATCTCTATTAGCCTCACAGAATAAAAGAAAATCATCTGCATAAAAGATATGATTAGCATCATACTTCCTGATCTTTTCTGCCTATTTTTAGAGCCCTTAACCAACTATATTTCCTGTTTTCCTTGACATTGTACTGAGAATTTCTATTACTAGGACAAATAGTTAAGGAAACATGGGATCCCCAGTCTTAAGCCTCTATAAGAGCTGGAAAAACCTTAAGGATCACTATTTATTAATATAGAAAATCTCACAGTTGATATGCAAAATCTGATCCATTCTATCCATTTCTCACCAATGTTCATCAGCCTCGGAGATTCAATAGGGAATGCCAATTGACATGGTCTTATACTTTTTCTAAATCCATCTTACAGGCCACCCCCTCTTTCTTCCTTCTCATCAAATTATCAAGGTTTTCATTAGCTACCATTGCAGCATCAGTAATTTGCGTGCCTTTGATAAAAGCATTTTGATGAGGAGAAATCAAATTACTGAAAACTCGCATAAGTCTTTCTACAGTAGCTTGAATAATGACTTTACTTTCGAGCTATGTCCTATACTTTTTACTCAAATACTAGTAGCTCCATGACTTGGGCTTCATTTCTTTGCACTTAATGAAGGTCTGAATCTAAATGGCTCAGACCTTAAGCCATTGAGTGCATTTGTTTACATTAAGATTTAAGCACTTATTTGGTCTTAAAAGATCTTGAACAAAGTCTTAATCATACAATAATAATAATCATCACACTTCCTTTAATTTTTCAATCAAGGCTACTAATAGAAGTGCTGCTAACGAGAACTAAAATACATATGTACACTCGCACACAAAAATAGTGCAAAAAAAAAAAAAAAACCTTGATGGAATCATACCACATAAACCCAGAAATTAAACAAAATTAAGCATTCCACTAAATAATTAATAGTTAAGACAACATAAACTTACTTTGAAGAGAAATAGAATCCAAGAATTTGTCTAGATATTATCAGTTGCAGTGAAGACTAAAGACCAGTAAAAATCGATGACTATTTGAAGCAAGAAGATCGAAATCAATGAGTTCTGCAATCAAACAGAGAGACTGATTTCCTTTATAAAAAGCTAGAAGATAGCCGTTTGGGCTTAATTTTCGTTAACAAACCTGAAATTACGAAGGCTTAGCGATTTCTGTTGGCTGATTTTTATCTGTTGACATCGCTAATATATCTCTGTTGGCTGATTTTTCTCTAGGAATTAGGGAGACTTAGCGATTTTTGTTGGCTGATTTTTCTCGTTGACATCGTCTCTGCAGCTGATTTTTCTCTAACAAATCTGGGAATGGAAGAGCTATATTGAGAGTATCTCTCTTATCAGGAGGGGTAGGAGAATGGGTGGGGGTGGGGGTATATGTGGGTGGAAACGTGGGTGCGAAAATAACGAGGGATGCAGGAGCTTTTTTTTCCCCCCCCTAGTAACGTCCGCCTATTAATTTTTTTAAGGTCCGGATATTATCCCCTCGCTAATATTAAATAAAATTTGGCTTATAACGACCGAAAAAAATATGTGTCATAATAAATACACTTTTAACGAAGGGATTTATATCCCTTCATTGAGAATTGGTCGTTAAAAATTGATTTTCTTGTAGTGTATAGTGCAGACCTTCATAATTTTTGAAATTTAGTGAGCTATCTTGGTTGCTCGTTTTGCCTTAATTTTCTTCTTGTTAATTTATTTAAGTAATGTATATCTAGTCATTATAGAGCTTTACCTTCATTTTAGGTGTGTACTGCTAGCTCATATTAAATTTAGGGAATTCAGGAGAGAATTGAATGACAATGAGATTCAATGAGAAGATATTTTCCATTTTTCAACTGAAAGGAATGAAATACGAAATTGAAAACTGCTACTCCTACTACGTCTCTTTATAGCTACAGCTGGACAACTAACTGCTCCAAATAATTTAACCGTCTAACTAACTAAACAAACTCTAACCAATACCTGTACATCACTAAGCTACTAGTGGACAGCTGTGAACTTAACCAACTACTTAACATCCTCCCTCAAGCTAGGTGTATAAAAAATGCTTTTCATTTCTAGCTTTTCATACACCTAGCTTGGCAAGTAGATAGTCATGTTGTATACGAGTGAGTCATTTGGTGAGCAGATGTGCAGGTTGCTCTGTTGTGTTTATGTAGATTGGTTGAACTATTCTAGATTGAATCTTCTCCTTGATGAAGTTATAATAGATATCTATGTGTTTTGTGCATTCATGAAACACTGGATTAATAGCAATATGAATTGCCGACTTACTGTCATAATGTATAGGCATAGGTAGTTCCACAGGAATCCCCATCTCCTTGAAAAGACCAACTAACTACACAATTTCTACTACAGTTGAAGCTAAACTCCTAGAGATAGTGTTCTATTTCTTAGATTTCCATGATATCAATGAGTTACCATATGTAAAAAAAATAACCTGTCATGGACTTTTTGATGTTAGGACATGATGCCCAATCTGAAGTTAACTTCTTTCCTACATGAGCTGACATAAAAACTCCCAGTCCTGGTGATTGCTTCACATACTTAACTACTCTTATTCCAGCCTTCATGTGCGAAGTCTTTGGACTGTGCATAAACTGACTTAAGAGTTGTACCGCAAAGGCATTATCTAGTCTTGTTATTGTTAAGTAAAGCAGCCTTCCTACTAGCTTCTGGTATATTCTAGGATCCTTCAAAGGCTTGTCAGTCCCAATATCTGGTGAAAAGTATAGATCAAACTCTGTGCTAGTAAGTTTATGGTTCATCTTAATAGGGGAACCAATTGGTCTTGAGCTAGGAAATCCCATGTCTGATATCAACTCTAAACAATACTTCCTTTGATGCATGAGGATTCTAGTATCATTCCTGGAAAACTCTATCCCTAAGAAATACCTCAAGTCACCCAACTCTTTGATTTCAAAGTTGTTTTTGAGAGTCTTTTTTGTAGCCAAATTAATTCATGATCATTTTTTGTAATAAGGAAGTCATCCACATACACAAGTACTACAATTATACTGGATCCTTGATGCTTAGTAAATAGGGAATAATTAAAATGACTCTTTTGAAAACCAGATGTCAACAAAGCTGTGGTCAATTTGATGTTCCATTGTCTGTCGGCCTTTTTAAGTCCATAAAGTGACTTTGTAAATTTGCACACTATCCCTTTCCCACCTGGATGATTAAATCCCAAAGGCAATTCTATGTACACTTCTTCATTTAGGTCACCTTGAATGAATGCATTAAAAACATCCATTTGATGAATACTCCATCCTTGTGCAGCAGCTAAAGATATAACTACTCTAACAGTTACCATTTTCACTACAGGAGAAAAAGTTTTCAGTTAGTCTAGACCCTCCTTTTGGTTGTATCCTTTGACACCCAATCTACCCTTCAACCTGTCATCCTCTCCATTAAATTTGTACTTGATCTTGTATGCCACTTACACACTATTGCTTTTTTATCCTTAGGTAATTGTGTAACCGTCCATGTTCGGTTGTCCTCTAGTGCTTGTATCTCCCTCTTCATTGCTTTAATCCACCTGGTGTCCTGAATAGCTTCATGATAATATGTAGGTTCTTTTCTTGAGAGAACTTGGTGAAAAAGCTCTTGTAATATGAAGAGATACTGTCATAGTCTAGTATATCTGCTATTGAATACAAATTACTTCCAACTGTCTTCTTCTTGGTAGAACATAATCAGTGTTACATATAGGAGGCTTGATATGTCTACTGACTTTCTAGCAACAACAGGAGGTGGAGAGGGCATGGTAGTTGGATAATTCTGAACATGATGATTCTCCAGATTACTCTGATCTTCATTTTCAATCCTGACTTCATGATGCAAATCATTGCAAATTTCATCTTCAATACTATCTTTAAGATTCATAATGTCACCTCCTGGTGGATTAATAGAATTAACAGAATCAAAAATAGATGAAGGTGACATTCTATCTGCTGCAACTGCAGGTAAACTAGTATATGTGACCATAGGATGAGACTCAAGGAAAGCATTAGGCTCATGATCTACAGTAAGTGGATGTGAAACAAGAAACTATAAAGTATCTTATGATGTAAGATCCTGAGATTGAAAAGGAAACACATCTTCATGGAAGATTACATCTCTACTGACAAATATAGTCCTTGAATCTGCATCAAGCAACTTGTATCCTTTCTGATGCACTGCATATCCAAGTAAAATTGCTTTTTTGCCATATAATCACACTTGTCTCCTTTTTGTAGGTTAGTAGCAAAGGCAAAACATCCTATCACTTTGATATGTGGCAAAGAAGGAAGTTTATTATACAACTCTTCATATGGTGACTTATTTTTCAGAATAGACAAGTGCATTTTGTTGATTATGTATGTTGCAGTTTCAACACAGTCTCCCCAAAACCTACTAGACAAATGAGTCTAAATTTTAATAGAGTTTCCATGAGGTTTCTATGCTTTCTCTCCACCACTCCTTTCTATTGTGGAGTGGGAGGGCAAGATCTCTGATGGACAATAGTATGCATCACAGACAAGTCATGACAATCAGTATTAAGAAACTCTCCTCCATTGTCAGATCTAAACACTTAAACAAATTTCCCAAACTAAGTTTTTGCCATTAAAAGAAACTGTTTAAGGACAACAATTACATCATACTTCAATGCAAGCGAAAAAATCCATGTCCATCTAGACTTATTATCAACCAAAGTAAGAAAATATCTCATGCCATTATAAGTAGTAACTTTGTATGGATCCCAGACATCCATATGGATCAAATCAAACACTGCATCTGACTTAGTAACACTAACTAAGAATGAAACTCTAGTTTGTCTAACTGTAGGGCAGATAGTGCATTGATCTATAGCAAAATTATTGCAATTATTAAATTCTTTTATTCTTCTAATAACTCCCATAGGTACATGACCTAGTCTTCTTAGCCAGAGTATTGGATCAGTAACTCTACCAACAACAGACATTATCTTGATTCCTCCCATTTGTTGTCTTTCCTTCAAGTTCAACACATATAAGCCATATTCTACATCACCATTCCATTTGAACTTCCCAAATAAGAGGTCTTGAAACACACAACATGTAGGGAAAAATGACACACAAAGGTTTAATTCTTTTGTCATCTTGTTCATAGACAAAAGATTATACTGAAATAATGGCATACACATCACATTGTTAACCACTTCACCTTCATTTAAGTGAAAACACCCTATGTGTGACACTATGGCTTAATCACCTGTAGGCAAATGTACTTTTCCTATATTGCCTATCAATTTTTCATTATATAAATGTCTGTTACTTCTTATTATATGGTCAGTAGCTCCTGAATCCACTATCCACTTCACATAATGTAAGCTAGGATTACCTGCCATGTCGACAATACTATGAGGTTTAGCCATGCCATTCTTACTCAGCACATAAAGTATCTGCAGAAGCTGCTCTGGTGTGGCCTTCTTAATTAGCTGGACGAGTTGGTCCTGTGTGAGCATTTGAGTTCCAGAAGATTGTCCTTCTTGCACTATATTTTCCTTCTTCATCATTTGTTCCTCTGTTATCTATTGGTGATCATGCACCTGTCCTCCACCTATAACTGCATTAACTTTCTTCTTCCCTTTCCAATTTTCTAGGTAACTAATCAACTAAAAATAGTGATTCGTTACATGACTAGTAGTATGACAGTGATCACATTTTTATAATTTGTTACAACCATCCCTGACATGCCCCTTCATGTGACATTAATCACTATACATATTATTGAAATTCCTCATCTAAAATTGATGTGCTCAATTAACATTTTTTCTGGAAGCGTACAAGGCAGTGGATTCTATTCCTTCCTGGATAAATCCTGCAATGGCTTTCCGAATTTCATCTTGAATAACCAAGGAATATGTGTAACACCCCGTACGTTTCTGAGTCTAGTTGACTACTGTAACATCCATGGAAATATGGAAACATGAGGGATTTTATGAATTATACATTAAATTGTGGGCATTAATTAGTCTTGTACCATTGGGTCCAAATGAAGCCCAAAATCATAAGAAAGACATAGCCCAACATGGGAATTTGACCCATTCTTCAATATTCTTCCATTTGACCAACCAAACCTTGCATCTAATGCTAAGAAAGGGATAAGAGTGACTTGAGGGGCTATATAAAGAAATAAAAATAGATTTTTATTTCATTTGGACTCTCATGCTTTTTCTAGAATATTCACAACATTTTCTTGCTCTAAAGAACCCTAAACCCTCATTCCTTTGGCCAAGATCATCAACTTGCAAGACTTGTCAAGTGGTTGTGCTCATGGTTTAATATATTATTTTCATTATAGGGTACTTATATGGTGTTTGTTATGTTGGTGGTGTATTGAGAATTCACTATGTGTGTAATATTGCATGTTTGCTAAATCGGCAAGGGGTTTTGCCTTGTAAATTCGGAAATAAACTTGTAGTCTTGAAGAAAGTGAAATTGATAGATTCAATGGTGTCATGAGAGATGTGATTATAGTCTTACCCTGTTTTATCCTTGTGTATAATGTTTGGAATTGTTATTGTGAAATCGGTTATGGATTTGGTGACATATTGACCAAGAAATGTAGTTTTGGGTGTTGTTTATGTGTGTTGTGAGACCCTGGCTGATTTTTGGCATTAAATAGGATCAAAAATATTTCAAACTAAGTTTGGTTATGATCTTGGACCTTTCATTGCATTAAAAGACCCAAAAGAGACCATTTCGGACCAAAACGGGCATCCGCCCCCGCAGACGAGGGCACCTGCGGGCGCAGATGCCAACGCAGGTGCCTATGGCATCTGCCACAAGCCACATGCGGGCGTACCTCAGCCACCTGCTAGTGCAGGTGGCTTCGCAGGTCAGCCCCAGGTTCGGTTTTGTATGTTTTCGCATCTAGTCGACCCCCGAAGGCCCCTATTCCCTTTTTGGATGTAATTATCAACTTGTTATGCCGTTTTAATGACTTTAAAATGTCGTATGGAGGCATGTTGTACTGTATTAAGTATGGATTGTTATTCATATGTTGTTATGAGGCAAGTTGATAGGAGTAAATGTGATGAAATGATAATGAGAAAGCATAAAGGTTAAGTATGGTGTGAAATGCTATTGATGTACGATATCTTGGTCAATGTGTGGAATGTTATGGTGTTTTTGATAGAAGAATGCAACAAATTGTATTGTAAGGGGGTGACATGACGTTATACGGCAGTCATATAGCTCATTGTCGTTTTGTACGCTTGTATAGTAACTAGTTGCTAATGTAAGCTCCGGTATATACTTGTATTGTAAAGTGAAACGTAAGGGAGAAGCTGGACTATTGTGTTCATATATAGGCTTGCGTATTCCTACTTGTAAGTAAAGGTATGTAAGGTTATCCTATCTATATCCTTCTGCAACATGTTTTTCATGTGGGCTATGTACTTATTCCATTCCGAAATGTCCAAAGGTATCTCATTCAAGTTGTTATCTATTGTTAAGTCACATGCTCCTCATTCTTTAGTCGTTGTCGCTCATATGTTACATAATTATGGACATGGTTCCAAAGTCTCAATAATGCTATGTTCCACGTTCTAATCATGTTTTACCCACTAAGTATCAATCTCATGAAGTGAAGCAGTAAAGTAATGCATATATGTGTGCCTCCAATAAAATCACGATCTTCAATGTATTAATCTCTCATAAGTGAGTGTATCCATGGGGTGAAATAAACACCTTTATGATGACGATCCCGATATTATGAGTGTATCCATATGGTGAATGAAACACCTGCATGATGACTATCCCAACATTATGGGTGTATCCATGGGGTGAAATGAACACCTGCATGACGAAATTATTAATTTCCGACTGATCAGTTGGGGCCCGGGTGCGATGTGATAGAAGCAAAGAAAATAATTAATGTAAGGTACATGATTCCACATATGTAGTTCGATGGGTTATTCATATTGACTATGCTCTTACATTTTGATTCCATTGGCGTATCTGTGAAAGTTTCTTATGGCCTTACATACTCAGTACATTTCTCGTACTGACCTCCCTTAGGAAGGAGTGGGTGGGCTTACCTTACTTGCTGCAGGCGCAGGTACTAGCAGACCTCCACAGTAGGTTGTGGATCTTCTGCGTACTTTTGGTGAGCTCCAGTTGGTTCGGGGCTTTCTGAGTCGCTATGTACATTTATTTTGGTATTGTATATGTGTATAGAGCGGGGTCTTGTCCCGACTCTAGGTTGGTTATGGGTATTCATCTATAGAGGCTTTGTAGATGTTGTGGGACAGATGAAGAAAATGTAAGAAACATATGTTTTGTCTTAATGGCCCCAACGGCCAAGTTTCATAGTTATCATATATTTTTCCATGGTTTCTACTGTTGGTATATTATATCTACTTGTGGTGGTGGCGTTTATTGAATAGCATCCGCATGAGTGTATGAGAATGAAGATTGGTTCTCTCGGGCCTTAACGGCTTCGGGTGCCAGTCCGTCTCGTTGGGATTCGGGGCATGGCAAAAGTGGTATCAGATCAGGTCGTTCTAAGAGTGTCTACAAAGCCGTGTCTGAGTAGAGTCTTAGTTATCAATGTGTTGTGCACCACATTTATAAGTAGGAGGCTATGGGACATTTAGGGGTTGTTTCTGTTTTTCAATTCTTAGATCGTGTATTAGAGCCAATTTTGTAGTGGAATCATATCTAACCGTTGGTGATTGGTTTTCTTTGATATAGTAAACTGCCGATGACAAGAAGAGGTAAAGGCAAGGGTAAGCAGGTTGTTGTTCCTGACGGAGAAGGATCGAGTAGATCACCACCTGACCCAGGTAGTCAAGGTGGTGCTGATTCTGAATTTGCATCGCGGGCTTCTTCTACTTTTGCAGCTCCAGAAGAGCCGAGAAGGAGAAAATTATTTTTGGAACTGCCCAATCATACTATTGAGCAAGATTTAATGAGTACGGTGCAAATATTGACCCGTGTGGTTGCTGCAAAATCTTGAAGACAAGCTGTTGTGCAGCAGAACGAGGGACAGGGGCAAAGGAGAAAGATTCAGGAACTGGGAGTACGATAGTCAAAGAGGGCTAAACCCATAGGACAGTTCATGGCATCCCAAGGAGGATTTGGGCCTCGGAGTTTTCCCAGACCGCCTAGGCCATTATTTCCCCATTCCATAGCAAATACTTCCCCTCTATTACAAGGGGTGAGAAGCAACCAGTTTGAGCAAGAAAGTGAGTTTCAGGATTTACGGACAGTGGGGTATCGAGCACGAGGAAGTATGAGTCAATTAAGGCCTCCTCGTCAGCAGTGTCAGCACTGCGGGAAGTATCATTTAGGTGAATGTCGGTTTCAGCAGTGTCAGCGCTGCGGGAAGTACCATTTAGGTGAATGCTGGTTGGGGAAAAATATTTGCTTTTGGTGTGGCGTGTCAGAGCACATGGTGAGAGAGTGCCCACAAAGAGGCATGGGTGGTATGACTACGGTAGCCGCCGTTCCATTATCATTGTCAGATGTACAAACTGTTGGTCATGGCAGAAGTGCTAGAGGAGCAGCTAGTTCTACTGGCATTCAGGGTCGTACCTACGCCGTGGCAGATCAGCAAAAATTTGAGGCTTCTCCTTATGACGTGATAGGTATATTATCTGTCTTTTCACGTAACGTATTTACATTGATTGATTCGGGTTTTACCCTATCATATGCCACCCCGTTGGTTGTTGGAAAAAAAAAATTGTGAAAGGACATTAGAATTTTTAGTTAATCCATTTGAGGTATCTACACCAAAAGGTAACTCTATTGTAGTTAAAAGAGTGCATCATAATTGTGTGGTTGTGCGTGGTCATGATACATTGGCTGATCTTATTGAATTGAAAATGGTGGATATTGATGTTATAATGGGTATGAATTGGCCGGCTTCTTGTTATGCCACGGTAGATTGCCGGGCTAAGAAGGCACATTTTCATTTTTCCACAAGAAGATGTTCTTGAATAGAAGGGTAATGTGGGGGCAAAAAGCGGAAATTTTTTATTTTCTATCTTAAAAAAATGAAATTGATAGCCAAGGGGTATATATGTCATTTAGTCTGAGAACACGATACTGATGTGAAACCACCAAGTCCTCAATCGGTTCCGGTGGCCAATGAATTTCTTGATGCATTTCCTGACAATCTTCCAAACTTACCCCCAGAACGGGAAGTAGAATTTAGTATTGATGTGATTCCAGGCACCCAGCCTATCTTTATTCCTCCATATAAAATGGCTCTAGCAGAGCTACGGGAAGTAAAAAAGGAACAATTAAAAGATTTGGTGGACAAGGGATACGTAAGATCTAGTATGCCCTTTGGGGTGCATCCGTATGAATAGGAAGAAAACAAAAATGAATGATGAAATGGCACAGTGAGAACATGTATTGACTATTGGAAACTGCATAAGGTGATGATTAAGAACAAATATCCCTTCCCTAGAATTGACGATCTAGTTAGCCAATCACAGGGTGAAACATATTGACAAAGATTGACTTGAGATCGGGTTATCATCAAGTCAGAGTTAGAGAAAAAGATGTACTCAAGACAGCTTTCCGAACACGGTATGGCCATTAGGAAATTTTCAGTCATTTCATTTGGCCTAACAAATGCACTAGATGTTTTTATGGATTTGACGAATACGGTGTTTAAGCTATTCCTGGATGTGTTCGGGACTGTATCTAGAGATGATATTCTGGTTTATTCCAAATCACAATAGGACCACGTGAATCACTTACGATAGATGTCACAGATTCTCCGAAATCATAGTTGCGTGTCAAGTTCTCTAAATGTGAATTTTGGTTAAAATCCATAGCATTCTTGGGCATATGGTGTCAAATGAAGGAATTTGAGTTGATACTCAAAAGATTGAGGCGAAATTTTTTTTTTTGCCAATACCTACGACACCTACAGAGGTTCGTAGTTTTCTTTGATGGGCAGGTTATTATAGGAAATTTGTGGAAGGATTTTCTTTTATTGCTGCATCTTTAACTAAACTAGCGTATAAGACAATTACGTTTCAGTGGAACAATGCATGTGAGGAAAGTTTACAAGAGCTGAAAGATAAATTAACTTCTACACCAGTTCTAGTACTTCTCGAAGGCACCAAAGGTTATGCAATGTATTGTGGTGCTTCTGGGGTTGACCTCGGATGTGTGTTAATGCAACATGGTAAGATAATAGTGCATGCCTCACGACAGTTGCGGCCATATGAGATAAACTATCCCACACATGATCTTGAGGTAACAGTTGTGGTATTTTTCTGAAAGCTACGACACCACTACTGGTATGGGGTTCATAGTTATATTGATCATAAGAGTTTGCAATATGTCTTTAAGAGAGGGACTTAAATCTGAGGTAGGGGAGATGACTCAAATTATTAAGAGGTTATGATATGTTACTGAGATCACATCTGGGAAAAGCAAATGCGGTGGTTGATGCATTAAGCCGCAAAGCACTAAGAAGTACTAATGATCGGTTCATGGGAAAGCAAGGTATAATTAAGGATCTACATATTAATTAAATAGTTTGGTAGTGCATTTACTTGAAACTCCAGATCAAAGAGTATAGCGCAAAATGCTGCAAAGTCCTCATTCGTAGAGGTGAAGGAAAAGCAACATGCAAATCCTATTTTTAGTTCGGCTGAAAAAGGAACGTACCACAAGGTTCGATGAAGGAATTTAACTTTATGCAAGAGGGAGTACAAGGTAGATTGGGTGTATCGGATGTAGATGAGCTAAATAGTCATCCGAAAGCTACCAAAATATATCATGATTTGAAAAACGTGTATTGGTGGGGGGAATATGAAGACTAGCATTGCAGAATTTGTAGCTCAATGTCCAAATTGCCAACAAGTCAAAGTAGAGCATCAGAAACCAGGAGGTTACATGCAATGCATCAATCTTCCAGTCTGGAAATGGGATATGATTAATATGGACTTCATCACAGGTTTTCCTCGTACACTGTGGAAATTTAATTCTATATGGGTTATAGTTGACAGGCTTACCAAGTTAGCGCATTTTCTACCAGTCAAGACCACCTATTCAGTTGAGGATTATGCAAGATTGTGTGTGAAGGAGATAGTACGATTGCATGGGATTCCAATCTCCCTTATATCAGACAGTGGAGCTCAATTTACCGCACATTCTTGAAAGTCTTTTCAGAAAAGTTGGGGACCCAAGTGAAGTTGAGTACGGTTTTCATCCTCAGACAGATGGACAAGCAGAACGTACTGTCCAAACACTTGAAAATATGCTACGAGTGTGTACATTGTACTTTAAAGGTAGTTGGGATGACCACCTACCTCTTATTGAGTTTGCTTACAATACTAGCTATCATTCAAGTATCAAAATGGCACCATATGGAGCTTTATATGGAAGGAGGTGTAGATCGTCAATTGGATGATTTAAAGCGGGTGAAACTATTTTACTCGGGATAGATCTTGTTCGTCAAGATATAGATAAAGGTAAGGTGATATAACGACGACTATAGACAGCCCAAGGTCGACACAAGTCATATGCCGATAGTAAAATAAGGGAATTAGAATTCGCCATAAGTGGTTGGGTAGTTTGATTGTATCCCCGAGATTTAGAAATAACTGAAAGTAGGCCCTAAACAACGTGCCGTGTAAGAATGTTCAAATATTTGGGACAAGTTGCATATGAGTTGGCACTACCCCAAGAACTCTTCACAGTTCATCCACTATTTTATATTTTGATGCTTCGAAAGTGCATAGGGGATCCATCTCGTTTTACTCCCATTGAAGGTGTGCAAGTTACAGAGGATTTTACCTATGGAGGAGATACCTATTGCCATTCTAGATAGACAAGTGAAGAGAATAAAGATGTCACGTCCGTAAAGGTACTTTGGAGAAATCAACAAATAGAAGGAGGTCACATGGGAAGCTGAAGAAATGATGAAGTCCAAGTACCCTTATTTGTTTCAAATGGAAGAATAAGTTCAAGATGCGAGATTGAAACAATGAAAAGTAAGTATTTATAAGCATTGAGTATACATATATGATAGCATGAGAAATGACCTTAGACTTTCCATTGTGTGTGTATTGAATAATATCACTAACATTCGAGGACGAATGTTTCTAAGGGGGGGGGGGGGGGAGAATGTAACACCCCGTACATTTCTGAGTCTAGTTGACAACCGTAACATCCATGGAAATATGGAAACATGAGGGATTTGATGAATTATACATTAAACTGTGGGCATTAATAAGTCTTGTACCATTGGGCCCAAATGAAGCCCAAAATCATAAGAAAGACATGGCCCAACATAGGAATTTGACCCATTCTTCCAATATTCTTCCATTTGACCAACCAAACCTTGTATTTAATGCTAAGAAAGGGATAAGAGTGACTTGAGGGTCTATATAAAGAAAGAAAACCAGATTTTTATTTCATTTGGACTCTCATGCTTTTTCTAGAATATTCACAACATTTCCTTGCTCTCAAGAACCCTAAGCCCTCATTCATTTGGCCAAGATCATCAACTTGCAAGACTTGGTAAGTGGTTATGCTCATGGTTTAATATATTATGTTCATGAGAGGGTGCTTATATGGTGTTGGTTATGTTGGTGGTGTATTGAGAATTCACTATGTGTGTAATATTGCATGTTTGCTAAATCGTTGTAAATTCGGAAATAAACTTGTAGTCTTGAAGAAAGTGAAATTGATAGATTCAATAGTGTCATGAGAGATGTGATTATAGTCTTACCCTGTTTTATCCTTGTGTATAATGTTTGGAATTGTTATTGTGAAATCGGTTATAGATTTGGTGACGTATTGACCAAGAAGTGTAGTTTTGGGTGTTGTTTATGTGTGTTGTGAGACCATGGATGATTTTTGGAATTCAATAGGATCAAAAATATGTCAAACTAAGTTTGGTTATGATCATGGACCATTCATTGCATTAAAAGACCCCAAAGAGACCATTTCGGACCAAAACGGGCATCCATCCCCGCAGACGAGGGCACTTGCGGGCGCAGATGCCAACGCAAGTGCCTCTGGCATCTTCCACAAGCCACCTGCGGGTGTACCTCATCCACCTGCGAGTGCAGGTGGCTTCGCAGGTCAGCCCCAGGTTCGGTTTTGTATGTTTTCGCATCTAGTCGACCCCTGAAGGCCCCTATTCCCTTGTTGGATGTAATTATCAACTTGTTATGCCATTTTAATGACTTTAAAGTGTCATATGGAGGAACGTTGTACTCTATTAAGTATGGATTGTTGTTCATATACTGTTATGAGGCAAGTTGATAGGAGTAAATGTGATGAAATGATAATGAGAAAGCATAAAGGTTAAGTGTGGTGTGAAATGCTATTGATGTATGATAACTTGGTCAATGTGTGGAATTTTATGGTGTTGTTGATAGGAGAATGCAGCGAATTGTATTGTAAGGGGGTTACATGACGTTATACGGCAGTCATATAGCTCATTGTCGTTTTGTACGCTTGTATAGTAACTAGTTGCTAATGTAAGCTCCGGTATATACTTGTATTGTAGAGTGAAATATAAGGGAGAAGCTGGACTATTGTGTTCATATATAGGCTTGCGTATTCCTACTTGTAAGTGAAGGTATGTAAGGTTATCCTATCTATATCCTTCTGCAACATGTTTTTCATGTGGGCTATGTACTTATTCCATTCCGAAATGTCCAAAGGTATCTCATTCAAGTTGTTATCTATTGTTAAGTCACATTCTCCTCATTCTTTAGTCGTTGTCGCTCATATGTTACATAATTATGGACATGGTTTCAAAGTCTCAATAATGCTATGTTCCACTTTCTAATAATGTTTTAACCACTAAGTATCAATCACATAAAGTGAAGCAGTGAAGTAATGCATATATGTGTGCCTCCAATAAAATCAGGATCTTCAATGTATTAATCTCTCATAAGTGAGTGTATCCATGGGGTGAAATAAACACCTTTATGATGACGATCCCGATATTATGAGTGTATCCATGGGGTGAAATAACCACCTGCATGATGATATCCATGGGGTGAGTGAAACACCTGCATGATGACTATCCCAACATTATGGGTGTATCCATGGGGTGAAATGAACACCTGCATAACGATATTATTAATTTCCCACTGATCAGTTGGGGGATGGGTGCGATGTGATAGAAGCTAAGAAAATAATTAATGTAAGGTACATGATTCCACATATGTAGTTCGATGGGTTATTCAGATTGACTATGCTCTTACATTTTGATTCCATTGGCATATCTATGACAGTTTTTTATGGCCCTACATACTCAGTACATTTCTCGTACTGACCTCCCTTGGGGGGGCTTACCTTACTTACTGTAGGCGCAGGTACTAGCAGACCTCCACAGTAGGTTGCGGATCTTTTGCGGACTTTTGGTGAGCTCCTGTTGGTTCGGGGCTTTCTGAGTCACTATGTACATTTATTTTGGTATTGTATATGAGTATAGAGCGGGGTCTTGTCCCGACTCTAGGTTGGTTATGGTTATGCATCTGTAGAGGCTTTGTAGATGTTGTGGGACAAATGAAGAAAATGTAAGAAACATATGTTTTGTCTTAATGGCCCCAATGGCCAAGTTTCATAGTTATTATGTATTTTCCATGGTTTCTACTATTTGTATCTTATATCTACTTGTGGTGGTGGTGTTTATTGAATAGCATGTGCATGAGTGTATGAGAATGAAGATTGGTTCTCTCGGGCCTTAATGGCTTCGGGTGCCAGTCCGTCTCGTTGGGATTCGGGGAGTGACAAAATGCTTGATTAACATTGGGCAAGCTATGCATCATCACAATTTATCCCCTCGCTTGTGTCATTCAGCCCCATTAAAAACTGTAATAAACATTGATACTGCATTTGTTCTACATTCTCCTTGGCCTTGTGACAATCACAAGTAGGTGGGGAAAAAATCGAGTCATACTATTCCCATAGATTTTTCAGCTTTGTGTAATAAGTAGAAACTATGGAAACTCCTTATGTTAATGCGAATATACTTCTATATAGTTGATAAAGCCTAGATCCATTAATCTTATCAAACTCCTTCTTGAGATCAAGCCAAACCTGATGTGCACTTGGTGAATACAATATACCGGTAAGTAAATCCTTGCTCACATTGCAGGTAAGCCAAGAGATTACTATTGCATTGCAGCGATCCCAAATTTTCTTCAAATCACCTTCATAATCGTTATGCATAACTGAGCCATCCACAAAGCCCAATTTATTTCAACTAAGCAAAGCGATCTCCATAGCTCCACTCTACAATGTGTAATTCTCCATTCCAGTCAATGGAATCCCCATATATAAAGCTCCAGGAACATCGGAGGAGCTCAAATACAGTGGGTGATTGTGGTCCAAGGTCAATGTGCCTCCATTGTTTAAAGTTTCTCCCCATACCCTGTTCCCTGATCCATCATGCGATGCATATTCGATCGCCATATGAACACCAATGCAGCAAAAAACTCTCAATTACTTTGAAATCCTTGAGATAAACCCCTAGATTTAACCTATTGGCTATGATACCATATAAAATTTAGGAAATTAAGGAGAGAATCGAATGAACAATGAGATTCAATGAGAAGATGTTTCCATTTTAACCTGAAAGGAATGAAATACAAAACTGAAAATTACTACTCCTGCTACTTCTATTTATAGCTAGAGCTGGACAACTAACTGCTCCAATTAATTTAACAGTCTAGCTAACTCAACAAACTCTAACTGACGCCTGTACATCACTAAGCTACTAGTGCACAGATGAGCACTTAACCATATGCTTAACAGCTTATATATAGATATTTATATATATAGGTTTTGCTAACATACTACATGAAGGTAGTATGTTAGCATCCTCTCCATTTTTATTTTTCCTTAAATGCCCTCAATAACACATAAAAACATAAGAATTAGAGGGCCTTTTTTGTCTTTAAACTCAAAAAATTAAATCCAAACCAGAAAACAAAACCAGTTCTGTCTTTTCAATCTTCCTGCATTCCTTCCCCTTTATCTGTTGTCTATAGCAAAGAACTATTACAAATGTTGGAAAGTTTAAAGTGTTTAACAACTCCTTAATTACCACTTTTCAATATTACCTAGACGATTAAATAAACTTGTGCTCTTATAAATATAGGGTTATGGTCTCTAAATTAGAGATAGAGTTTTTTGCTTAGCATCTCATCGTTGGAAAGGAAAGAAAGCTTATGTCTTGATTGGGAAAACTAATAACCACAAGATGGGGAATCACTATGGCCTTTGTGGTTTTAGGTGCACTTACGTATTTAGTATTATATTCTTGATGATTTGACATGATAGTTCTTGGGAAAGGACAATGGCCACTATCTCTAAAGTTTGGTCCTTACTGTAACATGACACTGATACTAATTATTAGGACCGAACTTTAGATATGAAGACCGTATTATTTTTCCAAGAATTATCATATCAAATAATCAAGAATGTAATATTAGATGCAGAAGCGTACCTCAATCCATGAGAGTCATAGTGATTCTCCTTCTTGTGGTTATTGCTCTTCCAAATCATGACATAAGTCGTTCTGTTCTTTCCAATGGTGGGATGCCAGAAAAAAAACCCTACATTTGATTTGGTGACCTTCACCATATATTTATGAATACACAAGTTTATGTAATTCTAATTCAGTCTATCATTAAACTAGAAATTACATCATCGAATCTAAATATAAGAACCCATACTTATATTAATAGCAATCAAATTACAATTGTCCTTAATACACTATATTTGTATATAAATATATATGCCAGTCAATAAAAGTTTTAACAATGAATTCAAAAATTATTTGAAGTATTGTAACTTGCCTATATATTGTATTAAGTATAATCGCATGAGGATTGCAATTATTAAAAGGCAGACCCAATTTAAAGTGATGTGCTAATGATTAAAGTTAATGTGCCTAAAAAATACCTAAATAAGTATGGGGGTAATATGTTTAGATCCCCATATGTTTCTAGTGTAATGATAGGCTAAATTAGAATTAGATAAACTTGTACTTTTATAAATATTGGGTTATGGTCCCTAAATCAAACGGAGAGTTTTCTGCTTAGCATTCCATTATTAGAAAGGACAGAACCCTTACATCTTGATTTGGAAGACCAATAACAATAAGATGGTAAACCACTATGATGTTCATGCTTTCAGGTGTACTTCCGCAGTTAGTATTATATTCTTGTTAATTTGACATGATAGTTCTTAGAAAAGGTCGATGATCACTGTCTCTAATGTTTGGTCCAAACAATAACATGACACTGATTCAAATTGTTAGGACCAAACTTTTGAAAAGAAGATCGTAATCTTTTCCTAAGAACTATCATGTCAAATCATCAAGAGTGTTAAACTAGATGCAGAAGCGTACCTCAATCCATGAGCATCATAGCTATTCTACCTCTTGTGGTTATTGGTCTTCCAAATCAATATGTAAGCCACTCTGTCCTTTACGATGATAGGGTGTTGGAAAACCCTACGTCTGATATGAAGACCATAACCCTATATTTATTAATGCACAAGTTTATGTAATTCTAATTCAGCCCATCATTAAATTAGAAATTACATCTGGATATCTAAACATAAGAACCAATACTTATAATGATAGCAATAAACATACAATTGTCCTTAATTAGTACACTATATATGTATATAAATATATATATATATATATATATATATATATATATATATATATATATATATATATATATATATATATATATATGCAAACCAATAAAAGTTCTAACAATGGATTCAGAAATTGTTAGAACTATAATGGACTAGCCTATACATTTTATTAAGAATAATTGTATGTTGATTATCATGAAAAGGCAGACCTAATTTAAAGTGCTCTGCTAAAGATTAAAGTTAATGGGCCTAAAAGACACCTAAATAAGTATGGAGGTCATTTGTCTAGATCTCCATATGTAATTTCTAGTGTAATGATGGGTTAAATTATAATACATAAACTTGTACTTTAATAAATATCGGGTTATGGTCCATAAATCAAATGTAGAGTTTTGTGCTTAGCATATCATCATCGGAAAAGATAAAAGGTTACATCTTTATTTGGATGACTAATAACCACAAGATAGGGAGTCACTATGGCATTCATGGTATCAGGTGCAATTATGCAAATAGTATTATATTCTTGATAATTTGACATGATAGTTCTTGGAAAAGGATGATGGTAACCATTTCTCAAGTTTGATCCTAACATTAACATGGTACTGATACCAATTATTAGAACCAAACTTTAGAGACGAAGAAAATTTTGTTTTTTCTAGAACAATCATGTCAAATCATCAAGAATGTAATACTAGATGCTGAAGTGTACCTCAATCCATGAGCGTCGTAGAGATTCTCCATCTTGGGCTTATTAATCTTCCAAATCAAGACGTAATTCATTTTGTCCTTTTCAGTGATGGGATCCTAGAAAGAAAACCCTACGTCTGATTTGGGGACCATAAGCCTATATTTATTAAGGGATAAGCTTATATATTTCTAATTCATCCAATCATTAAACTAGAAATTACATCCGAGTATCTAAAGATAAGGGCTTATACTTATAAAGATAGCAGTCAACTTACAATTGTCCTTAAATATACTATATATGAATACAAATATTTATGCAAGTCTATAAAAGTTCTAACAATGGATTCAGAAATTGTTAAAACTATTATGGACTTGCTTAAATATTGTATTATGTATAATTGTATATTGAGTGCTATCATTAAAAGACAAACTCAATTTAAAGTGATCAGCTAAAGATTTAAGTTAATGGGTCTAAAAGACACCTAAGTAAGTATGGGGATCATATGTGTAGATCCCCATATGTAATTTCTAGTGTAACGATGGGTGCTTTATAAATATAATGTTATGGTCCCTAAATCAAACGTAGACTTTTTTGCTTAGCATCCCATCGTTGGAAGGGACAAAATGCTTACGTCTTGATTTTGAAGACCAATAACCACAAGATGGTGAATCACTATGGCGTTCAAGCTTTCAAGTGCACTTCTATATTTAATATCATATTCTTAATGATTTAAACATGATAGTTCTAGGGAGAGGACGATGGTCACTATCTCTAAAGTTTTTTCATAACAATAACATGGCACTGATACCAATTGATAGAACCAAACTTTAGAGATGAAAACCATATTCTTTTCTCAAGAACTAGCATGTCAAATCATCAAGAATGTAATACTAGATACAGAAGCGTACCTCAATCCATGAGCGTCATAGAGATTTTCCCTCTTATGGTTATTGGTCTTCCAAATCAAGACGTTAGTCATTCTATCCTTTCTAATAATGGGATACTAAAAAGAAAACCATATGTCTGATTTGGGGACCATAGACCCATATTTATTAATGCACAAGTTTATGTAATTCTAATTCAGCCTATCCTTAACTAGAAATTACATTCGGGTACCTAAACATAAGAATCCATACTTATAATGATACAAATCAACTAACAATTGTCCTGAATACACTCTATATGAATATAAATATATACATGCATGTCTATAAAAGTTCTAACAATGGATTCAGAAATTGTTAGGACTATTATGGACATATATATATATATATATATATATATATATATATTATATTATATTAAGAAAAAAATTATGTTGATTGTTATTATTAAAAGGCTGACCCAATTTAAAGTGATTTGCTAAAGATTAAAGTTAATGTGTCTAAAAGACATTTAAATAAGTATGGAGGCATATGTGTAGATTCCCATATGTAATATCTAGTGTAATGATGGGCTAGATTAGAATTACATAAACTTGTGCTTTATAAATATAGGGTTATGGTCCCTTAATTAGAGGTAGAGTTTTCTGCTTAGCATCCCATCGTTGGAAAGGAAAGAATGCTTACGTCTTGATTGGGAAGACCAATAACCACAAGATAGGGAATCACTATGGCATTCATCATTTCAGGTACACATCCGTATTTAGTAGTATATTCTTAATGATTTGACATGATAGTTCTTGGAAAAGGACGATGGCCACCATTTCTAAAGTTTGATCCTTACAATAACATGTCACTGATACTAATTATTAGGACAGAACTTTAGAGACGAAGACCGTATTATTTTCCCAAGAACTATCATATCAAATAATCAAGAATGTAATTCTAGGTGTAGAAGCATACCTCAATCCATGAGCGACATAGTGATTCTCCTTTTTGTGGTTATTGCTCTTCCAAATTATAACTAAGTCATTCTGTTCTTTCCAATGATGGAATGCTAGAAAGAAAACCCTACATTTGATTTGGGGACCTTCACCCTATATATATGGATACACAAAGTTCTAATTCATCAGATCATTAAACTAGAAATTACATCATGGAACACAGAAAGCCTAACCCAAATTAAAGGGATCAGCAAAAGCTTAAAGATAATGGGTCTAAGACACACCTCATAAAGTATGGACTCTTATGTGTAGATATCAGGATGTAATTTCAAGTTTAATAATGGGCTAAATTAGAATTACAGAAACTTGTGCATTTATAAATGTAGGGTTATGGTCCTTGAATCATACATAGGGTTTCTTTCTATCATTCCTTCATTGGAAAGGAAAGAACGACTTACGTCTTGATTTGGAAGACTGATAACCACAAATCGTAGAATCGCTATGACGCTCATGGATTCAGGTACACTTCCACATCGCATATTATATTATGTATGATTTGACATGATAAGTCTGGGGAATGGACGATATTCTCCATCTCTAAAGTTTGGTCGTAATTAGTCTTTTTCCAAGAATTATCATATCAAATCATCCAGAATGTACTACCAGATGCCGAAGCATACCTGAATCTATGAGCGTCGTAGCAATTCTCCATCTTGCGGTGATTGGTTTCAAAATCAAGACGTAAGCCATTCATTCATTTCCAACGATGGGATGCTAGAAAGAAACCCCACATTTGATTTGGGGACCGTAACCCTATATTTATAAACGCACAAGTTTATGCAATTCTATTTTAGCTCATCATTAAACTTGAAATTACATTAAGGTGTATACACATAAGACCCTATATTGAGGTGTCATTTAGACCCATTAACTTTAAACTTTAGCATAACACTTTAATTTAGGTCAGCCTTTTAGTGATAGCAATCAATTTATAATTGTTCTTAGTACAATGTATGTATGTATATATATATATATATATATATATATATATATATAGAGAGAGAGAGAGAGAGAGAGAGAGAGAGAGAGTCCTCAACCCAGTGATGTGGTGCAACCATAGGCGAGGAATCTATTTTTAGATAAATTAGAGAACTAATGGTTTAAGATAACAACACAAACTAATCCCCTCATAAACACCTTCACATAAAATGTCGCTTCGCCAAAACTGCCGCTACAAACTTTCCAACCAACACATCACCAATTTCCTTGTTCTCTTTATCATATTACAACCAACATTTCTACATAATTGCTGAAGAATTGTTAATCACAAACTCCTCAAGTCATTCAGAACGCCTTCCAAAATTATACACAACCTAGGTATGGCACTTTTCAGATCTCCATTTCCACGCCATGAATTGGTAGCTTCTCCCTATCCACTCCTGAATGTTGAAATACAGAGCACATTTTATGAATTGGTTGAGACTTCACAATGTGGTATGCTTTGTTCTTTCTAACTCTTTATGCAATTATTTACTTCAAACTACTTTCGCCCCATTAATTGCGGCTACTTTCCATACTACAATTACTTCTGGTTTACTTATACTCCGCCTTCCGAATATTGTGGTAAAAAAAGAAAAAAAAAAATCTACGGTGAGCATCAAAATTTTCAGTTTTGTGTCTTATGTTCTGTCTAAATCTTTTCTAAGTTATCAATTTTACGCTTCTTATCATACTGCACAATACACCTTCACACCCTTCTTTGTGCGGATCAAAATTCCACCAGTATTTCAAACTCTTCCTATCGTCCCTCAAAATCCCTCCAGTCCACCAAAGTATCTAGCAAAAAAACTCATCCTGCAACACTTTAAGATTTTCACCAACAGTTTAACTCTATGCCAAATTTTCCCTTTCAAATTAGTAATTAGTAATTAAAAATTTACCATTTACACTCTTCATAAATGTCCATTTTGAAATCAAAGATCTGACTTGTGAACATAAATGGTTGAACAATTAATCAACAGAAGAAATTATTTGTTAGATCCAAGATTGGAAAACTATGGCTTTGAGTTAAATGTTATTCCTTCTTTAAGATAACATGAGCAAATACAACAACCTACATGCTCCACCATGAAAGTTTTCAGCCAAAAAATAATTTTTGACTTTCACAATTTCCATTTATTCTATATGACCTCAATCCTTAGATGAAACTTTTCTTTGTTGTAGAAGTCCCCCACCCCCACCTCCCACCACCAAATCTTTCCAAGGTTATCCTTTTTGAAGTCTTCCTTCTCGCTATCTATTGAATTCTGCAATGAATCGTTATGCTCTTCTTGAAGTTGTTCAAATTCTTTCTTACTCTTAAATTCTTCTTTTCAGCAACCCAATCCCTCCAGATCTCCCAGAAATTGATATTATTCTTCACAAAATCAAAATCTCTCTTACCTTTGAATTTCTTTTTTATGGAGCACAAAACCCCTCAGAGCTGCCCAAGTATGTCGCTTTTCCATACTCAACCACTTATAACTTCTTACGGATCACTTATTTCCATGTAGAATTTCTCCGCCTTTTTTTTAAGTTACCACTCCAGCCTCAAATGTCTTTCTTAAAAACAATCTAACCGTACATCCCTTATAGATTTTAGTTTGACTTTTAAGAGTTGCATTTTGTATTTTCCAGAATAACAATTTTGAAATCTCCCTTTTGGTGTCTTTAAAATTATGACCATATTGATATTTGTATTATCTACCTTGATACATTTAGATTTTTAAACATATTACACATTGAGGTACGCTTTGAATATTTACAACTCCTACTTAGTTCATTAAAATGCTTCGTCCGGTTCTACTTAAAAAAAATTCCAGTAACTTAAACCTTTTACAAGATTCAACTGCTTAATGTTGCATTAAACTAGCTATTTCACTAGAACGCTTGTAAGCTTGTATATTCACAATTCACCTTTTATCTTAACATGCAGGAATCCTTGGATGGATAAACATAATCTACCTCGCAGCACACAGAATACCCCTAAACTGTCCAGGCATGCTACTTTTACATTCACAACCATTTAGCTTATTTTTTCCCTACACATCCTTAACAGAATGCCTGGAAGGACAACCTTCTGTGGCTAAACAATGCGCCATTTAAAATCTGTTTTGTTTTACTTTCTGTAAAGCTACATAATTACTGTCACGGAGTCCCACATATATGCTATATTCATCATCCGTCTTTACAGTGCATTTTGTAATACTTCTTCCCCTATGTTGTGTAGTGTGAACTACTACATTCCAGACCGTGTTATGCCATCCCTCTGTTCCTATGACGTGCTGCAACCACAAACCACAAATTACACATATCTATTTTTACAAAATTTAGGGAATTAACTGCCCAAATTACGGCACCAACTAACCCCCGCATAAACCCCTTCACACTAGAACGTCGTTTCCACAGATCTGCCGCTACAAATGTGGTATAAATTGTTCTTTTCCAAATCTCTACGCAGTTATCAATTCATTGGTTTTCGCTTCTCGAGTACTTCCAAATACTTCCACCCCATAAACTGTACCACTTACCACCCCACAATTTCTTCTGGTTTATTTACACTCCACCTCCTTAATGTTATCTACGGTGTGCATAAAACTTTTCAACTTTGTTTTTACTGTTCTGTTCAAACCTTTTCCAAGTTATCAGTTTTATGATCTTCCTTTACGCTCCATATGATATTAGCAGTGCACTTTCAAATCCTACTTGGTGAGGATCAAAATCCCACCTGCAATTAGAATTATTTCTAACATCCCACAAAATCCCTCCAGTCCACCAAAGTTCCTGAAAGAAAACCCTGCCTGCAACACTTTGAGACTTTCATCAGCATTTTAAATCCACACCAAATTTACCCTTTCAAATTGGTAATTAGTAATTAAAAATTCATTGATTTTGCTATTCAGGATTGTACGTTTTGAAATCAGAGAGATGTGACTTCTGAAAATAAATGGTGGAACAATTTACTGCAACCTAGATACTCCAGCTTGATATTTTTAGTCAAAAAAAAAAAATAGTTTTTAGTTTTTACAATTTCCATGTGTCCTATATGACTTTAAACCTTACATGAAACTTTTCATTGTTGTAGAAGTTGTTCCCCTCAAAACTTTCCAAGGTTATCCTTTTTGAAATCTTCCCTCTCGCTTCTGTTTTCTTCCTTAGTCCTTGATTTTTATATCCTCGCTTTGTTTGTGCTAAGATTTCTTGCATGGTCTTACCTATTATTAGTTGCGTTACTCTCCAGATTATTCTCTGACACTCCTTTATTCTACCCCTCATGCTACTGAGAGACTTAACATACGTACTCTTCCCCCTTCCATAATCTTGAAAAAAATTTACATATCTAATCTAACGCACTTTAAGATTATCCTCCTACTTTTATTTTTTTGATAGGTTTTTCTATGAAAATTATTATGGATAAATGCATCCTTTGGCTTTTCAACTTCATCGTTTTGCAATTGTTCCTTCCTGAATAATGATACTTTCTCCAGCTCTACATTTTTTAAAGAAAGAGATAAATGTAGAACCTTTACGAGCGATGGAGGGTGAGTAGAAAAATAGTTCTTTCTTTTTGTGGATAGTCTCCACTTTGATATGCTTACATTTTAGACTGTATTGCAACTTGGAGCCAACTTTAAATTACTACAACTACTATTTTGTGAGTTACACCTCTTCCAACAGTCGAAAGCACACTGTTTCATTAAAGTATCTCTTTCATACGTACACTAATATGCTTTTCTTTTAACAATACACCTAAATTTTAATCATACAGGATTCCTTCGATGGATACAAAAACTCTCCCTAACTGCACACAAACTTCCTCCAATCTGTCCAAGTAAGTTGTTTTACCATTCTCAACCAAATAGTTTGTCTCTTTAATCCTGTTGCCACCACAACCGTTCAATACAGACTGCAAGTTCAATCTTTTGGTGGCATATAATATACCCACGCAAACCTATAGCGTTTTGATTAATGAAACATGACATAATTACTCCCAGACAACCACAAATATTTGCTAAATCATTCATCAGTTTGTCGAGTTCATTTTATAATACTTCTTCCATTCAGTTGCATAGCGTTACCTAATATTAGTGAAGTAAATATCCAGATTTTTTTTTTGGTATCCCATAGTCACATTTCTATCCATTTAAATTTCACCATCGATTCCCTTTAGCCTTCCTGCAAATTAAATCTCACGATGCTGAGAGACTGAGCTCCTGTCTAAGCCCCATTCCATACGTTATACATACCACCAAAACAATCTAATTGTATTACAACTAAATGTCCGTGTCAATTTTATTTACTACACTAAAATGTGCAACCATGCTTTATATACTTTAAAGCTATCATCATAACAAGTGAATCTCATTGTCTTACGACATAATGTATGATTCAAATTTACTTATTACAGTACGACATTCATATTTTCCTAACCCACCCTATCTTTTCACGAACAGGATTCCTCCGACAAATAAAAAGTTTTAAAAACCATCCAGAGCTTATCCCGCCAAATAATTGACCAACTAAGTATTTATGCAATCTTTAGCAATTTTACGACTTT
This sequence comes from Capsicum rhomboideum, assembly GCA_031232105.1. NCBI lineage: Eukaryota > Viridiplantae > Streptophyta > Magnoliopsida > Solanales > Solanaceae > Capsicum > Capsicum rhomboideum. Next base: position 19,699,404 of record CP124719.1, on the reverse strand, counting down.
GAGGTTTATGACAACTAATATTGCATTTCAATTTTGATACAGTCATTAAACTAATTGAGATGCCCATAGTTTTGACATTCACGAACATCTCCCAAATGTGGATTCAATATCTGGAGAAAACACAAGAACAAATAAGAACCGAAATAGACCTTCGGGTCGGCGCAGTTGGTTTGGAGGCAGGTTGCCCACCCAGGAAACCAGGGATCGACCCACCTCAATGCCTTCTGCGTCTGAGCCTGTCGCACGGGGCTTGCCTAGTGCGGTTTACATCCCCTGTGTGGTTTGCAGGCTATTACACAGTGGGGGGTTTACCCACTGAGCACAAAGTGCTCACCACAGAGTGCTCACCCGAAGGGCAGAGGCTGTGGCAGAGGTTGTAGCGGCTGCGGGTTTTCCTGGGATTACCAAAAAAAAAATAAGAACCAAAATTTATATACGAACTTTTCTAGTTCCATCATGCAAAGAATGACTACAAATGTATTTGTATATGTACAAATATTATGTTATCGCATGTATGACTTTTGAATTATAATTTTGCATACAATTAGGTTTAGTTTCCATCTTAGTCACAATGTTACTTGTGTACAACATTTTATAAATCTATTTTAACTGTATAATGGATATGATGGATGCCAGAGGAAATCAATCGCCTCTGATCTTTCCTGCCAGTGGGGTAATTTTAAAATTTCTAAATGGCAGTTCCACTAAAAGCACTTCTACATCAAAAAATGTAATTGATAAAAATATCAAGCAATTAAAAGAAAGGGATAATGGGTAACATTAAAGGCTGTGTCATTTGCAAACTCTCTTCCTACCAGGAATTCATGAATTTTTTAATATGCCAAACAAAAAAAGTAATTACTACACCATATCAATAATTTGAATTGAACAAGCTAAATCATGATAAAATATTTTTCATATCTATATCATATATACTTGGTTTTAGTATTGTATGTTTTCTGATTTTTACTGATTCTGCACCTTTAATTACTGGATAGGATTCATTAGTTTTACTGATATTGTGGGATCCTTTACCACATAATTTTTTTGTATTTAAATAACACATTGTATCAATGAAAGATCACAATCCTTTTCACTGTGTACTCTGCTCCATTATGGTATTAGCTATCAACACTCAAATGAGTATTGACTTTCAATCATCTTCCTATCTCATTCACCAAGTGTATTTTGTTCCTCTCTTTCCAAACCACCTAAAATCAATGGCAGAATCATCTGCTTCAGACATCAATCTGAACAATAATGGCCCTATCAACTCTTCCTCCACAATTGTGAATGTTGCTGCAACCAAAACTCAGATCATTAACATCAACCCAATTGTACAACTTCCAATCAAACTTTCTGGGTGCAAACGTCGCAACATGGAAAGCTCAAATCCAAAAGTTCATCAATGGGTTTGACTTGATGGGCTATCTCGATGGCTCCATAACGCCACCTCCATGCACCATTAATAAAGGCACACAAGATGTCGTCAACCCAGAGTTCAAAATATAGTTTCAACAAGATAACCTCATCTGCAACGCCTTAATGGCATCTGTTGACTCCACCATTGCACCATCAATTGCCTCTGCTGAAACTTCAAAAGAAGCGTGGGATTATTTGCATACCACATATGGAAATAGATCTCAAACTAGGATCTATGGTCTTCAAGATGCATTGGCGAAAGTTCAGCGAGATCAAAAATCTATCACCGATTATCTCAGAGAAATAAGAACTATCACTGATAAATTAACTTCTGCCAGTGCTTGCAATTCTAACGAAGAGTTGGTTGTAAAAATTCTTAGTGGCCTTGGACCTGAATATGAAGCCCTAAGTATTGTTATTCGTTCAAGAGATTCTCCTATTTCATATGAAGACTTGGCACACAAGCTCACAAATCATGAACTTTAGCTAAAGAAAGCTAAAAAGAACCAACCACCAACTCCAATCACTGCTCAAGTTGCACAGCTAACAACTAATTACAATAACAATAGCAACAAGCAAAGTCACCGCTGGTCTGGTCAACCTTAGTGGCATCCGCAAACTCTTCCTTCTGGACTTCAACAATGGTGTACCCAATACACTCCAAGCAATGCCAACTTCTCCCAGCCATGGCGTCCCTCCATCCCTTTGCAGGCCAAAATGCAAATCCAATATCAGTTATTTGAAAATTTGGCCACACTGCAAATGTTTGTCGTTCCAAGTTGCATAACAATTGTTAATCTAAGGCTATGTTTGCTGCTCAATCTTCTTCCAATACAGCTCCATGGATTCTAAGTTTCTATGCCTCACATCATATCACTGCTGATTCTCAGAACATAGCCTCTCCACATGAATAAATGAGTCCTGAACAAGTTTTAATTGGTGATGGTACTGGTATTTAGATCATCCACACTAGTTCCACTGCACTAAATACTCTTATTCATTCTTTTTCTTTACATAATATTCTCTGTGCTCCATCTATTAAAAAGAATATTATATTTGTTTCAAATTTTGTCGACAAAACCAAACATCTATTGAATTCTTTCCTTTTTCTTTTGTTGTGAAGGCACTGACTACGAGCGCACCACTATTACAAGATCAGAATAGAGATGACTTGTACGGATGACCAAAGTTTGCGACTTCAGCACATTCATCTCCTACAACTTACGCGACAAATACTTCTAAAGTTCCTTTATCTCTGTGGCATCATTGTTTAGGATATCCTAATATCCCTCTTTTGAACCTTCTTTTAAGAAATTACCAGTTGTCTTATTTAGATAATTTTCAATCTTGTAATTCATGCAATTGCAATAAAAGACATAGGATTCCTTTCTCACATAATAACTCTTTGCAAAGTTCAAGGCCATTTGAAACACTTTATACCAATGTTTGGGGTCCTTCACCCATTCTCTCCCTTGATAAAAAGCGCTATTATGTTATTTTTGTCGATCAGTTTACCAAATATATTTGGCTCTATTCACTTAAACAAAAAAGTAATGTAGTCAAGGTTTTTCAATACTATGATTCTCACCTTATATTCTGATGGGGGAGGAGAATTTAAGGGACTAAAATCACTTCTTCCTGAATTTGGGATTCAACATTTATCCTCTCCCCCATATAACCCACAAAGAATTACCTTGGCTGAAAGAATTCATAGGCACATTATAGAAACTGCTAGAACCCTACTTCACCAAGCACACTACCGCCCCAATTTTGGAGCTTTGCTTGCCAAACAGTTGTTTACTTAATTAATAGATTTCCTACATCCTCGGATAAAATTTCTCCATATCAAGCTCTCTTTGGTAGCACTCCCAATATTTTCACTTTTTATGTTTGATTGCTTATGCTATCCTTGGCTAAATCCATATACTAAAAATAAACTTGAACCAAGATCCACACCATATGTCTATTTAGAATTCTCCACTCACTTTCATAGTCATCAGTGTTTTGATCCCAAATTCTCAAAAATATATTTCTCCAGAGACGTAAAATTTCTGGAAGATATTTTTCCTTATGACAATATTTTTTCCAACTATAAGGGATTCTCTCAGAATATTTCATGGTTTAATTCCACATCAGATTCAGATACATCTTCTTCTACTCAATATTTTCCTGATCATACAATATCTTTTCCTATTACACTAAGAAGTCCACTTCCAATCAAAGATCGAAACTTGGTTCTTCGTACAAATGACTTTACTGCACCATTAATAGTTGTGCGCCTTCCGTACAAAGTTTCCAGCAATTCGATAAAATCAGGTAACTTTCTCCCCTCTCGATTATTCTTTTTTTTACTATTGAATCATCCACAGTTTCCCTTCTAATTCCTTTTCCCAACATCACCACTCAATAGAACTTGACCTCCCTTCTCAGACCAACTAGCCTTCACCACTACGTCGTCTTGTCATCCACTCTTAATATCAAATCACTAAGCCTAATCCAAAGTATGCATCCACGACCACCTTTACATCCCAAATACCACCAGACACAGTTAAACAAGCTTGCAAGGACCCACAATGGAGACAAGCAATGCAAAGTGAATTGGATGCACTCACGAGCAACAAAACATGGAACCTTATCCCTCCATCTGATCACCAAAATATTATGGAGGATAAATGGATCTTCTGCATCAAGCGCAAACCTGATGGATCGATTGAATGGTACAAGGCTTGTGTTGTAGCCAAAGGTTTCACTCAATGGCTTGGAATCGATTATGTCGACACTTTTAGTCTGGTTGTCAAACTAATAACCATTCAAATAGTACTTTCCATCGCCACACAAAATAAGTTGTCGCTTCATCAACTAGACATAAATAATGCTTTTCTACAAGGTACATTGACTGAGGATGTCTTCATGAAATAGCCAAAAGGTTTTGAGAATCCTGATTACCCAAAATATGTATGCAAACTAAAAAAAGACATATATGGTCTCAAACAGGAAACCCATGCTCTGTACACCGAGTTCACAAATTTTCTCATTTCTGCTGGTTTTTGCAAGACTCATTCTGATCACTCTTTATTCACCTTACTTTCTTCTAAAACTGTGATTTTCTTGCTTGTGTATGTATATGCCATTGTTATTACAGGCAATAACTTAAAAACTATTAACAACATCAAGAGGGCACTCTCCAACTATTTCTCACTCAAATACTTTGGACCTCTGCATTTTTTTCCTGGGCACTGAAGTCATTCCATAATCAGAAGGATTATTTCTTTCTCAAACCAAGTACATAATGGACGTCTTGCAGGAGTTCTCTATGTAGAACTCTCAAGCTGTCTCTACACTTTTATCCACTACGAGTTCACTTTGGTTGAATTATGGCTCCCCTCCTACATATGCAAAACAATATTGTATTACAATTGGTAAGCTCTAATATCTTGCGTTTACTAGACAATACATAAGCTTTCCTGTTAATAAGCTCTCTCAATTTATGAATTAGCCATCTCACACACACTGGAAAGCAGTGAAGCAACTCCTTCGGTATCTGAAATCAACTATCTATCATGGCTTCTTTCTAGCCATGGATCTTATACTGCCTTTCATGTTTATACCGATGTGTATTGGGCAGGTAACTACGATGATCGTACCTCTACTTCTGCTTATGTTATCTATCTTGGCTTAACACCAATCAGTTGGTCATCGAAGAAATAGAGAGCAGTCACCCCATCTTCAACTAAAATCGAGTATCGTGCCATTGCCAAGATAAATTGGCTCACTAATCTTCTCAAAGAGCTTCGTATCTCTATTGATAATGTACCAACTATCTACAATGACGATATTGGCACTACCTACTCCTAACGACCTAGCCCACTAGTGATATTGTCCACTCTGGGCTTAGACCCATACAACTTTAAAATCTGTCACTAGAAAGTTAAGACTAGTGGGCTGGGTCATTATAAAAGGTACCATAGCCATTCATGTGTCAGCCTTGTTGGTGTGGGCCAGAGTTCAAATTGAGTTGAGGTAAATCTCGGTAAGGCGGTGCAAACCTCAGTTCTGAGTCTAGGCAAATCCTATATGGTGGGGCAAACGTCAGCGAGGATGTTGAGTCCATAAAAAGGGGTGTATGTAACACCCCAAATTAGGATTAAAAGTCTCATATCGGAAAAATATAGGAGAGATACTGGGTATATAAGTAAGCAGACCTTACTTATAAGTAAAGCCGTGCTGGTATAGGCCCATAGAGAACAATATCACTAGCGGGTTGGGTGGTTACAAATGGTATCAAAGACACTTCTACGTCAGACTTGTTGGTGTGGCCCAGAGTTCAAACTGAGTTTGCACAAATCCTGGTAAGGCGGGGCAAACCTCAGTCCTGAGTCTAGGCAAATCCCATGCGTTGGGTCAAACCTCAGCGAGGATGCTAAGTCCATAAGAGGGGGTGTATGTAACACCCCAGATTAGGATTAAAATTTCCACATCAGCAAAACACAAAAGAGATGCTGGTCATATAAGCAAGCTTTACTCCCTAGTGAGACATTTTAAAACCATACGTGTCTAGGCCCAGAGTAGACAATATCACTAGTGGGACCATCCCACTAGTGATATTATCCGCTTTGTGCCTAAACTCAAAAGGCTTTAAAATACGTCACTATGGAGTAAGGCCTACTTACTTATATACCCAACATCTCTCCTGCACTTTGCCAATATGGGACTTTAAATCCTAATCTGTGGTGTTACGTACACCCCCTCTTATGGACTCAGCGTTTTCATTAAGGTTTTCCCCACCGCATGAGATTTGCCTAGACTCAGGACTGAGGTTTGCCCCACCTTACTGGGATTTGATGAAACTTAGTTTGAACTCTGACCCACACCAACAAGGCTGACACAGGATTGGCTCTGATACCCTTTGTAACGACCCAGTCCACTAGTGATATTATTCGCTCAAGGCCTAGGCCCACACGATTTTAAAATTCATCACTAGGGAGTAAGGCCTGCTTACTTATATACCCAACATCTATGTGTTGAATATAGCATATACACGTTAAAAGGAGGCTAATAATACCCATATTTAAGATGGGTCGAAACTCGAAAAATGAGTTCAAAAATAAGAGGCGTAAAATTGGAATTTTCTTTTAGAAACAGATTTTCCAAGGTTATAGTAGTCTATAGTTGAAAACCCACATAAAAAAAAGTTAAAATTGTTGTCCAAATTGAATAAAACCATTTTAAAGCATTATCGGCAAAAACCTCAAAAATCCATTTCAAAATCTAGACTAAAAGGTGTTTTCGAAGACATAACCGATGGAAAATAAAGGAAATATGATTTTAGATGTTAACACACAAAAAACAATGAAGAAAACCTCAAATATTGCCTTTCTAAAAACTTGGTGGTCCAAAATTAGAGTGAAAACGTGATTTTGAGCTATTTATACTGTTCTGTGAACAGTACCTCGTGAATGCGGTTAACCCTTCGCGTTCGCGAGGGTCTACATTGACCAGTACAATAAATGGACTTCGTATTCTCGACCAGGGCTTTGTGTTCACCAAGGTCCATGACTCGGACCCTCGCATTAGAGACAGCCCTATCGCGTTCGCAATGAAGGATTACTTCCTTCTACGCGTTGGCGGCCAAGGCCTGCATTTGCAAAAAAGGGTGGGATTTGCACCAGATATCAGCAAAGTGCTAAGTGTTGTCAAGTTGAAATGTTTATTAAGGGTGGGATTTGTACCAGATATCAGCAAAGTGCTGATTGCCGTTCTTTGCGTTCGATGAAGTCGTTGGCGTTTGAGATACCGCTACTCGATCGATAAGTATATCCATTTTATGCTGGGAGGAAGTAATCCAAAACCTCAAGTACAATGAGGGGATTAAATTCTTTAAGTACACACAAGTAAATTGTGGACTAGAATATTTTAATTAAGTTCTTTGTTTTTTCTATTTTTTCAGTTTTATTGTTCTAGTTTACTATTTTGAACACAGGATACTAACAATCTTAATAAATTTAATATCACTGTTATTGTTTTCGTATGTTCGGCTAGGTTGGATACAAAAGGAGAAAGTTTACCAGATGATGAAGAAATTGGGGTGTGCAGTATGGTGTTGGTCTGCTTCTAAACCATAAAGTCGGTTGCAACCCAATCCGAAAAGTCATAAGCGAAATTAAATTTTGAAGTTGTATGTTCATTTTCTCTACTTCCGTCCATCACAAATGCATGAGTAGTAATATATAATATGGTTAATGTGATCTGGCATCTATAGCCAACATCACATGTTGTTGCAAGCATTTTTGCTCCCTGATTGCACCAAATGCTGCTACTTCTCATAAAATAATGGAATGGTATGAGTAATGAGCCAACTTTGAAAGCGCAATAATAAAAGTATTATGATGGGTACAAATTAACGAAGGTCACTGAATTGAAGTGTGGTATAATAGATTATAGGATTCATATTTTATTCCGGGAGAAACCAAACGACATAATTTGTAGAAATTGTCTAAGCAAACAGGTGCAATAATGCAGCTGTTCATTGAGGCTCTTGTTCATTTGAAGTACCTCAAAGTAGCGATCTAGTTTTCTCTACAGGTTAATCCATAATTTGAAACTATGTTATTTCACATAAAAGTAACTATATGAATTATGTTTTGTAGGATGAATTATTCCAGTCCTTTAGCATTAGAGGTGCGTACTTCTCCTTAATTAATTCTTTAAATAAGTTGGTAAATTTTTTTATCATTTTTTGATTTACCCTATATTCTGTCGTGTGATTAAAATTCTTATGAGTTTCTACTCCCGATTGGCAATTAGAATTTTTGTGACATCTAGTGTGACGTCTAGTGATAAATAGTACCCTGCCATGGTACAAAACCGACCCGGGCTCATTTCTCGGCTGGTGCACGATAGAGTATTGTTATGATAAATTCACAATGGGTGAGATTGGGTCTCCACCGATGTCTGATATCATAGAAAGCAACCAGGTTAAATTGTTGTTTTTCTCGGCTATCACAAATGCTGCATTATTGGAGATGAGAATGAGTTTCCAAGTGGCTATATCTTAGGGGATGACAAATACAAAGGTACGAGTTTACTGCTGTTCTGATTGTTTGTTTCATGGAATTAATGATTATGAATAGGGGTAATTCCATGTTTCTGTAAAGACATGTTACAGAGAGCCGATGGGATATGGTCTAACCAAATTTATTTTTCCAACAAATGATAAGTACTTCATATAAAATGTAGAAACAATGGTCTCCCCTGATGAAAATTTCCCTTGCTATACTCCCAACGAAAACCTATAAGTGGTGTTGCTATTTCTTGTAATGGATACTGGATGACCTTGTCAATAAAAGCCTTTATTATGGGGTAGGCTCAAAATTGATTTTAATAGATGGTTCAATGGCTGCTTTGTTGGAGAAAAGTTGTTGTATACTCGATGGCAAACTCAATCTTAAGTGGAGGGCTAGATTTGGAAGTCAATGTTTTCCATCAACTCGATACTAATGGAGTTTAGAACCAGCGAGGCCATCTCTGTAAGGAACCCGAATTCTCAACTCAACAATCAATACACAGAATGAACGAAACTAATAAATTTTGACTAATACGGAAACGAGAAATTACAATATCATGAATCAGAATAGTAGTAGAAGGGGATGAGAGGACTAAGAGAGAATTGGGGATGAGAAGCATGGCGAGAGAATTGGAGATGAGAAGCATGGCCTTTGCCTAAGCATAGTCATAATACGCATGATCCATTCTTTCTAATACCTAGTCCCTTTTAACTAATTTCTAATTTCTAATTGGGCTTGGATCCAAAATCAACCTTTGTGGAGGCCTTTTGTTCCTATTGTTTCATCTCGGCCCAATAGTTGCTAGGCTGACATACTTGTGCACCATGGATTGGGGCTGATTCATAACAATACTCTCGCCTTCAATAAGAACCTTGTCCTCAAGGTTCAAGTCCAGAAACATCGCAAACAAAGTTACAAATAAACTAGTGCCAGCTATATTGACTTCCACGAGGGCAAAGGCCACTGGTTGGCATGTCCATTTGCATATGAAAAGGAAACCAACCGCCCAATATTTGCTAACAACAACCATGTGTGAAGTTGTATCATGTGGCAACACCATGATGTTCACTGTAGCTATCCCAAATATTCTGAAGCACATAGTTGTATCAGGTAAACAATAGTAACCCTTTGCTGTAGAAGCATAGTTATCCCAGCAGCCCTTTTTATCCAGTAGTTCATCCTTTAAGTTCACTGTGATAAAATGGATGTTTGATTTTCTACTCAAAGTGCTTAAATGCCCCAACATTGTCTTGACTACTCTGTTAATTGCAAGGTGAAGCTCTAGAGTGTCAAACATCCTCAAGCAAACCATGGAGTCAATATTGCAATAGCCTTTAATTTTCCTCCACAACTCACCTGGAGCACCATTAACTCTAAGGTTATCTGCATAATGTAACCCAATAAGGAAATAAAACCCCAAATGTCACAAGCCAAATTCACATTGGTAATGTCGTGAATAGCTTTCAAAGGATAATCATCAGAATTGTCAACAGAGAGAGGTGTTGTGTGTGTAAACAGATTAGCTATGTCCTTAAAGATTGCCTCAGGGACACCATCACTGTCTTCAAGGATTGATACACCACAAGTACCTCCTCCAAGATCAAATACAACTATCATTTCCAAAGTAGCTTGGACAAAATACACACAAGTTTTCCCAGTATTGACACCTTGAAGGACTTGTGCAATTTCTTTTTTGTGAATTTTGTCAGTAGCACCGAGAATAACATTAGGACATAGAGCAATGGCTAATGCATCAAAAAAGACCTCAGTGGTTGGTCTACCAAAATAGTCAGTCCAATAATCATTATGCACTTCAAGTTTAATAAATTCAACCATATCTATCGAACACGTTGTGAGAACTCTTAATTCATTTTGCTGTTGAAACGATCTTTTTGCCACAATCAGAACATAAAAATACAGATCTTTATTTTGAAAGATGCACAATAACCATCTTAGATTTTTGACCATTCCAAGCCTCTCATCCTCGTCAATGTAAGGTGCATTAGTTAGGAGATTAACAGAGAAGCCAATGTAATCAAATGACAGTACTTGCAGTTGTTGCAAATGGCCAAAAGAAATAGAGAAAAGTGCACCCATTACATCCCAAAATACACAATTGTGTGGATCTCTAAGGTATGTGGTGAAAAAACTTGAACCCAGATCAAAAGGAAAGTATAATTCAGTGGGATTTATTGTATCATTCATCACTGGACATTCAACTTTCATGTCGATTTTCTTACCATGTGTTTCAACAAACACCTTGCAGGCATAACTACTTGGATCGTCCTCCAAGCTATTTTTCGAGTCCAACGGGGTACCCAAAGACTCAGTGCAACCAATTGAAATCACCAAGGGAGAACAATGATTAGAGTTCAAAGAATTACCCATTGAAATATCTAGGGCAGGAAGTAATTTAGAATTGTCCATAGGTCTTGAGAGTCCTATCTCCAAATCAAAATCAACGTCTGGTTCTGCGACAACAAGAGGTGTTAAGACCTCTTCTGATTCTTATGGATCTTTCGAAGAGGCATTGACATCTAAAAGCTTTGGAGCTTCATGGGAAGTCGTAGACCATGCAGATAACTTGTTCTGGACGTTGTCGAGTTGTCGGAGGATACGGGAGTTATTTTTCATCACCAACAATAGCAACTTCTGGATGGTGTTGAGGTGAGAGTGGATAATGGTAGAAGTATATGGATCCATAGAGTCCAAATAAATGAAAGCATCAATGTAAGGAACTCGAATTCTCAACTCAACAATCAATACACAGAGTGAATGAAACTAATAAACTTTGATTAATACGGAAAGGAGAAATTACAATATGAAGAATTGAAATAGTAGTAGAAGGGGATGAGAGGACTAAAAGAGAATTGGGGATGAGAAACATAACCTTTGCCTAAGCATAGTCACAATACGCATGATCCATTCTTTCTAACACCTAGTCCTTTTTAACCAATTTCTAATTGGGCCTGGATCTCAAATCAACCTTTGTGAAGGCCTTTTGTTTCTATTGTTTCTTCTTGGCCCAATAGTTGCTAGGCTGACATAATTGTGTAACTTGGATTGAGGCTGATTCATAACAATCTCACTGTCAATTACCAGTTCGTAAATTGTGTTAATGGCCTCGATGTTCCTCTTCGTTTTGTAGTTGAGAAAGAATAAATTATGAAACTTGCAAAATTGATAATTAAATAGTGAAAAAAGTATATTTTACTTGCATACCATAACATTAATTAGTTGGTATACAACAAACTTGAGTTCACAGAACGATATGACCGTCATTGTTATTGGTCATACGACTATTGTGAAATTACATTCTGTGCATATTATTTTTTCAAGAAAAGGATTGATGGTCTTTACTTTGTGGGGACTTAAATCACGTGAATAAGTAATTGTGATGGTTGATGTTGTGGAATAATGACATTTTGTATCCCCCTCTTTTCTTACTCATGAAATATCACGAATGGCTGATAAAGAGAAAATAAGTTGCCTTTGTTATGCTAGTGCCCATTGTTGTGATTATCACTGAAAAGTGAAAACTTTATAAAAGTTTCTTGAAAATCCAAAGAAAAATCTTGGGGATTAACTCTGGGTTTGAAGATTAGAATCTTCAAATTTTCTACTTCGATACTATTAAGATTAAAGTCTTCTTGACTGTCTACTTATTTTGTACTCGGTTTGAAGAAATAAAAACTTTATGAGTAAATCTATTTTTTTTATATTCGATTTGAGGATATAAAAACTTTGTCGTTTATTTAACCAGAGAAGTCGAAGTAGAAATCTAATATCATTTGTTGTATCCTCAACAAATTTACCGCTTGGTGAGCGTATGTCTATTCGATTGGTGTCAAATCCCATTGTTGTAAAAAGGGTGTCAAATTTGATACCATTTGCTTTAGTTAAACAATCAGATAAATTTGGTTCAAAAGGACACCGTATGTTCATTGAAAGAATGCAGTTAATAATGGTTGATTTGCATGAAATTTGGCAAATAATATTCTAAAGTCAAAATGTTTGAGGGCATCCAGACCAATGACATTCTCATCATTATTTAAAATGTGGGGGTTTGTGGCTTATGATAAAGTTAAAATTAGACTTAGCGTCTACTTTAATTTTGGAATTACAAGATATGAAATCCAATGACATTCTTGTATTATGTCAAACTCACAAAATTCCTAGAGTATATTTGATATGGTGGTCATTGAGTTTACTAATTTATGACTAGTCTATGAAATCACAAAACTGATAACTGAACATATACTTGTTCAAAATAATTATATTGGTCCTTTCATGATAGATTTTCACATGAAATATCTTGACTTTGCGTGAAAAGAGGCGCCTATTAAAATACAATTATTTATACAGACATGAACATTGATAAAAGGCTACTTGCCTTAGTTGGTCAGCAAAATAAAGATCAATTAATCATTAATAATGATAGTGTTTGTTGATAAGTTCTTGTTTACGCTAGAACTTGTGGGGGAAAACTATATATATAGTTAGCCGAATACTTAATCGAGTACCTTATAGAAAACACAATCTATTCCATATGAAAATGAAAAATAATAAAGTCCAATTTGAATAATTCAAAGTGTGGGGGTGTTTTTCCAAATAAGTTCTTAAACCCAAAAGGGTAAATAGAATCGAAAAAGTTGATTGTGTTTTCGTAGAATATGCCACCAATAGTAAAGGCTATTGATTTTCGATAAAATCAAAAAATTCTGATTTATTGTCATTAATGTATTATGTCAACCACATGATGTCTTTGGTGGATATTGATATGGTAGTTAGTGAAATTTCTCACGTTACCAGTTTCGTCTTAGTAAAGACTAGTTGATTGAATCAGTCATTTGATGATTGATCACATGTATTTTAATTAAATATCGTGTTCTTTAATTTCGTGAATGGATGTCACTTTAAAGGTTGTGACTCTTCATGATAAGATGCATTTGTTGGAAGACAACCCTTTGGAAAGACAAGAAGGTTTATTGAATGTATAGGTTCATTGGTCTATAAATCAAAGAACCGATTAACGATAAGAATAAAAATCGATAATAGTTTGAATTTTCACATTTGTGAATGTGCTATTAGTTGGATATTTGAATAAGTAGACTAATAAGAAGTGGAATGGTTGAGAAATATGTCACGACCCGAAATCCCATTCGGGCCGGACTGGCACCCGAAGCCGACATGGCCCGAGAGAACCAATCTTTGCTTATGAACACTCGCATGCATCTCCTCATATGGACCTGATGAAACCCCATGTAACTATGCAAAAGTCATGGATATGGAAACGGATATGGAAACATATGCCATATATATATATATATATATCAACTTGGCCGTTGGGGCCAACAAACCAAAAGGAGCATACATATCTTACATTCTGTTCCCACATAAGTCTACAAAAGCCTCTAACTGAAATACATGACCATGCAAACCTAGAGTCGGGACAACACCCCGCTCTATACTCATATACAGTATCAAAATGAATGTACATAGCAACTAAGGCAGCCCCGAACCAACTGGAGCTCACCAAAAGTCGGCAAAAAGATCCGCAACCTACAGTGGAGGCCTACTAGTACCTGCGCCTACAGCAAGTAAGGTAAATCCCCCGAGAGGGGTCAGTACGGAGAATGTACTGAGTATGTAAGGCCATAAGAAACTTGTTATAAAGACATCAATAGAATCAAAATGTCATAGGATAGGCAACATGAACAACTCATCGATTTGCATATGTGGAACAGTGTAGCTTACATAAATTAAGTTCTTCCCTTTATGATTTATTCCTCATTGCTCATATCATAACGTACCCGGGCCCCGACTGATCAGTGGGTCTTATCATCACATCATGTGATGTTGGGATCGGGTCGAGCTAGGCTTATGCCCCTAGACCTGCCACCCATCGGGATCGAGTCGAGCTAGGCTTATGCCCCTAGACTTGCCACCCATAAATCAACACATCGGGATCGAGTCGAGCTAGGCTTATGCCCCTAGACTTGCCACCCATAAATCAGAACCAACAACAAATGTATATTACTTTATTCTTACTTTTGATTGATTGATACGTGTGATGAATTGATTCATCCTCTTATGAGAGAGTGATACAATCAGTGATGAGAGATTAACGTATGTACATAGCCACAACACTCTTGAAAACGCAAGAACACAACATGTTTGGGACTTTTGGAACATGCCCATAATTATGTAACCCATGAACCACAATAACTCATGAATGAGGAGTATAGGACTCAACAATAGATAACATTATTGGAATCAAGCAACACAAGTCAATGAACAAGAGGTATGTGTATAGCCACTATTGGCACTTTGGAACATAACCTTTTTGGGCTTTTGGAACATTGACTCACGAATATGAGACATACAATTCCCGAGTGATCAATGAGTAGGGAATATGTAATAAGAACCATTTCTAAACGGACATATAATACCTTAGCACATTTCGGGATAGGACTAGCAAAATGCCAATGTGAATATGACGTACCACAAAGAGATACGAACAAAGCAACCTTACATACCTTGTATTCTCAATACCAACACACAATCTTAAATGCGTATACAATCGTTCCGTTCCTTCCTTATGTTCCACTCTACAACAAAAATACACAACGGAGCCAACATTAACCACCAACTACTTAATGCATATAATAAGTAATATTCTCATGTTTGCCTTTAAACATGCCATGTCCCACTTGACACAACCATTCATGAAAGTATTATTCCAAAAATCCCACAATATTCCCAACATTGACCAACACATGATAATCAATAGCATGTCATGCCATGTTCACACTTTCCACTCTCCATTATCACCACATCATAATTATGCCATCAATTTCCTTCAATACACCTCACAACAACAAATCGGCCAAAATCCCATAATTTACACTTATATGAAAATAACATGTTTAACAACAAAATAACACCATACATGTTCATATTTTATCCATACCATGCTCTTTCATTAAGACATCAAGTCTCTTTTCACTTTCAAATCACAAAGATGACACATCTTCCACCAAAGGCAAAACTACACCATTCACCACCTTGCCAACACAACTATCATGATATACATAATCTATCATGCATATAATATGTTAATCCATGAGGATAATTACTTACCAAGGCTTGGAATTGATGATCTTCACCAAAGAGTCCAAAGGAAATATTGGCTTTAGGGTTTTGGAACTAGAGAAAATGCTTGAGAAAATAATAAAAAGGCATGAGGCTTTTGAAGAATAAAAATCAGCATTCTTGCCCTTTATATAGGCCCCCAATTCCATACTTAGCCACACTTTGTCATTTAATGATAGGTTCTAGAAAGTCCAAGCAAGAATGGGTCTTTTGACCCATTTTTGGGCCATGCATTCTTTTCATTTTTGGGCCCTTTTTGGGCCCAATTCACTTAACCCGATAAAATCAATAATTTATCATTTTCAAGTCGTCTCATATGTATTACAATAATATTCCCCCTCATTTTATTCATATCCGTAGCCTCAATCCAAAAACCAAGTGATTCTAGCCACGTTTGGCTTATTTTGACTATAGGGGTAAAATCGTCATTTTGATCCCAAATTCGTTCTCGAGTAATTTTATCATACCAATGTAATATTTCATTCATTTCATGTATATACTCTTGTTTGTAGAAGAAACGTAGAAAAAATTGGCTCGGTACGTCCCCGGATACCCTTGGGACTTAGAAATTTCCAACTTTCGAAAAAGTGGAAAACCCAAGGTGGCACGCTCCTGGGCGCGCCAACCTACTGCCTATGGGCTAAAAATTTTAGCCCAGAGTGGCGTGGCACGGTCCCAAATGCGCCCCTCCTCAAAAAGTTTCGAAAATTTCATTTTTCGACTTTTCTTCGCGGGTTCAGTTAGATACTTTAAGTCCTATCCTTTAACTCACTTCTTAACCTTAATATCCTTTGTTTAGAGGTCCTCTTAACCTCGTTTTGAACCCCACAACTGTCCCATGAAAATCACAAAACACTTCCACAAAGGTTTAATCCCATATACGAGGCCACATTCACTTTTTCTCATCCTTAGCATTACAAAATACACACGTATGGCTCTCGACACCTAAATAATCATTGTTCAATGTCATCAAGTAGGGTTGGGAAGGTACGAGGTGTTACATTCTTCCCCCCTTAGGAACATTCGTCCTCGAATGTTAGTAACATCGTCTCATGTACATCCCATGCATCTCTCTCTGAGCATATATATACTCAGTTCTAACTCCATACCTTGAGCTTTCTCCCGTGGGTACTTTGACTTCATGATTTCTTTGGCTCCCTATGTGCTTCGATTTCTCCACCGTATCTTTACCAAAGCTATTCTTATATTTTTCCTTTATTTATATGGCAATATATATATATCCCTTCATAAGGGACATCCCGCATAGCTTGTCCAGGTAATAGACGAATGAATCTCAGCATATGACTTGTGTTAGCCTGTAGTTACTGTTTTACCATCTTAACCTTCTCCGTAGCGTAGTGAACAAAATCTAGCCCCAACTAAGGCAATTCCACTAGGTTTAACTCACCCAAGTGACGATTTAAACTTTCTTCTGTATAAACCCTCGCAGATACCATGATGATACTTGCACAATAGCTATCATGATAAGCACATTCAATAAAGGGTAAATGTTCATCTCAACTACCGTTTGATTCTCTCGCACAGACTCGTAGTATACTGTCAAATGTTTGGATAGTCTACTCCATTTGTCCGTTCATATGAAGGTGAAAAGTTGCACCCAAAGTCACGTATGGACCAACTTCCAAACCTATGTAGTAAATTGAGCATTTCAGAACCCCGTATAGTTGTACTTCCTCTTAAGAACTAACCTCGCATATTCGTCAACCATGTTAGTGGTCTTGAAATGCAACATGTGTTATGTAGGTAAACCTGTCACCTAGCTCTCATGTGGAATCAAAATTCCCAAAATATATGAGGCAACCCTTATGTGTATGAGGCAAACTTGCAATAAAACCCATGTTAACCATATCTTATTTGAACCTGGACAACATAGACATGGCATATAACCTCCAGTTTTTTTTTTTTTTTTTGATGCTCTGCTATTACCTATTGATAACTCGGTCAAGGAGTTACACTTGCTTGTTCTTTTTCTTTATATTGCCTAGCCAATGTTTTCTTACCAAAACATGGTACGTTTTCTCTCCCAATGACAATAGAATTTTGTGAATGATGTGCTTCGGTTCTACTTCATTTCCCTCGTGCGTAAGGTCAAATCTCATCGACCCTTGTGTTACGTTCTTTTTTTTTTTCCGAATCAAACATAGGATTCACATGTTGCTTTTCCTTCACCTTTACGAATAAGGACTTTACCGCATTTTGCGCTATAACCCTTTGATCTGGAGTTTCTAGTAACTGCAGTCTAATATATAGATTCTTCCTATACCTTGTGTCCCCATGGACCGACCATTAGTACTTCCTAGTGCTTTGCGGCCTACTGCATAGACCACGGCATTTGCTTTTCCCGAATGCGATCTCAGTATTTTATCGTAATCTCTTAATAATTTGAGTCGTCTTCCCTACCTCAAATTTGAGTCCCTCTTTTTAAAGTATATGCAAGCTCCTATGATCAATAGTCATATCTCAATATGAACCCTAAGTAGTAGTGTCATATTTTCATATCTCATATCTGTCAAATACCTACCACACCTGTTACCTGATCATGTGTGATATGGTTTCCCTCATATGGACACAACTGCCGTGAGGCATACGCTGTTAGCGAATCATCATACTGCATCAACACACATCCGAGGCCAACCTCGGAAGTATCACCATACATTGCCTAACCTTTGTGCCTTAAAGAAATATAAAACTGGTGTAGAAGTTAATTTACCTTCTACCTCTTTGAGACTTGTCTCATATGCATCACTCCGCTGAAACTGAGTTACTTTGTCTATTAGCGCTGGTAAGGGTCCAGGGATAGAAGAAACTCCTTTAGTCATTCTCCTCGATCACCAACCAACCCAAGGAAATGAAGAATCTTTGTAAGCATCGCAGGCCTTAGCCACTTTTTGCGTTTCACTGTTTCTATCTTTAGTGTATCGACCTTCATTCTGTCATCCTATACAATGTGACCCTAAAACGCTATGGATTTTATCCTAAATTCATACTTGGAGAACTTTGTATTCCACTGACGATCCCATCTTGTAACACCTACCGTACATAATTGACATGGTCCTCTCGTGACTTGATTAAACCAGAATATCAACCATGAACACGGTTACACATACATCAAACAAGAGTTTGCACACCCTATTCATCCGCTCCAGAACAGTAGCTGGTACATTTGTTAGTCCCAATGACACAACTTAAGAACCATAGTCAGAACGTGGTCGCAAGTCTGTCTTGGGTACATCTTTGTTTCTAACTCTGACTTAACCCGAGCCCAAGTTACTGTTGTTATCGAGACATTTAGTGCAAGAACGAGTGAATATAATCCTTTTGATAAAAAGGAACAACACACTTGGCACCCTGTAACTGATCAACCAATCGTCAATTCGTAGGAGGGGATATTTGTTCTTAATCGAGCCTTTACACAACTGATGCGCTCTCTTAATTACTCTATTTCATTCCGATAGCGTTACTGGGCCATGGTATATATAGAAGAAGAGAGATAAGCGGAGGGTCTGAAATCACAGCAATATGAAGCTCTACTTCCTGTTTCGGGGGTAAGCCTGGACATTTGTCAGGCATGATATCAAGAGACATTTGACCATCAGAACCTATTGAGAACTTGGTGGTTTCGCATCAATCGCTCACTCTCGGATTAGATGGCATACATACCCCTTAGCTATCAATTTCGTCACTTTCCGATAGATAGTAAAATGTTTCCTTGGTGCCCCCACATTACTCTTCCACTCAGGAACATGTTCGTATGGATAGTGAAAATATATCTTGGCAATTCACCATGGTATAACAAGAAACCAACTAATCCATTCCCATGATCACATGAACATCCATCGTTTGCAATTCATGAGATAGCCAATGTATTATACCCCACGTCGTTACCACATAATCATGACGCATTTCTTTTAGCCACAATAATTTCCCCTTTTGGTATAGAGTTGTTTCAAATGGATGAACTAAAACTTCTACTATCCTTTCACAAAGTTTGAATAACATCGGATAGGGTAAATCCCTAAATCAATCAATGTAAATACGTTAAGAAATAAAAATAGATCATATACCTGCTGCATCATCAGGGGAAGCCTCAAATTTCTGCCGATCCACCTCGGCGTAGGTACTGCCCTGGATGTTACTAGAACTAGCTTCTCCTCTAGCACCCTTGGCATGACCAGCAGCTTGTGCACCTCTACCTAGAGGAGGCACATATAATGTCGATGCGAAGGTTGGTCCCGTGGGTCGTGCCATGCCACCTATGTTCCTTCATGGACACCCCCTTGCCACATGCCCTGGCATGCCGCAATAATAGCAAACATCCTGTCCAAACCGACATTCACCAGCATGAAACCTCCCGCAGCGCTGGCACAACCGACGATGAAACCTCGGGCGGTTCATACTGTCTTGTGCTTGGTACCCCACTGTACGTAAACCCTGAATTTCACCTCCTTGCCCAAACTGGTTGCTTCTAAACCCTTGGAATAGAGGAGGAGTAATTATGGTGGTATGGGGAAACGATGGCCTAAGTGGTTTGTAAAAAGTCCTATGCCCAATTCCTCCTTGGGACCTCATGTTTTGTACCATGGGTTTAGCCTTTTTTGGCGATCTTTCTTCCACCTCTTTCATCCTCTCTCTCTGCCTCTGTCCCCCCTTCTGCTGCATAAGAGCTTATCTTTGAGCTTGTGCAGCAACTACACGGGTCAATAGTTGTACTGCACTCATCAAGTCCTGCTCAATGGTATTGTCGGGCAGTCCCGAAGATACTACTCTCTTTCCCCGCTCTTCTGGAGCTGGTAAAGTAGGAGAAACCCGTGATGCAAATTCTGTATCAGCACCACCTTGACTAGCTGAGTCAGGTGGTGATCCACTCGCTCCTTCCTCGGCAAGCATGTCAACCTGCTTAAACTTGCCTTTATCTCTTCTTGTCATCGGCAGTTTCTATATCACAGAAAAACCAATCGCCATGGTTAGATATAATCTAACTTACAACACTGGCTCTACTGCACGATCTAGGAATGAAAAAAATGAACAACACCCTAAATGTCCCGTAGCCTCCTACTTATAAATGTGGTGCACAACACATCGATAAGTAAGACTCTACTCAGACACGGCTTTGTAGACACCCTTAGAACGAACTGCTCTGATACCACTTTTGTCACGACCCGAAATTCCATTCGGGCCGGACTGGCACCCGAAGCCGACATGGCCCGAGAGAACCAATCTTTGCTTATGAACACTCGCATGTATCTCCTCATATGGACCTGATGAAACCCCATGCAACTATGCAAAAGTCATGGATATGGAAACGGATATGGAAACATATGCCATATATATATATATATATATAAACTTGGCCGTTGGGGCCAACAAACCAAAAGGAGCATACATATCTTACATTCTGTTCCCACATAAGTCTACAAAAGCCTCTAACTGAAATACATGACCATGCAAACCTAGAGTCGGGACAACACCCCACTCTATACTCATATACAGTATCAAAATGAATGTACATAGCAACTAAGGCAGCCCCAAACCAACTGGAGCTCACCAAAAGTCGGCAAAAAGATTCGCAACCTACAGTGGAGGCCTACTAGTACCTGCGCCTGCAGCAAGTAAGGTAAATCCCCCGAGAGGGGTCAGTACGGAGAATGTACTGAGTATGTAAGGCCATAAGAAACTTGTTATAAAGACATCAATAGAATCAAAATGTCATAGGATAGGCAACATGAACAACTCATCGATTTGCATATGTGGAACAGTGTAGCTTACATAAATTAAGTTCTTCCCTTTATGATTTATTCCTCATTGCTCATATCATAACGTACCCAGGCCCCGACTGATCAGTAGGTCTTATCATCACATCATGTGATGTTGGGATCGGGTCGAGCTAGGCTTATGCCCCTAGAACTGCCACCCATCGGGATCGAGTCGAGCTAGGCTTATGCCCCTAGACTTGCCACCCATAAATCAACACATCGGGATCGAGTCGAGCTAGGCTTATGCCCCTAGACTTGCCACCCATAAATCAGAACCAACAACAAATGTATATTACTTTATTCTTACTTTTGATTGATTGATACGTGTGATGAATTGATTCATCCTCTTATGAGAGAGTGATACAATCAGTGATGAGAGATTAACGTATGTACATAGCCACAACACTCTTGAAAACGCAAGAACACAACATGTTTGGGACTTTTGGAACATGCCCATAATTATGTAACCCATGAACCACAATAACTCATGAATGAGGAGTATAGGACTCAACAATAGATAACATTATTGGAATCAAGCAACACAAGTCAATGAACAAGAGGTATGTGTATAGCCACTATTGGCACTTTGGAACATAACCTTTTTGGGCTTTTGGAACATTGACTCACGAATATGAGACATACAATTCCCGAGTGATCAATGAGTAGGGAATATGTAATAAGAACCATTTCTAAACGGACATATAATACCTTAGCACATTTCGGGATAGGACTAGCAAAATGCCAATGTGAATATGACGTACCACAAAGAGATACGAACAAAGCAACCTTACATACCTTGTATTCTCAATACCAACACACAATCTTAAATGCGTATACAATCGTTCCGTTCCTTCCTTATGTTCCACTCTACAACAAAAATACACAACGGAGCCAACATTAACCACCAACTACTTAATGCATATAATAAGTAATATTCTCATGTTTGCCTTTAAACATGCCATGTCCCACTTGACACAACCATTCATGAAAGTATTATTCCAAAAATCCCACAATATTCCCAACATTGACCAACACATGATAATCAATAGCATGTCATGCCATGTTCACACTTTCCACTCTCCATTATCACCACATCATAATTATGCCATCAATTTCCTTCAATACACCTCACAACAACAAATCGGCCAAAATCCCATAATTTACACTTATATGAAAATAACATGTTTAACAACAAAATAACACCATACATGTTCATATTTTATCCATACCATGCTCTTTCATTAAGACATCAAGTCTCTTTTCACTTTCAAATCACAAAGATGACACATCTTCCACCAAAGGCAAAACTACACCATTCACCACCTTGCCAACACAACTATCATGATATACATAATCTATCATGCATATAATATGTTAATCCATGAGGATAATTACTTACCAAGGCTTGGAATTGATGATCTTCACCAAAGAGTCCAAAGGAAATATTGGCTTTAGGGTTTTGGAACTAGAGAAAATGCTTGAGAAAATAATAAAAAGGCATGAGGCTTTTGAAGAATAAAAATCAGCATTCTTGCCCTTTATATAGGCCCCCAATTCCATACTTAGCCACACTTTGTCATTTAATGATAGGTTCTAGAAAGTCCAAGCAAGAATGGGTCTTTTGACCCATTTTTGGGCCATGCATTCTTTTCATTTTTGGGCCCTTTTTGGGCCCAATTCACTTAACCCGATAAAATCAATAATTTATCATTTTCAAGTCGTCTCATATGTATTACAATAATATTCCCCCTCATTTTATTCATATCCGTAGCCTCAATCCAAAAACCAAGTGATTCTAGCCACGTTTGGCTTATTTTGACTATAGGGGTAAAATCGTCATTTTGATCCCAAATTCGTTCTCGAGTATTTTTATCATACCAATGTAATATGTCATTCATTTCATGTATATACTCTTGTTTGTAGAAGAAACGTAGAAAAAATTGGCTCGGTACGTCCCCGGATACCCTTGGGACTTAGAAATTTCCAACTTTCGAAAAAGTGGAAAACCCAAGGTGGCACGCTCCTGGGCGCGCCAACCTACTGCCTATGGGCTAAAAATTTTAGCCCAGAGTGGCGTGGCACGGTCCCAAATGCGCCCCTCCTCAAAAAGTTTCGAAAATTTCATTTTTCGACTTTTCTTCGCGGGTTCAGTTAGATACTTCAAGTCCTATCCTTTAACTCACTTCTTAACCTTAATATCCTTTGTTTAGAGGTCCTCTTAACCTCGTTTTGAACCCCACAACTGTCCCATGAAAATCACAAAACACTTCCACAAAGGTTTAATCCCATATACGAGGCCACATTCACTTTTTCTCATCCTTAGCATTACAAAATACACACGTATGGCTCTCGACACCTAAATAATCATTGTTCAATGTCATCAAGTAGGGTTGGGAAGGTACGAGGTGTTACATTCTTCCCCCCTTAGGAACATTCGTCCTCGAATGTTAGTAACATCGTCTCATGTACATCCCATGCATCTCTCTCTGAGCATATATATACTCAGTTCTAACTCCATACCTTGAGCTTTCTCCCGTGGGTACTTTGACTTCATGATTTCTTTGGCTCCCTATGTGCTTCGATTTCTCCACCGTATCTTTACCAAAGCTATTCTTATATTTTTCCTTTATTTATATGGCAATATATATATATCCCTTCATAAGGGACATCCCGCATAGCTTGTCCAGGTAATAGACGAATGAATCTCAGCATATGACTTGTGTTAGCCTGTAGTTACTGTTTTACCATCTTAACCTTCTCCGTAGCGTAGTGAACAAAATCTAGCCCCAACTAAGGCAATTCCACTAGGTTTAACTCACCCAAGTGACGATTTAAACTTTCTTCTGTATAAACCCTCGCAGATACCATGATGATACTTGCACAATAGCTATCATGATAAGCACATTCAATAAAGGGTAAATGTTCATCTCAACTACCGTTTGATTCTCTCGCACAGACTCGTAGTATACTGTCAAATGTTTGGATAGTCTACTCCATTTGTCCGTTCATATGAAGGTGAAAAGTTGCACCCAAAGTCACGTATGGACCAACTTCCAAACCTATGTAGTAAATTGAGCATTTCAGAACCCCGTATAGTTGTACTTCCTCTTAAGAACTAACCTCGCATATTCGTCAACCATGTTAGTGGTCTTGAAATGCAACATGTGTTATGTAGGTAAACCTGTCACCTAGCTCTCATGTGGAATCAAAATTCCCAAAATATATGAGGCAACCCTTATGTGTATGAGGCAAACTTGCAATAAAACCCATGTTAACCATATCTTATTTGAACCTGGACAACATAGACATGGCATATAACCTCCAGTTTTTTTTTTTTTTTTTGATGCTCTGCTATTACCTATTGATAACTCGGTCAAGGAGTTACACTTGCTTGTTCTTTTTCTTTATATTGCCTAGCCAATGTTTTCTTACCAAAACATGGTACGTTTTCTCTCCCAATGACAATAGAATTTTGTGAATGATGTGCTTCGGTTCTACTTC
Source organism: Capsicum rhomboideum (assembly GCA_031232105.1). Taxonomy (NCBI): domain Eukaryota; kingdom Viridiplantae; phylum Streptophyta; class Magnoliopsida; order Solanales; family Solanaceae; genus Capsicum; species Capsicum rhomboideum. The sequence goes on along the minus strand of CP124719.1, from coordinate 19,674,488 downwards.
ATTTCCCTCGTGCGTAAGGTCAAATCTCATCGACCCTTGTGTTACGTTCTTTTTTTTTTTCCGAATCAAACATAGGATTCACATGTTGCTTTTCCTTCACCTTTACGAATAAGGACTTTACCGCATTTTGCGCTATAACCCTTTGATCTGGAGTTTCTAGTAACTGCAGTCTAATATATAGATTCTTCCTATACCTTGTGTCCCCATGGACCGACCATTAGTACTTCCTAGTGCTTTGCGGCCTACTGCATAGACCACGGCATTTGCTTTTCCCGAATGCGATCTCAGTATTTTATCGTAATCTCTTAATAATTTGAGTCGTCTTCCCTACCTCAAATTTGAGTCCCTCTTTTTAAAGTATATGCAAGCTCCTATGATCAATAGTCATATCTCAATATGAACCCTAAGTAGTAGTGTCATATTTTCATATCTCATATCTGTCAAATACCTACCACACCTGTTACCTGATCATGTGTGATATGGTTTCCCTCATATGGACACAACTGCCGTGAGGCATACGCTGTTAGCGAATCATCATACTGCATCAACACACATCCGAGGCCAACCTCGGAAGTATCACCATACATTGCCTAACCTTTGTGCCTTAAAGAAATATAAAACTGGTGTAGAAGTTAATTTACCTTCTACCTCTTTGAGACTTGTCTCATATGCATCACTCCGCTGAAACTGAGTTACTTTGTCTATTAGCGCTGGTAAGGGTCCAGGGATAGAAGAAACTCCTTTAGTCATTCTCCTCGATCACCAACCAACCCAAGGAAATGAAGAATCTTTGTAAGCATCGCAGGCCTTAGCCACTTTTTGCGTTTCACTGTTTCTATCTTTAGTGTATCGACCTTCATTCTGTCATCCTATACAATGTGACCCTAAAACGCTATGGATTTTATCCTAAATTCATACTTGGAGAACTTTGTATTCCACTGACGATCCCATCTTGTAACACCTACCGTACATAATTGACATGGTCCTCTCGTGACTTGATTAAACCAGAATATCAACCATGAACACGGTTACACATACATCAAACAAGAGTTTGCACACCCTATTCATCCGCTCCAGAACAGTAGCTGGTACATTTGTTAGTCCCAATGACACAACTTAAGAACCATAGTCAGAACGTGGTCGCAAGTCTGTCTTGGGTACATCTTTGTTTCTAACTCTGACTTAACCCGAGCCCAAGTTACTGTTGTTATCGAGACATTTAATGCAAGAACGAGTGAATATAATCCTTTTGATAAAAAGGAACAACACACTTGGCACCCTGTAACTGATCAACCAATCGTCAATTCGTAGGAGGGGATATTTGTTCTTAATCGAGCCTTTACACAACTGATGCGCTCTCTTAATTACTCTATTTCATTCCGATAGCGTTACTGGGCCATGGTATATATAGAAGAAGAGAGATAAGCGGAGGGTCTGAAATCACAGCAATATGAAGCTCTACTTCCTGTTTCGGGGGTAAGCCTGGATATTTGTCAGGCATGATATCAAGAGAGTCATTTGACCATCAGAACCTATTGAGAACTTGGTGGTTTCGCATCAATCGCTCACTCTCGGATTAGATGGCATACATACCCCTTAGCTATCAATTTCGTCACTTTCCGATAGATAGTAAAATGTTTCCTTGGTGCCCCCACATTACTCTTCCACTCAGGAACATGTTCGTATGGATAGTGAAAATATATCTTGGCAATTCACCATGGTATAACAAGAAACCAACTAATCCATTCCCATGATCACATGAACATCCATCGTTTGCAATTCATGAGATAGCCAATGTATTATACCCCACGTCGTTACCACATAATCATGACGCATTTCTTTTAGCCACAATAATTTCCCCTTTTGGTATAGAGTTGTTTCAAATGGATGAACTAAAACTTCTACTATCCTTTCACAAAGTTTGAATAACATCGGATAGGGTAAATCCCTAAATCAATCAATGTAAATACGTTAAGAAATAAAAACAGATCATATACCTGCTGCATCATCAGGGGAAGCCTCAAATTTCTGCCGATCCACCTCGGCGTAGGTACTGCCCTGGATGTTACTAGAACTAGCTTCTCCTCTAGCACCCTTGGCATGACCAGCAGCTTGTGCACCTCTACCTAGAGGAGGCACATATAATGTCGATGCGAAGGTTGGTCCCGTGGGTCGTGCCATGCCACCTATGTTCCTTCATGGACACCCCCTTGCCACATGCCCTGGCATGCCGCAATAATAGCAAACATCCTGTCCAAACCGACATTCACCAGCATGAAACCTCCCGCAGCGCTGGCACAACCGACGATGAAACCTCGGGCGGTTCATACTGTCTTATGCTTGGTACCCCACTGTACGTAAACCCTGAATTTCACCTCCTTGCCCAAACTGGTTGCTTCTAAACCCTTGGAATAGAGGAAGTAATTATGGTGGTATGGGGAAACGATGGCCTAAGTGGTTTGTAAAAAGTCCTATGCCCAATTCCTCCTTGGGACCTCATGTTTTGTACCATGGGTTTAGCCTTTTTTGGCGATCTTTCTTCCACCTCTTTCATCCTCTCTCTCTGCCTCTGTCCCCCCTTCTGCTGCATAAGAGCTTGTCTTTGAGCTTGTGCAGCAACTACACGGGTCAATAGTTGTACTGCACTCATCAAGTCCTGCTCAATGGTATTGTCGGGCAGTCCCGAAGATACTACTCTCTTTCCCCGCTCTTCTGGAGCTGGTAAAGTAGGAGAAACCCGTGATGCAAATTCTGTATCAGCACCACCTTGACTAGCTGAGTCAGGTGGTGATCCACTCGCTCCTTCCTCGGCAAGCATGTCAACCTGCTTAAACTTGCCTTTATCTCTTCTTGTCATCGGCAGTTTCTATATCACAGAAAAACCAATCGCCATGGTTAGATATAATCTAACTTACAACACTGGCTCTACTGCACGATCTAGGAATGAAAAAAATGAACAACACCCTAAATGTCCCGTAGCCTCCTACTTATAAATGTGGTGCACAACACATCGATAAGTAAGACTCTACTCAGACACGGCTTTGTAGACACCCTTAGAACGAACTGCTCTGATACCACTTTTGTCACGACCCGAAATTCCATTCGGGCCGGACTGGCACCCGAAGCCGACATGGCCCGAGAGAACCAATCTTTGCTTATGAACACTCGCATGTATCTCCTCATATGGACCTGATGAAACCCCATGCAACTATGCAAAAGTCATGGATATGGAAACGGATATGGAAACATATGCCATATATATATATATATATATAAACTTGGCCGTTGGGGCCAACAAACCAAAAGGAGCATACATATCTTACATTCTGTTCCCACATAAGTCTACAAAAGCCTCTAACTGAAATACATGACCATGCAAACCTAGAGTCGGGACAACACCCCACTCTATACTCATATACAGTATCAAAATGAATGTACATAGCAACTAAGGCAGCCCCGAACCAACTGGAGCTCACCAAAAGTCGGCAAAAAGATCCGCAACCTACAGTGGAGGCCTACTAGTACCTGCGCCTGCAGCAAGTAAGGTAAATCCCCCGAGAGGGGTCAGTACGGAGAATGTACTGAGTATGTAAGGCCATAAGAAACTTGTTATAAAGACATCAATAGAATCAAAATGTCATAGGATAGGCAACATGAACAACTCATCGATTTGCATATGTGGAACAGTGTAGCTTACATAAATTAAGTTCTTCCCTTTATGATTTATTCCTCATTGCTCATATCATAACGTACCCAGGCCCCGACTGATCAGTGGGTCTTATCATCACATCATGTGATGTTGGGATCGGGTCGAGCTAGGCTTATGCCCCTAGAACTGCCACCCATCGGGATCGAGTCGAGCTAGGCTTATGCCCCTAGACTTGCCACCCATAAATCAACACATCGGGATCGAGTCGAGCTAGGCTTATGCCCCTAGACTTGCCACCCATAAATCAGAACCAACAACAAATGTATATTACTTTATTCTTACTTTTGATTGATTGATACGTGTGATGAATTGATTCATCCTCTTATGAGAGAGTGATACAATCAGTGATGAGAGATTAACGTATGTACATAGCCACAACACTCTTGAAAACGCAAGAACACAACATGTTTGGGACTTTTGGAACATGCCCATAATTATGTAACCCATGAACCACAATAACTCATGAATGAGGAGTATAGGACTCAACAATAGATAACATTATTGGAATCAAGCAACACAAGTCAATGAATAAGAGGTATGTGTATAGCCACTATTGGCACTTTGGAACATAACCTTTTTGGGCTTTTGGAACATTGACTCACGAATATGAGACATACAATTCCCGAGTGATCAATGAGTAGGGAATATGTAATAAGAACCATTTCTAAACGGACATATAATACCTTAGCACATTTCTGGATAGGACTAGCAAAATGCCAATGTGAATATGACGTACCACAAAGAGATACGAACAAAGCAACCTTACATACCTTGTATTCTCAATACCAACACACAATCTTAAATGCGTATACAATCGTTCCGTTCCTTCCTTATGTTCCACTCTACAACAAAAATACACAACGGAGCCAACATTAACCACCAACTACTTAATGCATATAATAAGTAATATTCTCATGTTTGCCTTTAAACATGCCATGTCCCACTTGACACAACCATTCATGAAAGTATTATTCCAAAAATCCCACAATATTCCCAACATTGACCAACACATGATAATCAATAGCATGTCATGCCATGTTCACACTTTCCACTCTCCATTATCACCACATCATAATTATGCCATCAATTTCCTTCAATACACCTCACAACAACAAATCGGCCAAAATCCCATAATTTACACTTATATGAAAATAACATGTTTAACAACAAAATAACACCATACATGTTCATATTTTATCCATACCATGCTCTTTCATTAAGACATCAAGTCTCTTTTCACTTTCAAATCACAAAGATGACACATCTTCCACCAAAGGCAAAACTACACCATTCACCACCTTGCCAACACAACTATCATGATATACATAATCTATCATGCATATAATATGTTAATCCATGAGGATAATTACTTACCAAGGCTTGGAATTGATGATCTTCACCAAAGAGTCCAAAGGAAATATTGGCTTTAGGGTTTTGGAACTAGAGAAAATGCTTGAGAAAATAATAAAAAGGCAAGAGGCTTTTGAAGAATAAAAATCAGCATTCTTGCCCTTTATATAGGCCCCCAATTCCATACTTAGCCACACTTTGTCATTTAATGATAGGTTCTAGAAAGTCCAAGCAAGAATGGGTCTTTTGACCCATTTTTGGGCCATGCATTCTTTTCATTTTTGGGCCCTTTTTGGGCCCAATTCACTTAACCCGATAAAATCAATAATTTATCATTTTCAAGTCGTCTCATATGTATTACAATAATATTCCCCCTCATTTTATTCATATCCGTAGCCTCAATCCAAAAACCAAGTGATTCTAGCCACGTTTGGCTTATTTTGACTATAGGGGTAAAATCGTCATTTTGATCCCAAATTCGTTCTCGAGTAATTTTATCATACCAATGTAATATGTCATTCATTTCATGTATATACTCTTGTTTGTAGAAGAAACGTAGAAAAAATTGGCTCGGTACGTCCCCGGATACCCTTGGGACTTAGAAATTTCCAACTTTCGAAAAAGTGGAAAACCCAAGGTGGCACGCTCCTGGGCGCGCCAACCTACTGCCTATGGGCTAAAAATTTTAGCCCAGAGTGGCGTGGCACGGTCCCAAATGCGCCCCTCCTCAAAAAGTTTCGAAAATTTCATTTTTCGACTTTTCTTCGCGGGTTCAGTTAGATACTTCAAGTCCTATCCTTTAACTCACTTCTTAACCTTAATATCCTTTGTTTAGAGGTCCTCTTAACCTCGTTTTGAACCCCACAACTGTCCCATGAAAATCACAAAACACTTCCACAAAGGTTTAATCCCATATACGAGGCCACATTCACTTTTTCTCATCCTTAGCATTACAAAATACACACGTATGGCTCTCGACACCTAAATAATCATTGTTCAATGTCATCAAGTAGGGTTGGGAAGGTACGAGGTGTTACATTCTTCCCCCCTTAGGAACATTCGTCCTCGAATGTTAGTAACATCGTCTCATGTACATCCCATGCATCTCTCTCTGAGCATATATATACTCAGTTCTAACTCCATACCTTGAGCTTTCTCCCGTGGGTACTTTGACTTCATGATTTCTTTGGCTCCCTATGTGCTTCGATTTCTCCACCGTATCTTTACCAAAGCTATTCTTATATTTTTCCTTTATTTATATGGCAATATATATATATCCCTTCATAAGGGACATCCCGCATAGCTTGTCCAGGTAATAGACGAATGAATCTCAGCATATGACTTGTGTTAGCCTGTAGTTACTGTTTTACCATCTTAACCTTCTCCGTAGCGTAGTGAACAAAATCTAGCCCCAACTAAGGCAATTCCACTAGGTTTAACTCACCCAAGTGACGATTTAAACTTTCTTCTGTATAAACCCTCGCAGATACCATGATGATACTTGCACAATAGCTATCATGATAAGCACATTCAATAAAGGGTAAATGTTCATCTCAACTACCGTTTGATTCTCTCGCACAGACTCGTAGTATACTGTCAAATGTTTGGATAGTCTACTCCATTTGTCCGTTCATATGAAGGTGAAAAGTTGCACCCAAAGTCACGTATGGACCAACTTCCAAACCTATGTAGTAAATTGAGCATTTCAGAACCCCGTATAGTTGTACTTCCTCTTAAGAACTAACCTCGCATATTCGTCAACCATGTTAGTGGTCTTGAAATGCAACATGTGTTATGTAGGTAAACCTGTCACCTAGCTCTCATGTGGAATCAAAATTCCCAAAATATATGAGGCAACCCTTATGTGTATGAGGCAAACTTGCAATAAAACCCATGTTAACCATATCTTATTTGAACCTGGACAACATAGACATGGCATATAACCTCCAGTTTTTTTTTTTTTTTTTGATGCTCTGCTATTACCTATTGATAACTCGGTCAAGGAGTTACACTTGCTTGTTCTTTTTCTTTATATTGCCTAGCCAATGTTTTCTTACCAAAACATGGTACGTTTTCTCTCCCAATGACAATAGAATTTTGTGAATGATGTGCTTCGGTTCTACTTCATTTCCCTCGTGCGTAAGGTCAAATCTCATCGACCCTTGTGTTACGTTCTTTTTTTTTTTCCGAATCAAACATAGGATTCACATGTTGCTTTTCCTTCACCTTTACGAATAAGGACTTTACCGCATTTTGCGCTATAACCCTTTGATCTGGAGTTTCTAGTAACTGCAGTCTAATATATAGATTCTTCCTATACCTTGTGTCCCCATGGACCGACCATTAGTACTTCCTAGTGCTTTGCGGCCTACTGCATAGACCACGGCATTTGCTTTTCCCGAATGCGATCTCAGTATTTTATCGTAATCTCTTAATAATTTGAGTCGTCTTCCCTACCTCAAATTTGAGTCCCTCTTTTTAAAGTATATGCAAGCTCCTATGATCAATAGTCATATCTCAATATGAACCCTAAGTAGTAGTGTCATATTTTCATATCTCATATCTGTCAAATACCTACCACACCTGTCATAGGATAGGCAACATGAACAACTCATCGATTTGCATATGTGGAACAGTGTAGCTTACATAAATTAAGTTCTTCCCTTTATGATTTATTCCTCATTGCTCATATCATAACGTACCCGGGCCCCGACTGATCAGTGGGTCTTATCATCACATCATGTGATGTTGGGATCGGGTCGAGCTAGGCTTATGCCCCTAGACCTGCCACCCATCGGGATCGAGTCGAGCTAGGCTTATGCCCCTAGACCTGCCACCCATCGAGATCGAGTCAATCTAGGCTTATGCCCCTAGACTTGCCACCCATAAATCAACACATCGGGATCGAGTCGAGCTAGGCTTATGCCCCTAGACTTGCCACCCATAAATCAGAACCAACAACAAATGTATATTACTTTATTCTTACTTTTGATTGATTGATACGTGTGATGAATTGATTCATCCTCTTATGAGAGAGTGATACAATCAGTGATGAGAGATTAACGTATGTACATAGCCACAACACTCTTGAAAACGCAAGAACACAACATGTTTGGGACTTTTGGAACATGCCCATAATTATGTAACCCATGAACCACAATAACTCATGAATGAGAAGTATAGGACTCAACAATAGATAACATTATTGGAATCAAGCAACACAAGTCAATGAACAAGAGGTATGTGTATAGCCACTATTGGCACTTTGGAACATAACCTTTTTGGGCTTTTGGAACATTGACTCACGAATATGAGACATACAATTCCCGAGTGATCAATGAGTAGGGAATATGTAATAAGAACCATTTCTAAACGGACATAGAATACCTTAGCACATTTCGGGATAGGACTAGCAAAATGTCAATGTGAATATGACGTACCACAAAGAGATACGAACAAAGCAACCTTACATACCTTGTATTCTCAATACCAACACACAATCTTAAATGCGTATACAATCGTTCCGTTCCTTCCTTATGTTCCACTCTACAACAAAAATACACAACGGAGCCAACATTAACCACCAACTACTTAATGCATATAATAAGTAACATTCTCATGTTTGCCTTTAAACATGCCATGTCCCACTTGACACAACCATTCATGAAAGTATTATTCCAAAAATCCCACAATATTCCCAACATTGACCAACACATGATAATCAATAGCATGTCATGCCATGTTCACACTTTCCACTCTCCATTATCACCACATCATAATTATGCCATCAATTTCCTTCAATACACCTCACAACAACAAATCGGCCAAAATCCCATAATTTACACTTATATGAAAATAACATGTTTAACAACAAAATAACACCATACATGTTCATATTTTATCCATACCATGCTCTTTCATTAAGACATCAAGTCTCTTTTCACTTTCAAATCACAAAGATGACACATCTTCCACCAAAGGCAAAACTACACCATTCACCACCTTGCCAACACAACTATCATGATATACATAATCTATCATGCATATAATATGTTAATCCATGAGGATAATTACTTACCAAGGCTTGGAATTGATGATCTTCACCAAAGAGTCCAAAGGAAATATTGGCTTTAGGGTTTTGGAACTAGAGAAAATGCTTGAGAAAATAATAAAAAGGCATGAGGCTTTTGAAGAATAAAAATCAGCATTATTGCCCTTTATATAGGCCCCCAATTACATCCTTAGCCACACTTTGTCATTTAATGATAGGTTCTAGAAAGTCCAAGCAAGAATGGGTCTTTTGACCCATTTTTGGGCCATGCATTCTTTTCATTTTTGGGCCCTTTTTGGGCCCAATTCACTTAACCCGATAAAATCAATAATTTATCATTTTCAAGTCGTCTCATATGTATTACAATAATATTCCCCCTCATTTTATTCATATCCGTAGCCTCAATCCAAAAACCAAGTGATTCTAGCCACGTTTGGCTTATTTTGACTATAGGGGTAAAATCGTCATTTTGATCCCAAATTCGTTCTCGAGTAATTTTATCATACCAATGTAATATGTCATTCATTTCATGTATATACTCTTGTTTGTAGAAGAAACGTAGAAAAAATTGGCTCGGTACGTCCCCGGATACCCTTGGGACTTAGAAATTTCCAACTTTCGAAAAAGTGGAAAACCCAAGGTGGCACGCTCCTGGGCGCGCCAACCTACTGCCTATGGGCTAAAAATTTTAGCCCAGAGTGGCGTGGCACGGTCCCAAATGCGCCCCTCCTCAAAAAGTTTCAAAAATTTCATTTTTCGACTTTTCTTCGCGGGTTCAGTTAGATACTTCAAGTCCTATCCTTTAACTCACTTCTTAACCTTAATATCCTTTGTTTAGAGGTCCTCTTAACCTCGTTTTGAACCCCACAACTGTCCCATGAAAATCACAAAACACTTCCACAAAGGTTTAATCCCATATACGAGGCCACATTCACTTTTTCTCATCCTTAGCATTACAAAATACACACGTATGGCTCTTGACACCTAAATAATCATTGTTCAATGTCATCAAGTAGGGTTGGGAAGGTACGAGGTGTTACAAAATACATATATATATTTTCAAAAGAACGTGATGATAACTAAGATCAATCATCCACGAGTATTGGTATAATGACATCACTTTAAGTGTAGTCATCAGTCTATGATATATCCTATTTTCTAAGTGTGATTTGCACTATAATAAATATTCCACAGTTAATTAAGGGATATAGTGATGCAAATTGAATCACCAAATTAACTAACTTAAATCCACAAGTGGATATTTTCTTACCATTGGTAGAGGATCAATAGTGTCTTGGAAATCATCAAGACAAACACATATTACATGCTCTACAATAGAGTCTAAGTTCATAGTGTAACACCCCGTACATTTCCAACCCTACTTGATTGTCTCAACACTTATGAAATTATTTAAACATGAGATTGTTGGTGAATTACATATTAAATTGGTTGGGCTGATTTAGTATGTGCTCATGGGCTCAATATGAGGCCCAAAATAAAGTAAAAGACATGGCCCAAATGGCCAATGACCCATTCTTCCATGTTGACTAGTAAAAATGCATTTAATGTTGGCTAAGGATTACCATTGAGCCATTATATAAGGTGGAAAATCAGATCTTTATTCATTTAGACACACATGCCATTTCTAGAATATTCAAGATATTTCTCATCACAACTCAAACCCTAAGTCACCACTCCTTTGGACAAGATCACTCTCTTGTAAGTATTGGTAAGTGTTTATTCTTATGATTTATTATATGATATGCTTAATATGGTGCATACATCATTTTGGTTATGTTGGCAAAGTGTTAGACAGTATACTATGTGTAAAACAGTGTGCTTTTGCTTAATCGGTGAAGGGTTTTGCCTTCTAAACTTGAAAGTGGACTTGTGGTCTTGAAGGAAGTGAGTTTTATGGATTAAATATCAACATGTATTATGTCGTTATGTCCTTCACTTATTCTGTTTTTGTATATAACATTTGGAATTGTTGTTGTGAAATTGTGCATGGAATGGGTGCCGTATTGAAAGGAAAATGGGGTTTTGGTGATATTCATGTGTGTTGTGAAACCATGATGATTTGTTGGAATCCAATTGACCTAAAATATGTAAATAAAATCTTACTTTTGGCCTTGGACCATTTATTACACAAAAGGACCCAAAAGAGACCCTTTTTGACCAAAACGGGCATCCGCCCTCGCAGACGAAGGCACCTGCGGGCGCAGGTGACTTCGCAGGTTCCCCTGGACACTGCCAATAGGCACCTGCGGCCGCACCTCAGCCATTCTCAGGTCAGCCCAGAAAATTGTTTTGTGTGTTTTTGTCTCCCTTTGATTCCCGAAGACCCCTATACCCTTTTTGGATGTAATTATCAACTTATGATACCTTTTGAATGACTTTAAGGGGGTCGTTTGGAGGCATGCTGGATTATATCAATGATGTATTATGGTTAATATGTTGTTATAAAAGGTATTTATGTGCCTTGATGGCTTAATTGTGACGTAGTGTTAATGAGGAAGCGTAAAGGATAAACTTGGTGTGAAATGCTATTGGTTCATGATATTTTGGTCAATGTGTGAAATGTTATGATGTTGTTGGTATGATAATGCCGTGAATGATATTGTAACGGGTGAAATGACGTTATAGAGCAATCATGTAATTCATTGTCGTCTCATGCCCTTGTAAGGTAGTTGATTGTTAACGTACGCTCCGTTATGAACTTGTAATGTAGAGTAGCACGTAAAGAAGGAGCTGGATCATTGTGTTTGAATATAGGAATGTGTATTCATATTGAGAACATAAGGTATGTAAGGTTACTCTTACCATGCCTTTCTGTAGCACATAGTGTTCACATTGTCATTGTACTTGTTCCAGGCCAAAAATGTTCGAAAGTATCTCATTTCAGGTTGTCATCTGCTATTAGTCACATGTTCCTTATTCATCGATCATTTGTTACCTATGTGTTACATATTTGTGGACATGGTTTCTAAAGCCCCAACAATGTCATGTTTCAAAGTTCGAATAATGTACAATCATCAATGTATCATGCTTCTAATGAAAGAATGTAGTAATGTATGAGGGTTTGAATAATCTTGAGTAACATCCCAGAGGCGATGAAAAATCCTAGCATGGGTTATCATAACTACATCCCAGGGGTTAAAATACCTAGCATGGGTTATTATAATAACATCCCAGGGGTGATAGAAAAGCCTAGCATGGGTTATCACAATAACATCCCAAGGGCCACAGAAAGCCTAGCATGGGTTATCACATCCCAGGTGTTAAAATACCTAGCATGGGTTAATCTCATCCCAGGGGCGACAGAAAAAGCCTAGCATGGGTTATCATAACTACATCCCAGGGGTTAAAATACCTAGCATGGGTTATCATAATAACATCCCAAGGGTGATAGAAAAGTCAAGAATGGGTTATCACAATAACATCCCAGGGGAGAGAGAAAGCCTAGCATGGGTTATCACATCTCAGGGGTTAAAATACGTAGCATGGGTTAATCTCATCCCAGGGGCAGCAAAATAGCCTAGAATGGGTAGAATTATAAAGATGAATGAACGTAAAGGCAAAGAACATAATGAATGGAATGTACAGGGTTCCAACACAAACAGAACAATGACTTATTCATATTGACTATTCTCTTATATTTAATTCCATTAAAGTATCTATATATCATGCAGTTTCATATGACCTTACATACTCAGTACATTCTTCATGCTGACCTCCCTTAGGGGGGATTACCTTACTTGTTGCAGGTACAGGTGCTAGCAGACCTCCAAAGTAGACTGCGGATCATTTGCAGACCATTGGTGAGATCCAGTTGGTTCGGGGCTTTTTGAGTCATAGTGTACATTGGTTTTGGTATTGTACATGTTATATAAAGTGAGGAGTTGTCCCGACTTTACGTTGGTTATGTATATGTATTTTGTAGAGGCTTTGTAGATGGATGTGGAAGGACGAATGTAAGAGATGTATGTTCATGTTGACTTGATGGCCCTAACGGCCAAGTTTCACATATAGTATATGTTTACCATAACTTCCGCCATTGGTATTTTATAAGTTACACGAGTTAGAATGTTATTCACGTAGAGACATTCATATGAAGGTACATGAGTAAAGATTGGTTCTCTCGGGCCTCAACGGCTTCGGGTGCCAGTCAGTCCCGAATGGGATTCGAGGCGTGACAAAAGTGGTATCAGAGCAAGTCATCCTAAGGGTGTCTACAAAGCCGTGTCTGAGTAGAGTCTTGCTTATGGATGTGTTGTGCACCACATTTATAAGTTGGAGGCTATGGGACATTTAGGTGTTGCTTCTTTTCTTCATTTCTAGATCGTGCAATAGAGCCAATGTTGTAGGTGAAATTATAACTGACCATTGTCATTGGTTTTCTTTATTATTATAACATGCCGATGACAAGAAGAGGTAGAGGAAAAGGTAAGCAGGTAGATGTACCTGCCGGTGAAGGAATGAGTAAATAACCACCTGACCAAGCTATTCAAGGTGGAGCTAACACTGAAATTACGTTGCGGTCTTCTTCTACTTTTCCAGCTCTGGAAGAGCCAAGAGATAGAGAAGTACCCGCAGAACCGCCTATGAATGCCACTGACCAGGATTTGAGAAATGCAGTACATATGTTGACTCAGATAGTTGCTGCACAAAGTCAAGGAAGAGCTGGTCCAACGATAAATGAAGATGATGCGGCTAGAGTGGTGAGTTGCAGGACATAGGACTTCTTGAAATTAGACCCTCCTATATTTATGGGGTCAGACCCAAAAACAGATCCACAGGACTTTGTGGATCAAATTCAGAAAGCTCTAGATGTTATGCACGTGACTGGGGTAGAAACAGTTGAACTCGCAACCTATAGATTGAAAGGTGAAATGATATTGTGGTATGAGGACTGGAAAGGATCGAGGGGTATTGGTACACTTCCAGCTGGTTGGGAAGAATTTAAAATGGAATTCCTCGATCATTACCTCCCATATGAGATTCGGGAGGCACGTGCAGACCAGTTTCTAAATCTATGCCAAGGGAATATGAGTGTTAGAGAATATAGTCTTCAGTTTAATTCCTTGGATCGATATGCTCCGAGTGTAGTGGCCACAATGGCATACAGAGTCCATCGATATGTGGATAGATTAGAGCCATATTTGGTAAGGGACTGCACCGTTGCTGCCTTGAACCAAGATATGGACATAGCCAGAATACAGGCCTTCGTACAAAAAATGAAAGATCAAAGGCAAAGAAGAAGGGTACATGAAATTGAAAGAGGACAGTCCAAAAGAGCTATACCTATGGGATAGTCTATGAAGTCCCAAGGAGAATCTAGGCCTCGGATGTTTCCTAGACCGCCTAGACCATCATTCTCCTACTCCATAACCGGCGCTCACTCTCAATTTCGAGGGTTTAGAGTTGGCCAATCTGGGCAGAGTAGTGGTCACGGATCATAGAAAGCAGGATTCACTCGTCCTCTGTGTCAGCGCTGCGATAGGTATCATTTTGGTGAATGTCGGTTGGGGACAAATGTGTGCTTTTGGTGTGGTATGTCGGGGCACATGATGAAAGAGTGTCCCCAGAGGAGCATGGGTGGTATAGCACGACCTACAGGATCAGCCATTGCGTCATCATCATCGGTTCCTTCTTTAGGCCGAGGTGTACAGTCTGCATGTCGTGGTAGAGGTACTAAAGGAGCAGCTAGTTCCAGTGGATCCCAGAATCTCACCTATGCTTTAGTGGACCGACAAAATTTGGAGGCATCTCCTGACGTAGTCATAGGTACATTATCCATATTTTTGCATAGTGTATATGCATTGATTGATCCAGGTTCTACATTATCATATGTTACTCTATTGATTGCTGTAAAATTTAAAAGAACGCCGGAATTATTAATTAAATCATTTGAAGTATCTACAGTAGTTGGTGAATCCATTGTTGCAGAAAGTGTATATCGTAAATATGTGGTAACCGTCTGTGGTCATGATACATGGGCCGATCTTATTGAGTTGAAAATGGTGGATTTTGATGTGATAATGGGAATGAATTGGTTGGCTTCTTGTTATGCCATGGTAGATTGCTGGGCCAAGAAGGTACATTTTCATTTTCCACAAGAAGATGTTCTTGAGTGGCAGGGTAATGTGGGGGCACCGAGAGGCAAATTTATTTCCTATCTTAAGTCTAGGAAAATGATAGCTAAGGGGTATATATGTCATTTGCTCCGAGTGCAAGATATAAATCTGGAACCACCAACTCCTCAATCGGTTTCGGTGGTTAATGAATTCCTCGATATATTTCCTGACGATCTTTCAGGCTTATCCTTAGAACTAGAAATGGAGTTTAGTATTGATGTGGTGCCAGGCACTCAGCCTATCTCTATTCCTCCGTATAGAATGGCTCCAGCAGAATTATGAGAATTGAAGGAGCAATTAAAAGATTTGCTAGACAAGGGGTTTATACGACCTAGTATGTCCCCGTGGGGTGCACCAGTATTATTTGTATGGAAGAAAGATGGCACATTGAGAATGATGATTGACTATCAGCAATTGAATAACAAATATCCCCTCCCCACAATTGATGATTTATTTGATCAGTTACAGGGTAACAAGTGTTTTTCAAAGATTGACTTGAGATCGGGTTATCGTCAAGTCAGAGTTAGAGAAAAATACATACCTAAGACAGCTTTTCGAATACGGTATGGTCACTATGAATTCTTAGTTATGCCATTTGGACTAACAAATGCACCAGCTGTTTTCATGGATTTGATGAATAGGGTGTTCAAACCATTCTTAGATGTATTTGTGACCGTGTTCATAGATGATATTCTAGTTTATTCGAGATCACAAGAGGACCATGCCAATCACTTATGGCAAGTGTAACAGATTCTCCGGGATCGTAAGTTGTATGCAAAGTTCTCCAAGTGTGAATTTTTGTTAAAATCCGTCGCATTCATGGGTCACATTATGTCAGATGAAGGAATTCGAGTTGATACTCAAAAGATTGAAGCGGTGAAAAATTGGCCAAGACCTACGACACCTATAGAGATTCGTAGTTTTCTTGGATTGGCAGGATATTACAGAAGATTTGTGGAAGGGTTTTCTTCTATCGCTGCACTATTAACGAAGCTAACACACAAGGCAATTAAGTTTCAGTGGAATGATGCATGTGAGAAAAATTTCCAAGAGCTGAAAGATAAGTTAACTTCCACACCAGTTTTAGTACATCCCGAAGGCACATAAGGTTACGCAGTCTATTGTGATGCTTTCGGGGTTGGCCTCGAATGTGTATTGATGCAGCATGGTAATGTGGTAGCGTATGCCTCACGACAGTTACGGCCACATGAGAGAAACTATCCCACACA
The DNA here is from genome assembly GCA_031232105.1 of Capsicum rhomboideum. Classification (NCBI taxonomy): domain Eukaryota; kingdom Viridiplantae; phylum Streptophyta; class Magnoliopsida; order Solanales; family Solanaceae; genus Capsicum; species Capsicum rhomboideum. The sequence continues at coordinate 19,658,012 of CP124719.1, read as the reverse complement.
TGATCTTGAGTTAGCAACTGTGGTATTTGCTTTAAAGATATGGCGCCATTATTTGTATGGAGTTCATGTTGATATCTATACTGATCACAAAAGTTTTCAATATATCTTTAAGCAGAAGGAACTGAATTTGAGGCAACAAAGGTGGCTAGAGCTCTAGAAAGACTATGATATTGATATTTTATATCATCCAGGAAAAGCAAATGTGGTGGATGATGCACTCAGTCACAAAGCAATAGGACGCACTAATGATCAGTTGAGGGAAAAACAAGATATAGTCAAGGATCTACATCAATTAGCCAGCTTGGGGGTTTGTCTGTTTAACTCTCCAAATGAAGGGGTTATTGTGCAAAATGCAGCAGAATCTTCCTTAATAGCTGAGGTAAAGGAGAAATAGTATGCGGATCCTATTTTATTACAGCTGAGAGAGAATATGCAACAAAAGTTGACAAAGGCATTTGATCTTACGCAAGAAGGAGTACTTCAATGCCAAGGTAGATTATGTGTACAGAATGTAGACGAGCTACAGAAGCGGATTATGATGGAGGCATATCACGCCCGATATTCTATACATTAGGGAGCTACAAAAATGTATCATGATTTGAAAGATATGTATTGGTGTGAAAATATGAAAAAGAACATTGCAGAATTTGTAGCTCAATGTCCAAATTGTCAACAAGGTAAAGTGGAGCATCAGAAATCGGGAGGTTACATGCACTATATCAATCTTCCAGTGTGGAAATGGGACATGATTAATATGGATTTTATCACAGGTTTGCCTCGTACCCTGCGGAAATTTGATTCTATATGGGTGGTAGTTGACAGGCTTACCAAATCAGCACATTTCCTACCACTCAGGACCACCTATGCAGCTGAGGAGTATGCAAGGTTGTATATCAAAGAGATAGTGCGATTACATGGGATTCTAGTCTCCATTATATCAGACAGGGGAGCTCAATTTACTGCACATTTTTGGAGATCATTTCAAAAGAGCTTGGTTACACAAGTGAATTTGAGTACAGCTTCCCATCCTCAGATAGATGGACAAGCGGAGCATACTATCCAAACACTTAAAGATATGCTACGAGCTTGCACATTGGATTTTAAAGGTAGTTGGGATGAACATCTACCTCTTATTGAATTTCCCTACAGCAATAGCTATCATTCAAGTATCAAGATGGCACCTTATGAAGCTTTACATGGAAGAAAATGTAGATCACCAATTGGGTGGTTTGAAACGGGTGAATCTGCTTTATTTGGGCCAGATCTTATTCACCAAGCCATGGAGAAAGTGAAAGTAATCCAACAGCGGCTACAAATGGACCAAAGTCGACACAAGTCATATGCTTATGTTAGAAGAAGAGGACTCGAATTTGCCATACGCGATTTGGTATTCTTGAAGGTGTCGCCAATGAAAGGGGTAATGAGATTTGGAAAGAAAGGGAAGTTGAATCCACGTTATATAGGTCCGTATGAAATTATCAGAAGATTTGGGCAAGTTGCATATGAATTGAAATTACCCCAAGAACTCTCCTCAGTCCTCCAGTGTTCCATGTTTCGATGCTTCGAAAATGCATAAGGGATCCATCTTGTATTGCTCTCATTGACGATGTACAAGTTATGGAGGATCTTACTTGTAAAGAGATACCCATTTCTATTCTAGATCGACAGGTAAATAGGTTGAGGAGTAAAGACATAGCTTCCGTAAAGGTACTTTGGAGAAATCAACAAGTAGAGGAGATCACATGGGAAGCTGAAGAAATGATGAAATCCAAGTACCCTCATCTGTTTCAAATGGAAAAAAAAGTTCAAAGTGCGGGAATGGAGCAATAACGAGTAAGTATATATGAGCATTAAGTGTATTTGTATCTATATATACTAATAAAGAGATGCATTTGTTGTATATGAGACGATGTCACTAACATTCGAGGACAAATGTTTCTAAGGGGGGAAAAATGTAACACCCCGTACATTTCCAACCCTACTTGATTGTCTCAACACTTATGAAATTATTTAAACATGAGATTGTTGGTGAATTACATATCAAATTGGTTGGGCTGATTTAGTAAGTGCTCATGGGCTCAATTTGAGGCCCAAAATAAAGTAAAAGACATGGCCCAAATAGCCAATGACACATTCTTCCATGTTGACTAGTAAACATGCATTTATTGTTGGCTAAGGATGACCATTGAGCCATTATATAAGGTGGAAATTCAGATCTTTATTCATTTAGACACACATGCCATTTCTAGAATATTCAAGATATTTCTCATCTCAACTAAAACCCTAAGTCATCACTCCATTGGACAAGATCACTCTCTTGTAAGTATTGGTAAGTGTTTATTCTTATGATTTAGTATATTATATGCTTAAGATGGTGTATACATCATGTTGGTTATGTAGGCAAAGTGTTAGATAGTATACTATGTGTAAAACAGTGTGCTTTTGCTTAATTAGTGAAGGGTTTTGCCTTCTAAACTTGAAAGTGGACTTGTGGTATTGAAGGAAGTGAGTTTAATGGATTAAATATCAACATGTATGATATGGTTATGTCCTTCACTTGTTCTCTTTTTGTATATAACATTTGGAATTGTTGTTGTGAAATTGTGCATAGAATGGGTGCCGTATTGAAAGGAAAATGGGATTTTGGTGATATTCATGTGTGTTGTGAAAACATGATGGTTTATTGGAAGTAAAGTGACCTAAAATGTGTAAATAAAAGCTTACTTATGGCCTTGGACCATTTATTACACAAAAGGACCCAAAAGAGACCCTTTTGTGGCCGAAACGGGCATCCGCCCTCGCAGACGAAGGCATCTGTGGGCACAGGTGACTTCGCAGATGCCCCTGGACACTGACAAGAGGCACCTGCGGCCGCACCTCAGCCGCCTGCGGGCACAGGTGGCTTCTCAGGTCAGTCCAGAAAGTTGTTTTGTGTGTTTTTGTCTCCCTTTGATACCCAAAGACCCCTATACCCTTTTTGGATGTAATTATCAATTTATGATACCTTTTGAATGAATTTAAGGGGTTAGTTTGGAGGCATGATGATTATATCAATGATGGATTATGGTTAATATGTTGTTATGAAAGGTATTGAGGTGCCTTGATGGCTTAATTGTGAAGTAGTGTTAATGAGGAAGCGTAAAGGATAAACTTGGTGTGAAATGTTATTGGTTCATGATGTTTTGGTCAATGTGTGGAATGTTATGATGTTTTTGGTATTATAATGCCGTGAATGATATTGTAAAGGGTGAAATGACGTTATAGAGCAATCATGTAATTCATTGTCGTCTCATGCTCTTGTAAGGTAGTTGATTGTTAACGTAAGCTCCGTTATGAACTTGTGATGTAGAGTAGCACGTAAAGAAGGAGCTTGATCATTGTGTTCGCATATAGGACTGTGTATTCATATTGAGAACATAATGTATGTAAGGTTACTCTTACCATGCCCTTCTGCAGCACATAGTGTTCGCATTGTCATTGTACTTGTTCCAGGCCAAAAATGTCTGAAAGTATCTCATTTCAGGTTATCATCTGTTATTAGTCACATGTTACTTATTCATTGATCATTTGTTACCTATGTGTTAAATATTTGTTGACATGGTTTCTAAAGCCCCAACAATGTCATGTTCCAAAGTTCCAATAATGTACAATCATCAATGTATCATGCTTCTAATGAAAGAATGAAGTAATGTATGAGGGTTTAAATATTCTTGAGTAACATCCCAGGGGCGATGAAACAGCCTAGCATGGATTATCATAACTACATCCCAGGGGTTAAAATACCTAGCATGGGTTATCATAATAACATCCCAGGGGTGATAGAAAAGCCTAGCATGGGCTATCACAATAAAATTCCAGGGGCGACCGAAAGCCTAGCATGGGTTATCACATCCCAGGGGTTAAAATACCTAGCATGGGTTAATATCATCCCAGGGGCGACAGAAAAAGCCTAGCTTGGGTTATCATAACTACATCCCAGGGGTTAAAATACCTAGCATGGGTTATCATAATAACATCCCAGGGGCGATAGAAAAGCCTAGCATGGGTTATCAAAATAACATCCCAGGGGAGACAGAAAGCCTAACATGGGTTATCACATCCCAGGGGTTAAAATACCTAGCATGGGTTAATCTCATCCCAAGGGCGACAGAACGGCCTAGCATGGGTAGAACTATAAAGATGAATGAAAAAAAAGACAAAGAACGTAATGAATGAAATGTACAGGGTTCCAACACAAATAGAATGATGACTTATTCATATTGACTATTCTCTTATATTTGATTCCATTAAAGTATATATATATCATTGCAGTTTCATATGGCCTTACATACTCAGTACATTCTTCGTGCTGACCTCCCTTGGGGGGGCTTACCTTACTTGTTGTATGCACAGGTGCTAGTAGACCTCCACAGTAGACTGCGGATCATTTGCAGACTATTGGTGAGATCCATTTGGTTCGGGGCTTTCTGAGTCATAGTGTACATTGGTTTTGGTATTGTACATGTTATATAAAGTGGGGACTTGTCCCGACTTTTGCGTTCGTTATTTATATGTATTATGTAGAGGCTTTATAGATAGATGTGGGAGGACGAATGTAAGAGATGTATGTTCATGTTGACTTGATGGCCCTAACGACCAAGTTCCATATATAGTATATGCTTACCATAACTTCCGCCATTGGTATTTTATAAGTTACACGAGTTAGAATGCTATTCACATAGAGACATGCATATGAAGGTACATGAGTAAAGATTGGTTCTCTTGGGCCTCAATGGCTTCGGTGCCAGTCAGTCCCGAATGGGATTCGGGGCGTGACACATAGATTTAGATAAGTTCGGTGAAGAAGTTGAATGGCTCTGAAATTTCTTAAAAGAAATTCTATCAAACTCTTGACACATGTATAAGTACATTGAAATAGTCAAGCGGTAATTGAAAAATTGGGAGTGTTATGTATAACAAAAAATCTTGTCATATTCGACGAAGACATTATACTGTTAGATAACTATTCTCTAGAGGAATTATCACAATTGACTATGTAAAGCCAAGAGATAACGTGTTGGATCCACTTACAAAAGCGCTAACTAGAGAAGTGGTTGAAGATTATCGAAGAGAGTGGGACTATAGCCGAGGACAAGTCATCGTGGTGGTAACTCTACCTAGAATACTGGAGATCCCAAGATCTAGGTTTAAGGAGATCAAACAAAGTCAATAATGACGGTTCAACATTGTCAAAATAACTTTTTGGTCTATTCTCGTGATGAGACAATGTTCAGTTTCAAGAATAAAATGTTAAGACTTTTTAATGATTTCTAAGTTTGATACGGGGTATATCAAATAGTGTATCTATGGGATGACACATTTAGGAATCACCTATGTAAGTGTGAAGTGTAAGCCGCCAAGGAGAATTCTGTAAGGCCAATGTTGTACGCACTTATAAACCAGCAGTGTTCATGGCTGAAACGAACAAAACAATGAGAACCAAAGACGGTACAAAGGTTGATTGTGCGACATATGGTTGTCTAGTTATACACAAAAGTTTGACGGTTCACAGATATCAAATCTACCGATTGACCGAGTATATCCGACATATATTCACTATGGAAAGTTCAAAGGAAACCTATTTATCCAAATGTGATTAATCCTTACTTACGAATCACACAGTTTTTTATGCATGTTTTTCATCATATAGCCATTCCCCATTCATACAGGGGATTATTGGGTTTTAAGAGGTGTGAATGGGAAATAATAAGTGTTTTATTTGAAAAGACACCAAGACAAAGGATGCAATTTGAATAGACATCTTTTCACTTTGAATGGTTGTGACCTTTCCGATGGGTTGTGACTTTTTTCATAGGTTGTGACTGTTTTATCCCCTTTCAGGCTCGAAGGGTTGGAAAACATTGGTTTTGACTTTTCAAACTATTTCAAAACTTTAAAGCAAATTTCAAAACAATTTAAGAAAATACAAAGTCGCCACTTGATTTTATAGAAAATATCAAGAAAAACTTAAAGAATTTTAAAGACTCGAAAACAGAAACAAATCTTTAAAATTAGAGAAAATGGGTAAGGATTCTGGTAACGCCTTGAGAAGGTTTTTAAGGCACTCAAGAAGCGTCCGCGAAAGCGGTTGACCAAAAGACAGTTTGACTGATTTGTAAAAATGACCAATTTTGAAAACATGGCTAATTTTTGTAAAGTCTTAGAATCATTTGCAAATATGACATTTATTCTATTCAAGTAAAAAATAGTCCATTTATTTCAAAGGAAAATTCCCTCCAAGAGAAATATTAAGTAAATTTTTTTTTTATCAAATTAAGGAAAACAAATTATTTTAATGGAAAGGAAAAGAAAGTTATTTTTGTTTAAAAATATTAATTTTTTGAATAATGAAGAATTTTTTTTAAAGAGAATACCAAATTTAAACAAAATTATGAAATGTTTAGCTAATTATGAAAGGTTTTGATTTTTACAAGGAAAATAATTTTATGTTGGAGAGAATTTTCTTTTAACTTAAATAAACCAATTTAACTAAAACAGAATGCCATTTTTGATTTTTTAAGATTTATTCTAAGAGAAAACTTATTTTTTATTGATTAAGCTATGTGACAAAGCGATAAGTAAAGAAAAAATGCAAAGATAAAATAAAATAACAACTTGAAGGGGAAATTATTTTAGATTAATCAAATTTAAAAGTTTAATACAATCAAATAATCAAACATGAATTACAAGAAAATAAATAAAAGGAGAAAAGTTGAGAAAAAATGGGTTTTGGACCCATTTGGACCTGCCCGACTTTAATCCTCAATTTTTCATAGGCTCTTAGCTTATTTCAATTTTTCACCATCTTCATCCTTGTATACTAGCTTCCTTATGTAGTGTTTAGCTACACATTATCTTCAACTTCGATTTTCGCAATTTGTACCCATTTTTGGGCCTTGAGGTTTGACTCGAAGAATTGGGCCTCCTTGGCCCATCGGAGGAATGCAAAAGGGGGTGAATCCATTTTGGACTCCAACGGGTGTTCACATGTCAAACAAAGTGAGAATAAAGATTAGATATCGGACTCAAAAAATGAGATAATAAGATTAAAACAACCGTTTGCAATTTAAGGTAGACTTCACCGTATTCATAAACAAAACAAAGTAGGGGAATACTCTAGTGCAAGTTTTAGCCAAAGCGAGTACAGTAAGCAAGTCAATCTTAGCGCGCATTGATCAAACTACATTAGGCTAAAAATAAAGAAAATAAAATTAAAAAAAAATAATATTTGATCTATGAAGCTTGAATCATGGACATCTGGTGTAATACATACGACTACGTGATTTAAGGAAGGACATAGTAGTAGGCAAAGCGAGGTCCAAGATTGACAATTGTGACCCAAAATAATAATTTATCTAAAAGAATCCGATTCGAATGAATAACACATTTCACCAGATTCATAAATGATCAAATTTAGTGAACAAAGCAAACAGACATGTTGTTCTACCAAAATTGATAAGAAGCTGCCAAAATATACTATAATGGAAGCTTATTTCATGTCAAACTCCACTCTTCGAGAAGAACCAGAGAGTGATTCCAAATATCAGGTGTTCCCTTTCGATCAGATTTTCAGCAGTATAATGAATCGAATAAAACTTATGAAAAGTTATATTCTAATTCACGTCATATCAATTAAATCCCCAAACAAAACAGATCACAACTTTGATGTTTAGCCTAAGTTGCTAAATGAACTGATAGAAGAGGAACAACATGAGTGATAGCAAAATGTCATTACACCTACAGAAGAATCGAATCAGCAATTCTTAGCATAAATATGGCATCATCCCTTTTATAGGTCTTGTTTGATGCAAAGATCCTTTTAGGGAGTCCTTTAGCCACAGAAAACACACAAGTTGAGACCTTTATTAATCTACCTATCCTCTCAAAACAGACCAAAAAAGAAGCTTTTGCTAGTTAAAGTTCACCTCTTTGGGGAGTTATAAACCCTCAAGGAACAAGCAAATACTCCTCTTTTGTTTGAATTTTAAGTGGCATTATAGGCCAAATAAGACCGTTGAATCTCATGAACATTTCTTTCTCACCCTTGAGAAAATTTCACACGAAAACAAAAATATACTAGGGCTATCAGTCCAAGACCTCCCACTGATATGAGAAATCAGTTAGGATCCCCATCAAAAATAGATAAAAGAAGAAAGGAAATATGAACTTTAAACATGGAAAACCAGCATACAAGTTAGTGATAAACTATGTTTCAAAACAATAGTCCTCACACTTAGCATCCCAAAGGAAATGAGGAGCCAATACTTATTTTAAAGTTCAGGTCAAAGACTTTCAGGAATTAGAACATGCTACGACAAAGGTATGTCCCATTCCTTGTTTTTATTCTTTAAACAAACCTCACATGACAGCTGCGTAGTTTTCAGTTTTTTGGTTCGTGAATTCCCTCTGATGTTGAGAATCAAATGTTCCTCTATGAACACTTGATTCTAACATAATTTGGAGGTAACTCCACAACCAAGCAAAACAGCAAGGCAAAGAAGATAATAGAAAGATACTCATATTTTAATATGATGATTGAAAAATAGAGAAAAAGGAAAAAAAAGAAGCAAACTACAGAAGACATAGATGGATATTAAATGCACAATCAAAGGAGATGTAAACTACTCTTTCCATAAAAAATTCTTTTAACACACACTGCCTAAGGCCTCAATGCACAGAAAGTAAGTTCATTTTTAGCTTTTTCATGAACACCAGGCGAAGTTGAATGTGAAATATCACTAAAAATAATTTCTAAAGTCAACAAAGTTTAAAACTTTTCAAAAGAAAAAAGAAACATACTCCAATAAGTCCGAGTTTCAGCTCTCAATATCAAAAGCACATAAGCTCGAACAAAACCAGCCCCAAACTCATCGATACAGTGAGATTCACGTTACAACATTGAAGCAGAAAAGAGAAAATAAAACAAAAAGGCAAATCACCTTTTTGTGGGCATCGAATTGGGACAAACGAGCCTTGAGGACGGACTTCTACCACCGGAGTTTCGATTTCAACTTGTCGGAGTTTTAACCTTTCGTCGGAATTAATTTTTTCAACTGTGTTTCTTCCCGGATTTTCGGTTATGTGAGATTAGAAGCATGAGCCTCCCGAATCTCCAAATTTTTCCCCAAAAATCCCCATTCAACCTTCAACCCACACTATCTATTTATAGAAAAATTTGGGCTATTTTGGGGGGAAAACTGAGGGGTAAAAAAGGGAAAAATGAATTGGGAATTAAATAACTCAATTGACTAAGAGTTCAACCAATTGTATTTAAATTTAGGTCAAACTAAAAATCAATTGGCCAATTGCATTGCAATTATGGCCAATTTTATTTCAATTAAGACCAAATTTAATAAAGTTGGCTAAATCAAATCCGAATCCAATACGAATTTAACTAATGATTTAATCCCGAGCTTCTTGGTTTAATAAAAATGAATAAATATTTTTCAAATAATTTATTTTAAGAACAACTTACCTTTAAGTCAAGACTTTATCCATTTCAAATTAATTCCCAGGATAGTTCTTGATTCAAATTTAATTTTGATAAAATAATTATTTAAGCGACTAAAATTATACGACCTCGTATACAAGAATACAAAAATGTATAATTCATCACTTAAATGGAAGTTTTAACTCAAATAAATATTTTAGGAAGCGTTCATTTCGGATGAAACAAATATTTCAATTTTATTTAAAACCGAAGAAACTCAGGATTAAATTTAGTTTTGGAGGGAAAAAAATTAGGTGTCAACAACTGCCCCCTCCATTTAGGTAGGGTAAATTCAAGTAACCCTGGGTAAAGGGATTTTGACGTTCCTAATTTTGTCCGACCACAAATTCGTCTCTTAAAAGCAGTTAGGTTTCGCACGAATTTCAGGGAATTGTGGACGGACCCTGGTATTGGGTTTCCTACATATCTCAGGTTTCATGAGAATTCAGGACATTTGTAGTTCATAAATCTTGATTTTTAGGCACGATCTTTAAAGAATTCACAAACTATCCCGGTTTCACGTTTTTGATAAAATTGAAAAGCTGGGGAAGAAGAGGAGATTGGGGAGAGGTTGGAACGCAGTCGAGTTTTCAAAAAATATCCCAGCCTACATATCCTAGAGGTTCAAGGAATCAGACTGCTTGTAGTTCGACTCAATTGGTAGAAAAGGTAGTCTTTTATTTGAGACGACTTTTGGCTCAGGACGAGTGGCAAGTAAGATGAGGTATGGAAAAGAGGCTTGTAACCTCTTAACCATGAATGTGGATCTCTTCACATCCATAGGTAAGAATTTACCAGGACATAATTTCCAAGTCTCTAGGTGTATTGTCACCCAAATTTGAAGAAAAAGGAAAGTTACTTTCGGTGTGAGTTTAGAATTACCCCGAAAGTGAAATTGAAACCAATAGTTCCAAAATGCCCACATGCCTTCTGATAGGGATGTGGTTTGATGGCAGTGAAAGTTTCTTTTAGCTCGCGTCCAAAGAGTTTGATATTCCTCTTCAAACTATGTCCCAGTTCGCTGCTAAGAAAAAGTTCCACGTAGTACTGCGTCCTTTTTGGAGTCGTCCACACCTGTGGTTTTGGTTTGAGATTTTCACCCTCTCGGATGTTCTCGATAACATCTCAAACAAAAATTGTTAGTGATAAACATAATTCACTGAGGGATAGAGTCTTTTACCATATTCTTACGTGAATTATTTCTGATCAATAGTGCCATTCTTTCCTATCCCTGCTTTTGGAAGATAATGGTTTCCACAACAGTATAGGTACAACAACAATATCGGTTGTTGGATATGATAGACCTTTGGCAATTGACCTTTTGTTCAAAATGGGGTGGCTCTCTTGGCCACCGACGACATTTTGGGTAGAACGGTCCCTGCAACCGTTTGATCTTTTTTTTGATAACCTTCTCGGCTACGGGTATGATTTCGTATATGAACTTGGGTAAGTCTTGCGCATCCTTAGTATCGATACGACTTATAGATATCCCTTGAATCATCAATCTTTGGGCAATCTCGCGCATCATTCGATGCTGGATATGAGGCAGCTTATAGATATCCTTTGAGTTGCTAGCTTTTGGGTGATTCTGCACATTATCCGACCTTGGATAAGATATGGCTTATAGATATCCATCGAATCGCTAGCTTTCGGGAAATCCTGCACATCATCCAACCTTGGATATAATATGGCTTATAGATATCTCTCAAATTATCGGTCTTAGGGTAATCCTGTGCATAATCGATCTTGGATATGGCGCGGCTTATATAGAACCTGCAGACCTAATAATTTGGTAATCTCGCATATTCTCCGGTAAGGATTTAGCTGTGACTTATGGATAACCTTCAAACTATCGATCTTTGGGTGATCTTGCATACTATCCGATTAGGATGTTGTTGCGACTTATGAATGACCCATGAACTATCAATTCTAAGGAAATCTCGTACACTGTCCGATCTCGAATATTGTGACTTACAGATGACCTTCAGATTGTCAATTCCTGGGAAGTCTAGTTTGTCGTCCGGCTCCGGATAACGAATTAAAAACGTCCCTTTGGATCATGTACTTCTTCAACTTTAATATGTTGATGCATTCAAATATTGGTACATAAAGTGTTGAAATATCCTCGATGCTGGCTACACCGCCTTTTGCGTGGTCAACAGATATAAAATGCTGAGATATCCTCAACGCCAGATTATTTCATCTTTGCGTGGTCAACGGATATAGGTGCTCCTAAGCATCTTCCAAAACTAGACTCTATTATCTTGCATGGTGAGCGATTATGGAGACTTATCTGAATGGTATGATGGCCCTCTCGGCGTGACCCTCTCGGCATGAAATGATATGGCCCTCTCGGCATGGCCCTCTTGGGATGGCCCTCTCGATAATGAAATGTCCTGCAATGAGCTGTAAAATGACATATAATGAAATGCAATGAAATGTTATGTGACAAAATATGATGGGATGCAACATGATACAATATGATGCAATGGAATGCAATGCCATATGGTGCAATGAAATACAATGAGATGTAATATGATGCAATATGATACAATGGCATGTGATGGGATGTATTATGATACAGTATGGTGCAATGGGATGCAATGAGATGTATTGGGATGCAACATGATTCCATGGGATGCATCAAAATGCCATGGGACGTATCGGGGCGCATCGGGATACATCAGGATGCCATGGGATGCATCAGGATGCAATGAGATGCTTTGGGATGCATCGGAATGCTATGGGATGCATTGTTATGTAATGGGATACATCGGGATGCCATGGGATGCATCGGGATGTAATGGGATGCAATAAGATATCCTTTTTCGACGATCCCCATCCACCTCCTTTGGCATTGACAAGCGTCAGACTTTTTCAGCTCTGACACAATGAGATGGCCTCTAGGCTATTATGTTGATGTGCTGACTCTTTTGAATGTACCTACGCTTAAGGTAACCAATTAGTAGACACAATATTGCTTTTACTAGCGACTATAGTCAGATTCTGGGAAATCTTTAAAAAAAGCATTTACAATATAAACGATTTTGTTTGCTTTAGACAAAAATCATTTTGGAGAAAAGTAAATGGTTAAACCCATTTTTTGGGGACAACTAAAAATACCACTTTCGAACGTTATAAGTTCATTTTGACCCATGACGGATTGGAGGAGGATGTCCCTATTCTCCTTGTCAGATGATCTCTTTGATCGTTCCGTTATGCTGACTCTTTCAAGTATACCTGCGCTCAAGGAAACCATTTAGTAGACACAAAGTCGCTTTTACTAGCGACTTTTATTAGGAAAAGTCTTGAATAAAATCTTCATAACAAGGATAAGATGCTTTTGTTTGACATCCACATCTTTTGAAGCCGGATAGACAAATCCAGAGGCCTTTGATCCTAAATGAGTTATTCAACCCATCTTTGGAGTTGTCCAAGAAATCCGTTCTTGAGCATTATACGCTTTTTTGTGCGGTTCTTGATTTTCTCAGGGGATTTCAAAAGAGACCCTATTTATTTATGGTGATCTCTACATTCACAGAAAAATTGTTAGTTTTGGGTGAAACTACTCCTCGTTGACCTCCTTAGATCTCTGGTTTGCTCCTCGCTATCTTTCGGGTGCTCCATCATGTTTGGACTTCCGCTCTGACTCCCCGCTTAAATAGATGTAAGTTAAAACTAGTCAAGAAAATATGTATAGTTTTTCAAAAATAATTAGGGTTTTGAAATCATAGATTTGAAAACTTGTGTGAAAGTTTTTTAGAAAAATTCTGCCAGTCATGTCATGTGCTAGCTCAATGAACGTCTTCCACTTGAGGCCTGTCTATGTCTGACATCCAATAAAGGATCCCTGAAAACTCATTGTTGTTGTTGGGGAAGTTTAATAGAGTAGTTTTGCAAAGGCTTGTCATAGCTGGGGATTTAGACTATTTGCACTATATCACAACTTGTGATTTCTAAGGTTGACTTTGAACTCTCGGTGCTGGGGAAATTTGGAATTTATTCTAAAGTATTAGCGGAAATTTTGAGGATTTCCTCAAAATCTCTGCCCCAGTTAGATACTATTTGAGATGATCTCGAATTCTGGGGAATTCGAGACTTTCTCCCAAAATCTTTGTTGGTCTCCATTCTCTTTACCAAAAGAATGATCTTCTTCTTCAGAATTTTTGAGATTCTTTCTCAAAAATTCTGCCCCAGTTTCTATTTCCTGGGGTGATATGACCGAGCCGTTGGGGAGCCTACGTATCTCGATGAAGCAGGAATCAGGTCAAACGTAGTTCAGGACTACGCTAGGGAAATATAGAAAAATTTAAAGGGTTGACTGAAGCCGACATAGGCCGCCTACGTATCTCATTCTTGAGAATTCAGGTCAAACGTAGTTCGTACATAGAGGGAAAGATAAATTTTTCTAAGGGGTTGACCGTAGCCGACATAGGCCGCCTACGTATCTCATTCTTGAGAATTCAGGTCAAACGTTGTTCTTACATAAAGGGGAAAGGTAAATTCTAAGCGATTACGAATCGTTCAACAATTATATTCATAAAAGTGCAATTACAAATAAAGGAAACATAGAGAAAATGCTATCTTCATACGTAGTATCTTTTCACCGCATCGAAGTTGATTGATTTTGGCTACTCTTGGTTGTCCGCTTTAGGCAAAACCACGATGCTTCCCTCAACTTGGTATAAATTTCCTTTTGTTCTTATCTCGATGAAGAAAGGATCATCCTTCCATTCTTTGGATTGAATTCTGGGTCAATCAGTGACTCGTGGGACACAATGTCTGTGTTTGGTTTTGGTATACCATCATAAGACCATGCAAATATGTCGATGTGTTCTTCGAGCAAGTTAATGAGTTTTTTTTTCTGTGCTTCTATCAGTTGAACACAAATTCTTGTTTCTTTAACTTCATCATGGCCCCCTAGATTGACCACTTCAGTTTCTTCTAGGTTAGGCTTCTTGCAGTATTCAAATTCTTCCAAATCCTCTGTTAACTGTTCCTCATTGTAATTTTCCCATTCATTGTCATTTGCCTCACTTTGTCCGTTTAGCTCTTGACAAGGCATGATATTGGCAGGTTTTAAGTCATTATTACTGAAATAAACAAATGAACCGAGTCAGATAATAACAAGATAACTCAAAAATACAAAAATAAGAATAGCATAACTCAAAATAGTTTCCTAGATGAAGGAGGGCCTTTTCATCAAAATTTGAGAAATATTTCCAAATTATGGCTCATGACCCTCACAAGTACGGGCCCATGTATTTTTGAAAACAATAAAATAGGAAAAGAATATTTGAAAGGTAAAAGTTGGATCACGGGGCCCCCTCCGGATCATCACCGATTTTCAAAAACTAGAAATTTGCCCTTTCATCTACCACAGAGGGCGAGGAGTCATGAGCGGAGTGGATGTCCAATTTTGCAAAGTTTCTCCAGGTGCGGCCTTCCTCACTCCACCAGCCTTCGGGAAATCTACTATTATAGCATTGCAACCTTCGAATAGAATCCCTATCCCATCCACCAGACCATCATCCATCGGCATCTCGCGTACAGGAAATGACTGGTACAGAAGTGGTAATGGCTTGGGCAGACCCATCTTTGTCCTTTTCTCATTCTCGTCTTCTTTTGTTGGTTTATATCCTAGTCTATATTTGAAGGCTCTTTTCGAAATCACGATCTGCTCAATAATACCCTCTAAGTTCTTTCCTAGGCCTCAACCAGGCTCGAATCCATTTCGTAGCATCACAGTTGCTATCATATTATAGATAGAAGACATGGGTGTCTGGAATGTTGGGTCCTCTTCAGCAGCGTTCACGATTTCCACCGTATAAAAGTTACTAGCCTTTGGAATATCTTCAATCATAGGTACATAACCATTAGGGTGACTCAAGTGACTCCCTTCGCCTTGAATGACCACTTCATAGCCATCCCAGATAAATTTCAATAATTGATGAAGGGGTGATGAAACCTCTTTTGCACCATGAAGCCACAGCCTCCCGAGGAGCAGATTGTAACTAGGATTAATAGCCATAACATGAAATTTAGTCTTGAACTCGACGGGTCCCATTTTGATGTACAAATCAACTTCGCCTATAGTGTCCCTCTGTCCTCCATAGAAAGCTCGCACATTAACATGGCTTTGACAAACCTTTCCGAAATTGTAACCCATTTGAGTCAATGTGGAAAGGAGACAAATGTTCAGACCAGATCCATCTTCTATCAGAACCCGATTAATCACATGGTCACTACAAATAACAGAAATGTGCAATGCTTTGTTATGCATTATGCCTTCAAAAGGTAACTCTTCTTCACTGAATAATATGCGATGACTTCCCACAACGTTACCTATCATTGCAACCAAATGTTCAACACTTGTGCCAACGGGTACATATGCTTCATCTAATACTTTCAACAAAGCTTGTTAGTGGTATTGAGAACTCATTAGTAAAGCCCACACAGAGATCTGTGCTGGAGTCTTTTCTAGATGCTTAACAATCGAATATTCTTTTGGTTGCATTCGCCTCCAAAACTCTTCGGCCTCTCCTTCAGTAATTGGCCTTTTCTGTGAATCCTTATTATAAGAGTCATTGGCTAAATTCTCGGGAATGTAACATCGTCCGGACTGAGTCATCCCATGAGTGACGGTGGTTTCTACAACAAACTCTCTTCTGGCCGGTGTTAGAGTATATGCCTGAGTCGGGGATGCCATCACCACAAACGGGGGTCTCTCACTGACATTTAAAGCAGCCACAACCTTCTCTATCTTCTCTACTTCTTCCTTCTTATTGGGCTTTTCCGAATCATCCTTAATGATAGTTTTACTAATCGCCCATTCATCTTCTATTTTGATCATGTTAATTGTAGCCCCTCCGTGGTTAGGCAACGGATTACTGTTGACATTTGGAGCTGGTGTTTGAAGAGTAATGACTTTATGATCAATCAAGTCCTGGATCTTATGTTTCAAATTAATGCAATCCTCGGTGGTGTGTCCTACTCCTCCGGAATGATAGGCACAACTTTGATCTGCGTGATAAAATTGGGAACTGGTACTAGTGGTTTTTGGTTGGACAGGCTGGAGATAGCCAGCTGCTCTTAATCTTTTAAAAAGCTGAGTGTGACTTTCAGCCAGCGGTGTGAAGTTTTGAGGAGGTTTTTTTTCAAGGTTTTGATGAGGAAGGTTATTTTGAGTAGCGGGAGGTGGTACTTGATGATAATTTGGAGCTACGTGGATGTTAGCTTGGTGATTTGGAATAGTGGTTTGGACATTAGGCTGATAATTTGGCAATGGAGTTTGATATTGTGGTATGACATTTGGTTGTGGAGCTTGGTATTGAGGTAGGACATTTGGATGTGGATCTTGGTATCGAGGTTGAGCATAGAAGATGGATTGAGGACTCGAGGGTGGCAGACAAGAAAGGGTATTCCTGGGTTTGAATTTCCTTTTCAATTTATCAATAGAACTAGTGTATACCGCAATCACGTTTTCTCTTTTCTTCCTAGGGAACCCAGAGGAACCAGCTGATGTAGGAGTCTGGATGATTTTCCCTGTTTGAAGGCCTTCTTCAAGTGATTCACCAATCTTTACCAAGTCTGCAAAAGTTGGACGAACTGCAGAAACCATTCTAGTATAAAACTCTCCTTCTTGATCACGGGAAAATACCACTACCATTTCCTCCTCAGTTATAGGAGGTTGTACCTTAGAGGATTCCTTTCTCCAGCGATAGGCATAATCTCAAAAGTATTCTCCGCTCTTTTGCTTGATCCTATTTAGTGAATGCCGGTCAGGAACTATTTCCACATTGTAAGCGAACCTATCGATAAAGTCTTTGGCAAGGGCCCTCCAGCCGGACCATTTTCTCAGTTCCTAGGACGTGAACCAATCCAAAGCTTTGCCGCTTAAACTTCGACTGAATAGACGCATTAGAAGCGCCTCGTTCCTTCCAATTCCAACCATTTGATCATAGTATCTTCTTAAGTGAGCCATGGGATTTCCAGTACCACCGAAAGTTTCAAATTTGGGGACCTTGTATCCTTCTGATAGGTCTACACCGGGATGGACACAAAAATCATCATAACCAAGGCCATCATTATCCCTCGGTCCATGAGATTCTTTGATCCTCATAATCTCTTCATTCATTGCAAGCAACTTCTTTTCATGCTCGATCCTCTATTCTTTTTATTTCTCCTCATAATGGTCTTAACTCAGGATTAGGAAAAGAGTTATAAAGATCGGGAGACGTGACGACATGTAAAGCAGTTAGGGGTATAGGTCGGATGTGATATGCATTTGGGATAGTGGCAGAAAGGTTTTGGTATGCTGAAGTGTGATTTTGAGGATGAGCGAAAGTTGGGTTGTAGGCAGGGAGGACATTTTGGGGATTGAAGGTGTTTTGTGGAGTTTGAGAGTGGTTCTGTGGGATTTGAGGATGGATTTGTGGAGTTAGGAAAGGATTTGTGGATGGTAAGCATCTATATTATTGTCACGGTTGGTGTTTTGAATGGGTGGAGTGTGAGTTTGATGAACCGGTGGACTATTGATGATTGGGTCTGTGGGAAGTTGAGAGGCGGAAGCGGATGAAATGTTATTTGAATGGTTCCCAAGGTCGGGTGTGTTAAGAGGAGGGATTTGGAGTGGAGGACCGTGCCCTCTTGAAACAGGAGCATTAGCAGTGATGGCCAAATTTGCCAAGTCTCTGATACGATTCACCTCCTTTTGAAGCATTTCCAGCTTTCTTGCAAGTTCAGCAATCATGTCGCTTTGTTCTGCTATAACATTGTCCCTGATGGCCAATGCGCTATCCTCGTCGTTTCTAGTCATATTTGAATGATGGCTAGGGGATGGGATTTTGCGAGCTTTTGATCGGGTGAAGTAAGGATGGTCAGCCAGCTTATGACAACACGGAGTAGTTTTTATTACTTGTAAAAATAAAAACAACTCAAAGGCCGATGTGTTAGATCCTATTAATATTAAATAATGCAACATAATAAGGCAGGAAGTCAACACATAAAGTTGCTTTATCATAAGCAAATTGATCCGCGGGGTATTGACTCAAAAATTTCAATGAACAAGATTTTGCTCATTAATTTAGGATAAACGAGTTTGCCAGGAAGATTGATTGTGAAACGCCTTCTTCTCCATCGTCCTTATGCCTCCTTCTATAAAGTAAGGGGAAACAAAAAATTTTAAAGATAGGGGCCGAGCCGAAAGGCTGCCTACGTATCCCACAAACGGGAAATCAGGCCCTACGTAGTTCGAAAAGTTGAGGAAAATTTTCATTTCATTACACTCTTGTTGGGAATCATTACATTTAGGAAAACATGAAAACAAAACAACATCTTAAAGGAAAAACTTAACAACTAGCTTCTAGATAAGTGCGGACATTCTCGCTTCATTCTACTCTTTTCGTCTACTGATCTTCTAAGAGTAAAATTGCGGCAATTCCAACTCGACCCTTCCAGCTTCCACCAAGAGTTCTAACTCCAATTTCAAAGCATGACAAGTCTCTAAGTTATGCCCCTCTCTTCCTCCATGATAGTGACAAACATCGTTGAATTTCTTCCAAGCCTTTGACATCGTGTTAGGCTTTCTCTCCACTGGCTCTAAGATTTTGGCATGGATGAGCTTTGAATAAATATCATGATAGGATTCTTCGAACTTTGTGAAGTCATATTTGTAAATCGGCACCTCTTTAGTGATAGGCATGCCTGGGTTGACATGGTCACATATGAGAATGGTCTGTGATCCCCACAGGCTACTTATCTGACCATTGCAGATCATGCTGCAAATTCTGGCTTTCAGAGAGATGCATTCATCGGTGGTGTGGCCAGGTTGTTGTGGATGGTATGAGGATTTCTTGTGGGCATCTCTGGTTGGAGAATTCCCATATCTCTTAGAGTCTGATAAACTTTCAAGCATAGGATGACCCTAGGGCTCCCAGAGGATCCTCTAAAGTGAGCTCTGAGGATGATCTTTTCACTTCCCGGCCTAATCTTAGTTGGCCAAACAGCGTTCCCTTTTAGCTTAGCCCAATAGTCATCTCTTACTTTTGGAAACAGGACTTGCTCCATGCTCTCTTTCTCATGGCTCTTGGTCAAATCTTCAACCTCGTAGTTAGCAACCTCTTTTTCTTGGGCGATCAACTGTTTGACTTTAGCAATTTCCATGTTAGTCTAATTGATCTTCCTATCCACTCTCTTGGTTTCTTCCTTTAGCACCTCTTCCACTAGGGCTAACTCCAGTATCTGTTTTTTTAATTGATCGGCTCTTGAGTCCATGATCAATCTTCCTGAAAGAGTAGGAGCGGATCTTATAAAGTTAATAAAGAATGGTTGAGGCTTTTTCTGGGAAACTTGGGAGACCCAGAGTGTTTGGTCGGACTTTTGTTTAGTAGGCGTATATTTCTGCCTTGAAAGGCTCTTATGAAAAATGGGATGCGCACACGAACACGTAAGACAGTTATATCACACAAGCATATTATAATAAGTGCGTATCCTACTTGGGTGGCTCTTTTGAGCCAAGGGTTGGCCTAACGAGTTTGAAGGAAGTATATGCCTTTTAAAACAAATCCATTATCCCCCAAAATTATATTTTCATAAATATCCAAAATGACATAAATGCCTAAAAAGTAGCAAAACGAGGGATACAATCTTTGGGGAGAAAGGGAACTAAAATGAGAAAAACAGTCCCACGCAGGGGATAATAGTAAAAAACACTAGCATCCGGGTCATCCCTTGTCGGTCTTCGCCTTCTTGGCTATGTCCACCTCATGTCATATGCGATGATCGAGTGTCTTCTATATAATTATAACCTCCATGTCGATAAGGGAATGCAAATATCCAATGAGTATTTTTCTTATTTTCCGCACTCATATACTTCCACCAAACCATGAATTAATCACCCGGCTTGGTCATTATCTTGAATCTTCTAACTGGGACTGATTAAACCATACATGCACAAAATCAAACAAGGTAAACCTTTACCCTACCCCAAATGATAATGGATTAGATTAATCGGCATATACTCCTTCAACACATAAGTATGATTCGTCTGTGATTGACTCGTGGTCAAAAGACGTAGGGTAGGTTTTTCTAATGGGCCCAATACCCCCTCAGGTATTGGGTCGTCCTAGGCTCATGCCTAAAAAGGGTTTTGGTTTCGCTCTATCCTAGGCATCTAGAGTGGGCTTTGACCAGGTTCCCAAGTGGACAACTTGGGTTTGGAAATACAAACAGCCATTGGATGCCTAACGTACCCATAAACTATTGTATCTCCAACACTTTCATTTGGAATTGATCAATAGAGGTTGCGCAACCGCGAAACCCCAAACAGTTAAATATCAAATGAAGAAGTATTCCATGAATGCAAGTGACAGGTATAATCATAAGATATTATCAAATTAGTACAATTATTCAAATAAGGCCACATAAATCAGTCAAACAAATCTAAAATTTGGTTAGAATCTTAATAAGGTCCCCAGCAGAGTCGCCATTTCTGTTTTATCCCCTTTCATGCTCGAAGGGTTGGAAAACATTGGTTTTGACTTTTCAAACTATTTCAAAACTTTAAAGCAAATTTCGAAACAATTTAAGAAAATACAGAGTCGCCACTTGATTTTTATAGAAAATATCAAGAAAAACATACAGAATTTTAAAGACCCGAAAACAAAAACAAATCTTTAAAATTAGAGAAAATGGGTAAGGATTCTGGTAACGCCTTGAGAAGGTTTTTAAGGCACTCAAGAAGGGTCCGCGAAAGCGGTTGACCAAAAGACAGTGTGACTAATTTGTAAAAATGACCAATTTTGAAAACATGGCTAATTTTTGTAAAATCTTAGTATCATTTGCAAATATGGCATTTATTCTATTCAAGTAAAAAATAGTCCATTTATTTCAAAGGAAAATTCCCTCCAATAGAAAGATTAAGTAAAATTTTTTTTATCAAATTAAGGAAAACAAATTATTTTAATTTTTTGAATAATGAAGATTTTTTTTAAAAGAGAATACCAAATTTAAACAAAATTATGAAATGTTTAGCTAATTATGAAAGGTTTTGATTTTTACAAGGAAAATAATTTTATGTTGGAGAGAATTTTCTTTTAACTTAAATAAACCAATTTAACACATGAATAAAACAAAATGCCATTTTTGATTTTTTAAGATTCATTCTAAGAGAAAACTCATTTTTTTATTGATTAAGCTATGTGACAAAGCGATAAGTAAAGAAAAAATGCAAAGATAAAATAAAATAACAATTTGAAGGGGAAATTATTTTAGATTAACCAAATTTAAGAGTTTAATACAATCAAATAATCAAACATGAATTACAAGTAAATAAATAAAAGGAGAAAAGTTGAGAAAAAATGGGTTTTGGACCCATTTGGACCTGCCCGGCTTTAATCCTCAATTTTTCATAGGCTCTTAGCTTATTTCAATTTTTCACCGTCTTCATCCTTGTATACTAGCTTCCTTATGTAGTGTTTAGCTACACATTTTCTTCAACTTCGATTTTCGTAATTTGTACCCATTTTTGGGCCTTGAGGTTTGACTCGAAGAATTGGGCCTCCTTAGCCCATCAGAGGAATGCAAAAGGGGGTGAATCCATTTTGGACTCCAACGGGTGTTCACATGTCAAACAAAGTGAGAATAAAGATTAGATATTTGACTCAAAAAATGAGATAATCAGATTAAAACAACCGTTTGTAATTTAAGGTAGACTTCACCGTATTCATAAACAAAACAAAGTAGGGGAATACTCAAGTGCAACTTTTAGCCGAAGCGAGTACAGTAAGCAAGCAATCTTAGCGCGCATTGATCAAACTACATTAGGCTAAAAATAAAGAAAAAAAAAAGTAGAAGATATTTGATCTATGAAGCTTGGATCATAGACATCTGGTGTAATAATACGACTACGTGATTTAAGGAAGGACATAGTAGTAGGCAAAGCGAGGTCCAAGATTGACAATTGTGACTCAAACTAATAATTTATCTAAAAGAATCTGATTCGAATGAATAACACATTTCACCAGATTCATAAATGATCAAATTTAGTGAACAAAGCAAACAAACAGGTTGTTCTAACAAAATTGATAAGAAGCTGTCAAAATATATTATAATGAAAGCTTATTTCACTTCAACTCCACTCTTCGAGAAGAACCAGAGTGTGATTCCAAATAGCAGGTGTTCCCTTTCCATCAGATTTTCAACAGTGTAATGAATGAACAGTATAATGAATCGAATAAAACTTCTGAAAAGTTATATTCTAATTCACGTCATATCAATTAAATCCCCAAACAAAACAGATCACAACTTTGATGTTTAGCCTAAGTTGCTAAATGAACTGATAGAAGAGGAATAACATGAGTGATAGCAAAATGTCATTACACCTACAGAAGTATCGAATCAGCAATTCTTAGCATAAATATGGCGTCATCCCTTTTATAGGTATTGTTTGATGCAAAGATCCTTTTAGGGAGTCCTTTAGCCACAGAAAACACACAAGTTGAGACCTTTATTAATCTACCTATCCTCTCAAAACAGACCAAAAATGAAGCTTTTGCTAGTTAAAGTTCACCTCTTTGGGGAGTTATAAACCCACAAGGAACAAGCAAATACTCCTCTTTTGTTTGAATTTTAAGTGGCATTATAGGCCAAATAAGACCGTTGAATCTCATGAACATTTCTTTCTCACCCTTGAGAAAATTTCACACGAAAACAAAGATATACTAGGTCTATCAGTCCAAGACCTCCCACTGATATGAGAAATCAGTTAGGATCCCCATCAAAAATAGATAAAAGAAGAAAGGAAATATGAACTTTAAACATGGAAAACCAGCATACAAGTTAGTAATAAACTATGTTTCAAAACAATAGTCCTCACACTTAGCATCCAAAACGAAATGAGGAGCCAATACTTATTTTAAAGTTCAGGTCAAAGACTTTCAGGAATGAGAACATGCTACGACAAAGGTATGTCCCATTGCTTGTTTTTATTCTTTAAACAAACCTTACATGATAGCTGCGTAGTTTTCAGTTTTTTGGTTCGTGAATTCCTTCTGATGTTGAGAATCAAATGGTCCTCTATGAACACTTGATTCTAACATAATTTGGAGATAACTCCACAACCAAGCAAAACAGCAAGGCAAAGAAGATAATAGAAAGATACTCATATTTTAATATGATGATTGAAAAATAGAGAAAAAGGAAAAAAAAGAAGCAAACTACAGAAGACATAGATGGAGATTAAATGCACAATCAAAGGAGATGTAAACTACTCTTTCCATAAGAAATTCTTTTAACGAACACTGCCTAAGGCCTCAATGCACAGAAAGTAAGTTCATTTTTAGCTTTTTCATGAACACCTGGCGAAGTTGAATGTGAAATATCAGTAAAAATAATTTCTAAAGTCAACAAAGTTTAAAACTTTTCAAAAGAAAAAAGAAACATACTCCAATAAGTCCGAGTTTCAGCTCTCAATATCAAAAGCACATAAGCTCGAACAAAACCAGCCCCAAACTCATCGATACAGTGAGATTCACGTTACAACATTGAAGCAGAAAAGAGAAAATAAAAGAAAAAGGCGAATCACCTTTTTGTGTGCAGCGAATTGGGACAAACGAGCCTTGAGGACGGACTTCTACCACCGGAGTTTCGATTTCAACTTGTCGGAGTTTTAAACTTTCGTCGAAATTAATTTTTTCAACTGTGTTTCTTCCCGAATTTTTGGTTACATGAGATTAGAAGCATGAGCCTCCCGAATCTCCAAATTTTTCCGCAAAAATCCCCACTCAACCTTCAACCCCCACTATCTATTTATAGGAAAATTTGGATTGTTTTGTGGGGAAAACGGAGGGGTAAAAAAGGGAAAAATGAATTGGGAATTTGAAATTCAAATTTAGGATAAGCTTGAATTTTTCAGCTTTGGATAGAATGAATTTGGACCAAAAGAGGGCCAAATTCGTGGGCAAGTTTGGGGATTTTATTGGGGAAAAAAAATGAATTCTTTCATAACCAATCAAAATCACACAACACCGTACCTCTACTGTACGAATTCGAACGTTGGGGATGATGAGGTGTTGAGTTTATAGAAGCTTGACAACTCACCTCTTTGTACTACAAATGGGATTTTAACGGAGTTGACGAAGTTTAGGGGTTATTGGAGTCGTTGGGAAGGAATTTGGGATGTCGTTTGATGGTTGTTTAACGGAGTGGAGTTGACGAAAGTTGTTGTTGTGTATTGGTTGTTTTTTGTTGATGTTGTATTGTTTGGTTGAAGTTTCCGATATTGGGTGAAGAAGAAGAGGGAGTTATAAGGTTGGGCCGGGTCAGTTTGCAAGTGTTGGGCTGGACTGGGGTGGCTGATTTTAAATGGGGGAGTGGGTTGAGTGTTGATGTTGTTATTGGGTTGGTAGGAATGGGTAGATTAGGGTAATTAAAAATTGAAAGGGGAGGGTAAAAATTAGGTTATTAATTAAATAACTCAATTGACTAAGAGTTCAACCAATTGTATTTAAATTTAGGTCAAACTAAAAATCAATTGGCCAATTGCATTGCAATTATGGAAAATTTGATTTCAATTAAGACCAAATTTAATGAAGTTGGCTAAATCAAATGTAACACCCCGTATATTTTCGAACCTAGTTAATTCCCATACCATGCATGGGATTATTTGAACATGAGATTTTTGAGGAATTATGCATTTACTTGTTGGGCCTAAACAAAGCATGTGTCATTGGGCCCTTAAGTGAGGCCCATATATATATATATATAATGAGAAAGACATGGCCCAAAAGGGTTTTATTTTGACCCATTCTTCCAATGTAATACATTTGACCAAATCAACATTTCATTAAATTCCAAGTAAAAGATAAGGGAGACATGAGGGATTATATAAAGGAAAAAAAATCAGCCTCTCATCACATTTCTAGAATTTTCCAACATTTTCTCCTTTGCTCTCAAGAACCCTAAATCACTCTTTGGGCCAAGATCATAAATTGGCAAGACATGGTAGATTAATATATTTTATGCATAATACATGGTGTATATTATGTTGGTTATGTTGGTGGAGCATGGACAAGTTCACAATAAGTGAAGGGTACATGTTGCTAAATCGGAGGATGATTTGTCTTGTAAACTTGTATATGCTCTTTTGGTCTTGAAGGAAAAGAACTTGGTGGAATAAATATTGACATGTGAGGTGTGTTTATGGTATTACTTTGTTTAACCCTTGTGTATAACATTTGGAATTGTTATTGCCAAATTGGTTGTGGTTTTGGTGCCGTATTGGCCGTGAAACGTGGTTTTGGGTGTTGTTATGTGTGTTGGGAGATTATGGATGAATGTGGGTATTTAAGATGATCAAAAATATGTTCAAATATGTTTGTTTATGTGTCACGCCCCAAAATCCCATGAGGCGGACTGGCACCCAAAGCCGATGAGGCCCGAGAGAACCAATCTTTGCTCATGTCTATTTGTATGCATGTCTACGTATGAATATCATTCTATCCCATGTAGTTAAATGTCAATGGCGGAAGTTATGGCAACATGTACAATATATGAAACTTGGCCGTTAGGGCCATCACGCCAAAGTGAACGTACATATCTTACATTCAGTTTCCCACATAAGTATACAAAGCCTCTACAGATATGTAACTATGACAAACCTAGAGTCAGGACACTACCCCGCTCTATACTCATATACAGTACCAACCAAATGTGCATAATGACTCGGAAAGCCCCGAAGCAACTGGAGCTCACCAACGACCCGCAAATGATCTGCAACCTACTGTGGAGGTCTACTAGCACCTGTGCCTGCAACAAGTAAGGTAATTCCCCCAAAGGGGGGTCAGTACGAAGAATGTACTGAGTATGCAAGGCCATATGAAACTGTATGACATATAAGAACTTTAATAGAATCAAGTACAAGTGAATGCATCATATAGATAAATTACCATAATGTATACGTGTGGGATCATTTGTATTGCTTCTTTACTTTACTTTTCTTTACTTTACTTCATCCTCAATCGTCAAACATGTGCTCATCTTTTATATAATGCCCGGGCCCAACTGATCAGTGGGAGAATAACATCATAATCAGGATCTCCTCTAGCTAGGCTTTCGCCCCTTTGAGTTGCCACCCTTTTTCCAATGAATCTTCGAGATCGCCTCTAGCTAGGCTTTCGCCCCTTCGAGTTGCCACCCGTACTCAATATCCATTCGGGATCGCCTCTAGCTAGGCTTACGCCCCTTCGAGTTGCCACCCGTACTCAACAAGTGTTCATTACTTTAATTCTTTTGTTATGAGATTGGTACATTAGTGATTACAATGTTATGGGAACTTTGGAACATTATTGGAACATTAACCAATGAACATGAGTCATGTGAATCACAATTGATCGATGAATAAGGAACATGTGAGTAACAATGATTAATAACCGAAAATGGAATACCTTTGGACATTTCATAATGGAACAAGTATAATAATGTGACACTATGTGCTGCAGAAGGATATGGGAAGAGTAACCTTACATACCTTTACTTCCAAGTACGAATACGCAAGCCTATGTATGAACACAATTGTCCCTCTTCTTCCTTACGTCTTACTCTACAATACAAGTTCATACCGGAACTTACATTAGAAACTAGTCACTAAACAGGTGTACAAGACAACAAAGAACTATGTGACCACCATATCACGTCATGTAAACCCCTTACAATACCCTCCGCTGCATTTCCATATCAACAACACCATAACATTACACACATTGACCAAAATATCATACCTTGATAGTATTTCACCCATGCTTACCCTTTACACATATAAACAACCATCCATACTTAACATAGTCCAACACACCTCCATACGACACTTTAAAGTCATTAAAACGACATTACAAGTTGATAATTACATCCAAAAAGGGTATCGGGGTCTCCGGGGATCAAAGGGATACTAAAATAAACAAAACAAAATTCTGGGCTGACCTGCGCAGCCACCTGCGCCCGAAGGTAAGCCACCTACGCCTGCAGATGGCCTTTGGCAGCAGCCAGATCCATCTGCGTTGGCATCTGCGCCCGCAGATGCCCTCGTCTGCGGGGGCAGATGCCCGTTTTGGTCCGAAATGGTCTCTTTTGGGTCTTTTAATTCCATGAATGGTCCATGATCATAACCAAACATATTTGAACATATTTTTGATCATATTACACACCAACATTCAGCCATAGTCTCTCAACACACATAACAACGCCCAAAACCACATTTCAGGGCCAATACGGCACCAAAACCATAACCAATTTTACAATAACAATTCCAAACGTTATGTACAAAAATAAAACAAGTGAAGGCTATAATCACATCTCCCATATCAATATTGAATCCATCAATTCACTTCCTTGAAGACTACAAGCCCCTTTTTCAAGTTCAAGTCACATAGAAGCAAGTCTATTAACAAAGAAGCAAAAGTGGATTTCTCAACACTTGTAGGCATAACCAACATGGTAAATGGAACCTATAATGCATATAATATATTAAATCACAATAATAAACACTTAACAATACTTACCAGGAGATGATCTTGCTCAAAGAGGATAATAGCTTAGGGTTTGAGTGTAGAGAGAAAATCCCATTTTTTTGTAGATAAGTGTAAAAATCTCATGTGTGCTTAAAATGAATAAAAATTCTGATTACTTTGCCTTTATATAGTCCCTTAATGATCCTTATTTCACCAACCACTTGGTCCAATAATAAATGTCTACTTGGCCAAGATAAATGGGTCAAATTTTCCCTTTGGGCCATGTCTTTTATTTGATATTTGGGCCTCCATTGAGCCCAATGACACATGCTTTGTTTAAGACCAACAATTAAATGCATAATTCCTCAAAAATCTCATGTTCAAATAAATCCATGCATGTTATGGGAATTAACTAGGTTCGGAAACATACGGGGTGTTACATTCTTCCCCCCTTAGAACCATTCGTAGTCAAATGTTAGTAGCATTGTCTCATCGTAACAACTGTAAGTCTAGGATCATTCTTCATGTTATCATATGTACACTTAATGCTCAGAGATACTTACTTGATATTGCTTTAACCCCGTACTTTGAACTTTTCCTTCCATTTTAAACAAGTACGGGTACTTTAGATTTCATTAGTTCTTCGATTTCCCTTGTCATTTCTCTATGTACTACTTTCTCCAATAGTGCCTTTACGGAAGCTACTCCCGCATCTCTTAATTCCTCCACTTGCCAATCTAGAATAACAATAGGTGACATGAAGTACCCATTTCACATGTGAGATACTCAATTTGCCCGCATCTTTGGACAACTCCTCTTTGTTTCCGAATCTCAATATCTTTCTCCATTGGTGACACTGTCTAAAATACCTAATCACCTATGGCACATTTTCATTCTTTTCTTCGAATATCGGCATGTAATTTGTATCGACCTTGGACCATGTGTAGCTGTTGTTATATCACCTTCACCTTTTCTATAACTTGGTGGACAAAATCTAACCCGTGTAAAGTAAATTTCATCAGTTGTAACCCATCCAATTTATGATCTATATTTTTTTTTCATATAAAACTTCGTAAGGTGCCTTTTTGATGCTTTTACTGTAAACAATTTCAATGAACGGTAGATGTTCATCCCAACTACCTTTAAAGTCCAATGTACAAACTCGTGGCATAACTTTAAATGTTCATATAATACATTCTGTTTGCCCATCCATCTGAGGATGACAAGCAGTACTTACATCTACCTGTGTACCCATGCTTTACTGAAAAGACTCCCAACACTGTGCAATAAAGTAAGTTCTCTTGAAGGATATAATAGTGAGTGGAATCCCATGTAATCGTATTATCTCTGTAACATACAACTTTGCATAATGTTCAGCTGTATCGGTGGTCCTAACTAGTAGGAAATACGCTGGCTCGGTGAGCCTGTCAACTATTACCTATATGGAATCAACTTTCGCAGTGTACGAGGTAACCCTGTGGTTAAATCTACGTCACTCATGTTCCACTTCCAATCTGAAAGGGTAATACATTGCATAAAACATACAGACCTCTGATGCTACACTGTTAATCTGTGACTACTTGGACATTGAGCTATAAGTTCCACAATGTACTTTTCATGTAACCTTACTAAGACATCTCTGCTAACCCATGGTATATTTTGGTTGCTTCCGAATGAATAAAATACCATGAACGATGTTCTCCTGTCATAATTCATTTCCTTAACTCGTCTATACCCAATATACACAGTTTACATTGGCGTTAAAATACTCCTCCTTGTTTTTGTTCAACTATCTTTGTCGCACTCTGCTGTACATTCTTTTTCAATTGAACTAAAACTATAACTGACATATTGCGATGTCAATGAAAATCCCGCCATATTTGAGATTATAATTCTTTCCTCTGGAGTTCCAAGAAAACAAAAACCCCTATTGCTTCATTGATATAGCTTTCTTAACTATACCTTTCTTTGCCGTGAGCTGGCCATTCATACTTTCTACTGCCTTACAGCTTAGTGTATCAACTATCCCATTGTTTTTTCCAAATGACACAAGATACCATTGTTCTAATAATTTAATAGTTCAAGCCACCTTCGATACCTCAGATTTAAGTCATTCGGCTTAAAATATAGTACATTTTCTTATGAACAGTATATATGTCAGCAGGAATCCCTTACAAATAGTGACACCATAACTGTAACGCAATATCGCGGCCGCTAGTTCAGGGTCATGTGTTTGGTAATAATTTGCTTTCTCATGTAGCCGCAACTGTCGTAAGGCATATGCTATTACCTTATCATGCTACATCAATACACATCCGAGACCAACCCCGGAAGCATTACCATACATTGCATAACATTCTTATGCCTTCGGGAGGCACTTAAAACTGATGTGGAAGTTACTTTATCTTTCAACTCTTGGAAACTCTTCTCACATGCATCATTCTACTGGAACTTGATTGCCTTGTATATAAGCTTTGCTAAGGGTGTAGGGATAGAATAAAATCCTTCAACAATTCTCCGATAATAATCAACCAACCCAAGAAAACGATGGATCTCTATAAGCATCGTAGGCCTTAGCCAATTGTTCACCATTTCTATTTTTTTGTATAACAACCTTTATCTTTTCATCCTATACAATGCATGGTCCTCTTGTGATTTTGAATACCATCACCAAACATGGTCACACACACCTTGAAAAGTGTTTTGAACAACCTATTCATTTCACCCATAACAACTATAGGTGCTTTCACTAGCCCAATTGACATACTAGGAATTCATAATAACCATACCATATTTGTAATGTTGTCTTGGGTATATCATCATCATTCTCTCTTCTTTTTTTTTCGTCTTCATTCGTTCATCATTTCATCATTCATTTCGCCCCTTTTTTTTTTAATCCCATAACTACTCAAACAAATTATCAACTCTTGGGAGGGAATATTTATTCGTAATTGTCATCTTATTCAGTTGCCAATAATTGACACACATTCTCAACGTACTGTCTTTCTTTTGTACAATTAACGCTGGTGCACCCCAAGGGAACATACTAAGTCTTATGAATCCCTTGTTCATCCCGTCTTTTAACATTTTTTTTTTTGAATTCCCATAACTTTGTCGGGGCCATACTATATGAAGAATATAAAAATAGGCTAAGTACCTGATGTCACAGTAATACCAGCTCATACATCGGGGAATTCATTTACCACCAGAACTGATTGAAGAGTTGTTGGCTTCATATCAGTATCTTTCACTCTTATCGAGTGACGTGTGTATCCCTTAGAGTATCCTTTTACTTGCTTTACTATGGGGAACAACTTTTTCCTCTTAGTGCCCCCACATTTCTTCTTTTGGGGAAAACGACAATTTAACTTCTTAGTTCGGCAATCTACTATGGCACAATCCCTTTATAACATTAAAATCCACTATTTCCAGCTCAATAAGATCAACCGGTGTCTCATGACCACAAACAATTACTATGCACTTAAGATATACTCTGTTAACTATCATAGATTCACCGACTGATGTATAGACTTCAAGTGACATAACTTGTAATTCTGGTGTTCATTTGAATTTTCAGCAATTAATAAAATAACATATGCTAGTGTCGAATATGGGTCAATCAATACGTGTACGGTAGCTGTAGCTACCTCAAGAGAAGCCTCATTTTGTCGCCCGACATACCACACCAATAACAAATATTCAGCCCAAACTGACATATCCTTTTCTGTTGCCTCTGAGCTTTCATTATCTGTGAAAAAACCCTGTATTCTGACTATATCAATATCTCTTTTCAAGATCGCAATGGTACAATCCATCTGTCCATATCCCGATGCATTCTATCGGTCATAATGGTTACCACTTTTGGAGTATACCTAGCCACAGATTTAAACCGAAGATTGTACTTTCTGACACTCATAGTTCTTTAGCAATACTTTAGCAATTGATCCACATAAGCTTTTCGGACCTCATATGAGAGGTACTAGTCAAGGAATATCGTTTCACATTCCTCCCAACTAGATGAAAATACATCAATACACAGTCACATGCATAACATCTAGAACCCTTTTTGTTTTAGTTTATAGAGTCCTGTGGGTCTTCATTCAGATTCGACCCGATGAACGTGGGAGGGTTTAATTTCCAAAAAATCTTATGTGTGGCGACTAGCTACCCTAGCCATACCACCATTACTCATTATTGGGCCAGCTTACCCATGACATTTCATAACAACTATCTGAGTCAACATATACACTACATTTCTTAAATCCTGTTCAGTGGCATTTATAGGTGGTTCTGCGGATACTTCTCTACCTTTTGGCTAAGAGAAACCCGTATAACAAATTCCATGTCAGCTCCACCTTGACTACCTTGGTCATGTGGTGATTTACTCATTTCTACTTCGGCAGGCATATCAACCTGCTCACCTTTGTCTTTATCTTGTCTGATACTCAGCATTTGACTATACAAAAGAAAACCAATGTCAATATGTACATATGTGTCCACCTACAACTTTGACTCTATTGCACGATCTAGAAGTGAAGAAAGGAAACAACTCCTAAATATCCCGTAGCCTCCTGCTTATCAATGTGGCGCGCAACACATCAATAAGCAAGACTCTACTCAGACACGGCTTTGTAGACACCCTTAGGACAACCTGCTCTGATACCACTTTTGTCATGCCCCAAAATCCCACGAGGCAGACTGTCACACGAAGCCGATGAGCCCTGAGAGAACCAATCTTTGCTCATGTCTATTCATATGCATGTCTACGTATGAATATCATTCTATCCCATGTAGTTAAATGTCAATGGCGGAAGTTATGGCAACATGTACAATATATGAAACTTGGCCGTTAGGGCCATCACACCAAAGTGAACGTACATATCTTACGGAGTCGGGACACTACCCCGCTCTATACTCATATACAATACCAACCAAATATGCATAATGACTCAGAAAGCCCTGAAGCAACTAGAGCTCACGAACGACCCGCAAATGATCTGCAACCTACTGTGGAGGTCTACTAGCACCTGTGCCTGCAGCAAGTAAGGTAATTCCCCCAAAGGGGGGTCAGTACGAAGAATGTATTGAGTATGCAAGGCCATATGAAACTGTATGACATATAAGAACTTTAATAGAATCAAGTACAAGTGAATGCATCATATAGATAAATTACCATAATGTATACGTGTGGGATCATGTGTATTGCTTCTTTACTTTACTTTACTTTACTTTACTTCATCCTCAATTGTCAAACATGTGCTTATCTTTCATATAATGCCCGAGCCCAACTGATCAGTGGGAGAATAACATCATAATCGGGATCGCCTCTAGCTAGGTTTTCACCCCTTCGAGTTGCCACCCGTACTCAATATCCATTCGAGATCGCCTCTAGCTAGGCTTACGCCCCTTCGAGTTGCCACCCGTACTCAACAAGTGTTCATTACTTTAATTCTTTTGTTATGAGATTTGTACATTAGTGATTAAAATGTTATGGGAACTTTGGAACATTATTGGAACATTAACCAATGAACATGAGTCATGTGAATCACAATTGATCAATGAATAATGAACATGTGAGTAACAATGATTAATAACCGGAAATGGAATACCTTTGGACATTTCGGAATGAAACAAGTATAATAAGGTGACACTATGTGCTGCAGAAGGATATGGGAAGAGTAACCATACATACCTTTACTTCCAAGTACGAATACGCAAGCCTATGTATGAACACAATAGTCCTTCTTCTTCCTTACGTCTTACTCTACAATACAAGTTCATACCGGAACTTACATTAGCAACTAGTAACTAAACAGGCATACAAGACGACAACGAACTATGTGACCACCATATCACGTCACGTCAACCCCTTACAATACCCTCCGCTGCATTTCCATATCAACAACACCATAACATTACACACATTGACCAAAATATCATACATTGAAAGTATTTCACCCATACTTACCCTTTACACATTTCTCTTTATCATTCCGTCGTAGTTATTCCTTTATAAAAACATATAAACAACCATACATACTTAACATAGTCCAACACACCTCCATACGACACTTTAAATTTATTAAAATGACATTACAAGTTGATAATTACATCCAAAAAGAGTATCGGGGTCTCCGGGGAACAAAGGGATACGAAAATAAACAAAACAAAATTCTGGGCTGACCTTCGCAGCCACCTGCGCCCGAAGGTCAGACACCTATTCCTGTAGATGGCCTTTGGCAGCATCCATATCCATCTGCATTGGCATCTGCGCCCGCAGATGCCCTCGTCTGCGGGGGCGGATGCCCGTTTTGGTCTGAAATGGTCTCTTTTGGGTCTTTTAATGCCATGAATGGTCCATGATCATAACCAAACATATTTGAACATATTTTTGATCATATTACACACCAACATTCAGCCATAGTCTCTCAAGACACATAACAACACCCAAAACCATATTTCACGGCCAATATGGCACCAAAACCATAACCAATTTTGCAATAACAATTCCAAACGTTATGTACAAAAATAAAACAAGTGAAGGCTATAGTCACATCTCCCATATCAATATTGAATCCATCAATTCACTTCGTTGAAGACTACAAGCCCCTTTTTCAAGTTCAAGTCACATAAAAGCAAGTCCATTAACAAAGAAGCAAAAGTGGATTTCTCAACACTTGTAGGCATAACCAACATGGTCCATGGAGCCTCTCATGCAGATAATATATTAAATCACAATAATAAACACTTAACAATACTTATCGGGAGATGATCTTGCTCAAAGAGGATAATAGCTTAGGGTTTGAGTGTAGAGACAAAACCCCATTTTTTTGTATGATAAGTGTAAAAATCTCATGTGTGCTTAAAATGAATAAAAATTCTGATTCCTTTGCCTTTATATAGTCCCTTAATGATCCTTATTTCACCAACCACTTGGTCCAATAATAAATGTCTACTTGGCCAAGATGAATGGGTCAAATTTTCCCTTTGGGCCATGTCCTTTATTTGATATTTGGGCCTCCATTGAGCCCAATGACACGTGCTTTGTTTAAGCCCAACAAGTAAATGCATAATTCCTCAGAAATCTCATGTTCAAATAAATCCATGCATGTTATGGGAATTAACTAGGTTCGGAAACATACGGGGTGTTACATTATGATCATGGACCATTTATGGCATTAAAAGACCCAAAAGAAACCATTTCGGACCAAAATGGGCATCCGCCCCCGCAGACGAGAGCATATGCGGGCGCAGATGCCAATGAAGATGGCATTGGATGCTGCCAAAGGCCATCTGTGGGCGCAGATGGCTGAACTGCGGGCGCAGGTGCCAACGCAGGGCATCCCAGAATGTGTTTTGATTGTTTTCATATCCCTTTGATCCCCGAAAGCCCCGATACCCTTTTGGGATATAGTTATCAACTTGTGATGTCGTTTTAGTGACTTTAAAGTATCATATGGAGGTGTGTTGGACTATGTTAAGTATGGATGATTGTTCATATGTTGTTATAAAGGAATAACTACGACGGAATGATAAAGAGAAATGTGTAAAAGGTAAGTATGGGTGAAATGCTATCAATGTATGATATTTTGGTCAATGTGTGTAATGTTATGGTGTTGTTGATATGGAAATGCAGCGGAGGGTATTGTAAGGGGGAGATGTGACGTTATATGGTGGTCACATAGTTCGTTGTCGGCTTGTACGCCTATTTAGTGACTAGTTGCTAATGTAAGTTCCGGTTGTGTACTTGTGTGTAGAATAGACGTAAAGGGAAAGCTGAAGTGTTGTATTAAAGAGTAAGATTGTGTATCCATATTGAGAACATAAGGTATGTAAGGTTACTCTTTCGTATCCTTCTGCAGCATATGGTCTATAATGACACGGTACTTATTTCATTTCGAAATTTCCAAAGGTATTTCAATTCAAGTTGCCATATCATATTCCTTATAGGGTCAATGGTGATTCTCATGGTTCATGGCCATTGGTTAATGTTTCAAAGTTCCAATAATGTTTAGTTACATGTCTCTTACTCGCTGATTATTGTTCCAAAGTTTACAACAATGTTAGAGCTACAAAAGTGTCAATCTCTCATAAGCTAAGGGTACCCTATTTCCGGGTTTTAATTATGCTTCTTCACATGTTCTTTATGCTTTTATCAAATGCCATTCACATGTCTCATATACATTGACTATTTCCCAAAATTCCATGGTTCCAACAATGGTATATTCCAAAGCTCAAAGTGATGTTACCACTATCATTGTACCAACCTCTTTGTAATAATCTCTCATAAGCAAAAGTACTAATCTCTCACAAGTAAAAGTATCAATCTCAAGAGTAAAGAATTAAAGTAATGAACACTTGTTGAGAATGGGTGGCAACCCAAAGGGGCATAAGCCTAGCTAAGGGCGATCCCGAATGATTATTGGATACAGGGGGCAGCTCAAAGGGGCATAAGCCTAGCTAGAGACGAACCTTCTTTATTGATTTATGGGTGGCAGCTCAAAGGGGCATAAGCCTAGCTAGAGACGATCCCAATGTTATTTCCCACTGATCAGTTGGGCCCTGGAATGCACGATTGATGATCACATGGATGATGAAGAAGTAAAGTAAAGTGAAATGAAGTAAAGAAAGTAATACACATGATCCCACATATATACACTATAGTAGTTTATTCATGTAACATGTTCACTTGTACTTGGTTGCATCAAAGTTCTTACACATCATGTAATTATCTATTGCCTTACATACTCAGTACATTCTTCGTACTAACCCCTCTTGGGGACTTACCTTACATGTTGCAGGTGCAGGCATTAGTAGACCTCTTCAGTAAGCTGCGGATCGTATACAGGTCTCTGGTGAGCTCCAGTTGCTTCGGGGCTTCCCAAGTCACATGTGATCACTAGGTTTTGGTATTATGTAAATAATGTATATACATGGTCATGTATCTGTAGAGGCTTTGTAGACAGTTGTGGGAAGGCAAATGTAGGAGGTGTAGGTCCATGATGACTTGACGGCCCTGTCGGCCAAGTTTCACATATGTATATATATTGAGCACCTGTTTCATGAATTTTGTTATTAGCATGATAAGTTCTTACGTGATAATGGTATTTCTTATGGCATACATATGAAAGAACATAAGAAAAGATTGGTTCTCTCGGGCCTTATCGGCTTCGGGTGCCAATCACGCCTCGTTGGGATTCGGGGCGTGACAAAAGTGGTATCAGAGCCAGGTTGTCCTAAGGGTGTCTACAAAGCCGTGTCTGAGTAGAGTATTGCTTATGGATGTGTTGTGCGCCATATTTATAAGTAGGAGGCTACGGGACATTTTGGAGTTGTTTCACTTCTTCACTTCTAGATCGTGCAATAGAGCCAAAGTTGTAGGTGGACGTATATGTATGCATTGACATTTGTTTTCTTTTGCATGGTCAAAAGCTGATTATCAAACAGGATAAGAGCAAAGGTAAGTAGGTTGATATGCCTGCCGAAGAAGAAATGAGTAAATGCCCACCTGACCAAGCTAGTCAAGGTGGTAGCTATTATGACCAATAGAGTGCATCAGTATGTGGATAGATGAACTGTACTATTGTGTCCTTGTAAAGAGATATGGATATATCCAGAATACAGGAAAGACAAAAATATTTGAAGAAGGGTCGCCAAAGAGGGCTAGACCTATGGGACAGTTCATGGCATCCCAAGGAAAATTTAGATCTCAGGTGTTTTATCTCGACCCCAAGGGTTTGGAGACAATCGATTGGGGTAGAGAAGTAAGATTCAGGATTCATGGGCAATAGGGTACCAAGCACAAGAACGTAGAAAATAGAAACCAACCGAATTCTCCTCGTCAGCCCTGTTAGTGCTGCGAAAATTATCATCTAGGTGAATGTTAGTTGGGGCCGAATGTTTGTTATTGGTGTGGTATGTCGGGCCATAAAATGAGGCTTCTCCTGATGTAGCTACAAGTACTGTATACGTATTGATTGACTCATTGAGCGTAGGTTATTTCATTAATTGCTGAAATGTTAAAAGGACACCAGAATTACCAGTTATGTCACATGAAGTCTATACATCAGTTGGTGAATCTATTGTATCTAAAGGAGTATATCACAAGTGCATAGTAATTATTTGTGGTCATGAGACACGGGTTGATATTATCTTATTGAGCTGGAAATGGTGGAATTTTTATGTTATAAAGGGATTGTGTCATAATAGATTGTAGAACTAGCCATTTTCCCCAAAGGAATGCTTTTGAATGGCCAGGGAAATGTGAGGGCACCAAGAGGAGAATTAATTCCCCGTCTTAAAGAAAAGAAAAGGATACTCTAAGGGATACAAATGTCATTTAGTAAGAGTGAAAGATACCGATGAAAGATACCGATGTGATGCCACCAACTCTTCAATCAGTTCTGGTGGTAAATAAATTCCTCGATGTATGAGCTGGTATTAGTATGATGTCAAGTACTCAACCTATTTTATTTCCTTATATAGCATGGCCCCGGCAAAGTTATGGGAATTGGAAAAAAAAAAGGGGGAGAGGAAGAAAACAGAAAACGTTAAAAGACGTGATGAACAAGGGATTCATAAGACCTAGTATGTTCTCTTGGGATGCACCAGTGTTAAATGTACAAAAGAAAGACAGTACGTTGAGAATGTGTGTCGACTATCGACAAATGAATAAGATGACAATTACGAATAAATATTCCCTCCCCAGAGTTAATCATTTGTTTGATTAGTTATGGGGTTAGAAAAAAAATAGGGGAAATGAATGATGAAAAGATGAAACGAATGATGAAGAAATGAAACAAAAAAATAAATAAATGATGATATACCCAAGACAACATTACAAACATGGTATGGTTATTATGAATTCCTAGTATGTCAATTGGGCTAGTGAATGCACCTATAGTTGTTATGGGTAAAATGAATAGGGTGTTCAAAAGCCCTTTCAAGGTGTGTGTGACCATGTTTGGTGATGGTATTCAAAATCACAAGAGGACCATGCATTTTATAGGATGAAGAGATGAAAGTTGTTACACAAAAGATAGAAATGATGAACAATTGGCTAAGGCCTACGATGCTTACAGAGATCCATTGTTTTCTTGGGTTGGTTGATTATTATAGGAGAATTGTTGAAGGATTTTATTCTATCCCTACAGCCTTAGCAAAGCTTATATATACAAGGCAATAAAGTTCCAGTAGAATGATGCAGGTGAGAAGAGTTTCCAGGAGTTGAAAGATAAAGTAACTTCAACGCCAGTTTTAAGTGCCTCCCGAAGGCATAAGAATGTTATGCAATGTATGGTAATGTTTCCGGGTTGGCCTCGGATGTGTATTGACGTAACATGATAAGGTAATAGCATATGCCTCACGACAGTTACGACCACATGAGGAAACAAATTATTACCAAACACATGACCCTGAACTAGCAGCTGAGATATTGCTTTACAGTTATGGTGTCACTATTTGTAAGGGATTCATGCTGACATATATACTGTTCATAAGAAAATGTACTCTATTTTAAGCCGAAGGACTTAAATATGAGGTAGAGAAGGTGGCTTGAATTATTAAAAGATTAGGACATTGGTATCTTATATCATTCGGGAAAAGCAAATGGTAGTTGATACATTAAGCTGCAAGGTAGTAAAAAGTAGGAATGGCCAATTCACGGAAAAGAAAGGTATAGTTAAGAAATCTATATCAATGAAGCAATAGGGGTTTCTATTTTCTTAGAACTCCTGATGAAAGAATTATAGTGTCAAATATGGTGGGATTTTCATTGACATCTGAAATAAAGGAAAAAGCAATATGTAAGTTATAGTTTTTGTTCAATTGAAAAAAAATGTATAGCAGAGTGCGACAAAGATATTTGAACAAACACAAAGGGGAGTATTTTAACGCCAATATAAACTGTGTATATTGGGTATAGACGAGTTAAGGAAATGAATTATGACAGAAGAACATCGTTCATGGTATTTTATTCATTCGGAAGCAATCAAAATATACCATGGTTTAGCAGAGATGTCTTAGTAAGGTTACATGAAAAACACATTGTGGAACTTATAGCTCAATGTCCAAGCAGTCACAGATTAACAGTATGGCATTAGAGGTCTATATGTTTTATGCAATGTATTACCCTTTCAGATTGGAAGTGGAACATGAGTGATGTAGATTAATCACAGGGTTACCCCGTACACTACGAAAGTTGATTCCATATAGGTGATAGTTGATAGGCTCACCGAGCCAGCGTATTTCCTACTAGTTAGGACCACCGATAGAGCTGAACATTATACAAAGTTGTATGTTACAGAGATAGTACGATTACATGGGATTCCACTCACTATTATATCCTACAAGAGAGCTCACTTTATTGCACAGTGTCGGGAGTCTTTTCAGTAAAGCATGGGTACACAGGTAGATGTAAGTACGGCTTTTCATCCTCAGATGGATGGGCAAACAGAACGTATTATATGAACATTTAAAGTTAAGCCACGAGTTTGTACATTGGAATTTAAAAGGTAGTTGGGATGAACATCTATCGTTTATTGAAATTGTTTACAATAAAAGTATCAAAAGTCACCTTACGAAGCTTTATATGAAAAAAATATATAGATCATCAATTGGATGGGTTACAACTGATGAAATTTACTTTACATGGGTTAGATTTTGTTCACCAAGTTATAGAAAAAGTGAAGGTGATATAACAACAGCTACACATGGTCCGAGGTCGATACAAATTACATGTCAATATTCGAGGAAAAGAATGGAAATGTGTCATAGAAGATTAGGTATTTTATACAGTGTCACCAATGGAAAAAGATATTGAGATTCGGAAAGAAAGAGGAGTTGTCCAACGACGCGGGCAAATTGAGTATCTATTAACACCAGTCCAAGAACTCTTCCCAGTTCATTCAGTAGTTTATATTCGATGCTTTGAATGTGTATGGGAGATTATCACCTATTAGTGCCAGTGGAAAGGTACAAATTACAGGGGATCTCACATACGAAAGTAGATTGGCAAGTGGCGTAATTAAGTGATGTGGGAGTAGCTTCCGTAAAGGCACTATTGGAGAAATTTGTACATAGAGGAATCACATGGGAAACCGAAGGAATGATGAAATCTAAGGTACTCGTATTTGTTGTAAACAAAAGAGAAAGTTTAAGGTGTGGAAGTGGAGAAATAATAAGTAATTATCTATGAGCATTATGAGTGTATATGATAACACATGATCCTAGACTTACAGTTGTTACGATGAGACAATGCTACTAACATTCCAGGACGAATGTTTCTAAGGGGGGAAGAATGTAACACTCCGTATATTTTTGAACCTAGTTAATTCCCATACCATGCATGGGATTATTTGAACATGAGATTTTTGAGGAATTATGCATTTACTTGTTGGGCCTAAACAAAGCATGTGTCATTGGGCCCTTAAGTGAGGCCCATATATATATATATATATATAATGAGAAAGACATGGCCCAAAAGGGTTTTATTTTGACCCATTATTCCAATGTAATCCATTTGACCAAATCAAAATTTCATTAAATTCCAAGTAAAAGATAATGGAGACATGAGGGATTATATAAAGTA
The DNA here is from genome assembly GCA_031232105.1 of Capsicum rhomboideum. Taxonomy (NCBI): domain Eukaryota; kingdom Viridiplantae; phylum Streptophyta; class Magnoliopsida; order Solanales; family Solanaceae; genus Capsicum; species Capsicum rhomboideum. The sequence continues at coordinate 19,616,392 of CP124719.1, read as the reverse complement.
AAAAAATCAGATTTTTATACCATTGGCCTCTCATCACATTTCTAGAATTTTCCAACATTTTCTCCTTTGCACTCAAGAACCCTAAATCACTCTTTGGGCCAAGATCATCAATTAGCAAAACATGGTAAGTGTTTATTATGATGGATTGATATATTTTATGCATAATACATGGTGTATATTATGTTGGTTATGTTGGTGGATCATGGAGAAGTTCACAATAAGTGAAGGGTACATGTTGCTAAATCGGAGGGTGATTTGTCTTGTAAACTTGTATATGCTCTTGTGGTATTGAAGGAAAAGAACTTGGTGGAATAAATATTTACATGTGAGGTGTGTTTATGGTATTACTTTGTTTAACCCTTGTGTATAACGTTTGGAATTGTTATTGCCAAATTGGTTGTGCTTTTGGTGCCGTATTGGCCGTGAAATGTGGTTTTGGGTGTTGTTATGTGTGTTGGGAGATTATGGCTGAATGTGGGTATTTAAGATGATCAAAAATATGTTCAAATATGTTTGGTTATGATCATGGACCATTTATGGCATTAAAAGACCCAAAAGAAATCATTTCGGACCAAAACGGGCATCCGCCCCCGCAGACGAGGTCATCTGCAGGTGCAGATGCCAACGCAGATGGCACTGGATGCTGCCAAAGGCCATCTGCGGGCACATGTGGATGAACTGCGGGCGCATTTTAAAACGTAGGTCAGCCCAGAATTGTTTTTTGATTGTTTTCGTATCCCTTTGATCCCCGAAAGCCCCGATACCCTTTTGGGATATAATTATCAACTTGTGATGTCATTTTAGTGACTTTAAAGTATCGTATGGAGGTGTGTTCAACTATGTTAAGTATGGATTATTGTTCATATGTTGTTATAAAGGAATAACTATGACGGAATGATAAAGAGAAATGTGTAAAAGGTAAGTATGGGTGAAATCCTATCAATGTATGATATTTTGGTCAATGTGTGTAATGTTATGGTGTTGTTGATATGGAAATGCAGCGGAGGGTATTGTAAGGGGGTGATGTGACATTATATGGCGGTCACATAGTTTGTTGTCGTCTTGTACGCCTATTTAGAGACTAGTTGCTATTGTAAGTTCCGGTTGTGTACTTGTGTGTAGAATAGACGTAAAGGGAAAGCTGAAGTGTTGTATTAAAGAGTAAGATTGCGTATACATATTGAGAACATAAGGTATGTAAGGTTACTCTTTCGTATCCTTCTGCAGCATATGGTCTATAATGACATGGTACTTATTTCATTTCAAAATGTCCAAAGGTATTTCAATTCAAGTTGCCATATCATATTCCTTATAGGGTCAATGGTGATTCTCATGGTTCATGGCCATTGGTTAATGTTTCAAAGTTCCAATAATGTTTAGTTACATGTCTCTTACTCGCTGATTATTGTTCCAAAGTTTACAACAATGTTAGAGCTACAAAAGTGTCAATCTCTCATAAGCTAAGGGTACCCTATTTCCGGGTTTTAATTATGCTTCTTCACATGTTCTTTATGCTTTTATCAAATGCCATTCACATGTCTCATATACATTGACTATTTCCCAAAATTCCATGGTTCCAACAATGGTATGTTCCAAAGCTCAAAGTGATGTTACCACTATCATTGTACCAACCTCTTTGTAATAATTTCTCATAAGCAAAAGTACCAATCTCTCACAAGTAAAAGTATCAATCTCAAGAGTAAAGAATTAAAGTAATGAACACTTGTTGAGAACGGGTGGAAACCCAAAGGGGCATAAGCCTAGCTAGGGGCGATCCCGAATGATTATTGGATACAGGGGGCAGCTCAAAGGGGCATAAGCCTAGCTAGAGACGAACCTGCTTTATTGATTTATGGGTGGCAGCTCAAAGGGGCATAAGCCTAGCTAGAGACGATCCCAATGTTATTTCCCACTGATCAGTTGGGCCCTGGAATGCATAGTTGATGATCACATGGATGATGAAGAAGTAAAGTAAAGTGAAATGAAGTAAAGAAAGTAATACACATGATCCCACATGTATACACTATAGTAGTTTATTCATGTAACATGTTCACTTGTACTTGGTTGCATCAAAGTTCTTACACATCATGTAATTATCTATTGCCTTACATACTCAGTACATTTTTCGTACTAACCCCTCTTGGGGACATACCTTACATGTTGCACGTGCATGCATTAGTAGACCTCTTCAGTAAGCTGCGGATCGTATACAGGTCTCTGGTGAGCTCCAGTTGCTTCGGGGCTTCCCAAGTCACATGTGATCACTAGGTTTTGGTATTATGTAAATAATGTATAGACATGGTCATGTATCTGTAGAGTCTTTGTAGACAGTTGTGGGAAGGCAAATGTAGGAGGTGTAGGTCCATGATGACTTGACAGCCCTGTCGGCCAAGTTTCACATATGTATATATATTGAGCACATGTTTCATGAATTTTGTTATTAGCATGATAATTTCTTACGTGATAATGGTATTTCTTATGGTATACATATGAACGAACATAAGCAAAGATTTGTTCTCTCGGGCCTTATCGGCTTCGGGTGCCAATCACACCTCGTTGGGATTCGGGGCGTGACATCAAATCCGAATCCAATACGAATTTAACAAATGATTTAATCCCAAGCTTCTTGGTTTAATAAAATTGAACAAATATTTTTCAAATAATTTATTTTAAGAACAACTTACCTTTAAGTCAAGACTTTATATTTATCCATTTCGAATTAATTCCCAGGATAGTTCTTGATTAAAATTTAATTTTATAAATTAATTATTTAAGCAACTAAAATTCTACGACCTCGTATACAATAATATGAAAATGTATAATTCATCACTTAAATGGAAGTTTTAACTCAAATAAATATTTTAGGAAGCGTTCATTTCGGATGAAACAAATATTTCAATTTTATTTAAAACCGAAGAAACTCAGGATTAAATTTAGTTGTGGAGGGAAAAAATTTGGTGTCAACAGTGACTTTTCCAATAAGTTGTGACTTTTTTGAGAAGGCACAATAAGCACCACTTTATACTACCTTTTCGTTGTCTATAAATGCAGAGGACTAGCCTCAGTTTTCAGGATCGAATTTTCTGAGGTTCTTCTGCATAGTTTCTTACAAATTAATAAATATGGAGTCTTTGTGTAATTTGTTGCCGTTCTTTGCATTCGATGAAGTCTTTGGCGTTTGAGGTACTACTACTCCATATATATGTATATATGTTTATGCTAGGAGGAAGTAATCCAAAACCTCGGGTACAATGAGGGGATTAAATTCCTTAAGTACACACAAATAAATTGTGGACTCGAATATTTTAACTAAGTTCTTTGTTTTTTTTGTCTTTTCATTTTTATTTTTCTGGTTTACTATTTTGAACACAGGTACTAACGGATATGACCTAAAAGGCTACAACAATAGATACTCTCCTCAGACGTCAGTCGATCCATTTTTTTTTCATTTTTTTTTCTCCACATTTTTCAAGAAAATATTATGTAAAAAAATAATTTGATTAAATTATTTTTATTTATTTCTTAATTTTAATGATATACTTTCTTTTCACCATAGTAATTAAGCTTTTTACAGATTTATTGGATACGAGTAAGGAAGGAAACTAATAATTCGTTAGATTTTAATTTCTTAAAATGATCTTTTAATAAGTTATTTTTAATAATCATGACAACTAAAATGAACTGAAGGAAACAACTATTTGTACTTTTTTTTGCTTAAAACATTGGAATATTATATTACACTAATATGCATCATTACGCCCCGGGTGACCAGACATGCTGTTGGCATTGTTTATACTATAATTAAATATATCATTAAGCCTATTCTAGATACAAAATGGCTTTGATAGCCTAATAAAAAGAATTCCAACTTTGTCTTCGTGCAACTTCTCTAGAGTAAACATAGGTATCAAAGTCACAAAATTTTCATGATGTTGTAGATGAGGTCCTTCCTTTGCCAACAGACCCGCAACCTAGCTAGTTTTGCTCCATGAAATTATGCTTCATTTGGGGATTTCCCAGCCTCCGGAATAATTCTCTGCAATCAAAGATTAAGTTAGCAAGGATATAGTCATGTCCACTTTTAAAAAGATTGATTACTTCCATAGAGGCTATTGGCACTTCTAGGGGTGCTAAGTTGTAATCACGAGCAAGTTTTAGGTCACTGATGCGTGCTTGCAATTCTTCTTTTGTGTTTGTAGTGTTGTGTAGGTTTCCCGAGAAACCAACTATCCAGTTGTCGTGCTTGTCTCTGATCAAACCCCCATACCTCCATGACATAGGTTTCCTATATATATATATATTTACTAGGTAATTTACCCACGCTTCGGACGGTGAGAAACTACCTCATTAGTTTACTTATAATCATTCGACAATATCTGTTTACCTTTTATATTTTTTACACAAATGGAAATTTTTTGTCTCCACTTTCTGGAAATTTGTCCTAGAAATTACATGATTTATATTGTAATTATTTAAATTACTATTCATACATACATCCATTATGAAGTTACTTATAGTGGAAGGTCAACATCATAAGTACTACTTATCTGTAATTTTTCTATTGTTATGGATTCATGATTTTGTGGATTATGGATGCCAAAGAATTCCTAAAATGTTGTTATGCATCCCATATGGGTGTAACATCTTTTTTGGTGAGGCCGAACAACATAGATATAAGTTACTACTCACATGGTTAAAATTTAAGTGAACTTGTTTGAATGAATATAGAGTTTAATGTGATGACTCACCACATAATCACGCCACTTAGGCACCACGTGGCACAAAGTTGTCCATGTGGATGGCTTACATGGAAAGGAGACTATTTCTTGGTGGAACAATCTAGAGACATAAAGAGAGTTTCATTAGAAGACCTTAGAATTCTATAAAATTGCATGGAAGGTCCTTGGAACATTCTAGTTGTGTAGAGAATTCTAGAATAGGGACTTGTATATAATTTATATTTATACTTCAACCCTTATATGAGTAGTATAAATAGAGGGGTATTTATTTGTAAAATTATTAAGAAAATATTCAAGTCCTCTCTAATATAAATTTTCCTAGTAATTCTCTTGTATTCTTTCTATCATTCTCTTAGCGATTCCTAGTGTCTTAGGCTGACTTGGCATAGCGAGATCGTGAACAAGTCGTGCAAGAACGTGAGTGAATTATAAAGTGTCACACATGTGCTTAGTTGAAGAATAAGGATGTGACAACGTGGTATTAGAGCAAGATTGTAACTAAGGAAATGACAAATGATGGAGAATTCAATACTGCTAAAACCTTGTCCAACGTAACTCAGGATGTCATTGGCAAGAAGGTATCTAACAAGAAGAGGAATGTTGTCAATAAGAGAAACAAGGCACTGCCCAAGGTTGTGTCAAGTGAAGGCTTACATCCAAGGAACTATCTACCACGGAGGAGAGCGAGACTGAAGTAGAGGTCCTTCCCGAGGTCGTCTCAATTGATAATAAGTAGGTTATGAAAGTTAACACACGGATAGACTTCATCGACATCTTTGGCCAACGTTTGGGAAAAGTGGAAGGCAACCTTGATGTTCTTGAAGGGCATACTCTTGAAGAGATTATAATGACCTGATTTGTGAAATTTTACTTTTTATGTGATTTGACTATTTTGCCCTTCCCCGTAGTTGCTACATGTGGTTTCTGATTCCTTCAGGAAGGTTTTGGAAGAGTTTGAGGTTTTTAGAGGCTTTAAAAGTCTTAGAGTTAACTTTGGTCAACACTTGATGTTCTGAGTTCTAGATGGAGATTTGGATAGTTCCATTAGATCTGGAATGTCTAATTTGGGTTATTAGCGGGGTTGGTTTGGGTTTGAAACTTTTATTTTGCATTTCGACCCTTAATTTGAAAATTTGTGAAAAAAGGGTCCCGGGGGTTAATTTATTGAAAATGATCCTTTTTCAAAAATACGACCTCGCCTTTTAGTCGAAAACGTCAAAAATAGCCTAGTAAAATATATGGTTTATTTCTATGGGGTCCCAAACGAATCCCAAGGGTCTGTTTGGAAAAATTTCAACTTGCCAAAACTCAGCACTTTGTTGATATCTGGCGCGAATGCGAGGGTTTGGGTCATGGACCTTCGCGAACGCGAAGGCCTGGCCACGAACACTAAGGTCATTTATTGGCTTATCCAATGTTGACCCTTGTGAACGTGAATGGTAGACAGCATTCACGAGGTACTATTCACAAAATAGTATAAATAACTCAAAATCGTGATTTTACTCTATTTTTGGACCACCAAGCTTCGAGAAAGACAATTTTTGAGGGTTTCTTCATCGTTTTTTTCATGGTAACCTCTAAACACATATTTAATTTATTTTCCATTGGTTATGTCTTCTAAAATACCTAATAATCTCAATTTTGAAATGGATTTTTGAGGTTTTTATTGGTGAAACTTAAAAATGATTTTTCTTCAATTTGGATCTTGTTTTTAACTCATTTTTGCTTTGTTTTTCAACTGAAGAATCCTATAACTTTGGGGAATTTTTTTATAAAAGAAAATTTTGGTTTTACCTCTCTCATTTTTGACCTCCTTTTTTGAGATCGTTTTGGATCCGTCTTAAGTATGATCAATATGGGTATTGTTAGCTTCCTTTTAATGCGTAGATGTTATATTTGTCTTTTTTAGTTGATTTTGAGACCGTTCAAAAGGGGAAAGCTCCATGTTGAAGGACTTTAGGCATGAATTTCATCGCTTCGAGGTAGGTTATGGTTTAACTTTCTTTAGATTGGGCTGGGTAGTTAATAAATAAGTAAAACATACTATGGGTTTGGGAAAATACCTATGAAAATGACATTTTGAGATTATTAATATTGTTGTGTGCCCATGTGGGGGCTTAAATTCTAGTTGTTGTTGACTTATGATATCATATATTATGTGTGGCCTGGGTGGGGGCTTTAGTTGACATCATTGGCCATATTTGTGTATTTATATGCTTTAAATCTTCATGTGATGCCTGTACGGGGACACTTAAATAGATACTATAGGCCTTATCGAGCATTTTTTGCCTTTATCACTAAAAAACACTTGAGTTATGGATTCATATGATATTAATGATGTCTTACATGCATATTCATTCCAATGGTGGCTAACTAGAACGGATATCATGAATTGTTGACATATTTAGTTGATTTCTGAGTTCACTTAGACACGTATTAAATGGATTGATTATCTTCACACTGATGTAATTGTGAGCATATCTTCCTCATTTCATGAATATACATTCATGAGATATCGACATCATTGAGAAACACTGAGTTTTGAAAGAAAATAGGAAACTTTTAAAATGCCTAGACCCAACGGCTGTGTTGGTCTGATAGATTGAGACATGAGATTAAGATTAATGGAAACTTTGAGATAGTATACGAGTTTCGAACCCCCATGGGTCCTATCTTGGGATCATTGAGGCTCGGTAGGGGTATACAGAAAGTTATACGATAACTTTCAAAATATTACATCATCATCATCATTGCATCCAAAATGTGTCATCTTCATGTTTCTTGGTGTTTACTCTATTTATGATTACTTCAATAATCATTTGTCTTTCCCCCTTTTACTTTCTGCTTTTATATTAAAACTGTTAGTGGAGAAGGTGTGAGCTACCATTTGGAAACTTTTCTATTTACAGGTGATGTGTTTATAGTATTTCTTTACTTATATTGTCTTCTATTTTGCTTAGTTGGCCTATGATTCCTAGTAAGTACATGGTCCATACTCACTCATACTATGCCCTTTTGGAACAAATCCTAGTACGAGTACGACACATGCTGGCTGATTTCATGTTGTTGAGTTAGTGATTTATTGAGGTACTGGATGCTCTAGGTTATCAAAGTTAACTCCAGGCCTTATCTTATCCATTATGATGTATTTATTTATCTGTGGGAGACAGACTTTATGTATTATTCAGATTCAATTATGGTTTTAGATGCTCTTGTACTTATGATACCAGGTTTTGGGATGGTTATGTATTTTGTTCAGACTTACATATTTATCTATGGTTAGGCCTAACTTCGTCTAAAAGTCTCTTCTTGTTGTATCATTATTACTGTTTTTCAATTTTCTTAATGTGTGGGAACTTGGATTACTTATTAAGGTTGGTTTAAGATAAGTGCCATCATGACCTCAACTTTTGGGTCCTGACAAATTGGTATTTGAGTGTTAGGTTCAGCGGTCTCCTAAGTGTAAGAGCAAGATGTCTAGTAGAGTCTCGCGGATAGTTACATAGACGTATGTATCTATCTTTGAGAGGCTATAAGATGTCTTTAGGAAAAGCTTCTCTAATTTGATTCCTTGTTGTACGGGTTGTTCATACCCAACATTCTAAACTTATATTCTATTCTTTTCTGCATAGATGGTGAGGAATAGGTCCAGGGATGCTAGGTGTTAGACCTCCAGTTTGATGGTTCGGGTGGCTCGGGCTTGGCTAAGGATTAACATGATCAACCTAGACAATACCAGATGGTGAGGGACAAAGTCAGATTTGCTTAAGGTCAGTCTGCCGGCATGGGCATGTCAGCATGGCATGGGCATTTCAGCATGGCATGGCGTGTGTCAGCATGGCATGGCAAGACATTAGTATTAGCGTGGATAAGGCATGACATGGGCTGAAAAGCTAAGGCGGATCAAGGCTAAGGTTGATTTAAGTTATGACAAGTCATGTTGCAGAGGCATGGCTAAGACATGGCAAGCTAGGCTAGACATGGCTGGGACCAGGCGGCTTGGGTGCTAACAAGGTAGTGACATAGGCGAGTGCACAGATACCCAGGGCCCTGGTGTGAAATTGGTACAAGACTACCCAAGATGTGCTATCACTGGGTGCGTGCCTTACACATAACAGCAGTTGGATAGTTACAACTACCCTGGACATATGGAAAAGCTTGGTTGCTGATGGAATTTAAATGTTGTATTCGAATTTTAAATTATCCTATCAGTTGGGAATGTCAACTGAATTAGGATAGGGTCATGTGCTGGATATGTGACTGCTATGTGGGTGACATGTGACAGAAATTGTGGCCTATAAATAGGCACAGGAAGGCTGTTTCAAAGGCCAGATTTGGCTGCGTTGGTCAGATTTTTATAAGGCTATTTTATGTGCTTCTTTTTGGCACGAGTTAAATACAAATTTAGGGATTCGTTCCTGTATATGCTTGTGTCTGTTTTAATTCGTAAGCCTAGGTAAACTAAGTGTTGAGTAAAAAAAGTACTGGCTGAAGTCATAGTTAGTATGGCTGCCACATCGGGTTCTAACAAACAGGTTGACCCTCTGCCAATTGGTATCAGAGCTTTGTGTTGCAGTAGATGGCGGTCCAATTTACAATGAATTACGTGAGAAATTTATAAATATGGAAACAGTGGTTGGCTTTATAGATGACATAAATGAACTGGTTGATGTCATGACTCAAATCTATGGCATTAACACAAAACTGTCAAGTTATCATGCTATTGTAGGCAGTCAATTGGCTGGTCTTATCACTCTTAGTGAAACTGTGGGTACATGAATTAAAGGTCTTTTTAAGGAAAATAAATATTTGAAGGTGGAGGTGGTGGTTCATAGCGTGGAAGCGAAGAACATGCCAAAATCAAAATTTCAAAACCAAAGTACTTTGATAGTGTTCGTGTTGCTAAGGAACTAAAAATTTTTTGTGGGACTTGGAGCAGTATTTTGCTACTGCCCATGTGCCTGCAACTGATAAGTTGACCGTGACAGTTCGCTATTTTAGGAACGATACAGTGCTGTCGTGGCTGTTGCGACCCAGCTATACACGCAAGTGTACGTGATCGTGCAAGTAATAAAGTGACTCCTTTTAAAGAGCCGGATATCGAACCCAAGGGACTTTCGTCAACAGAAATCAACTCTAGACGGAAAACTATAATTAAAAACTAGTGTTGCGAAAACTACAATAGATTTGGTGCTTAAAATTTAATGATTGCGGACTAAGAACTCCTATCTTCGCTACCGTAACTTTGGTTTTCGCAAATATGCTTGAAAAATCAATGAAAAGTAAATTACCAGGGCTAAGGAACCCTGAACATCATCTCTTGAGCATAATTGTTGCTGGTTTAAGCATTTTGAGTAGTTTATCGTGGTTATCGATCCCAAGGTTAATTTTAAAACTATATTCGTCTCCAAATTATAATTGTCTACTAGAACTTAGAAACCTACCTACATCCGTGAGTGGTGATAAGCTTAACCAATTCTAGAGCATTCAAGCTTTCTTCTTGTAATTGACCAAGTGTGGGTGGTTAGGTACCTCTCGGTCCTAACCACATGTCCATCCCTTAGAATTACTTCTCCGAGACAGACCACACTTCATATATTCAAGTTCTATCTCTCAGTTTCTCTCTCGAGCTCACTTCAAGACAAGAAATATATTCCAATAGTGATCAAACATCAAAATAATGAATTTTAGAATATATGAATAACCACTTTACAATAAACTCCAGCAAAAACCAGTACAATTAACCCAAGAGATTCATGTTCTTGGCCTTAACCCCAAGAATGAGGGATTTTAGCCACTCATAATGTTTATCAACATCCACAAGTAATAAATACTCTAAGAATTAATTAAAACTGAAAAGGAGAAGAATGGAACCTAATTTAGATGCACAAAAACGCCCCAAAATATTCTAAGGATGATGGAATGTGATACAATAACTCAAAAGCCCTATTTATAGACCCAAATCGAGGCAAAAATCGGCCAAAAATCGGCCCGGCGCGCCAAGCACTTAGGCAGATTTTACCTCAGCAAAAAGGTGCTCCTAGGCGGCGTGGCACGCTGGCCAGCGCGCCTGGGAACTGCCTAGGAAAGTGGAATTTTTTCCAAACGCAGCCTGGCACGCTGCCTAGCGCGCCAGGCCCCCTTTTTTGTAATTGTTTTGCTTTTGTCGACTTCTCTTCGCGGATTTGGATGGATTCTTCAAGATCAACTCTTTGGCTTGTCTCTTAGCTTTAGTATTCTTCACTCGTAGCTCTTCCAAGCCTCACTTTCCATGCCAAACATGCTCCAAAAAGTAACAAATTCAACCTACAAGAGTCTAATCATATTCGTTAGCACACTATCCCATTTTCCATCAAAAACTTATATAATACACAAGTATTGTTCTCAAAACTAAGGTAATCATGGGTTAAAGTCGCTAGTAAGGCATATAAATACGCCTTAAATCACCACCCTATACTTAAACCTTTATTGTTCCTCGAACAATTAATCACACTCAACTCCGGGCGACTTTAAACAATAGACACAAAATGAGCATTCTTGCACAGCTTACACAACCACATTTACAACTTATGCACCACATACTAGGATATTACTCAATTAAATAACAAGTTGAAACAACCTACCCTCACAAAACGACTTGCTAGTTGCAAATTCATGCGTGACACAATATTAATAGATCACCAAACTTCACTAACCATGTGCCCTCACAACAAGAGAATCACCCCTCAATTCTACAACGAAATTACTAACCGGGTGCATGAATGACAGTCACTCACTCTCAAAAAGAATTCTCAAGCAACACAAAGATGAACCATAGGCTTGCCCTTAGTGTAATACTTCACTAATGTTGAAATGTCAAAGCTTAAGATCAAGTAGGACTTTGTAGGGGTTGTAATGTAAGCACAAGGTCGGTTAGGAACTATTTGGTCAAGAATAGTGACTATCTTTCCTAAGCGCTTTACTCCACTACAAATTACATTCAGAGCACCTTCAACCGGCCTATTTTCCACTATTTTACCCCTTAACTTTAAACTAGCTTCAGCACACTTGATAAGGAATACTGTTATCACCCATTGATTCCAAAAACAATTTTTTTTTTTTTTTTTTTTTTTCTATAAACTCCACCAACATGCACAAACTTTTTCACACACCTATAGGTGACATGCTTGAGTCTTTAACTTAACTCTTTCCTTCTTCCAAACTCTTATACTCCTTCACCTCTTGATTTCCGAATTAAAGCGCTTAGGAGTTATTGGATCAAATTCTGGTTCACTGAAGGAAGAGGATTGAGCTACATGTAAAGCTATCAAGGAAAAGGCTAACGGCTCAACGGGGCTAACTAGGATTAAGCACAGAGGGTAGGTAAAGTAGGTCTAAAATATGGCTATCAAAGAAATGCCTATATCATCTCCTAAACTTAACATCTCTTATTTCGCTTTGCACACACCCCGGGCAAGTTCTAGACATCGTTATGCACATGGAATATAAAAAAAACTTACTCACACATGGCACATGTTCAGCTCAGCAGGTTCACATACAACCTCTGAAATCATGCATAAATTCAATATTAAGCAACTTAGCAAGTCAACTAAGTGAGAATTAGGCATCTCAACACTTGTTATTATATATCCGGGCATGTTTCACACGTGTAAGAACAATTGTATAGCAAGCAAGAACACCCGACATGACACTACATGACTAATTTGCTCTTAAGACGGTCGTCATCTATCCATCATAGAGCAAATCCCTTAGTCCTCTGACTAAGGCGACTCAAAAGTAATAAACCCCCAAAACAACACAAAATAACATCAAAAATCCAAAATTTAACAATTTTTTTTTTGTACGGTTCAAAGGGACTCTCCTTAGTAAAAGAACCAAAAACAAACGCTAGGGAACCCAAAATAAAAGCATACAACAGCACACATATACATACATACAGTGCTTAGTGACAAGGTGTTATTGAAGATTACTCCTCAAATCTGGAGGAAAATCAAAAGTAAGTCAATTCATCATGGGCTAATTTCAAAGTATGATGGACCCTTTGAAGTGATAGAAGGTGAGGGTGAAGTAGCTTACCAGTTGAATCTATCAGAAAGGCTAAAAATCTACCGTACTTTCCATGTGAGTTTCCTGAAGCCTTTTCATAAAGATGTTGAAGATCCAGCATGGTAGGCTATAAGACGTGCTTCACCTGTTGTGTGGCAGCAGTATGAAGATGAGATTGAGAAGATCTTGGGAAAGCAAAAAAAATTTGGGATAAGGCAAGAAGAATAGGCGAACAAAATTTCTGATTCAATGAAAGGGCAAGCAAGTGTGTGATGCTACTTGGGAGAAAGGGTCATCATTATAGAAGTTTGAAAACGAGGTCAATGCGTACTTAGATTCTACCTCGTCGAGCACGACGAGATTATTTGGTGGGGGACGTTTGTTAGACCTCCAGCTTGATGGTTTGGGTGGCTCGAGCTTTGTTAAGGATTTACATGATCAACCTAGCCAAGACCAACTAGTAAGGGCCAAAGTCAGATTTGCTTAAGGCCAGTCTGTCAGTATGGGCATGTCAGGATGGTATGGCGTGTGTCAGTAGGGCATGAAAAGACCTTGGTATTGGTGTTGCTAAGGCATGCAAGGCGTGGCTAAGGTATGACAAGGGCTGGCAAGCTAAGGCGAATTAAGGTTAAGGCTGATTTAAGCTATGGAAAGTCATGTTGTGGAGGCATGGCTAAGACATGGCAAGCTGGTCTAGACATGGTCGGGACCAGGCGACTTGACTGTTATCAAGGCAGTGACATGGGCGAGTGCACAGATGCCCAGGGCCCTGGTGTAAAATTGGCATAAGACTACCCAGGATGTACTGGCACTGGGTGTGTGCCTTGTATATAACAGCAGTTGGGCAGTTACAACCATCGGACATGTGGTAAAGCTTGGTTACTGATGGAATTTAAAATTTGTATTCTAAATTGAAATTATCCTATCAGCTGGGGATGTCAACTGAATTAGGATAAGGTCATGTGCTAGACATGTGACTGCATATAGCTAACATGTGATAGAAGTTGCCTAAAAATAGGCACAGGCAGGATGTCTCAAGGGCTAGATTTGGCTTTGTTGGTTACATTTTTTGAAGCCTATTTTATGTGTTTCTTTGTGGCATGAGTTAAAAACAAAGTTGGGGATTCATTCCTGTATATGATTTTGTCTATTTAAATTCATAAGCCTAGGAAAACTAAGTGTTGAGCAAAAAAATTAAGGGCTGAAGTCATAGTACATGTGGCTGCCTAATCCGGTTTGAACAAACAGGTTGACTCTCTGTCACTAGGGATGCTGAGCCGGCACCTGATATGGGAACCTCAGTTTGAGAATGATCCAGGGGTCATGGTCAACCCAGAGGTAGAGAATGGGCATGAGGAGCTTCCCCAGTTAGAGGACGTGCTAGGAAGGCCTCTATCGAGCCTGAGGTTGAGTATGCCAGAGATAACTATCAGACAAGAGGTGCAGGGCCAGCTCAGGTCCCATAAAGTTTTGTTGACACCCCTGTGCTTCAGGATTTATTGATTTTCCTTTGATTCATTTAGAGGGTGTTCGCTTGAGTGTACCTGGTATTCCTCAAACTTTGAGCGTCGTTCTGCCGTCTGTACCGGCATCTGTTTATAGTATTCCTACTTCTAGGGTACAACCATCATCTATGGTACCCCACGTGTAGATTCATTGCCTAGACGATTTACTATTACACCAGTTGCTTTGGGTACTGTGATGTCTTCTGATGATCAAAAAAGGTTTGAGAGGCTTATTCACTTTGCTCCTTCCAAGTTTAGTAGAGCAATTACGAGGATGCCTATGAGTTTTTGATTGATTGTCAGGAGAAGCTACATAATATGGGATCCCTTGAGTCTCATGTAGTTTCTTATACTACCTATTAGTTGACAGATGTGGCTAGGGATTGGTGGAGATCACTTTCTAGCTATAGGCCATTGCGTTCACCTGCTATGACTTTTACTCAATTTTCCGAGGCCTTCTTAGAGAAATTTGTGCCATACATCTTAAAAGATGAGATGTGGGATGCTTTTTATCACTTGAGATAGGGTTCCATGACTATTGTTGAGTATGAGGCACATTTCCATGCTCGGTCTATATATTCAGCCGCTAGTATCTCCACCGAGTCTGAGAGGATTCAAAAGTTTATGAAGAGGTTAGAGGGTCCATTATCAGTTGAAAACTGGAGAGATAGTTATTTCTGGGGCATCTTTTCAGAATATTATTGAGCATGCCAAGTTGATCAAGTCTATTACCAAGGCTGCTCAAAGAGGCACCAAAAAGGTGCACCGACAAGACGAGTTTAGTGGTTACACTTTTTGGGGTAGAGATTTCCAGAGTAGATGTTCCCATTGTTAGCATGGTAGGCCGATTTAAGACACTTTACAAGGATCAGGTGGTATACCTTCAAGTTCTGCGGTCAGTTCTTCGGGCCAGGGCACTCATCCTAGTTCCTTCATGCCTCTTTAGATTGAGTCAGGCCATATAGGATGCTTTGTATGTAATGAAGTTGACCATTTGGACAAGGATTGTCCTTGGCGTGTATTTGGTCCTGCCCATCAAGGTTCTTACCTCCAACATTTCCCTACTCTTATATCTACAGTAAGATATGGTTTACAGAGTAGTAGGAGTGGTACTAGATGTGCTATAGGTAGAGGTAGGGGAGCTCATGGTAGTGGTCGCGGGGTTGCTCAGTCCGAGAGCAAACATGGACAGTGTTATGCTATACCTAGGAAACCCAAGGTAGAGGCTTCTGATTCAATCATTACAGGTGTCGTCCCAATTTTTTGTTGATCTGCTTTTGTGTTATTTGACCCTAGGTCTACATTTTCCTATGTGTCTATATATTTTGCTTCTGGTTTTGATACTGCATTTGATTCCCTTGCTAGTCCTCTTCGTATTTCTATCCCCATAGGAGATTATTTAGTGGTGGATCAGGTGTACCAATCTTGTGTAGTTACCTTTGAGGGGCGTAAGGCTTAGGTAAATCTGATTATGTGGTTGATTTTGATATTATCATGGGTATGGATTGGTTAGCTCTCTATCATGCTATATTGGATTGTTATGCCAAGACCGTAAGGTTAGCTACACCGGGTGAGCTGAGGATAGCTTGGAAGGGTAAGACCAATTCGGGTGTGAAGGGAGTTCTATCCTTTCTACGTGCTCGTTTCATGGTATAAAAAGGGTTCTTGCCTTATTTGTCTTATATTCGTGTTACTAGTGTTTCCTCACCGCCTCCTATTAATTCTATTCGGGTTCTTCACGAGTTCATGGATGTGTTTCCTATTTGCCTGGTATACCTTAGGATTGTAGAATTGATTTTTCTATTAATGTGGAGCCAGGAACCAAGCCCATCTCTATTTCTCCTTATAGGATGGCGCCGGCTGAGTTGAAAGAATTGAAGAAGCAGTTGCAGGATTTGTTGGGTAAGGAATTCATTAGACCTAGTGTATCTCATTGGGGTGCTCCTGTCTTGTTTGTGAAGAAGAAGGACGATTCTATGTGCATGTGGGTTGACTATCAACAGTTGAACAAGGTGACAATTAAGAAAAAGTATCCTCTTCCTTGCATTGATGACTTGTTTGACCAGCTTCAGGGTGCTTTCGTGTTTTCCACGGTTGATTTGAGATCTGGGTATCACCGGTTGAAGATTAAAGCTTAGGATGTTCCAAAAATGGTTTTTCAAACCTGATACAGTCATTATGAGTTTTTGGTCATGTCTTTTGGGTTGACCAATGACCTAGAGTCATTTATAGAGTTGATGAATCGGCTATTTCAAACGTATCTTGACTCTTTTGTGATTGTATTTATAGATGATATCTTGGTTTACTCAGGAATGAGGCCAATCATCTGAGACACTTGAGGACTGTACTTCAGAGATTGGGTGATAAGAAGTTGTATATCAATTTTTCAAGTGTGAGTTTTGGTTAGATTTTATCTCTTTCTTGGGTCATATGGTGACCAAGGATTGTATTATGGTCGATCTGGCCAAGATTATGGAAATTTATGATTGGACATGGCACACTAATCCTACTAATATTCAAAGTGTTGTTGGCTTGGCGAGTTATTATCGGTATTTTGTAGAGAGTTTCTCATCTATTACAGCCTTTTTGACCAAGTTGACTTAGAAGAAGGTTATTTTCCAGTGGTCGGACGCTTGTGAGAAGAGCTTTCAAAATCTCAAGGATTTGTTGACTTCGGCTCCTATCTTGACTTTGCCCAAGGAGGGCATGGGTTTTACCGTGTTTTATGATGTTTGTTGTGTGGGTTTGAGTGTAGTGTTGATGCAGAAAGGTAAGGTGATTGCTTATGCTTTTCATCTGTTCAAGCCTCAAGAGAATAATTACCCTACCCATGATTTAGAGTTGGCCACAGTTGTATTTGTGTTAAAGTTATGGAGGCATTACTTGTATGGAGTTCGTTGTGAGATTTTCTCAGATCATCATAGCCTTCAGTACTTTTTCGCCCAGAGAGATTTTAATATGAGACAGAAACATTGGCTTGAGTTTGTTAGGATTATGATCTCACTATTCAATATCATTTGGGTAAGGCTAATGTGGTTATGAATGCTTTGAGCTGAAAAGTGACTAGTATGGGAATTTTAGCTCATCTCTTGACTCAGAAGCGGCCTTTAGCTTTAGAGGTTCAGTCTTTACCTAACCATATAGTTAAGCTTGACATTTTGATACCCGAACGTGTTTTAGCTTTTGTTGATACTAGTTCTTCTTTGATAGAGCAGATTCAAGCTCACCAATTTGATGATGATAGTCTGAGGGTGATTCGAGATAAGGTGTTGAGTGGCAAGGCCAAGGAGCCATCTCTGGATTCGGATGGTATTTTGAGGATCGATGGCCGAGTTTGTGTCCCGAGAATTGGTGGATGGGTGAAGTTGATTTTGTAGGAGGCGCATTATTCTAGATATTCTATTCATCTAGGGTGACCAAGATGTATCTTAATTTAAAGAAGCATTATTGGTGGGGTGGTTTGAAGAAGGATATGCGAACTTTGTAGCTCGTTACTTATATTATCAGCAGGTGAAGGCTGAACATCTGAGGCTAGTTGGTTGCTTCAGAGATTACCCATTCTTGAGTGGAAGTTGGAGCGGATCACTCTAGATTTTGTGAGTGGGCTGCCTCATACTTCTTGTGGGTCTAACCGCATTTGGGTCATTGTGGATAGATTGTCCAAATCGGCCCATTTCATTCCTATTCAGATTTTCTTCAGTGCCGAGTCTTTTGCTAGTATCTATGTTCGGGAGATAATTCATCTTCAGGGAGTACCCGTGTCTATTATCTCCGATAGAGGCTCAGTGTTAACTTCTATCTTTGGGAGGATATTTCAGGAGGAGTTTGGTATTCAGGTTGATGTTAGCACAACTTTCCACCCACAGACCAATGGTCAGTCAGAGCAGACTATTCAGGTTTTGGAGGATATACTTTGCGTGTGTGTTATGGACTTTGGAAGTTATGGGAATAGCATTTAGCCTTATCAGAGTTTGCTTATAATAATAGCTACCATTCGAGTATTAAGATATCACCTTTTGAGGCTTTGTATGGTAGGCGTTGTCATTCTTTGATTTGTTGGTTTGAGACTTCTGAGGGTAGACCCCGTGGTACCGACTTGCTTTGAGAGTCTTTGGATAGAGTTTGGGTGATTCAAGCTAGGCTTCAGGCAGTCGAGTATAGGTAAAAGAGTTATGCAGACAGCAGGCTTCGCGCCTTGAAGTTTGGGATTGGTGATCGATTTTTTCTTCGTGTGTGTCCCATGAAGGGCATGATGAGATTCGAGAAGAGGGAAATGCTTAGATCCTGATATGTCAAGCCATTTGAGATTCTTCGGATAGTTAGGAAAGTGGCTTATGAGTTGGCCTTACCTCCAGATTTGTCAGTTGTTCATCTAACTTTTCATGTATCCATGCTTCGACGTTATATTTTGGATGAATCTCACGTGCTTCGTTGGGATTCAGTTTAGTCGGATGAGAGTTGACCTTTGTAGAGGAACCAATTTCCATTTTAACAAAGGATGTGAGACGGTTTCATTCTGGAGATATTCCATTGGGAAAGGTTCAATGGATACACTGTTCCATTGAGGAGGCTACTTGGGAGTTCAATTCTTATATGCGTAGTAGTTACCCCTAGCTCTTTGCCAATTCAGGTACTTCTTTCACTTTTAGTTCGAGGATGAACTAGAGTCTTAGTGGTGGATATTGTAATGACCCGATTTGTGAAATTTTACTTTTAATGTGATTTGACTATTTTGTTGTTCCCCGTAGTTGCTACATGTGGATTTTGAGGTGTGGGAATGATTGGCATGATTTATGAGGCCTTTGGGAAGGTTTTGGGAGAGTTTTAGATTTTTAGAGGCTTTGAAAGTCTCATAGTTGACTTCGGTTAACACTTGATGTTCTGAGTGCCGGATGGCGATTTGAACAGCTCCATTAGATCCGAAATGTCAAATTTAGGTCAGTAGCGGGGTTGGTTCAGGTTCAAAACCTTTATTTGGCATTTCGATCTTTCATTCAAAAAATTGTGAAAAAGGTTCCCGGAGATTAATTTATTGAAAACGATCCTTTTTCAAAAATCCAACGTTGCCATTGAGTTTGGAACATCGAAAATAGCCTTGTAGCACATATGGTTTATTTCTGCGGGGTCCCAAATGAATCTCAAGGGTCCGTTCAGAAAAATTTCAACTGCCAAGGCAACAAATCACACAAAGACTCTATATTTTTTTATTTGTAAGAAAATATGCAGAAGTAGTTCAGAAAATTCGATCCTAAAAACTGAGGCTAGTCCTCTGAATTTATAGTCAACAAAAAGGTAGTATGAAGAGGTGTTTATTGTGCCTTATCGAAAAAGTCACAACTTATAGGAAAAGTCACAACCTATGAGAAAAGCCACAACCCATCTGAAAGGTCACAACCATTCAAAGTGAAAAGGTGTCTATTCAAATTGTATCTTTTGAAACTCTTATTCATTTCTCATTCACACCTCTTAAAAACAAAACAATATCAATCTTTAGAGTGTTAAAAAATTTGTATAGATTGTCACTTCACAAAAGCTAAACAAACGAAAAAAAAAAAGAATTACTACAACACTAAGGTGTCGCTTGGTTGGTTGTATCAGAACATATAACACATATAATAAGTATGGTATTTATTAATCCTTTGTTTGATAGAAAGGTATTAATTAATCCTTTGTTTGATAGGAATTTTAAACATACAGTCAGACATCTCTATAACGTCACCTCATTATAACGATATTTCACTATAGCAACCTGATTTTCTCCAGAATAGATTTTTTATGTTATATTTTACTTCTCGATAACGGCATTCTACCTATAACAGCAATGTCATTTATTATAGCGGTACACTCTTTGTAAAGTTACCTCTCTATAACAACATACTCAAATATTATGTAATAACATTTTGTAAGAAAGTATATTATGTACAAAATAAAATACAAAAATATTTATGGTAATCATCATTAATGTCATGCACACAGTAAATTTCAAGTACGAATATCTAATTTAAAGAAAAAAGTTGTATTTAAATTGTGCACTTCAATTATTTCATAACTTCATGATGAAGAAGTCATGAATATTTGCCTTTTTTATAATCATGCTCTTTCTAATTTTGTATACTTTTGCTTATAATAGCTAAATGAGATTTGAACGTCGAATTCCAGTATACATATATTTTATGATCCGAGTGTCGAATAGTGATTCTGTCAGTTCTATTAGATCTGAAATATCAATTTTGGGTTATTAGTGTACTTGGTTTGGGTTTCGAGTCTATAGTTTGAGTTTTGAGCATTTAGATGAGAAACTAGTTATTTTGACTTAAAGGGTTCCCAGAGTGTAACTTATTGATAACGACCTCTTTTGATAAATCTGATAGTTACACTAAGTCTGGAACGTTGAAATTAGCCTAGTAACATTATTGGTTTATTTCTGTGGGGTCCTGAATAAATCCCGAGGGTCCATTCGGAATAATGTTTTGACTTAGAAAATCTACCGGTGCAGTTGCTAGTGCCACACCTAGTCTTTCATCACGATTGCATGGCCTGATGTCATGATAACAATGATTGACTAGGTTACTAATCGCAATTGTGTGGTGATTGATCGCAATCGCGATGAGTCAGCTGGGTGAGGGTTGGATCTCTATCGCGATCGTGTGGCTATTTCCTGCAATCATGATGACCAATTGCTTGGGCGGTAAAACTTTAAACCTTGTGATCATGTGGACGGAGCTGAAAACGTGAGGTACTATTTACAAAACAGTATAAATACTCCATTTTTTGCAATTTTACTCCATTTTTGCCATTCTTTAGCTTGGGAAGCTTAGTTTTGGACTATTTCGTGGGGTTTTTTTCCTTAATTTTGATTTGAGTAAGCTTCTAAGCCTATTTAAATAATTACTCATTGATTATCTTGTAAAAACATCTTCAAAACTTGGATTTTAAACTTGGGATGTTGGGTTTACCCGTTATAGTGAGAAATTGGTTTTTCAAGGATTTCAAGCTCAATTTCAACTCAGTTTTTGATGGGTATTCATATTTACACCCCTTAAATATAGATAACATGATTCTTTATTAAAATTTCAATTTTTCCCTTTTATTTTCGGGTTCAATTTTTGAAGTGATTTTGGACTCAAAACCAAAGTATACCACTATGGATATCAATAGACTTCTAATCACGTATAAAATTAGTTTTTGATAGTTTGGGAACATTTTGAAGCCGCTCGGAAGGGGTAGGTTTCTTTTTGAGGGGTACAAACTTGTGTTTTTTGCTTTCGAGGTAGGTTATTAACTTTCTTCAGACCAGGCTGGGTAGATAACCATTCATGTAAATTATGCTATAGATTGAGATTTTATCGTGCTATTCATCTTTTGATATCATTATTTATCATGTTTCCCATGTGGGGGATTGTGTGATATCTTATTAATGACTTGAGAGATTATTATCCTTGAGATGCCTATGCGGGGGCTAGTATTATGCTTGTTAAAGCATTATTTGTTCTTTATCATTATTGTGAAGCCCGTGCGGAGGCTTAGATTGATATTACTGTTGTCTTACATAATTCTTTACTGTTGTGTTTTTATGAGAGGGCTTGTATCATGATCTATTGAGATTTGGGGGTGACTTGAACTTATTTATACCATTGTCTAGTTGATTTATCGTATGTGTTAAGCTAGTTATGAGCATGCATACTCATTCATTCATCCATATTCGTAGAATTGGTACCACTGAGAAATACCGATTTGTAAAGAAATGAGATACTTTATAAAATGCCTTATTCGAGGGATGTGCTGATAAGGTTGATTGATGAGATTGTGATAGTATATGAGTTCCGAACCGCCATGGGTCCAATCTTGGAATCTTAGACTCGGAAGGTGTATACGAGGTGAATATTGGAACATTACATACATATCATTTCATTATATTACATCACTTTCATTTCTCTTATGTAATTGACATTGTGTATTTTATATTTCTTATATGTAAGTCTGTAGTGTTAATACTTCTTATTTTATTATTGTAAATGTATTACTTATACTATTAGGAGTTGTACGACTTGAGTTGTTATTGAAAACTTTTCTATATGCAGGTCGAAGCGTTGCTCATAGTTTCTTTTACATGTTGAGTTATCTACTTTGCTTGGTCGACCTATGATGCTTACTGAGTACAAGTGGACCATATTCACTTCTAATTATGTACCCATTTGGTGCAGATCCTAATTCAAGTATGGTTCGCAGATAGCGATCATCGTGCAATTTTGGGATCTTTAAAGTCAGGGTGATCTCCCCCTCTGGAGCCGTGCCCGATTTGATCTAGTTCCTTATGTCTTTGTTTTATTTTTAGAGACAGATATTATGTATTCGTATTTTATGTTGGATTTAGAGTGCTCTTTACTTATGACACTAGATCTTTGGGATTGGAGTTGTATTTATTTCAGATATTGAGTTGTTTTATCTTATTGGCCTGACTTTACCCTAAAGTCTCATATTTGATTACTATTTATCATCTTTTGTCTTTTATTTTCTTATAGAGTTAGACTTACCTACCAGATTTGGGTCAAGGTAGGTGCTATCATGATCTTGATTTTGGATTGTGACAAATTTGTATGAAGGCGCTAGGTTCACTAGTCTTACAAGTAAAAAATCAAAATATCTAATAGAGTCACGCAGATCGATATGTTGACGTCTATATCTATCTTCGGGAGGCTATGGGAATTTTTAGAAAACTTTTTTAATTTGATTCCTTATCGTGCATGTTGTTCATACTCAATATTCTAAACTTATATCTCACTCTTTCTACATACATGGTGAGAACTCGATTAGGAGTTGTTAAAGATGCTGACCCTACACTCGATGTAGGAGCCTCAGTCCAGGGATACGATAAGGGTCGTGGCCTAGACCAAGGTAGAGGTCAGGCATGAGGAGCAACTCTATCTAGAGGGTAAGATAGAGAAACCTCTCCTGAGCTAGTGATTGATCATGTTGAGGCGGCTTTTCAACCAAACGATATAGGACCAGCTCAGGCCCCTCAAGGTTTCATTGCCACCCTAGTGTTGTAAGATATTTTGATTCATCTTTTGAGCCATTTGAATGGCACCTCTCAGGTAGGTATTCTACCGGGTACAGCAGATGGTTCTTAGACGAGAGAGGTGGTTTAACCACCAGAGAAAGTTCCTATTAAGGGTTTTCAGACTCCTAGGGCACAACTGGCTATTATTGTAGCCTCATATATTAAGGCATTACCCGCCACACTTTTTGTTTCGCCTATAGCTCCTGCTCTAGTGATATTTACTAATGAGCAGAAGAGGTTTGAGGGACTTATGAAATTGGCCTCTTCTAATTTTTATGGTGCTATTAGTAAGGATGCTTATGTGTTCTTGGTCAATTGTTAGGAAAGGTTGCATAACCTTGGTTCATTTGAGTCGTATAGTATTGATTACACTACCTTCTAGTTAACTGACATGGCTAACCAGTGGTGGAGATCTTTTGTCCATTATAGACCATTGGGTTCTCCTTCTTTGACTTAGACCCAGTTTTCAGTGATTTTACTTAAGAGGTTTGTGCCCTATAGCTTGAGGGATAAGCTGAGGGACGAGTTTAATGTTTTAGAGAAGGTATCTATGACTATAAGTGAGTATGAAGCTCATTTTCATGCCTTGTTTAGGCATGCGACATCTAGTATCTCCACAGAGTCTGAGAGGATCAAAATGTTTGTTAAGGGTTTGACTACTTTTTTTCAGTTGGAAATAGCTCAATTTGTGACTTCAGGTGGCTCCGTTTAGAGTATTGTGGATCATATCAAGAGAATCGAGACTATTCGCCAAGGTGCTCAGAGTGATGGTGGTAAGAGAGGACACCGACAAGCTAGTTTTAATGGTCATTCATCCCATGGTAGGAATTTTTCAGGCAAAGATTTTCATGGTTACCATGGCAGATCGGTTCACGCAGCTTTGTATTGTTCAGATAGTGGGTTTTGAGGCTTCGAGTTCTTTGAGATTAGGTCATGCAGGATGAGGGTATTATTTTGGTTCATTAGGTTTAGGAGGGTGTTATGGTTCTTCTGGGCCCTCACATCATGATTCATCTAGTAGAGGATGCTTTGTGCGCGATGAGTTTGGACACTTAGTGAGAGATTATATTTGGCGCCCTATGACTCCTTCCTTGTAGGGTTCTCAGCTTCAAATTTGGCTGACACCAATGTCATCAGTCAGAGGGGGTGCACATGACAATATATATTGATCTAGGGGTACCAGTGGTGGAGCTCAGGGAGCTTGTGGTAGTGGATGCGGAGTTTCTCAGTCCGGTGGCAGATATGGGCAGTCTTATGCTTTTCTTGGGAGACCTAAGGCAGCGACCTCAGATGCTGTGATTACGAGTATCGTCTCAGTTTTTCATCGTTCTACTTAAGTATTTTTTAACCCTGGGTCTATATTCTCTTATGTTTTTTCATATTTTGCTACTGGTATTGATGCTATGTGTGAGCCTCTTGCTATACCCATGAGCCTCTTGCTATACCCATTCCTGTTTCTACCCCCGTAAGTAATTCTTTAGTGGTGGATCGTGTGTACCGATCATGTATAGTGCCTTTTTTTAGGCGTGAGACTCGGGTAAACTTTATCATTCTTGATATGGTGGACTTTGATATCATATTAGGTACGGATTAGTTGTCTTCTTATCATGTGGTTTTGGATCATTATTCCAAGACCTTGACCTTATCTACTCCTAGTTTGTGTCTGAAAGAGGTTATATCTTTTCTTTGTGCTCATTGCATAGTAGAAAAGGGGTGTCTTTCTTATTTGTCCTTTATGCGTGATACCAATATTGATTCACCACCTCTTTTTGATTCTGTGAGAGTTGTTAGAGAGTTTATGGACGTGTTTCCTATGAACTTGCCTGGTTTTTCTCCAGATAGGGATATTGATTTTTCTATTAATGTACAGCAAGGCACTAATCCCATTTCCATGCCTTTTTGTAGGATGGTCCTAGTAGAGTTGAAGGAATTTAAGGAGCAATTACAAGATTTGTTGAGTAAAGTGTTCATTCGGCCAAGTATTTCTCCTTGGTGTGCTCTTGTCTTGTTTGTGAAGAAGAAAGATGGGACCATGCGTATGAGTATTGATTATCAATATTTGAACAAAGTTACTATTAAGAACAAGTATCCTCTCTTGTGTATCGATGAATTATTTGATCTGCTTTAGGGTACGACAGTGTTTTCTAAGATATACTTGCGGTCTGATTAACATAAATTGAGGATTAGAGCTTCAAATATTTCAAAAATAGCTTTTAGGATGAGGTATGGCCAGTATGAGTTCTTGGTTATGCCTTTTAGCCTGACTAACGCCCTGGCGGCATTCATCGAGTTGATGAATAAAGTGTTTCGCCCTTATCTTAATATTTTGTGATTGTGTTCATCGACTATATCTTGGTTTATTCTTAGAATGAGGATGACTATTAGAGGATTTTGAGAGTCATACTTCAGAAATTGAGAGATGAGCAATTGTATGCCAAATTCTCAAAGTGTGAGTTTTGCTTGGATTTTGTTTCTTTCTTGGGTCATATTGTGACCAGGGATGGTATCATGGTAGATTCGACCAAGGTAGCGGCGGTTTGTGATAGGGAGAGGCCTATTTCTCCTACTGAGATGTAGAGTTTTATCTGATTAGCAAGCTATTATTGGGTAGTTTGTGTGGGCCATCTCTTCCATTGCGGCTGTTTTAACTATGTCGACTCATAAAAAGGTTGTTTTCCAGTGGTTGGACAATTGTGAGAGGGGCATTCAAAAGCTAAATGAGTTGTTGACTTTGGATCCTATCTTGACTTTTCCTGATGAGGGCGTGGGTTTCACTCTATTTTGTAATGCTTCTAGAGTTAGCTTGGCGCTGTGTTAATGCAGAAGGGTGAGGTAAGACCCTATGCTTCTAGTTGGTTAAAGGTACATGAGAAAAACTACCCTACTCATGATTTGGAGTTAGTTGCGGTTGTGTTTGTGTTGAAATTGTGGCATCACTATTTGTATGGGGTTCATTATGGGATTTTCTCCAATCATCATAGCCTTCAGTACTTCTTCATATCAGTGAGTTCTTAATATGAGATAACGTAAGTGGTTGGAGTTGCTTAAGGATTATGATCTCACTATTCTTTATCATCCAGGAAAGCTAATGTAGTAGCAAATTCTTTGAGTTGGATGGTAGCGAGTATGGGGAGGTTGGCTTATCTTTTGGTGGAGGAGTGGCCTTTAGACTTAGACATTCAGTCTTTGGCTAACCAGTTGATTCAATTTAATATTTCATCACCTAGGCATATTTGGCATATGTTGATGCTAGATCCTCATTGATGGATAGATTTGAGCTCGATAGTTTGATGATGAGAAGTTGAGAGTGATTCATGATAATATGTTCAGTGGCGAGGCGAAGGAAGTATATCATGATATCAAGAGTGTTTTGAGGATTAGTGTTTCATGCTTGTGTGCCGAGAGTTGATGGTTTAATTAGACTGATTTTGAAGAAGGCTCATTGTTTGAGGTATTCTATTTATCCGAGAAAAAGTAAAATGTACCATGTCTTGAAAAAATACAATTGGTGGTGTGGAATAAAGAAAGACATTGCAGAGTTTGTGGATAGGTATTTGAATTATCAATAAGTAAAATATAAGCATCAACAACTGGGTGGTACAATGCAATGATACCTGTCCCGATGTGGAAATGGCAATGGATTACTATGGACTTTGTGGTTGGCCTATCCCTTACTTTGGGGAAGTTTGATTCCATTAGGGTGATTGTGGATAGGTTGACTAAATCAACGCACTTTGTACCTGTGAAGGCGAACTATAATGAGTAGAAGTTATCTAAGATCTACATTCGAGAGATTGTTCAGTTGCATAGTGTACCTATCTCCATTATTTCTGATAGAGGTACGCAGTTTACCTCAAATTTTTGGAGTTCTAAGCAGATTTAGTTGAGTACTCAGCTTAAGATGAGCACTATATTTCACCCTCAGACGGATGGACGGTCAGAGCGGATCATTCAGGTGTTAGAGGACATGTTTCGATCCCTCATGGGATGGTTTGATTCTTTTGAGGTTAGGCCTTGGGGCACTGACTTGTTGAGGGACATGATGGGTCGAGTGAAATTGATTTAATAGAGGCTTGTGGCTTCCCAGAGTAGGCAGAAGAGTCACTCTGATTGATGGGTTCATGATGTTGCATTCATGCTTTGTGTGCGTGTTTTGTTGAAGGTATAACCCATGAATGGTGTGATGAGATTTGGGAAGAAAGGGAAGCTTAGTCTGAGGTTCATTGGATCTTTTGAGATTCTTGAGAAGGTTAGAGATGTGGCCTATAAGTTGGCTCTATATCCAAATCTATCAGCTATTCATCGGATATTCCACATTTTGACGTCGAAGTGATATCGTCCTGATGATTCTCTTGATCTGATGGAATTCATCTGGATCTAACCGTGATTTCTTCTTTGAGGAGGAGCGTATTTCTATTTTTGATAGGAAAACTAGAAAGTTTAGATCCAAGAATATTAATTTTGTGAAAGTTTAGGGAAGACATTGCTTGTTTGAGGATTCTACATGGAGATTGAGTTTGATATATCGAGTAGATACCCTGTCTTTTTATCGATTTAGGTACTTTATTTGCTTTTTATTCGAGGATAGATGCTTATTCTAGTGGTGGATAATATAACAATCCTTATGTTGATTTTTAGGTTTTCTATGTTTTGACCATATTGCCCTTCCCCGTAGTTGCTTATATCATTTATGAGTTGTAGGGATGGTTGGCACGGTTCCTGAAGCGTTCGGGAATGATTTATGTTAGCTTACAATTTTTAGTAGCCTTTAAAGTGATATATTTGACTTCAATCAACATTTTCTAATCCAAGCATCAGATGTTGATTCTGTGAGTTCCATTAGATCCGAAATGTCAATTTTGGGATAGTAACGTGGTTGGTTAGTGTTCTGAGACTATATTTTGAGTTTTGAGAATTTAGACGAGTACCTAGTCATTTTAGCCTAAAGGAGTTCCTTGAGAGTAACTTGTTGATAACTACATCTTTTGGTAAATTTGATGGTTTCAGTGAGTCCGGAACGTCGAAATTAGCCTAGTAGCATTGTTGGTTTATTTTTATGGGGCTCTGAACGAATCTCAAGGATCCGTTCAAAATAATATTGGACTTAGAAAATCTACTGGTGCAGCACTTGGTCCTTCCTTGCGATCGTGTGGCCTGGTGTCGTAATAGAGATGTTTGACCAGGTTACACATTGCGATCACATGGTTGTTGACCGCGATCGCAATGAGTCAGTTGGGTCCGAGTCGGGTCTCTGTCGCAATCACGTGGCTATCTCCCACGATTGTGATGGCCAATCTTTGGACGTTCAAACATTGACCCCCACGATCGTATGGAGTGTGTTGCGATCTCAAGGTACTATTTACAAAACAATATATGGATGATTCTTTTCACTGTTTTTGAGCCTGGAAAGCTCGTGTTTGGATGATTTCAAGGGGGTTTTATCATCAACTTTGATTTGGGTAAGCTTGTAAACCTATTTTTAATCATTACCCATTGATTACCTTGCAAAAACATCTTCAAAATTTGGATTTTAAACTTAGGATGTTAGGGTTTTACCCGGTAAAGTGAGAAATTGGTTTTTCAAGGATTTCAAGCTCGATTTAAACTCAGTTTTTGATGGCTTTTCATATTTAGAACCCTTAAAGTATGGGTAACATGATTCTTTTTTAAAATCCTATTTTACCTTTTTATTTTCGTGGTCAATCTTTGAAGTGACTTAAGACCCAAAACCAAAGTATGCCAATAAAAGTATCAATAAACTCTTAATCACATATAGAATCTATTTTTGATAGATTGGGAGCATTCTGAAGCCTCTCAAAAGGGGCTTCTTGTTGAGGGGTGGTGCAGATTTGTGTTTTCGTCTTTTGAGATAGGTTATGGCTTAACGTTTTTCAGACCGAGCTGGGTAGATAGCAATTCATGTAAGTATGATATGGATTAGGGATTTTATCGTAGTATTCATCTTTTGAGATTATTATTTTATCATGTTTCCTATGTGGGGGCTTCTATGATATTTTATTATTGACTTGAGAGATTATTATCATTGAGCTACCAGTGCGAGGGCTGGGATTAATTTTGTTTGAGCATTATTTGTTCTTTATGATTAATATGATGCCCATGCGAGGGCTTAGATTGATATTACTGATGTCTTACAAGATTCTTTACTACTGTATTTTCATGAGAGGACTTGCATCATGATCTATATAGATTTGGGGTGACTTGAGCTCATTTATACCATTATCTAGTTGATTTATTGTATATGTTGAGCTGGTTATTAGAATCCATACTCATTCATTCATCCATATTCATAGAACTGGTACCACTAAGAAATACTGATTTTGAAAGAAATGAGACACTTTATAAAATGCCTTAACCGAGAGAGCTGCTGGTAAGGTTGATTGATGTGATTGTAATAGCACATGGGTTTGCAACCCCCTTGGGTCCTCTCTTTGAAGCTTCAGCTCGAAAGATGTATATGAGGTGAACATGGGAGCATCACATACATATCATTTCATTTCTCTTATATGATTGACCTTGTGTATTTTAGTCTTCCTTATATGTATATCTGTAGTGTTTATACTTCTTATTCTGTTATTGTAGTTGTATTACTTATACTGTTAGGAGTTGTATGGCTTTAGCCGGCTTTGAGAATTTTTCTCTACGCAGGTGGAAATGTTGCTCATAGTTTCCTTTACATGTTTAGTTATCTACTTTGCTTGTCGGTCTAGGATGCCTACCTAGTACAAGTGGACTGTACTCACTCCTACTTCTGTACCCTTTTGGTGCAGATCTCAGTTTGAGTGTGGTCGACGAATAGCGATCGTTGTGCAGTTTTGTGATCTTCGAAGTCAGGGTGAGCTCCCCTTCCGGAGCCGTACCCAGCTTCATCTAGTTTCTTATGACATTTATTTTTTTTCAGAGACAGATATTATGTATTCGTATTTATGTCGGATTTAGAGTGCTTTTTTACTCATTACACTAGATCTTTGGGATTGGAGTTGTATTTATTTCAGATATTGAGTTGTTTTATCTTATTGGCCTGACTTTATCCTAAAATCTCAGATTTTATTATTATTTATCATCTTCCATATTTTATTTCTCTTGTGTAGTTAGACTTACCTACCATGTTTGGGTCGGGGGAGGTGCCATCATGTAACACCCCATATACTCCCAACCCTGTGTGACGACGTTGAACAATGGTTACTTAGGTGTCGAGATGCCATGAGTAAGTAATTTGTAAAGTTAGTGATGAGAAAATTGAAATTTGGCCTTGTACATGTGATTAACCTTGCATAGGAGGTGTTTTGCGATTTTCATGGAGCATTTGTGGGGTTCAAAATGAGGCTAAGAGGACCTCCAAACAAAGGATATTAAGGGTAATAAGTAGGTTAAAGAATAGGACTTGAAGTATCTAACCAAACCCGCGAAGAAAAGTCGAAAAACAAAATTTTCGAAAATTTTAAGGGAGGGGCGCTCCAGAGGGTGTGCCACGCCGCTATGGGCTAAAATTTTTAGTCCATAGGCAGCAAGTTGGCGCGCCCAAGGTCGTGCAACGTTGGTTTTGGCCACTTTTCAAAGTTGGAAATTTTCTTAAGTCCCAAGGGTGCCCGGGGACGTACTGAGCCGATTTTTGCCATGTTTCTTCTACAACCATGAGAATATACATGAAATGAGTAAAGTATTATATTGGTATGATAAAATTACTCGAGAACGAACTTGGCATCAAAATGACGATTTTACCCTTATGGTCAAAATAGGTCATACGTGGCTAGAATTGCTTGTTTTTGGGATTGAGGCCACAAGTATAAATCCTGTGAGTGGGAATATCATCTTAACGCGTATTAAATGATTTAAACATGAGGAATTATTGATTTTATTGGGTTAAGTGAATTGGGCTCAAAAAGGGCCCAAAATGAGAAAAACACATGGGTCAAAAGACGCATTCTTCCATTGACTAGTAAACACACATGTGAGACTATATAAGCATGGACACAAGGCTTATATAAAAGGGGAAAATCAGATTTTTAATTCATTAGACACACACATCACATTCTCTTATTTTCTAGAATTTTCAAGAGACCTCTTTTTGACTCTTCAAACCCTAAGCCATCTTTGGACAAGATCATCATCTTCCAAGATTGGGTAAGTGATTATTCTTGTACTTCAACATATTATATGCATATAAGAGTATTTAAATCATGTTGGTTATGCTTGGGAGTGTTGGATATGGCACTTTGTGCTTTTGTGAAAGATGTGAAATCCATGGGATTGTAACTTGAAATATGACTTGTTGTCTTGATGAAAGAGCATGGTATGGATAAAATATGACCATTTATGGTGTGATTATGGTCCTAAACTTGTTATTTCTCTATAAGTGTAAATTATGGGATTTTGGCCGATTTGTTGTTGTGAGGTGTATTGAAGTAGTTTGATGGAATAATTGTGATGTGGTGGTGATGGACAAGTGTAAAGTATGAACTTGGTGTGACATGCTATTGGTTATTATGTGTTGGTCAATGTATGGAATATTGTAGGATTATTGGTATAATAATTTCATGAATGGTATTGTCAAGGGGGAAATGACATGTTAAAGCCAAACATGTGACTTATTGTTATTGTATGCCATTGTAAGGTAGTTGGTGGTTAATGTTGGTTCCGTTATGTACTTGTGTTGTAGAGTGAAACATAAGGACGGAGCGGGACTATTGTATGCACACTTAAGATTGTAGAATCGTATTGAAAATACAAGGTATGTAAGGTTACGCTTTCCGTATCCTTCTACAACATATTGTTCCTATTGACATTGGACTTGTTTCAATTCCGAGAGCCTTGAAGTATATCAATTCAGGTTGACATATATTGTTATCCATATGTGTCCTATTCTTAGATGACTTATGATTCACTTATCTCTTGTTCATTGATTGATGTTCCGAAGATGTCATAATGTTGTAATTTCTAAAAGGACTGTCTCAAGAGAGTAAGAATGTAAGAGAATCTATTTATGCTTGAATAAGTATTTTCCAATCATGTCATGTTCCAAAATCCAAGAATATTATGATTACCTTTGTATCAACTTTTCACAAGTAAAAGTACCAATCTCATAACAGTAATAAGAGAGGTGATGTGCAAGTTAATATAATTATTCCTCATAAGTGAAGATGTCAATCTCATGAAGTAAAGGAGTGAAGTGAGATGTGTATATAAG
Source organism: Capsicum rhomboideum (assembly GCA_031232105.1). Taxonomy (NCBI): domain Eukaryota; kingdom Viridiplantae; phylum Streptophyta; class Magnoliopsida; order Solanales; family Solanaceae; genus Capsicum; species Capsicum rhomboideum. The sequence goes on along the minus strand of CP124719.1, from coordinate 19,583,836 downwards.
TGTGTGCTTTAATGTCAGGATCTTTAGCGTGTCATTCTTATAACCTAGTAAAGGGTATAAGTTCTAGATGGAATAATCCCAATACTATGCTATGTTATTTACTAGAGCCCACCAAAGGTGGAGGCCCGGTATTATATACTTACTTATAAAAGATCTCATAAGAATTAGTAAAAGTGTCAATCTCTTGGAAGTAGAAAAACGAGGTAAAGAATATATGTGTGTTTCCAATAGCATCGCGATCTTCAATGTATCATAAAAGTGTGTATATATTATAACTCCAAGTTCCGAGAATGTTATGTTCCAAAGTCTAATAATATTATGATTATGTTTGTACCAATCTCTCAAGAGCAAAAGTACCAATCTCTAAAAAGAAAGGAAGTAAGTAACGTATATTTGTTGGTTCCAAGTTCTAATAATGTTATGACTATCATTGAATCAATCTCATGAAAGTAAAAGACTGAAGTTATACATTTATGTGTTCCCAATAATGTTTCAATCATCAATGTATCACTCTCCTAATAATGAAAGGGAAAGAAGTATGCCTGGTAGTAATGTATGCATGGTTGCTTTATGTTTCATTGAGTATAGATCTAATCAAAAGGGCATAAGCTCGGGTGGAAAAATCCCAATATCATGCTATGGTATTATTATTCTATTTATTTAGTATGGCCCACTGATCAGCTGGATGTCCCGTTTATATTAGAGCCCACTGATCAGCTGGATGTCCGGTATTATTATTATTCTATTTATTTAGTATTGCCCACTGATCGGCTGGATGTCCGGTTTATATTAGAGCCCACCGATCATCTGGATGTCCGGTATTATTATTCTATTTATTTAGTGTGGTCACTGATCACCTGGATGTCCGGTTTATATTAGAGCCCACTGATCAGCTAGATATCTGGTATTATATTATGAACCACTAACTAGTTAGATGAACAGTAGTGAAGATAGTTGAAAAAGAAATGAGAGTATATTCCTTGCATGAATATATTATGAAGGTTGTTATAAGAGTGAGGACGATAAGAATGGATGATTAAGAAATGAGAATAATGAAAATAATGAACATGGTTCCACATATTTCAGAACGAAGGTCTATCCATATTGACTATTCTCTTATGCTCGATTTCATAAAGTATTTATGTATTATTACAGTTTCTTATAGCCTTACATACTCAGTACATTCTTCGTACTGACCCCCTCGGGGGAACTTACCCTACATGTTGCAGGTGCAGGCATTAGTAGACCTCCTCTGTAGGCTGGGGATCATTTGCGGAGTTTTGGTGAGCTCTACTTGGTTCGGAGCTTTCTGGGTCATAGTTGTATCTTCATTTTGATGTTTTAAATCTGTTAGAGGCTTTGTAGGCATATGTGGGTATATGGATTTAAGGTGTACGTACAGTTCGACGTAATGGCCCCAACGGCCAAGTTTTATTTATATATATATATATGACATATGTTACCAGATTCATGTCTTCTGCATAGTCGCATGAGGTATAATAAGAGTCATACGAGGTTACGCATATGAATGTTCATGAGCAAAGATTGGTTTTCTCGAGCCATATCGGCTTCGGGTGCCAGTCCGGCCCGAATGGGATTTCGGGTCGTGACACATCAAGACCTCGATTTTTAGGTCGTGAAAAAATAAGCCCAGCACTACTAATTCTAACATTAATAATACACCCTATTATGTACTATTCTTATACATCTACCAAACGACCCCTAAAGGAAGTACAATTAAAATGTTATAGAAGTAAATTTAAATTGCATTAGATAAATAGCTTTCTTAATTCCAAGCCTACATGATTTTTATACACCAGAAATTAATCTCTCCTTGAGCTATAGATTTTGAACTTAAAACTTGAAACTTGTATTTTTGAAGTTATAATTTTTGAAACTCGATGTTATGTCTGGACTTGAATTTCACCTAGAAAAAAACAGTGAAGTTTTGTGGGTGAAATCTTAAAAACTGTTTAGATTAGTTTTTGGTACTTGAAAATTTTCTGAAGACAGATTTTCAAAATCTGATTTAAAATCGACGGTCAAACAGATATTTGAAGATAAATTTTTAAAATTTGACTTAAAATTTATGGTCAAACCGATATTTGAAGATTTATTTTTAAAATCTGATTCAAAATTTATTGTCAAACATATATTTGAAGATAGATTTTTAAAATCTGATCCAAAAGCTATCATCAAACATTAGCTGAAGGTATGTTTGGTAAGATTTTTTTCTAGTTTTTCTTTTTGTTTCTGTTGATTAAAATTTTTAAAAAGCATTTTTTTAGATAAAACAAAATTTCTTACAAAGAGAAAAAATGGACCCCACACGAATTGTACCAGTTGTATCATAATAACTCTAGAAATTCATTCTTTTTGTGCATGAGTGTTCTCATTTTACTCGTGCCTACATTGGAACTTGATTATATATATTTGATCATATTCCTCACATCAGTAGTGGAACTCACTTTTTTCAGCATGGAGAAAAGTACACAATTAGTGATGCAAAGCTTCATCCCACCGTTTCTAAACATGCATGTGGAATCACCTTTGGAGGTTTTACTATCATGTCCTTTTAATAATTTTTAATATAAATTCCTCTTTATATATAGATATGTGTTCAATAGTATGTAAGTTTATGCATTGGTTTACACAAAGGGGAAATCCAGATAACTTAGGTAGGTACAATTTGTTTCTTTGTTTTCATTGAATTAGATCATGTTTTTCCTCAAATATCTTTCTCGCAGATATTGGTAGTGGGACTTCGGAGATCGATCTTAACAAAGTTTCGAAGACTGCAATTTCTACTGGGTCAGCGAATGCCATAGAAGCAATAAAAAGCACAAGCCTTTTACATCCTTTGTCATCGGGGTGGATTACCCTATGTTACCCATTTCGACTAGGTCGGCGAATGCCTAGCAGCAATAAAAAGCATGAGCCTTTTACATTCTTTGACACCCGGGGCGGATTACCCTATGTTGCCCACTTTTACTTGGTTGGCGAATGCCATATCAGCAACAAAAAGCATGCGCCTTTTACATCCTTTGACACCCGAGGCGGATTACCCTATGTTGCCCATTTTTATTCCTACTTCTACGTAATTTAAATCACTGTGGATTTTGATCAAACCTAACACCAGATTATTGCTTTAGATATTGAAGATACCCATTGATTGATCTTCATGTTGATTTTATTAGTTAGGATTTGTTGTGGTTCTAAAAAAAAGCGCTGAAATTGAGCCTCTAACTATTTTCTACAATGGAATGGTTGAGGTTTTTGAGGTAACCAGCGACCAGGTTTTTATTAATTGAATGCCATTGATCCTTGATCTATTTCCTTTCATTTTTGAATTGGTTACTAGCCTGTCACTGTGAATTCTGAATTTGTTTCCTATATAGGTGCAGGATATTCTCAAGTTTGCAGAACGGTCAAAAAGTAAGGATTCCTTTTGTTCGTCTTCAAATTATTTCAATTCTATGTTGGTTTCTTACATGTAGATGTATCATTGGAGAGGACAAACTCCTTACATAGATTATTGGAGAAGTGAAAAGAAAGGTTGCCATTCATCTGTTCTTTTTTTTCTAGTTGAAAGTATATCTGAGCACAATTTCATAACTTGAAATATTCCTTTCTAACTTTTGTTTTCCAAGTATCACATTGTTTATGTTTGTACGCCTATTTAAACTTTCAAGTTTAGTTTACCATAAGCCTCATTTTAGAAAATCAAGAAGTTATTAGTTATTGTTTATCTGAATTAATCTTTACTTCAATAAATGATCAAATAGTTTGATCTAGAAGATACAAAGGGTAATTTTAGGAGATATGTCACGCTCCGAATTCCAACGGGACGTGATTGGCACCCGAAGCCGATATGGCCCGAGAGAACCAATCTTTGCTCATGAAACATTCATAGGCGTACCACAAGGAACACCATTATCACGTAAGCACTTATCATGCTAATAACGGAATTCATGAAACATGTACTAAATATATATACATATGTGAAACTTGGCCGACAGGGCCATCAAGTCATCATGGACATACCCCTCCTACATTTGTCTTCCCACAACTGTCTACGAAGCCTCTACAGATACATGACCATGTCTATACAATATTTACATAATACCAAAACCTAGTGTTCACGTGTGACTGGGGAAGCCCCGAAGCAACTGGAGCTCACCAAAGACCTGTATATGATCCACAATCTACGGAGGAGGTCTCCTAATATCTGTACCTGCAACATGTCAGGTAAGTCCCCAAGAGGGGTCAGTACGAAGAATGTACTGAGTATGTAAGGCCGCAAGAAAACTACATCAATACATAAGAACTTCAGTGGAAATAATTATAAGAGTAAACGCTATATGTGGAACCATGTACCTTTCTTTTATTATCATCATTTTCGATCATTCAATCATATTCTTATTATTCATATGATATCTTTCATTCAATAGATTCTTCCTTTGCTTAATGCTCATTATCATTATTATTAGTTATCCAACATACATCCACTCTTTCGGTGGGTTAACATACATCCACTCTATGGTGGGTAATAACGTACATCCACGCTTTGGTGGGCAATAACATACATCCACTCTTTGGTGGGCAATAACGTACATCCACTCTTTGGTGGGCAATAACATACATCCACTCTTTGGTGGGCAATAACATACATCTACTCCATGGGTAGGTCAGCATACATCCACTCTATGGTGCGTTAATAACATACATCTACTCCATGTGTAGGGTTAATATAACATAACATTGCTTCCTTTTCTTTAATTATTCTTTACTTCATTTCTATTTCTTTCATGCTATGAGTAGTACCTTGATGATAGAAACATTCTTGAAACTTGAAACACAACTATACATTACATCACATAATTACTCTTGTAAGATTGGTAGCTTTACTTGTGAGGAATAGATACATTAACTTGCACATTACTTCTTTCATTACTTTTGAGAGATTGATATATTCACTTGGGAGATATTGACTTGTGAGAGATTGATTCATTCACTTGCCATAACATTTTTTGAAACACAACATCTTGGAACCATTGGAACAATAGTCAATGCATAAGAGAAATGTGGATAAATCCATTGGAACTTTGGGTCATGACATGATTGTAATAATGCTATTCAAACTAAACAAGCCCTCTTTACCTCATTACTCTCATTGAGATAGTTCTCTTAGAATTTACAATAGTATGACAGCTTAGGAACTTCAGTCAATGACTAAGAAATAAGTAAATCGTAATTCGTCTAGGAGTAGGACACTTGTGAATAACGATATATGTCTACCTTAGTTAAAATACCATAGGGCCCCTTTTGAATGTAACACTTTTGGAACCTAAGGATAATGATCACTAAATACGATACATGTGGATATCAACTGTTCACCAACCTGAGATGCAATACCTTAGAACATTTGGAACTTTTGATATGTTATCCAATGAACAAGAGTCAACCAATGGACATGCGTTATATGATTTACCATTGACCAATGAGTAGGAAACATGTGAGTAACATGAGCCAACTACCGAATACGAATACCTTAGAGCATTTCAGAATGAGTACTATGACAATGAGAACACCACATGCTGCAGAAGGATATGAAAGAGTAACCGTACATACCTTCACTTCCAAGTATGAGTACACGAGTCTGTATATGAACACCACAGTCCATCTCCTTCCTTACGTCTTACTCTACAATACTAGTACATAACAAAGTCCATGTTAACAACCAACTCCCTTACAAACGTATAAATGTTACAATGAGTTAAGTGACTGCTACATAGCATCATTTCGTCTTTCACAGTACATTCCATTGCATTATCATACCAACAACACCATAACATGCCACATATTGACCAAAATATCACACATCAATAGCATTTCACATCACACTTACCCTTATGCTTTTCTCTATATCATTCCGTCTCAATTACTCCTTCACAACAACATATGAAAAACCATCCATACTTAATACAGTCTAACACATCTCCATACGATACTTTAAAATCATTAAAACAACATCACAAGTTGATAATTACATCCAAAAAGGGTATTGGGGTCTCCGGGGGTCAAAGGGATACGAAAACAAACAAAATGAAATTCTGGGCTGACCTGTGCAGCCACCTGTGCCCAAAGGTCAGCCACCTGCGCCCGCAGATGGCCTTTGGCAGCAGCCAGAGCCATCTGCGTTGGCATCTGCGCCCGCAGATGCCCTCGTCTGCGGGGGCGGATGACCGTTTTTGTCCGACATGGTCTCTTTTGGGTCTTTTAATGCCATGAATGGTCCATGATCATAACCAAACTTATTTTGACATATTTTTGATCACCTTGAATACCAACATTCAGCCATGGTCTCACAACACACATAACAACACCAAAATTACACTTTACGGTCAATACGTCACCAAAACCATAACCAATTTCACAATAGAAATTCCAAACATTATACACCATGAAAAAAAAAGGTAAGACTATAGTCACATCTCACATGTCAATATTAACTCCATCAAGTTCACTTCCTTCAAGACCACAAGTGCATAGTCAAGTTTACAAGACAAAACATCCTCCGATTTAGCAAACATGTAACATTTCACACCTTGTGAACTTCTCAATACTCCACCAACATAACCAACATAGTATAAACCATCTCTCATGCATAAAAATATATTAAACCATAAGCATGAACACTTACCAAGGCTTTAAGAAGAGTTGATCTTGCCCAAAGAGGATGATAGCTTAAGACTTGTGTGTAGAGAGAATTGTGGAAAATTCTAGAAAATGGCATGTGTCTATTTATGAATAAAAATCTGATTTGTGGCCTTATATAGTGCCTCATGGTCCTCCTTATCCATCCACAGTCAATAATTGAGGGTCTTCTTTGGTCCAAGAAAGAATGGATCTTTTTTTTTTTTCATTTTGGGCCATGTTTTTCTTGAAGTTTTTGGGCCTTATTTAGGCCCAATGACACATGACTCCTTTAAGCCCCAACAATTTAATACATAATTCACCAATTCTCTCATGTGTAAATATTTCCTTGAATGTTACGGTAATCAACTAGACTCAGAAACGTACGGGGTGTTACAAGATATAAACAGTAACCTTTAACAAATAATAGCTTTTGTTGAAATAGATAGTTATATTTATATCAAACCATATAGTTACATAAGAAATATTCAGTGCCTATGAGTTTATTGCACAAAGCATCTGGAACGACTTTGGTTGTGGTTATTCCTTGCTTGTCTGCCTGAACTACTTTGGTGGAACTGTAGTGGTTAGATAGTTATATATAAATATCCTTGTTCCTTCTTTTGCCAAAAGGTGTGATATATGGTTTCTTTCATGAAATCTATGTCGGGTCACTGGGTGAGCAGTTTCTTCAACATGGACCTACACATATCAATTGCAGCCTGATTAATAGGATGATTTGATTTCAATATTTCTAATACCTCAATGGAATCTGTTTCAATATTAACATGAGTGACATTCGGAGATATCGCCAAGTACAATCCATGTTGAAGTGCCATTAGCTCCGTCAGAGTGTGGGATATTGCATATATTTTTTGATAATACTCATGACCCAATAGCCATCAGAGTTTTTAATCACTCCACCAACAACAGCGTTAGTCGTTTTCTTGAAAGCACCATCAATGATAAGTTTAATAAAGCCATAGGGAGGATTCATTAGAGGGTTCATACATTTATTGTGAATGATTTTAGAGATAGTAGTATTGTGTATACTGTTTGTGAAATATTTATATTTAAAAGCTCTCATGTTCCCAATTTGAAGGGAGATGTTGATGGTTTTGTGATTAAACACATTGTGATTTCTATTTTGGCATCTATGCCAAATAGAAAAAGGCATTATCTCAATCCAAGTGAGGGTCAAAATTTGAATTGGTGGATTGACTCCCTTGAGAAGTTGTAACTAATGTTTTTCATTAATGGAAAGATTGTGTAGATTCAGGTCTAACTCAAGTCAGAGTTTTTTTGTAATGGGGCATTCGAAAAAGATAACAACAACAACATACCCAGTATAATCCCACAAAAAGAGCCTGAGGAGGGTATAGTGTAGGCAGTGCATACCACTACCTCAGAGGTGAGGTAGAGAGGTTGTTTCCGATAGACCCGCGGCTCAAGAAAAAAATAGTACGTAATATAAGAGCAAGAAACAATAAGTAGTACCACAACAATAGATAATAACAGAAACAAGAAAATCACAAAGTAATACTGCAATCAATCTAATGGAAACACACAACGATCACCAATCTCCAAGAACAAGACACTACAAGAAAAATGTTGGGTTCTAACCGGAGACAACAATAAGCACTACAACTACTAGTATAGGCCACAAAACAAAACACTCGTATCTACCAGCATGGACATGCTCCTTCCTACTAACAATTTACCCTAATACTCGTCCTCCACTCCTTCCTATCTAGGGTCATGTCCTTCGTAAGCTGTAACTGTTCCATGTCTTGCCTAATCACCTCCCTACAACATTTCTTCAGTCTACCCCTACCTTACCAGAAGCCATCCATAGCCAACCTCTCACCCCTCTGCACTGGGGCATCCACGCTCCTCTTCATCACATGAACGAACCATCTCAATCTCATTTTCCGTAACTTGTCCTCAACCGAAGTCACTCCAACTTTCTCTCGAATAACCTTATTTCTAACACTATCTCTCCTAGTAAATTCATACATCCATCGCAACATCCTCATATATGGTGTATGTACTCTTTCATGTGCAGACTTTTATAAATTATTCCAAAGAAAAAAATTATTCTATTATGAGTCTTAATGGAACAAATCCAGTTAAAAGGGTAAGGAGTATGGTTAATATGATCTATAAGATTGCAGCTTCATTTGAAGGATAATAGGCCATTACTATTAAGGGCCCAATAAGGGGTATCTATTTTACCAGAATTGTTGTTAAGAGATATAGATGATGCATTAATTGTTAGCAACAATCTGCGGGATGGAAAAGAATTTTTTTCTCCAGTCCCATTAAGTCACATCGCAAAGGACAGAGACGGTTGCTTCTTCAATATTTAAAGGACCTTGAATAATTCATCTCAAAGGAGGAACATCGGGTATACACCTAAAATTCCAGATATTTATGATTATGCCAGGTCTAGGGCCCAACCAACAGCCTTAGAGAAGTAGTGGCCCCTTTTACGATGTTTTTCCATTTAAAGGAGGGCCAGAAGATGAAGTATTAGTGTGATATTTGTGAGTTAAGGATTTAGTTCAGATTGTCTTGTGGTTTGTTAGAAGCCTCCTCATAAAGAGGAGTGCATTGTCTTTATCCTAAGTTTTTTTTTAATACTCAAATCACCTTAGTCTTTAGGAAAAGTGACATTATCCCAATTAATGTAGTGCATTTTGCGTCTTAAGGTAGTGGCTCCCCGAGTAAATTTTTTTGAATTTTATCACTATTTTTGCAAAGAGTGGTTGGGATGTGAAAATATTATTGCATGGTATAAGTCGGGATGGCAATAAATATTGAGATGGCAAGGATGAGACCGCCAGATGGGATCAAGAAATTTTTCTTCCAATCCTATAGTCTATTGTTCATATTATTAATAATGTATTGGTAATCACATGGTTTGAGATAATTGTGCACGGGGAAAATTCAGATATTTACCAAAGGTGTTACTAGCTTTCATATCAAGTAGACCCAGAGCTTCCTTAATGTTCTTTAAAGAGAGTACTTAATTAAATTTTATTTCTGATTAGGAATTAACTTAGTGATTGATGCAGCCTTAGTAAACCAAGGAATTGCATGTCTACAAAGCAAAGTTTAACTTTCGTCAAACCTTCTCTCTAGAAGCCTGAGGAAACGAGGCATCTTGCTCTTTTATATATATATTTTTTGGCAATAACTCTCTTTTAATTTGAATGGAAGAAATTGTCTTTTTCAGATCTTTTATGTGTAAAATATGAAGATTTCTAGTAAAAAGAACATAAATTTTAAAAAATGCATAGGGTTAGAAACATATTTTTAGCAAAAATAACGCCTGCATTGACTCGATTTTTGCTTTAGACAATGAAAATACCCATGAATTGATCTTCATGTTGATTTTATTTATTAGGCTTTGTTGTGACTCATAAAATGGCACGAAAATTGGGCCTTTGACTATTTCCTATGATGAAACAATTGAAGTTTTTGATGCCTCCAGTGACAAGGTTTTTATTAATCAAATCCCATTGATTCTTGATTTGTTTCCTTTCACTTTTAAATTGGTTACAGGTAATTGTGATTTCTGAATTATTTGTTGTGTATGTAGGTGGAGGATATTCTAAAATTTGCAGAAAGCTCAAAAATTAGGGATGTATTTTCTTCAAAAAGACAACTGTCAATGGAAACATTAAGTGGAGGTTAAACATTTTTCTTTTCCTTCTACTTTGAAAATTAAATTTAATTAACGTTTTGGTCACCTTCAAGCTATTTTAGTAATATGTTGGTGTTTGTTGCTTGTAGATATACCCTTGGCGAGATGAAACTCCTTCCTTAGATTCTTGGAGAAGCGAAAAGAGAGGTGAATTTCTTTTTTACTCACAAAATTTCTACTTTATTCAAGTAAATTAAAGGCATATGAAACCACAACTTCGTACTTCCTAGTACTCCTTTCCAATATTTTAAAGTCAAATATCATATTTTTTTTATGTGGAACTCTTATTTAAACTTTCAAATTCAATTCATCATAAGCTTCATTATAGAAAATCAAGAAGGTATTAGTCATGTTTCTCGAAATTAATATTAACTTCAATATATAATCAAATGTTTGATTGACAATACATAAAGGGTAACCTTTAACAAATGTTTTTTTTTGTTGAAATAGATAATATTATTTATATTGAAACAATGTAGTTAAATAAGGAATAGTAAGTACCTATTCATATTAGTAGTAGCATACAAAAACATTTACATTGCTAATTAATTACACAAAACATCAAGACCTGCTTTTCTTATAGTTATTCCTTGCTTGTCCTCCTGAACTGTAGCTGAAACAGTTAAGGTGGAATTATTATAGTAGTTAGGTAATTAATTATAGATAGCTTCGTTCCTTCTTTTTTCAAAAGGTGCGCTACTCGGTTTCCTTCATGAAATCTCTGGCGGATAACTGGAATCTCCAACTTCTTCAACATGCCCTTGCAAATATCAGTTATAGCCTGATAAATAGGATAATTTGATTCCAATAATTGCAATACCTTGATGAAATTTGTTTCATTTTCAACATGGACGAGGTTCTGAGATATAACAAGATATAGTTCATGTTGAAGTGCCATAAGCTCCACTGAGTGTGAGATATAGCACATATTTTTAATGATATCACATAACTTAATCTTCATTAGAGTTTCTAATCGCTCCACAAACAGACGACATTAGTCCTTTTCTTGAAAGCACCATCAATAATAAGTTTAAAGAAGCCAGTGAGAGGGTTCATCCATTAGATATGAATGGTTCTAGATATAGCAGTATTGTCAATACTGTTTGTGAAATATTTATATTCAAAAGCTCTCATAATCACATTTTTAAGGGAGAGGTTGATGTTTGTAAAATTAAACACATTGTGATTTCTATTTGCCATAAATGACAAATAGCAAATAGCTAAAGATAGTATTTCAATCCTAGTACGGGTCGAAATTTAAATTGGTGGATTGAGTTCCTTGAGAAGTTGTAACTAGTGATTTTCAGTAATGGAAGATTATATAGATTTAGGCCCAAGTCAAGCCAGGTTTTTTTACGATGGGACACTCAAAAAAAAAAGTGATGAATATTCTCCTTTGGTGAATAAAAAATAGGGCATACAGGACCAATGTTTGTCACTATATGATGTATGTACTCTTAGATGATCAGTCTATTATGAAAGCATTGCCAGGGAAAGAATTTTATTTTCTAAGAGTCCTACTGGACCAAATCTAGCTAAAAGGGTAAGGAGTATGGTTATTGTGATCTGTAAGATTGTAGATTGATGTGAAGGAGAATGGTTAATTATTGTTACAGGCCCAATAAAGGGTATCTATTCTATTAGGATTATCGTTAAGAGATATAGATGATGCATAGTCACAATAGTCTATGGGATGGAGAAGGAAATTCTCCTTCCGTCCCACTTAGTCCTATCACAAAGTCCAGAGAGTTTGAGGACTGCTTCATCAATCTTTTAGGGACCTTGAATGATAGATCTCAAAGGAGGTGTATCGAGTATCCATTTAACATTCCAGACATTCATGGTTCCACTTGGACAAGAGGCCCACCTAGCTTTCTAAGAGTAGTAGTAGCCTCTTGTTAGATTTTACGGGTCATGGGTCCCCCATGAGCATCGACCAGACCCATTTCATTTTCTGAAAAGAAAATCAAATTGAAGATTATCCAAAGTTCAAAAAGGGGGGGGGGGGGGGGGGGGGAACAGTTAGAGAGTAACTGCTGAACCGCTATCACTATCCCCTTTATAATCTTCTTCTTCATTAGGAGAAGACACGGGAAAAATAGAAATAATAAAAATGAGTGTGACAGAAATCAACACCAAAAAGACATATAGATTGTGAATAGAACTTTGTTTCTGAGTTATTCGAAGTTGACTTGGGAAAGATTTGATGGATATCAAGTTCAACGATTTTCGCTGCGACTTCAAGGTACACTATCTGTATCGTTTTTGCTCCAATTTACGTACATTGGTATCAGAGCATGATTTAATTGCCTCAGTCTCGGTCAAGTTTGACATATTCACATTCTTGAATGCATGTCGATTTAGAATATTTTCTGAAATTCTCACATAATGAAGGGTTGTTAAAATCGAATTAGCACTCACCTTTTAGAAAGAATTGATGACCGGATATAGATCAAAAATTTTGAACCGGCGTGAATTGAACACGCAACCTTCTGATCTAGAATCAGACGTACTACCATTGCGCCACGGATCCGGTTATAGATCTAAAAGTTTCCTTCAATTTCTCCATAAATTTCTTTTGGAGTAGTGAAAAAGGAAAGGAAAAGATCAGATCAGTGAATGAGTTTTCCATGTTCCTCAAAGGAATTATTTTTTGAAGAACAGGAAAAGATATGTTTATTTTTTTTCTCGATCTGCCATTGAAGTTCTTTAAAGAAGAAGATAAGGAATGGCGGAGAAGAGTTTAATTTAGTGGAGTAGAGGAAAAGGATTGATAATGGGGAAACGTGTAGTGTTGTTCCTTTTTTATGTGGGAATGAATGTTCTAGTACTAAAATTTAATGTGTACATTAATAAATGTTTCTTCCTTTTTTAATTTATTAAAAGTTCAAAAAAAGGAGGACTACTGTTTTTATTTTCAGGAAACGGTATATATACATAAAATGATGAGATTGCCTTTCCTTTATTTATTAAAAATATTGAGCATGCTGGTACAATTTTTAAGTGAAATGCTAGTGTAGTACTAATTTTTAAATGGTATAAAAATATTATTATTTCTACTAGTATGCACTGTTTCTTTATGAAAAGAAATTTGTACTTTCTTTTGAAACACGACAGTGATTATTATTTTCAACAAAATGATTTATGAAATTGTCACGGCCCGATATTTTGAGTCATTATGGCGCCTACCGTAACCCACCAATAGGCAAGCCAAGCCATAGCCCGGAGCGGCAAGCGACAGGCTAACAGGGAGAAACCAGAAGAAAGAAGATGAAGAAGGCACGATAACAATAATAAATAAAGACAGAAAGCAAAAGTACTAAAGTATAACATACATACTGAGACAGAAGAGGAAGAGGACAGGGTGTACACCTGAATCTCTCCCAAGGCTTGGTAAAGTCGGTACTAGAGCCACTACTAACACAACAAGAGTATTAGACAGAAACCAAATATATACAACATAAACAACAGTCTCGAGTACAAAAGACTATACAGGAGTAATTGAAGTAGGATCAGCCTCGGATGGCAACAAGCTCACCCTGCTCCGGATTAATGCCGATGAAGGAGGATCACGTCACTTTCATCCACTAGTGCTCGGATCTGCATCGAGGAAAAAGGTGCAGAATTGTAGTATGAATACCGGGCAATGGGTACTCAGTAGGCATCACCGGCCGACTGATCTCAATATAGCATAAACATAACTGCATGCGAGGGTGCATGCTATGTCCGGGGTAAAAAAATAAAGGGATAAATAACTATCAAACTGTACAGATGAGATAAGGCGATAAGTAAAGGTGATACGGAATAATAAGTAAATGAGTAAATAAACAGACAAGTCAAACATTACCTAACTATGCCACTATAAGCACACTAGGCGCTCTGAAGAAGACAATTAACCCAATCGTGCCCCCATAAGCCAGTGGGACACAAAAGAAAAATAAATGCAGAATCGTCAGTAACCTGTGGCTAAACCAGTATCCAGGAACCATAGTAACCATCCGGGGGTATACCGGGCTTGAACCGATACCAATGGGTAATAATAAGAAGCCAGACGTTGGGTTCGAACCGGTCATAGTGGGTAATAACGAGAGGCCACATATAAAATATGTCACAGGACTCATAGCCAGATGCCGGTCTCGAATCGAAACTCAGTGAATCACAATATCAGAACCAAGGTACCGAGTACTAGAACTCTCAAATAGTATCGCAATCAGTGGCCGGACTCGAACCGAAACTTATAATAGTCAGTAACCATCATATTTGAATCAGTGGTCGGACTCGAACCGAAACTCAAAATAATCAGTTTCCCGGAGTCATCATAACCAATAACCAAGTGCCAGATTAGTGCCAGAATCCACACAAATACAAGTAAATGGGGACATACTGGCCCCAGACCGAACCCGAAACATAAACAAAGGAGCTAGAGCTACCCCATAATGTACTACAAGGCCAATCCATGGGTCCTCCGAGGTCAACAGCCTACTACTAGGCCACGTAAATACCAAGTCGGGTATCCCAAGTGTATCATGGCAAGGCAGGTCCCAACATTAGGTCACGATTAACAATCTCATTCAGGTGTTAATATTATCTGGGGTCGATAGGGCCAAACGAATTAATGGATCATAACCAGGGTAAACTAACCTAAAGGTTATCCTAAAAGAGTATCTCAGGGCTTACGTAAGCCCAATAATGTCTAAGGTTAACTATGCCGACTCTGAAGAGCAGCAGGGACCACTATGAGATCCTGAAACCAAGTCTAGCTAAATCTATCCGAGTCTGAACTAAGGTTCCCGAACCCACTACTAATAGTAGTACAATATTAATCAACCCTATAAAGGTCATTTTTGGAACACCACGAGGATAACTGCCCCAAAACATGCCCGAACAAGGCCCTAACTGGCCTAAAATGCCTAATAATAGCAAGCCAATGCCAATCTATAACCAACAGCCCAAACACTAGAACAATAGCATGCAAAATACTATAAATAAACTTCGTCTAGGTATAAGATAAGCCTAGCGTACCTGGATGTCGTCAAACGTTTGCCAAGTCCCGTTAAATAGGAGCCTTCCCCTTCCGAGAGGGCTTCGACTGCTGCCACACTACCAAAACAATAAACTATACATCAAAACATGACTATGGATACCAATATTGACCAGGTCGAAAATCGACCGAAAGTTCCGCGTGGGGCATGCTTGCGGAATCGTAAAATTAAAGCCGTCACAGTGTCCTAAAGAGCTCAGTGACTAATAGTCACAAGAGATATACCCAAATCCAAGCCTAAAATAGCCCTAAAATAGTACCAACATCAACCCCGCCAAATAACAATTCAAATACACAACTTTAAGCTAAAATTGACTGAAAAACTTACGATATAAAGTCGCTATACTATCAACCACGCAATCCCCGAGCTTGAATAACTTGATGTAGATAATTAATATAGATGATAGATTTCTTTTCCATCGCTGAAATTTATTTCACGTCTTTAAGACAATTTACTTCCAGCCACAATGGTGAATTGTTAACGCCAAGTATTCAAGTAGTAGATGCTTTTATTACATATAGATATGTATATAGAGAGAGACATAGAATAAGCATATTTGACTAACTTTCTTAAATATGGACTTGTAAATATTGCCATACTACTAATGATGTGGCAGCATTTAATAAATATGGCGTTGTAGTTTTGCCATGCTAATAATGATGTGGCAGCATTTAATAAATGCTAAAGAGACCTTGTTGTCCCCTTCCTCCACTTCCACGTGGAGTGTAGGTGGCAACTCCAACTTTTACTTGTCTCGTCATATGTGTATTCGGGTATTGCATAGATTTGTGGTAAAATAAATATAATTTTTTGAATATATCATAATTAATAGAAAATTATTTCATATAAAGTCTCTATTGTATAATAATAATAATATTTTAACATATCTAGATTGACTATCTCCGTTTAAAATATTAATAGGTTACGAAGCTATTATAAAATAATATAGATATATCATAACTTACAAATTTTATAAATATCAAAAATATTTTCGAATGGTAATTAGCTATATCTCTTTACCAAATTTTAATTTAATTCAAATATTCCACAACCTTCTCGGTATTAATAAAATTCTCAAATGAACTGCCCAAAAATATAACTATCAGTCCCAGCAAGTCATAAATAACTTGGGGCAGTTATAGTAAAGCTCTAAATGCCGAGAACGCACGAAAATAAGAAAAATGACCTAGAGGGTCATTACATCATCCACTACTAAACGAACTTTTGTCCGTGAAAGTCAAGAGTAAGCGTATACCTGAAGAAGTGAACAAGTAAGGATACTAGGCTCGCACATCACACTCAAGCTCCCAGGTAACTTCTTCGACCGGACGGTGATTCCACTGAACCTTAACCACTAGAATGTCCCGAGAGCGCAACCGTCTGACGTCTCTGCCCAAAATAGACACAAGCTCCTCCACAAATGCTAAATTCTCATCTAACTGAACCGAGTTCCGCTAAAGCACATGCAACTCATCCGAAATGTACTGTCGCAGCATAAAAACATGAAATACAGGGTGAATAGCTAAAAAGGCTGGAGGTAAAGCAAACACATATGCTACCTCCCCAACTGTTTGCAGAATCTCAAAGGGTCCAATATACCTGGGGCTAAGCTTGCCCCTTCTCCAAAACCGTATCATGCCTGTCATAGGCGATACTTTTAAGAAGACCCTATCACCAACACTAAATTTCACTGGGTGATGTCTACGGTCAGCATAACTCCTTTGTTTACTCTGAGTTGTTCGTAGCCTGTCCTGAACTCGATCCAAAGACTCTCGGAGCAAATTTGTGCCATGAGGGCTGGCCTCTGAAGTCTCGAACCAACGAATAAGAGATCGACACCGTCTACCATACAAAGCCTTAAATGGAGACATTTGAATGCTGGAGTGGAAGCTATTATTATATGCGAACTCTGCTAATGGCAAGAACTGGTCCCACTGACCCCCAAAGTCTAACACATAAGCACGGAGTATATCTTTCAATACCTGAATAGTCCGCTCTTACTGCCCATCTATCTAGGGATGAAATGTAGTGCTAAGGTCCACTTGAGTACCCAACTCCTCCTAAAAGGTCTGATAGAAACTAGAGGTGATCTGAGACCCTCGGTCTGAAATAATAGACCCGATGCCCCATGTAGATGAACCACCTCCTGAACATACATACGGGCAAATCTCTTGGCACTGTGGGAAACCCGAACAAGGATGAAATGCACAGTCTTAGTCAATCGATCTAAAACAACCCAAATACTATCAAAACCATTGGTAGTGTGAGGTAACCCATCAACGAAATCCATCATAACCCGCTCCCACTTCTACTTGGGAATGGGTAATTGCTAAAGCAAACTACCGGGTCGCTGGTGCTCGGCCTTTAACTGCTGACAACAGAGGCATTGAGCTACAAACCCTGCTATGCCTTATCGCATACCGAACCAACAATAGTGTTGTCTTAGATCTCTATCCATCTTAGTTGTCCCAGGGTGAATAAAATATCTAGAACTGTGTGCCTCGTGCAGAATCAACTAAATCAAATCCCCAACCCTCTGAACACAAATATGGCCATCAAACCTCAGAACACCATCAGAACCCAAGGTAGCCCTCTCCAACTCAGCCCTCAACACCTGATCTTGAAGTCTACGAAGACCACTATCCTTAAACTGACAACGTTGAATCTGCTCTATCAAAGTAGATCTGGCCTCAACGCAAGCAACAATCCACCTGGGGTCAGAAATATCCAATTGAACCATTAAGTTAGCTAAGGACTGAATGTCCAAATCCAATGGTCATTGAGAAACTGGAAGGAAGGCCAACCAACCCATACTCACCACCTTCTGGCTCAAAGCATTCGCCACTACATTTGTCTTGCCTGGATGGTAGAGAATAGAGATATCATAGTCCTTCAGCAACTCAATCCATTGGTGCTGCCTCAAATAAAGATCCCTCTGAGTCATAATATGCTGAATACTGCGGTGGTCTGTAAAGATCTTACAATGGACACTGTATAGATAACGCCTCCAAATTCGCAATGCAAACACTATCGCTGCTAACTTCAAGTCATAAGTTGGGTGATTACGTTCGTGCACCTTCAACTACCTCGATACATATGCAATAAAATGACCCTGTTGCATCAGCACATACCCCAAACCAATACCAGATGCATCATAATAGATTGTGAAACCCTCGCCCTCAACTGGAAGAGTTAAAACATGGGCAGAAGTAAGTCGATCCTTGAGCTTCAGAAGGTTCACCTCACAATCCTTAGACCACTAAAATAGGACCTCTTTCCTGATCAATCTGGTCATAGGAGATGCAATAGATGAGAATCCCTCAATAAATCATTTGTAATAAACTACCAACCCAAAAAAACTGCGAACCTTGGTAGGTGACGTGGGCCTAGCCCAATCTCCAATAGCCTCAATCTTCACTGGGTCTACCATGATACCATGTCTGGACACAACATGCCGCAAGAAAGCCATAGACTCAAGCCAGAACACACACTTCGAGAACTTAGCATATAACCGATGATCTCTCAAAGTGTGGAGCACAAACCTCAAATGCTTCTCGTGCTCCTCGCTACTCCTAGAGTAAACCAAGATATCATCAATGAAAACAATTACGAAAGAGTCTAAATATGATCTGAATACAAAACTTGTTAAATCCAAGAAGGCTGCCGGGGCATTAGTCAACCCAAAAGACATCACCAGGAACTTATAGTGGTCGTAACGAGTCCTAACGGCTGTCTTAGGGATGTCTGTAGCCCTAACTCTTAGCTGATGATAACTAGATCTCAGATCTATTGTAGAGAACACCATTGTGCCCTAAAGCTGATCAGACAAACTATCGATACGAGGCATAGGATACTTATTCTTCATTGTGACCCTATTCAGCTACCTGTAATCGATACGCATAGCATTGAACTATCTTTCTTCTTCACGAACATAACTGGAGCACCCCACGGTGACACACTCGACCTGATAAAACCCTTCTTCAAAAGGTCCTAGAGCTTACTACTCAGCTTCCTCAACTAAGCAGGAGCTATACGATACGGAGCCATAGAAATAGGTCGGGTACCCAGCTCGAGGTCAATAATAAACTCTATATCACGCTCAGGAGGAAGGCCAGGTAGGTAAGTCGGGGATACAATAGGAAACTCACAAACAACAGGGACGAAGTCAAGCAACGGACTCTCAACACTAACATTTCGAACATAAGCAATGAATAAATCACCTCCCCTCGACATCAGTCTACGAGCCCGAATATATGAAATAATCCCCATCGGTGTGCGGCTAATAGAACCCTACCACACCACCAGCGGTACACTAGTCATGGCTAATGTAATGGTCTTAGTAAAGCAATCCAAGACCGTGTGATAAACGGACAACCAGTCCATGCCCAGAATCAAATCAAAATATACCATGTCCAACACAATAAGATCAACTCGAGTATCAAAATCCTGAATGGTCACCAGACACGATCTATATGCCCGATCCACTACTAAAGAATCACCCACAGGGCTAGCTACACTCAAAGACACAGATAAAGACTCCGAACGCAAACCCAACTGTGGTGCATAATAAACAGACACATAAGAAAATATGGATTCGGGATCAAATAATGCAGAAGCTAGCTGACGGCATACGAAAATCATACCTGTAATTATAACATCCAAAGCCTCAGCCTCTGGCCTAGCCGGTATGACATACAACTGACGTTGTCAACTAGTAGACTGAGCATTGACCAGACCACCTATCCTACATCCCTACGCACCACATCTAAGACCCTGGGGACCACCTCAATGATCCTACATACCAACCCTAGCTGGAGGTAATACCGCTCTGATAGGTTGTGCAGTCTGAACAGAATGATCAATCATCCATCGTCGGGGACACTCACGGGCAAAGTGACCCACAACCCCACACTCATAACATGCCCCTGGCACTCTGCTATGTCTGAAAGGTCCGGATGATCCGATATGGCTACCTCTGGTTAGCGAACTGGACTGATTGCCCTTTTGAGGCTGACTACTAACCTGACCACTAGAACCACTATAACCGGGTTGACCCCTATCAGAAATCTGCAAGGCTGACTATACAGGTCTGCAAGACTGACCCTGCCACTGAAAAAGACTGTTGCTGCTGCTGAGGGTACTAACCCTAAAACCCACAAACTCTGAACTGTAAGTCTCTATGGCTCCCACTGAAACTGTCCTAAAGTCAGGACCTCTTATCGCTGCCCCCTTGGGCCTCGGAATCCATCTCCTCGATCAAATATACATGCTCAGCTATCTCAGCAAATGACTTCCCCGAAGTTACTAAACTCTGTGTAGCTCTGTTGAGTGTCAACCACAACCCTCTAATAAAGCATCTAATCCTCTCGTACTCATCAGGCAAGATCATAGTAGCATGTTTGGACAAATCATGGAATCTCGCCTCATACTCGGCTACTGACATCGTTCCCTATCTCAACCCAGTAAACTCATCTCGGAGCCGCTCGCGCATGCTGAGTTACGTATACTTCCCCAAGAATGCCTCGGAGAACTGAACCCAAGTAACCGGTGGAGATCCAGCTGGCCTGAAATTAAGATAACCCCTCCACCATCTCCTCAATATTGTGTCGAGCTGATATGCAACAAAGTCTGCGCCGCGAGTCTCAACTGACCCTAAATTCCTCAACCTTTCCTCATAGCTGGATAAAACTCATAAGAATACTCCTCTGAAGTACCCGCAAACCTGGGCGGAGTCAATCTCAGAAAATGGCCCAATATTTTCTACTTCTCGACAGACATAATTAGTTGGGCTGCTACCAGCTATGAAACTACCGGTACCGGTATAACCTCTACTCTGGGTGTTGCTGCTGTAGGCTGCACCCTAACACCAACTCCTTGCACTATTGGCAGAGCTCCCTCAGCTGGCGGACCTCCAACTAATCTCAGCAACTGAACCAAAGTATCCCGGAGCACTAATGTAGCTATAAACCCGGGTGGGGCCTGGGCTTCTCCCTAGCATGCCTGCTGCTATGATAGCGAAACACCTGGGGCTATATCATGATATGGTGCTATAACAGGATCAGGTGATGGATCTCTAGCCTGATCTCTACCTTAGGCTGTTGTTCTATCTTGCCCCTGACATCTGGGTCGACCTCGGTCCCTAACTGGTGCTCTCGAACCACGCATCCTAACCATCTGCGTAAAGAATGAACAAAATAATGATTAGAAACCAACACAGACTCAATGTACAGACATGATCCAAGACAATGAGACTTCCCTAAAAATGCTCCGTAGCATCTTAAAGATAGGATACAGATGTCTCCTTACCGATCGGGGGGACTTTACTACACATCGGCTCATGTACCAACACTACCAGTCCAACCTGGCTCTAATACCAAGCTATCATGACCTAATTTTATGAGTTATGATGGCGTCTACCGTAACCCACCAATAGGCAAGCCAAGCCATAGCCCGGAGCGGCAAAAGACGGTCTAACAAGCAAAAATCGAAAGAAAAGAGATAAAGAAGCCACAATAAAAATAATAAATAAAGACAAAAAGCAAAAGAACTAAAGTACAACATACATACTGAGACAGAAGAGAAAGAGCACAGGGTGTACAAATGAATCTTTCCCAAGACCTGGTAAGGTCGGTACTAGAGCCAATGCTAACACAACAAGAGTACTAGACAGAAACCAAATATACACAACATAAATAACAGTCTCGAGCACAAAATACTACATAGGAGTAGATGAAGTGGGATCAGCATCAAATGGAAATAAGCTCACCCTGCTCTAGATTAGTACTGAGGAAGGAGGATCACATCATTGTCGTCGACTAGTGCTCGGATTTGCATCCGAGAAAAAAATGCAAAAGTGTAGTATGAGTACCGGGCAATGGGTACTTAGTAGGCATCATCGGTCGACTGAGCTCAATATAACATAAACATAACTGAAATATGAGGGTGCATGCTAAGTTCATGGTAAATAAATAAAGGGATCAATAAAAACTGAACTGTATAGATGCGATAAGGCGATAAGTAAAGGAGATATAGAATAGTAAGTAAATGTGAAAATAAACAGACAAGTCAAACATAGCCTAACTGGTCCCCTATAAGCCAACCAGGCACACTAAAAAAGATAATTAGCCCAATCGTACCCCCATAAGCTGGTGGGACTCATAAGAAAAGTAAATGCAGAACCGTCAGTAACCTATGGCTGAACCAGTATCCAGGAACCATAGTAACCATCCGAGGATGTACTAGGCTTGAACCGACACCAATGGGTAATAACAAGAGGCCAGATGGTGGGTTCGAACTGGTCACAATGGGTAATAACGAGAGGCCACATATAAGAAATATCTTAGGACTCATAGCCAGATGTCTGACTCAAATCGAAACTCAGTGAATCATGATATCAGAAACACGGTACCCAGTACCAAAACTCTCGAATAGTATCACAATCAGTGACCGAACTCGAATCAAAACTCATAATAGTCAGTAACCATCATATTTGAATCAGTGGTCAAACTTAAACCGGAACTCATAATAGTAAGTCTCCCAGAGTTATCATAACCAATAACGAAGTTACAGAATAGTTCTAGAATCCACACAAACACAAGTAAATGGGGACATACCGACCCCCGACCGAACCCGAAACATAAATAAAGGAGCTACCCCATAACGTACTACAAGGCCAATCCCTGGGTCCTCCGTGGTTAACCACCTACTACTAGGCGACGTACATACAAATTCGGGTATCTCAAGTGTATTATGGCGAGTCGGGTCCCAACACTAGGTCACGTTAACAATCTCGGTCAGGTGTTATGTTATCAGGGGTCGATAGGGCCAAATGGCTAAAGGAACATAACTAGGGTAAACCAACCCAAAGGTTATCCTAAAAGAGTATCTCAGGGCTTAACTAAGCCTAATAATGTCTAAGGTTAACTATGCCGACTGTGAAGAGTAGTGGGGCCCATTACGGGGTCCCATAACCAAGTCTGGCTTAACCTATTTGAGTAGGCTGGACTAAGGTTCCCCAACCCAGTACTAATAGTAGTACAACATTAACCAACCCTATAAAGGTCATCTTTGGCAGACCACGAGGATAACTGGTCTGGAACATGCCCGAATAAGGACCTAATAGGCCCAAAAGGCCAAATCATAGCTAGCTAATGCTAATCTACAACTATCATCCCAAACACTAGCACAATAGCATGCGAATACTATAAATAAACTCAGTCTAGGTATAAGGTAAGCCTAGCCTACCTGGACGCCACTGAACGTCTGTCAAGTCCTGTTAAATAGGAGCCTTTCCCTTCTGAGAGACCTTCGACTGCTGCCACGCTATCAAAATAATAAACTATACTTCAAAACATGACTATTGATACCAATATTGCCCAGGTTAGAAATCGACCAAAAATCTCGCGTGGGGACTGCTTGCAGAATCGAAAAATTAAAACCGCCACAGCATCCCAAATAGCTCAGTGACCAATAGTCACAAAAGATATACCCAAATCTGAGCCCAAAATAGCTCTAAAACAACACCAACATCAACCCCGCCAAATAACAATTCAAATACTCGACTTTAAGCTAAAATTGACTGGAAAACTTACGATATAAAGTCGCTATACTATCAACCACGTGATCTCCGATCTTAAATAACTTGATGTAGATAATTAATATAGATGATAGATTTCTTTTCGATCGCTACAATTTATTTCACGTCTCTAAGACAATTTACTTGCAACCACAATGGTGAATTGTTAAAAACAAGTATTCAAGTAGTAGATGCTTTTATTACATATAGATATGTATATAGAGAGACATTGAATAAGCATATTTGCCTATGGCCCTGTAAATATTTCCATGTTACTAATGATGTGGAAGCATTTAATAAACATGGCCTTGTAATATTGCCTTGCTAATAATGATGTGGCAGCATTTAATAAATGCTAAAGAGACCTTGTTGTCCCCTTCCTCCACTTCTACGTGGAGTGGAGGTGGCAACACCGACTTTTACTTGTCTCGTCATGTATGTATTTTTGTGTTGCATAGGTTTGTGGTAAAATAAATATAACTTTTTGAATATATCATAATTAATAGAAAATTATTTCAAATAAAGCCTCTATTGTATAATAATAATATTTTAACATATCTAGCTCTCCGCTTAAAATATTAATAGGTTACAAAGCTATTATAAAATAATATAGATATATCATAACTAAAGAATTTTATAAATATCAAAAAATATTTTTGAAAGGTAATTAGCTATATCTCTTTACCAAATTCTAATTTAATTCAAATGTTCCACAACATGCTCGGTATCAATAAAATTCTCAAACGAACTACCCGAAAATCAAACTGTCGGTCCCAGCAAGTCATAAATAACTTGGGGCAGTTATAGTAAAGCTCTAAACGTCGAGAACACACGAAAATGATAAAAATGACCGGGAGGATCATTACAGAAATATTTATATAATTGTTACTAAGTCGTGGTAATTTATGTAATACTTATATTTCTTAAACGAATTTTGTCTTCTACAAGTTATTGTGGTATAAGTTGTCACATTGAATGACATAGCCATTCTAATTGTTTCTTTATTCCTATTTCAGACATGGCTGAACAGGTACAAACTCAAATCACTCCAAATGGGAATTGTGGATCTCGAGTAAAGAGACAAGGTGGAAGAACACGTCGTCGAAAGACATGTTTTTGAGGTAGTGAGATCATACAAAATGATGTTCCAAGGATGACACAAAACTTTCTAAGGGATTAAAGGACTATATGAAGGGAAAGAGAGAAGAAACTGAGAGAGTTCAAGTCTTTTAAGATGTCTCCTAGTATTTCAATTGCTAATTTTATTCATCTTTTTGAATTAAAACATGTAGAACTGAAAAACTATGTTGAAATCTCAGATTGGGAAGCTTTAGCTATTTTGGTAGACTCTCTGCGTGATCCTTTGGGTGAGAGATTAATTAAAGTTTATCACGAGATTTGGCCTAGCGAACATTTTAAGGTATATATACGTTATCTCGAAGATCCGGGGTATGATTTTCATCTTTGAATTGACTTGTAACTTGAAGTTGTTTATTAAATTTATTATATATTTAAGTTTATTTAAGACATAATTGAAATCTATCATTAAAATACACATTAAAAAATTAACTTCTATTTTTGGTCAAATGTTTAGTTCGTAGATGATGATCGAATTATTATGTGTCCTTTCAATTTTACACTAAACATGAAACCTTTATGTGAATTGATTTACTTAAATGTGTATTGGGTGATTTTCACATGCATAATTGATATATGTACTTGGGTGATTTTCTCTCAATTATAGACATGGCCTCAAAAAGCATTATTATCGACTTGAACAATGGTGAAAAACAAAATGGTGACAATTACGACATCTGGAGTCGTAAAATATGGTATGTACTAGAAAAGAAAAATACTCTTAAAAGTGTTAACCGTATTTTAAGTCAACCAGAAGAGGAAAACACTGCACAACATAGAAGAGGCCTTGAAGCTTATAAGGCTTGGGAAAAGGTTGATTTCGGGCCTTTCGTTGCACGTGGAATCATTGTTAGTTCATGGTTGATGACCTAATTCATGAGTGTGAGGAATTTCCTACTGTTCATGCCATTTGGGCACACTTGCGAGGAACATATGGGGTATATCTGTCACCCGTCTAAGATAGCTGACTATCAAGTTTGACACTTACAAGAAGCATCATGATCAGAATATCAAACAACACCTTAGGGTGATGTCAAATATAACCCTAAGAAGTGGCAGAATCAAGTGGTAAGAAGTCTTCAGGAATCAAGTGGTAAGAAGTCTTCAGGCTTCAAGTGTAAGAAAAATTTAAAAACTAACGAGAAGGGTAAGGAGATCAAAGAAGGACCCTCTGAGAAAAAGAACAAGCCAAATTCTAAGAAGGAAAAATGGTTTTTTAAGAAGAAAAACAAGAGAAAGATAAAGTACTACAATAGCCAAGTTCTAGGGTATTTTGCTCGTGATTGTCCCGAGCAGAAAAAGGTAGCATTTATAAATGTATGTCTAAGTGTTATATATGTTTCTAGTACTGCTTTATTAACTCAATATTATCCTATGTGGATTGTACATTCTGGAGCCACCAACCATGTGAGTCATGATGGAGAAACGTTTGTGGAGTTTCGTCTAGTTTCACCTGGATCAAGGTGGATATATGTAGGAAATAATGTAAGACTTGAAGTCAAAGGGATTGACACTTGCAAAGTAGACTTGCGTGGTGGACGGTCTTTGATTTTGCATGACGTCCTATATGTTCTAGAGATTCGATGAAACTTAGTATCTGTGTCTGTTCTTTTAGATGTTGGTTTTAATTTTATTTTAGTCACAATGGTGTTAGAATAACTCTAGATAATGGTTTTTTATGGTTTTGGACTTTGTTATGATCACTTTATCATTTTAGATTGTAATCCATTAACTTATGACTATTATGGTGACCGTTGTGTAATTGCATGTTATTCAAGTAATAATGATGTTCATGTAATTACATGTCATGCTAGATTGGGTCACATAGGGCAATATCGAATGAATAGATTGTCAAAGAAAGGACATCTAGGTTTTTTCTCCAAAATTGATATGCCAACTTGTGAAAATTGTCTTACTGGAAAGATTACACTTAAACCATTTGGGAAGGATAAAAGAGCTGAATTTCCACTGCTATTAATCCATTCTGATATTTGTGGTCCAATGAATGTGAGGGAAAGGTCTGGTGCTTTATATTTCATTACATTTATTGACAATTTCACGCGCTTTAGTTATGTCTTTTTGATTTTTCATAAATCTGAAGCACTTGAATGCTTTAAAAGATACTTGAATGAAGTTGAGAATCAATTAGATAAAAGTATAAAGACTTTAAGAACCGATAGAGGTCGTTAATATTTGTCAAAACTGTTTGAAGAACTGTGTACTGAAAGGGGCATTATCATACAATTAACTACTCCTTATACACCTCAATAAAATGGTGTAGTTGAAAGAAGGTATAGAACATTATTGGACATGACAAGGTCCATGATGGTGCATGAAAATTTACCAATCTCTTTCTGGGGAGACGCGTTATTGACTGCAGCCTACATATTTAATAAAGTGCCTTCAAAATTGGTATCTTCTATTTCTTATGAACTATGGACTGGTGATAAAGTAAACCTTAACAATCTACGACCTTGGGGTTGTGCTGGATATACTAAAGATCATTTTGTTGAGTTTGATAAACTAAGTCCAAAAGAAAAGAAATGTATCCTTATAAGATACTCAGAACACTTCAAAGGGTATGTTTTCATTGGTGAATTGGAGGATGGAAGTACTACTGAAATTGAATCACGAGATTTCACATTCCTGGAAAATGATTTTCTCAAAAAAAGTGAAATAAAGGATAGTGAGCCTCTTTACAAAATGTTGAATTCTGATGATTAAATAATGTCATCAGACATACTTGATAATCCAATAGATCAAGAAATAGTTCTTCGTCCAAGTGGGAGTTTTAAATACCAAAATACTATGGAGGAATATGAACTTCAATTACGTAAGAATACCAGAAATGGTATACCTAAACGATCTTATGAGATTGAGGATTATGTTTTCCTTGTATATCCCATGGAACTAGATGTACCTAATTTTGTGACTGAGACTTTATTGAGCCCTAGAAAATATGAGTGGATAAAAGTGATGAAAGAAGAATTAGAGTCCATGAAAACCAATAAAGTCTGGGATCTAGTTGACCTTTCTTCTGGGCATAGAGCTATTTGGAACAAATGGATTCTCAAAGTTAAATGCAAATCAGATGGGTCAATAGAAAGACACAAAGAACGATTGGTGGCAAAAGGTTTTTACTCAAGAAGATGGAATAGATTATGAGGAAATTTTTTCACCAGTTGTGAAGTTCACCTCAATTCGCTTACTTTTGGCTATTGTTGCACGTTTGGATTTAGAATGTAACACCCCGTATATTTCCGAACCTATGAGACTACCTTAACATTTATGAAATTATTTAAACTTGAGATGGTTGGGGTATTATCCATTAATTTTAGTGGGATGAATTAGTCTTGTGATAATGGGCTCAATTTAAGGCCCAATAATTAAGCAAAAGACATGGCCCAAATGGGAAAATGACCCATTCTACCTTTGACCAAGTAAACCCTCAATTATTGACCCAAGTTTGGATAAGGATGACCATTAAGGGACTATAAAAAGCAACCAAAATCAGATTTTATTCATTAAGACACACATGCAATTTCTAGATTTTTCCACAACATTCTCTCTTCTCACAAACCCTAAGCAACTATTCCCTTTGGAAAAGATCACCTCTTTGCAAGCTTTGGTAAGTGTTTAATCTTATGGTTTAATATATTATATGCCTGAGAGGGTGTATAAATCATGTTGGTTATGTTTTCAAAGTGTTGAGCAATCCACTATGTGTAAAACAGTCTACTTTTGCTTAATCGGTAAAGGGTTTTGCCTTCTAAACTGGAAAGTGGACTTGTGGTCTTGAAGGAACTGAATTTTATGGATTAAATGTCAACATTTAAAATGTGGTTATGCACCTAACTTTCTTCCTTTTTGTGTATAACTTTTGGAATTGTTGTTATGAAATTGTTCATGGAATTGGTGGTGTATTGAAAGAAAAATGTAGTTTTGTGATGTTCATGTGTGTTGTGAAACCATGATTGTTCGTTGGAATCCAAGTTAACTTAAAATATGAATATATAAGCTTACCTATGGCCATGAACCATTTATTACAAAAAAGGACCCAAAAGAGACCCATTTTGGCCGAACTGGGCATCCGCCTTCGCGGATGGGACACCTCCGGGTGCAGATGCCAACGCAAGTGGCCCTGGAAAGGTTGTCACCTGCGGGTGTAGGTGTCTCCACAGGCCATTCTAGAACTTTGTTTCGATTGTTTTTGCTTCTCTTTGACCCCTCAAGGCCCCTATACCCTTCTTGAATGCAATCATCAACTTATGGTACCTTTTGAATCGCTTTAAGGGGTCGTTTGGAGGCATATTGAATTATATCAATTATGCATTTTTCATAATGTGTTATTGTGAAAGGTATTTAAGTGTCTTGATGGAGTAAATGTGACGTTGTGTTGAAGGGAAAGTGTAAAGTATAATCTTGGTGTGAAATGCTACCAGTTTATGATATCTTGGTTGAGGTGTGGCATGTTTTGGTATGGTGATGCAGTAAATGGTATTGTAAGAGGGTGAAATAACGTTATATGGCAGTCACGTAGCTCATTGTCATCTTATGCACTTTTAATGTAGTTGGTTGTTAATATGAGCTCTGTTATGTACTTGTGTTGTAGAGTAACACGTAAGGAAGGAGCTTAATTGTTGTATTCACATATTGAGAATATAAGGTATGTAAGTTTTCTCTTTTTCGTATTCTTTGGCAGCACCTATTGCTCTCGTCGTTACCGTACTTATTCCATTTTGAAATGTTCTAAAGTATCTCATTTCAGATTGTCATATATTGTTATTCACATGTCTCTTATTCATTGACTAATGATCCAAAGCTCCAATAATGTTATAACCACCAATGTATCAATCTCATTGTCACGCCCCGAATCCCATCGAGACATGATTGGCACCCGTAGCCGATAAGGCCCGAGAGAACCAACCTTTGCCTATGCTCAATCATATTCATAACCACCATTGCATAATATTACGAAATACGAAAAAAGGAGAACATGGGACATATTTAGGCATACATATGAAACTTGGCCGTTGAGGCCATCCAGTCAAAACAACATGTGTCTTTTACACTATTACATCCACATCGGTCTACAAAAGCCTCTAACAAGAGCATTGACCAAAATGAACCATAAGTCGGGACAAGTCCCCGCTTTACACATTATGTAAAATACCAAAACATATATACACTCTGACTCGGAGAAGCCCCGAATGAGCTGGAGCTCACCAAAGAGCCGCTAACACTGGCAATCTACTGAGGAGGCCTACTGGGACCTGCGCCTGCAGCAAGTAAGGTAAATTCCCCGAGAGGGGTCAGTACGAAATAAGTACTGAGTATGCAAGGCTCAGATGAAACTGTACAACACATGAATATTTCAATGAACTCAAAATATATGAATAATCAATGTGAATAAGTCACCATGGTACGCTTTGGAAACCATGTGGATTGCTTTCATTATTTTCATTACTTTCTTTATCTCAATGCTCACATGTCATTACATATAACAATGTACCCGGGCCCCGACTGATCAGTGGGTCTTTCATATCATCATATAGGGATCGAGTCGATCTAGGCTTATGCCCCTAGACATGCCACCCTCGGGATCGAGTCGAGCTAGGCTTACGCCCCTAGACTTGCCACCCATAAATCCAAATCTCGGGATCGAGTCGAGCTAGGCTTACGCCCCTAGACTTGCCACCCGTACTTGATCATTGACCACATTTGCATTACTTTGATCTTTACTTTGAGATTGTTACTTTGATAGTCATAACATCACTTGGAACTTTGGAACATAACATTGTTGGAAACTTTGAATCATTGACCAATAAGGGACAAGTGAATAAATATCAATGAAACATATAACATTACTAGCACCATGATACCATTGGAACCATTGGAAAATAATCCATGAACAAGAGACACAAGTAGAGTCACTATTGAAATATTGGAACATAACCTTATTTGAACTTTCGGAACATTAACCATGAATATGAGGCATGAGAGTCACAAATGATCCATGAGTAGAAAATATATGACAATGACTAGTGATATACGGATATCGGATACCTTAGTACATTTCGGGATAGGACTAGTAATATATCAATGTGAACACTATTTGCCGTAGGAAGATACGGACAAAGTAACCTTACATACCTTGGATTCGCAATACGAATCTACAACCTTAGATGCGTAGACAATAATCCCTCTCCTTCTTTATGTGTCACTCTACAAATACATAACTAAATTCACAGTAACCACCAATTACTTTACAAATGCATACCATGTCAATGAATTACATGTTTGGCTTTAAACATGTCATTTCCCCTTGACAAAACCATTGATCATACTATTATTCCAAAAATTCCATAATATTCCCAACATTGACCAATACATGAAAATCAATACATTTCACCACAATACTTCTTCTTTACACTCTCTTATCCATAACACATCCCAAATAATCCATCAAAGCACCTTAATTCAACTCATAACACATATCGGCCAAAATCCCATAATTTCCACTTTTAGCCAAGAACAAATTTAATGCCAAAAATAACACCATACATGTTCATATTTTGTCCATACCATGCTTTTTCATCAAAGGCACAAGGCCTAATTCACACTTGAATTCCATATACCACAAATCTCATACAAAATCACCAAGTATCATGATCAACTTTTCCAAGCACAACCAACATGATATACATATTCTTTTATGCATATAAGATATTAATCCATGAAAATAAATACTTACCAAGGCTTGGAATATGTTGATCTTGTCCAAGGAGTCCCAAGGAATTGTTTTGCTTTAGGGTTTGGAAATGAGAAATGTTTGTGAAAAATATCCAAAAGGCATGTGAGGCTTTGATGATAAAAAATCTGATCTTGGGGCCTTTTTATAGACCCCAAGTCAAGCTTATCCTTTTATTTGGCATTTAATATGGTCAAAGTGGAAGAATGGATATTTTTGCCCTTTGGGCCAATTCTTTCATTTCCATTTTGGGCCTAACTTTGGGCCCAAGAACTCATATCCATGCAACCCATACAATTTCATGTATTAATCACCATATCTCTCATGTTTACATAATTCCCTAATGTCACGACAATATTCTTTTAAACAATTCTCATTCGTCCTTTCGATCGCAAAAATTGGAATTCTAGTCGCCCTTGGTTTCATTGGACATTTTGGATCACTATTCACCTTTCGTGATTTGATCATGTAGGAGTATGTAGGAGTGTATTGAAGTGTTTGACTCTTTCACAATGCTCAAATAACTCCAAAGAATCAAAAGAAACCATCTAGGAATCGTCGTAGAATTGCGTTACGAAACGACGCCGGAAAGGCATAGTTTTTGTTCCTTGCGCCACACCCCCTGAAACAGGGTAGTGGCGCAAGAATTGGGCCTGCTATGAAGTTTATGCAGGCTGGTGGCTTGCGCCACACCCCTGAAATAGGGTAGTGGCGCAAGTTTCAGCATTTTGCTGAAATTTCCGGCCACTAATCCGACGTTTACGTATCGTCCAATCCTTTATCAAAACACTACAAAATACTTACTTAGTGATCTTAACCATCAAGTAAACATGACTTAAAGTCACCAAATTAGGTTAGAATATGTACGAGTTCTTACCCAAATGCTCCATGAAATCACAACACACCTCCTACGAAGATCTAATCGCACATATTAAGTCCGATATCAAATGTCTCACCAATAACACTATAAAACACATATGCATGGCATCTCAACACCTATGTAGATATGATCCCAAGGTATCAAGTGAGGTTATAAAGTACGGTGTGTTACATTCTTCCCCCCTTAGAAACATTCGTCCTCGAATGTTAACAACAGTGTCTTATATACAACAAATACATCTTTACTTTAACATACCTATACACATTCACATAATGCTTTTAAATACTTACTTGTTATTGTTCCACCTCCGCACTGTGAACTTCTTGGTCCATTTGGAATAAGTGGGGATACTTGGATTTCATCATTTCTTCCGCTTCCCATGTGATCTCCTCTACTTGTTGATTTCTCCACAGGACTTTTACGGATGCTATGTCTTTATTTTTCAATCTCTTTACTTGTCGATCTAGGATAGCAATGGGCACCTCTTCATAAGTGAGATCCTCTGCCACTTGAACATATTCTACGGGCATAATACGTGAAGGATCTCCTATGCATTTCCGGAGCATCGACACATGAAATACCGGATGGACTGACGAAAGGTCCTGGGGTAGTGCCAACTCATACGCAACTTGCCCAAATCTTCTAATAATTTCATATGGGCCTATGTAACGTGGACTCAATTTTCCTTTCTTTCTGAACCGCATTACCCCTTTCATCGGTGACACCTTTAAAAATACCCAATCACCTATGGCAAATTCAAGCCCTCTTCTTCTCACATCGGCATATGACTTGTGACGACTTTGAGCCGTTTGTAACCGTTGTTGGATAACTTTAACTTTCTCCATGGCTTGGTGAACAATATCTGGCCCAAGTAAAGCAGTTTCTCCTACTTCAAACCACCCAATTGGTGATCTACATTTTCTTCCATACAAGGCTTCATAAGGTGCCATTTTAATACTTGAATGATAGCTATTGTTATATGCAAATTCAATAAGAGGCAAATGGTCATCCCAACTACCTTGAAAATCCAACGTACATGCTCGTAGCATATCTTCAAGTGTCTGAATAGTACGTTCGGCTTGTCCATCAGTCTGAGGATGGAAAGCCGTACTCAAATTCACCTGAGTACCCAAACTCCGCTGAAAAGATTTCCAAAAGTATGCTGTGAACTGTGCTCCTCTGTCTGATATAATAGAAAGTGGAATACCATGCAATCGTACTATCTCTTTTACATACAACTTTGCATAATCCTCAGCTGTATAGGTCGTCTTGACCGGTAGAAAATGCGCTGATTTAGTAAGTCGGTCCACTATGACCCATATGGAATCAAACTTCCGCAATGTACGAGGCAAACCAGTAATAAAATCCATATTAATCATATCCCACTTCCAGACTGGAAGATTGATACATTGCATGTAACCTCTTGGTTTCTGATGTTCCACTTTCACTTGTTGACAATTTGGGCACCGCGCGACAAATTCCGCAATGTTCTTTTTCATGTTGCCCCACCAGTACACCTCTTTCAATTCATGGTACATTTTAGTAGCACCCGGATGAATGGAATAGCGCGAATGGTGCGCCTCTGTCATTATTCGTGCCCTCAGTTCATCTACGTCCGGTACACATAGTCTCCCTTGACATTGAAGCACCCCTTCCGATGTAATATCAAATGCCTTGGTCAAATTCTGTTGCACATTCTCCTTTAGCTATAATAAAATAGAATCCGCATACTGTTTCTCTTTCACTTTAGCTATCAAGGAGGATTCTGCTGTATTCTGCACAATAACTCTATCATCGGAGGATTCAATAAGGCGAACTCCCAAGCTGGCTAATTGATTCAAATCTTTGATTATCTCACGCTTTTCATTCAACTGACCACTAGTGCTTTCGACTGCCTTACGGCTCAATGCATCAGGTACGACATTTGCTTTGCCTGGGTGATAAAGAATAGCAATTTCATAATCTTTTAAAAGCTCCAACCACCTTCGTTGCCTCAAATTGAGTTCCTTTTGCTTAAAAAGGTATTGCAAGCTTTTATGATCCGTATAGATGTCAACATGAACCCCATATAAATAATGACGCCATATCTTTAAAGCAAAAACTACCGCTGCCAATTCAAGATCATGTGTGGGATAGTTTTTCTCATGTGGCCGCAACTGTCGTGAGGCATATGCTATCACCCTACCATGCTGCATCAACACACATCCGAGACCAATCCTGGAAGCATCACAATACACTGCATAGCCCTCTGTGCCTTCAAGAAGAACTAACACTGGTGTGGAAGTCAACTTATCTTTCAATTTTTGGAAACCTCTTTCACATGCGTCATTCCATTGAAATTTAATTGCCTTATGAGTTAACTTTATCAATGGTGCTGCAATAGAAGCAAACCCTTCTACAAATCTTCGGTAATAACCTGCCAGACCCAGAAAACTGTGAATCTCTGTGGGTGTCGTAGGTCTTGGCCAGTTTTTCACTACTTTGATCTTTTGGGTATCAACCTGTATACCTTCATCTGATACAATGTGACCCAAGAACGGGACTGATTTCAACCAAAACTCACATTTGGAGAATTTTGCATACAACTTACGGTCACGGAGAATTTGCAACACTTGCCGTAAGTGATAAGCATGGTCTTCTGGTGATCTTGAATAAACAAGGAGGTCATCTATAAATACTGTCACGAACACGTCTAGGAATGGCTTGAACACTCTGTTCATTAAATCCATAAACACAGCCGGTGCATTTGTTAGCCCAAATGACATAACCAAAAATTCATAATGGCCATACCGTGTTCGGAAAGCTGTCTTGGGTACATCTTCCTCTATAACTCTGACCTGATGGTAACCCGACCTCAAGTCAATTTTCTAAAAACACCTGGCACCCTGTAACTGATCAAACAAATCATCAATACGAGGGAGGGGATATTTGTTCTTGATCGTTACTTTATTCAGTTGCCGATAGTCGATGCACATTCTCAAGGTGCCATCTTTCTTTCGCACAAATAATACCGGTGCACCCCACGGGGACATACTAGGCCTAATGAAGCCTTTATCCAGCAAATCTTTCAACTGCTCCTTCAATTCACGCAGTTCCGCTGGAGCCATTCTATATGGAGGAATAGAAATAGGCTGAGTGCCTGGAATCACTGGGAATACATCTAGAAATTCATTGACTACCGGTACGGACTGTGGAGTTAATAGTTCCACATCATTATCTTTCACTCGTACCAAGTGACATATGTACCCCTTAGCAATCATTTTTCTGGCTTTCAAATAAGAAATAAATCTTCCTCGTGGTGCCCCTACATTTCCCTGCCATTCAAGAACATTTTCTTGTGGAAAACAAAATTGCACCTTCTTGGCCCGGCAATCTACCGTAGCATAACAAGAAGCCAACCAATCCATCCCCATTATGACATCAAAATCCACCATGTCTAATTCAATGAGGTCGGCCAATGTATCATGACCACACACAGTTACGATACACTCTTTTTGCAACAATATAGTTACCAATCGGTGTAGACACTTCAATTGATTTAATTAATAATTCCGGTGCCTTTGCAAATTTGGCAGCAACCAATGGAGTAACATAGGAAAATGTAGAACCTGGGTCAATTAGTGCATATACATTATGTGAGAATATGGACAATGTACCTATGACAACATCAGGGGAAGCCTCTGAATTCTGGCGGTCCACCAAAGCATAAGTGCGATTCTGGACCCCGCTAGTACTGGCTCCTCCTCTGGCACCTCTACCACGACCAATAGGCTGCACCTCTCGGCCCTGTGAAGGAACCGATGCTGAAGACGCAACAGCTGACCCAGCTGGTCGTGCTATACCACCCATGCTCTACTGTGGACACTCTCTCGCTATATGTCCCGGCATACCACACCAAAAGCAGGCATTCGTCCCTGTTCGACATGTACCTGTGTGCATACGCCCGCAGTGCTGACACTGCTGACGAGGGAAACCTGCTGCCTATGATCCATGAACCCCACTACTTTGCCCTGCTGAACCACCTCGAAACCCTCGAGACTGCGAATAAGCACCACCTGTGGAATAAGAGAACGACGGTCTAGGTGGTCTAGGAAACATGCGGGGCCTAGATCCTCCTTGGGACATCATAGGTGGTCCCATAGGTCTAGCCCTTTTGGACTGTCCCCTATCAAATTCATGTACCCTGCGTCTTTGTCTCTGATCCTCCATTTTCTGGGCGAAGGCTTGTATGCGAGCAATGTCCATATCCCTATTCAAGGCCGCAATAGTGCAATCTCTTACCAAATATGGCTCTAGTCTGTCCACGTATCTATGGACCCTGTCTGTCATCGTAGCCACAACATTTGGCGCATATCGAGCCAAGGAATTAAATTGCAAGCTATATTCTCTGACACTCAAATTTCCTTGACGGAGATTTAGGAACTGATTCGCACGTGCCTCACGGATCTCATAGGGCAAGTAATGATCAAGGAAAGCCACTTTAAACTCTTCCCACGTAGGTGGATCTGCACCAATGTCATGGTATTTCTTCCAATCCTCATACCACAGTATTGCCTCTCCTTTCAACCTGTATGCAGCAAGTTCCACTGTCTCTACCCCTGTCACATGCATAACTTCCAAGGCCCTCTGAATTTGATCCATGAAGTCCTGTGGATCAGCTTTTGGATCTGCCCCTGTGAAAATAGGAGGGTCCAGTTTCAAGAAATCCTGTGTTCTGCGACTTGCCATTCTAGCCTCATCATCATCATGTGCCATAGCACCAGCTCTTCCCTGGCTTTGTGCCGCCACTAACTGTGTCAACATCTGTACAGCATTCCTAAGATCCTGATCTGTGGCATTTGTCAGTGGTTCCACGGGCACTTCCCTTCTTCTCGGCTCTTCTGGAGCTGAAGAAGTAGAAGAAGCTCGCGTTGCGAACTCAGTTTCAGCCTCACCTTGATCAACTTGTTCAGGTGGTGGTCTACTTGCTCCTTCACCAGCAATTCTATCTATCAGCTTACTTTTACCTTTTCCTCTTCCTCTTCTAGTATTCGGCATTTTGACTATACCAAAGAAAAACAATTACCAAGATCAGATACAATGCAACTGACAACATTGGCTCTATTGCACGATCTAGAATGAAGGAAAGAAACAACATCCTAAATGTCTCGTAGCCTCCTACGTATAAATGTGGTGCACAACACATCGATACATAAGACTCTACTCAGACACGGCTTTGTAGACATCCTTAGACCGACTGCTCTGATACCACTTTTATGATGTATTGATTTATGGGTGGCAAGTCTAGGGGCGTAAGCCTAGCTCGACTCAATCCCGAGGGTGGCAAGTCTAGGGGCATAAGCCTAGCTCGACTCGATCCCTATATGATGATATGAAAGACCCACTGATCAGTCGGGGCCCGGGTACATTGTGATATGTAATGACATGTGAGCATTGAGATAAAGAAAGTAATGAAAATAATGAAAGCAATCCACATGGTTTCCAAAGCGTACCATGGTGACTTATTCACATTGATTATTCATATATTTTGAGTTCATTGAAATATTCATGTGTTGTACAGTTTCATCTGAGCCTTGCATACTCAGTACTTATTTCGTACTGACCCCTCTCGGGGAATTTACCTTACTTGCTGCAGGCGCAGGTCCCAGTAGGCCTCCTCAGTAGATTGCCAGTGTTAGCGGCTCTTTGGTGAGCTCCAGCTCATTCGGGGCTTCTCCGAGTCAGAGTGTATATATGTTTTGGTATTGTACATAATGTGTAAAGCGGGGACTTGTCCCGACTT
Source organism: Capsicum rhomboideum (assembly GCA_031232105.1). Lineage (NCBI taxonomy): Eukaryota > Viridiplantae > Streptophyta > Magnoliopsida > Solanales > Solanaceae > Capsicum > Capsicum rhomboideum. The sequence goes on along the minus strand of CP124719.1, from coordinate 19,545,264 downwards.
ATGGTTCATTTTGGTCAATGCTCTTGTTAGAGGCTTTTGTAGACCGATGTGGGTGTAATAGTGTAAAAGACACATGTTGTTTTGACTGGATGGCCTCAACGGCCAAGTTTCATATGTATGCCTAAATATGTCCCATGTTCTCCTTTTTTCGTATTTCGTAATATTATGCAATGGCGGTTATGAATATGATTGAGCATAGGCAAAGGTTGGTTCTCTCGGGCCTTATCGGCTACGGGTGCCAATCATGTCTCGATGGGATTCGGGGCGTGACACTCATAAAAGTAAAGAAATGAAGTAATGCATAGTTGTCTACTGTTTGAGTACGAGAGGTAGCTCAAAGGGGCGAAAGCCTAGCTAGAGATGATCCTGAATGATTATTGGATTTGCGGGTGGTAGCTCAAAAGGGCAAAAGCCCAGCTAGCGACAATCCCAAATGATTTTTAGCTATGGGTGGTAGCTCAAAGGGGCATAAGCCTAGCTAAAGACGATCCCAATGTTATGTTATGATACGTTATGTTATGATGTGACCCACTGATCAGCTGGATGAATGATAATGATGATGAACTAAAAGCAAAGAAAGTAATGAATGTAATGTACATGGTTCCACACATATACAGAACGGTGGTTTATCCATAATGTTTATTCACTTGTATTTGATTCCATTTGAGATCCTATGTTTCATACAGTTTCTTATAGCCTTACATACTCAGTACATTCTTTTGTACTGACGTCCCTTGGGGAACTTACCTTACTTGATACAGGTATAGGTGCTAGCAAACCTCCGTTGTAGGCTACGAGTCATCTGCAGACTGTTGGTGAGCTCCAAATTGGTTTGGGGATTTTCGAGTCACTTGTGCACATTTGTTTTGGTACTATGTAAATTTTGTATAAAACGAGGACTTATCCCGACTTTAGGTTGGTTATGTACCTGTTAGAGGCTTTGTAGACGTACGTTGTAAGATAATAAAGGCTTGTATGTCGATTTTAACGTGGTGGCCCTAACGGCCAAGTTTCATATATACATATCATATGTTCTCCATGACTTCCTCCATTAGTATCTTGTATTTACATGAGATAGAATGTTGTTCACTCAGGAACATGCATATGAATGTACATGAATGAAGGTTGGTTCTCTCGGGCCTTAACGGCTTCGGGTGTCAGTCCGCCTCAATGGGATTTGGGGTGTGACAAAAGTGGTATCAGACCAAGGTTGTCCTAGGGTGTCTACAAAGCCATGTCAGAGTAGAGTCTTGCTTATGGATGTGTTGCGAGCCATATTTATAAGTAGGAGGCTACGGGACATTTACGAGTTATTTCCTTTCTTCATTTCTTAGATCATTCATTAGAGCCAGTGTTGTAGGTGGAATCATATCTGACCATTGAAATTGGTTTTCTTTGTTATAGTAAAATGTTGATTACAGGACGAGGTAGGGGCAAAGGTAAGAAAGTAGACTTGTTTGTCGGAGAAGGAACTAGGGCTGAAACTGAGTTTGCATTACGGGCTTCTTCTCCTCTCCCATTTCCAGGGGAGTCGCAAAGGAGAGAAGTATCCCCAGAACCACCTATGAATGCTACTGAGTAGGATATAAGGAATGCGGTGGACATATTGACTCAGATAGTCGCTGCACAAAATCAAGGACATATTGGTCCAGCTTTTGCACTGAAGATAAGGCAAAGGAGAATGGCGCAAGAATTTAAAAAAGGGCCTCAATAGAGGGCTAGATCTATGGGACAGTTCACGGCGACCCAAGGAGAATTTAGGCCTTGGGTTTTTCCTAGATCATCAATTTCCTATCCTCCAGCAGGTACTCCATCCCAATTTCGAGGGTTTAGAGGCAGTTGGGCAGAGTAGTGGAGTTTGAGGTTCACATACGGCGGGATATTCTCGTCAGCCGTGTCAGCATTGCAGAAAGCTTCATTTAGGTGAATGCTGGTTTGGGACGAATGTTTTCTATTGGTGTGGGATGTCGGGGCACATGAGGAGAGAGTGTCCATGAAAGGGCATGGGTAATATGACGCAATCTACGAGATCAGCCATTGCATCATCCTCATTGGTGGTACAGCCTGTTGGGTGTGGTAGAGGTGCTAGAGAAGTAGCTAATTCTAGTGGAGTCCAGAACTGTACCTATGTCGTAGCGTATCGGCAGAATTTGGAGGCTTCTCCTGATGTGGTTACAGGTACATTATCCATCTTTTCACATAATGTATATGTATTGATTGATCCGGGCTCTACCCTATCATATGTTACTCCATTGATTGCTGAAAAATTTGAGAGAACACCAGAATTATTAGTTAAGCCATTTGAAGTATCTACACCAGTTGGTGAACCTATTGTAGCTAAACGAGTCTATTGTGATTGCATAATAACAGTTTGTGGTCATGATACGCGGGTTGATCTTATTGAGTTGGAAATGTTAGAGCACCAAGGGGTAAATTTATTTCCTATCCTAAAGCAAGGAAAATGATATCCAAGGGGTACATATGCCATCTAGTAAGAGTGGAAAATACCTATGTGAAGTCACCCACTCTTCAATCGGTTCCAGTGGTAAATGAATTTCTCAACGTATTTCCTGAAGATCTTCTAGGTTTACCTCCAGAACGGGACGTAGAGTTTGGTATTGATATGATGCCAGACACTCAGCCTATCTCTATTCCTCCGTATAGAATGGCTCCGGCAGAGTTACGGGAATTAAAGGAGCAATTAAAAGACTTGCTGGAAAAGGGATTCATAAGGCCTAGTATGTCCCCTTGGGGTGCACCAGTGTTATTTGTACAAAAGAAAGATGGCACATTGAGAATGTGTATTGATTATCGACAGCTAAATAAGGTGACCGTCAAGAATAAATATCCCCTCCCCAGAATTGATGATTTGTTTGACCAATTACAGGGTGTCAGATCCTTCTCAAAGATTGACCTGAGATCGGGATATCATCAGGTAAGGGTTAGAGAAAAAGATATACCCAAGACAGCTTTCTGAACACGGTATGATCATTATAAATTTTTGGTTATGTCATTCGAGCTAACAAATGCACCCGAAGTTTTTATTCACTATGCTATAGCGGATTTGATTTATTCATAAGAGGCTATACAGATACTGATTGGGCTGGTGACCGGTGTGATAGGAAATCAACCTCCGGTTATGCTTTCTTACTGAATGGTGGTGCTATTTTATAGAAAAGTAAGAAACAAGCTTGTACAACCCTTTTAACCAAGGAATCTGAATTTGTGGCTTGTGCATCTGCAGTACAAGAGGTTGTTTGGTTGAAGAGATTCTTTGAGCATTTGAACATTCCAAAGAATTCTAAGGGTCCCATGATTTTATATTGTGACAGTCAAGCGGCTATCGCATATACGAAGGATCCTAAGTATCACAACAAGACCAAACACATTGACATCAAGTATAACTTTGTGAGAGACATAGTAGCATGTGGATAAATAAATTTACAATATATTCCTACACTAGAGGGGGTCCCTTGATCTTTCTCTTCTTTGTTCATTATCTAAATGCGGAATTATAATAAGTATCTCTTTGTTTAATTAATCTAAGTATTTGGTTAATATCTTGTACTATTAAGTCTAGATAATCAGGATTTTGAGTCTGTATATATTTATCTAAGTTATATTGCATAAGTGTTTCTCGTTCTCTTAGTTCATCTATAGTTTGTCGCCATTGTTCTAGATTTTGTTGGTCCATTTTAGTTATAATCTAAGTATCCATCGGAATCTATGTCGTAGTATATATCATTGTTTTTATAATCATCTTCTTCTGTGCTATTAAGTATATTTTCTAACCATGATTCTTTCATTAGATCTATAATTTCATGGGTTAATAATAGATTATATATTATTTGTATTGAATCTTTATTTAATTTTCGGAGTGTATATAAGAGTAATATTTTATAGTTGTTATCTTCATTGATTAGATATTTAGGTGTTTTAATTTTGTATTTTTCTATGTTTTCACTGGATTGAGGTATATCTATGAAAATTTCTTTAGGTTCTGTCATTCTTTTCATTTTGTGTTTTTAATCATTATTCCCTCTAACCTCTACTTGTATTATTATCTTTATCACCTAGTAATTCAGTATGTTTAATCATCCGTTTGGTCACTACTATGGGTTTCAGCACTTAATCAGTTTACCCTAACACTGCTTTCTTCACTTGGTTTACTACCCTATTCACGGCATTCCTCGCCTTTTCTGGGTTCAACCATTTTGGTCAGCTTAGTCTGGGTTTAACTTACTCTTAGCTTATTAACCATAGCAAACTAATAAGGATAATATAACATAATTAAATCACTACATGATAAATAATAATAATATACTAGAGATTATTGGGAATTAAAAGATTAGTTACACATAGTTGAATGAAAGTGTACCGTAGTTGTTATTTCCTCAGTAGTATGTGAGATGGATGTTGTTATGTTGGATTCCTCCATAGCTGTATTGAAACTTATATGTTTTTCAAAAGATTTTTATTTATGGTTCTCAACACATGAGAGTTATAGGTAAGCAAGATTGCTTGCCTCTTCCTCTCTTGTCTTGATCTATTTATAATAGATTACAAACGCGTCCAAACAGTGGAAAACGCGTTAAAAGAAAAGTAAAACGCGTGAACAGTGCTAGTCACTGTGCACTTTACGACTTTTGTACATCTTTTTACAATTTTTCAAAAAGTAAACAGTATTGCTACTGTGCACTTTCTGACTTATTCTAAAAGAAAGAAAAGATAGAAAACGTGTGGGGTTATACTACTCCCACTTTAATAAAGAAAAGATGCTGCTAATAATTTACATTATGATGTAAAATATGTGGGTCTTCAGTATCTTGTTTTGTCTGCTGCTGTTATTCATCATTCTAGTTGAACTTCTGGTATATGAGTAATATTTCCTCCATTACACTGTGAACAGTGATGATCTGGATATTTCTGTCCTATAAGCTGACAATATCTTGTTAATAGATTTGTTGAAATAAAATCCTTCTTGAGTGCCTTTGTAGTTGGTATATCTTCTGGTTTGAGTAAAGAGAGTATCCATTGTCGTATCTCTTCCATATCTCCTGGTCTTAGTTCTCTCGAATTTGCATAGATCATATTTTGATTTCTACAATGGTAACACCATAGTGCTTGTCCAGTAGTATAATTATGTTCTAGTTCTTGTAAAATAACTTGTAGTCCTATTATTCTCTTATTTGCATAAAATGCTGGTATGTCTTCTCTGAGTATTTCTGGTTGAGGTCCTATATCATCTGGTATTAACATATCTCGTGTCAGTCCTATTTTTACTACTTGTATGATAGGTTTTATTTCGTTAAAAAGTATTTCTGCTGGGGCTGCATAAAATCTGATATAAAAGAAAGTTCCTTTGGTAATTCTTTGGTATGTTGAAAATGCGGTATATAGTTCTGGTATTTTTTGGATTTCTTGTCCATCTGTCGTATATACAGTTAATAATAGTCCAAAGTCATAGCATGTTCGTACTAGATTTGCATTTGTTCCTAGTTGTGCAATAAGTTTGTTATATCCTTGCAATTTTTGGGTTAAATAATCTCTTGTGGGATCAGTAGTTGTTGCGGATCTCGGATTTTGATTTAGATGTGTTTGGGTTTTGTGGATGTTATGGATATAAGCTGTGGATATATGGTCATAAATATTCTTGGTATTATTTAGACTGGCTGCGTATGATAAAGTTTGGGGACTTGGATAATTTGTTGACTGGAATTTCTGTATAAATGGTTTTGTAAAAGAACTATTTAAATTGGTATTTGGTCTTTTTGTAGGTGGGGTAGCTGGACTGTTTACTCCTGTTTTAGTTCCTGTGCTAGTTCCTGCTCCTGCACTAGTTCCTGCTCCTGCAGCTGTATAAATAACTTTGTTATGAGTTTTTAGGAGTTTCTCAACGTCTCCTTCTAGTTCTGGATGTTTAACGTCTTCCGATTGATGTAGATCAGCATATTTTGAGTCATGCGGCTGACTTGTAGCTTTTTCCTTCTTTAGTTGTTTTAGTTCTAGCTCAAAACTGTCCACTTTGAGACAAAGTGTAGTCATAGCTTTTAATAATTCGTCCATTGGACTATCCTGATCTGTCTGTGTAGCTTTGTCTTGATAAGTAGTCTGCAACAATATTCTTGTTAGTACTAATAACTTCTATCGTAAAAGTAAAATTTTGTATATTTAATACAAGCCTTCGTATTTCCTTTGTTGTAACTGAGTTTTCTAAATTTCGTGTTAGCCACCATTTTACCTGTGTATTATCTGTTCTAACTATGAATTTATTATATACAATATATGGTTCAAATGCTAATAAACATTTATATAAAGCAAATAATTCTTTTCTATTTATTTCCCGTTTTGCTTGAGGTTCCGTGTATGATCCTGAATAGTATCTACAGTGGTGTTCTATGTTTGTATCTACATATTTATATTTTAAAATTCCACCATAACTATGATTACTTGCATCTGATTCTACTATATATATAAACTCTTTTGTAGTGTCTGGAAAATATAATTTTGGTAACTTTTGACATAATTCTTTTATTTTTTGTATATGTTTTTTATCTGTTTGATCAAAATGATATTCAATATTCTTTTTTAATTTTTTATGTAATGGTTTTAGGTGTTCTGCTAATTTTGGTATATACTCTCGTACTTGATTTACTAATCCTAAAAAAGATTGTAATTTTTTCTTTGTGTCTAATATCTCTTCTGACTTTATAATTTTTTGTACTATATGTGTTTGCATTTTTATTCCATCTTTATCTATTTGTATGCCTAAAAATTCTATTTGGTTTTTCATTATTTCTGCCTTACTTTTACTTAAACTAATTCCTGCTGTTTCTACAATGTTTATGAATTTATTTAGTAATTGAATATGTTCATTTTCTGTTCTTGAGTATAATAAGATATCATCAATATATATGATGCAATTTTCTAGTTGTGTAAAATGTGTATCCATAAAATGTTGAAATCTGCCTGGTGCATTTTTATATCCAAATGGTAAGACATTCCATTCATAAAATCCTTGGGGTACTGTGAATGCTGTTAGTTTTTTAGAGTTATCTTCTAGTTTTAAATGATAAAAGCCTGATTTGCAGTCAAATTTACTAAAGTAATTATATCCTTGGATTTGTCTAATTTTTAGTATTTTGTTTGGTATTGGGTAATTATAAGTTTTAGTTTTGGCATTTAGATTTCTATAATCAATAACCATCCTACTTTTCCCTCGTTTTTGTTCACTATGTTTATTAACAATAAAAGATGGGCTGGTGTGTTTACTATTACTTTCTTGGATGTAGTTATTAGTGCGTAATTCATTGATGTGTAAACTGAATTCTTTTAAGTCGTCAAAGTTATATTTTAATGGCTTTTGGGTGATGATGCTATTGTTGTCTATAAGTTCTATAGTAATTGTTGTTTTATGTTTATCCCATCCGTTAAGTGGATTGTCGCTATATAAATGTTCTAACTTATCGTGAATTGGTTTTAATATGTTTATATTAAAAGTGATTATTTCTATCGATTTTTCTGTACTAGGTTGAGTTTCTAATTTTTGTGTTATGTTTTCTGGTCCTTTTATCCATGGTGTCGTTTTTCTTGGTTTATTTGGTACTCTTTTTGTTCCTACTTTTTGTTTACAAGGTGTTGTAAACCAGCAATGTGTTTTTGTCAATATATGTGGGTATAAATTATCTATAAAAGACATTCCTAAGATCATATCTCTTGTTGTGAATTCATAATTGTACATTTTTTGTATAATTAGGGTTTTATCCCATATTTGTATTTTTACATCTTGTGCGTAATATTTTATCATGCTTCCTTCGTCATTAAAGCCTGTGAAAACTGTTGGATGTGTTATTTGTTTCCATTTAGATTCTGGTAAACAATTATATCTACATAGATTTGCTTCTGAGCCTGTATCTATCATTGGTGTATAGTATCTACTATTATATCCTTCTACTATTATTTTTGCTAGTATATATACTTTTGTCATGTTAAAGTTATTTTAAATTGTTGTTCTTGCTCTACTTATAATTACATTCTTGTTTTGGTAATGAATTATTAATCGTGTATCTTCAATCTTATATGGTTTTACTTGTTCTAACCAGTTTAGGCCTAATACAATATTTGGATTTATTTGTCCTATAGTAAATTGTATATTTATAGGTATTCCTCCTATGATTAATTCTTGGATAGTTATTTCTTTTGTCTGTTTTAACTCTTTTGGTAAACCGGGTATTTCTTGTTCTTGTAGTATAATATCGTTTTCTGTTATTAATTCTTGGGTTATCCAATTATCTTGTTCTCCTGTATTTATAAGGATTAAATATTTTCGTTGGTTTAGTATTCCTGTTATATAATAGGGATGTAATGGTATTTCTATTATTTCGGTAGGTTGTTCATATTCTAATCTTCTAGATGTACTTATCCTATTTGTCTTTTTGTTGATGTTCCTATTCTTTCTCTAACTATATCTAATTCTTGGTTTATGTCTAATTCATCATAACTATAATCATTATTATCTATTGCTGTTAATATATTGTCAAATGGGGATTCTATCTTAATTTTATCAATTTTACTAGTTGCTTGTACCATATGTTTCGTAGTTAATATATATATAGGTTTTTACATCTTGCGGTAAATATTTTACTACCTGGAGTTAATTCTATTCCTGATAATTTCCAATATAATACTAATGATTTATCTATATTCTTGTCTTTTATTGCTACTGAATAATTTGGGTTAACTGTAAATTTAAATTTTTGGTATATTAAATTTCCTTTTACTGCACTGATTATACTTTTTTCAATTGGATATTTAATTCTATCATCTGCTAGGTATAATTCTATAGGTGTATCTATTCCTTCCTTAAAACATGCTTTTATTAGTATCTGTATTGCTCCTAAATGTACATGGGTTATTTCTTGCTTAGGTTTTGGTTTTAATGCTTGTATTTCTTTGTTTAATTCCTTTTTACTTATTATAGGTACCATTGCTCTACCTCTTGCATATTTACAATCTACTGTATGTTCTTTTTGGCTTATTATGTAATATTCTTCTTTTGGTTTTCTAAACCAATGTTTTATCATCGGTACGTCTAATACATTATCTATTTTTAAGGTAATCTCTTGTTTTAGAATCTGGTTATATATGTTTGAGTCAAATATTATTTTTTGATTACTAACTTCTTCAGTTTGGTAATTTTCTTTTTCTATTATTCCTGCTTCAGTCATAAGTATTAGTTTCTTCTACTTCTATGTTTTGTAAGTCTAGTTCATCAGTATCGTCGTCAATCTCTGAATTGTTTATTTCTATATCTGATAGTTCATTGAGTTCATAAATACTATCATTACTTTCTAAATCATAATCTATATAGGGTAATTCTGTATAAATATTATCTTCTATCCTTATTTCTGTTATTTGTTTTTTCTTTATGTCTTTTGGTACTTTACAGTCTTTAGCTAGATGTCCTAATTTGCCACAGTTGTAGCATTTACACTCTGTTAGTTTTTTCTTAGGTCGATATGGTCTTTTTCTTTTATAATTTTTAATATAATATCTTTTTCTTGGGTTTTTGTTCTCATATTTTGTTTTAAAGGGTTTGTATTTCTTAAAACGTTTTTTATATCTATACTTAGTTTTCTTCTTTTTGCAACCAAATTGTGGTGCTGTTTTTTGCGTACAACAGGACATGTTTTGACTTAATACTTTATTAAATTTTTGTTTATCTTTATATTCATTACATAATCCTATAAACCAAGTTTGTAAGTATTTAATTCTAGATCCTAAGGTATCTGTTAAACTAGCTGCTTCCCAGTCTGCTATTATCTTTGTACTAAATGGTTCAGGTAATTTTGTAAAATATGTTTGTCTTATTGCTATAGCTTCTTCCTGGTTATATATACTTTTATAATAATAGTCCTTAAAAGCACATGTATATTCGTCTATGTAACACATATTGCATATTGATAGCTTATTCATTAATTGTCTATTTTGATTTTTATCTTTTTCCTGTTCTGCTAGTTCTGTTGTCATACTACCAAATTCATTTCTAATTCCATATTCGTATTTGTCTAAAATTGCCGTGCTTGATGTTGTAACTGTTCCGCTACTATCTTTATTACTTCTTAATGTTGCTCTTCCTTCAGCTGTTATATTATGTAGCCATAGTTTTACTGTGCCTATTAATGTTCTTTCTATATATCCTGGTGCATCTGCTACTGATATTTTATTATCTACTAGTTGTTTAGCATGTTGTCCTATCCATACTTGTATTGTTTTATTTACATCTGTGGTACAATCTAGGTCTAAGAATAGTGAGGATTCTGGGGGTTTATTTGGTGTCCATTTATTTAATCTACTTTGCCATAATGCTTCATATCTATTATCATCTATAACTGTGTAATAAGATGGTCTTGATGTTCTAGGATTATCATATCTTCTTTTATCATATGAGGTTCTGCTTGTGCTAGGTTGTTCATTTTTAATTGTATTTACATTTGGTTTAGCATTTGTTGTATTTATATTTAAATCTGTTATTTGGTTCATGATTTGAGTATATGTTTCGCTATTTTCTTCTTCTTTTTCTGAATTTATTTCGGAATTGTCTGTTTCTCCTATGGTTATATTATCGTTAGTTAGTTCGTTTATATCTTCAGAATGGGTTACTGTAATATTATCAATGCTTAGATTTGTAATTTCGTCTGTGACTTCTGGAGCTGATTCTTCTAAGTGTATTTGTTCTTTTAATTTTTCTAATTCCATAGCTAACTTTTTTTCTTTTTCTTTTTTTATTTTTTCTTTTTGTTTTGCTAGTCGTTCCTTTACCTTTTGCTCATATATTTGTTTTAGTATTGCTAACTCTTTTTCCATTTCTTGTATTTTTGTAGATGATTCGGATGTTTCAGGTTCTGAATATTCTGGAATTGGTTCAGTTTTTGTTTGTGTGTGTGTGTGTTCTTCTTTTACTTGTTGCTTACATCTTATTTGTTCAATTTCTTTTTTGGCTTCTAATCTTATTTTTTCAATTTCTAATTTTTGGTCTATTTTGTATTCTCTTTTTGTAATCGTATCATTTCTGTTATACTATCTTCTAATTTAGCTGATATTGGATCTGGCATTAAGTATAATTTTGTACCTATTTTTCTATATCTCCTTCCTAGATTTGAATGTATTATCATTATCTGTGTTCCTTCTGTACTAATAAAGGTTTTTTCTTCTACGGGGTATTCTTCTTTATTCATCTGTATACTTTTGTTTTAAGTCATAATGTTTTAATTTTAATTTGGTTATTACATGTTTTTGAGCTTCTAGTGATTGTTTACATACTCCTGCAAATATATTATAAGTTAGTCTTTCTTGCCTATAGTTAATTTCTTCTTGTAGAGTTATTATTTCTTTAAATAATTCTACCTTTTTAAGGATTTTTTCTGTTTCTGGATATATATATATTGGGTTACTTGATTCTGGTTTATCCATTATTGGTTTGTGTTATTGCTATAGTTAGGTTATCTAATGCTATAGCTAAGTTAGTCATTGCTTTATTTAAGTTATGTATTTCTTTTATTATCTGGATAATTTCTTTAAGTTTTTGTTTTCTTTGGATTTTACGTTTATATTTTTTCTGAATCTTTGTTGTTAAGTGGTTTAATCTAATTGGTTTTATCATTCTTATAGATATCTGTTTATGTGTCATATTTTTTTTTTCGCAAAGTCTTAATGTACTTATATTCTATATAAGAAATTACATCTATTTTGGTAGGTTCATAATTATTATATAATTTGCTTAATTCTTTTCTGAGTTTCTGTATTTTTTCATTTCTATTTATTTGTGTCATAATTTTTTGATATCGTGGATCATCATAAGTTAAATCTTCGCCATATTCGAGTGGTGTATTTAGTAGTTTAGCTTCTTTTTTTTTTTCTTTTTTTTTTTTTTGTGTTTTTCATATGTCTTCATAGTCAAGTTTGTCTACCGCCAAGAAGAACAAAAAAAGGAATGAAATAAAGGAGTTATCATCATCGGTGTATTAATATGCTCTCTGCAAAAGTTCAGGAAAATGAGATCTCTTGATCTTTTATAATTATTTTGTGGCAATAGCTCTCTTATACTTTGAATACAAAAAAATTATCTTTTTCAGGTTTCTTATGTGTAAAAAATGAAGATGTCTCATTAAAAGAATATAGCGTTTTAAAAAGAACATTGTAAAGGCTAGAATTACATTTTTACCAAACATAAGGCATGTATTGACTCGATTAATGATTTTTGTTGAATGTAGATCTACCATTGGCGAGGAAAGACTCTGTGCTTAGATTCTTGGAGAAGCAAAAAGAGAGGTAATTTTGTTTCCACTCACAAATTTTTTATTTTTCTCAAGTTAAGTAAATGCATATTCAAACACAACTTTATATTTCTTAATATTCAGTTCTAACTTTTTTGATCAAATATCACATTTATTATGTCGGAACACCTATTTAACTTTTAAAATTTAGTTTCACATAAGCTTCATTTTAGAAAATCAAGAAGGTGTTAGTTACTTTTCTCAAATTTATGTTAACTTCAATAAATGATCGTATAGTTTGATCGAGATGGCATAAAGGGTAGTTTAGGAGATATAAAACGTAGTCTCTCCGATTCAAAAAGAATGACTTACTTTCCTCTTTAGTCCGTTTCAAAAAGAATGACTTACTTTCCTCTTTAGTCCGTTTCAAAAAGAATGACCTCTTTCCTTTTTTGTAAACACTTTAAGTTCAACTTTCCACGTGACATGTTTAACACCACAAGATTCAAGGGCAGTTTCGTACATTTGCCATAACTTTAATTTTAGGACCACAAGATTCAAAAGCCTTCTTTATTTTCTTAAACTCTATGTCAAGTCAAACTAGGTCATTCTTTTTTAAACGGAGGGAGTAGCATTTAATAAATAACTTTTTTGTCACGCCCCGAATCCCATCGAGACATGATTGGCACCCGTAGCCGATAAGGCCCAAGAGAACCAACCTTTGCCTATGCTCAATCATATGCATATAATATTCATAACCACCATTGCATAATATTACGAAATACGAATAAAGGAGAACATGGGACATATTTAGGCATACATATGAAACTTGGCCGTTGAGGCCATCCAATCAAAACAACATGTGTCTTTTACACTATTAGCTGCAGGCGCAGGTCCCAGTAGGCCTCCTCAATAGACTGCCAGTGTTAGCGGTTCTTTGGTGAGCTCCAGCTCATTCGAGGTTTCTCCGAGTCAGAGTATATACATGTTTTGGTATTGTACATAATGTGTAAAGCGGGGACTTGTCCCGACTTATAGTTCATTTTGGTCAATGCTCCTGTTAGAGGCTTTTGTAGACCGATGTGGGTGTATCAGTGTAAAAGACATATGTTTTTTTGACTGGATGGCCTCAACGGCCAAGTTTCGTATGTATGTATAAATATGTCCCATGTTCTCCTTTATTCGTCTTTCAGATTATTATGAAATGGTGGTTATGATTATGAGATGCATATGATCGCACATAGGCAGAGGTTGGTTCTCTCGGGCCTTATCGGCTACGGGTGCCAATCATGTCTCGATGGGATTCGGAGCGTGACAAAAGTGGTATCAGAGCAGTCGGTCTAAGGATGTCTACAAAGCCGTGTCTGAGTAGAGTCTTACGTATCGATGTGTTGTGCACCACATTTATACGTAGGAGGCTACGAGACATTTAGGATGTTGTTTCTTTCCTTCATTCTAGATCGTGCAATAGATCCAATGTTGTCAGTTGCATTGTATCTGATCTTGGTAATTGTTTTTCTTTGGTATAGTCAAAATGCCGAACACTAGAAGAGGGAGAGGAAAAGGTAAAAGTAAGCTGATAGATAGAATTGCTGGTGAAGGAGCAAGTAGACCACCACCTGAGCAAGTTGATCAAGGTGGGGCTGAAACTGAGTTCGCAACGCGAGCTTCTTCTACTTCTTCAGCTCCAGAAGAGCCGAGAAGAAGGGAAGTGCCCGTGGAACCACCGACAAATGCCACAGATCAGGATCTTAGGAATGCTGTACAGATGTTGACACAGTTAGTGGCGGCACAAAGCCAGGGAAGAGCTGGTGCAATGGCACATGATGATGATGCGGCTAGAATGGCAAGTCGCAGAACACAGGATTTCTTGAAACTGGACCCTCCTATTTTCACAGGGGCAGATCCAAAAGCAGATCCACAGAACTTCGTGGATCAAATTCAGAGGGCATTGGAAGTTATGCATGTGACAGGGATAGAAACAGTGGAACTTGCCGCGTACAGGTTGAAAGGAGAGGCAATATTGTGGTACGAGGATTGGAAGAAATCCCGTGATATGGATGCAACCCCACCTACTTGGGAAGAGTTCAAAGTGGCTTTTCTTGATCATTACTTGCCCTATGAGATCCGTGAGGCACGTGCGGATCAGTTCCTAAATCTTCGTCAAGGAAATTTGAGCGTCAGAGAATATAGCTTGCAATTTAACTCCTTGGCTCGATATGCGCCAAATGTTGTGGCTACGATGACAGACAGGGTCCATAGATATGTGGACAGACTAGAGCCATATTTGGTAAGAGATTGCACTATTGCGGCCTTGAATAGGGACATGGACATTGCTCGCATACAAGCCTTCGCCCAGAAAATGGAGGATCAGAGACAGAGACGCAGGGTACATGAATTTGATAGGGGACAGTCCAAAAGGGCTAGACCTATGGGACCACCTATGATGTCCCAAGGAGGATCTAGGCCCCGCATGTTTCCTAGACCACCTAGACCATCGTTCTCTTATTCCACAGGTGGTGCTTATTCGCAGTCTCGAGGGTTTAGAGGTGGTTCAGCAGGGCAAAGTAGTGGGGTTCATGGATCACAGGCAGCAGGTTTCCCTCGTCAGCAGTGTCCGCACTGCGGGCGTATGCACACAGGTCCATGTCGGACAGGGATGAATGTCTGCTTTTGGTGTGGTATGCCGGGACATATAGCGAGAGAATGTCCACAGCGGAGCTGGGTGGTATAGCACGACCAGCTGGGTCGGCTGTTGCATCTTCAGCATCGGTTCCTTCAAAGGGCCGAGGGGTGCAGCCTATTGGTCGAGGTAGAGGTGCCAGAGGAGGAACCAGTACTAGCGGGGTCCAGAATCGCACTTATGCTTTGGTGGACCGCCAGAATTCAGAGGCTTCCCCTGATGTTGTCACAGGTACATTGTCCATATTCTCACATAATGTATATGCACTAATTGACCCAGGTTCTACATTTTCCTATGTTACTCCATTGGTTGCTGCCAAATTTGCAAAGGCACCGGAATTATTAATTAGCGCAAGTAAGGTAAATTCCCCGAGAGGGGTCAGTACGAAATAAGTACTGAGTATGCAAGGCTCATATGAAACTGTACAACACATGAATATTTCAATGAACTCAAAACATATGAATAATCAATGTGAATAAGTCACCATGTTACGCTTTGGAAACCATGTGGATTGCTTTCATTATTTTCATTACTTTCTTTATCTCAATGCTCACATGTCATTACATATCACAATGTACCCGGGCCCCGACTGATCAGTGGGTCTTTCATATCATCATATAGGGATCGAGTCGAGCTAGGCTTATGCCCCTAGACTTGCCACCCTCGGGATCGAGTCGAGCTAGGCTTACGCCCCTAGACTTGCCACCCATAAATCCATATCTCGGGATCGAGTCGAGCTAGGCTTACGCCCCTAGACTTGCCACCCGTACTTGATCATTGACCACATTTGCATTACTTTGATCTTTACTTTGAGATTGTTACTTTGATAGTCATAACATCACTTTGGAACTTTTGAACATCACATTGTTGGAAACTTTGAACCATTGACCAATGAGTAAGAGACATATGAGTAACCTTATTGGAAATATAATATCATTATGAACCTAACACCATTGGCACCATTGGAACAATAATCAAGGAACACGGGACATGAGTATGACTATTATTGGAACTTTGGGACAATACCTTATTGGACTTTTGGACCATTAACCATGAATATGATACATGAGATTCGCAAATGATCCATGAGTAGAAAATATATGACAATGACTAGTGATAAACGGATATCGGATACCTTAGCACATTTCGGGATAGAACTAGTGACATGTCAATATGGACACTATTTGCCGCAGAAAGATACGGACAAAGTAACCTTACATACCTTGGATTCGCAATACGAATCTACAACCTTAGATGCTTAGACAATAATCCCGCTCCTTCTTTATGTGTCACTCTACAACATAAATACATAACAAAATTCACATTAACCACCAAGTACTTTACAAATGCATACAATGTCAATGAGTTACATGTTTGCCTTTAAACATGTCATTTCCTCTTAACAAAACCATTGATCATACTATTATTCCAAAAATTTCATAATATTCCCAACATTGACCAATACATGAAAATCAATACATTTCACCACAATACTTCTCCTTTACACTTTCTTATCCATAACACATCACAAATAATCCATCAAAGCACCTTAATTCAACTCATAACACATATCGGCCAAAATCCCAAAATTCCCACTTTTAGACAAGAACAAGTGTAATGCCCAAAATAACACCATACATGTTCATATTTTGTCCATACCATGCTTTTTCATCAAAGGCACAAGGCCTAATTCACACTTGAATTCCATATACCACAAATCTCATACAAAATCACCAAGTACCATGACCAACTTTTCCAAGCACAACCAACATGATATACATATTATTTTATGCATATAAGATATTAGTCCATGAAAATAAAGACTTACCAAGGCTTGGAATATGTTGATCTTGTCCAAGGAGTCCCAAGGAATTATTTTGCTTTAGGGTTTGGAAATGAGAAATGTTGAGAAAAATGTTTTAAAGGCATGAGAGGTTTTGTACAATAAAAATCTGATTTGCCCCTTTTTATAGGCCTCTCATGTTGTCCTTAGCCAATTCTTGGCATTTAATAATGTGTCTAGAAGGTCAAATGGAAGAATGGGTCTTTTGACCCATTTGGGCCATGGATTTCTTCCACTTTTGGGCCTTAATTTGGCCCAAGAAGACATATCCATTTAACCCAACAAGTTTCATGCATTATTAATCATATCTCTCATGTTTATATAATTCCATAAGGTCACGACAATATTCCCTTAAAAGATTCTCATTCGTCCTTTCGATCGCAAAAATAGGCATTCTAGTCGCCCTTGGTTTCATTGGACATTTTGGATCACTATTCACCTTTCGTGATTTGATCATGTAGGAGTATGTAGGAGTGTATTGAAGTGTTTGACTCTTTAACAATGCTCAAATAACTCCAAAGAATCAAAAGAAACCATCTAGAAATCGTCGTAGAATTGCGTTACGAAACGACTCCGGAAAGGCATAGTTTTTTTGTTCCTTGCGCCACACCCCTGAAACAGGGTAGTGGCGCAAGAATGCAGCCTTATCTGAAGTTTATTCAGGCTGGTGGCTTGCGCCACACCCCTGAAACAGGGTAGTGGCGCAAGTTTCAGCACTTTGCTGAAATTTCCGGCCACTTATCCAATGTTTATGTATCGTCCAATCCCTTATCCAAACACTACGAAATACTTACTTAGTGATCTTAATCATCAAGTAAACATGACTTTAAGTCACCAAATGAGGTTAGAACGTATACGAATTCTTACCCAAGTGCTCCACGAAATCACAACACACCTCCTACGACGAGCTAATCGCACATGTTAAATCCGATATCAAATGTTTCACCAATGACACTATAAAACACATATGCATGGCATCTCAACACCTATGTAGATATGATCCCAAGGGATCAAGTGAGGTTATAAAAGTACGGGGTGTTACATTTTTTGGTTGAAATAGATAATTATATTTATATAGAAACTACATAGTTACATAAGGAATAGTAAGTGCCTATGGACTATTAGTAGTAGCATTCATTACACCAACATTTTCAAGGCTAATTAGTTTGTTACATAGAACATCAAGAACTAATTTAGTTGTGGTTTAGCCTTGCATATCTACCTTGAACTGCTGACAGTTGGAGGCAGGGGTGTATCGTCTATTAGGCCACTTAGGCGATCGCCTAGGACCCTCCAAAAATTGGAGGCTTCATATTTTCATATAAAAATAGTTATATACTCTCTATCTATCTATCTATCTATATATATATATATAGAGAGTTTGAAAAAAATATATATAAATAGAGTTTTACATAGAATTTTTCTTATCATAAAAAAAAAAGAAGGAACAACTCATTATTATGATGATATTGTGACCGTTTGGGGCATGAGAAATAGAAGAATTAGTTGAGAAAAAAGTGGACACTTCAACTTTTGGGAGATCATATGCCAAAAATATACTTGCTATTACATTTATTCTTTACTTTATGTTTACCTTTCTAGCTTTTCCTCAACACTCATTATTTATCACATGCAAAAAAAAAAAAAAAAAAAAAAAGAGAAGACATTCTCATATTAATATATTTCTTTGTTTTTCTTTGATATTTTATTTTCATTCTTCATAGGCTCAAAATCAATTGATCAAATAATATTTTAAGGGATTGGAGAAAAAGAGTCAAAATATACTATAAATGATATATTGTGTGTTTTTTTAATTTCTTTTTTATGTTTTTAAGGATCATGAATTTTGAAAGAGCCGAAGTTATTTTACAATCAAGTAATTCATCTCTTGAACAAGTTCTATCTCTTTATCTTTTATTAATTTTTCATACTTTTTTATATTAATAATTCATACCTATAAAGTGTCTATAAATTCTTTTAGAATTTGTTATGTCAAAAAGAAAATATGAATTCAATTATTCAAAACTTAAAAGAAAAAAAAATAGAGAGAGAAAAGTTGAAACTTTAATACAATCACAAAAAGAGGCTCTTGATAAATTTCTAGTGAACAACAAAAACATTGAATTGAAAAATTTGAAGAATGTTCATTAGATGAACAAGTTATAGTACATTAGTAATTGAGTTAGATAATAATAATTTAGAGATTTAATATAAGACCCCTTATTAGAATTTCGCCTTAGACCCACGATATGATTGAGAGGCCCTTGGTTGGAGGTGGAATTGTCGTAGTAGTTAGATAATTATATAGTCTAGCTTCGTTCCTTTTTTTGCCAAAAGTTGCGCTATTTGGTTTTTGTCGCGAAAGCTATGCCGGATCAATGGATTTTGTAACTTCTTCAACGTGGACCTGCAAATATCAATTGTAGCCTAATAAATAGGATGACTTGATTCCAATAATGGTAATACCTCAATTTAATTTGTCTCAATTTTAACATGAGAGAGGTTCTGAGGTATAGCCAGGTATAATCCATATTGAAGTGCACATGTTATTTGATAATATTGCACGACCAAATCTCCATTAGAGTTTCTAATCACTCCACGAACAGTTGCATCAGTCCTTTTCTTGAAAGCATCTTTAATGTTAAGTTTTAAAAAGCTAGAGGGAAAAATCATCCACTTGATGTGAATGGTTTTAGAGATAGCAATGCTATCAATACTGTTTGGAGAATATTTATATTCAGAAGCTCCCATGATCAGTGTTTTAAAAGGCGGGGGCGTGAGGCGAGGCGTTTTACATAGCACGGGGCGAGGCGTAAGTCCCGAGACATGGGGCGTAAGTCCTAAGGATCTACGGGGCATATATCGCATGCATCTTTATTTTTATAATTTGATTACTAAAAATATAAGTAACATCAAATTTTTCAATGATTTTACAAATAATTTCTTAAAATATATGACTATCATACTATGCAATTTACCTCCCTAAAAGAAATAATCAATAAACTATTAATATTATAATTAAAACATAAACTCTTTCATGAATAAAAATAAAATACTTTCAAATAACAAAATAAAATATGATAATTTTGAAATATAGGGCAAAAACATAACGATCAATGACAAGTGAATATGTAAAATTCGGATATGTATTTTAAACAGAAACGTTAAGTCATATTCACCCCCACGACGTTCTCAATTAGTACATAAGCTAGTTACTTTTAATTTTCTTATCTCAACAGATGAAAAAAATTACTAAGCATCATTTAATTAGTAGAAAATTATGAATATCAACAGTGTTGACTAAGGAATTTGACACAATTTGTGTAAGAACTGTTAGGCGAGTCCCGGACGTTGGGCGTTAGGCGTGTTCAGGACGTACAGTCGGACGCTTAGGACGTAAGCCTCACAGAACTAAGTCCCACACATGAGCTCCAAGGCGTTTGACCAGTGCCCCGCCCCGAGGCGAGTCCTAGGGCTAGTCCGGACTCTGCCTTTTAAAACACTGCTCATGATTACATTTGAAGAAATTGATTAAACACAATGTGATTTCTATTTTCAATATAAAACATAAACAAACAAAATTTAATTTTATATTTACCTTTGTGAACAAATCTAACCGCATAATTTGAACATAGGATCTAAGTCTGGGCCCTTGCATTATCCAAAGTCTTCTATACTGCAAAAGAAGATGAAATTCATCAAAGTCAAAAAATCAGGTTGAGAAACCATAGCATATTTTATCACATTTTTAACAAAGAAAATACGCAAAGAAAAATTAAAGGCACAATAATTCTTGTTGAAGGAGAGATGACCACATTAGGCTCTTATACCATACTCATATATGTGTTGTTCCAATAACCAAAACATAAGTAAATCAATTACGTCGTTCATGAATCGAGTAAAAGTGTAAACTCAACAAAATAGATGCAAAATTCCGTTGATACCCAGAAACTTGCTCTACGCAATATATGTATGCACATAAAATTTACAAAAAAACAATATATTCACGTATGTTTATGTTAATATGCACTGAATATATTCTTTATTCAAATAACTTTAGAACAAATCAACCTAACCTACTTTCAACAGAGAAAAGAGAAAGGATCAAGCACGAGATTGCTTGTGAACTTCACGAGCCTCCTTCTTTTGTTTGTTTATGTTTTATAAAATCAATATTTTTTTATCGTGCAATTTGATTGTTATATTTTTCTTACAATCATGCTTCGATAACATTCCTTTTGAGCCGAGGGTCTATCAGAAATAATTTCTCTACCCCACAAGATAGCGGTAAGATCTAGATACATCCAACCCTCCTCAAACCCCACTTATGAGATTACACACGATATATCTTTTTACTCTTTTCCTCAAGTTATTATAAATTAAATTATTTTATAAAATATAGTCTTAGCATCTTTGATGTTGACATCTTCAGGCCAAAGGTTTATCAGAGAAGTTAAAAACAGATATTAATTCAGGAATTGTTGACGATGATGTTGAATTGTCAAAAAGGAAAAATATGTGGATCGCAGTAACTTGGTATTAGGTTCTTCTAAGTTTTCTTGTTGAATTGGTTTTTGTAAGGAGAAGTGAGATGTAACCATTATCTTTGTTCTTTGTAGAGGTTCCTTTGGAAGTCTTGGCACGATCTGACTCTCATCATCTTAATTGTAGTTGTTATACTATCATTGGCACTTGAAATACTGTTGAAAATTACTTTAGTTACTGCAGTAATTTTTAGTTTAATAAGTTGTTTAGATTAGGTTGAATTTTAAATGTTTGTTAGTTTGTTTGAGTTGTTGAGATTTCTTAGGTTTGTTTGAATTTTAAATTATGCAGTTTGTTATTGTAAGTTGGTTATTTAAAGCCCTCCTATGCTTAAGAAAATTATTGAAAGCTTATTGAAAGTCATTTCAATCCATTGAGAGTCATTTTAATCCCTTTTTTTGCTATCCCATCTATTTTAAAAATCAACAGTGGTATCAAGAGCTTCATTGATCTTACGGGATCTATGAGTTCTTCCAAAGCGCTACCAAATCATTTTTTAACCCACCAGGGCTACCCATTTTAACCCGTCAGGGCTACCATTTTCAACCCAAGCTTAATTTCAAAGCGTAGGGCTATTTTCAACAAATACAGATGTCAAGCAGCAGTCTCTCTTTGAATGCCCCAAAAGTTTTCACCGACAAAAACTATCAAATTTGGTCCGTGAAGAAATCATATTTTGAAACCCATGCTTTATGTGATGTTGTGAAGGAAGAAAAATCCTTACAACAACATTTTGCAAATCCTACAATTGTTCATATGAAAGCTCTTTCAAACAAGACAAGATTGTTGATGGTGTTCTTTAAGCACAAAATCAAAAGAAGAAAAAAGAAAGAAGAGAAAGATCAATATCAAAAAAAGTGCAAGTTAAAAAAAAATCAAGAAAAATTCAGATCAGTTGCAAGAGCACAAATTGAGGAGGAGCAGCTTTTTAAAATCGCAGTAACTAAAGCAAAGGAGGAGTGTTGAAAATTACTTTAGTTACTGCAGTAATTTTTAGCCTAATAAGTTGTTTAGATTAGGTTGAATTTGAATTTTAAATGTTTGTTAGTTTGTTTGAGTTGCTGAGATTTCTTAGGTTTGTTTGAATTTTAAATTATGCAGTTTGTTATTGTAAGTTGGTTATTTAAAGCCCTCCTATGCTTAAGAAAATTATTAAAAGCTTATTGAAAGCTATTCAAAGTTTTTCAATCCATTGAGAGCCATTTTTAACCTCTTTTTGCTGCCCCATCTTCTTTAAAAAAACCAACAGATACAAACAAAGGTATTTTGCTCTTTATATTGCATGTTAATCATTGCCAAAATAGGTTCATCTATTTATGTTAAAAGTTCTACATTGTACTATCTTTTTTTCCCCGTCTTTTACCTGTTATTGGGACATGCCAAATAACTGGAAATTTCAGAGTTGTCACTTGTCAATTAGATGTCTATAGCTATTAAAAGAAATACGCCGCCTCTTTTTTTATTTTAAGGTTTAAGGACAAATGACAAGTTCCATGGCGAATATTTATCATGGGTAAGAATATCTAATTTATTTAGCTGCTTCACATATAAATGTTACTTAGCTAATTGCAGTTTTCATATTGCTTGTTTGTTGAAGATTCTATGCCACAGTAATCACGTTATCTCCGCGAAAATTGTTTTTGGCATTGTGAATTCATGTAAGTTGTTTCTCCTTCCGTGTAAGCTCTTGCAACATTAGTAATCAATATCAACCGACTGTTTGCCATGACTTGGTTACTTTATCCATGGTGGTTGCTCATGAAATTCATCTTTAAAGGGTTAAAAAGAATTTGTACAATTTATATTTAAATAATAGTTTGGATAAAAGATATTGAGGATTTTAGGAGAGAAGTTGAGATTATGAAGCACTAGCCTAATCATCCTAATATTGACACTTATGAGGATGATAATGCAGTGCATATTGTGATGGAACTTTGTGAGGGTGGTGAATTGTTTGACAAGATTGTTTCTAGGGGATACTATATGGAGAGAGAGAGAAGCCACGGATCATAATACCAATACTCTTTCAAGGATATATTTAATCTTTAGTCAAGAGAATGGCACTTTGACTATCAATTTCTTAAGGTGTGTTTAGTGGACAAGTAAAAATGAACGAAAAGAGTAGACCAGAAAAATGCACTATAAAACCCACGAAAATATCCAGATTAATCAAACACACGTGAGAAAGCTGGAAAGTACAATCAGCAAAAACCCAATTGACCAAATTAAAGACAAAATTCAAGAATAGGGCAATACTTTTAGCAAAAGACATGTTTTTTATCAGGTAGAGGAAGGCATGAAAAAGTAATTACCAGGTAAATGGGGTTTCCAATTGGGAAGGAGAGATAATGTACATTATGTGAAAAGACAGACAATGTACCTGTAACCACATCAGGAGAAGCCTCCAAATTGTGTCGATCCTCTAAGGCATAGGTACGGTTCTGGACTCCACTAGAACTGGTTGTTCCTCTAGCATCTCTACCATGACCAGTAGGCTGCACACCTCAGCCTAAGGAAAGAACCGATGATGATGATGCAACGGTTGATCCCGTAAGTCGGGCAGTACTACCCATGCCCCTCTGTGGCCTGGACACTCTCTCATCATGTGCCGACATGCCGCACCAAAAGCAACCAGTCGTCCCCAATCGGCATTCACCTAAATGAAACCTTCCGCAGTGTTGACACAGCTGACGGGAAGAACCCACTGTCTGTGAACCTCGAATTCCACTACTCTGCCCCACGGGGCCGCCTCTAAACCCTCGAAATGGGGATGGAGTACCTGCTGTAGGATAAGAGAATGATGGTCTAGGAAGTCTAGGAAAAACCCGAGGCCTATATTCTCCTTGGGACGCCATGAACTATCCCATAGGTCTAGCCCTCTTTGACGGCCCTTTTTCAAATTCTTGCACCCTTCTCCTTTGCCTTATCTTTCGTGAAAAAGCTGGACCAACGGGTCCTTGGTTTTGTGCAGCGACTATCTAAGTCAACATGTGCATCGCATTCCTTATATCCTCCTCAGTAGCATTCACACGTGGTTCTGGGGATACTTCTCTCCTTTGCGACTCCCCTGAAAATAGGAGAGGAGAAGAAGCCCGCAATGCAAACTCAGTCTCAGCCCTAGTTCCTTCTCCGGCAAGCATGTCTACTTTTTTACCTTTGCCCCTACCTCATCCGGTAATCGGCATTTTACCATAACAAAGAAAACCAATTTCAATGGTCAGATATGATTCCACCTACAACATTGGCTCTAATGCACAATCTAAGAAATAAAGAAAAAAAAACAACTCCTAAATGTCCCGTAGCCTCCTACTTATAAATGTGGCGCGCAACACATCCATAAGCAAGATTCTACTCAGACACGGCTTTGTAGACATCCTAGGACAACCTGTATCTGATATCACTTTTGTCACACCCCAAATCCCATTGAGGCGGACTGGCACCCGAAGCCGTTAAGGCCCGAGAGAACCAATAACCATTCATGTATGCTCATATGCATGTCGCTAAATGAACATCACTCTATCACATATAAATACAAGATACCAATGGAGGAAGTCATGGAAAAACATTCAATAGATATGAAACTTGGCCGTTAGGGCCACCACGCCAAAAAACATACATTCCATCATTTGTCCCACAACGTCTACAAAAGCCTCTAACAGATACATAACCAAGCCTAAAGTCAGGACAAGTCCCCGTTTTACACATTTGTTACACAGTACCAAAACAATGTACACAAGTGACTCGGAAAGCCCCGAACCAAGCTGAAGCTCACCAATAGTCTGTGGATGACCCGAATCCTATTGTGGAGGTCTACTAGCTCCTGTTCCTGCAGCAAGTAAGGTAAGTCCCCCAAGGGACGTCATTACGAAAGAATGTACTAAGTATGTAAGGCTATAAGAAACTGTATCAAATATAGGATCTCAAATGGAATCAAATACAAGTGAATAGACATTATGGATAAACCACCATTCTGTATATGTGTGGAACCATGTACATTACATACATTACTTTCTTTGATTTTACGTTCATCATCATTATCATTCATCCAGCTGATCAGTGGGTCACATCATAACATAACGTATCATAACATAACATTGACATCGTCTCTAGCTAGGCTTATGCCCCTTTGAGCTACCACCCATACTAACAATCAATCGAGATCGTCTCTAGCTAGGCTTTCGCCCCTTTGAGCTACTACTCGCAAATCCAATAATCATTCGGGATCGTCTTTAGCTATGCTTTCGCCCCTTTGAGATACCACCCGTACTCAAACAGTAAACAACTATGCATTATTCATTCATTTACTTTTATGAGATTGATACATTGGTGGTTATAACATTATTGGAGCTTTGGAACATCAGTCAATGAATAAGAGACATGTGAATAACAATTTATAACAAACCTGAAATGAGATACTTTGAAACATTTCGATATGGAAACAAGTGTGGTAACGATGTGAACAATAGGTGCTGCCAAAGGATACGGAAAGAGTAACCTTACATACCTTATCTTCCCAAAATGAATACAACAATCCAATATGTGAATACAATAATTTAGCTCCTTCTTTACGTGTTACTGTACAACAAAAGTACATAATGGAGTTCACGTTAACAACTAACTACATTACTAGTGCATAAGACTGCAATGAGCTACGTGATTGCCATATAACGTCATTTGATTCTTCTACAATACAACTCACTGCATTACCATACCAAAAACACCAAAACATCTCACACATTAACCAAGATATCATAAAGCGATAGCATTTCACACCAAAGTTATACTTTACACTTTCCCTTCAACACTACGTCACCTTTACTACATCAAGTCACTTAAATACCTTTCACAATAACACATTAACAATAATACATAATTGATATAATCAAACATGCCTCCGAAAGACCCCTTAATGCCATTCAAAAGGTACCATAAATTGATAATTGCATTCAAGAAGGATATAGGGGCCTTGGGGGGTCAAAGAGAAGCAAAAACAATCGAAACAAAGTTCTGGAAGGGCCTGCGAAGCCACCTGCGCCTGCAGGTGGGTTATATGAGGCTGAAAGTTCCCATTGGCCTTGTCCAGGGCCACCTGTGTTGGCATCTGCGCCCGCAGGTGCCTTATCCGCGAAGGCGAATGCCTAGTTCGGCCAAAATAGGTCTCTTTTGGGTCCTTTTTTTGTAATAAATGGTACATGGCCATAAGTAAGCTTATAATTTCATATTTTAGGTTAAATTGGATGCCAACTACCATTCATGGTTTCACAACACACATGAATATCACAAAACTACATTTTCCTTTCAATACGCCACCAATTCTATGCACAATTTCACAACAACAATTCCAAATGTTATACACAAAGAGAAATCAAGTTAGGGACATAAAAACATCATAAATTTTTACATTTAATCCATAAAATTCACTTCCTTCAAGACCTCAAGTCCACTTTCAAGTTTAGAAGGCAAAACCCTTTACCGATTCAGCAAAAGCAGTCTGTTTCACACATAGTGGACTGTTCAACACTTTGCCAACATAACCAACATGATTTATACACCCTCTCATGCATATAATATATTAAACCATAAGATTAAACACTTAATAAAGCCTGCAAAGAGGTGATCTTGTCCAAAGGGAATAGTTGCTTTGGGTTTGTGAGAAGAGAGAATGTTGTGGAAAAATCTAGAAATTGCATATGTGTCTTAATGAATAAAATCTGATTTTTGTTGCCTTTAATAGTGTAACACCCCGTAACTTCCCAACCCTATTTGATGATGTTGAATAATGTTTTCTTAGGTGTCAAGAGATATAAGTATGTATTTGGTAATGCTACCGACGAAAAAATTGAAATTTGGCCACGTACATGCAATTAGACTTTCATAGAAAGGGTTTTGTGATTTCGTGGAACATTTGTGTAATACCCCGTACACATTATAACCTCATTTGGTGACTGGGAGTCATGTTTACTTGATGATTAAGATCACTAAGTAAGTATTTAGTAGTGTTTCGATAAGGTATTGTACGATACGCAAGTGTTGGAAAAATGGCCGAAAAATTCAGCAAAGCATCAAAACTTGCGCCACTACCCTGTTTCAGGGGGTGTGGCGCAAACCACTGATTCATATAGGGCTCAATTCTTGTGCCACTGCCTTGCTTTGCAGCAGTGGCGCAAGGCACAAAAAATGTACCCTTTCGGACTCGTTTTGTAACGCAATTCTACGACGATTCTTGGATGGTTTCTTTTGGTTCTTTGGAGTTCTTTGAGCATTTTTAAAGCTTCAAACACTTCAATAAACTCCTACATACTCCTACATGATCAAATCATGAAAAATGAATAGTGATCCAAAATGTCTAATGAAACCATGGGCGACTAGAATTTCTATTTTTGCGATTGAGGCGATGAATGAGAATCTCGTAAGAGAATATTGTCGTGACATTATAGAATTATTTAAACATGAGATATATGGTGAATTATACATGGAAGTTGATGGGTTAAATGGATATGTGTTATTGGGCCCAAATTAAGGCCCAAAAGTGGAAGAAATATATGGTCCAAATGGGTCAAATGACCCATTCTTCCATTTGACCTTCTAGAATACTATATTAAATGTTAAAGAGTGGATAAGTATGGACTCAAAATCTTATAAAAGGGACCAAAAATCTTATTTTTATCCATTATACACACACATGTATTTCTATGTTTTTCCAAAACATTTCAAGAAAACCCCTTTAGCTCTCAAAACCCTAAGTCAACTTTTGGAGAAGATCATCACTATTCAAGCTTGGGTAAGTGTTTATTATTATGGTTTAACATATTATATGCATGGGAGATTATGTATATTATGCTAGTTGTGTTGGCAAGGTGATGAATAGTGTATTTTTGCTTTTGGTGAAGGATGTGCTATCTTGGTAATTTGAACTTGAATTAGGCCTTGTGCCTTTGATGAAAAAGCATGGTATGGACAAAATATGAACATGTATGGTGTTATTTTTGGTATTAAACTTGTTCTTGTCTATAAGTGGAAATTGTGGGATTTTGGCCGATATGTGTTATGAGTTGTAGTAAGGTAATTTGATGGATTATTTGCGATATGATATGGATAAGAAAGTGTAAAGGAGAAGTGTTGTGGTGAAATGTATCAATTATCATGTATTGGTCAATGTTGGGAATATTATGTAATTTTTGGAATAATAATTTTGTCAATGGTTTTGTCCAGGGGAAATGACATGTTTAAAGGCAAACATGTAACTCATTGATGTTCTATGCATTTGTCAAGTAGTTGATGGTTAATGTGAATCTCGTTATGTACTTGTGTTGTAGAGTGACACATAAAGAAGGAGCGGGACTATTGTATGCACCTCTAGGATTGTATATCCGTATTGAGAGTACAAGGTATGTAAGGTTACTCTGTCCGTATCTTTCTGCGGCAAATAGTATGCACATTGACATCTCACTAGTCCTATCCCAAAATATGCTAAAGTATCCCATATCCGGTTATCAATGGTCATTTTCATATATTTCCTACTCATTGAGCAATGGTGAATCTCATGTCTCATATTCATGGTTAATGTTCCAAAAAGCCCAATAAGGTTATGTTGCTATATTCCAATAGTAGTCACACTCATGTCTCTTGTTCATTGATTATTGTTCCAATGGCTCCAATGGTGTTATGTTCTTGATGATATTTTGTTTTCAACGATGTTACTCATATGTATCTCACTCATTGGTTAATGATTCAATGTTTCAAATAAGGTTATGGCTACCATTGTATCAATCTCTCAATCTCTCCTAAGCAAAAGTATCAATCTTTCACAAGTAAAGATATCAATCTCAAAAGTAATGAAATGAAGTAAGAATAAAGTAATGCATATTGATTGTGTTCATGGGTGTTATCCATGGGGTAGAAATACCTGCATGAGGATATTAGTTTATCCATGGGGTACAAATACCCGCATGATGATGGCCATTTATCCATGGGGTGCAAGAACACCCGCATGATGATATGATCTTATCCATGAGGTAAAAAGAATTCCTACATGACGATGATATTTTATCCATGGTGTGAAAAGAACACCTGCATGATAAGGGCCCTCAAAGTATATGAGCAATGTAAAAGAAGTAAAGGCAAGAGAAAGAATGAATGTAATATGCATGGCTTCCAAAGTACAGAATGGTGACTCATCTACATTGTGACTTACCTATATTGGTTATGCATTTGAACTTGAGTTTTTGACATGTATTCATATCTTACAAGTTTCATATGGCCTTACATACTCAGTACATTCTTCGTACTGACCCCTTTTGGGGAATTTATTTTACTTGCTGCAGGCGCAGGTACTAGTAGGCCTCCACAGTAAATTGTCAGTGTTGTAGATCTTTGGTGAGCTCCAGTTAGTTCGGGGCTTCTCCGAGTCACTGTTGTACATGTGTTTTGATTTTGTACATGTTGTATAAAGCGGGGACTTGTCCCGACTTTTAGTTCATTTTGGTCAATGCATTTTGTTAGAGGCTTTTGTAGACGGATGTGGGTGTATCAGTGAAAAAGGCATATGTTGTTTTGACTGGATGGCCTCAACGGCCAAGTTTCAGATGTATGTATATATATGTCCCATGTTTTCTGTTATTCGTCTTTCACGTTCTTACGTAATGGTGGTGATGCTTCTGTGATGCATATGATTGAACATAGGCAAAGGTTGGTTCTCTCGGGCCTTATCGGCTACGAGTGCCAATCATGTCTTGATGGGATTTGGGGCGTGACAAAGTGGTATCAGAGCAGGTTGGTCTAAGGGTGTCTACAAAGCCGTGTCTGAGTAGATTCTTACTTATCGATGTGTTGTGTACCACATTTATAAGTAGGAGGATACGGGACATTTAAGATGTTGTTTCTGTTCTTCACTTCTAGATCGTGCAATAGCGCCAGTGTTGTAAGTTGAAGTGTATCTGATCATGGTACTTGTTTTTCTTTGGTATAGTCAAAATGCCAATCACGAGAGGTAGAGGTAAAGGGAAGCAGGTAGATGTGCCTGCCGAAGAAGGAAGGAGTAGACTACCACCTGACCAAGCTAGTCAAGGTGGAGTAAATGCTGAAATTTCATCACGGTCTTCGTCTACTTTTCCAGCTCCGGAGGAGCCAATTGGTAGAAAATACCCGTAGAACCACCGATGAATGCCACTGACCAGGACCTTAGAAATGCAGTTCATATGTTAACACAGTTAGTGGCAGCCCAGAGTCAAGGATGAGCTGGTCCAATGACACATGATGATGATGTGGCTAGAGTGGCAAGTCGCAGAACACAGGACTTTCTAAAATTGGACCCTCCTATATTCACTGGGTCAGACGTGCAAGCAGATCCACAGGACTTTGTAGATCAAATCCTGAGAGCTTTGGAGGCAATGCATGTTACAGAGTAGAAACGGTTGAGCTAGCAGCTTATAGGTTGAAGGACGAGGCTATATTGTGGTATGAGGACTGGAAGAAAGCTCGAGGTATTGGTGCAAACCCACCTACGTGGAAAGAATTTAAAGCGGCATTTCTGGATCACTATCTTCCCTATGAGATCCGTGAGGCGCGTACGGATCAGTTTTTAAATTTACGTCAAGGAAATATGAGTGTTAGTGTAATATCCCGTACATTTCCGACCTTATTTGATGCCTTTGAGACATGTTTACCTTAGTATTAAGTACAAAAAGTATGTATCTTGGATGGTATCGGAGGGTAGGCTAGTATTTGCAAAGACCGAAAAAACTTCAGAGAAGCAGAAAATCTCGCGCCACCCCTTGATTTAGGTGGTGTGGCGCGAGCCTCCAGGTTCAGAGGGGCTGCAAATCTCGCGCCACTGCCCTGCTTTGCAGCAGTGGCGCAGGGCTCAAGTGTTTTGACCTTTCCGAGCTTGTTTTGCGACGTAATGCAATGTCGATTCTTCCATGGTTTCTTTTGGTTCTTTGGTGTTTCTTTACTCCTTATTAAGGCTCCAAGTACCTTAATACACTCCTACATGATCAAACCATGAAACACAAGAATTTACCAAAAATGTTCAATTAAGCCATGGACGGCTAGAATGTCTAGTTTTGCGATTGAGGCTACGAAAGGGAATCTCGTGAGTGAATATTATCGTGACATTATGGAATTATTTAAACATGATATATATGATGTATTATACATTTAATTTAGTGGGCTAAGCTAATATGTATTATTGGGCACAAATTGAGGCCCAAAACAAGGCTAAAATGAAAAGCCCAAAGGAAAATGACCCATTCTTATTGACTATAGAGACATGGCATTTAATGCCTAATGAAGTGGCTAAGGATAACTTATGAGGCTATAAAAGACAAGGAAAAATCAGATTTTATTCATTACACACTCTCATAACCTTTTGATATTTTCTCAAACATTTCTCTCTTTGCCAAAACCCTAAGGCAACTATTCCCTTTGAACACTTTGGACAAGATCATCACTTTGCAAGCTTGGGTAAGTATTTATTCTTGTGATTTAGCATATTATATGCATGAAGTATTGTGTAGATCATGATGGTTGTGTTGGAAAGGTTGAATAGGACACTTTTGCCCTTTGGTAAAAGATGTGCCATTTTGTGAATTAAACTTGAAAAGTGACTTGTGGTTTTGATGAAAGTGCATGGTATGGATGAAATACCAACATGTATGGTGTGATTATATTTCTAAACTTGTTATTTTCCATAAGTGTAAATTATGGGATTTTGGCCGATATGTGCTATGAGGTGTATTAAGGTGACTTGATGGATTCTTTGTGATATGGTGTGAATGAGAAAGTGTAAAGAAGAAGCTTTGATGCGAAATGCTATTGGTTATGATGTTTGGTCAATGTATGGCATGTTGTAGTATATTTGGAATGGTCATGCCGAAATTTCATTGTAAAGGGGGAAATGACGTTATAGACAATTATGTAACTTTTGTCGTCTTTTGCACTTGTAAGGTGGTTAGATGTTGACGTAAACTCCATTATGTACTTGTATTGTAGAGTAAGGGGATGGATCATTATATTCATTAGGATTGTGGATTCTTATTGAGAGGCTAAGGTATGTAAGGTTATTTTTGTCCGTATTTTTCTGTAGCACATATTGCTCCCTTTGCCATTGTACTTGTACCTATGTCGAAATGTTCCAAAGTATCTCATGTCAGGTTGGTTACCTATATATATATATTTATTCATGTGTCTCTTGTACATTGAACATTGTCCCAAAATTCCAATAATGCGATAACCAACAATGTTTCAATTTCATAACTAAAGATTAAAGTATTGTTGTAAAGATAAGTTATGTGTTCTTGGGTGGTATCCCAGGGGTGGAAGGAACACCTAGCATGGGTCGATCCCAATATTATGGGTGGTATCCCAGGGGTGAAAGGAAAGCCTAGCATGGGTCGATCCCGATATATATATTGATAAGGACCGTATCCCAGGGGTTAAAATGCCTAGCATGGGTCATCCTCTTTTACCACTGATCAGTTGGTCCCGGGCATGATATGATTATTGTTGATATTGAGATGATAAAGGAAATAAAGAATGTAATGTACATGATTCCACACGTATGGAATGTTGGTTTATCTATATTGTCTATTCTCTTATCTTTGAGTTACTTTGATGTTCTCACTTATTGGTACAGTTTCTTATAGCCTTACATACTCAGTACATTCTTCGTATTGACCCCCTCGGGGGAATTTACCTTACTTGCTGCAGGCACAGGTACTAGTAGGCCTCCACTGTAGGTTGCGGATCATTTGCGGACATTTGGTAAGCTCCAGTTGGTTCGGGGCTTTCCGAGTCTTATATGTACATTTGTTTTGGTCTTGTGTATATGTATAGAGCGGGGTGTGTCCCGACTCTAGGATGGTTTTGGTTGTGCATCTGTAAAGGCTTTGTAGATATTGTGGGTCAAATGAAAGGAGTGTAATGGACATATGTTTTGTCTTGATGACCCTAACGGTCAAGTTTCATATTTCTTATATATTTTTCATAACTTCCACTATTGGCTTCTTATTTCTATTTGTGGTGGTGATGACTATTGCGAGGTCTGTGTATGGGTGTTTAGGGATGAAGATTGGTTCTCTCGGGCCTCATCGGCTTCGGGTGCCATGTCCGTCCCGTTGGAACTCGGGGCATGACAGTTAGAGAGTACAGTTTGTAGTTTAATTCCTTGGAACGATATGCTCCAAATGTGGTGGCCACGATGGAAGATAGAGTACATAGATATGTGGACAGATTGGAGCCTTATTTGGTAAGGGACTGTACTATCGCTGCCTTAAATCGAGATATGGATATAGCGAGAATTCAAACCTTCGCGCAGAAAATGGAAGACCAAAGGCAAAGAAAAAGGATACAGAAATCGGAGGAAGGGCTAGTAAAATGGGCAAGATCCATGGGGCAATCTATAGTGTCCCCAGGAGGATCTGGATATCAAATGTTACCGCCTAGACCCTCATTCTCTTATGCTACAACAGGTGCTCCATCTCACTCTCGAGGATTCAGGGGCAGTCATATTGGGCAAAGTGGTAGGGTGCCAGATTCACAGACAGCAGCGTCTTCTCGCCCACTGTGCCAGTTTTGCAGACGATTTCATGAAGGTGAATGTCGGATGGGAAAGAATAGTTGTTATTGGTGTGGTATGCCGGGTCACATAATGAGAGACTTCCCACGACGAGGCTTGGGTAGTATGGTACGACCTGCGGGGTCTACTGTGGCATCATCAGCATCGTTTCCTTCTTTAGACCGAGGTGTGCAGTCTGTTGGCCGTGGCAGAGGTGCTGGAGGAGCAGCCGGTACTAGTGGGGTCCAGAATCGCACTTATACTTTAGTGGACCGGCAGAATGAGGGAACATCTCCTGACGACGATACAGGTATTTAGGTATATTACCATGATGTATATGCATTGAATGACCCGTATTCTCCCTTATGATATGTTATACCATTGATTGTGGAACGAAGTTGAAAGAAACCAGAATTACTAGTTATGCTAATTGGAGTCTATACACTAGTTGGTGAATCTAAGATAAAAGAGTAAATCGTAATGGTATAGTAGATGTTTTTGATCATGTTATGATGGTTGATCTTATGGAGATGGAAATGAAGGATTTTTAATGTTGTAATGGTTCTGACGTGGTTGAATTCTTGTATGTCACGAAGATTGCCAAGCTACGAAAGTATATTTCTATTTTTCTTCTACAAAAGACTATCCTTGAACGGAAAGATAAAATTCAAGTATCCAAAAATGGTACATTACAAAGGTTTATATGGACGAAAGTTTAAAGCAAGTGGAACTACCGTACTTGGGGGTTAGATTTTGTTCACTAGGCTAGAGAGAAGATTAAGGTTGTACCATAGTAGCTACAAGCTAATACAAGTCATATGCCGAGATCCATTGCTTTTATTGAAAATGTGCAAATTATGGAGAATCCTACTTACTAAGAGATATATATTACTATGCTAGAGGGGTAAGTGAAAAGATTAGGAAAGGTACGACATAGGAATTGGTAAATAGAAGAAAGTACGTGGAAAGCCAAAGAAAAGATAAAGTCGGAGTACCCGTAATGGTTTCAAACGGAAGAGAAAATGCAAAGTACGGAATTTGAGCAATAACAATAAAGTATCGGGAAGTAGTATGTGTATATGTATATAGGGGAATATATAGATGCATTGGATGTACATGAGACGATGTTACTAACATTCGAGGACGAATGTTTCTAAGGGGGGAAGAATGTAACACCCCGTAACTTCCCAACCCTATTTGATGATGTTGAATAATGTTTTCTTAGGTGTCAAGAGATATAAGTATGTATTTGGTAATGCTACCGACGAAAAAATTGAAATTTGGCCACGTACATGCAATTAGACTTTCATAGGAAGGGTTTTGTGATTTCGTGGAACATTTGTGTAATACCCCATACACATTCTAACCTCATTTGGTGACTTGGATTCATTTTTACTTGATGATTAAGATCACTAAGTAAGTATTTAGTAGTGTTTCAATAAGGTATTGGACTATACGCAAGTGTTGGAAAAATGGCCGAAAAATTCAGCAAAGCATCAAAACTTGCGCCACTACCCTGTTTCAGGGGGTGTGGCGCAAGCCACTGATTCATAGGGGGTTCAATTCTTGCGCCACTGCCTTGCTTTGCAGCAGTGGCGCAAGGCACAAAAAATGTACCCTTCCGGACTCGTTTTGTAACGCAATTCTACGACGATTTTTGGATGGTTTCTTTTGGTTCTTTGGAGTTCTTTGAGCATTGTTAAAGCTTCAAACACTTCAATACACCCCTAAATACTCCTACATGATCAAATCATGAAAAATGAATAGTGATCCAAAATGTCTAATGAAACCATGGGCGACTAGAATTTCTATTTTTGCGATTGAGGCGATGAATGAGAATCTCGTAAGAGAATATTGTCGTGACATTATAGAATTATTTAAACATGAGATATATGGTGAATTATACATTGAAGTTGATGGGTTAAATGGATATGTGTTATTGGGCCCAAATTAAGGCCCAAAAGTGGAAGAAATATATGGTCCAAATGGGTCAAATGACCCATTCTTCCATTTGACCTTCTAGAACACTATATTAAATGTTAAAGAGTGGCTAAGTATGGACTCAAAATCTTATAAAAGGGACCAAAAATCTTATTTTTATCCATTATACACACACATGTATTTCTAT
This sequence comes from Capsicum rhomboideum, assembly GCA_031232105.1. Lineage (NCBI taxonomy): Eukaryota > Viridiplantae > Streptophyta > Magnoliopsida > Solanales > Solanaceae > Capsicum > Capsicum rhomboideum. The sequence continues at coordinate 19,509,234 of CP124719.1, read as the reverse complement.
GTTTTTCCAAAACATTTCAAGAAAACCCCTTTAGCTCTCAAAACCCTAAGTCAACTTTTGGAGAAGATCATCACTATTCAAGCTTGGGTAAGTGTTTATTATTATGGTTTAACATATTATATGCATGGGAGATTATGTATATTATGCTAGTTGTGTTGGCAAGGTGATGAATAGTGTATTTTTACTTTTTGTGAAGGATGTGCTATCTTGGTAATTTGAACTTGAATTAGGCCTTGTGCCTTTGATGAAAAAGCATGGTATGGACAAAATATGAACATGTATGGTGTTATTTTTGGTATTAAACTTGTTCTTGTCTATAAGTGGAAAGTATAGGATTTTGGCCGATATGTGTTATGAGTTGTATTAAGGTAATTTGATGGATTATTTGCGATATGATATGGATAAGAAAGTGTAAAGGAGAAGTGTTGTGGTGAAATGTATCAATTATCATGTATTGGTCAATGTTGGGAATATTATGTAATTTTTGGAATAATAATTTTGTCAATGGTTTTGTCCAGGGGAAATGACATGTTTAAAGGCAAACATGTAACTCATTGATGTTCTATGCATTTGTCAAGTAGTTGATGGTTAATGTGAATCTCGTTATGTACTTGTGTTGTAGAGTGACACATAAAGAAGGAGCGGGACTATTGTATGCACCTCTAGGATTGTATATCCGTATTGAGAGTACAAGGCATGTAAGGTTACTCTGTCCGTATCAGTCTGCGGCAAATAGTATGCACATTGACATCTCACTAGTCCTATCCCAAAATGTGCTAAAGTATCCCATATCCGGTTATCAATGGTCATTTTCATATATTTCCTACTCATTGAGCAATGGTGAATCTCATGTCTCATATTCATGGTTAATGTTCCAAAAAGCCCAATACGGTTATGTTGCTATATTCCAATAGTAGTCACACTCATGTCTCTTGTTCATTGATTATTGTTCCAATGGATCCAATGGTGTTATGTTCTTGATGATATTGTGTTTCCAACGATGTTACTCATATGTCTCTCACTCATTGGTTAATGATCCAAAGTTTCAAATAAGGTTATGGCTACCATTGTATCAATCTCTCAATCTCTCCTAAGCAAAAGTATCAATCTTTCACAAGTAAAGATATCAATCTCAAAAGTAATGAAATGAAGTAAGAATAAAGTAATGCATATTGATTGTGTTCATGGGTGTTATCCATGGGGTACAAATACCTGCATGGGGATGTTAGTTTATCCATGGGGTACAAATACCGGCATGATGATGGCCATTTATCCATGGGGTGCAAGAACACATGCATGATGATATGATCTTATCCATGGGGTAAAAAGAATTCCTGCATGACGATGATATTTTATTCATGGGGTGAAAAGAACACCTGCATGATGAGGGCCCTCAAAGTATATGAGCAATGTAAAAGAAGTAAAGGCAAGAGAAAGAATGAATGTAATATGCATGGCTTCCAAAGTACAGAATGGTGACTCATCTACATTGTGACTTACCTATATTGGTTATGCATTTGAACTTGAGTTTTTGACATGTTTTCATATCTTACAAGTTTCATATTGCCTTACATACTCAGTACATTCTTCGTACTGACCCCTTTTGGGGAATTTATTTTACTTGCTGCAGGCGCAGGTACTAGTAGGCCTCCACAGTAAATTGTCAGTGTTGTAGATCTTTGGTGAGCTCCAGTTAGTTCGGGGCTTCTCCGAGTCACTGTTGTACATGTGTTTTGATTTTTTACATGTTGTATAAAGCGGGGACTTGTCCTGACTTTTAGTTCATTTTGGTCAATGCATTTTGTTAGAGGCTTTTGTAGACGGATGTGGGTGTATCAGTGAAAAAGGCATATGTTGTTTTGAATGGATGGCCTCAACGACCAAGTTTCAGATGTATGTATATATATGTCCCATGTTTTCTGTTATTCGTCTTTCACGTTCTTACGTAATGGTGGTGATGCTTCTGTGATGCATATGATTGAACATAGGCAAAGGTTGGTTCTCTCGGGCCTTATCGGCTACTGGTGCCAATCATGCCTCGATAGGAGTCGGGGCGTGACATATAGTCCCTTAATGGTCATCCTTAACCAAACTTGGGTCAATAATTGAGGGTTTACTTGGTCAAAGGTAGAATGGGTCATTTTCCCATTTGGGGCATGTCTTTTGCTTAATTATTGGGCCTTAAATTGAGCCCATTAGCACAAGACTAATTCAGCCCACTAAAATTAATGGGTAATACCCCAACCATCTCTAGTTTAAATAATTTCATAAATGTTAAGGTTGTCTCATAGGTTCGAAAATGTACGGGGTGTTACACATTTAGCGCTTGATAATATTTTCTCTCGAAGGGATAACTGGTAAGCCTTGCTTTATAAAATGTATTAAGTAATTATGACTAATTTTTTTTGTGCATTATTGTATTGTGTTACAATGCAATTTTCCTTGTGGTTGTAGATTTTTGCGGTTTGTGAAGTACATATTGTATTTATTAAAGAAAAAGAGCACATATTGAACCAACCTCAAATTTGGGGTGTTGTACTATCCGTAGCCATCTTCATAAGCTGTATGTGATTTTTTCTTATTAAAATAATAGGTTTGGAATAGTTATTAGTTGAAAATGGCTTGTTCTGATATACTTGTGCATGCATTTAATAGGAAGAAGTGGGATAAGTTCAACAGTGAAAAGGTTGCATTTTTGGCTTATGCTTGTATCCAAGGGAAGGTAGCCTTGGCTGCTCATTTCCATAACTCAAGCTTAATGAACGAAGACAAGCGGTGCCAACCAATTCTTTTCCGGTCAGAGGGCCAACAAACAGCTGAGCAGGTACTGAATCTTTAAAGAAATGACGACATAGTCCTGAGTTAAATCATCTTAATATAATGGTTTAACCTTCGTCAAAATTATTATCTATTAAGTCGTGTGCTTATTTAAAATGGCGTCCCATTCAATTTTGTCCAGGAACTGCTGCAATCCAACAATTTGAACATTTGTGTTCGTCTCTTTATGCTCCAAGAGATGAGCTGACTCTTTACCATGATACATGATGGCAATAAGTTCTAACTGTGAATAGTAGTACATAATGACTTATTAAGGCTGTAATCCCCATATAAACTCATGTATATGCTAGGTTGTGTCTGCTTTTTGATCAACGACACTCTACAATATGTGGGGCAAAATGTTACAAGGCAAAGAACATTTTGTTTGTACCTCTGAGTGATGATAATTGATGTTTTATAAAGTAAAGCATTCATGCAACACGTAAAGTCTCTCTGCTGTTGATACTGCTTTGCTGCTACAAGTATATTGAACCTTTGTTTTACTTCTTTGGTTGTCATGTTGACTTCTTGTGGTGGGTTTGTCTTACCATATAGCATACATGTCTTAGAGTGTAATGAGGTTATTTCTAAGTGTATAATATGGAATACAGATCCTGCACAGAGAAGGTGAAAATTGACTCCTGTGATGGTCAATTTGAGAGGCGAATTTGAACTAGTTCAGACATGTGAAGAGAAGATGTTTAGATGCTTAATCCACCTACCAAACGTTGTATAAATTATACATAGTTTGAGTTATACATGTATAATCATCTAAAATACCCTCAATTTTGATAAAAATGCAGAATCCTGGTAATAAAAGTTACTCTCCGTTAAAAACAAAGTACTTTTAGACTTAGAAAATAAGTATAATGACTAAATACTATTTAGTGTCTAAACACTGATTGTTTTTAATTCGGATCATCTCAACTTATAGAAAAAGACTAAGCAGTATAAATTTAAACAAGGAATACACTTTTGGCTACATCTTATTTTAATCCTTAATTATTAGTGTGTCGGTGATTTGTCATGTTCCTCTTTAATTAACTACAATTTTATCTTCAAAATTTTATGTTATATTTTTAAAATTTTTGTACTTAATAAAATAACGTACACACGATAATTTATTTTTTATATACATTTATTCTTAATTAACGTTTAATACATGTGCAACGCACATACCCTAAAATAGTATGCCAAATAACAAAAGGCAGTATCTACATCAAAGTGAGGGTCGAGATTTGAATTAAGGGATTGAGTTCCTTGAGACTTTGCAATCAGTGCTTTTCATTAATGGGAAGATTATGTAGATTCACGTTCAAGTCAAGCTGGAATTGTTTTATAATGGACACTTGAAAGTGATGTTATCATATTCTTCTTTGGTGAATAATAAATAGGACAGGCGGAATCAATGTATATCCCTATAGGGTGTATGTACTCTTTAGAAGGTAGACTATTGTTGAAGCATTGCCAAAGGAAGAATTTATTTTGCTAAGAGTCACAATGGACCAGATCCAGTTAAAAGGGTAAGGATTATTGTTATTATGATCCATAAGATTATAAATTTATTTGGAGGAGAATAGGCCACTACTGTTAATGTCCGAATAAGGGTGCCCATTTTACCAGGATTTTTATTAAGAGATTTAGATGCACTGTTAACCAGAGTCTATGAAATGGAGAAGGAAATTCTCCCCTAGTCCCATCCTAGAGGTCAGAGAGTTTGAGGGTTGCTTCTTCAATCTTTAAGGGACTTTGAATGATGGATATCGAAGGATGCATATCGAGTATCCACCTAAAATTCCAGAAATTTATAGTTGTGCTAGATCCAGGGACCCAATCAACAACCTTAGAGCAGTAGAGGCCTCCTCTTATGATTATTTCCATATAGAGGAGACAACATATTGAACCTAATGTGGGCTCTTTCACAATCTCTAATCGTGAGAAAGAGAAAGAGAATGCAGCTCAACTTAGTTTGATTTCAGACAAGCCCGCGTGATCATGTGAAGGCTGTTTTTTTGTGTTCGTTTGCTTGCTCTCTGTATCACAGCCTTTGATTTGGTTTCTGATGGATTAAATCTCAGTCGTACATGTGGCAAACTTGATGGAGGCACAATGACAAATAGCAGCTTGCCTATTCTGTACACCGCCTCTAGTTTTACTTTTCTATTTTTGGATTTATTTCTTTTATATTTTTGGGTTTTATATTTTAGGTAGGTTGTTAATATATTAGTCAATAGAATATTAGACAACTGTACAATCTCAGAAGATTCGATGCTTCTATACTTTTGTATATATACATGTACAAGTACATATCAAACACGCAAGAAGTACAAAAAAAAATTCTCTCAATCTTCTCTCTTGTCTTTATGGTATCGAAGCTCTAGGGTAAAGTTCCTTGCTCGTTTCTTTTCTTCTCTTTTCTGCATCTAAGTCATCATGGTTGATCCAACCGATTCTCACGCTCAGGATGGAGAAACCACGCCTCTTACAGGTTCACGTTCCGCATCTAATGCTAGTGTTGGGGTCACTAACCCTAATGCAGTTTTCGATACTTCGCACTCTTTCTACATTCATCCTTCAGATTCCCCTGGTATGACCTTAGTCAATTCAGTTTTTGATGGAAAGGGGTATGGTGGATGGAGAAGGGGGATAATTATTGCTTTGTCCGCCAAAAACAAGGTTGGTTTTATTGATGGAACCATTGCTCAACGCAATCCAATTTCTGAGAACTTCAAACATTGGTCTCGTTGCAACGATATGGTTATTTCCTGGCTGTTGAACTCTCTTGCTAGAGAAATAGCAGAGAGTGTTCTCTATTCAAAGACAGCTAGGGACATCTGGAAGGAATTAGAAGAGAGGTTTGGCCAAAGCAACGGACCTCAGCTTTATCAACTGCAAAAAGAAATCAGTGAGTTAACACAAGCAAACTCGGATATTGCAGGATATTACACTAAACTAAAAAGGCTTTGGGATGAGCTTGACAGTTTAGATGTTTGTCAACAATGCTCTTGTGATTGTAGTTGTGGAGGTAAGGTTAAGTTTCACAAATCTCAACAGGATGAGAGGCTCATTCAGTTTCTAATGGGACTGAATGATGCTTATGCCAGTCCTAGAAGCAGTTTGCTTCTTTTATCACCTTTACCTTCGGTGAATCATGCATACTCTTTACTGATCAGAGATGAAAAGCAGAGAGAGTTGCAGATGTCTCATCATCCAGGAGAGAGTGCTTTCCTAGCGAGTAAGCCCAACTATGGAAAATTCTCATATGTGGGGCAGAATTCAGGACATACGACAAACTCAGAGGCAAAGAAGAATGGACAATTTTGCACCTACTGCAAGAAGCAAAATCACATTATTGAAAATTGTTATAGACTGATTGGATTTCCACCTGATTTCAAGTTTACCAAATCTAAGAGGTACACTGCTGGAGTAAAGAGTAATGCAGTTTTCACTCCAGATGGTACTGGGATTCATTCAGTTGATTCGGGAGATCATCCCATGACACAGAATCAATATCATTCCCTTTATCAGATGATGCAAGAGGTTAAAAGTGGCAAAAAGGGTGAATATACCGAGAACATTGTCTCAGCCAAGTGCTCAGGTATACCAACGTCTTTTTTGACATCTAAGAATTATGTTAGTGTGTCTCTCAATTCCATTTCCTGGATTCTAGACTCTGGGGCATCTGAGCATATGACTTCCAATCTTAACCTCATGTTCAATATTAAGACTCTACCTAAACCAGTCTATGTTTCTTTGCCTAATTCTTTGAAAGTTCTAGTTCACTACTCAGGATCAGTTACCTTATTACCTGGATATACCCTTAATCATGTTTTGTTTGTCCCTAGTTTCAAATACAATTTGTTGTCTATCCATAAGTTGTGTGTACAATTCAATTCCATTCTAATTTTTTCCTCTCTTTTTGCCGTATTGCAGGGCCCTTCAATGAAGAGGCCAGTGGTACTTGGTAAAGTCAGCCACGAGATTTACTTATTCCAGCCAGAGTCTACTCTTCAAGTCAAGCCTAGGCAGCATTTTTCTAGTTCAATCAAGGCATTTAGCCAATCTGCTTTTAATAAAAGTGCAGTAGCACCTTTTAGTCAATCTAGTTTTTGTTTTAATTCTATTTCTTCCATTGTAAGCCTATGGCACATGAGATTGGGGCATATGCCCATATCTAATATGAAAAATATTTCCTCTATTCCTTGTTCTACTGTGTCTTCCATTATTCCTTGTGATATTTGTGCAAAAGCTAGACAAACGAAGCTACCTTTTTCTTCTAGCTCAATTAAATCTAAACACATTTTCGATCTCATTCATGTGGACACTTGGGGACCATATAAAACTGCGACTCATGACGGTTTCAAATATTTCCTCACTATAGTAGATGACTATAGTAGAGGAACATGGACTTTTCTCCTTTCTACTAAATCAAATGCTTTCACTATCATCACGCAATTCTTAGCAATGACAGAAACTCAATTCAATACAAAAGTCAAAATCCTTAGATCAGATAATGCTCTTGAATTAGGAAGCAGTAATGAAGCTTCACTCTTTCTAAAATCAAAGGGTATTATTCATCAAACATCTTGTGCTTACTCCCCCCAACAAAATGGTGTTGTTGAGCGAAAGCACAGGCATCTCCTTGAAACTTGCAGAGCTTTGCTCTTTCAATCGAATTTACCACAAAAGTTTTGGGGAGAATGTTTACTTACTTCTACTTTTCTGATAAATAGGTTTCCTTCCACGATTTTAAACATGAAGACACCATATGAGCTGTTGTTTGGCCATCTTCCCTCTTATGATTCCTTAAAAGTTTTTGGTTGTCTCTGTTTTGCTTCAACCATTTTTGCTCACAGGACAAAATTAGATCCTAGATCTGTTAAGTGTGTTTTTTTGGGATATCCTTATGGTAAAAAGGGATATAAGCTATTAAACCTTGACACTCTCAAAGTTTTTGTCTCCAGAGATGTGATTTTTCATGAAACTGTCTTTCCCTTTTCATCCCCGTCTTCTCAACCTTCTCCAACTTTACCAAACTCACCTCACACCTCATTGCCTGTCTCTTTTGATTCTTCTTTACCCACTCCACCTTCCTCTCCTCGTAATGTTTCTATTCCTTCCCATCTAGTCACACCCACTTCTATTCAAACTCATTCACCTACTTCTTTTGATACGTCTCCACTTAGCCCTGCTACATCTTCTGAAGGCGCCCCTATTGAAGTCCCTGAAACTGCTCTCAGGAGATCTACCAGGACTCACCATTTACCTTCTTATTTAGAGGATTACATATGCAATTCAGTATTATTCACTGATCTAACTTCTAGTTGCTTCAATTCCTCCGTTTCTCCAACTATTTTTTCATTTTCTAGCCTATCTCATTCAAATCAGAATCTGCTTAACTCTCTTTCATATATTACTGAACCTTCATCCTATTCACAAGCCTGTTTGCACCCTTGTTGGCAAGAGGCAATGAACATAGAATTTGCAGCCCTTGAAGCTAATCAAACATGGGACATTGTGGCTTTGCCTAAAGGAAGGAAAGCTCTGCCTAGTAAATGGGTGTACAAAGTTAAATATAAACAAGATGGAACGGTGGAGAGATTCAAGGCTCGTCTTGTCATACGAGGTGATATACAAAAAGAAGGAGTTGACTTTAATGAAACATATTCGCCTGTTGTTAAAATGACTACGATACGATGTTTATTGAGTGTGGCAGTCAAGAAGAATTGGCATGTTTCACAATTGGATGTGAATAATGCTTTTTTACATGGTGAATTGAAGGAAGAAGTTTATATGAAGTTACCAGCTGGTCTCTCTCATCCTATCCCTACTCATGTTTGTCGCCTGAAGAAATCATTATATGGTTTACGACAAGCTTCACGTCAATGGTATTCTAGGCTTACAGCTGCTCTTGATTTTATTGGTTACTCACATTCTTTAAATGACTACTCACTTTTCTCAAAGAAATCATCTGTTGGGGTAACTATCCTTGCTGTATACGTGGATGACATATTACTCACAGGTGATGATCCAGCGGAGATAGACTCTATCAAGGTTTTTCTCAATCAAGAATTTAAGATCAAAGATCTTGGGAAGGCACAATATTTTTTGGGTATGGAAATCATACGAGAGCCACAGGGAATCATATTAAGTCAACGTAAGTTTACCTTGGACCTCATTTCTGAATTTGGATGTTTAGACTCCAAACCTGCTTCTTCTCCTCTTGATCCCACTAGTCATTTGACGATGGACGACGGTGATCTTCTCTCTGAGCCTACTGTTTATCGTAAAATCTTGGGAAAACTCAATTATCTCACTCACACTCGACCAGACTTATCGTTTGCCGTCCAACACCTCAGTCAGTTTATGCAAACACCCCGTCGTCCTCATTTTGATGCCGCTTTGAGATGTATTCGATATTTGCTACAGGATCCTGGTTTAGGGATTTTCTTATCCTCCAATCCGTCACTCGATTTACTCGCCTTTTGTGACTCTGATTGGAGTAGTTGCCCAGATACTCGAAAATCTATCAGTGGTTACTTTATCACTTTGGGTTCTTCTCCTGTTTCCTGGAAATCCAAGAAACAATCTCTTGTTTCTCTTTCTTCGGCTGAAGCTGAGTATCGCTCTATGCGACGGGTGGTTGCTGAACTCACTTGGTTGGTTCGTCTCCTTGATGATCTCTCCATCACCTCATCTCTACCAATTCCTCTTCGATCAGACAGCCAAGCTGCCATCCATATCGCTAAAAATCCTGTCTTTCACGAACGTACCAAGCATATTGACCTCGATTGCCATTTTGTTCGTCAACAATACCTCGCCGGCCTCATTTCCCTCTCTTTTGTGCCTTCATTCTCTCAAATCGCAGATGTCTTTACGAAGCCCCTTTCCGGCCCTCATCACCGATCTATTTTGGGCAAGTTGGGTGTTGCTTCACCACCCTCCAACTTGAAGGGGGGTATTGAACCTAATGTGGGCTCTTTCACAATCTCTAATCGTGAGAAAGAGAAAGAGAATGCAGCTCAACTTAGTTTGATTTCAGACAAGCCTGCGTGATCATGTGAAGGCTGTTTTTTTGTGTTCGTTTGTTTGCTCTCTGTATCACAGCCTTTGATTTGGTTTCTGATGGATTAAATCTCAGTCGTACATGTGGCAAACTTGATGGAGGCACAATGACAAATAGCAGCTGGCCTATTCTGTACACCGCCTCTAGTTTTACTTTTCTATTTTTGGATTTATTTCTTTTATATTTTTGGGTTTTATATTTTAGGTAGGTTGTTAATATATTAGTCAATAGAATATTAGACAACTGTACAATCTCAGAAGATTCGATGCTTCTATACTTTTGTATATATACATGTACAAGTACATATCAAACACGCAAGAAGTACAAAAAAAAATTCTCTCAGTCTTCTCTCTTGTCTTTACAACAGATGAAGTATTAATGTTATATTATTGAGTTAGGGCTTTGGCCTAGATGGTCTTGTGATTTGTTCGAAGCCTCTATGCAAGGGGGGTACGAGAGCATTGTTTTTATACCGAGCAGTTTTAATACCCAATCAACATTTCTCTTTAGGAAAAATGGCAGTGATCCAATCAATGCAATGTATTAAGGTTGTGATTCCCCAAATAAAGTTTCTTGAATTTTATCAATAGATTTGAAAAGAGTGGTGGAAATGAGAAAATATCTCATGGTATAAATCGGGATGGAAATGATCAGGGTTGAGTTGGAAAGGATGAGACAGACAACAACGGACAAGAAATTTGATTTCCAATTGGCCAACATATGTTCATACTATCTATAATGTATTGATAATCACATGGCTTGAGGTTACCGCTGACCACAGAAAAACTTAGGTGTTTATCAAATGTGTTACTAGCTTTTATATCAAGTGGATCCTGAATTTTCTTAATTATTATTCTTTAAAGAGAGTTAAAAAAAAAAGGGCAGTCCGGTACACTAAAGTTACCGCTATGCCCGGTGTCCGGAGAAGGGCCCCACCACAAGGATGGTGTATTATATCTCTGATTCGTAACTTAGAAATTGAAGCTGCCACAGTAAATCTAGGAATCATATGTCTGCAAAGCCATGTTTGTCTACCACACCTTCTCCACCCAGAAGAACAAAAAAAGAAAAGAACTGAAGGAGTTATTATCAAGGTGTATTAATTATACTCTTTATTGAGTACTTCCTCTAGAAGTCCGGCAAAATGCGATCTTTTGTCATTTTATAATTTGTTTTTGTAATAGTTCTCTTACAATTTGAATAGAAGAAAATTGTCTTTTTCAGATTTTTATGTGTAAAACATGAAGATCTTTTATGTACAAAAAAATAAAAATCTGTCGTAAAAAGAACATATAATTAAAAGTAAATTTGTAAAAGGTTAGGGAAGTAATTTTAGCAAACATAACACTTGCATTGACTCGATTAATGCTTTAGACATTGAAAATACCCATTGATTTATCTTTGTGTTAATTTTATTAATTAAGCTTTGTTGTAGCTCGAAAATGGCCCGAATATTGCTCCCATGACTATTTCTTACGATGGAACGCCTGCGATATTTGTTGTCTCTAATGATAAGATTTTTATCCCTGATCTATTTCTTTTCACTTTTGAATTGGTTACACGTATTATGATTTCTAGATTATTTATTATGTATGTAGGCGAAAGATATTCAAAAGTCTGCAGAAAGGTCAGAAATTAGGGATGCATTCTCGTAAAAAAACAACAACAATTTGTGGAAACATTAAGTGGAGGTAAACATTTTTCTCTTGCATCTCTTTTGAGAATTTCATGAATGTTTTGTTCATCTTCAATTTGTTATGATACCGTGTTGGTTTGTCACACGTAGATCTACTATTGGCGAGGAGAAACTGCTTGCTTATATTCTTAGAGAAACAAAAAGAAAGGTTGGTATTCATCTACTTTTTTATCATCTTAAATGCATATCACAATTTCCAACTTTCAAATATACCTTTCTAACATATTTTTCTTCAAATATCACTTTTTCTATGCCCGAATGCCTATTTGACCTTTCAATTTGGTTTACCGTAAGTTTCGTTTTAGAAAATCAAGAAGGTGAGGATTAGTTATATTTCTCCAAGTTAATCTTAAATGATCAAATAGTTTGAAAAGACAAAAAGTAATTTTAGGAGATATTAAAGGTAACATTGACCAAACATCCATGTTTGTCTACCGCCACACCTTCTCCCTCCGGAAGAAGAACAAATGGAATAAAATAAAGGAGTTATCATCATCGGTGTATTTATGTGCTATTTTTTGAGGACTCCCTTTAGAAGTTCGAGTAAAGGAGATTTCTTACCCTTTTATAATTTTTTTTGACAATAACTCTCTTATAATTTGAATAGAAAACAAGTGTTATGTGTAAAAAATGAAGATACGGTCTCTTATGTGTAGAAAATGAAGATGTATTGAACATCTCAAGGCTAATTAATTTGTACTAAATTTCTTTGAAATATAAGATAGTTAGCAGTTGTTGTTAGGTCATCCAAGTAATGGAGGCAATGCAGCCTTTTTACTTGGCTAAATATTGTTAAAGTCCCACATAGAAAATGTGGATTAGGCAATTATGAGAACCATACTTGGTGGAGTAAGATCCTAACATTGTTAGTGTTGGGATATATACTATTAACCATGGTATATATATACTATTGACCATGTGTTTAGATATAGTATTTATTATAGAACAATTGTTAAAACAATTTTAATAAGATTTAATAGATCATGTATTCGTTTATGTGTCCGTTTACTTATATAGTAGATGATTTAGTGTATAGATTTTTAGCTTATACACGGAGGATTAAGTCATCGGTTCTTATAAGTATAAAGATTTTTTTTCACAATCTAGGATGGAAATTGGACAAGCCATCGGTATGATTGTAGCACAAGATTAAATGTAATTTATCTTGATTATGGAAACGGTGTAGTTTCAACTTCTTGTGCTAGTGCATTTTGTATGTATTGAACGGGACCGAGCAGAGATAGTTGTTTTAGACTGATTGGCAAAAACATATTCTCTAAACTATTAAATATACTTATATTCTCGATCTTGATTTAACTATTAAGAGCTGTATATATTAATTATCGTTTTGATTTATTAAAAGGTGAGATCCTGAGATGGGTCAATATTCCTGGTAGATTGGATGATAATAATATATATTGGTGAAATAATAAGTTAGTTGATAGAATCCATGTCTCGGTATAGAGATTGATGATATGCCTTTTTGAGAAACTTATAAGTTTTCATTGTGTCAAATCTTGCAAGTGGATTTTATGAATCCGACACATTAAATAAGTTAAGAAGTGCTCTAAAGGAAATTAATCATTAGATTGAATTCGTCAGTAATTTAATCTATTGATTAGTATCTGTAATCTTAACATGGGGAATTACATAAGTGTTTAATGGGGAATTTTACAATATAAATAGGGGAGTGCAATTACGAATTTCTAGTGGAATGATTTGTAATTTATTATGGTAAGAATAATTCAAATCAGAATTTTGAATTATTTCCGTAATAGGGAGCCTCAGTAATTAATTCTGTGGTCCCTGCCTGATTCATGTTCTTGACACATAGAAGAAAACAATTTCTATACAATTCTGGAATCTGGCCTTGTTATTTTCTGAAAGTAACAAAGGATTTTTGAATCGTATGTATATTGTTTCCTGGAATATGGTTATTATTATCTCTTGTGTGAATATAATATTGTATAAATTAAGAATTTATGATTAATAAATAGTAGTCACCAAAAGTGATTTATTTATTTGAAGTCATTAAGAATTCTTAATAGCTTTATACATGTGAGATGATACAATACATGAATTAAGATTTATGATTCATAAATAAGATATATAAAAGTGGTTTATTTATTTGAGTCATTGAAATATTTTTAATATATCATGTATAAATTGTTCGACATAAGTGTACATTGGTGATCAAGGTTTATTTACTTGAAAGGAGATTTACCTATAGATACTAATTGCACTTAATTAATTCATGAGAAGAGATATTGAGGTTTTCACTCAAAAGGAGAAAACATAATATTTTGAATTCTCATATGTATCGAGAGGACTATTTATTGTGAGTAGGTGGTGTGTTATGACACTTGTATACCTTGTGTTCATGGGATAATTATAAAAGTGAATGAAAATTTAAATTGGGTTATTTAATCTTGAACTATGCTAAAACAATTATTTTTCAAATTTGGTCATAGTTTGGTGGTCACGAATTTCACGATCTCCGATTGACCTGAAATTTGGTAAATCCATCTAAAATGATTGGTGAGGGATATATGTCGTTTTTCGGCATTCCAAAGTTCGTTTAGATGGTTTTAGGTAGTTTGACGGATTATAATTTGATTTAAATGTGAAAAAAAATGCATTCTTTATATCAGTTATGTTTATGTTAAATTAAGAAGATGATTACACATGATGATTTAACATGAATTGATATATGATAAGAATGTAGGTCATATGTTTAATTCTTAGAGATGCTTAAATTACATGAATCCGAATTCGGTCATTGTTTTGGAGGTGAAGAATTTTTATGGACTCCAATTGATCAGAAATTTGGTAAGCTCATTGGAAACAATCTATCAAGCAATAAGCACTGATATCTAGTGATTCACGTCATTTTTGGTGTTTTTAAGATTGTTTGGATGTGATTTAAGTTGTTCTTTTGGATTAAAGTGTGATTTAGTATGAAAACTAATCTTTTATATCGATTTTATTTATGTTAAATATGGTATATGATGATTGAACATGAGATGATATATGATAAGGATATAGATCTGATTATTTTTCCTTGAATTACTTGGATTTGAGTTTGATTATAGTTTTGGAGTTAAATAATTATTTATGAGCTCTGATTGATCTGAAATTCGGTAGGTTAATCAAAAATGATTTGACACCATTTTGGTATTCAAAGTCGTTTATATGGTGTTTGGATGATTTTATTTTTGAAAAATTAATTTTAAGGGAAAGTAACTCAGCTATGATCTAGTGGTGATAGAGATTTTTCTCTAGGTTCTTCATGACTAAATTCTAGTGAAGTATTAAGTTCATGTGCTGGGTTAGACCTTCCTCCATATCGAATGAAATTAATACAAGTCACTATATATAATCTTTAATTTTGATAATTTGTATTAACTCTCCCTATCTGAGTAATATATGATTGAATCAATGAAATTAAGGATGATGAGATTAATATTCACTCTGTTTAATTTTACAATATACTCTTCTTCTGAGTTAGTTTTTTGTTCTATATTTATTGGTGTGAATATATGACATCACATATGTATGTTGCATGAATAGTTCTTTCTCTAATGAAATTTGTTGTTCAAGATGCATGGACACTTATGTGGTGTGTTTTGAATTTTAATATTCAATGATTACATAAACGTATTTTTTTTTTAAAAATAACATTAAGATTATGTAAATAGATTTTAAAATTTTCTTCTTTGTTCTTGATTCATGTATATTAGTATGCTAATGATAATATGTGATAAGAATTACTGAACGAAAATAAATCTTATTTTGACCAAATAACATTTTCAACCAAATTGATCATGGTTTTGGAATTTGAAAAAAGAAGAAGAAGGAATTCTCTGATTGATCTGAAATTCAGTAGATTTATCGAAACTGGCCCAGTAAAAAATATATCATTTTTTTACGATTCGGATAGTTTAGATAATTTTTTGGTCATTTTTGGTGATAGGGATTCTTCCCATAATTACCGAGATTAAATAGTAGTGAAGTATTAAGTTCATGTGCTGGCTTAGACCTTCCTCCATATCGGATGAAATTAATATAAGTCACTATGTATTTAATCGCTAGTTTTGATAATCTTTATTAACTCTCCTAAACTGAGTAATATATGATTGGATCAATGTAACTAGACTTGATTTTCACTTGACTTAAACTAACAGTATACTCTCCATCTGAGTTAGGTCGGTAAAAGCTTATGGAGTGAATAATCAGTCATTGTATATATGTATTGCATGGGTAGTTCTCCAATCCCATCGATTGGCTATTCAAGATGCATGAATACATATATACTTAATCAGCCCTGAATTTTATTATTCGGGTTATTCGATATATTATGATCTGTTTAACATGTTATATCTCAACTTCTTTATAGACTTTATCAACCCACTTATTACTGTTTAATAATTTCTTTTGATAGAGATAAGGCATTAATTTAAATAATGCATTGTATATGTGTCTTATGTTAGAAAGAATTTATTTTAGTTTCTAACTAAATAAGACATGAATACTTAATTTATTTTTCTTGTAACTCTTGAGTTATTGAGTTTGATAAAAATTATCTCTTGTTGTACATTGACTCTTAATTATTGCTATATATCTCATGAATTGAAAAATATTAATCTGTCTCAAAAGAGAAAAATATTCTTTAGAATTGAATGAAACTTATCTGTACACTAGCGTCTATGTCATTGTTTTGGATAGGACTTTGAGGTTGGTCAATATAGTGGGCTTTAAATTGCATTGAAAATGAAGACACTACCAACTTGTAAGTCCTGTTAAGAAGAAAAAAAAGTGACTAAGAGACTTTTCCTCTTGAAATAATATAAAGGTAGTGATAAGTTAGAATTAATCCATTCTGATTTGTGTGGTAACATGAGCATTCAGGCGAGAGGTGATTTTGAGTATTGTGGAAAACCCACTAAAGATTACTCATATTATGAATATATTTATTTGATGCTTCATAAGTATGAATGTTTTGATAAACTCAAGATATTCATGACAGAAAAGAAAAAGCATCATGAAAAATATATTAAATCATTGCGATTTGATCATAGTGGTGAATACCTCTTTGAAGAGTTCATTAATCACTTATCCGATAGATTGATTAAATTTCAATTGTCTACACCTGATACTCTATAATAGATTGGTGTAAAAGAGAAAAGATATAAACTCTTACAGAGATGATAAGATTAATGTTTGACTTATTCATAGTTGTTTCTTTTTCATTTTGGGATATGTCTTAAACTGTGTATTACATTCTGAATTTAATTTCTTCCAAGCCAGTATCTTTGACAATTATAGAACTGTAGATTTGACGTAAGTCTAGTCTATGAAAGGTTCAGATATAGATTTGTCTAGCACACGTGCTGAAAGGGAGGCATGGACAAATTCAAATTAAGAATGTATGTGTTTATTGGATATCCAAAAACAATGAAAGAAAGTTTATTTTAATGTCCTAAAGAAAATAAGGTAATTGTTAACACAAATGCCAGATTTCTAGAAAAGGATCATTTAATAAACCATGTTCCTAGAAGTAACTAGTTTTACAGGAACTGATAAAAGAAATAACAAATGAGTCATCTGAAAATTCAAATGCTCAAGAACATCTACCCGACATGTCAGAATTGACGTTCCATTGCATTTAAGCAGTGGGAGAAACGTTAATAGACATAAAAAAATCTACTTTCTCAAAGTAGTGGGAGTGATGTGAGCAAAGAACACTTCATGAAGAAGTCATTAGTATTTCAGCACTGAAAGATTTTGAAGAAAATATTAAGATTCTAGAACATGAAAGTGTGAATATAGCAGTAGTACTTAGTCGTAGTGGGAGAATCATAACAGGGATCGATTTGTTGCTTATTCTTGAGAGAGTTTCATGATAGAACTCACACTCATGGAGTATTTCATGATAGTATACTTGAAGATATAGTACTAAACCGATCAGTTACGATGAAGCACTACTAGGCAAAGTTGCATAAGAAAACAACTTGGTAAGATCCTTTTGATAAGTAATATAAAAGAATTATCTGTGAAAGTTGTAGATGCATAGTTAAGAGTCTAAGTAGGAGATTGTTAATTATATACTATTAACCATGTGTTAAGACATAGTATTCTATCCATTGTCAAAGGTGAAACATCAAAGTGGGAGACTGTTAAGGTATATACTATTAGCCATGCGTTTAGATATAGTATATTATAACAATTATGATGGTTAAAAGTTTAAGTGGGATATATTGTTAGGATATATACTATTAACCATACGTTTAGATATAGTATATTATAACAACTGTGATGGTTAAAAGTCTAAGTGGGAGATTGTTGGGATATATACTATTAACCATGGTATATATATATACTATTGACCATGTGTTTAGATATAGTATTTATTATAGAACAATTGTTAAAACAATTTTAATAAGATTTAATAGATCATGTATTCGTTTATGTGTCCGTTTACTTATATAGTAGATGATTTAGTGTATATAGTTTTAGCTTATACACGAAGGATTAAGTCATCGATTCTTATAAGTATAAATATTTTTGTTCACAATCTAGGATGGAAATTGGACAAGTCATCGGTATGATTGTAGCACAAGATTAAATGTAATTTATCTTGATTATGGGAACAGTGTAGTTTCGACTTCTTGTGCTAGTGCATTTTGTATGTATTGAACGGGACCGAGCAGAGATAGTTTTTTTAGACTGATTGGCAAAAAATATTCTCTAAACTATTAAATATACTTATATTCTCAATCTTGATATAACTATTATAAGCAAAAGGTGAGATCCTGAGATGGGTCAATATGCCTGGTAGATTGGATGATAATAATATATATTGGTGAAATAATAAGTTAGTTGATAGAATCCATGTCTCGGTAAAGAGATTGATGATATGCCTTTTTGAGAAGCTTATAAGTTTTCATTGTGTCAAATCTTGCAAGTGGATTTTATGAATCCGACATATGAAATAAGTTAAGCAGTGCTCTAAAGGAAATTAATCATTAGATTGAATTCGTCAGTAATTTAATTTATTGATTAGTATCTATAATCTTAACATGGGAAATTATATAAGTGTTTAATGGGGAATTTTACAATATAAATAGGGAAGTGCAATTATGAATTTCTAGTGGAATGATTTGTAATTTATTATGGTAAGAATAATTCAAATCAGAATTTTGAATTATTTCCATAATAGGGAGCCTCAGTAATTAATTCTGTGGTCCCTGCAGTGCCCATATTTAACTAGAACTCAGAATCCTATTTTCTAGAGAAAAAGAAAAAAACAAGCATTTGTATTCTTGTTAGAAAATAAATGGGTTTTTGTTCTCCTTTTTGGACTAGGAAAGTATCTCTATAAGTATAGATTATCCTAACCTAGAAAAATGATAAGTTTTCTATTCGATACTTGCCCACCCATGTATTGAGAGAGTTCGGTTGTTAATTTGGGATCACTGTAGAAGACTGCAGAATCGGAGTCGGACTTGCTTGATGATACGCATTCACAAAGACTTGCTTGATGATAAGTGTTTACGCTTCAAGAGGTATTTATCGAATTAAATTTAGCAATTTTATGTGTTCTAGCATGATCGTATGTGTTCTAGCATAAACGTATGTGTTATCTATTATTCATGTAAGCAGTATGTTTCTGAAATGTTTCCGCTGTGGATAATGTTTTCCAACAGTTAATTCATATATTTCTTATATTCATAACATTCTTCACATTAATAATGCTTGTATTATTAATTCCTGCATAACTTGTCTTTAAATCGAATGAACCCTTATTGCGTATCTTAAAGGCATGCAGTACTCTTAGGTTTATTTAATGTAATATAGAGTTTACATTGACTTGAAATGTAGCATAACTCATTATAATTTTCTATCTTTTGTAAGTTGTCTATGGTGTCACCTCCTGGTTTCCCCAAGCCCCCAATCTATAGCTCTATGGTGTCACGTCCTGGTTTCCCCAAGCTCCCAATCTATGGCTCCTTAGGTCATACTGCCTCTGGAAACCAGAAGTAGCAGAAGATAAAAATATTGATGGTAAATGTTTTAAACTTTGGGGATTTGACAGTCCTAGTCTTATGTTGCTAAAATGTTAACTTACCCAGTGAAAAATGGAATATAGCTAGCAGAACAGTAGGGACAACTACCTGCACATTTTTTTTTGTTTTCTTCACTCTGTGTCTGATATTTGCATTAACGTGGTATTTTTTCTCATTGTGTCCGGTATGTACATTAATGAGGTCCATGTTTACTCCTAAAACAGTAGAGTTGAATTAATGAATGTGATTTAAGAGCACGTAGATAGGATTGATCTAATAAAGAAATAAAGTTGAAATAGATACCAACAACTAAACAATAAACGAATGCAAGAATAAGCCGAATGTAGAATTTGCAATATTGATGACAATGGCCCGAAGTCTTAAGAACAGGAAGCCTTCGTAGAAATTCTTAAGAAATATGTGGAACCCCTAATGCAAAAGACTAAGTGGCTAGTTATAAACAAACCCTAGGGAGCAGTCTCCAACGAATTTGCCCCTCTAAAGTCTTCCACTTGATCACGAACTCTACTGTTGCATATCGGCCGATGTGAATCTCGATCTACACCTTTCGTGATTTGTGTATTGACAAGTCTATATCTCATCCTTATCTCGCTTGGCTGTGGTTCTAAATTTGAAATCGTGCCTCCGGAGTCAGATGGGCGTTACTGGCTAGGCAGTGGTTATGATAGCGTTGACTCCGAAACCTTGCCAACTTATTAGTCGAATTTAGTGGTAATGTCTCAAAGATGTTATTCCAATGCATCTTACTGAACCTCTGCAACCAGTCATTCTCGTCATATGTCGTTCCATCATTTGTCCACCTCTTCTTAATTGTTTTCATCCCATATAGTCCGGACTAATTTAAATTCATAGCATGTAAGACCTATTTAAGGGGGAAGCACTCCATAACAACATTTACTTTATATTAAAGACTCGAAATTTGATACCTATGATCAAGAGTAAAACTACCGCATCCATCCTTACTAGAACCCCAACACCTAATCTCACCGCACTCTCGTGAATTTGCGTTAACAATCCTTCTATTTATTTATGAAAGGGATGAAAATCCCTTTAAACAATGTGAAATTGAACTCATATGCATATAGCTAATTGGAATTGATTTAAATTTTGAAAACCTTGCATTAGCTAAGAGCCTTAATATTTACTGGTTGGATTATGTTTTTATGCTCGTTTGACAAGCAGGAACCTATTTTCTTTGAATAACTATCAATATTATGTATCAGTGTTGGTTTGATGGACGCTGACTATTAGAAAAAGATTAATTTAATTAATTATTGCATATATTCTAGATATTCTAATTCAAGGGCATTTAAGCTTAAAACATTTTCCATCATTGACGAGTATTATAATTCAACGACATGCTAAATCAATTTATTTGGGTTGGGTGACATTTAGACTCAGTGGGTTACACTACTTCGAGTCTTCAACTCATTTGACCCGATTGTTTGATGGTTCATTTTGAGTTCAACCTGTTAGGTCTACTCAATAAACCGATCATGACCCAACTGTTAGAGTTTATCCTTATGTATATTTGTAATGACACTTTTCGGCATTACAGTATAGATTAAAATGTAAAAAATCGGGTTAAGATTCTCCCCGGATGAAGTGTTGAAAATTTCAGGTAAGGCTAGTCTTGGACGAATTTCAGGTATGGTGTTGTCTAGGTAAATCCAGTAATAGATAGGTTGGTGATCCTATGATTTAAGATCATAATGTGTTAGCTAAGAGATTAGGGAGTTCGTAGAAACTTTTGAAACTAAATTTGACTTAGTAGAATTCAGGATATAGCGTTTGACGTAAAAGGGTTAGTTCGGGAGGTGGAAATCTGAGAGTGTGTTGTCAAATTGAGAAAAGCTAGAAAGCTGCCGAACTCACTGTCTCACCTACCCCACTATAGCAGGTGGCAGGCTGCTACTGCGGTCCCGCTATAGTAGGAATTTTCTCGCTATAGTGGAAGTCAAGATGAGTCAGCTCCACTGTAGCGGGCAGATCCAGCTATAGCGGGAATGGGCAGCTATAGCGGGATATGCACAGTAAATAGAAAATTTTGGACTTAAACATTATTTTCATTCTAAAAATGTTTAAAGCTCAAGGTAGGGCTTGAAAATGTAGCATAACTCATTATGATTTTGTATGGTTTGCAGGTTGACTATGGGGATTTGGTAGTACTAATCTTATGTCGCTAAGGTGTCCACTTTCCCAGTCAAAAATGGAATATAACTAGCAGAATAAAAGAAACAACTACGAACACATTCTTTTTTTTTCGTTGTGTTAGAATTGAACGAAAATAGAAGAAAGGCTTTCGGGAAATTTACTCTACACTCACTACTCAATAGTTACATAGATTTATAGATGTAAAAAGAAGAAGTTACTGCAGGGAAAGTAAGAGTTACTTCCAGGGAAAGTAAAGACTATAAATAATTAATAAAGACCTTAATAGACTCTATACGCTTCACTTGTAACAACCCGTACCCTCTTAACCCTACTTGACGACATTGAATAATGTTTACTTAGGTGTCGAGAGCTATAAGTATGTGTTTGGTAATGTGAATGATGAGAAAATTGAAATTTGGCCTCGTACATGTGATTAAACCTACATAGAAGGTGTTTTGTGATTTTGATGGATCACTTGTGGGGTTCAAAATGTGGTTAATAGGACCTCTAAACAAAGGATATTAAGGTTAAGAAGTAAGTTAAAGCATAGGACTTGAAGTATCTAACCAAACCCGCGAAGAAAAGTTGAAAAACGGAATTTTTACAAAATTTAAGGCTGGGGCGCGTTAGGGAGCGTGCCAAACCGCTCTGGGCTAAAATTTTTAGCCCATAGAAATCAAGCTGGCGCGCCCCAGGGCGTGCCAGGATGGGTTTTTCCATTTTTCGAAAGTTGGAAATTTTCTAAGTCCCAAGGGTGCCCGGGGATGTATTGAGCCGATTTTTGCTACGTTTCTTCTACAATCATGAGAATATACATGAAATGAGTAAAGTATTATATTGGTATGAAAAAATTACTCGAGGACGAATTCGGCATCAAAATGACGATTTTGCCCTTATGGTCAAAATAAGCCATGCGTGGCTAGAATTATTTGTTTTTGGGATCGAGGCTACAAATATGAATTACGTAAGTGGGAATATTGTCGTAACACGTATAAAATAAATTAAACATGAGAAATTATTGATTTTATTGGGGTAAGTGATTTGGGCTCACTAAAGCCAAAAAAAAAAATGAAGAAGAAAAGCATGGGCCAAGAATGGGTCAAATGACCCATTCTTATTTTGACCAAACAATAATTGAGCAAGGACTTCAAGGGTATATAAAAGGGAGGGAAAATCAGATTTTATTACCACAAACACACATGCTTTCTATTCTTTTTTTCTTTCTAGAATTCTCAAGAAAGTTTCTTTGGGGCTCTCAAATCCTAAGCCATCTTTGGATCAAGATCATCATCTTCCAAGATTAGGTAAGCATTTATTCTTATGGATTAACATATTATATGCATGGGAGAGTATGTATATTATGTTGGTTATGCTTGGAAGTGTTGTATATGGCATTTTGTGTTTTTGTAAAAGATATGCCATTTATGGAATTTAAACTTGGAATATGACTTGTGGTTTTGATAAAAGAGCATGATATGGATAATATATCAACATGTATGGTGTGATTATGGTCCTAAACTAGTTATTTTTCCATAAGTGTAAATTATGGGATTTTGGCCGATTTGTTGGTGTGAGGTGTATTGAAGTGAATTGATGGAATCATTGTGATGTTGTGGTGATGTAGAAGTGTAAAGTACGAATTTGGGGTGACATGCAAGTGGTTTGTGATCTTGGTCAATGTTGAGAATATTGTGGGATTATTGGTATGATAGTTTTGTAAATGGTATTGTTGGTGTGATAGTTTCGCACATGGTATAATCAAGAGGGAAATGACATGTTAAAGCCAAACATGTAACTCATTATCGTTGTATGCATTTGTAAGGTAGTTGGTGGTTAGTCGAAACTCCATTGTATATTTGTGTTGTAGAGTGAAACATAAGGAAGGAGCGGTACTATTTTATTCACGTGTAGAATTGAGTGTTCATATTGAGACGATAAGGTATGTAAGATTACTTGTCCGTATCTTTCTGCAACACATATTGTTCATGTTGTCATTGTCCTTGTTCCATTCCGAAATGTTAAAAGGTATGTCATTTCAAGTTGTCATTTATTATTATTCTCATGTATCACATAATTATGGACATGATCACAAGTTCCAATAATATTATGTTCCAAGGCTTCCAATAATGTTACAACTTCAAAAGTATCAATATCATGAACATAAAAGAATGATGTAATGCATCTATGTATTTACAATAAGGTTATGACCCCCAATGTATCAATCTCATAAAAGTAAAAGAGAGAAGTAATGCAATGAAGTAATGGAAGAAGTAATCCCCTCATGGTTACTTTATTTTTTCCCTCATGGTTACTTTATATTTTCCCCCATGGTTACCTTATATTTTCCCTCATGGTTACTTTATATTTTCCCCCATGGTTACCTTATATTTTCCCTCATGGTTACTTTATATTTTCCCTCATGGTTACTTTATATTTTCCCTCATGATTACTTTATTATTTTCCTTATGGTTACTTTATATTTTATTTATACTTATTGAGTGCGCCTGATAACTTTGGGGGAAAAAGACAAACTTGATGCCGAACTTGCTTCCTTGTTTTTCGGGTGGTAGCAGGGGGAAAGCTCAGTGGTACAAAAGCAAAGCTTGACGCCAAACTTTATTATATTCACTGGATCAAGGGGGAAGCTCAGTGAGGTAAAAGCCAAACTTGATGCCGAACCTGCTTCCTTGTTTTTCGGGTGGTAGCAGGGGGGAAGCTCAGTGGGGCAAAAGCCTAGCTTGATGCCGAACTTGAGACAGTTATATTATTGATGGTTGTATATTGATGGATGCATATTGACTGATGCATTGTATATTGACGGTTGCATATTAACGGTTATACATTATTGATTATCTATTGATGTTTATGAATATTGATGGTAATGGACATAAAGGAAGAAGAAAGGCAATGAACGTAAGGTACATAATCCCACACATACTAAAAGATGATTGATCCACATTGAATATTCTCTTGAAATCAAGTTCATTGAAGTGTTTAAGTTTCATGAAGTTTCTTATAGCCTTACATACTCAGTACATTCTTCGTACTGACCCCTTTTGGGGAACTTACTTTATTGCTGCAGGCACAGGTGTTAGTAGACCTCCTCAATAGACTACAGGTTATCCGCGGATCATTGGTAAGCTCCAGTTAGTTCGGGGCTTCTCCGAGTCACATGTGTAAATTATTTTGATTTTGAAATCGGGAACTTGTCCCGACTACGGATTGTTGTGTTATGTATTGGTTACAGACTTTGTAGACATATGTGGGTGATGGATGTAAGAGACAAATGTACGTTTTGACTTGATGGCCCCAATGACCAAGTTTCCTGAATACATTTATATAGCGTATGTTTCCATGTTCATGTTTTCCGCATAGTGCATAAGGTATCATAAGATTCATACGAGGATTATGCATACGATAGTTCATAAGCAAAGATTGGTTCTCTCGGGCCATATCATTTTCGGGTGCCAGTCCGGCCTGAATGGGATTTTGGGTCGTGACAAAAGTGGTATCAGAGCAGGTCGTTCTAAGGGTGTCTATAAAGCCGTGTCCGAGTAGAGTCTTATTCATGGATGTGTTGTGCACCACATTTATGAGCAGGAGGCTATGGGGCATTTAGGATGTCGTTTCTTTCCTTCACTTCTAAATCATGCAATAGAGCCAGTGTTGTAAGTTGAATTGTATCTGACTATGGGAACTGTTTTTCTTTGGTATAGTAAGAAATGCCGATTACAAGGAGAGGCAAGGGAAAAATGAAGAAGCTAGATAGAATTGGCGGAGAAGGACCTAGTAACTTACCACCTGAACGGGTTGAGCAAAATGAAGCTGAAAGTGAATTTGCATCGCGGGCTTCTTCTACTTTTCTAGCTCCAGAAGAGCTGAGAAGGAGAGAAGAACCTGTTGAACCACCCATTAATGTCACTGACCAGTATTTAAGAAATGCAGTATATATGTTGATTCAGCTAGTTGCAGCACAGAATCAAGGACAAGTTGGTCCAACGACAAGTAATGACAGTGAGGCTAGGGCAGCTAGTCGAAGGACGCAGGATTTCCTAAAATTAGACCCTCCTATATTCACTAGATCGGATCTTAATGAGGACCCGTAAGATTTTATTGATCAAATCAAAAGGGATTTGGATGTTATGCACATATTTGGTGTAGAAACAGTTGAACTCACGGCGTATAGATTGAAAGGGGAGGCTATATTATGGTACGAAGATTGGAAGCGAGCTAGGGGAGTTAGGGCACCCCCGGCTAGTTGGGAAGAATTTAAAATAGCATTCCTGGATCACTACCTTCCATATGAGATTCGGGAGGCACGCGCAGACCAGTTTTTAAATCTTCGTCAAGGGAATATGATAGTTCGGGAGTACAGTCTTTAGTTTAATTCCTTGGCAACATATGCTCCCCATATGGTAGCCACTATGGCTGATAGAGTTCATCGGTATGTGGATCGATTGGATCCATCATTGGTCAGAGATTGTACCATTGCTGCTCTGAATAGAGACATGGACATCGCCAGAATTCAGGCCTTCGCATAGAAAATGGAGGACCAAAGGCAAAGAAGAAGGAAACAGAAAGCTGAAGGTGGTCCATCAAAGAAACCTAGACCTATGGGACAATACATGGTGTCCCAAGGAGAGTTTGGGCCTAGGAATTTTAGTAGACCACTGAGACCATCACTTTCTCATCCTATAGTAGGCACGCAACTCCAGTTCCAAGGGTCTGGAGGCAGTTATGTTGGGTAAAGTAGTGGAATTCGAGGTTCACAACCAATGGGGTATCAAGAGCAAGGAAGTATGAACCAATTGGGGTTTCCCCGCCAGCCGTGTCCACACCGTGGAAAGCTTCATTTAAAGGAATGCCTGTTTGGGACTAATATTTATTTTTGGTGCGGTATGTCTGGGCACATGGTAAGAGATTGCCCAAGAAGGGGCACGGGCATTATTATGCGACCTATGGGATCAACCGTTGCACCGTCATCATCGGTTCCTTTCTTAGGCCAGGATGTGCAGCCGGTTGGTCGTGGTAACGGTACTAGAGGAGCAGTCAACACTAGTGGGATACAAGATCGTACTTATGCTCTGGTGGGTCAGCAGAATGTGGAGGCCTATCCTGATGTAGCTACAGGTACATTATCTATTGTTTTCATAATGTATCTATATATGCATTGATTGACCTGGGTTCTACAGTATCACATGTTATTCCATTAACCGCTTTGAAATAACATCAGGATTATTAGTTAGACCATCTGGAGTATTTACACCTGTTGGTGGATTAATACACAGAGAGGAATTAGCCAACACATGCTATGGAGTTAGCAGATGTGCGAGTTGCTTGAGAAAACCAACTATAGATATAGGGCGGCATTAGTTGTATGGGGGTTCAAGTTGATGTATATACTGATTTCAAAAGTTTACGATATATCTTTAATTAGGAAGATCTAATCTAAAGATAGCAAAGGTGGTTGGAAATATTAAAATGCTATAATGTTGACTCCATGTTATATAGGTCATATGAAACTACCAAAAGGATTCTAGATTGCCAAGTAAAGAGGTTGGGGAATAAAGATATAGTGTCCGTAAACGTCCTTCGGAGAAACCAACAAGTAGAGAATGTGATAAGCCAGAAAAATAATGAAATCGACGTACCCATATTTGTTTCATACAAAAGGAAAAGTTCAACACGCGGAAGTGGACCAATAACCAGTAAGTATCTATGAGTATTAAGTGTCTATGTCTACGTATGCTAATATCGGGAAGCATTTGTCTTAATTGAAGCGACATCGTTAAAATCCGAGGACGAATGTTCCTAAGGGGGGGAGAATGTAACACCCCGTACCCTCCTAACCCTACTTGACGACATTGAATATTTTTTACTTAGGTGTCGAGAGCTTTAAGTATGTGTTTGGTAATGTGAATGATGAGAAAATTAAAATTTGACCTCGTACATGTGATTAACCCTTCATAGAAGGTGTTTTGTGATTTTTGTGGAGCACTTGTGGGGTTCAAAACGAGGTTAAGAGAACCTCTAAACAAAGGATATTAAGGTTAAGAAGTAAGTTAAAGCATAGGACTTGAAGTATCTAACCAAACCCGCGAAGAAAAGTCGAAAAATGGAATTTTTACAAAATTTAAGGCTGGGCGCATTAGGGAGCATGCCAGGCCACTCTGGGCAAAATTTTTAGCCCATAGAAATCAAGCTGGCGCGCCCCAGGGCGTGCCAGGATGGGTTTTTCCATTTTTTGAAAGTTGGAAATTTTGTAAGTCCCAAGGGTTCCCGGGGATGTATTGAGCCAATTTTTCCTACGTTTATTATATATTCATGAGCATATACATGAAATGAGTAAAGTATTATATTGGTATGATAAAATTACTCGGGGACGAATTCGGCGTCAAAATGACGATTTTGCCCTTATGGTCAAAATAAGCCATGTGTGGCTAGAATTGTTTGTTTTTGGGATCGAGGCTACAAATATGAATCCCGTAAGGAGGAATATCATCGTAACGCGTATGAAATAAATTAAACATGAGAAATTATTGGTTTTATTGGGGTAAGTGATTTGGGCTCACTAAAGCCCCAAAAAAAAATGAAGAAGAAAAGCATGGGCCTAGAATGGGTCAAATGACCCATTCTTCTTTTGACCAAACAATAATTGAGCAAGGACTTCAAGGGTCTATAAAAGGGAGGAAAAATCA
Source organism: Capsicum rhomboideum (assembly GCA_031232105.1). NCBI lineage: Eukaryota > Viridiplantae > Streptophyta > Magnoliopsida > Solanales > Solanaceae > Capsicum > Capsicum rhomboideum. Next base: position 19,480,716 of record CP124719.1, on the reverse strand, counting down.
GATTTTATTACCACAAACACACATGCTTTCTATTCTTTTTTTTTTCTAGAATTCTCAAGAAAGTTTCTTTGGGGCTCTCAAACCCTAAGCCATCTTTGGATCAAGATCATCATCTTCCAAGATTAGGTAAGTGTTTATTCTTATGGATTAACATATTATATGCATGGGAGAGTATGTATATCATGTTGGTTATGCTTGGAAGTGTTGTATATGACACTTTGTGTTTTTGTAAAAGATGTGCCATTTATGGAATTTAAACTTGGAATATGACTTGTGGTTTTGATAAAAGAGCATGATATGGATAAAATATCAACATGTATGGTGTGATTATGGTCCTAAACTAGTTATTTTTCCATAAGTGTAAATTATGGGATTTTGGCCGATTTGTTGGTGTGAGGTGTATTGAAGTGAATTGATGGGATCATTGTGATGTTGTGGTGATGTAGAAGTGTAAAGTACGAATTTGGGGTGACATGCAAGTGGTTTGTGATCTTGGTCAATGTTGAGAATATTGTGGGATTATTGGTATGATAGTTTTGTAAATGGTATTGTTGGTGTGATAGTTTCACACATGGTATAATCAAGAGGGAAATGACATGTTAAAGCCAAACATGTAACGCATTGTCATTGTATGCATTTGTAAGGTAGTTGGTGGTTAATGTAAACTCCATTGTATATTTGTGTTGTAGAGTGAAACATAAGGAAGGAGCGGGACTATTTTATTCACGTGTAGAATTGAGTGTTCATATTGAGACGATAAGGTATGTAAGGTTACTTGTCCGTATCTTTCTGCAGCACATATTGTTCATGTTGTCATTGTCCTTGTTCCATTTCGAAATGTTATAAGGTATCTCATAATATTATGTTCCAATGCTTCCAATAATGTTACAACTTCAAAAGTATCAATCTCATTAACATAAAAGAATGATGTAATGCATCTATGTATTTACAATAAGGTTATGACCCCCAATGTATCAATCTCATAAAAGTAAAAGAGATAAGTAATGCAATGAAGTAATGGAAGAAGTAATCCCCTCATGGTTACTTCATTTTTTCCCTCATGGTTACTTTATATTTTCCACCATGGTTACCTTATATTTTCCCTCATGGTTACTTTATATTTTCCCTCATGGTTACATTATATTTTCCCTCATGGTTACTTTATATTTTCCCTCATGGTTACTTTATTATTTTTCTTATGGTTACTTTATATTTTATTTATACTTATTGAGTGTGGGTGATAGCTTTGGGGGAAAAAGCCAAACTTGATACCGAACCTGCTTCCTTGTTTTTCGGGTGGTAGCAGGGGGAAAGCTCAGTGGGGCAAAAGCAAAGCTTGACGCCAAACTTTATTATATTCACTGGATCAAGGGGGAAGCTCAGTGTGGTAAAAGCCAAACTTGATACCGAACCTGCTTTCTTGTTTTCCGGGTGGTAGCAGGGGGGAAGCTCAGTAGGGCAAAAGCCTAGCTTGATGCCGAACTTGAGATGGTTATATTATTGACGGTTGCATATTGACGGATGCATTGCATATTGACGGTTACATATTTATCGATGCATTGCATATTAACGGTTATACATTATTGATGATTATCTATTGATGGTAATGGACATAAAGGAAGAAGAAAGGCAATGAATGTAAGGTACATAATCCCACACATACTAAAAGATGATTGATCCACATTGAATATTCTCTTGAAATCAAGCTCATTCAAGTGTTTAAGTTTCATGAAGTTTCTTATAGCCTTGCATACTCAGTACATTCTTTGTACTGACCCCTTTTGGGGAACTTACTTTATTGTTGCAGGCACAGGTGTTAGTAGACCTCCTAAATAGACTACGGGTTATCCGCGGATCTTGGTAAGCTCCAGTTAGTTCGGGGCTTCTCCGAGTCACATGTGTATATTGTTTTGATTTTGAAATCGGGGACTTGTCCCGACTACAGATTGTTGTTTTATATATTGGTTAGAGGCTTTGTAGACATATGTGGGTGATGGATGTAAGAGACAAATGTCCGTTTTGACTTGATGGCCCCAACGGCCAAGTTTCCTAAATACATTTATATAGCGTATGTTTCCATGTTCATGTTTGTCGCATAGTGCATAAGGTATCATAAGATTCATACGAGGATTATGCATACGATAGTTCATAAGGAAAGATTGGTTCTCTCGGGCCATATCGGCTTCAGGTGCCAGTCCGGCCTGAATGGGATTTCGGGTAGTGACAAAAATGGTATCAGAGCAGATCGTTCTAAGGGTGTATACAAAGCCGTGTCCGAATAGAGTCTTGTTCATGGATGTGTTATGCACCACATTTATGAGCAGGAGGCTATGGGGCATTTAGGATGTCGTTTCTTTCCTTCACTTCTAAATCGTGCAATAGAGCCAGTGTTGTAAGTTGAATTGTATCTGACCATGGGAACTGTTTTTCTTTGGTATAGTAAGAAATGCCGATTACAAGGAGAGGCAAGGGAAAAATGAAGAAGCTAGATAGAATTGGCAGAGAAGGACCTAGTAACTTACCACTTGAACGGGTTGAGCAAGATGAAGCTAAAAGTGAATTTGCATCGCGGGCTTCTTCTAATTTTCCAGCTCCAGAAGAGCCGAGAAGGAGAGAAGAACCTGTTGAGCCACCTGTTAATGTCACTGACCAGTATCTAAGAATTGTAGTATATATGTTGATTCAGCTAATTGCAGCACAGACTCAAGGACAAGCTGGTCCAACGACAAGTAATGACAGTGAGGCTAAGGCAGCTAGTCGAAGGACGCTGGATTTCCTAAAATTAAACCCTCCTATATTCACTGGATCGGATCTTAATGAGGACCCGCAAGATTTTATTAATCAAATCAATAGGGCGTTGGATGTTATGCACATATTTAGTGTAGAAACAGTTGAACTCGCAGCGTATAGATTGAAAGAGGAGGCTATATTATGGTACGAAGATTGGAAGCGAGCTAGGGGAGTTGGGGCACCCCCGGCTAGTTGGGAAGAATTTAAAATAGCATTCCTGGATCACTACCTTTCATATGAGATTCGGAAGGCACGCGCAGACTAGTTTCTAAATCTTCGTCAAGGGAATATGAGCGTTTGGGAGTACAGTGTTCAGTTTAATTCCTTGGCCAGATATGCTCCCCATATGGTAGCCACTATGGCTGATAGAGTTCATCGGTATGTGGATCGATTGGATCCATCATTGGTCAGAGATTGTACCATTGCTGCTCTGAATAGAGACATGGACATCGCCAGAATTCAGGCCTTCGCACAGAAAATGGAGGACCAAAGGCAAAGAAGATGGACACAGAAAGCTGAAGGTGGGCCATCAAAGAAACCTAGACCTATGGGACAGTACATGGTGTCCCAAGGAGAGTTTGGGCCTAGGAATTTTAGTAGACTGTCGAGACCATCACTTTCTCATCCTATAGTAGGCACGCAACTCCAGTTCCAAGAATCTGGAGGCAGTTATGTTGGGCAAAGTAGTGGAATTCAACGTTCACAACCAATGGGGTATCAAGAGCAAGGAAGTATGAACCAATTGGGGTTTCCCCGCCAGCCATGTCCACACCGTGGAAAGCTTCATTTAAAGGAATGCCTATTTGGGACTAATATTTGTTTTTTGTGCAGTATATCCGGGCACATGGTAAGAGATTGCCCAAGAAGGGGCACGGGCATTATTATGCGACCTATGGGATCAACCGTTGCACCGTCATCATCGATTCCTTTCTTAGGCCAGGATATGCAGCCGGTTGGTCGTGGTAACGGTACTAGAGGAGCAGTCAACACTAGTGGGATACAGGATCGTACTTATGCTTTGGTGGGTCAGCAGAATGTGGAGGCCTATCCTGATGTAGCTACAGGTACATTATCTATTATTTTCATAATGTATCTATATATGCATTGATTGACCTGGGTTCTACAGTATCACATGTTATTCCATTAACCGCTTTGAAATAACATCAGGATTATTAGTTAGACCATCTGGAGTATTTACACCTGTTGGTGGATTAATACACAGAGAGGAATTAGCCAACACATGCTATGGAGTTAGCAGATGTGCGAGTTGCTTGAGAAAACCAACTATAGATATAGGGAACCATTAGTTGTATGGAGGTTCAAGTTGATGTATATACTGATTTTAAAAGTTTACGATATATCTTTAATTAGGAAGATCTAATCTAAAGATAGCAAAGGTGGTTGTAAATATTAAAATGCTATAATGTTGACTCCATGTTATATAGGTCATATGAAACTACCAAAAGGATTCTAGATTGCCAAGTAAAGAGGTTGGGGAATAAAGATATAGTGTCCGTAAACGTCCTTCGGAGAAACCAACAAGTAGTGGATGTGATAAGCCAGAAAAACAATGAAATCGACGTACCCATATTTGTTTCATACAAAAGGAAAAGTTCAACATGCGGAAGTGGACCAATAACCAGTAAGTATCTATGAGTATTAAGCGTCTATGTCTACGTATACTAATATCGGGAAGCATTTGTCGTAATTGAAGCGACATCGTTAACATTCGAGGACGAATGTTTCTAAGGGGGGGAGAATGTAAAACCCCGTACCCTCCTAACCCTACTTGATAACATTGAATAATGTTTACTTAGGTGTCGAGAGCAACAAGTATGTGTTTGGTAATGTGAATGATGAGAAAATTGAAATTTGGCCTCGTACATGTGATTAACCCTTCATAGAAGGTGTTTTGAGATTTTTGTGGAGAACTTGTGGGGTTCAAAACTAGGTTAAGAGGACCTCTAAACAAAGGATATTAAGGTTAAGAAGTAAGTTAAAGCATAGGACTTGAAGTATTTAACCAAACCCGCGAAGAAAAGTCGAAAAATGAAATTTTTACAAAATTTAAGGCTGGGGCGCGTTAGGGAGCGTGCCAGGCCACTCTGGGCTAAAATTTTTAGCCCAGAGGCAGCAAGATGGCACTCCCCAGGGCATGCCAGGATGGGTTTTTCCATTTTTCGAAAGTTGAAAATTTTCTAAGTCCCAAGGGTTCCCGGGGATGTATTGAGCCAATTTTTGCTACGTTTCTTCTACAATCATGAGCATATACATGAAATGAGTAAAGTATTATATTGGTATGATAAAATTACTCGAGGACGAATTCGGCGTCAAAATGAAGATTTTGCCCTTATGGTCAAAATAAACCATGCGTGGCTAGAATTGTTTGTTTTTTGGATTGAGGCTACAAATATGAATCCCGTAAGTGTGAATATAGTCGTAACACGTATGAAATAAATTAAACATGAGAAATTATTGATTTTATTGGGGTAAGTGATTTGGGCTCACTAAAGCCCAAAAAAAAATGAAGAAGAAAAACATGGGCCAAGAATGGGTCCTTTTGAAAAAACAATAATTGAGCAAGGACTTCAAGGGTCTATAAAAGGGAGAAAAAAATCAGATTTTATTACCACAAACACACATGCTTTCTATTTTATTTTTTTTTCTAGAATTCTCAAGAAAATTCTTTGGGGCTCTCAAACCCTAAGCCATCTTTGGATCAAGATCATCATCTTCCAAGATTAGGTAAGTGTTTATTATTATGGTAACATATTATATGCATGGGAGAGTATGTATATTATGTTGGTTATGCTTGGAAGTGTTGTATATGACACTTTGTGTTTTTGTAAAAGATGTGCCATTTATGGACTTTAAACTTGGAATATGACTTGTGGTTTTGATAAAAGAGCATGATATGGATAAAATATCAACATGTATGGTGTGATTATGGTCCTAAACTAGTTATTTTTCCATAAGTGTAAATTATGGGATTTTGGCCGATTTGTTGGTGTGAGGTGTATTGAAGTGAATTGATGGAATCATTGTGATGTTGTGGTGATGTAGAAGTGTAAAGTACGAATTTGGGGTGACATGCTAGTGGTTTGTGATCTTGGTCAATGTTGAGAATATTGTGGGATTATTGGTATGATAGTTTTGTAAATGGTATTGTTGGTGTGATAGTTTCACACATGGTATAATCAATAGGGAAATGACATGTTAAAGCCAAACATGTAACTCATTGTCGTTGTATGCATTTGTAAGGTAGTTGGTGGTTAATGTAAACTCCATTGTATATTTGTGTTGTAGAGTGAAACATAAGGAAGGGGCGGGACTATTTTATTCACGTGTAGAATTGAGTGTTCATATTGAGACGATAAGGTATGTAAGATTACTTGTCCGTATCTTTCTGCAACACATATTGTTCATGTTGTCATTGTCCTTGTTCCATTCCGAAATGTTAAAAGGTATCTCCTTTCAAGTTTATATTATTATTCTCATGTATCACATAATTATGGAAATGATCACAAGTTCCAATAATATTATGTTCCAAGGCTTCCAATAATGTTACAACTTCAAAAGTATCAATATCATGAACATAAAAGAATGATGTAATGCATCTATGTATTTCCAATAAGGTTACGACCCCCAATGTATCAATCTCATAAAAGTAAAAGAGAGGAGTAATGCAATGAAGTAATGGAAGAAGTAATCCCCTCATGGTTACTTTATTTTTTCCCTCATGGTTACTTTATATTTTCCCCCATGGTTACTTTATATTTTCCCTCATGGTTACTTTATATTTTCCCTCATGGTTACTTTATTATTTTCCTTATGGTTACTTTATATTTTATTTATACTTATTGAGTGCGCCTGATAGCTTTGGGGGAAAAAGCCAAACTTGATGCCAAACCTGTTTCCTTGTTTTCCGGGTGGTAGCAGGGGGAAAGCTCAGTGGGGCAAAAGCCAATCTTGACGCCAAACTTTATTATATTCACTGGATCAAGGGGGAAGCTCAGTGAGTTAAAAGCCAAACTTGATGCTGAACCTGCTTCCTTGTTTTTCGGGTGGTAGCAGGGGGGAAGCTCAGTGGGGCAAAAGCCTAGCTTGATGCCGAACTTGAGACGGTTATATTATTGACGGTTGCATATTGACGGTTGCATATTAACGGTTATACATTATTGATGATTATCTATTGATGGTTATGAATATTGATGGTAATGGACATAAAGGAAGAAGAAAGGCAACGAACGTAAGGTACATAATCCCACACATACTAAAAGATGATTGATACACATTGAATATTCTCTTGAAATCAAGTTCATTAAAGTGTTTAAGTTTCATGAAGTTTCTTAAAGCCCTGCATACTCAGTAAATTCTTCTTACTGACCCTTTTTGGGGAACTTACTTTATTGCTGCATGCACAGGTGTTATTAGACCTCCTCAATAGACTACGGGTTATCCGCGTATCATTGGTAAGGTCCAGTTAGTTCGGGGCTTCTCCGAGTCACATGTGTATATTGTTTTGATTTTGAATTCGGGGACTTTTCCCGACTATGGATTGTTGTGTTATGTATTGGTTAGAGGCTTTGTAGACATATGTGGGTGATGGATGTAAGAGACAAATGTCCGTTTTGACTTGATGGCCCCAACGGCCAAGTTTCCTGAATACATTTATATAGTGTATGTTTTCATGTTCATGTTTTCCACATAGTGCATAAGGTATCATAAGATTCATACGAGGATTATGCATACGATAGTTCATAAGCAAAGATTAGTTCTCTCGGGCCATATCGACTTCGGGTGCCAGTACGGCCCGAATGGGATTTCGTGTCGTGACATCACTATGTTCTAGAAGATGTCTTTTATTCCTTATATTTATCTATAAGTCATTTATTCTCACCAACATTCCCTATCAAGTTGGAGGGTCGAGAAAACACTCCCAACTTGTCCAAGATCTAACAATGAGAAGCCTCAACGAGAGGTTTAGTGAAAAGATGAGATAGTTGGCATTCAGATAGGATAAATTAAAAGACAATGTGATTAGCCCAGATAAGAACTGTTGTCTCACATAATGTCACGACCCAAACCAGCTGTAAGTGTCACCCATACTAACCATATGGTAGGAGAACCAACTAACCCATTAATCCATCCAACACTTAGCCAAAATATCAGGCAACTAAACTAAATGTCATTGAACAGAGTCAATATCCAATATCATACTAACCATATGGTAGGAGAACCAACTAACCCATTAATCCATCCAACACTAAGCCAAAATATCAGGCAACTAAACTAAATGTCATTGAACAGAGTCAATATCCAATATCATAACGAAAGTAAATAATTACTAATGCGGAAAAATCCAACCACTAGGACCTAAAAGTCATTGTACCAAAACTCTAAATAATGTCAAAAAGAGGGGATGCGACCCTAAAAATGAAAAGTAATATATGAGTCCAAAACAAATGGACAAGAAGCAATAGATGAACCCATGGTAGCCCGAAAGATGCAACTCACTCTTGAGGATATGGTATGAATTGTAGCTGTGGTTTATAAAAAGTCGCCAGAATATGCTCTACCCTCAATAAAAAAAAGAGCATGTGTAGTATCACCACACAAGAAATAATGGTGTACCAGTAGGGTCATCACTCAACCCAAAATGAGAAATCTGAACATATAACCATAACGTAGTACAATAAGACAACCATGAACACCTATCATGCACCCTTACCTCAAGTTCATAATACTTAATCTTATTTAATAGCATCATGGAGTTTAGGCAATATGAGTCAACATGGATAACAAACAAGTCAAGTTAAGTCCACTAACAAGACTCCAAGTCAACATCCATGACTCAATATATACAATAATGGAGTCCCAATTAAGCAAGTAAACAGACGATGTTGTTGTCACGCCTCAAACCCCCACGAGGCGTGATTGGCACCCAAAGCCGACAAGGCCCGAGAGAACCAATCTTTGCTTCTATTCATTCATATGCATTTCATAAGAAACACTACTATCACATAGAAACAGGAGAAGCTAAAATCGGAAAGCATAGAACATGTGACCCTTATACATATGAGAAACTTGGCCATTAAGGCCATCAAGTTAAGACTTCATCTATCATCTTATACATATACACCCACATACGTCTTCAAAAGCCTCTAACAGATGCATTGACCAAAACCAACTGATAGTCGGGACAAGTCCCCGCGTTATACACAATGTACAATATCAAAACATATGAACCACTGCGACTCGGAGAAGCACCGAACTAACTAGAGCTCACCAATGAACCGCAATCAGCTGGCAACCTACTGTGGCAGCCTACTAGTACCTGCGCCTGCAACAAGTAAGGTAAATTCCCGAAGAGGGGTCAGTACGAAATAAGTACTGAGTATGCAAGGCTCAGAAGAAACTGTACAATACATGAATATTTCAACGAACTCAAAACATATGAATAATCGATGTGAATATGTCACCATTTTGCATTTTGGACACCATGTGTATTTCCTTCATTAATTTCTTTGCTTTCTTTACTTCAATGCTTACTTGTCAATACATGTGTCACAATGTACCCGGGACCCTACTGATCAGTGGGTCTTTACATGACTTATCATCATGTTGGGATCGGGTCAATCTAGGCTTATGCCCCTAAGACCTGCCACCTATAAATCAATGCCTCGGGATCGGGTCGAGCTAGGATTATGCCCCTAAGACCTTCCACCCATAAATCAATACATCCGGATAGAGTCGAGCTAGGCTTATGCCCCTAGACTTGCCACCCATACTTGATCATTGAACACATTTGCATTACCTTGTTCATTACTTTGAGATTGATACTTTGAAGTTGGTACAATGATAGTTATAACATCACTTTGAACTTTGGTACATACATTGTTGGAACCATGGAATCTTGGGAAAAGAAATCAATGTATATGAGACATGTGAATGGCAATTGATAAATACATAAAGAACATGTGAAGAAGCATAATTGAAACCCGGAAATAGGATACCCTTAGCTTATGAGAGATTGATACTTCTGTAGCCATAACCTTATTGGAAGCTTTGGAACAATAACCAACGAGCAAGAGACATGTAAATAAACATTATTGGAACTATTGGATAGTAATCAATAAACAAGATACATGAGCATAACCACTATTGGACCATTGGACCATAACCTTGTTTGAGCTTTTGGAACATTAACCATGATAATGAGACATGAGACTCACAAATGATCCATGAGTAGGAAATATATGACAATGACTATTGATAAATGGATATAGGATACCTTAGCACATTTCGGGATAGGACTAGTGAAATAGCAATGTGGATACTTTTTGCCGCAAAAAGATACGGACAGAGTAACCTTACATACCTTGTACTCTCAATATGGATATCCAATCATAGATGTGCATACAATAGTCCCGCTCCTTCTTTATGTGTCATTCTACAACACAAATACATAACGGGATTCACATTAACCAACAACTACTTTACAATTGCATATAACATCAATGGGGTACATGTTTGCCTTGAACATGTCATTTTCCCTTGACAAAACCATTGATAAAATTATTATTCCAAAAATTCCATAATATTCCCAACATTGACCAATATATGATAATTGACACATTTCACCATAACACTTTTCCTTTCCACTTTCTTATCCATACCACATCACAAATAATCCATCAACTTCCCTTAATACGACTCATAACACATATAGGCCAAAATTCCACAATTTCCACTTATAGACAATAACAAGTTTAATACCAAAAATAACACCATACATGTTCATATTTTATCCATACCATGATCTTTCATCAAAGGCACAAGCCATAATTCAAGTTCAAATCTCATGGATAGCACATCTTGTACAAAAACCCAAAGTACTATGTTCAACTCTTTCAAGCATAACCAACAAGATTCACATACTCTACCATGCATATAATATATTAATCCAAGACAATAATCACTTACCTAGGCTTGGAAGATGTTGATCTTGCTCCAAAGGTTAGTTTTGACCTCTTAGGGTTTGAGAGAAAAAAAATGGTTGAAAAAATATCTACAAAGGCATGTGTTTTCCAAATGAATAAAATCAGCATTTTTGCCATTTATATAGGCCCTTCATTTTTCATCCTTATCCACTCTTGGCATTTAATGCAATGATCTAGAGAGTCAAGGCAAGATGGGTCTTTTGACCCATTTTGGCCCATGTTTTCTTTATCATTTTGGCCCATTTATTGAGCCTAATTTACTTAACCCAATAAAATCAATAATTTTTCATGTTTTAATCATCTCACATGGGTTAAAACAATATTCCCACTCACGTTATTCATATCCATAGCCTCAATCCAAAAACCAAGTGATTCTAGCCACGTTTGGCTTATTTTGACCTTAAGGTCAAAACTGTCATTTTGACCCCAATTTCGTTCTCGAGTAATTTTATAATACCAATATAATATGTCATTTATTTCATGTATATACTCATGGTTGTATAAGAAACGTGGCAAAAATGGGCTCGGTACACCCCCGGATACCCTTGGGACTTAGAAATTTCCAACTTTCGAAAAAGTGGAAAACCCAAGGTGGCACGCCCCTGGGCGCGCCAACTCACTGCCTATGTACTAAAAATTTTAGTCCAGAGCGGTGTGGCACCGTCCCAAATGCGCCCCTTGCTTAGTTTTTTCAAAAATTCCATTTTTCGACTTCTCTTCGCGGGTTTGGTTAGATACTTTAAGTCCTATTCTTTAACTCACTTCTTAACCTTAATATACTTTGTTTAGAGGTCTTCTTAGCCTCGTTTTGAACCTCACAAATGTTCCACAAAAATCATAAAACACCTCCTATGAAGGTTTAATCACATAACAAGAGCCAAATTCAATTATCTCGTCATTAGCATTACCAAATGCATACTTATATCTCTCGACACCTAAGCAAACATTATTCAACATCATCAAGTAGGGTTGGGAAGGTACGGGGTCTTACAGTCGTGTTATGTCACTACTTGTGATTAGCTCAGACCACTCAAGGATCCAAAATAATCCAGAAAACACATAATTCCCAATTCACTCAAGGAATTTTCACACTCACCCGTACCTTGTACATACATGGTAAGGGTATTATGTGTGCGCCAAATAGTCATGACCTATAGGTGATGAGCTCTTGTCCATGTGTGAAATCTGAAAGATTAAGTGTCTGCCAATCTTATACCAACCAATCCCGTGGAGAGGTCTAAATACCGATACATTCAACAATAATGACAGATATTGCAACAATAACAAAACACAATAAACATAGAAAGAACACTTGTACAACTAACAAACTTTATATAAAAGTACATTTCATGCGATTAACACTTAGGATATCAAATAGTCATTCACTTTCCTTGAACATGCATTGTAAAAGCAATACTAAGTAATAGTTAGCATGTACACATAAAACAGGTTGGGTTTCAACTATAATTAAACCATCACCTACCTCAATCCAAACCTGAAATGCTCTAACGTGTTTGAGCTCTCCCTTTCCTTGCTGCCTCGGCATGATTGTGGTCCAAAAATATGAAAACAATATATAATCAAACTAATCAACCAAATAACCTACAATGTCGAGGATTATAACATAATCCTAAACCCCAAGGCCAATTTCATGATCATTCCCCTTATTTTAGGGGTTTTAAATCATTATTCACCTTAAACCTACCAATTTAATGGTTACCGCAATGAATTATTGTCATGCAAGAGTAATTTAATGATTAAAAACTAAAACCCAAAGGTTTTACGCCTACTTTACCATCCTGCACCATAAAATCTGCTAAGTCAATCTTAAACCCTCCCCAAAACTCGTAAACTAGTGATTCTAAGGTCAATTAACCAAAACACTAGTTTATGGGGATGAATTACATATCTTTATGAAAAGAATTGATGGAAAGCTGATGAAAATCATCCAAATATCCTAATATCTTTCCCAAAAATGAGTTTAGAATAATAAACCATTTTTTGGGGAAATTTCTGCATTAACAGCGATTTACCCCTCTGTAGTAACCTAATCCTACTATAATGGCATTACTATAGCCGGAGTCGGCCGTTATAGTGGGTTGACTGACTTTGACTTCTGCTATAGAAATATGCCATCTTCTATAGTGGGAGTGGAGAAGAAGAAACTCAAAAATCCTTCCAGTTTTTCCTTTTTTGCAACACACCCTCAAACCATGATATCTTGGACTAACCCCTTTACGTCAATTCGATATCGAGAGTTCTACTTACCCGAATTTACTTTCAAAAAGTCCTATGAATTCCTAATCATCTTAGCTAACAAAAGATCATGTTAAACTTAATCACATTTACCCAATTCATTCCCGAATTTCCCTAGACCATACCTTGCTCGAATTTTCTCCAAGCCTAGCCTAGCCTGAAATTTTTAACTCCTAATCCAGGGAAAATATTAACCCAAACTTTTATACGATAGATTTACCTATAACAACGGAAAGGGTTGTTACAATAGATACAAATTTACACATTGTTCATCCCCAAATGATCAAGCAAGAAAAATGAACCAATTCAAGAAGAGAAAGAGTACCTCTACCTTCAAACAAGTGAGGGTACTTGTCCCGCATGTCCTTCTAAATCTTCCAAGTGGCTTGTTCAATCAGATGATGCTTCCATTGAACATTTACCGATCGAATATCCTTTGTCCCTAACTTTTGAACATCCCGATCAAGAATAGCAATCAACTCCTCCTTGTAAGTAAGGTCTTTATCTAAAAAAAATGAATCCCAAATGATAATGTAATCCCCATCCCCATGGTATGTCTTAATCATGGATACATGGAATATCGAATAGACCTCCAACAAGCTTTGCGGTAATGCCAATCTGTATGCTTCCCGACCCATATCATTAAGCACCTCAAATAGACTGATATACCGAGGGAGAAGCTTGCCCTTCTTGTCAAACCTCATGACTCCTTTCACAGGAGATACCTTTACCAAAACCTGTTCACCAACCTTGAATGATATGTCCCTCACCTTACGGTGCTCATACTCCTTTTGCTAGCTCTGGGCTGCCAACAACTTGGTTTGGATAAATCTCACCTTTTCTTGAGCTTTCTTTACCAAATCAGTGCCCAAAGTCTTTACATTACCTGCCTTAAACCACTCTATGAGTGATCTACACCTCCTCCCATAGAGTGTCTCGAATTGGGCCATATCAATGCTAGAGTGATAGCTTTTGTTGTATGAAAACTCACACAACGTCAAGAACATGTCCCAATGATCGCCAAAATCAATCATGCATGCCCTCAACATGTCCTCAAGCTCTTGAATCATTATCTTTGACTGTCCATCAGTCTGAGAATAAAAGGTTGCGCTAAAAGTGAGTTGGGTGCCCAACTATTCATGCAATGATGGACTATTGCGTACCTCTATCAGAAATGATGGACAATGGCACCCCATTCAGCCTCACTATATTCTTGATGTAGATCTGGGCCTACTACTTAGAGTTATAAATCACCCAAACCAGAATGAAATGGAATGATTTTGTCAGCCTGTCTACTATGACCAAAATTGATTCATGCTTTCCAAAGGTCTTAGGAAGACCTACCACGAAGTCCATAGCTATTCTTTCCCACTTCCACTCCAGAATGGGTATCCTTTGAAGCAAACCTATATGTTTTTTATGCTCGTACTTTACCTACTAACAGTTGTGACATTTGTATATATACTCCACTATGTCTCTCTTCATCCCAGGCCACCAATAGAGCTTCCTTAAATCACAGTACATCTTGGTTGCACCTGGATGAATAGAATATCGTGAACCATGAGCTTTAGCAAGCACATTCTAAATCAAATCACCATCCAAGGAACACATACCCATCATATAAACCATAATAATCCACACGCATCGATTGTGGTGTCTAAAACCTCGGCACGCACAACCTTGTTTTGGAGTTTGTTCAATTTTCCATCCTTAAACTTTTTGGCCTTGATTTCATTAGGGAATGTTGACTTTACCTCAACACTAGCCAGCAGTCCACCCCTTTTTGAAACACCAAACTGCCTGAATCAAGATGCTAATGCTTGAAACTCCCTAGCTAAGGGTCACTTTGACACCCTCAAATAGGCCAAACTGCCCATACTTACCTCCTTTTGGGTCAACGTATCTGCCACCATATTAGCCTTATTCGGATGACACTGGATGGTCATGTCATAGTCTTTCAACAAATCCACCCACCTCCTATGTATCAGATTTAAATACCTCTACTTGAATACATGCTGCAGACTACGGTGATAAGTTAATACCTCACACTTGACACCATAAAGATAGTGTCTCCAAATCTTGAGTGTGAAAACCACTGCTGCCATCTCCAAGTCATGAGTCAGGTAATTCTTTTCATGAGGATTCAATTGTCTAGAATAATAAACAATGACATTCTTGTGCTACATCAACACAACATCAAAACCCAAATGTGTTGCATCATAAAATACAACAAAATCCTTACCTTTAACCGATAACAAAAGAGTAGAACCTATAGTCAAAAGTGCCTTGAGCTTTTGAAAGCTCTCTTTACACTTATCCGACCATACAAATGACACCTCTTTCTGGGTTAATCTTTTCAAGTGAGTAGCAATAGATGCAAAGTTCATGAAAAATCTATAGTAGTAACTAGCAAGACCCATGAAACTTCTAACCTCCGTCACAGAGCTAGGACAAACCTAACTTTTAGCTGCCTCAATCTCTTGAGGATCCACCATTACTCCTTTTTCTTAAACCACATGCCCTAAGAAGTCAACCTACGATAATAAGAATTCACATTTTGAGAACTTTGCATATAATTACTTTTAACGACCCGAGACTCCTCTTAGTCGTAACATGGTGCTTAGAACCACAAGTGATCCTAAGCTAACCTATGCTATTGGAATAATGCATGAGCAACTGATTAAAACATGTATAAGAGCTAAACTAATTGAGCAAAAGCTTAGTCAGGAAATAAACTGGTTCAGTACATCACTGTTAAAAATTTACAACAACTGCAATCTGAAAGAAATAGAAACGGGAACTATTTACAACAACTCTGACTGACTATCTATGAAGCCTCAACTAATACTGACTATAGGTAGCTGGAACATGAACCTCAGCTATCCCTAATTAATACATATGAATAGATATAAAATACTGGAACTGCAAACTAACTTGAGTCCCCGAATCAAGAGAACTCATCACCTACTGACTGGAAGTTGTGCTCTACCTGACTGAGATCTTGAGAGTACGAACTTCATCACATGAAAAATATAGGCAGACGAGGTATGTGATCAGTACTTTTAAATATACTTAGTATGTGAGATATACACTAGTCATGAAAATACTAAAACTTGCTTTAAAAATAGAGGACATAAACCATTTACTAAAGTGTGCATTTAAAATATGTTTGTACATAAAAGATGTGAGGCATAGTGAAATCTCTAAATCATGATCTAAAACATTTATGAAAACTAGAAAGCTGTAGAAACATAAATACTTCATATGATTTACAATCAATGTTGAACATGTTGTAAAATTGTATAGAATGCTAGCTGAATGAAAATAGATAAACTAGAGTTTAATGATCCTGTATGAAATACACATGTACTAAAATGCAATGATAATATGAAAAGTCATAGTTTAAAAGCAAGTAACACTGAACTAAGGGTTAGGTACTAATACTGCATCTGAAATTGTGAGATGTGTACTGATGCAATGACCAAGTAAATAAACATGTAACTGATTAATATTGTACTGAATATAAGGTAATGCAATAACTGATTTTGAACTGTGGGAGCTAATATTAACCTATATATAATCATGTGATCTAGACATGGATTTCAATGTATAATCCCCATCGAAAAGGGCCCAATATACCTTGCTAGGGTGAAGGCTGATATGACGTAGGACCCCTAAACTTATATCCAAATAGACTAAGGTGTCAAGCCTGATTTGATGGGTGGCCCTTTAGAACCTACGGTGGTGTCGTAGTTCTTTGACTTAGGGACTTCTACTAAAGGTCTCAGCCTAAATGATAGGTGAGCCTTCATCCCTGCGATCGTTAGGTGCTAAGTACTACTCCCAACTAAATATAAACTGATATACTGAATAGCTCAACAATACTGATATTCTGAGACTGAAAGATAAGTGCTTTATCTGAAAGCATTCTAAATAATAAAAATTGAAGGACTGAGTGTTCAAGAAACAATGCATGAAATCCTAAGTCATCGGGTGTCCATAACCCACCATAACTGAAGAATGCAACTACTCATGACAATCCTATAATCTGAATAAAATGTGAAATTACTTAACACAAGTCCAAAATCATTAATTTTTCAATCTAATGAGGGTTCATGGATTATATATGTAAAACACTAACTTTCATAGGAAAACATGTATTCCTGACTTATTCATAAAACCCCTAACTTGAGGAATGAATTTGTAAAAGTATAAGTCCCAAAATACTGAACATAAGTATACTGAGGAGACATAAAATGAAAAGCCTATAAAAGTCCTTAATTTCATGGGAAAACATGTCATGTCAAACTAATATAGACTGAAATCCGTTAAATCATGTATAATTATTTCTAAAAGAGGCTGAAGTATATAAAACATGCATAATTCTTTGCACATTAAGATTACTGAGTTAAAGCTATAGAAATCAGGCATAATAAATTTGAGTGGGAACCATAATGATAAAATAACTTGACGGAATTGAGATTCAAGAATTCGGAATAATTGGGTGTGAACCCAAGATCATGAGTTCATAAATATCATAACTGAAATTCATATTTTAAAACTAGGTTTTGGACATAAGGGTGCAAGTAATCCCTTATTGAATACCTACATACCTGATTACTAAAGATTTTTGAACTAAAGTTTTGAGGATTTGAGTTTGAAGATAAACCCTAGGTTCTTGCTTGAGAGAGAAACTTGAATCAGTTCTTTACTGACTAAGAATGAACTTGGAGAAAATAATGAGGGATTGGGGATGATTAAATCAAATTATCCCTCTTATAACAGGTGAAACAATGTAGTTTTAGTGTTAAAAGGGAAGGAAAAGGCCAAAAGGCCCTTTAAAAATCAAATAGAAAGGTATTGGTGTCGCTCCCAATGACTCACATGATGACCCATTGTGTCTTGGGATGATTCATGGCTTGAATAATTATCCTACACCCATTCTAGAACTTCTTTGAACTATTTCTACGCCTCTCAAGAAGACTCACAAGGTCTGGCTACGAATCGTAAGGTCTTGGCGACGAGTCGTTGCCATTGACATCTTTGACAGTGCTTCAGTAAAATGGCCATAACTTGTTACTACAATATCAACATTACAAAATGTCAGTGGAATTGGAAAGATAATTCAAATACCTATACCTAACTCCTTAAGTACTAGGAGCAATAGTCGTTTGAAGTTAACCCAAAAAGAATCTTATAGAAGAACTTAGCCGAAAAAAGAGTTTTCAACTCAACTTTGGGTTAGAGACTCCTTATGATCTTAAATATCATCTAATACTCATGTAATTCTTATGTAATGGTTCTATAAATTCTTGAATATTGGTTCTGATCTTAGCTTTGATTTTTGGTGTGTTACAATATCTCTCTCTTGGGATCATTCATCCCCAAATTAAATGAACACTACTAAGCTGAAAGAATAGGGAAAGAGCTATAATTCCAACATGAGTTTTAAGAGATAAATACTAATATAATATTTGATTCTTTAACTGAAACATGGACTGAAATGGACTCATGAATGCATGCTATAACATGGGAATATCTAAGGGACATGTGACTGAAGAAAGTAATAGAGAGGAAATTGTTCCCTTGAAATGACCTTAGGTTGGGAATAAAACTCAACTATATTTACATGCATCACAAATTCACATAAGAGTTCATAAGGAATAGGCTCAGACATGCACTCAAGAGAGTACAACGGGAAAAAAGGAGAGAAAGTCCCTAGTATTATCCGTCCGATCACTGAACTGAACTATTGGCGATTCGGACTGATTCATACTGAGAGTTTAAAACTCATTGAAGTGTTCATTATTAAAAAGTACACGCATAGAACAGTGAAATAGTAGATAACAAAGTGAAAATTTCTAAGATTCACTAAGAAAGGAATATTTGTTACCTTCAACACTCCTTCTCAGAAGTTCTAATAACATTAAGGGGTATGACTCGAAGGTATGATCTAGGTGAGATATCTGAATTAAGGTTCCATCATGGTTTGAGCATCCTAGTCTGTAGATTTGTGCTCATAGTATAAGAACATCTCAAATTTGGACATTAGACATCTTTGGTCTTAAGTTATCTATATCGTTAAATAGAAGTATCTTAGGCTGAAAGTAAGGATATGACTAATATACGTTAAGCAATGGGACTGATAACTTTCCAACTTAGCAACATTGCTCAACAATACTCTTTCTTACAAATAGTCCACACTTAAAAAGATGAAACTTCTAACCCTCTTAGGGGTACACTATAATATGGTTGTCAAAGGCTAAGTCTAATAGCATGCTCTTACTCTGTTCAAGCCTAACTCGGAGATATAATGCACTATCACTTAAACAACCATACTAATATCTACTACAACATTGTATATTCCATATTCACTAGGATCAGTTAAGCTCAAAATACACTGCTTCATGTCGCCTTAAACAATCAATCTTAAGTTCTAATCAAAGAGTCACTAACAACCATAAGTCATTAGCTGCAGGTATATCAACAAATCATTCAATCCTATCACCCAAATACCAGTAACATCACCATCAAAGCATAAGAAGGGTCACTGAAGAACTAGAACAAGAGGGTATGGTATAAGATGGATACTGTGTAATCTTAACTTAAGGATTTTCATGACTTTGGCACCTAACTAAGGCCCAAGGAGTAAAATATTATATGAATGAAATTGTTTAAAAGATCTGATCTGTAAGCATACATGACATAGTGTAATCTCACTAGTCATTTAGGATGTATCATGAGTACCGTAAAACATGAGTCAATGAGTCATGAGCTATATGACATAAGACTGGAATTCATAGAGTCATGAAGTATGATTCAAGCTACTGAGTGAACTATTACTTATCATATTAGGAACTGTTAATGGATCAACTGCATGAATATGAGTTATGATCATGGCTTTGACTGGTAAGGCATGAGTAGAAGGTCGTGATAACTGAAGTACAAGGACTATGCTGACATAGAAATGGGTCAAGTATTTTCCTCCCCTGTGTCTGTTCTAGAACTCACTAGCATTAATACTAGAATCTCAAAACTTACTTGGATGATCACTCTATCATCTCCTCCTTAGATTTAATCCATCATTCTAAGTTTGTAGACCTCTTCAATAAACTCTAAATTGAACTATAATCACTTTACTCTAATGGTTGCGGTATAATTATACTCATAAATACTAAACTCCCACTAAAACACTATATCTGAAAGAATTAACTCACTGCTAGTACATCCTTCTAAAATACAACTCTTAACTTTCTCTAGCCTCAATAGTCATCATAATATAACTTAAACGCTTACTGACTTATAATCTTAGGAAGTATCACAATACCCTAAGTACACACCTTTTCCTTTTATAATTCAAAACTCTCTCTCTCTTAACTCAAACTTAGATTCTAACACTTAATATGGATAGCCACACAACTTCTCATCTAGTACACTAACTTACCACTACTGAATAGGGATCATGAAAAAGTAGCCCCCCTAAAATTTTTATGAAAATAATCAATCTTAACAACCTCCTCTATCTAACTTCAATATACAAGCACACGTCACTTCATAATCTTACTACACTTTCTTACTACCTCATTAATTATCTCTTCCCTAAATGGGATTCATAACATCTCAAGGATCAAGGGCCTTTTCTTAAACATCATAAGGTGCTATCTAAAATATGATGATCTTTTAACCATTCTATAGCTTCTACATTTCTAGACTCATACTTCTAACTGTGGGGTTATTTTGCCAAAGGGTTCTGAGTTAAGGGATTTGAAAGCACATCACACTTTGGCCCAATGCACGATTCACATGAAAAAGAGTGAATTCTCTCGAATCACTGAACGTAGAACTAATGGACTCCTCTTAAGCCCTTGTGCAATCTCATAACTATTTGTAGGCTCTGTCTGAGAAAACTCTATCAGTAAGAATTTAAGCTTGACTGTTTTATTAACTCAAAAATGAGGTGTAGTCAGTGAAAATGGAGCAATGCTTGGATCTGTATAACTTTCTTAGTGAAAAACTCTACTGCACGGTCTAAGATATGAAAGAAATAAAACATTTCCTAAAATCCCAATAGCCTTTCAAAGAAAAGTACAGATGTCTCCATATTATTTTGAAAGACTCTACTAGACATGGCTTCATAAACACCCTAGGAAACTTGAAATATTATACTCTGATACCAAGTTTGTCACGACCCGAGACTACCCCCTAATCATAACACGGTGCTTTGAAATACAAGTGATCCAAAGGTAATCCACAGTACTGGCATAATGCACGAGCAACTGATTAAAACATGTATAAGAGCTAAACTGATTGAGTGGAAGCTTAATCATGAAATAAACGGGTTCAGTACATTACTGTTAAAAATTTATAACAGCTGCAGTCTGAAAGAAATAGAAACTGGAACTATATACAACAACTCTGACTGACTATCTATGAAGCCTTCACTAATACTGACTATAGGTAGCTGGGACATAACCCCCATCTATCCCTAATCAATACATATGAATAGACATAAAATACTGAAACTGCAAACTGACTTAAGTCCCTAAATCAAGAGAACTCATAACTTGTTTACTGGAAGTTGTGTTCTGCCTGACTAAGATCCTCAGAGTAAGCACCTGACTATACATCACATGAAAAATGTAGGCAGAAGAGGTATACAATAAGTACTTTTGAATTTACTGAGTATGTGAGATATCCACTAGTCATGAAAACATTAAAGCTTGCTATAAAACTAAGGACATAAACCATTTACTAAAGTATGCATTTAAAATATGTCTGTACGTAAAAGTAGTGTGGCATAGTGAATCTCTGAATCATAAGCTAAAACATTTCTGAAAACTAGAAAACTGTAGAAACATAAATACTTCATATGATTTGCCATTAATGTTGAACATGTTGTAAAACTGTACTGAATGCTAGCTGAATGTAAATAGCTGAACTGGAGTACAATGACCCTATACGAAAAACACATGTACTAAAATGCAGTGATAATATGAAAATTCGTAGTTTAAAAACAAGTAAAAGTGAACCGATAAGTCTGAAATCGTGGGATGTTCACTGGTGCAATGACCAAGTAAATAAACATGTAACTGATTAATACTATACTGAATAAACTAAATACAAGGTTATGCAGTAATTGAGTTTGAACTGTGGGAGATACTGTTAACCGATATATAACCATGCGAGCTAAACATGGAGTTCAATGTATAATCCCTATTGAAAAGGGCCAAATATACCTTGCCAGGTATAAAGGCTGATCTGACATGATACCACTAAACTGGTGTCCAAAAGGACTAAGGTATTAATCCTGGTCTAATGGGTGACCCTTTAGAACCTATAGTGGTGCATTGGTTCCATAGATCTGGGACTTAGGGACTTCTACTGAAGATCTCAGCCTAACTGACAGGTGAGCCTTCGTCCCTAAGTCTGCTCGGTTCTAAGTACTACTACTAACTGAATATAAACTGATATATTGAATAACTCAATAATACTGATGTTCTGAGACTGAAAGATAAGTACTTTATCTGAAAGCATTCTAAATTATTAAAACTGAAGGACTAAGTGTTCAACAAACAATGCATGAAATCCTAAGTCATCGGGTATTCATAACCCATCATCACTGAAGAATGAAACTACTCATGACAATCCTATAATCTGAATAGAATGTGAAATTACTTAACACAAGTCAAAAATCATGAATTATTCAGTATACTGAGGTTTCACTGATTATACATGTAAAACACTAACTTTCATGGGGAAACATGTATTCGTGACTTATTCATGAAACCCCTAACTTGAGGAATGAATTTGTATAAGTCCCAAAATGATGAACATAAGCATACTGAGGAGCCATAATAACAAGTCTGTAAAAGTTACTAAATTTCATTGGAAAACACGTTATGCCAAACTAATATAGACTAAAATTCGTTAAATCATGCATAATTCTCGGAAAGTGGTTGAAATTTATAAAACATGCATAATTCTTCACATATTAATAATTGAATTAAAGCTATGGTTATCATGCATAATAACTTTGAGTGGGAAACATGAGGGAACGGAGGTTCAAGAATTTGGAATAATTGGGTGTGAACCCTAGATAATGAGTTCATAAATATCATAACTGAAATTTGTATTTTAAAACTAGATTTTGGTCATAAGGGTAAAAGAAATCCCTTATGAATACCCAAATACCTAATTAATAAAGATTCTTGAACTAATGTTTGGAGGATTTGAGCTTGAGGATGAACCCTAGGTTCTTGCTTGAGAGAGAGACTTGAATTTCTTCTTTTCTGACATTGAATAAACTTGGAGAAAATAATGACGGATTTGGGGTGATTAAATCAACTTATCACTCTTATAACAGGTAAAAAAACATAGTTTTTGTGTTAAAAGGTTGGGAAAAGACCAAAAGCCCCTTTAAAAATTGAATAGAAAGGTGTTGGTGTCGCTCCCGACGACTCACGAGATGACCCATAGTGTCTGTGAATGAGTCGTGGCTTAAATACACATCCTAAAAACTTTCTAGAACTCTTTTGAATAGTGGATATGACTCTTAGGATGACTCATAGGTTTTGTCTATGAGTCGTAGGGTCTTAGCGATGAGTCGTCGCCACTGACGACTTTGACAATGCTTTAGTAAAATGGCCATAACTTTTTACTCCGATACCGGATTTAAAAACGATCACTGGTGTTCTAAAGATAATTCAAATACATTTAATTTGGTTGGTATTAGGCCACCTAACTACTTATATACTAGGAGAAATAGTCTTTTGAAGTTGACTCAATTAGCATCTTACTCTAGAACTTAGCCAGAAAAGGAGTTTTCAGCTCAACTTTGGGTTAGGGACTCCTTATGGTCTTAATTATCATCTAATACTCATATAATTCTTATGTAATTGTTGTATAAATTCTTGGAGATTGGTTATAATTTAGCTTAGATTTTTGAGGTGTTACACTATTTCTCCCTCAAAATTTCCAAAACAATGCAAAAATGACCTGCATGTTCCTCCTTGCTCTTGGAGTAAACCAATATTTCATCATTAAAAACTATCACAAAAGAATCCATGAAAGACTTCAAAATACCATTCATCAAGCTCATGAAGGTTCCCGACGCATTATTCAATCCATAGGACATCACTAAGAACTCGTAATGCCCATACTGAGTTGTGAAAGTTGTCTTGGGTTTATCCTCAGGCCAAATTTTAAGCTGATGGTAACCCGATCTCAAGTCAATCTTGGAGAATACCGAAGCACCCTGCAACTGGTCAAAGAGATAATGTTTATGGGGTAAGTGATACTTATTCCCGATGGTAACTTTGTTCAACTGCCTATAATCAATGCACATCCTCATGCTATCATCTTTTTTTTAACGTACAACGCCGGAGCACCCCAAGGTGATGCACTTGGATGAATAAATACCTTATCAAGTAGTTTTTGTAATTGATTTTTGAGTTCCCTCAGCTCTACTGGGGCCTTTTGATAAGGAAGAATGAAAATTGGCGAGTACCCAGCTCCAAATCAATAGAAAAATCAAGGTTCCTGTCTAGAGGCATACCAGGAAAATCTGCGAGAAATACCTCCGAAACTTGTGAAACCACGGGAAATGACTCAATAGAAGGGGACTCTGTATTAACATCCTGAAGATGATCCAGGAAGGCTAAACACCACTTCTCCACTAGCTTTCTAGCCTGAACAAAAGATATGATTTTCACCGGCTTAGACTTATATACTCCTTTCCACTCTAGTTTATCCCTCCCAGGTATTTCTACAGTCACTGTCATAGCATTACAATTCAAGACAGCATTATATGGAGACAACTAAGTCATACCCAGAATAATGTCAAAATCAAGCATGTCTAAAATGATCAAATCAACCCAAGTCTGAAAACCTATGAAAAAATAGAACATGCACGATAAACATGTGTCACCACCAAAGAATATCCAACCAAAGTAGACACATAATCAAGAGAATCAAGTATATCACAAACCAAGTTTAGACTCAAGGAAAAACCATGGGAACTGACTCAATAGAAGGGGACTCTGTATTAACATCCTGAAGATGAGCCAGGAAGGCTGAACACCGCTTCTCCACTAGCTTTCTAGTCTGAACAAAAGATATGATTTTCATCAACTTAGACTTATACACTCCTTCCCACTCTAGTTTATCCCTCCCAGGTATTTCTAGAGTCACTGTCATAGCATTACAATTCAAGACAGCATGATATGGAGACAACTAAGTCATACCCGGAATAATGTCAAAATCAAGCATGTCTAAAATGATCAAATCAACCCAAGTCTGAAAACCCATGAAAAAATAGAACATGCACGATAAACATGTGTCACCACTAAAGAATATCCAACTAAAGTAGACACATAATCAAGAGAATCAAGTATATCACAAACCAAGTTTAGACTCAAGGCAAATCTAATAGATATATATGAATAAGTATACTCAGATTAAATAAAATAGTATCCATAAAATCATAAACAAGAATAGTACTTGTAATGATGGAATCAGACACCTCAGCCTCTGTCTTGTCTAGGAAGGCATAACAGTGAGCTCTATCATCAAGCTTGGCAATCTCTCTAGCAGGCTACGCTCCACCCTTTCCTGCATTACCATTACCTCTATTTCCATCTCGAGCTCCCTGATTATTACCCCGTCCACCCTATGGACTACCGTTTACACCTCTATTTTTACCTGCTGGAACCACAGCCCTGGCCTGCTATTGTGCCTGATTACCTATCTTCCTAAGAGGACACTCTATCTTGAAGTGCCCCACAACACCACAATAATAACAACCCTACTTAAGAGAAGACATGTTGGCCTAAGAATAAGAATCCCCTTGGCCTCTAGCAACTAAAGAATGCTGAATAGCCCCTGAGTGACCACCTGTAGAAGTTTGCAACACAGACTGAGTGGGACGAGCCGAATATGCATGCTAGCTATGGCCCCTGGAGTAAGAACCACTGAAGTTACCTGTATTCCAGGACTTCTTAGATAATGCCTTAGCCTGACCAACCTTCTTAACTCCCTCAAGCTTCTTCATATAATTAGTCACATCATTGAAGCTATTTCCTACAGAAGTCATGTGAATCGATAATACCTGAAGATCAATGTCTAAACCCTTAACAAATAATCAAATCCTCTCCTCCTTAGTGCCCAACAGTTGGGTAGCATAGCGATACAGAGCATGCAACTTAGACTCATAGGAAGCAAATAACATACTTCCCTACTCAAGATATAGAAATGCATCCTTCTTGCGGTCAAGAAAGGTCCGAGGCACATACTTCTCAAAAAATAGGGCATAAAATTGATCCCAATCAATGGAGGCAAGCCCCTT
Organism: Capsicum rhomboideum; assembly: GCA_031232105.1. Lineage (NCBI taxonomy): Eukaryota > Viridiplantae > Streptophyta > Magnoliopsida > Solanales > Solanaceae > Capsicum > Capsicum rhomboideum. The sequence continues at coordinate 19,454,325 of CP124719.1, read as the reverse complement.
AGCCTCTAGAAATTAAAGGATGCTGAACAGCCCCTGAGTGACCACCTGTAGAAGATAGCAACACGGACTGAATGGGGTGAGCTGAATATGCCTGCTGGCTTTGGCCCCTAGAGTAAGAACCACTGAAGTTACCCGTATTCTAGTACTTCTTGGCTAATTCCTTAGCCTGACCAACCTTCTTAATTCCCTCAAGCTTCTTTACATAACTAGCCACATAATTGAAGCTCTTTCCTACAAAAGTCATATGAACCGACAATACCTAAAGATCAGTGTCCAAACCCTTAACAAATAATCAAATCCTCTCCTCCTCAATGCCCAACAGCTGGGTGAGATAGCAAAATAGAGCATGAAACTTAGACTCATAGGCAGCAAATGACATACTTCCCTACTCAAAATCCAGAAACTCATCCTTTTTGCTATCATGAAAGGTCTGGGGCGTACACTTCTCCAAAAATAGGGTATGAAACAGATCCCAAGTCAATGAAGGTAATGTCTGTGACCGACAATCTACATAGGCTCTCCACCACTTTTTGGCATCCCTCTGCAGTTGAAAAGTCATGAACTCAATACCATGCTATTGTACAATTCCCAATTTGTGAAGCCTCTCATAACAATCAATAATAAATTCAAAAGCATCCTCAGTCTTAGCACCATGAAATGAAGGAGGTTTCATTTTCAGAAACTTAGTCAGCAACTCATGTTCAGCACGAGTCATGACGGGGCCTAAAATGGGATGGGTGAATACCTTAGTCCCCAAAGCCTCATTCATTCTAGGAGCTAAAGTGGAAGTGGGATGAGCACCCGAAACTTGGAAATTCGGCATAGTGGGAGTGGCTCCAGTACTATCCAACCTACTTAGAAAAGCCAAGATATGCCGAATAACCTAAGAAGACATCGTAAAGAGGGCTACACCTCCAACCGGTGCCACCACCTCCAGTTCTAAACAATCCCCATCCACTGCCTCAACCTCCTCAAAATGATCATGGGGTGGGGGAGGTGATATTGACCTCTGATGATCCCGTTCACCTATTTTCTGAGCTCCACCCCTGGCGGGTGTTACTCTTCTTTCCCCCCTTTCCCTACCTTTTTCTTATCCTTGTCCCTAAATATTTAGTTCTGCAGCTGGAGCTACTGGTACTTGGGCTGATGCTCTTGTTCCATTCGATCTAGTGTTTATAATCCACAGATAAAGGAATAAAGATGGTCATATACCAATTTGGATTGCCAGATACCAACTGGAATCAAGTTATAGCACAAAAGAAAAAAGAAAATATAGTTTTCTAAAGTCTTATAGCCTCTCGAAGGAAAGTACAAATATCTCCGTATAGTTTCGATAGACTCTACTGGATATTTTGGTACAACGAGATCAATGAACCTAGGACTTTGATACCAACTTTGTGATGAACCAAACTAGGGTTCCACACTAATCGTTCTGTGGGTGAACCAACTAACCCAAGAATCCATCCAACACTTAGACAAAATATGTGGCAACAAAACTAAATGTCATTGAATAGAGTCAATATCCAATATCATAATAAAAGTAAATAAGTACTAATGCAGAAAATCCAACCCCTAAGACCTAAAAGACATTATACCAAAACTCTAAATAATGTCAAAAAGAGGGGATGCAACGCTAAAATCAAAAAGTAATATCTGAGTCTAAAACTAATGGACTAGAAGCAATAAATGAACCTATGGTAGCCCGAAAGATGCAGCTCACCCTTGTGCTCGGATACGGTCTGAATCATAGTTGAGGTCTCAAAACAGTCACCAAAATATACTCTAAACTCCATAAAAAGAAGAGCACGTGTAGTAACAGCATATAATAAACAACAGTGTACTGGTAGGATAACTCAAAGTGAGAAATATGAACATATAACCATAACTTAGTACAACAAGACAACCATGACGACTTATCATGCAACCTTACCTCAAGTTCATAACACTTAACCTTCTTCAATACCATCATGGAGTTTAGTCAATATGAGTCGACATGGATAACAACAATTCAAGTTAAGTCCACTAACATGACTCCAAGTCAACAATTATGACTCAACATATACAATAATCATATCCTAATTAAGCAAGAAAAGAGGCAATGTAGAGTTCTGTCACCACTTGTAATTAGCCCGAACCACTCGAGGATCCAAAATAATCAAGAAAATAAATGAATCTCGGTTCACTCAAGGAACCATCACACTCATATGTACCCTGTACTTACATGCTAAGGGTCTTATGTGAGCACCCACTAGTCATGACCTATAAAGGACAAGCTCTTGTCCATGTACCAAATCCCAAACATCAAGTGTCTGTCAACCTTATACCAACCAATCCCGTAGAGATGTCTAAATACCAGTACATTTCACAATAATGACAGATACCACAATAATTACAAAACACAATGAACATATAAACAACACTTGTACAACTAACAAGCTTTACATAAAAGTTCATTACATGTGATTGACACTTAAGATATCAAATAGTCATTCACTTTCCTTGAACATGCATTGTACAAGCAATACTAAGAAATAGTTAGCATGTACACATAAAACAAGTTGTGTTTTAACTAAAATTAAACCATCACTTACCTCAATCCAAGCCTGAAATGCTCTAACGAACTTGTGTTTTTCCTTTCCTTGCTAGCTCGGCTTGATTGTGGTTTAAAAATATGAACACAACATATAATCAACCACATGACCTACAATGTCGAGGATTGTAACCTAATCTCAAACCCCTAGACAAATTTCATGATCATTCCCCGCATTCTAGGGATTTTTCTACTATAATTCACCTTATACCTAAAAAGTTCATGATTACCGCAGTGAATTATTGTCATGAAAGAGTTATTTAATGATTAACAACTAAAACCCAAAGGTTTTACACCTACTTTACCCTCTTGCACAAGAAAATTTGCTAATTCAAGCTTAAACCCTTCCCAAAACTCGTAAACTAGTGATTCTAAGGTCAATTAACTAAACAACTAGTTTATAGGGATGAATTACTTGCCTTTATGAAGAAAATTGATAGAAACCTCATGAAAATGACCCAAATCGCCTAAGCCCTTCCCTAAAAATAAGTTTAAAAAAAGGAACCATTTTTGGGGAAATTTCTACATTAACAATTATTTACCCTGCTATAGTGGCCCAATCCTGTTTTAGCGGTATTGCTATAGTAGGAGTCACCCGCTATAGTGGGTTGACTGAATTTGACTTCTGCTATAGCAGGAATCTTTTCGCTATAGCGATATGCCACCGGATATAGTAGGAGTGGCAAGGCAGAAACTCAGAAATCCTTCTAGTTTTTCCTTTTTCTCAACACCCTCAAACCATGACATCCCATACTAACCCATTTATATCAAGTTCGATATCAAAAGTTCTACTTACCCAAATTTACTTCCAAAAAGTCTTACGAATTCCTTATCCTATTAGCTAACATAAAATTATTTTAAACTTAATCACATTTACCCAATCCATACTAAAATTTCCCTAGACCATAACTCACTTAGATTGCATCCAAGCCTAGCCTAGCCTAAAATTTTTAACTCCCAATCTGGGGAAAATCTTGACTCAAATTTTTGTATGGTAGATTTACCCTTGACGATGGAAAGTTTCGTTACACATAATGACAGTCTAAGTCTACTTGCTTTATCCTCTCATGAAATACGGGATTACAAGTAATATGGATAGCTGTCTAGCTATCAGAATAAATCGGGATAGAAAGAGACAACATAGCAGATGGATCTTCTAGAAGCTTCACTAAACAGGTTAACTCTGTTTTCACTCTACAGATGGATGTATACTTTGCTTTTGTAGAGGTTATAAAAATAGAAAGTTGTTTTTTTGACTTCTAAGAAATTAGAGCTCCTCCCAAAGTAATAAAATATCCACTAACAGAGCGTCTTGTTTCTTTAAAAGATGCCCAGTCGGTATCACAAAAGGCTAATAAATACAAGAATGAATCGTAAAAGAGAAGTATACCTTGGCCTAGATCTACATTCAGATATAACAACATACGAAGAGCTACATCAGAGTATAAAATAGTGGGTCACTGCATATACTTGCTAGGATAAAGAACAACGAATGGCAGATTTGGGCGTGTGTGGGTAAGATAATTTAATTTACCTACCAAATATTTATGCAGTGTAGGATCATCCAATAAAGTTCCATCATATTATTGTAATTTAGAATATGGATCAAGAGGTGAGGAAATAACAGATCCTGGATAGTCGAATTCCTCCAAAATCTCATGAGTGAATTTCCTCTGGAACATGCTAAAACCTTATTTTTAATTTGATTATCTCCCAAGAAGTAATTAATATCTCCCATGTTCTTAACTTTGAACTCTGAGTTAAAAAAAGGTGGTGATATTAGAAATTTTTGAAGTCTCACTGCCTGTGATTAAGATGTCATTGACAAACATAGCTAAAATTGAAATAAGACCACCATTAACTTTGAAAAATAAAGAGTAATCATTCAAAGAACTAGAATACCCTTTATAAGTTAGAGCCCCTGCAAGCCTTGCATACCACTGACTTAAGGCTTGCTTGAAACATACAGTGATTTCTTCAAAAGACATACATGATTAGGACTAGGTGGAGACAGTCCTGCTAGGAACCTCATGAATATTTCTTCTTGCAATTATCCATGCAAGAATGCATTATTGACATCAATTTGGGACACTTTCCATCCTTTCTTGATAGAAACAATAAGCAAACATTTGATTGTGGTAATCTTTACCACAGGAGAAAAAGTTTCTCTATAATTAATGCCTTCCTTTTATATGTCCTCCTAACTACCAATCTGTCCTTCAGCCTTTCAACATACCCATCTGAATTATGTTTCACTTTGTAAACCCTCTTATAGGGTAGAGGCTTCTTTTCTGGTGGTAGTTGCACTACTTCCCAGGTGTTATTGAGCCTAAGTATCTTAAGCTCTACCTCCATATCCTTCTACGAACCTAAATGCTTAAAAGCCGCATAAAAAATTTTAAGTCCTAACACAACTGATAACAAATGTATGATGGTTTGATTAGTATTACATAATCCTTGAAAAAAAGGCAATAGGTCTATTAGAAAGAACAAAACAAGAATTGGTGACATCTGTGAGAAGAATAGTGTTGCAAACAAAATCCTGCAAGTATAATGGCTTATTACTCATTCTTTCTGACCTTGTTTTTGGTATAAGACTGGTAGTTGATTAGTAGGATTAGGAATAGGTGAAGAAGGAGTTGAGGTTGATATAAGAAGTGCTTTAAAATAATTGAAAGGTGGGAAATATGGTTCATTTTTGGGCACAGAAGGAGACACATATTCTGATTCTGGGATAAGATCAAGAGTGGAAAATAGTTAGGAGGTGCTTGGTTATGTTGATTGTGTGGCAAAAGGGAAATGAGCTTCATGAAACTTCACATCCCTTAAAACCAAAATCTTTCTGGTCTCTAGGTCCATCACCTTATATGTTTTCTGATTGGGAGAATATCCAATGAAAACACATTCTTTTGCTTTTGGTTGGAATTTGTTCCTGGCATGAGATAGAGTTGAGACATAACATAGGCATCCAAAAGCTTTAAAATATGCATAAGTAGGTGGTATGTTAAATAGAATTTCATAAGGTTTTTTCCTTATCAGGTCTTTAGAAGTTAATTTGTTGATTAAGTGAGTTGCAGTCAAAATGCACTCACCCTAAAACTGAATTGGTAACCTCTTGCCACCTATAAAAGATGCTTATGCTTCCTCTCCACAACACCATTATGTTATGGAGTCGTAACACAAGATCTTTCATGAACTATCTCTTTAGTGCTAAAAAATGTTGTTTTCTGCGTACCATTATGTTATGGAGTCACAACATAAGATCTTTCATGAACTATCTTTTTAGTGCTAAAAAATGTTGCTTCATGTGTACCTCTACCCAATTCCATTGCATTGTCAGACTTGATCCTCTTGATTTTTAAACCAAATTGTCTTTCCACCCTGGTTATGAAGTCCTTGAGAACTACAAAAACATTACTTTTAGTTTTTAAAAGAAAAGTCCAGGTTCCCTTGCTATAATCTTCAACTATGGTTAAAAAATAATTATAACCATCATGGGTAGAAGTTTTGAAGGGTCCCCATGTATCAATGTATATGAGCTCAAACTTAACTTCAATTTAATGACACTTATAGGAAAAGGAAGTTGATGATGTCTAACTTTAGGATATAAAGGAAAAATGTATTGGGAATTAGAATGAATAGAGATGAAATTGAAATTCTTTATTACTGAAAAGGGCATATGTCCTAATCTGACATGCCATAAAGTTACATTAGGAATAGAATTGCTAGAAACAGGAACTGAAACAACACTAGATTAATTTTCTTTTGGAATCTAAACTACTTCACTAAAAACAACTTTGGAATTTCTTCCTTTTTCAAGAGAAACTACACTTCTAACTGATCTTGACTCCTTTTTACAGGACTTCAGTAGATATAAACCATCTCCTACTTCTCCAAAAACTTGTTCCTTCATCATTGAAAAGCCCTGTAAGACACAAGTACTAGAAGTAAACAAGACATTACTCTATAGTTGATTGGATAAATTATGGATAGATAATAAGTTATACTTAAAATTTTGAACATGAAGGACATTATAGAGTATTAGATCAGGTAGAACAATAACTCTCCATGTATGGGTGAAAATAATCCTAAAAGAATTAGGAAAGTTGATATTTAAAGGTATAGAGAGAGGGGTGAGAGGCATAAAATATTTGGAATTGAAACACATATGCTCGGATGCACCAGAATCAATAATTCAAACACTTGAATTATAAACTAAAAAACATGTTCCTGAATACTTTAGAATTGTACCAGCAACAACATTAGCACAGATTAATGATCTTGAACTACATGTCTGGATGATTTTCATGTCCTTCTTCACTTGTTGTACCAAATTAAAATATTTCTCCTTGCTTAGGTACTAACTGTAGGTGTTGTACCCTGAATCTCCATGTTCAACATTCACATCCTCAACTTCTTCCGCTGTTACCACTGTATTTCCTTTTACTTTATTCTAAAAATTCTTTGGTTTTTGAACTCAAAATCATCAAGAAATTGTATAAGCCTAAAACAATCCTCTTGAACATGTCCTATTTTTCCATAATAAGTAAAGCTCACATTTGTATTGTACTTTACCTTTCTTGGCTTAAATTTAGGGGCTGGTTTCTCAAATCTTTAAGTATTAGGATTTCCAATTTTTGTCCTATCTGTCATCCTCTATTTGGTTGATTTCCAGATATAGGTTCCCCTAACTTTCCCTTCTTCCATGAAAGAATGTGCATCACCTAAGAAGGAAACATTTGCATACTCTTCCTTTTGATTCTCATCCTATAGAAATAAAGCATAAGCATTGTTAATTTTTGGTAGTGGAGTTATCATCAAGATGGTTCCTCTAGTCAGAGCTTATAGGTCATTCAGTCCCATCGAAAACTGAGTGAGTCTTTGGTCCTCTAAAGGATTGTTCAACTTTCTCTTTCCTTTGCACACACACACAAGTGCAACATGTGAGTAGGTTCAAAGAGTCTAATTCATCCCAAAAATTCTTGAGCTTACTGAAGTAGCCTGCAATGTTATTATTCCCTTAAACTAATCCCTATAACTCTTTTTGCAGGTTGTATAACTTAGATCCATTAGATCTACCAAACAACTACTCTAAACTATCCCAAAGCTCCTTATCTATTTTGGAGTAGATCACACTATCAGCAATGTCCTTGGATAGTGAGTTCAACAACGAGAACATTACCATATCATTGCAGTGGCTCCGTTGATCATAGTCTACTACAGTCATATCCAAAGCTTTACAAACTCCATTGATGAAACCAAGTTTTTTATTGGCTGAAAAAGAAATTAGAACTGACATTTGCCAACCTATAAATCCCTTTCCATAAAAAATAGAGTTGATCAGATTCATCCCAGGAGAATCTGAGTTGTGTAGGTGATAGGGGTGATTACTATCAATGGATCCAACATTTACAGATTTGGAGGTTTATAATGCAACAGTTTCTTTAGTCATCTTTGATCACAGAGTAGAGGATGAAACTGAAAAATAATGATATGATAGTGAGGGTGATTGAATCGAGCTACTGTTTTGATACCATGTTAGAATTCAAGGAAAATAGAAGATAGACTTTTGGGAATTTTTTTCTGTAATCACTACTCAATAGTTACATACATTTATACATGTAAAAAGAAGAAATTACTTGTAGGGAAAGTAAAGACTATAAACAATTAATAAAGACCCTAATAGACTCTAACACCTCACTATGTTCTAGAAGATTTCTTTTATTCCTTGTATTTATCTGTTCATCATTTATTCTCGCCAACACATTCATTCACTATTTGGTAGCTATATTAATACTCCCTCTAGTCCATAATAATTGAAGTTTTGAGTCTTTTTTCAATGTTTAAAATAAGTTAATTGTTCAATGTTAAAGAGTATTGTTGAATTTTTCCCCCATTTTTGCCCTTCATTTACATTTTCTAGATGATAAGTTCAAGAGAATTAATTGCTCATATTAATGATTTTACAACCCTTTTGAGTAATGACTATCTCTATTTTCAAGACTAGATTGAAAGTAACTAAAAGGACAAAAGTGGAAAGTGATGTTCAATTCATATATATATTTTTAATGGGTGCGCATTGTTTCATATATTTAGTTAATATGGACTAGAGGGAGTATTTAATAAGGTCAGGATTAATTTTGATTTTCACCACATAAGACCCATTTAAAGGTAAAATGCTTCCTATCAAGATATTTTTTTCATATTCAAGAGTCAAAATTTGAGACCTATTGTTACGAGTGAAGGAACATTATCTATACTATCTAGAACCCACACCTAATCTCATTGATCTCTCATGAATTTGCATCACCTTCAAGTAACAAACTTTTTATTGATTTATTTATTTATTATTATTTGTTGATGTCTTATATCAATACGTAGCATCATATTTTAATCGTGTTATATATAAAAAAGATGTGACAATGTTATCTTATACTACTATGGTTCTTTCCACTTAGGGTAGTGCTCACAGCCTCCCACACTTTTCTTGTGATGTACATGGACTATTTCCTTTTTCGATATTCAGATTCATTTTTCAAAAGTTTCATGATAAATCACTAAAGTATAGGTTCATATTATTACAATTATATTTTTGTTACATAAAAATTATTTAATTATATCCATATCAATTTAAAAGTCATTGGGACAACAAATAGCTAAAACAACCGTCCTTTCTCTATGCTTCTAGAACATATATAGCTAAACTACGTCGGCGAATCAGACATGGAAAAAGGGCATGGAAAATAATGTTGAAGACCACGGAAACGACCTATTGCAACGTTTGGAAGTTTAGTTGGAACATGATTCCATCCAATTTTAGGGCACGAGAAAAACCCGCCCAATTTTGTTATGAATGGAGATGAGGATAGGGATTTGAAGGAGGATGAGGAGAGTCAACAAACCGATCTATATTAAAGTTAGATCTCTCAATCCCACGATTACCAAAAATATTCAAATGTACAATCGGATATTTCATCTATTGAAATAGTAAGGGAGAATACTGTCACCAATGGAGCAATTCCACCTAGTCCAAAACATGATGAATCAACTAATTAGCCATGGCTGAATCTATTCGACAATAAGAAAAGTGGTGAAAACGGCATGAGCATAACAAATGTCCCCTCCAGATCGGGGAAGGCAAAATTGTTGTCCAACTTGGTAAAAATGAAGTAGAGCAAGAGGCCCTCAAGTGGCGAAGTGAAATTGTTGCATATTTTATTGGTGAGTGCCGGGTTACAATGATATATATATATATATATATATATATATGAAGAGATAAATATCCACGAATTGGAAGATTATTTAACCTGAGTTCTTCTTTCATAAAGAGGGCTATTATTTGATTCAATTTCAAACCATTATCAATATGAATGCAATATACTTCTCGAAACAACACTCAATAGGAAATATAACTATTATATTGAACCATATGGACCCCTAATTTCCACTTTACTGAAGAATTTCCTACAAAAATTGCTTTATGGGTTAAATTTCCCAAACTCCCAATGAATTGTTAGGGTACAAATTCTTTGAGATGAATCATGAGTGCCATTATAGTACCTATTTTTGCTGATGAATACATTGCTAAAAAATCAAGAATTTCATTTGCATCAAATGCTCATTGAGGTAAATGTGACTAATAATCTGCCTAGTGAGATTGAGGTATTAGATCATAAAATGGGAAGATTTTCCAATAACATATTACTTTGATTGGAAACCAAAATTTTTTGATCAGTACCAAAAAATTGGACACAAATTCTTACCTCAAGTCAATAAATAAGAGTACAAAGACCATCGAGATAAAAGAAGGAGATCAAGTTGGAAGGTGACTCAATAATTAAAGAGCACTTTCCAACTTGTTCCAATTACCGCTATTGTGACGGACATTATCACTTGTGAGAATGGTGAGCCATACTTTGTTCCTATGCAGTTCATAGAAGGGAAACAACAAAGGTAGTGCCCTTAGTCTATTAACATGCAAAAGGTTTCAGATATGAAGAAATGCCCTCAATCAAGTGCTAAAGAAGATCATTCCACCAAAAGGGTAGTGCCCTCAGCTAAGTGTTATACAAGAGGTACCTCATAACAGACAATGAACTCAACCAATATATAAATAAGAGGTGTCTTAAAAAGGGCAATGCCCATAAACAATTATCGGATAATATTCTCCTCCAAGATAATACCCTCAATTTAGTTTTAGGAAAGAGGTTCCCTAAAGCCAAATGGAGAATAATGAAATGCCCATGACTCCAGCAACATCTATGAAGAAATCTAGAGAAAATTATAGCCCAAAACTTATGTACATAAATTTTCCAAAGTTGAGCATCACCCTAACTAGGAATAACTTTGAGAGTCTGTAACAAAGGAAAAGTGTTACTAGTAACCCACCTCTCAATAAGGGAGGAAATCAAATTTCTTTATAATGCGTTTGTTGTTCTGAAATTTTATAGGAGTCAATAAGAGTTAAAAACATAAGGAATTGAAGAATTATATAACTCAAAAAAGAATCGAATTAGTTGGGCTAGTTGACAGGATCGTTGTAATGACCTGATTATTGAGACTTTACTTTTTATGTGATTTGACTATTTTTCCCTTCTCCGTAGTTGCTATATTTTGATATTGGGGTGTGGGGATGGTTGGCATGATTTTCAATGCAATCGGGATCAATTTGGAAGAGTTTGTGGTTTTTTGAGGCTTTAAAAGTCCTATAGTTGACTTTGGTCAACATTTGATGTTTCGAGTCCCGTATGGTGATTTGGACAGTTCCATTAGATCTAAAATGTTGAATTTGGATTAGTAGCAGGGTTAGTTTGAGGTTCAAAATCTTTATTTTGCATTTCGACCCTTGTTGTGACTCTTCTAGAAAATGGGCCTATGAGAACAGATATGGTAGTAACCATTTTCAAACCATTGCTAAAAATAGTATATTGCAATGGTTATGACCATTGCCAAAGGTTTTTATTGTTATTGACATGGCTTAATCATTTGACCGTTGTCATTGGAATATGACCGTTGCAATAGGCCTACCTATAAAAACTGTTTAGAGAATCATTGTGGTATACCCATCTATTGTAACGGTTGTTTGAAAATTTTTATTTGTTGGAACTGTTCATTAATTCACCACCTTTCCCTCCACCTTTTCCCTCAATAATTTTCATAACCCGCCAATGATTTTTTTTATTTCTTAAGACACATTTTAGAAACATGGTATATACAAACAAAGCTCATTTTGGCAACTATACTCATCAGATAAAAGCTCACTCTCTCATTTATCTAACCTCTCTCTAGGTCAAATCAAACTTCTCTCTTCTTTAACCCGAGCTTTGCTGAAAATCTGAGCCAATATTCTCAGATTTGTACTAATCTCTACTCGTATTTGACTATTACGAGCTAAAATCTGCAAATCTCTCTCTTCTCTTTGAGGGTTTGTGTGATTTTAGTTGGTGTTTTGGTTAATAGTTGGAGCTGGAGCTGATTTTTGCTAAATCTTTTAGATTTTAGTAAAACCTATTTGTGGCTGGAGTTGCACCTGATAAATCATGGATTTCTTCAACAAGTTCGATCCTCTAAGGTATTTTTCTTTAATATCTTATTTTCTCTTTAATTTTTGAGATAAGAATTTAGTGAAATTGTCAGATTTTGTTGTTGCATGTGTTGTTAGGTTGTCACTGTGAGTGGATCTTACTTTGTTTGTTTTGGGGTTAGTGATATTGTTGTATTTTTCTATTGGAATTTAGTTTTTGTTGTGTGTTGGTGTTAATTTGTTGTTGTTAGTTGTGGTAAAATTGTTGGAGTTTTCTGTTGCATGTACGATTTAGTTGGTGCTGTGTGTTGGTTTTAATTTGTTGTTGTTAGATACGGTATAAATGTGGATTTTCCTGTTACATGTGCTGTTAAATTAGCTATTGTTTGTGGTCTTAATTTGTTGTTGTTAGGTATGGTATAATTGTGAGATTTTTCTATTTTATGTGTTATTAAATAGCTATTTTGCTGCTCTTAATTTGTTGTTGATAGAATTTTTTCGGTAGATTGTTCAATGTGGAAATGGATGTTGGATTTCCTAATGCAGTAGCTATTAAGAAATCTGGTAGTATTTTTTACTCTATTTCTGTTTATTATTTGATAATAGATTTGTGTGACTAGATATTTGCTGGCAACATTGGTGAAATTGGTTATTGTAAAGCAGATTTCTCTTGTCGGTGATCTTGAATTTCTAATGCATGATTTACTAAGTTAGTGTAGTGTGGGTTAAAATTGTATCTTTTTATTGGTTGATAATAGTTTGTGTGTTGCCTTTCTTGAATGTTCATCAAATTAGATTAAAATGTATCAGCTTCTTTGTAAGTAATGACCATTATTTGTTCAAAATAGTCAATTATGGAATCTGTTTTCTTAGTGTGACATCTCTTAGTGTCCAAACATTGGCTAAGCTATTGGTTTACTTACTGCGACATCTCTTTAATTTATGTTACTTATTTTGATTAGGTTGTCGGTTTATTTAGTGTGTCATTTCTTTCATTTAAGTTACTGATTTTGGCTAAGTTGTTGGTTTATTTTGTGTGTCTACTTAAGTGTGGAATGTGTTTTATTGAAGTGTCATCTACTGGTTCTTTGCTGAAAACTTAATTGAAAGATGGTGCTAGTGATAAAAGGGGAACTGTTTGGTCTTGTAATCTTATGTTTAAATTTTTTTAATGAAATTTTAAAAGGCATCAGTTTTTTCTTTTCAAGACCATTCCTTTTACTGACAATTTCTTCATTGAGTCGGTGCAATATCTTAAACAGTAACATATATTTTTGTGGGAATGGTTGGCCATATTTAATTGGTTGCTCAGTCAAAGTTAAAAGACATTAATTGTTGTGTCACGCATCACTCAGATTTGGGGTGTGACAAAGATCATATTCAAAGAAAAATGACGAACTAGTTTGTCCATTTGCCAAAGTTTATATGTAATGTATTTGTGCTTTGTCATAGATGTAAAGCTTCTTATTGTTAGTTGAATGTAATTTTGCATCTTATTATTATGGAAAGCTACATATGGCAAGTATTGTGTTCTCTGTTGCTCGAACTGTCAAAAAATATAACTGTACTTGTATCCGATTCTTCAAAAATGCACTACTTGTGGAGGATCTTACACTTACACACAGTGATATTTTAGAGAGTCCGAGCTAGATAGACTTTATTCTTATTTGGATTGTATAAAGCTTCTGCTTACTATTTGCATGCCACATGTATTTTAATTAGTACTTGGACATGCTAATTTTACTCATTTCCCTTGGCTATTTCATGGTTGCAGCCAAACAACTCACATTTCCTAAAGTTTCATCATTTATTGATTGACTGTTGAAGAACTTTCATATGCCAAAAACTTACAAGTAACTTTTGTTCGTTGATCCAACGAATTCGTGATCTGGTTAGTTGAACCCTCTGCCATTCCCTCTTAAAATCTGTGCATTCTCAATGTATATTAATCTAAGTTTGTTTAGAGTGTTGCTTCTGTGGGTCTTAATTTTATTGGTGTATGCGGTGAAATAATTTTGTTTGTAGATCTGATGAAATAATTTTGTTGGTAGTTGTGGTGAAATTATTTATCCTACACAATATTTCTCTTGTCATTGATGTTGAATTTCCTGTTGCATGAGCTATTAATAAATCTGGTATTGTGGCTATCTCTGTTTCTTTTTATTTTGTGATAATTGATTTGTCTAACTAAATTTTGATGGTAGCTATGGTGGAATTTCTTACTATAGACTATATCTCTCATGCCATTTATGTTGGTTTTCTGATGCATGAGCTATTAAGTTAGGTAGTGTGGGTTAAACCTGGATCTTTTTTATGTTCTGACAATAGTTTGTTTGACTATCTCACCTTTCTCGAATGTCCATAAGTCATTGACAACAAAAATTTGTGAAGCATGATAAACCTGATGAAGTGATTATAATAAACTTAGGGCTATTTTAATATAATTTGTTATTACCTTGAGAATTTTTCTTTAAATTGTTTTGATTAAGCTATTTTGAAGTTATTATGACTAAGAGTTTGTATTTGTGGCTACTGTAATGCTGACTACCCCTTTAGAAATGTACATATTTATTATAAGAAAGTGTAGCATCCTAGTCATGTCTTGATAATAAAATTAGATCTACATGTATCTGTTTCATATTAAGAAAATGACCTCCATTGTTAGTTCAGTAAAATTAGGTCTGAAAATGTCTTTTCTTGAAGTACCAAACATATGCTGAACTGTTGGTTTGCTAGTGTGTCATCTCTAAAAAATAGAGCGAAGGATTTCCTTGATAAGGCATTTGAACGAGCTTCCAAAGGAAATGAAATATTGTGCCCTTGTGATGATTGCAAGAATCGTTATTCACATTACAGAAATGTGGTGGAGGATCACTTGTTTGTAAAAGGATTTGTTGAAGGATACAACAGGTGGATTTCTCACGGGGAAGGAGTATCCTCCAGTACATTACATCCAAGCAGTAATGATGAATACTGTAACAGTCATGTAGATATTGATGGACTGCTTCATGATATATTTAGAAATATAAAGGATGATGCAGGGTATGAAGAAAAAATGAGAGAAGGACTATCTGAAGATGCAAAGAAGTTTTTCAGATTAGTCAAAGAAGGGAAAAAAGAGTTATATCCAAGGTGTGAGAAGTTCAGCAAGTTGAGCTTCTTCATTCGGTTATACATGTTTAAAAACCTACATAGGTTGAGTAACGAGGCATTTTCAGATCTGTAAGACTTGTTAAAAGAAGCTTTTCCCTTAGCTCAACTGCCTGAGTCTTTCAATAAATCTAAAAAGATGATTAAAGATCTGGGTCTTGGTTATGATATAATACATGCATGTCCTAACGATTGCATGCTATTTTAGAAAGACAAGGTATATGAAAATAATTGCACTGTGTGTGGTTCTTCTAGATGGATAAATATTGGTGACAGTTCGACCAGTGCAACCTTTAAAATACCGGCAAAGGTTTTGAGATACTATCCTTTGAAGCCTAAGCTTTAGAGAATGTTTATGTGTGCTGAAACTACAATTGTAATGAGATGGCATGCTACTGAATGACCTTATGATGGGAATTTAGGAGACCCTATTGATGGAGAGTCTTAGAAGCATTTTGATTCTTTACATCCAAACTTCTCAAATGATCCTCGAAACATCAAATTGGGTCTTTCAAGTGATGGGTTCGAACCATGAGCATTTCTTATGGCACATGGCCAGTTATGTTGATGAATTATAATCTATCACCGTGGATTTGTATGAAGATGGAGTACATAATGTTGCCAATGATCATTCCAGGTCCATACTCTCCAGGAAATGATATTGATGTGTACTTACAACCATTAATTGATGAATTGAATTAGCTATGGGAATTTGGTGTAGAAACATATGATGCTCATTCAAAGAAGGCATTTCAAATGCGTAAATCCTTATTATGGATAGTTAGTGATTTTCTAGTGCTAGCAATGTTGTTTGGATGGAGCACTAAGGGGAGATTGGCATGCCCAATTTGTAGCTATAACACTTGCTCTCAGTCATAAGATGTGTTACTTAGGTCATCGAGCATTTTTGCCTCCTAATCATCCATTTAGAAGAGACAAGAAAACATTTAACGGTGTAGAGGATCACAGACCTGCACCTACACCCCTATCGGGCATAAAGGTACTTGAAAAGTTATAAAATTTCAACAATGTCTTTGGAAAGGGATGAATGAAAAGGCGTTGAACTACGGAGGGTCCATGTAAGAAAAAATCCAATCTTCTTTCAATTATCATATTGGCCTACAAATTTGTTGAGGCACAATCTAGATGTGATGAATATTGAGAAGAACCTTTTTGATAATTTTATTGCTACTTTACTGGATATTATAGGAAAGTCAAAGGAACAAATTAATTCTCGTTGTGACTTGAAAGAAATGGGGATAAGGAAGGAGCCTTATCCAGTAAAAGATAATACATGGGGAAAAGTTTATTTTGCTAAATATTGTTTTTCCAAGAAACCAGAAGAAAAAAATATTTTACGGTGTGTTTAAGAATGCCAAATTACCAAAAAGGTGTGCCTCAAACATATCAAAGCATGTAGACGTGGAACAGATGAAAATATCATGCTATAAGAGCCATGATGCAAATATTATGATGCATTACTTGCTCCAAATTGCAGTTCGAAAAGTGTTACCTAAGAATGTTGCAGTAGTCTTGATTAGGTTGGGGAGTTTCTTTAAAGCCGTTTGTAGTAAGGTTATAAAGCGTAAAGATCTAGAGAGATTGGATACTGAAATCAAAGAAGTTGAATGTGAGCTTGAAAAGATTTTTCCTTCAACTTTTTTTGATATAATGG
Organism: Capsicum rhomboideum; assembly: GCA_031232105.1. Classification (NCBI taxonomy): domain Eukaryota; kingdom Viridiplantae; phylum Streptophyta; class Magnoliopsida; order Solanales; family Solanaceae; genus Capsicum; species Capsicum rhomboideum. The sequence continues at coordinate 19,437,387 of CP124719.1, read as the reverse complement.
AACATTTACCTATTCATTTGGTAGATGAAATTAAGTTGGGGAGGGGGGGGGAGGAGGGGTTCCAAATCATCTTCGATATATGTATCCAATGGAGAGAGAATTGTGTGAGTTAAAGGACTTTGTTCATAATCGATTTAATCTGAAAGCTTCAATTATAGAGGGTTTTGTTGCCCAAGAGTGCTTGACTTTTTATTCGAGAAACCTACATGATGAAGTGAAGACAAGATTCAGTAGATACCAAACCGAGGATGTTAAGGATGCTGAACAAGAGAAAAATGATGTATCAACTATATTCCCTAAGATAGGTCATCCAATTGGAAAAGAAAAGAAAACAAAAGGGAAGGCTTTGAAGATGGATGAACAGTTATCAAGTGAAGTACATCGATATGTTCTGTTCAATACTGGAAATGAACAAGTAGAGGGTTTTATCAAGTAAGTCTTTATATTTTAAAATTTATATATTTTGTTATTGTACTGTAAATTTCAATTATAAATGTTTAATGGTTGAATTTGAATTATTCATACTCGCAGGGAACATAAACCTTTAATTAACGGTACTTTTAGATCAAATGCATGGACAAAAGCAAGGACACATAGTCAAGAATTCGACAACTAGTTGTAAGAAAAAGTGAAAACTACTGAAGTTCCTAATCAGTTAAGATGGCTAGCTAAAGGGCCTAATAAGGTAGAAACCATAATATATACAACATACTTTGTTAATGGATACCAATTTCATACATTAAAATAAGATTCCACATGGAAGTCTCAAAACAATGGAGTGTCTTTGTCTGTGACAACTGATAGTTTTACTAGTGCCCGGGATCAGAATTTTATTGATGGAGAGGTTATCTATTATGGTGTTGTTGAAGATATTATTGAACTTTATTAATATGGTTGTTTTGGTGTTGTAATATTTAGATGTGCTTGATTTCATAATGAAAAATATGAGTATGGGTTGATCCATGTGTACTTCAATAGATTACGTAGTACAGATGACCCTTCCAGATTGACATCTCAAGTGCATCAAGTTTTCTATATGGAGGATCCAATTGAGATGGATGTTTACTATACAAGGAATAAAGTTCCTGTCGATTTGTATGACTTGTAGGAAGAAAATTGTCCTAATATAGGAGAAATATTTTGGAGGAAGCCTACTGAAGACATTGGTCCCTCGAACAGATTACCCGATGATGACATTAAATGGTCAAGAGAAGATATCCCTATAGATGTTGTTGATATTCCACCTGATGTGCAATATTCAGAAGTTGCAACTATGGAAACATCGAAAGAGAAGGATGATTATGATGATACTGATTGGAATTGGATCGAGGTGGATGATTAAATAATGAAATTCAAAACTTTTGTATCTTGAATATTTCTGTAAAACTTATTTGCCTAGCAAACTTGTTTTCCTAGAATGTTTTGTCTTCTGTGATTGACATTTTTGTCGATTTGATTACCTCTTTGAGTCAAGATTAGGATCATGTACTGGTGCTACCTCTTCAGCAGATGTTTCACTGTAAAATTAACCGGATGGTACTTATTAATAATATATATTTACTTCCAAAAAAAACTTCTGAACTTAATGTAAATATATATTGTTCATATATTTTTAGTTTGTTTTGAGTCATTGATAAAGGACTTTTGACAGAAATACTTTGGTCATATTTCTTACCAATATCTCATTATTAAATTTTTAATAGTTCTTTTTTCATTAGAATTTTGTTATAAGTTGCTTAATTTTTTATAGGACATTCAACATCTAGTGTGCGAGCTAGCTGGTGAATCATGGAAGGGTGTCTCGAATTTAGTACTGACTGATTATACTTACTACAAGGTTTGTATTGCTATCTGATTAACTATATGTAGAGTTATATTTATTTTTGGTTGTGAAAATTTAAAACTGTGGCACTAGAGTGATCATGTTCTTCATGTATCTGTTTCCAATTTGTCATTGACCGAAACACAAAAATTTGATAGTACTACTTGGTTATTTTCTTTGTATGAACAATGATATACTCTATTACTACCACATTTCTTGTTGTTATTTGAGCCATTTGTAAGGTGTTCCTCTTGAGGCAAATGTTTATGCTTAATTTGAAAAATGATGACAGGCTCACACTTCCACTGTATTTAAATTTCTGCATATTGATTGCTCAAAAAGGTTGCACCATGCACTTTTTTTGTTTACTTTTCATAACTTGGTATATAATTATTAGTTTATAAGTATGATGCTTATGTGTAGTATTGTTTAGCTAGATTCAGTAGTCATGACTCCAAGAAAAAATAATAATGTGAAAGGAAGGAAATATATGGCGGCTGGAAGTCTTACATCCATGGATTGCAAATGATTGTCTTCGTTGAGAACAAAAACTAATGGTGAACAATTTTGTGTAAAAACTCTTCTGTTAATCTAGTAGCACAAGCTATACAGGAACTGTTGCCTTGAATGTATCCTTGAAAGACTTCCCTTATGAATGCACAAGCTATACAGGAACACATGCCTCGAAAGTCTGCTTCTTGAAAAACATAACCTTTATAGGAACAAGTTCCTTGAAAGTCTCCTCGAAAGTCCACCACTGTGAAAGCACAAGCTATACAGAAGTAGGTGCAACAACTATCTCAAAATTCAACCAATGTAAAAGCACAGGTTGTGCAGGACGCCATTCAAAAGTCTCCACTAAAATCTTTCACTGTAGAACCATAGGCTGTGTAGGAATCATTTCAACGGGTGACTCAAAATTAATCTGCTCTCAAAGCACAAGTTGTTCAGGAACAACTACAACAAGTTCCTACGAATTCTTCCACTGCAGTAACAGAAGTTACAGAGAAACAATTTCAAAAAGTGCCAAGATATTCTTCCACTATTGAATGAGAAGATGTACAGAACCAAATGCAACAAGAACCAGTGAATTCTAAAGAAAATGAACCATGTGGAGAAGAAGAAAAGCACAGTTAAATTTACTTTTAAATATTGAGATACATTTCATTATAAAATCATCTTACATTGTTGCATTATATGCTATTTAATTATGCTTTGTTTTATTGTAGGCCCTTTGAGTCAAAAAAAAAAAGAAGAGGAAATACGATAATACAGCATGTACATGTGCAAAAAGACCATAAACTCATTGTTCTGAATCGCTACAAACAACTGGTTGGTCCTACAAAAGCAATTGTAGTAGAGCTGGGTAGCTTTCTTGGAACTTTGGCAAGAAATGCAATGGTTTGTCCCCTTTATATAAATAAGTAGAATCGTGTGGATACAAAACAGTACTTGTGGGAATATACCGTGGTTTGAGCTCTTACTTTTCTAATTTTGGTTAAGAACATTTTGTACTTTTTATATTACTAAACCAAAGAACAAATTGTAGGATAAATATAATATTCCTGATGCTGGACAGAAGTGGGTATTGGATGGAATTCAATCTGCTCGGAGGAAGTACAAGAATCATTTATATAGGAAGAACTTTAAATTCTTTGATAATGAAAATCTTCAGCTGACAAACAAGCCCATTGTGTTTCAAAATATGATTTCAAGGATCTTCTCAAGTATTGGTACTCTGATGAGTTTAAGGTGAGATCATGCACACTGTAACATTGTTCAATTTCATGCATTGTTCAATTTCATGTATATCGGTATGTTAGATCATAATATAATGAAACGGACCATTTTAAAATTGTAGTAAGACAATTTTGTATGATCATTGTAAATGAAATGAAACAAGAATCTAATCACTCGGTTTATTTATATTCGCATTGACTCACTTAACTGTTCTTGATTTATTGTTTAAATAGATTTGTTGGCTCATTTATTTGCATAAAATGAGTGAAACAAATACCAAGAATCGGCAAAAACTGAATAATCCACACACTGCTGGTAAAATAAGTTTTACTGTGATACGTGATCAATTGGTTTGTTCTCTTCTTAATCTCTCATGAAATGTAAGCTTGTTTTCATTAAAATTTTTTTGGTACTAACTTTTACAATATTAGGAAAAAGAGAAGGTAACCCCCGGTGAAGTTTCACTTAAAGAAGTCTTTGTGACTACAAGAAAAAAAAAAGTTGGTCGAGCATACAAGGATATTGATGAGGATACAATCAATAAAATTGTATTAATCATCTTTATTGTTGGCATTGTTTAGTTTTCTCATATGGAATCAGTTTGGTATACTTGAATTCTCGTCAATTAAACTTGATTTGTAGGCTGAAATGGAGAAAGTTCAAAGTGATGAACAAAGTGAAGATGGAAGTCAATGTGGTGATGCTTGTGCAGGTATCTTGGAACCTGAAAATCCAGGATTTGTGAGGTTATATAGGCAAGGAGTTACTAAAAATGCCTTCAAAAGAATGGGACATCTTAAACCCTCTGCAAGTGCTCCCAGTGAGATGCAATAAAAATTTGATGACTTGGAAGATAAGATGCTGGAAAAATTAGAACAATAGAAAAGAAACATCTACCATAAAGTTACCATTGCCATTCTTGTATGAATTAATCATATGTACCCTGGCCTTCAAATGGATGTTGACATATTGGCAGCAGCTTATGATCAGGGACAACAAGAAGATATCCAATCGATTAATCGGCCATCTGCCAGTAGCAACTATCAAGATATGGTTCTCTTCTTTTTCTAAATCTTCATCTTCTGCTTTTGCATCTTTTTTTTTCTTTTTTTCTTATATTTATTAATACTAGCATTATTCTTAGTTGTAATTCTGGAAAGTGCTAGCAAATATTTTTCTTGTACTGCTTTCTTTTGATTTTGATACATATGCCAACTATCTCAAAGTTTTTGTCAAATGAAGTGGTTATATTGTTATGTTCTGGAAATGGTTATTTTGTTATGTTCTGAAAATGGTTATATGGTTATGTTATGGAAATGCTTATTTGGTCATGTTCTGAAAATAGTTATATGGTTATGTTGTCAAATAGAAAGTCAAATTATAAGGTCATGTTATGCAAATTAAGACGATAATGTTCTGGCAATTGGTTATATAGTTATGTTGTCAAATATAACGTCAAATTATATGGTCATGGTCTGTAAATTAAGACGATAGTGTTTAGAAAATGGTTATATGATTATGTTGTCAAATTATACAGTCATGTTATGCAAATAAAGACAACAGTGTCATGACAATTGGTTATATAGTTATGTTGTCAAATTCAAGGTCAAATTATGTGGTTATATTCTGGAAATTAAGATGATAGTGTTCGAAAAATGGTTATATGGTTACGTTGTCATTCAAGGTCAAATTTATATGGTTATGTTCTGGAAACTAACACTATAGTGTAATGCCTTAAAATTCCAAACCATGTCATGGGGTAAACGTGATGTAAGATGTCCTATCTCTTGACTTGTTTTCAAAGTCTGCCTGACCGAAGTATGTTTAGTATGTGTCTTCTCATACATACATTTGGTAATGAATACTGTTAGCAACTTATTGAGCACTTTAAAGTTACTTATATCATGTCATGTGTAATCTTGAAAATCAATTGACTATAGAGATTTAATAGCCTGATGCTACTACAAGGGTAATGCTTTCTGTTTTTTAAAAACTGAATATATATACTTCCTAAAGGGTCTAAGCTGATCCGTCTGTAAGGCAGTTAGTGTTTTGACTATATATGATCCGTCTGTAAGGCAGTTAGTGTTTTGACTATATATGTTGAATAGTTTCTAAAGTTACTTTGCTTACAGTGTACGTCTTATCTTAAAAATGAGAGTAGAAGGTTAATATGTCAGACCTCGTCAGCCTTGGCCTTCAAATTTTTATTGAGTAATTGAATTGCTACAAAGTTATATGGAGTAACTGAACTTCAAAGTTTGTTTTTCTATGTACAAATTTAAGTTCAAAATCTGTACTTTGGGAGAACTATGGGGTGGGGTAGAAGGATAGGTGTTTGTGATACTGCATCTATTAAAAGCTTGACCATTGCTTTTAATGTTGAAGTATGTTGTGCACTTTACCTTGGCATTTGTAAAAGACAACTGTTGCAATAGCTTTTTCTAAAGCACAGGGTACCTATAGTTGAAACACATAGGAACTGTTACAATAGGTAAAATATAACTGTTGTTGGAGCTTTTTTATCACTGTCCAAACCCGTTGCAATAACAATAATAATTGTTGCAATTGAACTAAAAATTTGTTGCAACATAGACAAAACAACTATTGCAAAACTATAATAACTGTTGCAATTGACCTAAAAAAATTGTTGCACCATAGCCAAAATAACAGTTGCAAAACTATAATAACTGTTGCAAATGAGCTAATAATCCCGTTGCAATATAGATTAGAGAACCATTAAAAATAAATAATTGTAATGGTATTATCCATTCCAATTAATACACAAAATAGTCATTCTTGAGGGATGAATAATTGTTGCAATAGGTACACTTTAAGCAACGATTTTGGGGACTATTACAAAAACCATTTCCATTGACTTAAGGTCAGGCGGGCTGGTACGGCGGGCATAACTCCCGTTACCATAGTGTTGATGCAACGGTTTTTAGGTCTACAGCAATGAATTTCTTTGTTTAGTAGTAGGCCTATTTTCCAGTAGTGTGAAAACTAGTTTATTTAAGCTTTTAGGGGTCTCGGGGGTTAATTTATTGAAAACAATCTTTTTTCAAAAATCTAACATCGCCAATAGCCTAGTAGCGTAGTTCTTTTGCATTCACGAGATTCCGAATGAATCTCAAGGGGTCGATTGACAACTTTACAACTTAGAAAATTTACTGATGCAGCTGAAGCTGGTGCAGCCACTTTAGCGGCCAAAGGACTGCTTTAGTTGTTAGTTGACTAGTCGCCTACCGCTAAAACGGGTACTTTACCGCTTTAGCGAGTGTCACTTTAGCAGAAAGGGACTGCTTTAGCAGAACCAACCACATAAGAGTGGCCAATTTAGAAGTCACCAATCTCTTAAGGAGTGTCCACTTTAGCAGTCATTTACCCACTTAAGCGGTCAACGCTGGAAAGTATAAATACCCCATTTCACGATTTTTCCATCATTTTTGGACCTCAAGCTTTGGATTTTGGGTAATTTTTAGGGTTTCTTCACCACTTGAGCTTGGGTAAGCACTAAACTCATCTTTTCACTATTTCCTATTAATTATGTCTTCGAAAAATACCTTTTAATCTCTATTTTGAAATGGATTTTTGAGCTTTTTGCCGGTAAAGCCTAAAAATGGTTTTTCTTTTATTGAGACCTCATTCTTAACTCATTTTTTCATAATTTTTCAACCGTAGACTCGTATAACCTTAGGGAATGTATTTCTAAAGAAAAATTCTGATTTTACCCCTTCGTTTTCAAACTCATTTTTTGAGTCCGTTTTGGACCCATCTTAAATATGGTCAATTAGGATATTGTTAGCTTTATTTAATACGTAGATTCAATATTTGAATATTTTTGTTGATTTTGAGACCGTTCGAAAGGGGAAAGCTCTGTGTTGAAGGACTTTAGACTTAGATTTCATTGTTTTGAGGTAGGTTATGGCTTAACTTTCTTCAGACTAGGAGAGGTAGTTAATAAATAAGGAAAGCATGTTATGGGTATGAGGAAATAACTATGAAAATGGCATTTTGAGATTATTATTGTTGTGTGCGCCGGGACTTGAATAGATATTATAGGCCTTAATGAGTATTATTTACCGTTATCATGATAAAACACATGAGTTATGGTTTGATATGATGTTAATGATGTTTTATATAAATATTTATTTTAATGGTACCAAACTTGAACTGATATCATGAATTATTGGCATATTGAGTTGATTTTTGAGCTCACTTATACACGTATTGAACGAATTGGTTATCTTCATACTGATGTGATTGTCAGCATAACATCCTCATTTCATACTTACACATTCATGAGATATTAGTAACATTGAGAAACACTGATTTTTGAAAGAAAATAAGACACTTCTTTAAATGCCTAGACCGAGGGATATGCCAGTCGGGTAGATTGAGACATGAGGTTGAGATTGACGGAACTTTGAGGTACAGTATATAGGTTGTGAACCCCCCCCCCCCCCCCTCAATTTATCTTGGGATCATTAAGGCTCGGTAGGTGTATATAAAAATTTAGGCGATAACTTTCAAAACATTACATCATCATCATCATTGCATTCCATATGAATTTATATTTTTGGTGTTATCTACATTGTCTTCTTAGTGTTCATTCTTGTAACACCCCGTATCTTCCCAACCCTACTTGATGACATTAAATAGTGTGTTACTTAGGTGTCGAGACATATAAGTATGTATTTGGTAATGTTAATAATGAGCAAATTGAAATTTGGCCTCGTACATGTGATTAGCCTTTCATAGGAAGGTGTTTTGTGATTTTCGTGGAGCACTTGTGGGGTTAAAAATGAGGCTAAGCGGACCTCTAAAAAACAAAGTATATGAAGGGTAAGAAGTAAGTTAACGAATAGGACTTGAAGTATCTAACCGAACCCGCAAATCAAAGTCGAAAAATGAAATTTTCGGAAAATTTTAAGGTGGGGTGCATTTGGGACTGTTCCAGGCCACTCTGGGCCAAAATTTTGTTCCCATAGGCAGTAATATGGTGCGCCCCAGGGCGTGCCAGGATGGAATTTTCAGTTTTTCGAAAGTTGGAAATTTTCTAAGTTCCAAGGGTTCTCGGGGATGTATCGAGCCAATTTTTGCTACGGTTATTCTACAATCATGAGTATATACATGAAATGAGTAATATATTATGTTGGTATGATAAAATTACTCGAGAACGAATTTGGCATCAAAATGACGGTTTTACCCTTTTGGTCCAAATGAGCCATACGTGGCTAGAATCACTTGTTTTTGGGATTGAGGCCATGGATATGAATAGCGTGAGTGGGAATATTGTTGTAACATGTATGAGATGATTTAAACATGAGAAATTATTGATTTTATTGGGTTAAGTGAATTGGGCCCAAAAAGGAAAAGAAAACATGGCCCAATGGGTCAAAATGACCCATTCTTGCCTTGACTTGTCAAAGGGTGGATTAAATGGATAAGGATGAATTTATGATGTTATAAAAGGTGGCAAAAAAAAAGATTTTTATCTTATTAGACAAACATCTCATTTCTCTCATTTTCTAGAAGTTTTCAAGATAACTCTTTTGGTGCTCTTCAAACCCTAAGGCATTTTTGGACAAGAGCATCCTTTTCCAAGCTTGAGTAAGTAATTATTCTTGTACTTTAACATATTATAAGCATGAGAGATCATTTATATCATGTTGGTTATGGTTGGAAATGTTGGACATGACACTTTTGGTTTTGTGAAAGAGATGTGTTATCCATGGGATGGTAGCTTGAATTATGACTTGTGCCTTTTATGAAAGATCATGGTATGGATAAAATATGAACGTGTATGGTGTTATTTTTTTATTAAACATGTTATTTTTCTATAAGTCTAAATTATGGGATTTTGGCCGATTTGTTGTTATGAGGTGTATTGAAGTCATTTGATGGAATAATTGTGATGTGGTGGTGATGAAGAAGTGTAAAATATGAGCTTGGTGTGACATGCTATTGGTTATCATGTGTTGGCCAATGTATGGAATATTGTGGGATTATTGGTATGATTATTTCATAAATGGTATTGTCAAGGGGGAATGACATGTTAGAGCTAAACATGTGACTTATGGTTATTGTATGCCATTATAAGTTAATTGGTGGTTAATGTTTGTTTCGTTATGAACTTGTGTTGTAGAGCGAAACATAAGGAAGGAGCAGGAATATTGTATGCACGTCTAAGATTGTGTATTCGTATTAAGAATACAAGGTATGTAAGGTTCCTTTTTCCATATCTTTCTGAAACATGTTGTTCACATTGACGTTGGACTTGTTTCAATTCCGAGAGGCTTGAAGTATATCAATTCAGGTTGACATATATTGTTATTCATACGTGTAATATCCCGTACATTTCTAACCTTATTTGATGACTTTGAGACATGCTTACCTTAGTATTGAGGACAAAACGTATGTATCTTCGATGGTATTGGAGGGTAGGCTAGCATGTGCAAAAGCCGAAAAAAATTCAGAGAACCATTAAAACTTGCGCCACTCCCTGTTTTAGGGTGTGTGGTGCAAGCCTCAGGTTCAGAGGGAACTACATTTTCACGCCACTGCCCGTATTGCAGCAGTGGCGCAAGGCACAAGTGTTTTGGCCTCTCCGAGCTCGTTTTGCAACGTAATGCAATGTCGATTCTTCTATGGTTTCTTTTGGTTCTTTGGTGTTTCTTTACTCCTTATTAAGGCTCCAAGTACCTTAATACACTCCTACATGATCAAACCATGAAACACAAGAATTTACCAAAAATGTTCAATTAAGCCATGGACGGCTAAAATGTTTAGTTTTGCGATTGAGGCTACGAAAGGGAATCTCGCAAGTGAATATTGTCTTGACATTATGGAATTATTTAAACATGATATATATGGTGTATTATACATTTATTTTAGTGGGCTAAGCTAATATGTGTTATTGAGGCCCAAAACAAGGCCAAAATGAAAAGCCCAAAAAGGGAAAAAGACCCATTCTTGTGATTGACCAAGGGACCATGGCATTTAATGCCAAATAAGTGGCTAAGTATGACTTAAATGACTCTATAAAGCAAGGAAAAAATCAGATTTATTTCATTACAACTCTCATAACTTTTGGATATTTCTCAAACATTTTTTTCTTTTCGAAACCCTAAGGCAACCATTCCCTTTGGACACTTTGGACAAGATCATCCCTTTGCAAGCTTGGGTAAGTATTTATTCTTGTGATTTACAATATTATATTCATGAAGTATTGTGTAGATCATGATGGTTGTGTTGGAAAGGTTGAATAGGACACTTTTGCCCTTTGGTAAAAGATGTGCCATTTTGTGAATTAAACTTAAAAGGTGACTTGTGGTTTTGATGAAAGAGCATGGTATGGATGAAATATCAACATGTATGGTGTGATTATGTTACTAAACTTGTTATTTTCTATAAGTATGAATTATGGGATTTTTGGCCGATATGTGCTATGAGGTGTATTAAGGTGACTTGATGAATTATTTGTGATATGGTGTGAATGAGGAAGTGTAAAGAAGAAGCTTTGTTGAAAAATGCTATTGGTTATGATGTTTGGTCAATGTATGGCATGTTGTGGTATTTTTGGTATGGTCATGCCGAAATTTTATTGTAAAGGGGGAAATGACGTTATAGGCAATTATGTAACTTTTGTCGTCTTTTGCACTTGTAAGGTGGTTAGATGTTGACGTAAACTCCGTTATGTACTTGTGTTGTAGAGTAAGGGGCTGGATCATTATATTAGGATTTTGGATTCTTATTGAGAGGCTAAGTTATGTAAGGTTATTCTTGTCCGTGTCTTTCGGCAGCACATATTGCTCCCTTTGCCATTGTACTTATACCAATGTCGAAATGTTCCAAAGTATCTCATGTTAGGTTGGTTACCTATATATATTTACTCATGTGTATCTTGTACATTGAACATTGTCCCAAAGTTCCAATAACGCGATAACCAACAATGTTTCAAGTTCATAACTAAAGAATGGAAGTAATGCATACTTGTTTGAATGCGGGTGGTAGCTCAAAGGGGCGAAAGCCTAGCTAGAGACGATCCCAATGTATCACGGGTGGTAGCTCAAAGGGGAGAAAGCCTAGCTAGAGATTATCTCGATTGATTATTGGACACAAGGGGTAGCCCAAAGGGGTGAAAACCTATCTAGGGCCGAACCTGCTTTATTAATTTATGGGTGGTAGCTCAAAGGGGCATAAGCCTAGCTAGAGACGATCCCAATATTGTTATTTACCACTGATCAGTTGGTTCCGGGCATGATGTGATTATTGTTGATATTGAGATGAATAATAAAGAATGTAAAGTACATGGTTCCACACATATGGAAATGTTGGTATATCTATATTGCCTGTTCTCTTATCTTTGATATACATTGGTGTTCTCACTTATTGAGATAGTTTTCTTATTGCCTTGTATACTCAGTACATTTTTTGTACTGACCCCCTCGGGGGAATTTACCTTACTTGCTGCAGGCACAGGTACTAGTAGACCTCCATTGTAGGTTGTGGATCTTTTGCAGACATTTGGTAAGCTCAAGTTGGTTTGGGGCTTTCCGAGTCTTCTATGTACATTGTTTTGGTTTTGTGTATATGTATAGAGCGGGGTGCGTCCCGACTCTAGGTTGGTTTTGGTTATGCATCTGTAGAGGCTTTGTAGATGTTGTGGGTCAGACGAAAGGAATGTAATGCACTTATGTTTTGTCTTGATGGCCTAACGGCCAAGTTTCATAATTCTCACATATTTGTCATAACCTCCGCTTTTGGCATTTTATATTTATTTGTGGTGGTGATGACTATTGAGTGGTATGCATATGGGTGTTTATGGATGAAGATTGGTTCTCTCAGGCCTTGTCGGCTTCGGGTGCCATGACCGTCCCGTTGGAATTCGGGGCGTGACAATACGTATCCTATTCGTAGATGAATGATGATTCACTTATCTCTTAGTCATTGATTGGAGTTCCAAAGATGTCATAACATTATAAATTCTAAGAGAACTATCTCAACGAGAGTAATGAGGTAAAGAGAGCTTGTTTAGTTTGAATAGCATTATTCCAATCATGTCTTGTTCCAAAGTCCTATAGTATGATAATTATCCTTGTACCAATCTCATAAGAGTAATAAGAGAGGTGATGTGCGAGTTAGTAAAATTATTCCTTATAAGTGAAGATGTCAATCTCATGAGGTAAAAGGGTGAAGTGAGACATGTATATAAGCGTGTGCTTTAGTCTCATGATCTTTAATGTGTCACTCTCATAACTAAATGAAAGGTATAAAATTGTAAAGAGGTAATGCGCATGGTTGCTATATGTTTCATGGAGTATGGATTACATGCTAAAGGGTATAAGTTCAATATGGAATAGTCCCCATATTATGCTTGGTTATTTAGTATAGCCCACTAAAGGTGGAGGTCCGGTATCATATACTTACTTAGATAAGATCTCGTAAGAATAGTGAAGGAGGTAAAGTACAAGCTAATATATCTACCCCTCACAAGTTAAGGTGTTACTCTCATGAAGTGTAAGAGTAAGGTAAAGCATATTTGTGTGTTTCAATTAGTGTCATGATCTTTAATGTATTAATCTCTCATAAGTTGATATATAAATCTCTCCCATGTATATCTCCCCACCATGAGAGTGGATGTATGTCTCCCCACCATGAGAGTGGATATATGTTACCCCACCATGAGATTGGATGTATGTCTCCCCACCATGAGAGTGGATGTATGTTACCCCACCATGAGAGTGGATGTATATCTCCCCACCATGAGAGTGGATGTATGTTTTCCCACCATGAGAGTGGATGTATGTTGCCCCACCAATAGAGTGGATGTATGTTGCCCCACTATGAGAGTGGATGTAGGTTAAAACCACCAATAGAGTGGATGTACGTTAATAGGGTTGATGTATGTTATATTACTACCCCCCCCCATTAGAGTGGATGTATGTGGATGAAGTGTTATTCTTTTATAACCTACTAACCAAGTAGATGAACAATAGCGGTAATGAACATAGAGGCAAGAAAGAATCCATTAGGTATAGAAGAATCTATTAGAGGCAAGTCTCTTGAGTGAAGGTAATTTCCCTTGAAGGAAAATAATTATAAAAGATATTCTATAAAATGATGGTTTATCTACATTGACTATTCTCTCATATTTTATTCGTGTGACGTTCTCATGTATGATGCTATTTCTTATGAGCCTTACATACTCAGTACATTCTTCGTACTGACCCCCTCGGGGGACTTACCTTACATGTTGCAGGTGCAGGCATTAGTAGACCTCCTCAGTAGACTGTGGATCATTTGCAGAGTTTTGGTGAGCTCCAGTTGGTTCGGAGCCTCCTGAGTCATAGTTGTATATTTGTTTTGATATTGTAAATATTGTATAAAGCGGGGACTTATCCCGACTGTTAGTTGGTCTTGTAAATGCATCTGTTAGAGGCTTTTGAAGACATATGTGGGTATATGGATGTAAGAGATAAATGTCCGTTTTGACTTAATGGCCCCAACGGCCAAGTTTCATTAATATATATATAGCATATGTTCCATGATCATGTCTTCTGCATAGTTGCATAAGGTTTAATGAGATTTATACGAGAATATGCATACGAACATACATGAGCAAATATTGGTTCTCTCGGGCCATGTTGGCTTCGGGTGCCAGTCCGGCTCGAATGGGATTTCGGGTCGTGACAATTCTGTTTATGCTTATTTTCGTGATTACTTGTTTTCCCCTTTTACTTTCCGTATTTATACTAGAATTGTTAGGGGATAAGGTATGAGCTACCATTTAGAAACTTTTTTGTTGCAGGTAACGTGCTCATAGAATTTTTTTACTTGTATTATTTTCTACCTTTCTCAGTCGGCCTATGATTCCTATTGAGTACAAGTGGACCATACTCACTCGTACTTATGTGCCCTTTCGATGTAGATCCCAGTTCGAGTGTGATCTGTGGTGGCTAATTCTTGTTGTGATATTTGATATTGAAGGTACTAGTGTGCTCCAGAGTTTGGATTGATTCCGGACCTCCTTTTATTCTATCTTATGTCTTTATTTTCTATTAGAGACAGACATATGTAGTATATTTAGATGTTTTGATTTGTATTTAGATGCTATTCGTGCTTATGACACTTGGTTTGGGGATTTGATGTACTTTCTCCGGATATTTTATTATTTATGTGATATTACCTGACTTTGTTCTAGAAGTCTCATATTTTGCTGTTTAAATTGCATATTTTGGTCTTTTCTTGGGTTTTGGGGTTTTTGGCTTGCCTACAAAGGTTCAATCAAGGTAGGAGCCATCATGACCTTAACTTTTGGGTCGTGACAAATTGGTATAAGAGCACCAGGTTCACTGATCTCATAAGTGTAAAAGCATGTTGTCTAGTAGAGTCTTGTGGATTGGTACATAAACATTCATATCTATCTTCGAGAGGCTATAAGATGTCTTTAGGAAAAACTTCTCAAATTTGATTCCTTATCATACGGGTTATTCATGCCCAACGTTCTAAACTTGTATTCCATTCTTTTCTGTGTAGATAGTAAGGACTAGGTCCAGGGATGCTGGGCTGGCACCCCCGATTTAGGAACCCCAGTTCAAGGACGAGGCAGGGGTCATGGTCGACCTAGAGGTAGAGGATGTGCATGAGAAGCTGCCCCAGTCAGAGGATGTGATAGAGAGGCCTATCCCGAGCTTGAGATTGAGTATGCTAGAGGAGACTATCAGATAGGGGGTGTAGGGTCAGCTCAGGTCCCACAGAATTCAGTTGACACTCTAGTGCTTCAAAATCTACTGATTCACCTTTTGAGCCATTTGGAGTTTGTTCCATTGAGTGTACCTGGTATTCTTCATACTTTGAGTGGTGTTCCGCCATCTGTACCAACATCTACTTATGGTATTCTTACTTTAGGGGTGCTGCCATTATCTATGGTACCCCTACTTATGGACTCATTACCTACAATACTTACTATTCCTCCAGTTTCTTGGGGTACTATGATGTCTTTTGATGATAAGAAAAGGTTTTAGATGTTTATTATCTTGGCTTCTTCCAAGTTTAGTGGAGCACCATCATCTATAGTACCCCACATATGAACTTATTACCTACCAGACTTATTATTCCCCTAGTTGTTTCTGGTACTATGATTTTTTCTGATGATAAGAAAAGGTTTTAGAGGTTTACTCGCTTGGCTCCTCCCAAGTTTAGTGGAGCGGTTGGTAATGATGTCTATAAGTTTGTGATTGATTGTCAGAAGAAGCTTCATAATCTTAGATCTCTTAAGTCTCATGGAGTTTCTTATACTACCTATCAATTGATGGATGTGGCTAGGGATTGGTGGAGGTCTCTATCCAGTTGTAGGCTTTTGGGTTTGCCAGCTATGACTTGGGCTCAGTTTTTTGAGGCTTTCCCAGAGAGATTTGTCTCGTACAACTTGAGAGATCTGATGTGGGATGAGTTTAATCTCTTGAGATATGGTTCCATGACCATTGTCTAGTATGAGGCATGCTTCTATTCCCCATCCAGATATTCAGCCGCTAGTATCTCCTTAAAGTCCAAGAGGATACGGAAGTTTGTGAAGGGGTTAGAGAGTCCTTATCAGTTGGTTACTGCCTAAATGGTTATTTCTGGGGCTTCGTTTCAGAATATTATTGAGCATGCCAAGATGACTGAATCTATTACCCAGGCTACTCAGGGAGGCATAATAAAGGTATGCCGTCAGGGCGAGTTTAGTGGACATGCCTCCCGAGGTAGAGATTTCTCGAGTAGAGGTTCCCGTGCTTATCATAGTAGATTGATCCAAGCCATTTTATAGGGTTCAAGCGGTAGACCTTTGGGTTCTGCAGCTTCTGGTAGCCAGGTATCAGGTCATGCTAGTGGAGGCTCCAGCTTAAGTTTTTTGGGCTAGGGCGATCGTCCTAGTTCGTTTGTGCCTACTCAGATTGAGTCAGGCCCTAGATGATGCTTTGTGTGTGATAAGGTTGGCCACTTGGCTAAAGATTGTCCTCAACATGTGTTTGGTCCTACCCAGCATGGTTCTCAGCTTTAGTTTTTCCCTACTCTTATATCTACAGTTAGAGGTAGTTCATAGAGTGGTAGGAATAGTGTTAGAATTGGTTGAGGTAGAAGTAGGGGAGCTCATGGTAGTTGTTGTGGGGGTGCTCTATTTGAGAGCGAACGTGGATAGTGGTATAATATACCTAGAGGACCCGAGGCATAGGCCTCTGATACATTCATTACAAGTATCATCCTAATTTGCTAAATATCTGCTTCCGTGTTATTTGACCCTGGGGCAACATTCTCCTATGTGTCTACACATTTTGCTTCTAGTTTTGATGTTCCATGTGAGTCCCTTGCTAGGCTTGTTCATATTTCTACCCCTATAGGAGATTCTTTAGTGGTGGATTTGGTGTACCAATCTTGTGTAGTTACTTTTGCGGAGCGTCAGACTTGGGTAGACTTGATTATCCTAGATATGATTAACTTTGATGTTATCTTGGGTATGAATTGGTTAGCTTCCTATCATGCTATATTGGATTATTATGCCAATTTCGTGACCTTAGCTACGCTGAGTGTGCCAAGGATAGCTTGGAAAGGTATGCTTAATTTGGGTCTAAAGAGAGTTATATCTTTTCTACGTGCTCTCCACATGGTACAGAAAGGGTGCTTGCCTTATTTAGCTCATATTCGTGATACTAGTGTTGCCTCACCTCCTCTTATGGATTCTATTCGGGTTGTTTGTGAGTTCATGTATGTGTTTCTTATGGATTTGCCTAGTATGCCTCTAGATCGTGATATTGATTTTGCTATTGATGTGGAGTAGGGTACCAAGCCTATCTATATTTCTTATTATAGGATAGTCGCAGCTGAGTTGAAGGAATCGAAAGAGCAGTTGCAGGATTTATTGACTAAGGGGTTTATTAGACCTATTGTATCTCTTTGGGGTGCTCCTGTTTTATTTATGAAGAAGAAAGATGATTCTTTGTGCATGTGTATTGACTATCGGCAGTTGAACAAGGTGACAGTTAAGAACAAGTATCCTCTTTCTCATAATGATGACATATTTTACCAGCTTCAGGGTGCTTTCATGATTTTTAAGTTTGATTTGAGATTCGGGTATCACAAGTTGAAGATTAGAGCTTTGAATGTTCTAAAGATGGCTTTTCAAACTCAATACGGTCATTATGAGTTCTTCATCTTCTCTTTTGGGTTGAATGCCCCAGCAGCGTTCATGGAGTTGATAAACTGGGTATTTTGACCATATCTCGACTCCTTTATGATTGTATTTATAGATGATATCTTGGTTTATTCCAAGAATGAGGCCGATCATGTGAGACACTTGAGTACTGTACTTCAGAGATTGCGTGATGAGATATTGTATGCCAAGTTTTCCAAGTGTGAGTTTTGGTTGGATTCTATCTCTTTCTTAGGTCATGTGGTGACAAGGGATGGTCTTATGGTCGATCCGACCAAGATTGCGGTAATTAGTGATTGGGCTAGGCTTACTAGTCCTATCGAGATTTGGAGTTTTATTGGCTTAGCGAGTTATTATTGGCATTTTCTTTGACCAAGTTATCTCAGAAGAAGGTTATTTTCCAGTGGTCGAATGCTTATAAGAAGAGCTTTCAAAAGCTTAAGGAGTTGTTGACGCTCCTATCTTGATTTTTCCCAAGGAAGGAGTGGGTTTTACCGTGTTTTGTAATGCTTCTGGTATTGGTTTGGGTGCAGTGTTGATTTAGAAGTGTAAGGTGATTGCTTATGCTTCTCATCAATTGAAGCCTCATGAGAGAAATTATCCTACCCATGATTTAGAGTTGGCCGCGGTTGTGTTTGTGTTGAAGTTTTGGAGGTATTACTTATATGGCCTTAGAGTTTCAGTCTTTAGCTAACCAGATGGTTAGGCTTGACATTTCGACATCCAGACGTGTTTTAACCTTTGTTAATGCTAGATTTTCTTTGATGGAGCGAATTCGAGCTCACCAGTTTGATGATGATAGCTTGAAGGTGATTCAATATAAGGTATTGATGGGTGAGGCTAAGGCTACATCTCTTGATTTAGATGGTGCTTTGAGGATTAGTTTTCGAGTTTATATACCGAGAGTTGGTGGATGGGTGAGATTGATTTTGGAAATGGCGTATTTCTATAGATATTCCATACATCCAGGGGTGGCCAAAATGTATTTTGATTTAAAGAAGCATTACTGGTGGGGTGGTATGAAGAAGGATGTAGTGGATTTTGTAGTTTGTTGCTTTTGTTATTAGAAGGTGAAGGCTAAGCATCAGAGACCAGGTGGTTTGCTTCAGAGATTACCCATTTCGTAATGGAAGTATGACTAGATTACTATGGATTTCGGAGTGGGTTGTCTCGTACTTCTCATGGGTCTGACAATATTTGGGTCATCATGGATCGATTAACTAAATTGGCCTATTTCATTCCTATTCAGATTTCCTTCATCTCCGATAGAGGTTCTTTGTTCACTTCTAGATTTTGGAGGATGTTTCAGGAGGAGTTGGGTACTCAGGTTGACCTTAGCACAACTTTCCACCCCCAGACTGACGGTCAGTCGGAGAAGACTATTCAGGTTTTGGAAGATATGCTCCACGCATGTTTTATGGACTTTAGAGGTCAGTGGGAACAGTATTTAGCCTTGGCGGAGTTTGCTTGTAATAATAGTTACCATTCGAGTATTGAGATGGCACCTTTTGAGGCATTGTATGGTAGGCATTGTCGATCTCTGATTAGTTGGTTTGAGACTTTTTGAGGCTAGACCCCATGGTACAGACTTGCTTCATGAGTGTTTGGATAGAGTTCGGGTGATTTGGGATAAGCCTTTGGCAACCCAGGATAGGCAAAAGAGTTATGCAGATCACAGGCTTCGTGCTTTGAAGTTTTGGATTGGTGATTGGGTTTTTCTTCTTTTGTCGCCCATGAAGGGCATGATGAGGTTCAAAAAAAGGGGAAAGCTTAGCCCGATGTACATTAGACCATTTGAGATTCTTCAGACAGTTGTTGAGGTTGCTTATGAGTTAGCCTTACATCCAGATTTTTCAGTCGTTCATCCTGTTTTTCATGTATCCATGCTTCGATGCTATATTCTGGATGAATCACACATTCTTCATTGGATTCGATTCTGTTGGATAAAAGGTTGGCCTTTATTAAGGAGTCAATTTCCATTTTAGCTTGGGATGTTAGACGATTAAGGAGTCAGTTTCCATTTTAGCTTGGGATGTTAGACGATTGCATTCTAGATTTCTTGTGGTTAAGTTTAAGTGGAGACACCATTCCATTGAGGAGGCTACTATGGAGGTCGAGTCTAATATGTGTAGTAGTTACCCCCAGCTCTTCACTAATTCAGGTATTTCTTTGCTTTTTAGTTTGAGGACAAACTAGAGTCTTAGTGGTGGATATTGTAATGACCTAATTCTTGAGACTTTATTTTTTATGTGATTTGACCATTTTTCCCTTCCCCGTAGTTGCTACATGTTAATTTTGGAGTGTGGGGAAGGTTTGCATGGTTCTCGATGCGATCGAAAATAATTTGGAAGAGTTTGTGATTTTTATAGGATTTAAGAGTCCTGTAGTTTACTTTGGTCAACACTTGATGTTTTGAGTCCTGGATAGCGATTTGGAAAGTTCCATTAGATCTGCAACGTCAATTTTGGGTTAGTAGAAGGATTGGTTTAGGCTCGGAACCTCTATTTTGTATTTTGACTCTTCTTGTGAAAACTAGTTAATTAAGCTTTTAGGGATTCCGGGGGCTAATTTGTTGAAAACGATCCTTTTTCATAAATCGTAATTGAGTTCGAAACGTCAAAAATAGCCTAGTAGCATAGTTCGATTGCATTCACGGAATTTTAAATGAATCCCGAGGGGTCAATCGGCAACTTTGCAACTTAGCAAAGTTGCTGATGCAGCTGAAGCTGGTCCAACCGCTTTAGCGGCAATGCGCGGCTTTAGCGGTCAGTTGACCAATCGCCTACTGCTAAAGTGGGCACTTTACCGCTTTAGCCGATGCCGCTTAAGTGGAAAGGGACCGCTTTAGCTAACCTAGCCATGTAGGCCAGGCCGCTTTAGCGGTTACCAGTCGCTTAAGCGGTTAACGCTGGAAAGTATAAATACCCCATTTCGCAATTTTTCCACCATTTTTGGACATCAAGCTTCGGATTTTAGGTGATTTTTAGGGTTTCTTCACCATTTAGTCTTGGGTAAGCTCTAAACTCATCCTTTTTGAAATCATTTTTTGAGTTTGTTTTGGACCCGTCTTAAATATGATCAATATGGGTATTGTTAGCTTCCTTTTAACGAGTAGATGCTATATTTGAATGTTTTAGTTCATTTCGAGACCGTTTGAGAGGGGAAAGCTCCGTGTTGAATGACTTTAGGCTTGGATTTTCTCGTTTCGCGGTATGTTATGGCTTAACTTTTTTCAGACTAGGCGGGGTAGTTAATAAATAAGTAAAGCATGCTATGGGTATGAGGAAATAACAATAAAAATGCCATTTCGAGATTATTATTATTGTTGTGTGCTCATGCGGGGGCTTGAATATATATTATAAGCCTCATTGAGCATTGTTTACCTTTATCATGATAACACACCTGAGTTATGGGTCGATATGATATTAATGATGTCTTATATGAATATTGTAACACCCCGTATACTCCCAACCCTATGTGACGACGTTGAACAATGGTTACTTAGGTGTCGAGATGCCATGAGTAAGTAATTTGTAAAGTTAGTGATGAGAAAATTGAAATTTGGCCTTGTACATGTGATTAACCTTGCGTAAGAGGTGTTTTGAGATTTTCATGGAGCATTTGTGGGGTTCAAAATGAGGCTAAGAGGACCTCCAAACAAAGGATATTTAGGGTAAGAAGTAAGTTAAAGAATAGGACTTGAAGTATCTAACCAAACCCGCGAAGAAAAGTCGAAAAATGAAATTTTCAAAAATTTTAAGGGAGGGGCGTGCCACGCCTCTCTGGGCTAAAATTTTTAGTCCAGAGGCAGCAAGTTGGCGCGCCCAAGGGCGTGCCACGCTGGTTTTGGCCACTTTTCAAAGTTGGAAATTTTCTTAAGTCCCAAGGGTGCCCGGGGATGTACTGAGCCGATTTTTGCCATGTTTCTTATACAACCATGAGAATATAAATGAAATGAGTAAAGTATTATATTAGTATGATAAAATTACTCGAGAACGAATTTGGCATCAAAATGACGATTTTACCCTTATGGTCAAAATAGGCCATACGTGGCTAGAATTGCTTGATTTTGGGATTGAGGCCACAAGTATAAATCCCGTGAGTGGGAATATCATCGTAACTCATATTAAATGAGTTAAACATGAGGAATTATTGATTTTATTGGGTTAAGTGAATTGGGCTCAAAAAGGGCCCAAAATGAGAAAAACACATGGGCCAAAAATGGGTCAAAAGACCCATTCTTCCATTGACTAGTAAACACACATGTGAGACTAGATAAGCATGGACACAAGGCTTATATAAAAGGGGGAAAATCAGATTTTTAATTCATTATACACACACATCACATTCTCTTATTTTCTAGAATTTTCAAGAGACCTCTTTGTGACTCTTCAAACCCTAAGCCATCTTTGGACAAGATCATCATCTTCCAAGCTTGGGTAAGTGATTATTCTTGTACTTTAACATATTATATGCATGGAAGAGTTATGTAAATCATGTTGGTTATGCTTGGGAGTGTTGGATATGGCACTTTGTGCTTTTGTGAAAGATGTGAAATCCATGGGATTGTAACTTGAAATATGACTTGTTGTCTTGATGAAAGAGCATGGTATGGATAAAATATGACCATTTATGGTGTGATTATGGTCCTAAACTTGTTATTTTTCTATAAGTGTAAATTATGGGATTTTGGCCGATTTGTTGTTGTGAGGTGTATTGAAGTAGTTTGATGGAATAATTGTGATGTGGTGGTGATGGAGAAGTGTAAAGTATGAACTTGGTGTGACATGCTATTGGTTATCATGTGTTGGTAAATGTATGGAATATTGTGGGATTATTGGTATAATAATTTTATGAATGGTATTGTCAAGGGGGAAATGACATGTTAAAGCCAAACATGTGACTTATTGTTATTGTATGACATTGTAAGGTAGTTGGTGGTTAATGTTGGTTCCGTTATGTACTTGTGTTGTAGAGTGAAACATAAGGATGGAGCGGGACTATTGTATGCACACTTAAGATTGTAGAATCGTATTGAAAATACAAGGTATGTAAGGTTACTCTTTCCGTATCCTTCTACAATATATTGTTCCTATTGACATTGGACTTGTTTCAATTCCGAGAGCCTTGAAGTATATCAATTCAGGTTGACATATATTGTTATCCATATGTGTCCTCTTCTTAGATGACTTATGATTCACTTATCTCTTGTTCATTGATTGAATTTCCGAAGATGTCATAACGTTGTAATTTCTAAAAGAACTGTCTCAAGAGAGTAAGAATGTAAGAGAATCTATTTATGCTTGAATAAGTATTTTCCAATCATGTCATGTTCCAAAATCCAAGAATATTATGATTACCTTTGTATCAATTTTTCACAAGCAAAAGTACCAATCTCATAAGAGTAATAAGAGAGGTGATGTGCAAGTTAATATAATTATTCCTCATAAGTGAAGATGTCAATCTCATGAAGTAAAGGAGTGAAGTGAGATGTGTATATAAGTGTGTGCTTTAATGTCAGGATCTTTCGTGTATCATTCTTATAACCTAGTAAAGGGTATAAGTTCTAGATGGAATAATCCCAATACTATGCTATGTTATTTACTATAGCCCACCAAAGGTGGAGGCCCGGTATTATATACTTACTTATAAAAGATCTCATAAGAATTAGTAAAAGTGTCAATCTCTTGGAAGTAGAAAAACGAGGTAAAGCATATATGTGTGTTTCCAATAGCATCGCAATCCTCAATGTATCATAAAAGTGTGTATATATTATAACTCCAAGTTCCGAGAATGTTATGTTCCAAAGTCTAATAATATTATGATTATGTTTGTACCAATCTCTCAAGAGCAAAAGTACCAATCTATAAAAAGAAAGGAAGTATGTAACGTATATTTTTTGGTTCCAAGTTCTAATAATGTTATGACTATCATTGAATCAATCTCATGAAAGTAAAAGAATGAAGTCATATATTTATGTGTTCCCAATAATGTTTCAATCATCAATGTATCACTCTCCAACTAATGAAAGGGAAAGAAGTATGCCTGGTAGTAATGTATGCATGGTTGCTTTATGTTTCATTGAGTATGAATCGAATCAAAAGGGCATAAGCTCGGGTGGAAAAATCCCAATATCATGCTATGGTATTATTATTCTATTTATTTAGTATGGCCCACTGATCAGCTGGATGTTCGGTTTATATTAGAGCCTACTGATCAGCTAGATGTTCGGTATTATTATTATTCTATTTATTTAGTATGGCCCACTGATCAGCTGGATGTCCGGTTTATATTAGAGCCCACTGATCAGCTGGATGTCCGGTATTATTATTATTCTATTTATTTAGTATTGCCCACTGATCGGCTGGATGTCCAGTTTATATTAGAGCCCACCGATCAGCTGGATGTCCGGTATTATTATTCTATTTATTTAGTGTGGCCACTGATCAGCTGGATGTCCGATTTATATTAGAGCCCACTGATTAGCTAGATATCCGGTATTATATTATGAACCACTAACTAGTTAGATGAACAGTAGTGAAGATAGTTGAAAAAGAAATGAGAGTATATTCCTTGCATGAATATATTATGAAGGTTGTTATAAGAGTGAGGACGATAAGAATGGATGATTAATAAATGAGAATAATGAAAATAATGAACATGGTTCCACATATTTCAAAACGGAGGTCTATCCATATTGACTATTCTCTTACGCTCGATTTCATAAAGTATTTATGTATTATTACAGTTTCTTATAGCCTTACATACTCAGTACATTCTTCGTACTGACCCCCTCGGGGGAACTTACCCTACATGTTGCAGGTGCAGGCATTAGTAGACCTACTCTGTAGACTGGGGATCATTTGCGGAGTTTTGGTGAGCTCTACTTGGTTCGGAGCTTTCTGGGTCATAGTTGTATCTTCGTTTTGATGTTGTAAATCTGTTAGAGGCTTTGTAGGCATATGTGGGTATATGGATTTAATATGTACGTTCAGTTCGACGTAATGGCCCCAACGACCAAGTTTTATTTATATATATATATGACATATGTTACCAGATTCATGTCTTCCGCATAGTCGCACGAGGTATAATAAGAGTCATACGAGGTTACGCATATGAATGTTTATGAGCAAAGATTAGTTCTCTCAGGTCATATCTGCTTCGGGTGCCAGTCCGGCCAGAATGGGATTTCGGGTTGTGACAAATATTTATTCCAATGGTACCAAACTAGGACTGATATCATGAATTATTGGCATATTGAGTAGATTTTTTAGCTCACTTATACACGTATTAAATGGATTGGTTATCTTCATACTGATGTGATTGTGAGCATAACATCCTCATTTCATACTTACACATTCATGAGATATTGGTATCCTTGAGAAACACTGATTGTTGAAAGAAAATGAGGCACTTCTTAAAACTCCTAGACCGAGGGATGTGCCGTTCAGGTAGATTGAGACATGAGGTTGAGAATGAAGAAAATCGAGATACAGTATATGGGTTGCGAACCCCCCATGGGTCCTATCTTTGGAGCATTGACGCTCTGTAGATATTTACAGAAAGTTATGCGATAACTTTCAAAATATTACTACGTCACCATCATTGCATTCCATATACATTTACATTTTTGGTGTTATCTACAGTGTCTTCTTGGTGTTCACTCTGTTTATGCTTATTTTCGTGATTACTTGTTTTTCCCCTTTTACTTTCTGTATTTATATTTGAATTGTTAGTGGAGACGGTGTGAGCTGCCATTTGGGAACTTTTCTGTTTTTAGGTGACGTACTCATAGTATTTCTTTACTTGTATTATTTTCTACTCTGCTCAGTCAGTCTATGATTCCTACTGAGTACAAGTTGACCGTACTCACTCCTACTTTTGTGCCCTTTTGGTGCAAATCCCAGTTCGAGTGTGATTCGCGGTGGCTAATTCTTGCAGTGACATCGGACATTTGAGGTATTGGCGCACTCCAGAGTTCGGATTGATTCCGGACCTCCTCTTTTTCTATCTTGTGTCTTTATTTTCTATCACAGATAGACATATGTAGGGTTTCCAGATGTTTGGATTTGTATTTAGATGCTCTTCACACTTATGACACCTGGTTTTGGGATTTGATGTACTTTCTCTGGATTTTCTCTTTTTAGGTTTTTCAATTTTTGGAGTGATCATTCTTTTTTCTTGGATATTGCTCAAGAGCTATGGAATCATAACAAATCTAAAATTAAGATATGGAATGTTTGGGAGAAATTAAACAAAACGGAATTCCTTGGCATAATATTGAAGATTGAGCAAACAAGAGAAGTATTGAATACCATTTAACACCAACTCAAAGCCAATTACATTGATGAACTGTTGGATAAAGAGAATAACTATTAATAAAACTGGAAAGATGGTCCCCTATTAAAGAAAAGGTTGCGACAAAAATCTAGACCAACCTGGATAAAATTAGGGGATGAAAATACAAATTATTGGTCAGAATGGTGAATGAGAGAACCTCAGAAGAATTAATTGAACTCAAATCTTTAGCAGGCTGCCTCTTAACAAAAATTAAGGAACAAATCTTGAATTTTTACAAAGGTTTAATGGACTCTTCTGCTCAGTCGCTCCCTATTATCAATAAGGGAGTAATGAGATGGTGCTAAACTGTCCCAACAACAAAGAATGGAATTATGTGCAGAAGTTACTAGTTCTGAAACTTATACCGCTTTATGTTCTATTCATGAAGATAGCATCCGATGAGTTGATGGCTACATGTCCATATCTATAAGAGGACTTGGCACATAACCAAAGATGATACAATTGCAACATTGAAGGAGACTTGGCACGTAACCAAAGATGATGCAATTGCAACATTGAAGGACTTCTTTGATACTAGCAGAATGCATAAATCGTTCAATTGTGTAGCAATTGCAATATTGATTCCTAAAAATGCAAATTCTGTGATATTAAAGAGTTTAAACCAATAGTTGCATTGTTGTATACAAACTAATCTCTAATGTGTTGGAAACTAGGCTGCCAAAGGTGCTAGCATCCATTATAAGTAATGCTCAGAGTGGCTTCATTCCTGAAAGAAGAATTTTCAATGAACATAAACTGGTCGAGCATTATAACAGACTAAACATTTCCGGCAGAGTCATGATCAAAATTAACCTTCAGAAAGCATATGATGTAGTTGAATGAAATTATTTACTTCAAATAATAGTGTCATATTTTAGAAATAACTTTTATTCTCATTTTCAAAAGTAAAAAAATTACGAACGTATATTTGTACGTGGATTTGCTACGCCTGAGCTGAGGGTCTTCTGGAAACAAGTTTTCTACCTCCTCGAGGTAGTGGTAAGGTCTGCGTACACTATACCCTCCCCAGACCTCACTTGTAAAATTTTACTAGGTATGTTGTTGTTGTTATTATATTTTCATTAATTTAAATTTTAATAAATAAATTAGTGGACTTTATTAGTTTTTAAATTATTTTTTACTGTAGTCTAGTTATTTAATTTTTTATTTATATTAATCTAAAAATAGTTAGCTCATTCTTTATTTTTGTATTTTATTTTTCATTTTTTTAAAAAAAGACAAAATATAGAAATGAACAAAATTAAAAGAAGATGGACTAACAGAAATAAATGAAAGAAAACAGATTAAGGAAAAAAGGGGCAAAAAAAAGGAGGAGGAAACAAATAATAAAAGTTTTACCAAATGATACCTCTACAAAAGACAAAATGAATAAAAATAATTAATGAGAAAATGACAAAAGCAACAAATTGAAGAATAAAAAACAATAAATAAAAGAACAAAGAAATAAATGAGAGCACAAAAAACGAAGAAGAGAGGAACACTGCTCCAACATGCAAAATAAGGGGGCATCTCCTGTAAATATTATGGGGTGAATGTGTATTATCAAAATTAGTATTGAAGGGGGCAAATTAAGGTAATTAATTTGGTTTTAGGGATAGTTTGTGTACTTTTCTCTTATTATCCCCTTCATCCATCTTTACTTGTTCATTATTGATTTGACACACTTTAAAAATTATAAATAATAGGAATAATTTGACTATATCACCCTTTGAATATATAATAAATTTAATGCTTCAGAAAATAAATTGGATAATGAATAATATTTAATATCAAGGGTAACATGGACACAAATGGGTAAATTATCAATTGATTTTTAAACTGGACAAGTATTGTTGGACATCTATTTTTAGTAATATAGACAAGTAAAGATGAACGAAGGGAGTATTTTATGTATGGCCCAATTAATGTAAAGTCCATAACTAATATTTAGTGAAGAACAAATCTCATCCATTAGATCGGTTACTTGATGGACGTACCAGATTAAGTCTCAACCTCTATAAATTAATCATCCCTCCACCCATTAGGGTTAACAAATATTCTTTGCCTATTTCCATCACTGACGGCTATGGTAACATAAGATTAGAGCAAGGAGGTAGAAACACATTCAATTAATGCTTTCGCTTCGTGCTAAAGTCTCCCGCTTCAGGTATGGTCTCTTAACGTATTCTTTTAGGATTATCATGTTCAAGATTTTGATGTACATTAAGTTATGTTTACAAGAGATTCCAAATATTTTTTGATTTTTTTAGAATTTATGAAGTTAAAGTTAGATGAAGTTGTGCTTGATTATACTTTTTGTAAAGAAGAATTGGAAAACTGATTAAGAGCAGTTTTTCAAATTTGAAATTCAACTTCTAATTGAATTTTAAAATTTTATTAAAACATTGCTTTTGAAATAAAGAAAAAATATTCCATGAAAAAAAATCTTGTGTCCAAATGCTATACTATTATCCCTTGAGGTCAATCGTCGTTTTTAACTGATGTTCTCTATTTAAAAACACACGCAAAATTCATTGTTTTTGGCCCATTTGACTATAGATTTTGAAGTTGAAATTTGAAGTTGTGGTTTTTGAAATTTGAAGTTGTACTTGAACATTTACTTATTTGGAAAAAAAATTGAGACATTGTGAGTGGAAGTCTTAAAAAGATATTTAAATATCTGATTTTCAGATCAAATTTTATAGTCAAACAAATATTTAAAAATAAAATTTTAAAATCTACTTCTAAAATTTTTGGCCAAGGCAAGTTTAATTGGTTAATTAATTATCTAGTATCGTTGCTTTGTCATCAACCTTACAGTGTTAAAAGTGTGAGTATATATTGTCACTTCATAAAAGCTAAACAAACAAAATTACTACAGCATTAAATATAGTACAATTAAATTTTAGGAAAGTAAATTTGAAATGCATTAGATATATAGATCTCGTACATCAATGCCTACATTAGAGTAGAATTAAAAATGCATTAGATATATATAGATCCCATTTGATCGTAGATTTTAAAGTTGAAACTTAAATTTGAAAACTTGAGTTTTTGAAGTTATAATTATTGGACTTTGAAGTTGTGTTTAGTCACATTTTACTTGGAGCTTTTTTGAAGTTTTGTGATTAAATGTCCCAAAAATTGAAAATTTTCTTAAACATAACTTCAAAATGTGTTCTCAGGGCAAAACATATATTTGAAGATAACTTTTCAAAATATGATCTAAAATTTATAGTCAAACGTTAGCTAAGGATATGTTTATTAAGGAGCAAAATATTTTCTTGCAATTTTCTATATTTGGTTGAGTAAACTTTTTAAAAGCATTTTTTCTAGATAAAAGAAGTTTCCTTGAAATTAAGAAAAAAATGACTTCTCTAGTAAAAATAGGGAAAATAGATTCTATAATAACATTTCACGATGATTTTCTCCCCCCCCCCCCCCCCCCCAAAAAAAAAACAATCCACCCATCTCCGCCACTTCACACCCCTACCCTCACCCACATCCTCATAATGTTTGCCTGAATTATATACAAATATGTTTGAAATAATATTTTTTTCTTACAAATTAAATATCAGAAAATAAATAAGAAATTCACATATTTTTTCGCTCCTAAACTTGAATGTGGAATCACCTTTAGAGGTTTTATTTTCCTTTCCTTTCACTAATTTGTAATGTAAATTAATTAATGAGTATATCTTCATGTATTTAAGTATACATATTGGTTTAATTTATCTCAATACAAAGTGTATCAACAGTTTCAAAGGGAAAATCAAAGTAACGTAGTTAAGTATAATTTCATGAAATTCATGTTTTTCCTATGTGAAACTTTCTTGCAAATATTGATAATGTGATTAGGAAGACCAATTCTGATAAAGTTCTGAAGAGTGCAATTTCTTCGATTGATCTTTGTGTGATTTCATTAATTAGGCTTTGTTATGGCTCGGAAAATGCCACAAAAGTTACGCCACTGACTGTTTTCTACGATGCAACAATTGCGGTTTTCAATATCTCGAGCGACTAGGTATTTATCAATCAAATACTCCGTCCATCTACATTTATTTGTCTATTATATCAAAAATAGATTTTTCCTTTATTTATTACTTTTAACATATAAATAAAAGACAATTATTTTTTCCATATATATTTTACCCATAACATTAATTAATTATTTTTCAACACTTAATACTAATTAAACATTAATTTATATGGGTTTCATGGTAAAATACTCATTTCAATTATTGTTAATTTCTTAAGGGACGTGCAAAGTCTGAAATGGACTAGTAAGAAAGGAGGGAATACCCTTTTTCCTTTCACTTTTGAATTAGTTACACACAATTGTGATTTCTGAATTTATTGCACATGTAGGTAGAGGATATTCTAAAGTTTGCAGATAGCTCAAAAATTATGAATGCTTTTTCGTCCAAAAAGCAGTTGTTTGTGAAAACATTAAGTGGTGGTAAATATTTTTCTTTTCCTTCTCTTTTGAGAATTTGATGAATGTTTTGTTAATCTTGATTTTCATCTTCAAATTATTTAATAAAATGAAGAATACTGTGTTGGTTTGTTGCATTTAGAATTGGCGAGGAGAAACTCCTTGATTAGATTCTTGGAGAAGCGAAAGGAGAGTTTGGTATTCATCTATTTTTTTTAAAAAAGAAAAAGTTAAAACCATATCTAAACATATTTCATACATTCAAATTTCCCTTTCTAACTTTTTTTTTAAAAAGAAATAACACATTTTCTTTTATGTTTGTACGTCCATTTAACCTTTCAAGTTTAGTTTACCATAAGTTTTATTTTAGAAAATAAAAAAGGTGAGTATTAATTATTTTTCTCCTAATTAATCTAACTTTAATAAATGATCAGAATAGTTTGAGAAGACAAAGAGTAATTTTAGGAGATATAAAAGATAACCTTTGCCAAACAGAATTTGAAGAAGGTGTATTGTTCTTTAAAGAGAGTACTTAAATAAATTACATTTCTGATTAGGAATTAACTTAGCAATTGACACTGCCATAGTAAACCTAGGTATCATATTTTTTCACAATCAAGTTTGTCTACCACCACACATTCTCCCTCTTGAAGAAGAACAAAAAAGAAAAGAAATAAAGGAGTTATCATCATCAGTGTATTAATGTGCTCTTTTTTTAGTACTCTAGAAGTCCTAAAAAATGAGATCGCTTGTCCTCATAACTTTTTATGGCAATAGCTCTCATATAGTTTGAGTAGAACAAAAATATCTTTCAGATCACTTATGTGTGAAAAAATAAATATCTCTTATTAAAAGAACATAAAATTTAAAAAAAGGAAACTGCAAAGGGCTAGAAGTATTTTTTTTAGCAAACATCACACGTACATTGGCACGATTAATGTTTTAGCTAATGAAAATATTCATCAACTGATTTTTGTGATGATTTGTTACTTAGGCTTTGTTGTGGCTCGGAAAATGGCATTAACATAGCCTCTGGTTATTTTCCACAATGAAATGATTGTAGTTTTTGATGTAGATACTGACAAGGTTTTTATGATCAATCAAATACTATTGATCCCTGATTTGTTTCCTTTCACTTTGAATAAGTTACACAATTGTAATTTCTGAATTATTTATCGTGTACATAGGCAGATGACATTCTAAAGTTT
Source organism: Capsicum rhomboideum (assembly GCA_031232105.1). Classification (NCBI taxonomy): domain Eukaryota; kingdom Viridiplantae; phylum Streptophyta; class Magnoliopsida; order Solanales; family Solanaceae; genus Capsicum; species Capsicum rhomboideum. The sequence goes on along the minus strand of CP124719.1, from coordinate 19,405,645 downwards.
GCAGAAAGGTCAAAAATTAGGAATGCATTTTCATCAAAAAAAAAAACAATTGTTTGTGAAAATATTAAATAGCAGTTAAACATTTTTCTTTTCCTTCTCCGTTTAAAATTAAATTTGATTAATGTCTTGATCATCTTCAAATAATTTTAGTAATGTGTTGGTTTCTGTTGCATGTAGATCTACCATTGGAGAAGCGAAAAGAGAGGTGAATTTGTTTTCCACTTACAATTTTTTTATTTTTTAAAGATAATTAAATGCATATCCAAACACAACTTCACATTTCCTAATACCCCTTTTACCATTTTTTTTGTCAAGTATTACATTTTTATGTCGGAATTCTTACTTAACCTTTCAAATTTAGTTTAACATAAGCTTCATTTTAGAAAATCACGAAGGTATTGATTATTTTTTCACTAAATTAATCTTAGCTTCAATAAATGATCAAATAGTTTGACAAGAAGACATGAAGGGTAATTTTAGGAGATATAAACGGTAACCTTTAACAAACATAATTTTTTGGTTGAAATCAATAATACTATTTATATAAAAACGACGTAGTTACATAAGGAGTAGTAACTGTCTCTGACTATTAGTAGTAGCATTCATTACAGAAACATTTCGAAAATTAATTAATTTGTTAGACAAAACATCAGAAACTACTTTGCTTGTCGTTATTCCTTGCAAAAGAGTACTTAATTAAATTACATTTTTGATTAGAAATTAATTTAGCAATTGATGCTGCTATAGTAAACCTAGGAATCATATATCTACACAACTAAGTTTGTCTATCGCCACACCTTCTCCTTCTGGAAGAAGAATAAAAAAGGAAAGAAATAAAAGAGTTATCACCATTGGTGTATTAATGTTCCTTTTTTTTAGTAACCCCTCTACAAGTTCGAGAAAATGAGATGTCTTGCCCATATACTATTTCTTTCTGGGCAATAGCTCTTTTACAATGTGAATAGAAGAAAAATATTCTTTTACAAATCTCTCGTGTGTAAGAAATGAAGATCTCTTATGTTTAAAAAGTGAAGATCTCTCTTAAAAAGAACACAAAAAAAAGTTTGTATTTACTCGGTTAATGCTTTAGATAATGAAAATACCCACTGATTGATCTTTGTGTTGATTTACTCAATTAGACTTTGCTATGGCTCGGGAAATGGCACAAATATTGCACCTCTGACTATTTTCTATGATGGAACAGTTGCAGTTTTCAATGTCTCCAGTGACAAGGTTTTTATAAATCTAATGCTATTGATCCTTGATTTGTTTTCTTTCATTGTTGAATTGGTAACACATAATGGTGATATTTGGATTATCTATTGTGAACGTAGGTGGAGGATATTCTAAAATTTGTAGAAGCTCCAAAACTAGGGATGCATTTTTTATCAAGAAAACAATTGTTGGTGGAAAAATTAAGTGGAGGTTAATTTTTTCTACCTTCTGCTTTGAAATTATTTTTTTTAAAAAAAATTATGTTCATCTTAAAATGATTTTAATAATGTGTTGATTTTTGTTGCATGTAGATCTACCATTGGCGAGGAGAAAGTCTTTGATAAGATTCTTGGACAAGCAAAAAGAAAGGTGAATTCTTTTTTTCACTCACGAATTTTTTATTTTTTAAAGTTATTTAAATGCATATTCAAATACAATTTCATATTTTCTAATACCCCTTTCTAACTTGTTTTGTAAAATATTACAATTTTAATGTCAGAACACCTATTTAACTTCTCAAATTCAGATATAGATGATGCATTGTTAGCAATAGTCTGCGGGATGGAGATGTAAATTTCCCCCAATCCCATTTAGTCCTATCATAGTGGTCAAAGATTTTCAAGGCTGCTTCTTCGATCTTCAAGGGATCTTGAATAATGGATCTCAAAGGAAGTGTATCAGGTACCCACCACAAATTTTAGACATTTATTATTGTGCCAGATCCAGGGGCCGTATCAACACCCTTAGAGCAGTCGTAACCTTCTTTTATGATTTTTTCAATATAAAAGAATGGACGGAAGATGAATTATTAGTATTATATTTATGAATTAGGGCTTTAGCCCATAGGGTCTTGTAGTTTGTTAGAAGTGTCCATGCGAGGGTGGTACGGAGAGAATGTTAGAACATTTATGGACTTGCATATATCGAGTGTAAAGAATAATTGTATTTTAATTGCTATCATTAAAAGACTGACCCAAATTAATGTGATTTGCTAAAGTTCAAAATCAATGGGTCTAAAAGACACCTCATAAAGTATGAGGTCATGTGTATAGATACTCGTATGTAATTTCTAGTTTAATGATGGACTAAATTAGAATTACATAAACATGTGCATTTCTAAATATAGGGTTATTGTCCCGAAATATGACGTAGGATTTTCATTCTAGCATCCTATTGTTGGAAAGGAAAGAATGACTTAGGTCTTGATTGGAAGACTAATAACCACAAGACAGAGAATCGCTATGGCGTTCATATAGATTCAAGTACACTTCCGCATCTAATATAACATTCTTGATGATTAGACATGATAGGTCTTGGAAAAGGACGATAACTCCATCTCTAAAGTTTGGTCCTAACAATTGGTATGATCCTAACAATAACATGGCACTGATACCAATTGTTAGGATAAAATTTTAGAGACGAAAATCATCTTTTTTTTCAAGAACTACCATGTCAAATCATCAATAATGTAATACTAGATGTGGAAGCATACTTCAATCCATCAGCTTCATAGCAATTCTCCATCTTGTGGTTATTGGCCTTTCTAATCAAGATGTAAGTCTTTCTTTCCTTTCCAATGATGGGATGCTTGAAAGAAAATCCTATGTTGAATTTAGGGACCATAACCCTTTATTTATAAATGCACAAGTTTATTCAATTCTAATTTAGCTCTTCATTAAACTAGAAATTACATGCGCATATCTACACATAAGAACCCATACTAATAATGATAGCAATAAACTTATAATTGTTCTTAATACTAATAGATATATAGTTAGATAGATAGATAGATAGATTGAGTGATTGATATAGATATAGATATATGTATATATAGTATAAAGAATAATTGTATGTTGATTGCTATAACTAAAAGGAGGACCCAAATTAAACTGATCTACTAAAGATTAAAGTTAATGGGTTCAAAAGAAATCTAAATAAAAATGGGGGTCATATGTGTAGATCCCCATATGTAATTTCTAGTGTATTGATGGACTAAATTAGAATTACATAAACTTGTGCTTTTATAAATATAGGGTTATGGTCCCTAAATCAGATGTAGAGTTTTCTGTTTAGCATCTTATCGTTGGAAAGGACATATTGCTTACGTCTTGAATTGGAAGACCAATAACCACAAGAATGGGAATCACTATGGTGTTCATGGTTTTAGATGCACTTCCACATTTAGTATTTTATCTTGATGATTTGACATGAAAGTTCTTAGGAAAAGACGATGGTCACCATCTCTAAAGTTTGGTCCTAACAATAACATGGCACTGATACCAATTGCTAGGACCAAACTTTAGAGATAAAGACCGTAATCTTTTCTCAAGAACTATCATGTCAAATCATCAAGAATGCAATACTAGATGCGGAAGCGTACCTTAATCCATGAGCGTCATAGCGATTCTCCATTTTTATGGTTATTAGTCTTCCAAATCAAGATGTAAGTAGTACTGTCCTTTCCAGTGATGGAATATTAGAAAGAAAACACTACGTATGATATGGGGACCATAACCCTATGTTTATTAATGGACAAGTTTGTGTAATTCTAATTCAGACTATCATTAAACTAGAAATTACATCTAGGTATCTAATAATAAGAACCCATACTTATCGTCACGACCCGATTTCTCAAGTCATGATGGAACCTACCATAACCCACCAGTAGGTAAGCCAACCCATAGTCTAGAACAGCTAGCAACAGACTAATAGGAAAACCGAAAGCAAAACTAAGCAAAGAGAAAGAAGACAAGAAGGAGGTAAATACATCCCCAAAACCTGGTGGAGTCAGTACAAGAGCTTCCAACACAACAAGAGTATAAGGCATAATACAGAGTAAATATATATACAAAGCCGTCTCTGAAATACAAAAATAAAGATCAGTCTAACAATAAGAGGGAGAGTAGGAACAACTCGAAACATCAGGAGCTCACCCCGAATCTCCGATCCATGGCTGCTCCGCATGAGAAACACATCAACAACGAAGACTCGTACTATGATCTGCAGGCTGTAGAAGTGTAGTATGAGTACCAAACACGTGGTACTCAATAGGCATCGACCGACTGAGTTTCAAAGATAATGTAAGTATAAATAACATGTAAAGCAGAAAAATAAGCTACAAGCAACTATTTAAGAGATGAACATAACTAATAGAAAAGTAAGGTAAATTATCTAATACTACCAATAATCAGGGATGAAGCACAATACCATAAGTAATTAGCCAATATATGGTAGTATAGTAAAGAAAGAGATATACCATATACAATAATAGTATAAAGAAAGGAAATAATATACAAAAAATATCCAAAGAAACAGATATATATAATATCACGCTATCCGGGTAACCAAATATAAAGGTACAACCCTTAGGGCTCTAATCTAACATCATCGGAATCATAAGTAATAAGGGATCTAACACTAGCATAGTTAGGGTCTCTAGTAGAAGTATACATAATTATAAGGTGATCTACCAACGAGAAGTCTTACCATAATAATGAGAGAAGGGATTAGATACGTATCGATAATCATGGGTACCAGTCCATAAAAAGCCTTCCACTAATCATACCATAACAACTAACAATAATGTAACTGACTATCCCAGACAATCAATAACTCCAACCGTGCTCTCATAACCTCGGAGAGGCACAAGCAAACACTTACCAAACAACAATCATAACCTGTACCTATATATCCCCCTATAAGACCTATAGATACAGGCGCCAAGCAATTATACTGGTGATAGACAATGCATATGAATGAATGAAAGCCATGAAAAGATCCAGGTGATGCAAGATAAAATAGTACCATCAACCAATCCAGTTCCATAACGTACCAAGTGTATACACCTCATCTATCTCAGTAGCTCGCAAAGGCAGGACCTACAGTGACCATCCTTCTCCGATATTATGGCTTATCAGACAAAGGGGCTCATAAGGGACTTGGGATAACCGTATACACTGACGGTGCCAAACCAGGACTTCCAAGATCCATCATAACAAATCTACTCTGTTCAGTACTGGAGATATATATAAAGTATAATATGTGCTCGGACTTGAACCGAGGCTAAATAAGTATAACTCTGAAAATTCATTGCATGAGATCAAATTCGAGACCAAAATTGTATAATCAAGTAGAAAGGGTCAAAATCTCCCACGATCAAAGTGAATAAATAATGGTAAAAAGATTGGATCAATAATGGATCGGAATCAGTATCCGTCTAATTTCCAAAGTAATATGTTTATTTTAAAAGATCATAAGTCATTGATAAAGGTGACATGATTTTCGTTTAAAGAATCAGTTTTAAAAGTGAAAAAGTGGGAATAAATTCCTTTTTAGAAAACAGTAGTAAAACCAATGTTTTAGTTGGAATCGTGCCACTAATAAGCATAAATACACCTAGATGTATGCATGACATCCCCAATATCTAAAAAATACAATCGTAAGCGTCTAAGAGTCTCTAAACTATAACTATGTCCTTTCAAAGAATAAAGTACTAACCTAGTGTTGAACTGGTATCATAACCACGGCCTCAGGCCCAACAATATATATAACCAACAATACACCAGCACCATAAATTGGGAGACCAAGGTAAACAAGAGAATAAAGCTACTAGTAGGGTTTAATTGGGAAAATATCATCCAATTCACTAAGTAATATTGTAAGTTTTATATAAGGGATCCTTCAGGTTAATCTATGGTTAAACAAGTCCATAGTTCAGTGCAATAGGATTCTACAGCCATGACGGGTATTCTAGTCTAAGGCTCGAGTTACATTTCTATTCTAAATCCCATAAATAGTTTAAGTCATGATATTACTAGGTATAAACCTATCCTAAAATCCCTACCTAGCATGCAATCTATACAATACACAACCTCATAGAGAGAAGTAGACCGTAGCCTATCTCGAAGTCGAACCACAATCTTGAACCGTCCACAAATCGCTCACCTTTGTCCCAGCATCTCAAAAATGATGCCGCACTATCAAAATTATAATCTATAGATTAATACGAGTAAAAAAAGACCCACAATGAAATATAAAACCTAGGCCTAAAATCAGGTCAAAAATAGGTCCGTGGAGCCTGCAAATGAAATGCCAAAATCGAATCTGCCAAGAGGTCACTAGAAGGACAAGGAAGTGTGCTAGAAAGTTGAGCACAAATGGAGCATAAATCGAGGCCAAAATCAGCCCCACAAGTTAAAGAATCTTAATACCTAATTTCTAGGAATTTACAAGGAAAAGAATGGAATTTGGCGGGGATAAATAATGGAAAATGGTCAAGAGGTGCAGAATTTGCTTACATTTTCCTCAATGGATGATTTTCCACAATTTCCCATGCCCCATACTCCAATAATGGTGAAAGATAGGCTAAGAAATGAAGAGAAAATGGGGGAGATAGAATATATACTGCCAGAGGTTTGTCTTTCGAGAACGTGATGGCAAGGATCACAAACGCGATGAAGAGAAGGAATTGGGTTGGCTCGACCCTTCATCGCAAACGTGAGAGGGAAGGGTCGCAATCTCAAAGATCAAGAACTTGACCCTTCACGAACGCGACTTGAGCCTCGCAAACACGAAAAACAAAAGTTGGCTGCACCAGATGCTGGAAAATCTACCCAATTTTCCAAAAGGAGTTCAGAAGACTTGTGTCACGCCCCGAATCCCATCGAGACATGATTGGCACCCGTAGCCGATAAGGCCCGAGAGAACCAACCTTTGCCTATGCTCAATCATATTCATAACCACCATTGCATAATATTATGACATACGAATAAAGGAGAACAAGGGACATATTTAGGCATACATATGAAACTTGGCCGTTGAGGCCATCCAGTCAAAACAACATGTGTCTTTTACACTATTACACCCACATCGGTCTACAAAAGCCTCTAATAAGAGCATTGACCAAAATGAACCATAAGTCGGGACAAGTCCCCGCTTTACACATTATGTACAATACCAAAACATATATACACTCTGAATCGGAGAAGCCCTGAATGAGCTGGAGCTCACCAAAGAGCCGCTAACACTGGCAATCTACTGAGGAGGCCTACTGGGACCTGCGCCTGCAGCAAGTAAGGTAAATTCCCCGAGAGGGGTCAGTACGAAATAAGTACTGAGTATGCAAGGCTCAGATGAAACTTTGTAACACATGAACATACTAATGAACTCAATACAAATGAATAGACAATGTGAGTAAGTCACTATGTTGCATTTTGGGAACCATGTGGATTGCTTTCATTACTTTTGTCACTTTCTTTACAATCAATACTCACTTGTTATCACATATGTCACAATGTACCCGGGCCCCGACTGATCAGTGGGTCTTTCATATCATCATATAGGGATCGAGTCGAGCTAGGCTTATGCCCCTAGACTTGCCACCCTTGGGATCGAGTCGAGCTAGGCTTACGCCCCTAGACTTGCCACCCATAAATCCATATCTTGGGATCGAGTCGAGCTAGGCTTACGCCCCTAGACTTGCCACCCGTACTTGATCATTGACCACATTTGCATTACTTTGATCATTACTTTGAGATTGATACTTTGATAATCATAACATCACTTTGGAACTTTGGAACACAACATTGTTGGAAACTTTGAATCATTGACCAATAAGTGAAGAACATGTGAACAAATATCAATGAGAAATATAACATCACTAGCACCATGATACTATTGGAACCATTGGACAATAATCCATGAACAAGAGACACAAGTATAGGCACTATTGGAATATTGGAATATAACCTTATTTGAACTTTCGGAACATTAACCATGAATATGCGTAATGAGATTCACAATTGATCAATGAGTAGGAAATATATGACAATGACCATAGATAATTGCATATGGATTACCTTAGTATATTTCGGAATAGAACTAGAGAAATGTCAATGTGAACACTATTGGCCGTAGAAAGATACGGACAAAGTAACCTTACATACCTTGGATTCGCAATACGAATCTACAACCTTAGATGCGTAGACAATAATCCCACTCCTTCTTTATGTGTCTACAAATACATAACGAAATTCACATTAACCACCAATTACTTTACAAATGCATACCATGTCAATGAATGACATGTTTGGCTTTAAACATGTCATTTCCCCTTGACAAAACCATTGATCATACTATTATTCCAAAAATTTCATAATATTCCCAACATTGACCAATACATGGAAATCAATACATTTCACCACAATACTTCTCCTTTACACTTTCTTATCCATAACACATCACAAATAATCCATCAAAGCACCTTAATTCAATTCATAACACATATCGGCCAAAATCCCATAATTTCCACTTTTAGACAAGAACAAATTTAATGCCAAAAATAACACCATACATGTTCATATTTTGTCCATACCATGCTTTTTCATCAAAGGCACAAGGCCTAATTCAAGTTCAAATTACCAAGATGACACATCTTTCACCAAAGGCAAAATACACTATTCACCACCTTGCCAACACATCTAGCATAATATACATAATCTTCCATGCATATAATATGTTAATCCATGAGAATAAACACTTACCAAAGCTTGGAATATGTTGATCTTGTCCAAAGATGCCTTAGGGTTTATTTGCTTTAGGGTTTGGAAATGAAAGAAATATTTGTAAAATATCCAAAAGTGATGAGAGACTTTGGGGAATAAAAATCTGATGTTGGGGGCTTTATATAGACCCAAGGTCATCCTTATACCCATGTGGCATTAAGGGATATGTTCACTTGGTCAATTATTGTAAGAATGGATCATGTTTGCCTTTGGGCCCATGTAGTTTCTTCCATTTTTGGGCCTCAAATTGGGCCCAATAACACATATACATGAACTTCCATGTATTATTCACCATATATCTCATGTTTACGTAATTCCATCATGTCACGACAATATTCTTTTAAACAATTCTCATTCGTCTTGTCGATCGCAAAAATTGGAATTCTAGTCGCCCTTGGCTTCATTGAACATTTTGGATCACTATTCACATTTCATGATTTGATCATGTAGGAGTATGTAGGAGTATATTGAAGTGTTTGTAGCTTTAACAATGCTCAATTAACTCCAAAGAACCAAAAGAAACCATCGAGAAATCGTCGTAGAATTGCGTTACGAAACAACGCCGGAAAGGCTAAACTTTTGTTCCTTGCGCCACACCCCTGAAACAGGGTAGTGGCGCAAGAATGCAGCCTTCTCTGAAGTTTTGGGCTGCAGGTGGCTTGCGCCACACCCCTGAAACAGGGTAGTGCGCAAGTTTCAGCCTTTTGCTGAAATTTCCGGCCACTTATCCAACATTTACGTATCGTCCAATCCCTTATCAAAACACTATAAAATACTTACTTAGTGATCTTAACCATCAAGTAAACATGACTTAAAGTCACCAAATGAGGTTATAATATGTACGAGTTCTTACCTAAATGCTCCACGAAATCACAACATACCTCCTACGAAGATCTAATCGCACATGTGAAGTCCGATATCAAATGTTTCACCAATGACACTCTAAAACACATATGCATGGCATCTCAACACCTATGTCGATATGATCCCAAGGTATCAAGTGAGGTTATAAAAGTACGGGGTGTTACAACTTGGGACCCAGAAAATGGGTCCCTCTATCCTAAAATCCACATTTTGAAGCTAACCGCTGTTGGAATTCTCATCCGAGGCTGTTTACTAGGAGTTTTGGTCCAAGACCAATCTTTCAACTTCAAAAGTTCCAAAACAGGAAAAAAGGCATAAAATCCAAATGAACTGCCCAAAAATTGAACCGATGGTTCCGAGAAGTCTTAAATGACCTGTAGCCATAAGGGGGAGGCATGAAACACCAAAAATGCATAAAAACTGAGAAAATGACCTAGAGGGTCATTACACTTTTAATGATAGAAATCAACTTACAATCGTCCTTAATACACTACATATGTATATAAATATATCTATGCAAGTCAATTAAAATTCTAACAATAGATTCAGAAATTGTTAGAGCAATTATGGACAAACATGTATATTTTATTAAGAATAATTGTATGTCGATTACTATCATTAAAAGGCAGACCCAATTTAAAATGATCTGCTAAAGATTAAAGTAATGGGTCTAAAGATTCCTAAATAAGTATGGGGTCATATGTGCAGATCTCTATATATAATTTCCAGTGTAATAATAGGCTAAATTATAAATACATAAATTTGTGCTTAATATAGGGTTATGGTCCCTACATAAGACGTAGAGTTTTCTGCTTAGCATCCCATCATTGCAAAAGACAGAAAGCTTGCGTCTTTATTTGGATGACCAATAACCACAAGATGGGGAATCACTATGGCGTTCATGGTTTGAGTTGCACTTCCGCATATACTATTATATTCTTGATGATTTGACATGATTGTTCTTGGGAAAGGACGATGGTCATCATCTCTAAAGTTTGGCCCTAACAATAAAATATCACTATTTCTAATTGTTAGAACCAAATTTTAGAGATAAAGACCGTATTCTTTTCCTAAGAATTATCATGTCAAATCATCAAGAATGTAATACTAGATGTGGAAGTGTACCTCACTCCATGAGCGTCATAGTGATTCTCCTTCTTATGGTTATTGGTCTTTCAAATCAAGGCGTAAGTCGCTCTGTCCTTTCCAATAATGAGATGCTAGAAAGAAAACTCTTCTGATTTGGGGACCATAAATCTATATTATTAATGCACAATTTTATGTAATTTTATTTTAGCCTATCATTAAATTAAAAATTACATACTGGTATATAAACATAAGAACCAATACTTATAATGATCGCAATCAACTTACAACTGTCCTTAATACACTATATATGCAAGTATATAAAGTTCTAACAATGGATTCAGAAATTGTTAGAACTATTATGGACTAGCCTATATATTTTATTAACAATAATTGTATATTGATTGCTATCATTAAAAGGCCAACCCAATTTAAAGTGATCAGCCAAATATTAAAGTTAATGGGTCTAAAAGGCACCTAAATAAGTACGGGGTCATAATTGTAGATCTTCATAAGAAATTTCTAGTGTAATGCTGAGCTAAATTATAATTATATAAACTTCTGCTTTAATAAATATAGGGTTATGGTCTCCAAATCAGACATTGAGTTTCCTGCTTAATATCCTATCGTTGGAAAGAAAAGAAAGCTTACATCTTGATTTGGAAGACCAATAACCACAAGATGGGGAATCACTATGGAATTCATAATTTCAGGTACACTTCCGCATTTAGTTTTATATTTTTGATGATTTGACTTGATAGTTCTTGAGAAAGGACGATGACCACCATCTCTAAATTTTGGTCCTTATACTAACATGGCATTAATACTAATTGTTAGGACCAAACTTTAGAGATGAAGATCGTAATCTTTTCCCAAGAATTATCATATCAAATAATCAAGAATGTTATACTAGATGCTGAAGCGTACATTAATCCATGAGCATCATAGTGATTCTCCTTCTTGTGGTTATTGCTCTTCCGAATCATGATGTAAGTCTTTCCGTTCCTTCCAACGATGGAATACTAGAAAGAAAACCTATGTGATTTGGGACCTTCACCCGATATTTATGAATACACAAGTTTATGTAATTCTAATTCAGCCTATCATTAAACTAGAAATTACATCCTGGAATCTAAACATAAGAGCCTTTACTTATAATGATAGCATCAACTTACAATTGTTCTTAATACAAGATATATATATATACAAGATATTAAAAGCTTAAATTTAATAGGTTTAAGATACACCTCACAAAGTATAGGCTTTTATGTGTATATACCCAGATGTAATTTCATGTTTAATAATGGGCTAAATTAGAATTATAGAAACATGGGCATTTATAAATGTACGGTTATGGTCCTTGAATCAGACATAGGGTTTTCTTTCTAGCATCCCTTTGTTGGAAAGAAAAGAATGACTTACGTCTTGATTTGGAAGACCGAAAACTACAAGACATAGAATCTCTATGGCGCTCATGGATTTAGATACACTTTCACATCTAGTATTATATTTTTTATGATTTGACATGATGAGTCTGGAGAATGGACGATGTTCTCCATCTCTAAAGTTTTGTCCTAATTAGTCTTTTCCCAAGAATTATCTTGTCAAATCATCAGGAATGTAATACTAGATGTAGAAGTGTACACAATTCTCCATCTTGTGGTGATTGGTTTTACGAATCAAGACGTAAGCCATTCATTCCTTTCCAACAATGGGATTCTAGAAAGAAACCCCACGTCTGATTTGGGGACCACAAACCAATATTTATAAATGCACAAGTTTATGAAATTCTAATTCTATTTTAGCCTATCATTAAACTTTAAATTACATCCGGGTATATACACATAAGACCCCATACTTAATGAGGTGTCATTTAGACCCATTAACTTTAACCTTTAGCATATAACTTTAATTAAAGTCAGCCTTTTAGTGATAGTAGCAATCAATTTATAATTGTTCTTAGTACAATCTATATATATAAGATAATACTCAACCCAGTGATGTGGCGCAACCACAGGTGAGGAATCTATCTTTAGATAAATTAGAGAATTAATTGTTTAAATAATGGCACAAACTAATATCCTCATAAACCCCTTCACATAAAACGTCGCTTCCTCCAAACAGCCACTATAAACTTTCCAACGAACACGCCACCATTTTTCGTGTACTCTATATCAAAATAGAATCAACACTCTCATCATAATTGCTAATCATAAACTCCCAAAGTCATTCATACTGCCTTCCAAAATTATACACCGCCCAGGTATGATAGTTTTTTAGATCTCTATTTCCACGCCATGAATTGGTATTTTCTCCTTATCCACTACTGAATGTTAAAATAAAGAGCACATTTTATGAATTGGTTGAGATTTCACAATGTGGTATGCTTTGTTCTTTCCAACTCTTTATGCAATTATCAATTCACTGGTTTTGGATTCTCAAGTACTTCCAACTACTTCCGCCCCAGTAATTGCGACTACTTTCCATACTAAGGTTACTTTTGGTTTACTTATACTTTGCCTCCCAAATATTGTGGTAAAAAACAAAACAAAAAAACCAGGGTGTGCATCAAACTTTTCAGCTTTGTGGTTTATGTTCTGTCTAAATCTTTTCCAAGTTCTTATGTTACGCTTCTTATCATACTGCACAATACACTTTCACACCCTTCTTTGAGCGGATTAAAATCTCACCAATATTTCAAACTATTCCTACCGTCCCTCAAAATCCCTCCAGTCCACCAAAGTTTCTTGCAAAAAAACTCTTCCTACAATACTTCAAGATTTTCACCAACATTTTACCTCCACTCCAAACTTTTCCTTTCAAATTGGTAATTAGTAATTAAAAATTTATCATTTACTCTCTTCATAAATGTCCATTTTGAAATCAAAGATCTAACCTGTGAACACAAATGTTTGTGCAATTAATCAACATAAAGAAATTATTTGTTAGATACAGAATTGAAAAACTTTGGCTCCAAGTTAAATGTAATTCTTTCTTTAAAATAAAATGAGCAAATACAACCTGCATGCTCCACCATGAAAGTTTTCAGACAAAAAATAACTTTTAACTATCACAATTTCCATGTACTCTATGTGACTCTAATCCTTATATGAAACTTTTCTCTGTTGTAGAAGTCCCTATAAGAGCAAGAGTAGAGTATGAAAGCTTAATATGTTTATTGATATAATATTGCGTTTAAATACAAGAATGGACTAACCAATTGCCTAAAATAACTCCTATGGAAGAGGAGAGCTAAACTAGTTGAGGAGATACAGCTGAAGAATATGTCAAAAACTAATTAACATGTGTGCTCTAATACGTGTGCTCTTGATAAAGTAATTACAGTAATTAACATGTGCTTTAATACGCCCCCCTCAAGATAGGTAGTGTGTAGCAACGCCTAGCTTGAATAGGTGTTTATCAAAGGCAAGCTTCAGTAGAGCTTTAGTAAGAGTATCTGTGAGTTGATCTGCAATATGAATATTAACAATGTGAACATGATTCTACTGGACATGTATGCAAACAAAGTGAAAGTATACAGCAATGTGCTTCACGCGGCTATGAAAAACTGGATTTGTGCACAAATAATTTGCACCAACATTGTCACAATAAATGGTTGGTGCTTGGGGAAATGAAACATGTAGTTCTTTTAGCAGATTTGTCACCCATTTTGTTTAAGCCAGTGCACTTGTAATGGCACGATACTATGCTTTGATTGATAAGCGAGCAGTTGTTCTTTGTTTCCTGGAGGACCAGCTTATAGGATTTTTGCCCAAAAAACAATATGTAACTAGTAGTGGAAGCTCGATCAGTCACATCTCTAGCCCAATCCACGTTAGAGTACATGTGTAGCTTGAAAGAATATGAAGAGCAAACTGAGGCGTTTCTTGGAGATACCTAAGTACTCATTTGAGTGCTTTCCAATGCACTTCAGATGGAGAGTGCATAAATTGAGACAATTTATTCACAGAGAAGCTAATGTCTGGACGAATAAAAGACATGTACTGTAGTTTTCCAAGAACTCTCCTGCACTGAGTGGCATCAGTTGGTTCTGCTCCATCATGTAGTTGAGGTACTTCACGTGGTAGTCATTGGGGTTTTTCTGAATTTCTATAACAACCCTTTTTGTTGTTATGTATAAGCCTCTTGTTTAAAAATTCGGGCTAAGATTCTTCTCGGTTTTGAAGTTATAGATTTCAGGCTAGGCTAGTTTTGGACGAAATCTTAATGAGGTACGGTCTAGGAAAAATCCGAGAATGAATTGGGAGAGTATGATAGTGTTTGACATAATTTTCAGTTAGCTAAGACGATAAGGAATTCGTAGGATTTTACGAAACTGAATTTGGGTAAGTAGAGCTCCTAGAATTAATCTTAGCGTAAAGGGATTGTTTGGGATGTCTTCGATTTATGATGTATTGTGAAAAAGGGAATTTTTGGAGGAAATTGGACATTCTATCCCATCCACATCGCTATAGCGACATGCCTAAAAGCGGAGAAAGTCCCGCTATAGCGATCGATCACTGCGGTCTGTTGTTTTATTCCAAAAACCCGCCAAAATGGTTTATTTTTTTAAAATATAATTTTGGGCAAATGAGGGGCTATTTTGAGAGAAAATCATCAGTTTCCATCACTTTTCTCCGTTAAGGTAAGGAATTCATCCCTGTTACCTAGTAAATTGATAATCTAGCCTTAAAATTGCTAGTTTACGTAGTTGGGGAGGGTTAAGGGCTGGTTTTAGTTGATTTACTGATGGAAGGGAGTAATTTAAGTATAAAATTATTGAGTTTTGGTTAATGATCGTTAAATTACCCTTGCATGTTGTTAATTCCCTAATTTATCCATGAAATTAGTAGTTTTAGGTGAATTATGGTAGAAAATTTCTAGAACATGGAGGGAATAATCATGAACTTGGCCATAGGGGTTGGGAATAAGTTATAATCCCCAATAGGGTAGGTAATTGCATTGATTATGTGTTTTGTCTTTATATCTAGACCAAAAACAAGCAGAGATTGCACAGAAAGGCAAGTCTCAGGCTTAGTTGAGTTGTGCAAACTTGGTTTGAGGTAGGTGATGGTTACATATTTTAATCCAATTTGTGTTATATGGGAATGTTAACTATTTCTTAGTATTGCTTATCAGTGCATGTTTATTAGTGTGGTCACTTTCAAATGAACTTTTATGTAAAACTTGTGTATATTACAAGTGTTGGTTGATATCTTTGTTGGTATGATTTTATTATAATCTATTATTGATTATGGAATGTTTCTATAATAGGACATTCTCACAGTTTAATGATGAAATAATGTTGGCAGGCACTTGTGTCTGGGATTAGGTACATAGATAGAACTTATCCCCTGCTGTTCATGACTAAAGGGTGGTTATGATACCCTTAACGTGTATGTACAAGGTACAGGTGAGTTTGATGGTTCCATGAGTGAACCGGGTATTATATTTATATGTTGTGGTATTTGCTTGACTTGCCTTGACTTGACTGGACATGACTTGTCTTTATCGATTGCGTACTTGTAGATGTATTTGACTTATTTCTAGGAATCCTAAAATGCTTTAAATGTTACATGTTGCATTAAGTTGTAGTTAGGACAAGCATGTATTAACTTGTTGTGCTATGTTGTGGTTGAGTGTTCATATTTTCATCTTGGATTTTCCAAATAACCCTATTAGTACACTGTTGTTTTTTTGTGTGCTAATACTATACCTGCTCTTACTTTAGTTGAGGGCAGCGCATACTCCAGCGGCTCCTACGAGACCTCACTTGTGATTCTAGCATTGGACTCCGGATTCAAGGGTGAACAACATATTTCGGGCTACTATGAATCCTTCTTGAATGATATAGTCCTTTGTTCTGGACTCATGTTTTTCCTTTTAGTTTTTGGGGTTGCATCCCTATCTTGACATTCTTTAGTAGTTTTGGTACATCGAATTTAGGGTCTTAGGGATGATTATTTTATTAGGTGTATGTTCCACAATTCAACTATTTGTTTTAGACCTTGAATTTCTTTTCAGATTCTTAATGTATTAGTTACTTTTATTTTCTTAAGTGTTAGTTAATGCTTCCGGGGTTATTGGTTCTCCCGCCGGATATTGGGTTAGGTGTCACTCACGTGTATTTGGGTAATGACAATTACAGTCCTTCATGTTTTCTTCAGAGAAAATTTCATTGATATAGTTGGACTGTGATAAAGTGATTCTTTTGGTAGTTTAGAGCACCTCAACTCCAAGAAAGAAGTTTAGATTCCCAAGATCCTCAATAGAAAAAGATCTAGCAAGACAAGCTATAGCTTAATTTACCTCTGAGTTGTGGTTCCCTGTGATGATGATATCGTCCACATAAACCATTGTGTACAAAATGTTGTTCAACACTTTGCGAATGAAAAATACGGCATCTGATTCTGACTTGACAAATCTCAAATAAAAAAGAAATGTCTTAAGTTCATTGTACCATGCCAGAGGGGCTTGTTTGAGTCCATATAGTGCTTTACTTAGACGACATATGTGGGAGGGGAGCTGGTCGTCTGCAAAACCCGGAGGCTGGACCATGTAGACTTTTCCTTCTAGACGAACCTACAACAATATGTTATTGACATCAAGCTGGGTAGGGGCCGATTCTGCTAGACAACAATCGAGAGCACCAAGCGCACAGTAGTCGACTTAACAACCCGACTAATACATAGATGCTTGAATGTCCTTATTGCGTTAAGGGAACTTGTATAGTCCTAATGTCTTAATGGTCATGATTGATGCTTTCCAGAGTTTAGAAGATGAGATAGTGAGTAAAAAAGTATTGAGGTTAGCTGGTTTACAGTGTTAACATTGCTTGCCACTTTGTCGTGGTCAATGTTTTCCAAAGTAAAGGGTAATATGAAATCCTGAGTTTGGGGTACGATTGAAGGGAAAGTGTGTATTATGTGAGGACTAAGGTCACTGAATAAATGAATTAGATGGTTGATGTATCGATAGACGGGATTGAACCGTGTTGCATTGTGGATTGATACTTGTGATTATCTTTTGCATGAATTATGATTTATTGATCTCTTGAACACATTCATATACATTGTGATAAGATGTTGAGATGATGGGTCGGGTACTACACCGGTAGAATATGATATGTTATGATAATGGATCGGATATCATACCTGTACAATATAATGTCTTATGATAATGGGTTAGGTACCATGCCGGTATGTTGTGGTGATGAGATGAGGAGGGATAAGGAGAGAAGATGCGCACATCTTGCATGCATGTATTCATTCATATGTTCAAGTATGATTTTATTTTATATATGTTCTATATGTGTTGTCTTGTTGTGGTGAATGATGGAAGAGGGCTACGACTATAAATGGGGTCCCTTGTGCGGACTGAGTTAGAGGTAAGATTTTATGGTAAAGTCTTGCGATTGCGAGTACCGAGAGGACTTGATTAATTATAGCTTAAGGAATTATAAGCTCCATGAAGATGGGCCGGTGTGAGAGAAAAGGGGTACCAGTTGGAGTAGGTAGTCAAAGGACAAGATATACAAAAATGCTAAGTCAAATGATAAAGATATACAAAATGTTAAGTCAAAGGACAAAGATATACAAAATGTAAGTCAAAGGACAAAGATATACAAAAATGTTAAATGGAAGGTAGGTCACAAAGATGCTAAGTACAGGTCACCGAGATCCTAAGTATAGGTCACAGAGATGCTAAGTGCAGGTCACCAAGATGCTAAGTATAGGTCACAAATATTCTATGTGTCGGTCACATCAATGCTAAATGCGGGTTGATAAGAGTTGATAATTTGGGGATTCGAAATCGGAACTTACTTGATGTTGTGATTCTCCCTATTTATTATTGATGTTATTTGTTCTAACCCTGGTCGGCTGATGACGCTTACCAGTACATGTGGTTGTACTGATGCTACACTTACTATATCTCTAATCAGTGGTATATATAGCCATGGTGCAGGTCAGTTGGAGTTTCTATAGCAGCGATACCGATCATTCAGCAGCAGCTCCTACCATTTCTATCCTGCATGGATGTTGCGTCATGGATGTCCCTACTTCTTATTTAGTGTTCTTGTACTGATTTAGACTAGGTTTTGGGGAGTCACTTGTAGTTATTTTCCGCATTTACTTTTCATATTTGATATATTAAAACAAGTTTTAGAAAGAATTTAATGAATAATAGTATTTCAACCTGATTAGACATTCAGATGGTGGATATGAAATTAACTAAGTGTTTATCGTATTAACACATTTGGTTGAATCATGAGATTATTAGGGTTTTTCTATCTAGGGTAGGTGTAGGTAGGTGCCCGGCACGACCCGAGGGGCTGGGTCGTGACATTGATAAAGTAATTACAGTAACTAGCATGTGGCTTTCCAAGGTTAGACTTTTGAAGTATTCCTTCTCGCTATCTATTGAATTCTGCAGTGAATCATTACACTTTTCTTCAAGTCGTTCAAAATTCTTTCTCACTCTTAAATTCTTCATTGCTGCACCCAAATCCCTCTGGACCTCCTAGAAATTAATATTATTCTTTGCACAATTCGAAATCCCTCTTACCTTTGCATTTCTTCTTTATGGCGCACAAAACCCCTACAAGCTGCCCAAGTATGTCACTTTTCGATACTCAACCACTTATTTTAACTTATTACGCATCCTTTTTTCCATGTAGAATTCCTCCGACTTTTTACTTTTAAGTTACCGGTCCATCCTCAAATGTCTTTCTTAAAACTAACTACTCGTACTTCCTTATAGATTTTAATTTGACTTTTAAGAGTTGCCTTTTGTGTTTTCCAGAATAACAATTTTTAAATCTGTATTTTGGTGGCTTTAAAACTATGACCATATTGATAATTATATTCTCCACCCTGATACATTTATATTTTTAAACATATTACACATTTAGGTACACTTTGAATAGTTACAACTCCTATTTAGTTCGCTAAAAGGCTTCCTTCGGTTCTACTTAAAAAAAAATCCAGTAACTTAAACCTCTTACAATGGTCAGTCGCCAAATGTTGCATTAAACTAGCTATTTTACTAGAACGCTTGTACGCTTGTACATTCAAAATTCACCTTTTCTCTTAACATGCAGGAATCCTCGGATGGATAAGCATAATCTACCTCTTAGTACAAAGAATACCCCCATACCATCCAGGTATGCTACTTTTACATTCACAACCATTTAGCTTATTGTTTTCCCTACACAACCTTAACAGAATGCCTTGAAGGACAACCTCTTGTGGCTAAACAATTCGCCATTTAAAACCTGCTTTGTTTCCACCTTGATATGTTTACACTTTAGACTGTTTTGCGATGCCGAGCCTACTTTAAATAATAACAACTACTGTTTTGTTAGATAAAATGCTTCGCTAGCTCTAATTAAATGTATGCTTAATCTAATTAGTTACACCACTTTCAACAGTCGGAAGCACACTGTCTCATTAAACTAGCTCTTTCATACGTATACTAATATGCTTTTCTTTTAATAATACACCTAAAGTTTAACTATACAGGATTCCTTCTATGGATACAAAATCTCTCCATAACTGCACACAAACTTCCTCTAATCTTTCCAAGTAAGCTGCTTTACCATTCTCAACCAAATTATTGTCTCTTTAATCCTGTTGCCATCACAACCATTCAATACAGATTGCAAGTTAAACCTTTTTTGGGCATATAATTGTAACACCCCGTACCTTCCCAACCCTACTTGACGACATTGAACAATGTTTACTTAGGTGTCGAGAGCCATAAGTATGTGTTTTGTAATGTTATTGATGATATAATTGATATTGGCCCTTGAACATGTGATTAGAACTTCGTAGGAGGTGTTTTGTGACTTCGCGGAACATTTGTGGGGTTAAAAACGAGGCTTGGAGTACCTCCAAACAAAGGATATTAAAGGTAAGAAGTAAGTTAAAGAATAGAACTTGAAGTATCTAACCAAACCCGCAAAGAAAAGTCGAAAACGAAAGTTTTTAAAAAAAAAATAGGGACAGGCGCGCCAGAGGGCGTGCCAGGCCGCTTATTGACCAATTTTTTTGGGCACAGGCAGCAAGCTGGCGCGCCCAAGGGCGTGCCAGGCTGCTTGTGCGCACCTTTCAAAAGTTGGAAATTTTTCTAAGTCCCAAGGGTGCCCGGGGACGTACCGGGCCGCTTTTTGCCACATTCCTTATACAACCACGAGCCTATACATGGGATAATTGAATTAATTGTCATTCCATTTGATAAGATTATTCGTGGACGAATTCGGCATCCAAATGACGGTTTTACCCTTTTGGTCGAAATAAGCCATATGTGGCTAGAATCACTTGTTTTTGGGATTGAGGCTACGAATATGAATCGTGTGAGTGGGAATATTGTCATGACACATATGAAATGATTTAAACATGAGAAATTATTGATTTTATTGAGTTAAGTGATTTGGGTTCAATAAAAGCCCAAAATGAGGAAGAAAACATGGGCCAATGACCCATTCTTCCATTGACCAAGCCAAACATAGCATTAAATGCCAAGAGTGGCTAAGGATGACCCCAAGTACTATATAAAGACCCAAAAATCAGATTTTATTCGTTTGAAACTCTCATGCCTTTTAGATATTTTCTCAAACATTTCTCTCAAACCCTAAGAACCCTACGCCATCTTTTGGAGCAAGATCATCATTTTTCAAGCTTGGGTAAGTGATTATTATTATGGATTAATATATTATATTCATGGGAGAGTATGTAAATCATGTTTGTTAGGCTTGGAAGTGTTGAACATGACACTTTGTGTTTTTGTAAAAGATGTGTTATCCGTGGAATTGTCACTTGAAATATGACTTGTGGGTTTGATAAAAGAGCATGGTATGGATGAAATAGGAACATGTATGGTGTGATGATATTATTAAACTTGTTTGTTTTCTATAAGTGTAAATTATGAGATTTTGGCCGATATGTGATATGAGGTGTATTAAGGTGACATGATGGATTAATTGTGATATGGTGTTCATGAGAAAGTGTAAAGGAGAAACTTTGTGGTGAGATGTTATTGGTATATGATGTTATGGTCAATGTATGGCATGATTGGGGTATTGTTGGAATGGCAATGCCGTAAATGGTATTGTAGAGAAGGAAATGACATTTTTAAGACAAACATGTGACTCATTGTCGTCATATGCATTTCTAAGGTAGTTGGTGGTTAATGTAAACTCTGTTATGCATTTGTGTTGTAGAGTGAAACATAAGGAAGGAGCGGGAATATTGTATGCACATCTAAGATTGTATATTCATATTGAGGATACAAGGTATGTAAGGTTACTCTGTCCGTATCCTTCTGCAGCACATAGTATTCACATTGACATTGCACCTGTCCTATCTCGAAATGTGCTATGGTATCCTACATCCGGTTACCAATTGTTATTATCACATATTTTCTACTTATTGATCAATTGTGATTCACGTCTCATATTCATCGACTAATATTCCAAAAGTCCCATAAGGTTGTGTTCCAAAGTTCCAATAGTGGTTATACACATGTATCTCATTCATTGATTATTGTCCAATGGTTCCAATCATATTATTTTTCCAACAAGGTTATGTTTCCAATAATGTTATGACTATCATTGTATCCATCTCAAAAGTAAAGAATGAAGTAATGCATATATGTGGTTAATGATTGAGTATGGGTGGTAGCTTTGGGGGCGAAATGCCCAGCTCAAGCCGATCCCGAGATTATTGGATCAGGGGGTAGTCTTAGAGGCATAAGCCCAGCTCGGGCCGAACCTGATAGGGGGCAGCTCTAGAGGTAAAAACCTAGCTTGAGCCGAACCTGATAAGTTGATTTATGGGTGGCAACTCTAGAGGTAATAACCTAGCTCGAGCCGAACCCGATGCTTGATTTATGGGTGGTATCTCTAGAGGCATAAGCCTAGCTCGAGCCGATCCCAACATAACGTTATGTTATGTAAAGACCCACTGATCAGTTAGGGCCCGGGTACACTATGACACAAGTGATGATGAATAAGCATGGAAGTAAGAAACGGAGAAAGTAATGAAAGCAATATACATGGTTCCCAAAACTCAGAATGATGACTTATCCATATTGGTTATTCTTTTGTAATTGAGTTCATTGATGTATTTATGATTCATACAGTTTCATTTGAGCCTTACATACTCAGTACATTCTTCGTACTGACTTTCCTTGTGGGACTTACCTTACTTGCTGCAGGTGCAGGTGCTAGTAGGCCTCCTCAGTAGGTTGCCAGTTATTTGCGGATCTTTGGTGAGATCCAGTTGGCTCGGGGCTCTTCGAGTCACATTTGTATATGTGTTTTGATATTGTACATGTTGTATAAAGCGGGGACTTGTCCCGACTTTCAGTTGGTTTTGGTAAATGCATCTGTTAGAGCCTTTTGTAGGCGTATGTGGGTATATGAATGTAGGATTATTCATGACGTCTTTGACTTGATGGCCTAAATGGACAAGTTTCACATATGTATATATATATATATATATCACATGTTCCATGATTTCCGCTTTTAGCCTTTTATGTTCTTATGTAACAATGGTGCTTCCTATGGCATGCATATGAATGAATAGAAGCAAAGCTTGGTTCTCTCGGGCCTTATCGTCTACAGATGCCAATCTGCCCCGTTGGGGTACGGGGCGTGACAATAATACACCCATGCAAACCTGTAGTGTTTTGATTAACGAAAAATGGCATAATTACACCCACACTACCTGATACAAGCATGGTTAGCTTGGGGCACATTAGGAGGGGCTTCCACATATGGATGATAGCTTGGAGCACAAAGGAAGCAATAGAGCAATAAAGACACAAGGCCATGGGTGATCAAAATGCCAATTGGGAAATCAAGAAGGCCCTTGTGGGTTATTTCATAATTAGCAACTTTGGGCTATTTTTGTAATAGGCTATTAGTGTAAAGGCAATAACTATAAATAGTGGCCTTAGTTATTTTCTTCCTTAATTTATGATGAGTTTATGATGAATTGAGAGCTTTTAAGCTTGTAGTTTCTAGGTGAAGCCTAGCACTAGATTAATCAAGTTGTTGATAATCGTAGATTGAGTGTTTAGAGTAGATTCTCTAAATTGCTCATGTTAACCTTTTCTAGCGTAATCAATCATCAAGTTTTCCTCTTTGTGGATTCAATTAGATTTCTAGTATTTGATTGAGTTCAGGTTATTGTTGTTTGATCGGATTCAACTAAGAGGTGAAGGTATAAAGTCATTTGTTGCTCAAAAATTCGATTAAATTTCAATAATTCCACATATCCTTTTCTTTATTTCAATTTTTGCGTTTTTTATTATAGTTTCCGACTAGGATCATTATCACAACCACAAATATTTGCTAAATCATTCAACATTTTGTCGAGTTCATTTTATAATACTTCTTCCATTCTGTTGCATAGTGTTACATGATATTAGTGAAGTAAATCTCCAGATTTTTATTTTGGTATTCCATAGTCACATTTCTGTCCATTTAAACTTCATCATCGATTCCCTTTAGCCTTCCATCAGATTAAATCTCATGCTGCTGAGAGACTGAACCTCCTGTCTAAGCCCCATTCCATATGTTATACATACCATCAAAACAATCTAATTGTATTACGTTTAAGTGTCTGGCTCAATTTTATTTATTACTACACTAATATGTGCAACCATGCTTTATAAACTTTTAAACTATCATCACAACAAGATAATCTAATTGTCTTATGACATAATGTATGATTCAAATTTACTTATTGCAGTACAACGTTCACATTTTCCTAACCCACCCTATCTTTTCATGAACATGATTCCTATGACAGATAAAATTTGTAAAACCATGCACAACTAATCCCGCCAAATAATTGACCAGGTACATAGCTATGCAATCTTTAGCAATTTTATGACTTTGAGGTTTATCACAACTAATATTGCATTTCTGTTTTGATACAGTTATTAAACTACTTGAGATGCCCAGAGTTTTGACGTACACGAACATATCCCAAATGCGGATTCAATATCTGGATAAAACATAAGAACAAATAAGAACCGAAATTTATATATATATATATATATATATATACATTGTTAGATCCATCATGCAAAGAATGACTACAAATGTATAGGTGTATGTACAAATATTATGTTTTCACATGTATGACTTATGAATTATAATTTTGCATACAATTAGTTTTAGTTGCCATTTTAGTCACAATGTTACTTGTGTACAATATTTTATTAATCTATTTTAACGGTACTCTGGATTGATGGATGATGCCAGAGGAAATTAGTCGCCTCTGCTCTTCCCTACCAGAATTACATGCTTTCGTCACAACAAAGATGCGCCAATAGTTATTAAGTAATTCAAATACATACATTTGTTTTATTGAACAATATCATAAATGTTTTGTCCTTCATAGTAATGATATTAGAGAAATCATTGGGAACGCACAAATTAAAGAAAACCAACAAATTTCTTGTGCAAGGGACCATATACAACTTCATAATAACAATAAGTAATCAGAAAACTGGGGTAATTTTAAAATTTATAAATGGCAGTTCCACTAAAAGCACTTCGACATCAAAAAACAAACTCGAAAATATATCAGGAAATTAAAAGAAAGGGATAGTGGGTAGCATTAAAGGCTCTGTCATTTGCAAAATCTCTTCCTACCAGAAGTCAAGGAATTTTTTAGTATGCCAACCAAAAAAATAATTACTAGACCATATGAATATTTTGAACGATATAAAAATCATTTACCTCTTGAACTCTATATTCATTCAAACACGTTGAAATAAAAATTACTACTAAGTTATTAGCTAAATGTCCTAATTTTCCACAGTTGTAGCATTTACATTCTGATAGTTTCTTCTTAGGTCGATATGGTCTTTTTCTTTTATAATTTTTAATGTAATATCGTTTTCTTGGGTTTTTGTTCTTATATTTTGCTTTAAAGGGTTTGTATTTCTTAAAGCATTTTTTATATCTATACTTAGTTTTCTTCTTTTTGCAACCAAATTGTGGTGCTGTTTTTTGCGTACAACAAGACATGTTTTGATTTAATACTTTATTGAATTTTTGTTTATCTTTATATTCATCACATAATCCTATAAACCAAGTTTGTAAATATTTAATTCTAGATCCTAAGGTATCTGTCAAACTAGCTGCTTCCCAATCTACTATTATCTTTGTACTAAATGGTTCAGGTAATTTTGTAAAATATGTTCGTCTTACTGCTATAGCTTCTTCCTGGTTATATATACTTTTATAATAATATTCCTTAAAAGCACATGTATATTCGTCTATGTAACACATATTGCATATTGATAGTTTATTCATTAATTGTCTATTTAGATTTTTATCTTTTTCTTGTTCTGCTAACTCTGTTGTCATACTACCAAATTCGTTTCTAATTCCATATTCATATTTGTCTAAAATTGCCGTACTTGATGTTGTAATTGTTCCACTACTATCTTTATTACTTCTTAATGTTGCTCTTCCTTCAGCTGTTATATTATGTAGCCATAGTTTTACTGTTCCTATTAATGTTCTTTCTATATATCCTGGTGCATCTGCTACTGATATTTTATTATCTACTAGTTGTTTAGCAAGTTGTCCTATCCATACTTGTATTGTTTTATTTACATCTGTGGTACAATCTAGATCTAAGAATAGTGAGGATTCTGGGGGTTTATTTGGTGTCCATTTATTTAATCTACTTTGCCATAATGCTTCATATCTACTATCATCTATAACTGTGTAATAAGATGGTCTTGATGTTCTAGGATTTTCATATCTTCTTTTATCATATGAGGTTCTGCTTGTGCTAGGTTGTTCATTTTTAATTGTATTTACATTTGGTTTAGCATTTGTTGTATTTATATTTAAATCTGTTATTTGGTTCATGATTTGAGTATATGTTTCACTATTTTCTTCTTCTTTTTCTGAATTTGTTTCGGAATTGTCTGTTATGGTTATATTATCGTTAGTTAGTTCGTTTATATCTTCAGAATGGGTTACTGTAATATTATCAATGCTTAGGTTTGTAATTTCTTCTGTGATTTCTGGAGCTGATTGAGCTGATTCTTCTAAGTGTATTTATTTTTTTAATTTTTCTACTGAATAGTTTGGGTTAACTGTAAATTTAAATTTTTGGTATATTAAATTTCCTTTTACTGCACTTATTATACTTTTTTCAATTGGATATTTAATTCTATCATCTGCTAGGTATAATTCTATAGGTGTATCTATTCCTTCCTTAAAGCATGCTTTTATGAGTATCTGTATTGCTCCTAAATGTACATGAGTTATTTCGTGCTTAGGTTTTGGTTTCAATGCTTGTATTTACCATTGCAAGGATATAACAAGCTTATTGCCCAACCAGGAACAAATGCAAATCTAGTACGAACATGCTATGACTTTGGACTATTATCAACTGTATATACAGCAGATGGACAAGAAATCCAAAAAATACCAGAACTATATACCGCATTTTCAACATACCAAAGAATTACCAAAGGAACTTTCTTTTATATCAGATTTTATGCAGCCCCAGCAGAAATACTTTTCAACGAAATAAAACCTATCATACAAGTAGTAAAAATAGGACTGACACGAGATATGTTAATACCAGATGCTATAGAACCTCAACCAGAAATACCCAGAGAAGACATACCAGCATTTTATGCAAACAAGAGAATAATAGGACTACAAGTTATCTTACAAGGCATACAAATAGATAAAGATGGAATAAAAATGCAAACACATATAGTACAAAAAATTATAAAGTCAGAAGAGATCAAAAGATGTTCCACCCATATGTGATGCAGAACAACATTTAAGGAAATCTTTGGTGTGCACGATCCACAAATTCAAGAAGCCGTGCGCCATTAGACAAATTGCAGATAAGTACTTTTGAAAAAGACCTTCCACTATAATTGTTTCATAACTGATGTATGTATGAATAGAAATTTGAATAACTACATTATAACTTTTGTAATTATATTGACAAATTTCCAGAAAGGGAAGACAAATAAGTTTCTTTGGTGTACAAAACCAAAAAGGTAAACGAATAATACTGAATGATCATCAATAAGCCTAATGAGGTATATAGTCAAATTGTAATATGTCTATATAAGAGATTTGAGCATAATTCAGGTGGGACCATTTCCTTCAGGCATTACCTGGCACAATCCAAGAGTAAGGACTCTGAAGGGAATATTGGACACCTAATCATTCAAGTACAACTTACTATTTTCAAATATTTTTGGCAGGTGTGGCGTGTATCCTAATTCAATACCCTCTTTGCTCTTATGTATCATCATCAATCATTTACACATTTGATTGGACTATGATGTATGTCAAAATTACAAATACTGAAAGGACTGCTTTTCAAACTAACTTCAAGCTTTACTTGGACATTTTGTAGCGAGGTTTGTCATCTTAAATAAGGATTTGGCACTACACATGCTGCAACTAGGAACGCTCACTACACATGCTGCAACTAGGAACGATGAGTCAGAATGAGTTTTAACAGTATTGATATAATGGCACTATTTAAATGAAGAAATCACATACTTTTTGCAATATAAACTCCAGTTAATTACAGGACATATGATCACGATGCGATCAAATTTAGAGGAATGGATGCAGATATTTATATAACTATAAGTCATTAAAACTGCAAGTTCAAAAATTCCTTCGACATTAAAAAACCACAGGTTTCACAAAAGATCATTTATTTCTTTAACTCTATATTCACTTAAATAGTTTGAAACAAATTTTGTTGATGTGAGTACCAACATTTAACTATGTTGCTTGGACATCCCAAAAAAGATCTTCCAACCATATGACATGCATAATAATATTTCAGGTACTCTTTGTCCTCCACAATCGACAAAATCACGAAGCAGTGCCAATTGACAAATTGTAGATAATATATTCAATGTAGCCGTTTCACTATAGTTACTTATAATAATGGATGTCTGTATGAGTAGAAATTATTTTTATCTTAAACTCTATATTCATTCAAACAGGTTCACTTAAGTTAATAGTAACTTATATCTATGTTGTTCAGCCTCCCCAAAAGAAGATGTTACACCCATATGTGATGCATAACAATATTTCAGGAACTCTTTGGCAACCATGATCCACAAAATCAAGAAACCATAACAATATAAAGGTAAACGGATATTGTTGAATGATCATAAGTAAACCTAAAGAGATAGTTTCTCACAGTGCGAAGCGCGGGTAAATTATCTAGTATATATATATATAGGAAACCCAGGTCATGGAGGTATGGGGTTTTGATCAGACAAGCACGACAACTGGATAGTTGGTTTTGTCGGGAAACCTACACAACACTACAAATACAAAAGAAGAATTGCAAGCACTCATCAGTGGCCTAAAACATGCCCGTGATTACAACTTAACACCCCTAGAAGTGGCAATAGACTTGATGGAAGTAATCAATCTTTTATAAAGTTGACACGACTATATCCTTGATAACTTAATCTTTGATTGCAGAGCATTATTCTGAAGGATGGGGAATCCCCAAATGAAGCATAATTTTATGGAGCAAAACTAGCTAGGTGGCGGGTATATTGGCAAAGGAAGTACCTCATCACAACATCATGAAAATTTTGTGACTTTGATACCTGTGTTTACTCTGGAGAAGTTTCACGAAGACAAAGTTGGAATTCTTTTTATTAGGCTATCAAAGCCCTTTTGTGTCTCGAATAGGCTTAATGATATATTTAATTATAGTACAAACAATGTCAACAACATGTCTGGTCACCCGGGATGTAATGATGCATAGTAGTGTAATATAATATTCCTATGTTTTAAGAAGAAAATGTACAAATAGTTGTTTCCTTCGGTTGATTTTAGTTTTCATTATTATTAAAAATAACTTATTAAAAATACATCATGATAGGGATGTTTGACCAGGTTACTCATTGCGATCGCATGGTGGTTGACCGCGATCGCGAGGAGTTAGTTAGGTCCAGGTCGGGTTTCTGTCGCGATCGCATGGCTATCTCCTGTGATCGCGATGAACAATATCTTGGGCGGTCAAATTTTGACCCTCGTGATCGTGTAGAGGGTGCTGCAATCGTGTGGTACTATTCACAGAATAATATAAATACTCCACTTTGTGCGATTCTACTCCACTTTCACCATTTTTGAGCTTGTGAAGCTGGTTTTGGACGATTTCAAGTTGTTGTTTTTTATCAACTTTGATTTGAGTAAGCTTCTAAACCTATTTTAATCATTACTCATTGATTTTCATGCAAAAACATGTTCAAAACTTGGATTTTAAACTTGGGATGTTGTGTTTTAACCGGTAAAGTGAGAAATTAGTTTTTCAATTATTTCAAGCTCAATTTCAACTCGGTTTTCGATGGGTTTTCATATTTAGAACCCTTAAATATGGATAACATGATTTTTTATTAAAATTTTAGTTTTACCCTTATATTTTTGGGGTCTATTTTTGAAGTCATTTTGAACTCGAAACCAAAATATGCTAATATGGGTATCAATAGACTTCTAATCACGTATAGAATAAGTTTTTGATCGATTGAGAAACTTTTAAAGCTTCTCAAAAGGGGTAGGCTTCTTGTTGAGGGGTCCAGGCTCGTATTTTTTACTTTCAATATATATTATTAATTTCTTTAGACCGGGCTAGGTCGCTAACCATTCATGTAAAATATGCTATGGGTTGAGATGTTACCATGGTATTCATTATTTGAGATCATTATTTTATCTTGTTTCCCGTGTGGGGGCTTGTGTGATATCTTATTATTGACTTGAGAGATTATTATCACTAAGATGCCTATGCGGGGGCTAATATTGGTCTTATTTGAGCATTATTTATTCTTTATCACAATTGTGATGCATGTGATGGGGCTTGAATTGATATTACTGATGTCTTACATGATTCTTTACTACTGTGTTTCCATGAGAGGGATTGTATCATGATCTATTGAGATTTGGAGTGACTTGATCTTATTTATACCATTATCGAGTTGATTTATTGTATGTGTTGAAATGGTTATGAGCATGCATACTCATTCATTCATCCATGTTCATGGAACTGGTACCACTTAGAAATACTAATTTTGAAAGAAATGAGATACTTTATAAAATGCCTTAACCGAGGGATGTGCCAGTAAGGTTAATTGATGAGATTATGATAGTATATAAGTTACAAACCCCCTATGGGTCCAATCCTAGAAGCTTAGGCTTGGAAGTTATAGACTAGGTGAACATTGGAACATTCCATACACATCATTTCATTGTATTGCTTAACTTGAATTTCCCTTATGTGATTGGCATTGTGTATTTTAGTCTTTCTTATATGTATATTTGTAGTATTGATACTTCTTATTTTGTTATTGTCAATGTGTTACTTATATTGTTAGGAGTTGTGCGGCTTGAACTGCTGTTGGGACTTTTCTGTATGCAGGTGGAAGCGTTGCTCATAGTTTTCTTTACATATTTAGTTATCTACTTTGCATGTTGTCCTATGATGCCTAT
The DNA here is from genome assembly GCA_031232105.1 of Capsicum rhomboideum. Classification (NCBI taxonomy): domain Eukaryota; kingdom Viridiplantae; phylum Streptophyta; class Magnoliopsida; order Solanales; family Solanaceae; genus Capsicum; species Capsicum rhomboideum. The sequence goes on along the minus strand of CP124719.1, from coordinate 19,374,388 downwards.
TGAGTACAAGTGGACCATACTCACTTCTTATTCTGTACCCTATTGCTGCAGATCCTAATTCGAGTGTGATCCATGGATAGTGATCTTTGTGCAGTGTTGGGATCTTTAAAATCAGGGTGAGCTCCCCTTTCGGAGTCGTTCCCTGCTTCATCTAGTTTCTTATGTATTTATTTTGTTTTTAGAGACAAATATTATGTATTCATATTCTATGTTGGATTTAAAGTGCTCTTTACTTATGACACTAGATCTTTAGGATTGGAGTTGTATTTATTTCAAACATTGAGTTGTTTTATCTTATTGGCCTGATTTTATCCTAAAGTTTCAATTTGATTTATATTTATCATCTTCTTTCTTTTATTTCTCTTGTGGAGTTAAACTTACCTACCAGGGTTGGATCAAGGTAGGTGCTATCATGATCTTGATTTTTGGGTCGTGATAAATTGGTATCAGAGCGTTAGGTTCACTGGTCTCATGAGTAAAAGAGTAAGATGTCTAATAAAGTCACGCGGATCAATATGTTGACGTCCATATCTATCTTATGAGATTTTTCTAGGAAACTTCTCTAATTTGATTCCTTATTGTACATGTTGTTCATACTCAATTTCAACTTTTATATTACTCTTTTTGTGTAGATAGTGAGAACTCCATTAGGAGCTGATCTAAGGCGTATTTATATGCCCTATTGCCTTCTTCGACCCATGTTTACCTTAGTTTTGAGAGCAATAAGTGTATATTTAGTATAGTTTTGATGGAATATTTGATATTGTGCTAATAAATGTGATTAGGCCTTTGTAGGAGGAATTTGTGATAAATTGGAGCATTTTTGGAGTGGAAATTAAGGCTTGAAGGGGCTATGAGCAAAGGATCTCGAAGATAAGAGACAAGCCAAATATTTGGACTTGAAGAATCCACCCGAATCCACTAAGAAAGGTCAAAAATATGATGAAAATCAGAATTTTTGGGTCTGACGCGCCAACTGGCGTGCCGGGCCGCTTTGGAACAATATTTTGTTTGTATGGACAGAAGAGGGGTACGATCTGGGGCATGCTGGGCCACTTTTGCACAAATTTTCAGAGGCATAAATTTGGCTAAGTGTCAGGCGCGTTTTGTAGCGTGTCGGGCCACTTTTTACAAAGTTTCTTCTCCGACCACCAATCTATAAATAGGGCTCTTGGGTTATTGTATCATTATTCCATCTAGGTAGAACTACTCTTGGGATATTTTGGCATCTAAATTAGGTTTAATTCTTCTTCCTTTTTATTTTTATTTCTTTTTTATAATTTTTTATCAATTTATGTTAAATTAAGCCATGAGTGGCTAAAATCGCTTATTCTTGGGGTTGAGGCGATGAACATGAATCTCCTGAGTTGAATATTATTGGTTTTTGCTGAATTTTATCAATTTATTGGTTATTCTTATATTCTTGTTTTTACTATTTTAATAATTAATTGCCATTGAAATAAATCTATTGTCTTGAGGGGAGCTCTAGAGAGAAACTGAGAGATAGAACGTGGAATATAAGGAGCGTGATCTTTACTCAAGGAAGGTATTTCGAGAGATTGATATGCGGTTAGGATCAATAGGTACCTAATTCGCCGTGCTTGTTCAAATAAGGGAAGATAGCTTAAAGACGTTAGAATTGGTTAAATCTATCCCCACTCAATGATGTAGTTAGGTTTTCAATTTCTAATAGAAGGTTATAGTTTGGAGACGAATATAATCATATGATCAGCCTCGTGATCAATAACCATGATAGACAACACAATTTGCTTAAACCATTAATATTCATGTGCTCGAGATGACGTTTGGATGCCTTGACCCTGGGAATTCAACTTGTCATTGTTTTTACCCCAAGATAATCATGTTAGTTTAGTTCATAGTTATTTTATACTTTATAACCATCATATCTCTATATTCCACCGCTTAAATAAATAATCAAGAACTAGTTTAGTCTAGTGAATATTTAAACGACAAGGCCCTGTGGGTTCGACATCCGACTCAAAAGGGCCACTGTATTACTTGAACAATCATGTGCACTTGTGTGTATAGCTGGGTTGTAACAAGAGCTATTAAGGATGCTGGGCATGCACCTGCTGTAGGAGCTCCAGTATAGGGATGAGGTAGGGGTCGCGATCGAGATCGAGGTAGAGGACGAGCAAGAGGAGCAACTCCATCTAGATGGTTAGCTAGAGCAGCCTCTTATAAGCCAGTGATTGATCATGTTGAGGGGGCTTATCAGCCATAAGATATGGAACCAGCCCAGGCCCCTCAGGATTTTGTTGCCATTCTAGTGTTGCAAGATATTCTGATTCAGCTTTTCAGCCATTTGAATAATACCTCTTAGGTAGGTATTCTACTGGGTACACTAGATGGTTCTTAGATGAGAGAGAGGGTTCAACCACAAAGAAAGTTCCTATTCAGGGTTCTTAAACTCTTGGAGTACAACTGGTTGCTGTTGTGGCTTTATATGTTGAGGTGTTACCTTCTAAACTTGTTGTTTCACCTATATCTCCCTGTCTAATGATATTTACTAATGAGCAGAAAAGGTTTGAGAGATTTATGAGATTGGCCCCTCCTAATTTTTGTAGTGCTATTGGTGAGGATGTTTATGAGTTCTTGGTCAATTGTCAGGAGAGGTTGCATAACCTTAGTTTGTTTGAGTCTCCTAGTTTTGATTACACTACCTTCTAGTTGACTGATATGTCTAAGTAATGGTAGAGATCTTTTGTCAGTTTTAGACCAGTAGGTTCCCTTTCTCTGACTTGGACCCAATTTTTATAGATTTCTTTTGAGAGGTTTGTGCCCTTTAGCTTGATGGGCAAGCTGAGGGACAATGATAATTTAAAGTAGGGATCCATGAATATTGCTGAGTATGAGGTTCATTTTCATGCCTTGTCTAGTTATGCCACATCTAGTATCTCCACAGAGTCTGAGAGGATCAAAATGTTTATTAAGGGTTTGACTACTTCTTTTTAGTTGGCGATTGCTCAGTTAGTAACTTCAGGTGGATCTTTCAAAGTATTGTGGATCATGTCAAGAGGATCAAAACTATTCACCAGGGTGCTCATAGTGGTGGTTGTAAGAGGGAACCCTGATAAGGCAGATTTAGTGGTTATTCATCCCAAGGAAAGGATTTTTTAGGCAGAAGTTCTCATGGTTACCACGAAAAACTATTTCAAGCAGCTTTGTAGAGTTAGATAGTGGGTTTGTTTGTTCTGAGGCTTTGAGTTGTCATAGATTAGGTCATGCTGGCAGAGGGTTTTATTCTGGTTCATCAGGTTATATAGTGCATTACGGTTCTTCTAGGATCTCACATTATTATTCATCAATTAGAGGATGTTATGTGTGTGATGAGTTTGTATACTTGGCGAGAGATTATCTCCAACATGTAATGATTCTGTCCTAGTAGGGTTCTCAGCTTCAAATTTATTGATACCAGTGTCATCAGTTAGAGGGAGTGCATATGGAAGTATAGGTAGATCCAGGGATACCAGAGGTGGATCTCAGGGAGTTCGTTGTAGTGGATGAGGAGCTGCTCAGTTCGGTGGCAGATGCGGGCAGTCCTATGCTTTTCCTTGGAGACTTGAGGCATAGGCCTCTGATGCTGTGATTAAAAGTATCATCCTAATTTTCCATCGTCCTGCTTCAGTTTGACCCTGGGTCTATATTTTCTTTTCCTTCTGCATACGTTGCTACTGGTATTGATTTTATGTTTCAGCCCCTTGCTATGCCCATTCATGTTTCTACCCCCGTAGGTGATTCTTTGGTAGTGGATTGGGTGTACCGATCATTTGTGGTGAATTTTTCTAGGCATGAGACTTAAGTAGAGTTTATCATTCTTGATATGGTTGATTTTTATATCATATTGTATATTGATTAGTTGTCTCTTTATTATGTGGTTTTTGGATTGTTATGCCAAGACCTTGACCTTAGCTACTCCTTGTTCGTGTCTTAAAAGGGTTATATCTTTTCTTCGTGCTCATCATATCGTAGAAAAGGGGTGTCTTTATTATTTGTCCTTTGTACGCGATACCTGTGTTGATTAACCACCTCCCTTAGATTCTTTGAGAGTTGTTAGAGTGTTCATGGATGTGTTTCCTATGGACTTGCTTAGTGTTCCTCCGAATAGGGATATTGATTTTGCTATTGATATGCAGTAGGGCACTAAGCCCATTTCCACTCCTTTTTATAGGATGGCCCTAGAGTTTAAGGAATTGAAGGAACAATTACAGGTTTTTTATGTAAATGGTTCATTAGGCTGAGTATTTCTCCTTGGTGTGCTCATGTCATGTTTGTGAAGTAGAAAGATGGGACCATGCGTATGTGTATTGATTATTGGTAGTTGAACTATATGACTATCAAGAACAAGTATCCTTTCTTACGTATCGATGATTTGTTTGATCAGCTTTAGGGTGAGATAGTATTTTCTAAGATCAACTTGTGGTCTGGTTACCATCAATTGATAATTAAAGCTTCAAATATTCTGAAGACAACTTTTAGGATGAGGTATGACTACGTGAGTTTTTGGTTATGTCTTTTGGGCTACTTAAAGCCTTGGCGACGTTTATGGAGTTGATGAATAGAGTATTTCACCCTTATGTTAATTTTTTATGATCGTGTTCATCGATGATATCTTGGTTTATTCCAAGAAAAAAGATGAGCATGTGAGGCATTTGAGGGTCGTACATCAGAAATTAAGAAATAAGCAATTGTACGCCAAGTTCTCTAAGTGAAAGTTTTGGTTGGATTTTATTTCTTTCTTGGGTCATATGGTGACCAAGGATAATATCATAGTCGATACGACCAAGGTGGTTGTTGTGTGTTATTGGGTTAGACCTATTTCTCCTACTGAGATTTAGAGTTTTGTCAGATTAACGAGCTATTTTTGATGGTTTATGCAGCGCCTCTCTTCTATTACATCTCCTTTGACTAAGTTGACTCATAAAAAGGTTATTTTTAATGGTTGGATAATTTTTTGTGGAGCATTCAAACGCTAAATGAGTTGTTGACTTTGGCTTTATCTTGACTTTGCCTGAAGAAGGCGTTGGTTTCACTGTGTTTTACGATCCTTCTGGAGTTGGCTTGGGTGGTGTGTTTATGCAAAAGAGTGATGTGAGACCCTATGCTTCTAGGTGGTTGAAGGTACATGAGAAAAACTACTTTACTCATGATTTGGAGTTAGTTGTGGTTGTGTTTTTGTTGAAATTGTGGTGTCACTATTTGTATGGGGTTCATTGTGAGATTTTCTCCGATCATCATAGTCTTTAGTACTTCTTCATGTTAGTAAGATCTTAATATGAGACAGCGTAGGTGGTTAAAGTTGCTTAAGGATTATGATCTCACTATTCTTTATCATCTTGGCAAGGCTAATGTGGTAGTGGATGCCTTGAGTCAGAAGACAGCAAGTATGGGAAGGTTGGCTTATCTTTTGGTGGATGAGTGACCTTTAGCCTTAGACATTCAGTCTTCGGCTAACCAGTTGATTCAACTTGATATTTCAGCGCCTGGTAAGTTTTGGCATATAGGCTAGATATTTATTGATGGAGTAGATTCGAGTTCGACAATTTGATGATAAGAAGTTGAGAGTGATTCATTATAAAATATTGAGTTGTGAGGTAAAGGAATCATCTGTTGATATTGAGGGTGTTTAGAGTATTAGTGGTCATGTTTGTGTGTCGAGTGTTAGTGGTTTGATTAGGCTGATTTTGGAGAAGACTCATTGTTTGAGGTATTCTTTTCATCCAGGAGCAGCTAAAATGTACCATGACTTGAAACAACACGATTGGTGCTGTGGGCTAAAGAAAGACATTGTAAAGTTTGTAGCCAAGTGTTTGATGTCAATAAGTGAAGTATGAGCATCAATAACTGGGTGGTATGATGCAACGGATGCTTGTCCCAAAGTGAAAATGGAAGCAGATTACTATGGACTTTGTGGTTGGCCTAACCCTGACTTTGGGGTAGTTTGATTCCATTTGGGTGATTGTGGATAGGTTAACTAAATCACTGCACTTTGTACCTGTGAAGGTGATCTATAATGCATAGAAGTTGGACAAAATCTACGTTATAAAGATTGCTTGATTTCATGGTGTACCTATCTCTATTATTTCTGAAAGAGGTACACAGTTTATCTCAAATATTTGGAGTTCTTTACAGAGTGAGTTGGTTACTCAACTAAAGATGAACACGACATTTCACCCTCAGACAGATGTCCAGTCAGAGTAGACCATTCAAGTGTTAGATGATATGCTTCGAGTATGTGTTATGGATTTTGGTGGTCGTTGGGACCAGTTCTTGCCTTTAGCAAAGTTCGCCTATAATGACAGTTACTATTCTAGCATTCAGATGGAGCTTTTTGAGGCTTTGTATACGAGGATGAGTAGATCCCTTATTGAATGGTTTGATTCTTTTGAGGTTAGGCCTTAAGAAACTAACTTGTTGAGGGAATCGATGGGTCGAGTAAGATTGATTTAACAGAGGCTTGTGGCTGCCTAGAGTATGTAGAAGAGTTACACTGATTGACGGGTTCATGATGTGGCATTTATGCTTGGTGAACGAGTTTTGTTGAAGGTATCACCCATGATGGGTGTGATGAGATTTGGGAAGAAAGGGAAGCTTAATTTAAGGTTTATTGGACCTTTTGATTATCTTGAAAAGCTTGGAGATGTGGCTTATAGGTTGGCTCTACCTCTGAACCTGTCAGCGGTTCATCCGGTATTCCACATTTAAATGTTGAAGTGATACCGTCCTGATGATTCTCATGTAATCCAGTGGGATTCAGTTGCATCAGACCATGATTTGTCCTTTGAGGAGGAGCCTATTGCTATTTTGGATAGGCAGACTAGAAAGTTGAGATCCAAGAATATTAATTTTGTAAAAGTTTAGTGGAGGTTGAGTTTGATATACGGAGTAGATACCCCAGTTTTTTTCCTATCTAGGTACTTTCTTTAATTTTCATTTGAGGATGAATGCGTATTTTAGTGGTGGTTAATGTAACAACCCTCATGGTGATTTTTACCTTTTCTATGTTTTGACCGTTTTTCCCATCCTTGTAGTTGCTTATACCATTATGAGATGTCGGGATGGTTGGCAAGGTTCCCAAAGAATTCAAAAATGATTTGTGTGAGTTTGAGACTTTTAGTAGCTTTTAAAGTGATATATTTGACTTCAATCAATATTTTCTGATCTGAGCATCGGATGGTGATTCTGTCAGTTTCATTATATTTGGAATATTGACTTTAAGTTATTAACGTCGTTGGTTCGGGTTCTGAGACTAAATTTTGAGTTTTGAGCATTTAGACGAGTAACTAATTATTTTGGCCTAAAGGGGTTCCTGGGGTGTAACTTGCTGATAACAATTTTTTTTTGTAAATTTGATGGTTTCATTGAGTCCGAAATGTCAAAACTAGCTTAGCAGAATTATTGGTTTATTGTTAGGGGTCCCGAATGAATCTTGAGGGTCCGTTTAGAACAATGTTGGACTTGGAAATTCTGTTGGTGCAGCACTTGGTCCTTCATCGCCATAGTATGGCCTGGTGTCGCGATAGAGATGTTTGACTAGGTTACTCATCACAATTGCATGGTGGTTGACTGCGATCATGAGGAGTCAGCTGGGTCTAGGTCGGGTCTCTGTCGCGATCGCGTGGCTATCTCCCATAATCACGATGACCAATCTTTGGAGGGTCAAACTTTGACCCTCACGATCACATGAAGGGTGCTGTGATCATGAGGTACTATTCATAGAACAGTATAAATACTTTATTTTTCGTAATTTTCTTCCATTTTTACTGTTTTTGAGCCTAGGAAACTCGGATTTGGATAATTTCAAGGGGGGTTTACTATCAACTTTGATTTGGATAAGCCTCTAAACCTATTTTTAATCATTACCCATTGATTACCTTGCGAAACATCTTTGAAAAATGGGATTTTAAATTTGGGATGTTGGGTTTTACCCGATAAAGTGAGAAATTATTTCTTTCATGGATTTCAAACTCGATTTAAACTCCATTTTTGATGGGTTTAATGTTTAGAACCCTTAAAGTATGGGCAACATGATTCTTTTTTAAAATCTAGTTTTATCCATTTATTTTCGTGGTCGATATTTGAAGTGATTTAAGACTCGAAACCAATGTATGCCTATATGGGTATCAAAAAATTCCTAATCACGTATAGAATCTATTTTTGATAGATTGGGAGCATTCTGAAGTCGTTCGAAAGGGAACGCTTCTTGTTGAGGGGTCCAGGCTCGCATTTTCAGCTTTTGAGGTAGGTTATGGCTTAACTTTCTTCAGACCGGGCTGAGTAGATAACCATTCATGTAAAGTATGGTATGAATTGGGGATTTTATCGTGGTATTCATCTTTTGAGATTATTATTTTATCGTGTTGCCCATGTGGGTGCTAGTTTGATGTCTTATTATTAACTTGAGAGATTATTATCATTGGGATGCCCGTGCGGGGATGATAGTGGTCTTTTTTGAGTAATATTTATTCTTATCAATATTGTGATGCCCGTGCGGGGGCTTGGATTGATATTACTGATGTCTTAGATGATTCATTACTATTGTGTTTCTATGAGAGGACTTGTATCATGATTTATTGAGATTTGGGGTGATCAAAGCTCATTTATACCATTGTCGAGTGGATATTTTTTATGTGTTAAGATGATTATGAGCATAGATACTCATTCATTCAACCATAATCATGGAACTGGTACCTTTGAGAAATACTGATTTTGAAAGAAATGAGAGACTTTATAAAATACCTTAATCGATAGATGTGCTGGTAAGTTTGATTGATGAGATAGTGATGATACATGGGTTCGTAAACCCCAATGGGTCCTCTCTTCAAAGCTTAGGCTTCGAAGGTGTATACGAGGAACATTCGAACATTGCATACATATCATTTCATTTCTCTTATATAATTGACATTGTGTATTTTAGTCTTCCTTAGACGTATATCTGTAATGTTGATACTTCTTATTATATTATTGTAATTTTATTACTTATATTGTTAGGATTTGTATGGCTTGAGTCGCCATTGGGAACTTTTCTGTATGCAGGTGAAAGTGTTGCTCATAGTTTCCTTTACATGTTTAGTTATCTACTTTGCTTGGTCGGCCTATGATGTCTACTAAGTACAAGTGGGTTGTACTCACTCCTACTTATGTACTCTTTTGGTGCACATCTCAGTTCGAGTGTGACCCGCAGATAGCGATCATTGTGTTGTTTCAGGATCTTCGAATTCAGGGTGAGCTCCCCCTCCAGAGTTGTGCCTGACTTCATCTAGTTTTTTATGTATTTTTTTTTTCAGGGATAAATATTATGTATTTGTATTCTATGTCAGATTTAGAGTTCTTTTTACTAATGGCACTAGATCTTTGGGATTGGAGCTATATTTATTTCAGATATTAAGTATTTTTATCTTATTGGCCTGACTTTATCCTGAAGTCTGTGATTTTATTATTATTTATCATCTTCCATCTTTATTTCTCTTGTGGAGTTAGGCTTACCTACCAGGTTTGGGTCGGGGTAGGTGTCATCATGACCTCGATTTCTAGGTCGTGACAAAATAAGCCCCGCACAACTAATTTCAGCATTACTAATACACCATATTCTATACTATCCTTATACATCTACCCAACGACCCCTAAAGGCAGTACAATTAAATGTTAAGGAAGTAAATTTAAATTGCATTAGATATATAGCCTTCTTACTTCCATGCCTGCATGATTTTTACACAGCAGAAATTAATCTCTCCTTGGGCTATAGATTTTGAAATTAAAACTTGAAACTTGTATTTTTGAAGTTATAATTTTTGAAACTCGATGTTATGTCTGGACTTGAATTTCACCTAGAAAAAAAATTAAAGTGGGTGAAATCTTAAAAACTGTTTGGACTAGTTTTTTGTACTTGAAAATTTTTTAAAGACAAAATTTCAAAATCTAATCCAAAATCTATGGTCAAACAGATATTTAAATATAAATTTTTAAAATCTGATCCAAAATTTATGGTCAAATCGATATTTGAAGATAGATTCTTAAAATCTGATTCAAAATCTATGGTCAAACACATATTTGAAGATAGATTTTTAAAATCTGATCCAAAAGCTCTGATTAAACTCTAGCTGAAGGTATGTTTGGCAAGGAGAAAATATTTTTTCTAGTTTTTCTTCCTGTTTTTGTTGATTTAAATTTTAAAAAATACTTTTTTAGATAAAACAAATTTCACCGTACCAGCTGTATCATAATAACTCTAGAAATTCATGCTTTTTGTGCATCAATCTTCTCATTTTACTTTTGCCTGCATTGGAACTCGATTATATATTTTTGATCATATTCCTCACATCAGCTGTGGAACTCGATTTTTTCAGCATGGAGAAAGAGTACACAAGTAGTGATGCAAAGCTTTATCCCATCGTTTTTAAAAATGCATGTGGAATCACCTTTGGAGGTTTTATTTTCATGTCCTTTTAGTAATTTGTTATATAAATTCCTATATATATATATACATATGCGTTCAATAGCATGTGTATGGAAGTTTATGCATTGGTTTATACAAAGGGAAAATCCAGGTAACTTAGTTAAGTATAATTTTTTTCTTTGTTTTCATTGACTTAGATTATGTTTTTCCTCAAAAAAATCTCTCTCGGAGATATTGGTAGTGGGACTTCAGAGATCGATCTTAAAAAAGTTTCGAAGACTGAAATTTCTACTAGGTCAGCAAATGCCATAGAAGCAACAAAAATCATGAGCCTTTTACATCCTTTGACACCTGGGGTGAATTACCCTATGTTGCCCATTTCTATTGGGTCGGGAATGCCATAGCAGCAACAAAAAGCATGAGCTTTTTGCATCCTTTGACACCCGGGGCAGATTACCCTATGTTGCCCATTTCTACTGGGTCAGAGAATCCCATAGAAGAAACAAAAAGTACGAGCCTTTTACATCCTTTGACACCCGAGGCGGATTACCCTATGGTGCCCATTTTTAGTCCTACTTCTACGTAATTTAAATAACTGTGGCTTTTTATCAAACATAACGCCAGATTATTGCTTTGGACATTGAAGATACCCATTGATTTCTTCGTGTTGATTTTATTATTTAGGATTTTTTGTGGTTCTAAAAAAAGCACGAAAATTGAGCCTCTCACTATTTTCTACAATGGAATGGTTGTGGTTTTTGAGGTCACCAGCGACAAGGTTTTTATCAATTGAACGTCATTGATCCCTGATCTGTCTCCTTTCACTTTTGAATTAGTTACTAGCTCGTCACTGTGGATTCTGAATTTGTTGCCTATGTAAGTATAGGATATTCTCAAGTTTGCAGAACGGTCAAAAAGTATGGATTCCTTTTCGTTAGAAAACCAATTGTCTATGGAGACATTAATTGGAGGTAAACATTTCTCTTTTCCTTCTATTTTGAGAATTTCATGAATGTTTTGTTAATCTTCAAATTATTTCAATTCTATATCAGTTATTGCATGTAAATGTATCATTGGCGAGGTGAAACTCCTCGCATAGATTATTGGAGAAGCGAAAAGAAAGATTGGCATTCATCTATTTTTTTTTCTAGTTGAAAGCATATCTGGACACAATTTCATAACTTGAAATATTCCTTTCTATCTAACTTTTGTTTTCCAAGTATCACATTGTTTATGTTTGTACGCCTATTTAAATGTTCAAGTTTAGTTTACCATCAACCTCTTTAGAAAATCAAGAAGTTATTAGTTATTTCTTATCCAAATTAATCTTTACTTCAATAAATGATCTAATAGTTTGATCTAGAAGACATAATGGATAATTTTAGGAGATATAAACAGTAACCTTCAACAAATAATATCTTTTGCTGAAATAGATAATATATTTATATCAAACTACATAGTTACATAAGAAATAGTAAGTGCCTATGAACTATTAGTTGTAGAATTGTTTATGCAAACATTTCCAAAGATAATTAGTTTATTGTACAAAGCATCAGGAACTACTTTGGTTGTGGTTATTCCTTCCTTGTCCTCCTGAAATATTTTTGAAATAGTGGGAGGTGGAGTAACTATGTAAAGACCTATTTTGTGAAAACTACATTTTTATGTATTTTGATCATTTTGCCCTTCCCTGTAGTTGCTACATGTTGGTTTTGGCTTGTGGGGTTGGTTGGTACGATTTTCGATGGGATCGGGAGTGATTTGAGCCAGTTTGAGGTTGCTTTGAGGCTATATGAGCCAACAATTGAATTCAGTCAACATTTCATGTTTCGAGTCTAGGATGATGATTTGGACTACGCCAACAGATTCGGAATGTCGAATTTGGGTTAATAGCGAGGTTGGTTTGGATTCGGGACCTTTATTTTGCATTTCGACCCTTCGTTTGGAAAATATTAAAAAAGAGGTCTTGGGAATTAATTTATTGAAAATAATCTTTTTTTCAAAAATCCAACATCGCCATTGAGTCCAGAACGTCCCAATGACCTGTTCAGTGAATGGTTGGCTTGCACCAAAATCACCATTTGTTGATATCTGGTGCAGGTGAAAAACCTTCTTCGTGAACGTGGGCCTTGGCCGCGAATGCAGAGAAGGGTGTTTTTCTTCTTGGCAAACGCGATAAGACTGTCGCAAATGCAAAGACCTGAGTCATCAGCCTTCGTGAACGCAAAGACCATTTTAATGGCTGGTCAGAGTTGACCCTCGCGAACGCAAAAGGTTGACCACGTTCATAAGGCACTGTTCACTGAACATTATAAAATCCCTATTTTTATGATTTCTCCATTTTTGGACGACCAAGCTTCGGGAAAGGCAATTTTTTAGGGTGGATAACTTCTAAACTCATAATCCCACTATTTTCCATTGATTATATCTTCAAAAACACCTTTTAATCTTGATTTCAAAATGAATTTTTGGAGTGTTTGCTGGTAAAGCTTGAAAAAAAAAAAAATCTTTAATTTGGACCTCGTTTTTAACTTGTTTTTACTTTCAATTGTAGGCTCCTATAACCTTTGGAAATATCTTTCTAAACTAAAATTTTGATTTTATCCCTCTCATTTTCGAACTCATTTTTCAAGTTTGTTCTGGACCCGTTTTAAATATGGTTGATATGGGTATCGATAGCTTCTTTTTAATGCATAGATGCTATATTTGTATGTTTTAGTTAATTTTGAGGCAGTTCGCAAGGAGAATGTGTTATGTTGAAGGACTTTCAGCCCGAATTTCATCGTTTCAAGGTAGGTTATGGCTTAAGTTCTTTCAGATTGAGTTGGGTAGTTAATAAATAATTAAAACATGTTATGGGTTGGGGAAAATAACTATGGGTTTTATATTTTGAGATTAGTGTTACTATTGTGGGCCCGTGTGGGGGATTATAGTTAGTGGTTGTTGACTTGTAATATCTGATATTGCATGTTCCCCGAGTGAAGGCCTTATTTGACATCATTCACTTTATTTGTGCATTCATATGCCTTATTCTAGATACGATGCCCGTGTGGGGCTTAAATTATTATTATAGGCCTTATTGAGTATTGATTGTCTTTATCATGATAGAAAAACCTGAGTTAGGGGTTGATATGATATTAATGATGTCTTACATGCCTATTTATTCTGATGGTGCCTAAGTAGAGTGCATAATCATGAATTGTGGACATATTAAGTTGATTCTAGACTCACTTATATATGTATTGAATTGATTGGATATCTTCATACTAATTTGATTGTGAGCATTACATCCTCATTCCATATATGTATACATTCATGAGATGCTGGTACCATTGAGGAACATTGTTTTGAATGAAAATGAGGCATTTTCATTAAAACCCCTCTTCGTGAACACGAGCTGGAGAGGTGGATTGAGATCGAGATATGGGTAATAGTATACGGGTTGCGAACCCCCCATGGGTCCTATTACGGAACGGCGAGATTGGTAGGTGTATATAGAAAGTCATGCGATAACTTTCACGATTTCATCCCATCATCATTACATTGCATTACATATGCATCTTTTGTGATTCCTTTGATTTTCCTTGACTTGTGTGTAGTTTTCGTATACTTTTAGTGTATGTTTGCGTTATTTCAATTTAGTATTAATTAGAACTGTTAGTAGAGATGGTGTGAGATACCATTTGGAAACTTTTGTATTTGCAGGTGACGTGCTCATCATCTTCTTTACTTATATTATTGTCTACTTTTCTCAGTTAGCCTATAATTCCTACAGAGTACATGTGGACCGTGCTCACCCATACTGTACCCTTTCAGTGTAGATCCAAGTCTGAGTATGACACACGGTGGTTGATTTAGTGCTACCGAGTTGATGACATTTTGAGGTACTAGCTTGCTCTATAGTTCAGAGTGCTGTTTGGGACTCCTATCTTTATTTATGTCTTTATGTCATTTTCGGAGACAGACAAGGTATCTTCAGATTCTTTATTGTATTAGATGCTCTTGGTTTTATGATACCAGATTTTGGGCCTTATATGTTATTTATTTCAGACTTTCGCTTTGTTATGTTTTGTGTTGGCCTAACCCAGGTGGCTTCGCAGGTCAGGCCAGAACCCCGTTTCGGTTGTTTTTGCATCTCTTTGACCCCCCAAATCTCCTATACCCTTCATGAATGAAATTATCAACTTATGGTACCTTTTGAATGACTTTAAAGGAGTATCCCGGAGGTATTTTGAATGGTATCAATTATGGATTGTTCTTAATGTGTTATTGTGAAAGCTATCGAGTGACTTGACGGAGAAAAGGTAACGTAGTGTTAATGAGGAAGTGTAAAGGGTAAACTTGGTGTGAAATGTTATTGGTTTATGATGTCTTGGTCAATGTGTGGAATGTTATGGTATTGTTGGTATGGTTATGCAATAAATGGTATTGTAAGAGGGTGAAATGACGTTATACGGCATGCACGTAATTCATTATCGTCGTATGCACTTGTAAGGTAGTTGGTTGTTAACACGAGCTTCGTTATGTACTTATGTTGTAGAGTAACACGTAAGGAAGGAGCTGGATTATTGTATTCATATATAGGACTGTGTATTCTTATTGATAACATAAGGTATGTAAGGTTACTCTTACCGTATCCTTCTGCAGCACATATTGTTCACATTGTTCCATTTCGAAATGCTCTAATGCATTTCATTTCAGGTTGTTATGTACTGTTATTCATATGTTCCTTATTAGTGAATTAGTAGTTATTCATAAGTCTCTTAATCATGGACTGATGTTCCAAAATTCCAATAATGTTGTGACTATCAACATATCAATCTCTCAAAAGTAATGAAATAATGTAATGCATGGTGTTGGTTGCAAGACTACAGGTGGTAGCTCTAGAGGCATAAGTCTAGCTCGAGCCGATCCCTAGATTAGTGGATCAGGGGGTAGTCCTAGAGGCATAAGCCTAGCTCGGGCCGATCCTGACAGGTGGTAGCTCTAAAGGTAAGAACCTAGCTCGAGCCGAACCTGATATATTGGATTATGGGTTGTAGCTCTAGAGGTAAGAACCTAGCTCGAGCCAAACCCGATATCTCAATTTATGGGTGGTAGCTCTAGAGGTATAAGCCTAGCTCGAGACGATCCCAACATAACTTTATGTTATGTTATGTTAAGACACACTGATCAGTTGGGGCCCAGGTACAATATGAGATGAATGATGATGAATAAACAGTAGAAGCAAAAGAAAATAATGAATGTAAGGTACATGGTTCCACATATGAAGAACAATGGTTTATCCATATTGACTATTCTCTTACATTTGATTTCATTGAAATATTTATGTGTCTTACAGTTTCTTATGGCCTTAAATACTCAGTACATTCTTCGTACTGACATCCCTTGGGGGGCTTACCTTACTTGCTGCAGGCACAGGTGCTAGTAGACCTCCGCAGTAGGCTACGAGAAATCCACAGAATATTAGTGAGCTCCAGTTGGTTCGGGGCTTTCCGAGATGTTTATGTACATTTATTTTGGTATTGTATATGTGTATAGAGCGGGGTCTTGTCCCGACTCTAGGTTGGTTATGGTTATGCATCTGTAGAGGCTTTGTAGATGTTGTAGGATAGATGAAGAAAATGTAAGGAATGTATGTTTTGTCTTGATGGCCCTGACGGCCAAGTTTCACATATGTATGTATCACATATTCCATGATTTCTGCTATTAACATTTTATGTCCTTACGTGATGGTGATGTTTCTTATGGCAAGCATATGAGTGGACATGAGCAAAGATTGGTTCTCTCGGGCCTTATCGGCTTCGGGTGCCAGTCCGCCTCAATGGGATTTGGGGCGTGATATTGGGTAGGATCAAAAATCACGTGTCTACATTTGCCCCTCTTTGTTTGAAAATACGAAGAATTTTCAGACAAAGAAGTAGACAACGAGACAAGTTTTGACTGTAAGATTATTTGAAATGGAAAAGGAAAGAAGGACAAGATGCGACCGAGTTCTGCTTTTAGACAATCTACATATCCCGGGTAATTAGGGAATCGGGTCACGTGTAATTCAAGGATAAAAAGAAAGGTGAAACATAATGAGATGGAGGATTAAGTGAGGTCCCATCGAGGTTCCGGTTCATGGCTCTTGTCATTACATAAACAAAATAAAATAAATGAAAAATACAATATCTTATCTACTGTACTTGTCTTTAGCCTTCCTGTAGCTTTCCCATTTGGATCTTAAGTTATCATCTCACCCGCTTTTGGTGGGTACCTTGATCTTGTAACTGAGATTTAAGACTTGAACTTGAAACTTAGATTGAGTCTTTGACGCTTTTTCAAATGACAGTCATAGATAGTTCTCGAATGCTTGTTTTCTTAACTAATAGTTGAATATAAATTGACGTCAGGATGCCGGGCCGCTACATGCATTCAAAAACGAATTCTGCTTGTCATTGAGATTGAAGGTCTGGTAAGAGTTGGGACTATTTATTCGGACATCAAGATCATGCTCTACCGGGAAAAACCTGCAAGACATCATAAACAAAGAAAAAAAAAAATTTGCCCTAGTTTTCACCGAAATTTTTTTTGTGAGTTATTAGCAATTGTAAACTTTAAAAATAAACTCAGACCACGAAATATATATCATGTGAGAAAAGAAAATAAAGATCTCAGACTAGAAAAGTGTTTATCCCAGGAGAAATAAAAAATGACTGTCTCGGACGAGGAAATGTCATCCTAGGAGAAGATAAAAAAAAAACTGTCTTAGGCTAGAAAATGTCAGTCTAAGAGAAAATTGAAAGTAACTATCTCAGACTAGGAAAGGTCTTCCTAGAAGAAAAATTAAAAACGTCTTAGACTAGGAAACGTCATCCTAGTAGAAAATAAAAAATATCTCAGACTAGGAAATGTCATCCTAGGAGAAAATTAAAAGCAACCGTCTCAGACTAGGAAATGTCATCCTAAGAGAAAAATGAAAATGACTGCCTCAGACTAGGAAATGTTATCCTAGTAGAAAATGAAAAACGTCTCAAACTAGAAAATGTCATCCTAGGAGAAAAATAAAAAACGATTGTCTCAGACTAGGAAATCTCATCCTAGGAGAAAAAAAAGGAAAAACAACCGTCTCAGACAGGGGAAATGTCATTCTAGTAGAAAATAAAAAGTGACTAAATCCCATTATTTAGGAGGATCCTGCTACGCTAAATCCCATCATTTAGGAGGGGCCTGAGATGAAATGTAAAATCCCATTTTTCTGGAGGGTCCTGAGCTGAAATGTAAAGTCCCATTTTTCAAGAGAGCCTTGAACAGAAAATTAAAGTCCCATTATTTAGGAGGGTCCTGAGCTGAAATGTAAAGTTCCATTTTTCAGGAGGGTCTTGAGGAAAAAATTGAAGTATCATTATTCAGGGGGTCCTGCTAATCCCATTTTTTCAGGAGGGTCCTGCGACGCTAAATCCCATTATTCAGGAAGGACCTGAGCTGAAATGTAAAGTCCCATTTTTCAGGAGTGTCCTGAGCTGAAATGTAAAGTCCCATTTCTTAGGAGGGTCCTGAACAGAAAATTAAAGTCCCATTATTCAGGAAGGTCTTGAACTGAAATGTAAAGTCCCATTTTTCAGGAGGGTCCTGAGCAGAAAATTAAAAGCGCATTATTCAGGAGCGTCCTGAGCTGAAATGTAAAGTCCCATTATCTAGGAGGGTCTTGAGCTGAAATGTAATGTTCCATTATCCAGGAGGGGCCTGAGAAGAAATGTAAAGTCCCATTATTCAGGAGGGTCCTGAGCTGAAATGTAGAGTCTCATTATTCTGGAGGGTCCTGAGCTGAAATGTAGAGTCCTATTTTTCAGGAGGGTCCGAAAAGAAAAATTAAAGTCCCATTTTTCAGGAGGGTCCTGAGCTGAAAATTAAAGTCCCATTATTCAAGGGGGTCCTGCTAATCCCATTTTTTCAGAAGGGTCCTGCTAATCGCATTTTTTTCAGGAAGGTCCTGAACTGAAAAGTAAAGTCCCATTTTTCAGGAGGGTCCTGCTAATCCCATTTTTTCAGGAGGGGCCTAAGCTAAAAATTCAATTCTCATTTTTCAGGAGGGTCCTGCTACAATTAAGTTCTTAAAGACAAACAATATGAACAATTTTTTTCAGTTTGCAGCAGAAATTATTTTTGTGAATAACTTGTACGATGTAAAATACTTATGCCAAAGAAAACAAAATGCAAGAGAGATATGCAAATAGGATGCATGGTCCCTTGAAATGAACGATCATAGGGATGTTTTATTCTAAAAATGCAACTAGGATGTTTGTTCCCTAAAAACGCCTCTAAGGTATTATTCTCTATAGTCAAAATGCAACTAGGATTTTTGTTCCCTGTGTTGAAAAGAGATAAAGTGTTTATTTCCTAACATACCCATAAGATGTTTGATCCCTAAGGTGAAAGTGCAACCAGGGTGTTTGTTCCCTAAAAACATCATTAGGATACAGTTCGTTCCTTGAGAACACAAGAAGAAAAGAGGATTTTATTTTTTCTTAGAAAAAGAAAAATAATTAATTATTTTTTTCCCTGTTTTGATATTGGAGAACTATGATTTTATTTTATTTAAAAAAAAAAGTTTTTTTTCTTTTTATTTTTTTTTTAAAAATAAAATGTCCTAGACTTTTTTTCAGTGACATGATATTTTTATTTGGTGAGACCGAACCCTATTATAGGACTGCCTACGTATCCTGCCATAGCAAGAATCAGGTCAAACGTAGTTCACAAAAACATCTTTTGACTTCAGTTGGTACCAACAATCAGTATTAAACTCGGGATCAACTTAGAAGTAACTCCTATAATTTCAAATGGTACCTCAAACATACTTAAGTATTGACAAGATATGTTCACCTTACCTTAATCAAGGGTTTAGAATTATTTCTATCCTCATGTTTCAAATATCCTTACCAAAGATAGAGTCCTAATTTACTAACAAAAGAATCGATTAAAATTTTAGGACATTGTGAAGCCACTCACTCTCAGAAAGATATTCAATGCATGCAACAGAGATACCATATGCTTGGCCATCATGTAAGTATCTACCAATGTGAGAACACTCAAAATTGAGATCAAGTAGGACTTTTCATTGACTTGTAACATAGGCTTAGGGATGTGTAGGATATTCATTTGGGATAGAGTGGCCATTCCCTCCTTAAACATTGCACCATGCGCTCGATTTTTTGTATTTTGCACTTGTTCTTGATTTACTTTGATGCTTCTTTCCTTCTTTTTTTTTTTTGACTTTTCACCTTACTTTTTGTTGAGTCTTCCTTCCTTTTGAATTTTTCTTTTCACTTTTTCTTTTGCATTTATTTTTTCTTTGAACCTTCACATTTTCACCTTTTTATTTTGTCATCCAACTAAGATATTTGTTAGTGCGCTCAAGAAGGTAGGGATAAAAGAAGGGGTAGTGCATTTATACTCTGAAAAAGATATAAGCTAAGATTTGGTTGTCCAATAAAAAGGCTTTAGGCTCAAAGGGGGAGTCTATGGATTAAATTTCATTTGGTAGGCTTCGAAGGCACAATCGGAGCAAAGAAAGCTTACAATCCTTTCTCAAGTCAAGTGTTTCTCAAATGTCTTTCTTAAAACTAACTAGTCGTACTTCCTTATAGATTTTAATTTGACTTTTAAGAGTTGCCTTTTGTGTTTTCCAGAATAACAATTTTTAAATCTGTATTTTGGTGGCTTTAAAACTATGACCATATTGATAATTATATTCTCCACCCTGATACATTTATATTTTTAAACATATTACACATTTAGGTACACTTTGAATAGTTACAACTCCTATTTAGTTCGCTAAAAGGCTTCCTTCGGTTCTACTTAAAAAAAAATCCAGTAATTTAAACCTCTTACAATGGTCAGTCGCCAAATGTTGCATTAAACTAGCTATTTTACTAGAACGCTTGTACGCTTGTACATTCAAAATTCACCTTTTCTCTTAACATGCAGGAATCCTCGGATGGATAAGCATAATCTACCTCTTAGTACAAAGAATACCCCCATACCATCCAGGTATGCTACTTTTACATTCACAACCATTTAGCTTATTGTTTTCCCTACACAACCTTAACAGAATGCCTTGAAGGACAACCTCTTGTGGCTAAACAATTCGCCATTTAAAACCTGCTTTGTTTCCACCTTGATATGTTTACACTTTAGACTGTTTTGCGATGCCGAGCCTACTTTAAATAATAACAACTACTGTTTTGTTAGATAAAATGCTTCGCTAGCTCTAATTAAATGTATGCTTAATCTAATTAGTTACACCACTTTCAACAGTCGGAAGCACACTGTCTCATTAAACTAGCTCTTTCATACGTATACTAATATGCTTTTCTTTTAATAATACACCTAAAGTTTAACTATACAGGATTCCTTCTATGGATACAAAATCTCTCCATAACTGCACACAAACTTCCTCTAATCTTTCCAAGTAAGCTGCTTTACCATTCTCAACCAAATTATTGTCTCTTTAATCCTGTTGCCATCACAACCATTCAATACAGATTGCAAGTTAAACCTTTTTTGGGCATATAATTGTAACACCCCGTACCTTCCCAACCCTACTTGACGACATTGAACAATGTTTACTTAGGTGTCGAGAGCCATAAGTATGTGTTTTGTAATGTTATTGATGATATAATTGATATTGGCCCTTGAACATGTGATTAGAACTTCGTAGGAGGTGTTTTGTGACTTCGCGGAACATTTGTGGGGTTAAAAACGAGGCTTGGAGTACCTCCAAACAAAGGATATTAAAGGTAAGAAGTAAGTTAAAGAATAGAACTTGAAGTATCTAACCAAACCCGCAAAGAAAAGTCGAAAACGAAAGTTTTTAAAAAAAAAATAGGGACAGGCGCGCCAGAGGGCGTGCCAGGCCGCTTATTGACCAATTTTTTTGGGCACAGGCAGCAAGCTGGCGCGCCCAAGGGCGTGCCAGGCTGCTTGTGCGCACCTTTCAAAAGTTGGAAATTTTTCTAAGTCCCAAGGGTGCCCGGGGACGTACCGGGCCGCTTTTTGCCACATTCCTTATACAACCACGAGCCTATACATGGGATAATTGAATTAATTGTCATTCCATTTGATAAGATTATTCGTGGACGAATTCGGCATCCAAATGACGGTTTTACCCTTTTGGTCGAAATAAGCCATATGTGGCTAGAATCACTTGTTTTTGGGATTGAGGCTACGAATATGAATCGTGTGAGTGGGAATATTGTCATGACACATATGAAATGATTTAAACATGAGAAATTATTGATTTTATTGAGTTAAGTGATTTGGGTTCAATAAAAGCCCAAAATGAGGAAGAAAACATGGGCCAATGACCCATTCTTCCATTGACCAAGCCAAACATAGCATTAAATGCCAAGAGTGGCTAAGGATGACCCCAAGTACTATATAAAGACCCAAAAATCAGATTTTATTCGTTTGAAACTCTCATGCCTTTTAGATATTTTCTCAAACATTTCTCTCAAACCCTAAGAACCCTACGCCATCTTTTGGAGCAAGATCATCATTTTTCAAGCTTGGGTAAGTGATTATTATTATGGATTAATATATTATATTCATGGGAGAGTATGTAAATCATGTTTGTTATGCTTGGAAGTGTTGAACATGACACTTTGTGTTTTTGTAAAAGATGTGTTATCCGTGGAATTGTCACTTGAAATATGACTTGTGGGTTTGATAAAAGAGCATGGTATGGATGAAATAGGAACATGTATGGTGTGATGATATTATTAAACTTGTTTGTTTTCTATAAGTGTAAATTATGAGATTTTGGCCGATATGTGATATGAGGTGTATTAAGGTGACATGATGGATTAATTGTGATATGGTGTTCATGAGAAAGTGTAAAGGAGAAACTTTGTGGTGAGATGTTATTGGTATATGATGTTATGGTCAATGTATGGCATGATTGGGGTATTGTTGGAATGGCAATGCCGTAAATGGTATTGTAGAGAAGGAAATGACATTTTTAAGACAAACATGTGAGTCATTGTCGTCATATGCATTTCTAAGGTAGTTGGTGGTTAATGTAAACTCTGTTATGCATTTGTGTTGTAGAGTGAAACATAAGGAAGGAGCGGGACTATTGTATGCACATCTAAGATTGTATATTCATATTGAGGATACAAGGTATGTAAGGTTACTCTGTCCGTATCCTTCTGCAGCACATAGTATTCACATTGACATTGCACCTGTCCTATCTCGAAATGTGCTATGGTATCCTACATCCGGTTACCAATTGTTATTATCACATATTTTCTACTTATTGATCAATTGTGATTCACGTCTCATATTCATCGACTAATATTCCAAAAGTCCCATAAGGTTGTGTTCCAAAGTTCCAATAGTGGTTATACACATGTATCTCATTCATTGATTATTGTCCAATGGTTCCAATCATATTATTTTTCCAACAAGGTTATGTTTCCAATAATGTTATGACTATCATTGTATCCATCTCAAAAGTAAAGAATGAAGTAATGCATATATGTAGTTAATGATTGAGTATGGGTGGTAGCTTTGGGGGCGAAATGCCCAGCTCAAGCCGATCCCGAGATTATTGGATCAGGGGGTAGTCTTAGAGGCATAAGCCCAGCTCGGGCCGAACCTGATAGGGGGCAGCTCTAGAGGTAAAAACCTAGCTTGAGCCGAACCTGATAAGTTGATTTATGGGTGGCAACTCTAGAGGTAATAACCTAGCTCGAGCCGAACCCGATGCTTGATTTATGGGTGGTATCTCTAGAGGCATAAGCCTAGCTCGAGCCGATCCCAACATAACGTTATGTTATGTAAAGACCCACTGATCAGTTAGGGCCCGGGTACACTATGACACAAGTGATGATGAATAAGCATGGAAGTAAGAAACGGAGAAAGTAATGAAAGCAATATACATGGTTCCCAAAACTCAGAATGATGACTTATCCATATTGGTTATTCTTTTGTAATTGAGTTCATTGATGTATTTATGATTCATACAGTTTCATTTGAGCCTTACATACTCAGTACATTCTTCGTACTGACTTTCCTTGTGGGACTTACCTTACTTGCTGCAGGTGCAGGTGCTAGTAGGCCTCCTCAGTAGGTTGCCAGTTATTTGCGGATCTTTGGTGAGATCCAGTTGGCTCGGGGCTCTTCGAGTCACATTTGTATATGTGTTTTGATATTGTACATGTTGTATAAAGCGGGGACTTGTCCCGACTTTCAGTTGGTTTTGGTAAATGCATCTGTTAGAGCCTTTTGTAGGCGTATGTGGGTATATGAATGTAGGATTATTCATGACGTCTTTGACTTGATGGCCTAAATGGACAAGTTTCACATATGTATATATATATATATATCACATGTTCCATGATTTCCGCTTTTAGCCTTTTATGTTCTTATGTAACAATGGTGCTTCCTATGGCATGCATATGAATGAATAGAAGCAAAGCTTGGTTCTCTCGGGCCTTATCGTCTACAGATGCCAATCTGCCCCGTTGGGGTACGGGGCGTGACAATAATACACCCATGCAAACCTGTAGTGTTTTGATTAACGAAAAATGGCATAATTACACCCACACTACCTGATACAAGCATGGTTAGCTTGGGGCACATTAGGAGGGGCTTCCACATATGGATGATAGCTTGGAGCACAAAGGAAGCAATAGAGCAATAAAGACACAAGGCCATGGGTGATCAAAATGCCAATTGGGAAATCAAGAAGGCCCTTGTGGGTTATTTCATAATTAGCAACTTTGGGCTATTTTTGTAATAGGCTATTAGTGTAAAGGCAATAACTATAAATAGTGGCCTTAGTTATTTTCTTCCTTAATTTATGATGAGTTTATGATGAATTGAGAGCTTTTAAGCTTGTAGTTTCTAGGTGAAGCCTAGCACTAGATTAATCAAGTTGTTGATAATCGTAGATTGAGTGTTTAGAGTAGATTCTCTAAATTGCTCATGTTAACCTTTTCTAGCGTAATCAATCATCAAGTTTTCCTCTTTGTGGATTCAATTAGATTTCTAGTATTTGATTGAGTTCAGGTTATTGTTGTTTGATCGGATTCAACTAAGAGGTGAAGGTATAAAGTCATTTGTTGCTCAAAAATTCGATTAAATTTCAATAATTCCACATATCCTTTTCTTTATTTCAATTTTTGCGTTTTTTATTCTAGTTTCCGACTAGGATCATTATCACAACCACAAATATTTGCTAAATCATTCAACATTTTGTTGAGTTCATTTTATAATACTTCTTCCATTCTGTTGCATAGTGTTACATGATATTAGTGAAGTAAATCTCCAGATTTTTATTTTGGTATTCCATAGTCACATTTCTGTCCATTTAAACTTCATCATCGATTCCCTTTAGCCTTCCATCAGATTAAATCTCATGCTGCTGAGAGACTGAACCTCCTGTCTAAGCCCCATTCCATATGTTATACATACCATCAAAACAATCTAATTGTATTACGTTTAAGTGTCTGGCTCAATTTTATTTATTACTACACTAATATGTGCAACCATGCTTTATAAACTTTTAAACTATCATCACAACAAGATAATCTAATTGTCTTATGACATAATGTATGATTCAAATTTACTTATTGCAGTACAACGTTCACATTTTCCTAACCCACCCTATCTTTTCATGAACATGATTCCTATGACAGATAAAATTTGTAAAACCATGCACAACTAATCCCGCCAAATAATTGACCAGGTACATAGCTATGCAATCTTTAGCAATTTTATGACTTTGAGGTTTATCACAACTAATATTGCATTTCTGTTTTGATACAGTTATTAAACTACTTGAGATGCCCAGAGTTTTGACGTACACGAACATATCCCAAATGCGGATTCAATATCTGGATAAAACATAAGAACAAATAAGAACCGAAATTTATATATATATATATATATATATATACATTGTTAGATCCATCATGCAAAGAATGACTACAAATGTATAGGTGTATGTACAAATATTATGTTTTCACATGTATGACTTATGAATTATAATTTTGCATACAATTAGTTTTAGTTGCCATTTTAGTCACAATGTTACTTGTGTACAATATTTTATTAATCTATTTTAACGGTACTCTGGATTGATGGATGATGCCAGAGGAAATTAGTCGCCTCTGCTCTTCCCTACCAGAATTACATGCTTTCGTCACAACAAAGATGCGCCAATAGTTATTAAGTAATTCAAATACATACATTTGTTTTATTGAACAATATCATAAATGTTTTGTCCTTCATAGTAATGATATTAGAGAAATCATTGGGAACGCACAAATTAAAGAAAACCAACAAATTTCTTGTGCAAGGGACCATATACAACTTCATAATAACAATAAGTAATCAGAAAACTGGGGTAATTTTAAAATTTATAAATGGCAGTTCCACTAAAAGCACTTCGACATCAAAAAACAAACTCGAAAATATATCAGGAAATTAAAAGAAAGGGATAGTGGGTAGCATTAAAGGCTCTGTCATTTGCAAAATCTCTTCCTACCAGAAGTCAAGGAATTTTTTAGTATGCCAACCAAAAAAATAATTACTAGACCATATGAATATTTTGAACGATATAAAAATCATTTACCTCTTGAACTCTATATTCATTCAAACACGTTGAAATAAAAATTACTACTAAGTTATTAGCTAAATGTCCTAATTTTCCACAGTTGTAGCATTTACATTCTGATAGTTTCTTCTTAGGTCGATATGGTCTTTTTCTTTTATAATTTTTAATGTAATATCGTTTTCTTGGGTTTTTGTTCTTATATTTTGCTTTAAAGGGTTTGTATTTCTTAAAGCATTTTTTATATCTATACTTAGTTTTCTTCTTTTTGCAACCAAATTGTGGTGCTGTTTTTTGCGTACAACAAGACATGTTTTGATTTAATACTTTATTGAATTTTTGTTTATCTTTATATTCATCACATAATCCTATAAACCAAGTTTGTAAATATTTAATTCTAGATCCTAAGGTATCTGTCAAACTAGCTGCTTCCCAATCTACTATTATCTTTGTACTAAATGGTTCAGGTAATTTTGTAAAATATGTTCGTCTTACTGCTATAGCTTCTTCCTGGTTATATATACTTTTATAATAATATTCCTTAAAAGCACATGTATATTCGTCTATGTAACACATATTGCATATTGATAGTTTATTCATTAATTGTCTATTTAGATTTTTATCTTTTTCTTGTTCTGCTAACTCTGTTGTCATACTACCAAATTCGTTTCTAATTCCATATTCATATTTGTCTAAAATTGCCGTACTTGATGTTGTAATTGTTCCACTACTATCTTTATTACTTCTTAATGTTGCTCTTCCTTCAGCTGTTATATTATGTAGCCATAGTTTTACTGTTCCTATTAATGTTCTTTCTATATATCCTGGTGCATCTGCTACTGATATTTTATTATCTACTAGTTGTTTAGCAAGTTGTCCTATCCATACTTGTATTGTTTTATTTACATCTGTGGTACAATCTAGATCTAAGAATAGTGAGGATTCTGGGGGTTTATTTGGTGTCCATTTATTTAATCTACTTTGCCATAATGCTTCATATCTATTATCATCTATAACTGTGTAATAAGATGGTCTTGATGTTCTAGGATTTTCATATCTTCTTTTATCATATGAGGTTCTGCTTGTGCTAGGTTGTTCATTTTTAATTGTATTTACATTTGGTTTAGCATTTGTTGTATTTATATTTAAATCTGTTATTTGGTTCATGATTTGAGTATATGTTTCACTATTTTCTTCTTCTTTTTCTGAATTTGTTTCGGAATTGTCTGTTATGGTTATATTATCGTTAGTTAGTTCGTTTATATCTTCAGAATGGGTTACTGTAATATTATCAATGCTTAGGTTTGTAATTTCTTCTGTGATTTCTGGAGCTGATTGAGCTGATTCTTCTAAGTGTATTTATTCTTTTAATTTTTCTACTGAATAGTTTGGGTTAACTGTAAATTTAAATTTTTGGTATATTAAATTTCCTTTTACTGCACTTATTATACTTTTTTCAATTGGATATTTAATTCTATCATCTGCTAGGTATAATTCTATAGGTGTATCTATTCCTTCCTTAAAGCATGCTTTTATGAGTATCTGTATTGCTCCTAAATGTACATGAGTTATTTCGTGCTTAGGTTTTGGTTTCAATGCTTGTATTTACCATTGCAAGGATATAACAAGCTTATTGCCCAACCAGGAACAAATGCAAATCTAGTACGAACATGCTATGACTTTGGACTATTATCAACTGTATATACAGCAGATGGACAAGAAATCCAAAAAATACCAGAACTATATACCGCATTTTCAACATACCAAAGAATTACCAAAGGAACTTTCTTTTATATCAGATTTTATGCAGCCCCAGCAGAAATACTTTTCAACGAAATAAAACCTATCATACAAGTAGTAAAAATAGGACTGACACGAGATATGTTAATACCAGATGCTATAGAACCTCAACCAGAAATACCCAGAGAAGACATACCAGCATTTTATGCAAACAAGAGAATAATAGGACTACAAGTTATCTTACAAGGCATACAAATAGATAAAGATGGAATAAAAATGCAAACACATATAGTACAAAAAATTATAAAGTCAGAAGAGATCAAAAGATGTTCCACCCATATGTGATGCAGAACAACATTTAAGGAAATCTTTGGTGTGCACGATCCACAAATTCAAGAAGCCGTGCGCCATTAGACAAATTGCAGATAAGTACTTTTGAAAAAGACCTTCCACTATAATTGTTTCATAACTGATGTATGTATGAATAGAAATTTGAATAACTACATTATAACTTTTGTAATTATATTGACAAATTTCCAGAAAGGGAAGACAAATAAGTTTCTTTGGTGTACAAAACCAAAAAGGTAAACGAATAATACTGAATGATCATCAATAAGCCTAATGAGGTATATAGTCAAATTGTAATATGTCTATATAAGAGATTTGAGCATAATTCAGGTGGGACCATTTCCTTCAGGCATTACCTGGCACAATCCAAGAGTAAGGACTCTGAAGGGAATATTGGACACCTAATCATTCAAGTACAACTTACTATTTTCAAATATTTTTGGCAGGTGTGGCGTGTATCCTAATTCAATACCCTCTTTGCTCTTATGTATCATCATCAATCATTTACACATTTGATTGGACTATGATGTATGTCAAAATTACAAATACTGAAAGGACTGCTTTTCAAACTAACTTCAAGCTTTACTTGGACATTTTGTAGCGAGGTTTGTCATCTTAAATAAGGATTTGGCACTACACATGCTGCAACTAGGAACGCTCACTACACATGCTGCAACTAGGAACGGTGAGTCAGAATGAGTTTTAACAGTATTGATATAATGGCACTATTTAAATGAAGAAATCACATACTTTTTGCAATATAAACTCCAGTTAATTACAGGACATATGATCACGATGCGATCAAATTTAGAGGAATGGATGCAGATATTTATATAACTATAAGTCATTAAAACTGCAAGTTCAAAAATTCCTTCGACATTAAAAAACCACAGGTTTCACAAAAGATCATTTATTTCTTTAACTCTATATTCACTTAAATAGTTTGAAACAAATTTTGTTGATGTGAGTACCAACATTTAACTATGTTGCTTGGACATCCCAAAAAAGATCTTCCAACCATATGACATGCATAATAATATTTCAGGTACTCTTTGTCCTCCACAATCGACAAAATCACGAAGCAGTGCCAATTGACAAATTGTAGATAATATATTCAATGTAGCCGTTTCACTATAGTTACTTATAATAATGGATGTCTGTATGAGTAGAAATTATTTTTATCTTAAACTCTATATTCATTCAAACAGGTTCACTTAAGTTAATAGTAACTTATATCTATGTTGTTCAGCCTCCCTAAAAGAAGATGTTACACCCATATGTGATGCATAACAATATTTCAGGAACTCTTTGGCAACCATGATCCACAAAATCAAGAAACCATAACAATATAAAGGTAAACGGATATTGTTGAATGATCATAAGTAAACCTAAAGAGATAGTTTCTCACAGTGCGAAGCGCGGGTAAATTATCTAGTATATATATATATAGGAAACCCAGGTCATGGAGGTATGGGGTTTTGATCAGACAAGCACGACAACTGGATAGTTGGTTTTGTCGGGAAACCTACACAACACTACAAATACAAAAGAAGAATTGCAAGCACTCATCAGTGGCCTAAAACATGCCCGTGATTACAACTTAACACCCCTAGAAGTGGCAATAGACTTGATGGAAGTAATCAATCTTTTATAAAGTTGACACGACTATATCCTTGATAACTTAATCTTTGATTGCAGAGCATTATTCTGGAGGATGGGGAATCCCCAAATGAAGCATAATTTTATGGAGCAAAACTAGCTAGGTGGCGGGTATATTGGCAAAGGAAGTACCTCATCACAACATCATGAAAATTTTGTGACTTTGATACCTGTGTTTACTCTGGAGAAGTTTCACGAAGACAAAGTTGGAATTCTTTTTATTAGGCTATCAAAGCCCTTTTGTGTCTCGAATAGGCTTAATGATATATTTAATTATAGTACAAACAATGTCAACAACATGTCTGGTCACCCGGGATGTAATGATGCATAGTAGTGTAATATAATATTCCTATGTTTTAAGAAGAAAATGTACAAATAGTTGTTTCCTTCGGTTGATTTTAGTTTTCATTATTATTAAAAATAACTTATTAAAAATACATCATGATAGGGATGTTTGACCAGGTTACTCATTGCCATCGCATGGTGGTTGACCGCGATCGCGAGGAGTTAGTTAGGTCCAGGTCGGGTTTCTGTCGCGATCGCATGGCTATCTCCTGTGATCGCGATGAACAATATCTTGGGCGGTCAAATTTTGACCCTCGTGATCGTGTAGAGGGTGCTGCAATCGTGTGGTACTATTCACAGAATAATATAAATACTCCACTTTGTGCGATTCTACTCCACTTTCACCATTTTTGAGCTTGTGAAGCTGGTTTTGGACGATTTCAAGTTGTTTTTTTTATCAACTTTGATTTGAGTAAGCTTCTAAACCTATTTTAATCATTACTCATTGATTTTCATGCAAAAACATGTTCAAAACTTGGATTTTAAACTTGGGATGTTGTGTTTTAACCGGTAAAGTGAGAAATTAGTTTTTCAATTATTTCAAGCTCAATTTCAACTCGGTTTTCGATGGGTTTTCATATTTAGAACCCTTAAATATGGATAACATGATTTTTTATTAAAATTTTAGTTTTACCCTTATATTTTTGGGGTCTATTTTTGAAGTCATTTTGAACTCGAAACCAAAATATGCTAATATGGGTATCAATAGACTTCTAATCACGTATAGAATAAGTTTTTGATCGATTGAGAAACTTTTAAAGCTTCTCAAAAGGGGTAGGCTTCTTGTTGAGGGGTCCAGGCTCGTATTTTTTACTTTCAATATATATTATTAATTTCTTTAGACCGGGCTAGGTCGCTAACCATTCATGTAAAATATGCTATGGGTTGAGATGTTACCATGGTATTCATTATTTGAGATCATTATTTTATCTTGTTTCCCGTGTGGGGGCTTGTGTGATATCTTATTATTGACTTGAGAGATTATTATCACTAAGATGCCTATGCGGGGGCTAATATTGGTCTTATTTGAGCATTATTTATTCTTTATCACAATTGTGATGCATGTGATGGGGCTTGAATTGATATTACTGATGTCTTACATGATTCTTTACTACTGTGTTTCCATGAGAGGGATTGTATCATGATCTATTGAGATTTGGAGTGACTTGATCTTATTTATACCATTATCGAGTTGATTTATTGTATGTGTTGAAATGGTTATGAGCATGCATACTCATTCATTCATCCATGTTCATGGAACTGGTACCACTTAGAAATACTAATTTTGAAAGAAATGAGATACTTTATAAAATGCCTTAACCGAGGGATGTGCCAGTAAGGTTAATTGATGAGATTATGATAGTATATAAGTTACAAACCCCCTATGGGTCCAATCCTAGAAGCTTAGGCTTGGAAGTTATAGACTAGGTGAACATTGGAACATTCCATACACATCATTTCATTGTATTGCTTAACTTGAATTTCCCTTATGTGATTGGCATTGTGTATTTTAGTCTTTCTTATATGTATATTTGTAGTATTGATACTTCTTATTTTGTTATTGTCAATGTGTTACTTATATTGTTAGGAGTTGTGCGGCTTGAACTGCTGTTGGGACTTTTCTGTATGCAGGTGGAAGCGTTGCTCATAGTTTTCTTTACATATTTAGTTATCTACTTTGCATGTTGTCCTATGATGCCTATTGAGTACAAGTGGACCATACTCACTTCTTATTCTGTACCCTATTGCTGCAGATCCTAATTCGAGTGTGATCCATGGATAGTGATCTTTGTGCAGTGTTGGGATCTTTAAAATCAGGGTGAGCTCCCCTTTCGGAGTCGTTCCCTGCTTCATCTAGTTTCTTATGTATTTATTTTGTTTTTAGAGACAAATATTATGTATTCATATTCTATGTTGGATTTAAAGTGCTCTTTACTTATGACACTAGATCTTTAGGATTGGAGTTGTATTTATTTCAAACATTGAGTTGTTTTATCTTATTGGCCTGATTTTATCCTAAAGTTTCAATTTGATTTATATTTATCATCTTCTTTCTTTTATTTCTCTTGTGGAGTTAAACTTACCTACCAGGGTTGGATCAAGGTAGGTGCTATCATGATCTTGATTTTTGGGTCGTGATAAATTGGTATCAGAGCGTTAGGTTCACTGGTCTCATGAGTAAAAGAGTAAGATGTCTAATAAAGTCACGCGGATCAATATGTTGACGTCCATATCTATCTTATGAGATTTTTCTAGGAAACTTCTCTAATTTGATTCCTTATTGTACATGTTGTTCATACTCAATTTCAACTTTTATATTACTCTTTTTGTGTAGATAGTGAGAACTCCATTAGGAGCTGATCTAAGGCGTATTTATATGCCCTATTGCCTTCTTCGACCCATGTTTACCTTAGTTTTGAGAGCAATAAGTGTATATTTAGTATAGTTTTGATGGAATATTTGATATTGTGCTAATAAATGTGATTAGGCCTTTGTAGGAGGAATTTGTGATAAATTGGAGCATTTTTGGAGTGGAAATTAAGGCTTGAAGGGGCTATGAGCAAAGGATCTCGAAGATAAGAGACAAGCCAAATATTTGGACTTGAAGAATCCACCCGAATCCACTAAGAAAGGTAAAAAAAATGATGAAAATCAGAATTTTTGGGTCTGACGCGCCAACTGGCGTGCCGGGCCGCTTTGGAACAATATTTTGTTTGTATGGACAGAAGAGGGGTACGATCTGGGGCATGCTGGGCCACTTTTGCACAAATTTTCAGAGGCATAAATTTGGCTAAGTGTCAGGCGCGTTTTGTAGCGTGTCGGGCCACTTTTTACAAAGTTTCTTCTCCGACCACCAATCTATAAATAGGGCTCTTGGGTTATTGTATCATTATTCCATCTAGGTAGAACTACTCTTGGGAGATTTTGGCATCTAAATTAGGTTTAATTCTTCTTCCTTTTTATTTTTATTTCTTTTTTATAATTTTTTATCAATTTATGTTAAATTAAGCCATGAGTGGCTAAAATCGCTTATTCTTGGGGTTGAGGCGATGAACATGAATCTCGTGAGTTGAATATTATTGGTTTTTGCTGAAGTTTATCAATTTATTGGTTATTTTTATATTCTTGTTTTTACTATTTTAATAATTAATTGCCATTGAAATAAATCTATTGTCTTGAGGGGAGCTCTAGAGAGAAACTGAGAGATAGAACGTGGAATATAAGGAGCGTGATCTTTACTCAAGGAAGGTATTTCGAGAGATTGATATGCGGTTAGGATCAATAGGTACCTAATTCGCCGTGCTTGTTCAAATAAGGGAAGATAGCTTAAAGACGTTAGAATTGGTTAAATCTATCCCCACTCAACGATGTAGTTAGGTTTTCAATTTCTAATAGAAGGTTATAGTTTGGAGACGAATATAATCATATGATCAGCCTCGTGATCAATAACCATGATAGACAACACAATTTGCTTAAACCATTAATATTCATGTGCTCGAGATGACGTTTGGATGCCTTGACCCTGGGAATTCAACTTGTCATTGCTTTTACCCCAAGATAATCATGTTAGTTTAGTTCATAGTTATTTTATACTTTATAACCATCATATCTCTATATTCCACCGCTTAAATAAATAATCAAGAACTAGTTTAGTCTAGTGAATATTTAAACGACAAGGCCCTGTGGGTTCGACATCCGACTCAAAAGGGCCACTGTATTACTTGAACAATCATGTGCACTTGTGTGTATAGCTGGGTTGTAACAAGAGCTATTAAGGATGCTGGGCACGCACCTGCTGTAGGAGCTCCAGTATAGGGATGAGGTAGGGGTCGCGATCGAGATCGAGGTAGAGGACGAGCAAGAGGAGCAACTCCATCTAGATGGTTAGCTAGAGCAGCCTCTTATAAGCCAGTGATTGATCATGTTGAGGGGGCTTATCAGCCATAAGATATGGAACCAGCCCAGGCCCCTCAGGATTTTGTTGCCATTCTAGTGTTGCAAGATATTCTGATTCAGCTTTTCAGCCATTTGAATAATACCTCTTAGGTAGGTATTCTACTGGGTACACTAGATGGTTCTTAGATGAGAGAGAGGGTTCAACCACAAAGAAAGTTCCTATTCAGGGTTCTTAAACTCTTGGAGTACAACTGGTTGCTGTTGTGGCTTTATATGTTGAGGTGTTACCTTCTAAACTTGTTGTTTCACCTATATCTCCCTGTCTAATGATATTTACTAATGAGCAGAAAAGGTTTGAGAGATTTATGAGATTGGCCCCTCCTAATTTTTGTAGTGCTATTGGTGAGGATGTTTATGAGTTCTTGGTCAATTGTCAGGAGAGGTTGCATAACCTTAGTTTGTTTGAGTCTCCTAGTTTTGATTACACTACCTTCTAGTTGACTGATATGTCTAAGTAATGGTAGAGATCTTTTGTCAGTTTTAGACCAGTAGGTTCCCTTTCTCTGACTTGGACCCAATTTTTATAGATTTCTTTTGAGAGGTTTGTGCCCTTTAGCTTGATGGGCAAGCTGAGGGACAATGATAATTTAAAGTAGGGATCCATGAATATTGCTGAGTATGAGGTTCATTTTCATGCCTTGTCTAGTTATGCCACATCTAGTATCTCCACAGAGTCTGAGAGGATCAAAATGTTTATTAAGGGTTTGACTACTTCTTTTTAGTTGGCGATTGCTCAGTTAGTAACTTCAGGTGGATCTTTCAAAGTATTGTGGATCATGTCAAGAGGATCAAAACTATTCACCAGGGTGCTCATAGTGGTGGTTGTAAGAGGGAACCCTGATAAGGCAGATTTAGTGGTTATTCATCCCAAGGAAAGGATTTTTTAGGCAGAAGTTCTCATGGTTACCACGAAAAACTATTTCAAGCAGCTTTGTAGAGTTAGATAGTGGGTTTGTTTGTTCTGAGGCTTTGAGTTGTCATAGATTAGGTCATGCTGGCAGAGGGTTTTATTCTGGTTCATCAGGTTATATAGTGCATTACGGTTCTTCTAGGATCTCACATTATTATTCATCAATTAGAGGATGTTATGTGTGTGATGAGTTTGTATACTTGGCGAGAGATTATCTCCAACATGTAATGATTCTGTCCTAGTAGGGTTCTCAGCTTCAAATTTATTGATACCAGTGTCATCAGTTAGAGGGAGTGCATATGGAAGTATAGGTAGATCCAGGGATACCAGAGGTGGATCTCAGGGAGTTCGTTGTAGTGGATGAGGAGCTGCTCAGTTCGGTGGCAGATGCGGGCAGTCCTATGCTTTTCCTTGGAGACTTGAGGCATAGGCCTCTGATGCTGTGATTAAAAGTATCATCCTAATTTTCCATCGTCCTGCTTCAGTTTGACCCTGGGTCTATATTTTCTTTTCCTTCTGCATACGTTGCTACTGGTATTGATTTTATGTTTCAGCCCCTTGCTATGCCCATTCATGTTTCTACCCCCGTAGGTGATTCTTTGGTAGTGGATTGGGTGTACCGATCATTTGTGGTGAATTTTTCTAGGCATGAGACTTAAGTAGAGTTTATCATTCTTGATATGGTTGATTTTTATATCATATTGTATATTGATTAGTTGTCTCTTTATTATGTGGTTTTTGGATTGTTATGCCAAGACCTTGACCTTAGCTACTCCTTGTTCGTGTCTTAAAAGGGTTATATCTTTTCTTCGTGCTCATCATATCGTAGAAAAGGGGTGTCTTTATTATTTGTCCTTTGTACGCGATACCTGTGTTGATTAACCACCTCCCTTAGATTCTTTGAGAGTTGTTAGAGTGTTCATGGATGTGTTTCCTATGGACTTGCTTAGTGTTCCTCCGAATAGGGATATTGATTTTGCTATTGATATGCAGTAGGGCACTAAGCCCATTTCCACTCCTTTTTATAGGATGGCCCTAGAGTTTAAGGAATTGAAGGAACAATTACAGGTTTTTTATGTAAATGGTTCATTAGGCTGAGTATTTCTCCTTGGTGTGCTCATGTCATATTTGTGAAGTAGAAAGATGGGACCATGCGTATGTGTATTGATTATTGGTAGTTGAACTATATGACTATCAAGAACAAGTATCCTTTCTTACGTATCGATGATTTGTTTGATCAGCTTTAGGGTGAGATAGTATTTTCTAAGATCAACTTGTGGTCTGGTTACCATCAATTGATAATTAAAGCTTCAAATATTCTGAAGACAACTTTTAGGATGAGGTATGACTACGTGAGTTTTTGGTTATGTCTTTTGGGCTACTTAAAGCCTTGGCGACGTTTATGGAGTTGATGAATAGAGTATTTCACCCTTATGTTAATTTTTTATGATCGTGTTCATCGATGATATCTTGGTTTATTCCAAGAAAAAAGATGAGCATGTGAGGCATTTGAGGGTCGTACATCAGAAATTAAGAAATAAGCAATTGTACGCCAAGTTCTCTAAGTGAAAGTTTTGGTTGGATTTTATTTCTTTCTTGGGTCATATGGTGACCAAGGATAATATCATAGTCGATACGACCAAGGTGGTTGTTGTGTGTTATTGGGTTAGACCTATTTCTCCTACTGAGATTTAGAGTTTTGTCAGATTAACGAGCTATTTTTGATGGTTTATGCAGCGCCTCTCTTCTATTACATCTCCTTTGACTAAGTTGACTCATAAAAAGGTTATTTTTAATGGTTGGATAATTTTTTGTGGAGCATTCAAACGCTAAATGAGTTGTTGACTTTGGCTTTATCTTGACTTTGCCTGAAGAAGGCGTTGGTTTCACTGTGTTTTACGATCCTTCTGGAGTTGGCTTGGGTGGTGTGTTTATGCAAAAGAGTGATGTGAGACCCTATGCTTCTAGGTGGTTGAAGGTACATGAGAAAAACTACTTTACTCATGATTTGGAGTTAGTTGTGGTTGTGTTTTTGTTGAAATTGTGGTGTCACTATTTGTATGGGGTTCATTGTGAGATTTTCTCCGATCATCATAGTCTTTAGTACTTCTTCATGTTAGTAAGATCTTAATATGAGACAGCGTAGGTGGTTAAAGTTGCTTAAGGATTATGATCTCACTATTCTTTATCATCTTGGCAAGGCTAATGTGGTAGTGGATGCCTTGAGTCAGAAGACAGCAAGTATGGGAAGGTTGGCTTATCTTTTGGTGGATGAGTGACCTTTAGCCTTAGACATTCAGTTTTCGGCTAACCAGTTGATTCAACTTGATATTTCAGCGCCTGGTAAGTTTTGGCATATAGGCTAGATATTTATTGATGGAGTAGATTCGAGTTCGACAATTTGATGATAAGAAGTTGAGAGTGATTCATTATAAAATATTGAGTTGTGAGGTAAAGGAATCATCTGTTGATATTGAGGGTGTTTAGAGTATTAGTGGTCATGTTTGTGTGTCGAGTGTTAGTGGTTTGATTAGGCTGATTTTGGAGAAGACTCATTGTTTGAGGTATTCTTTTCATCCAGGAGCAGCTAAAATGTACCATGACTTGAAACAACACGATTGGTGCTGTGGGCTAAAGAAAGACATTGTAAAGTTTGTAGCCAAGTGTTTGATGTCAATAAGTGAAGTATGAGCATCAATAACTGGGTGGTATGATGCAACGGATGCTTGTCCCAAAGTGAAAATGGAAGCAGATTACTATGGACTTTGTGGTTGGCCTAACCCTGACTTTGGGGTAGTTTGATTCCATTTGGGTGATTGTGGATAGGTTAACTAAATCACTGCACTTTGTACCTGTGAAGGTGATCTATAATGCATAGAAGTTGGACAAAATCTACGTTATAAAGATTGCTTGATTTCATGGTGTACCTATCTCTATTATTTCTGAAAGAGGTACACAGTTTATCTCAAATATTTGGAGTTCTTTACAGAGTGAGTTGGTTACTCAACTAAAGATGAACACGACATTTCACCCTCAGACAGATGTCCAGTCAGAGTAGACCATTCAAGTGTTAGATGATATGCTTCGAGTATGTGTTATGGATTTTGGTGGTCGTTGGGACCAGTTCTTGCCTTTAGCAAAGTTCGCCTATAATGACAGTTACTATTCTAGCATTCAGATGGAGCTTTTTGAGGCTTTGTATACGAGGATGAGTAGATCCCTTATTGAATGGTTTGATTCTTTTGAGGTTAGGCCTTAAGAAACTAACTTGTTGAGGGAATCGATGGGTCGAGTAAGATTGATTTAACAGAGGCTTGTGGCTGCCTAGAGTATGTAGAAGAGTTACACTGATTGACGGGTTCATGATGTGGCATTTATGCTTGGTGAACGAGTTTTGTTGAAGGTATCACCCATGATGGGTGTGATGAGATTTGGGAAGAAAGGGAAGCTTAATTTAAGGTTTATTGGACCTTTTGATTATCTTGAAAAGCTTGGAGATGTGGCTTATAGGTTGGCTCTACCTCTGAACCTGTCAGCGGTTCATCCGGTATTCCACATTTAAATGTTGAAGTGATACCGTCCTGATGATTCTCATGTAATCCAGTGGGATTCAGTTGCATCAGACCATGATTTGTCCTTTGAGGAGGAGCCTATTGCTATTTTGGATAGGCAGACTAGAAAGTTGAGATCCAAGAATATTAATTTTGTAAAAGTTTAGTGGAGGTTGAGTTTGATATACGGAGTAGATACCCCAGTTTTTTTCCTATCTAGGTACTTTCTTTAATTTTCATTTGAGGATGAATGCGTATTTTAGTGGTGGTTAATGTAACAACCCTCATGGTGATTTTTACCTTTTCTATGTTTTGACCGTTTTTCCCATCCTTGTAGTTGCTTATACCATTATGAGATGTCGGGATGGTTGGCAAGGTTCCCAAAGAATTCAAAAATGATTTGTGTGAGTTTGAGACTTTTAGTAGCTTTTAAAGTGATATATTTGACTTCAATCAATATTTTCTGATCTGAGCATCGGATGGTGATTCTGTCAGTTTCATTATATTTGGAATATTGACTTTAAGTTATTAACGTCGTTGGTTCGGGTTCTGAGACTAAATTTTGAGTTTTGAGCATTTAGACGAGTAACTAATTATTTTGGCCTAAAGGGGTTCCTGGGGTGTAACTTGCTGATAACAATTTTTTTTTGTAAATTTGATGGTTTCATTGAGTCCGAAATGTCAAAACTAGCTTAGCAGAATTATTGGTTTATTGTTAGGGGTCCCGAATGAATCTTGAGGGTCCGTTTAGAACAATGTTGGACTTGGAAATTCTGTTGGTGCAGCACTTGGTCCTTCATCGCCATAGTATGGCCTGGTGTCGCGATAGAGATGTTTGACTAGGTTACTCATCACAATTGCATGGTGGTTGACTGCGATCATGAGGAGTCAGCTGGGTCTAGGTCGGGTCTCTGTCGCGATCGCGTGGCTATCTCCCACAATCACGATGACCAATCTTTGGAGGGTCAAACTTTGACCCTCACGATCACATGAAGGGTGCTGTGATCATGAGGTACTATTCATAGAACAGTATAAATACTTTATTTTTCGTAATTTTCTTCCATTTTTACTGTTTTTGAGCCTAGGAAACTCGGATTTGGATAATTTCAAGGGGGGTTTACTATCAACTTTGATTTGGATAAGCCTCTAAACCTATTTTTAATCATTACCCATTGATTACCTTGCAAAACATCTTTGAAAAATGGGATTTTAAATTTGGGATGTTGGGTTTTACCCGATAAAGTGAGAAATTATTTCTTTCATGGATTTCAAACTCGATTTAAACTCCATTTTTGATGGGTTTAATGTTTAGAACCCTTAAAGTATGGGCAACATGATTCTTTTTTAAAATCTAGTTTTATCCATTTATTTTTGTGGTCGATATTTGAAGTGATTTAAGACTCGAAACCAATGTATGCCTATATGGGTATCAAAAAATTCCTAATCACGTATAGAATCTATTTTTGATAGATTGGGAGCATTCTGAAGTCGTTCGAAAGGGAACGCTTCTTGTTGAGGGGTCCAGGCTCGCATTTTCAGCTTTTGAGGTAGGTTATGGCTTAACTTTCTTCAGACCGGGCTGAGTAGATAACCATTCATGTAAAGTATGGTATGAATTGGGGATTTTATCGTGGTATTCATCTTTTGAGATTATTATTTTATCGTGTTGCCCATGTGGGTGCTAGTTTGATGTCTTATTATTAACTTGAGAGATTATTATCATTGGGATGCCCGTGCGGGGATGATAGTGGTCTTTTTTGAGTAATATTTATTCTTATCAATATTGTGATGCCCGTGCGGGGGCTTGGATTGATATTACTGATGTCTTAGATGATTCATTACTATTGTGTTTCTATGAGAGGACTTGTATCATGATTTATTGAGATTTGGGGTGATCAAAGCTCATTTATACCATTGTCGAGTGGATATTTTTTATGTGTTAAGATGATTATGAGCATAGATACTCATTCATTCAACCATAATCATGGAACTGGTACCTTTGAGAAATACTGATTTTGAAAGAAATGAGAGACTTTATAAAATGCCTTAATCGATAGATGTGCTGGTAAGTTTGATTGATGAGATAGTGATGATACATGGGTTCGTAAACCCCAATGGGTCCTCTCTTCAAAGCTTAGGCTTCGAAGGTGTATACGAGGAACATTCGAACATTGCATACATATCATTTCATTTCTCTTATATAATTGACATTGTGTATTTTAGTCTTCCTTAGACGTATATCTGTAATGTTGATACTTCTTATTATATTATTGTAATTTTATTACTTATATTGTTAGGATTTGTATGGCTTGAGTCGCCATTGGGAACTTTTCTGTATGCAGGTGAAAGTGTTGCTCATAGTTTCCTTTACATGTTTAGTTATCTACTTTGTTTGGTCGGCCTATGATGTCTACTAAGTACAAGTGGGTTGTACTCACTCCTACTTATGTACTCTTTTGGTGCACATCTCAGTTCGAGTGTGACCCGCAGATAGCGATCATTGTGTTGTTTCAGGATCTTCGAATTCAGGGTGAGCTCCCCCTCCAGAGTTGTGCCTGACTTCATCTAGTTTTTTATGTATTTTTTTTTTCAGGGATAAATATTATGTATTTGTATTCTATGTCAGATTTAGAGTTCTTTTTACTAATGGCACTAGATCTTTGGGATTGGAGCTATATTTATTTCAGATATTAAGTATTTTTATCTTATTGGCCTGACTTTATCCTGAAGTCTGTGATTTTATTATTATTTATCATCTTCCATCTTTATTTCTCTTGTGGAGTTAGGCTTACCTACCAGGTTTGGGTCGGGGTAGGTGTCATCATGACCTCGATTTCTAGGTCGTGACAAAATAAGCCCTGCACAACTAATTTCAGCATTACTAATACACCATATTCTATACTATCCTTATACATCTACCCAACGACCCCTAAAGGCAGTACAATTAAATGTTAAGGAAGTAAATTTAAATTGCATTAGAT
Organism: Capsicum rhomboideum; assembly: GCA_031232105.1. Taxonomy (NCBI): domain Eukaryota; kingdom Viridiplantae; phylum Streptophyta; class Magnoliopsida; order Solanales; family Solanaceae; genus Capsicum; species Capsicum rhomboideum. The sequence goes on along the minus strand of CP124719.1, from coordinate 19,332,879 downwards.
ATATAGCCTTCTTACTTCCATGCCTGCATGATTTTTACACAGCAGAAATTAATCTCTCCTTGGGCTATAGATTTTGAAATTAAAACTTGAAACTTGTATTTTTGAAGTTATAATTTTTGAAACTCGATGTTATGTCTGGACTTGAATTTCACCTAGAAAAAAAATTAAAGTGGGTGAAATCTTAAAAACTGTTTGGACTAGTTTTTTGTACTTGAAAATTTTTTAAAGACAAAATTTCAAAATCTAATCCAAAATCTATGGTCAAACAGATATTTAAATATAAATTTTTAAAATCTGATCCAAAATTTATGGTCAAATCGATATTTGAAGATAGATTCTTAAAATCTGATTCAAAATCTATGGTCAAACACATATTTGAAGATAGATTTTTAAAATCTGATCCAAAAGCTCTGATTAAACTCTAGCTGAAGGTATGTTTGGCAAGGAGAAAATATTTTTTCTAGTTTTTCTTCCTGTTTTTGTTGATTTAAATTTTAAAAAATACTTTTTTAGATAAAACAAATTTCACCGTACCAGCTGTATCATAATAACTCTAGAAATTCATGCTTTTTGTGCATCAATCTTCTCATTTTACTTTTGCCTGCATTGGAACTCGATTATATATTTTTGATCATATTCCTCACATCAGCTGTGGAACTCGATTTTTTCAGCATGGAGAAAGAGTACACAAGTAGTGATGCAAAGCTTTATCCCATCGTTTTTAAAAATGCATGTGGAATCACCTTTGGAGGTTTTATTTTCATGTCCTTTTAGTAATTTGTTATATAAATTCCTATATATATATATACATATGCGTTCAATAGCATGTGTATGGAAGTTTATGCATTGGTTTATACAAAGGGAAAATCCAGGTAACTTAGTTAAGTATAATTTTTTTCTTTGTTTTCATTGACTTAGATTATGTTTTTCCTCAAAAAAATCTCTCTCGGAGATATTGGTAGTGGGACTTCAGAGATCGATCTTAAAAAAGTTTCGAAGACTGAAATTTCTACTAGGTCAGCAAATGCCATAGAAGCAACAAAAATCATGAGCCTTTTACATCCTTTGACACCTGGGGTGAATTACCCTATGTTGCCCATTTCTATTGGGTCGGGAATGCCATAGCAGCAACAAAAAGCATGAGCTTTTTGCATCCTTTGACACCCGGGGCAGATTACCCTATGTTGCCCATTTCTACTGGGTCAGAGAATCCCATAGAAGAAACAAAAAGTACGAGCCTTTTACATCCTTTGACACCCGAGGCGGATTACCCTATGGTGCCCATTTTTAGTCCTACTTCTACGTAATTTAAATAACTGTGGCTTTTTATCAAACATAACGCCAGATTATTGCTTTGGACATTGAAGATACCCATTGATTTCTTCGTGTTGATTTTATTATTTAGGATTTTTTGTGGTTCTAAAAAAAGCACGAAAATTGAGCCTCTCACTATTTTCTACAATGGAATGGTTGTGGTTTTTGAGGTCACCAGCGACAAGGTTTTTATCAATTGAACGTCATTGATCCCTGATCTGTCTCCTTTCACTTTTGAATTAGTTACTAGCTCGTCACTGTGGATTCTGAATTTGTTGCCTATGTAAGTATAGGATATTCTCAAGTTTGCAGAACGGTCAAAAAGTATGGATTCCTTTTCGTTAGAAAACCAATTGTCTATGGAGACATTAATTGGAGGTAAACATTTCTCTTTTCCTTCTATTTTGAGAATTTCATGAATGTTTTGTTAATCTTCAAATTATTTCAATTCTATATCAGTTATTGCATGTAAATGTATCATTGGCGAGGTGAAACTCCTCGCATAGATTATTGGAGAAGCGAAAAGAAAGATTGGCATTCATCTATTTTTTTTTCTAGTTGAAAGCATATCTGGACACAATTTCATAACTTGAAATATTCCTTTCTATCTAACTTTTGTTTTCCAAGTATCACATTGTTTATGTTTGTACGCCTATTTAAATGTTCAAGTTTAGTTTACCATCAACCTCTTTAGAAAATCAAGAAGTTATTAGTTATTTCTTATCCAAATTAATCTTTACTTCAATAAATGATCTAATAGTTTGATCTAGAAGACATAATGGATAATTTTAGGAGATATAAACAGTAACCTTCAACAAATAATATCTTTTGCTGAAATAGATAATATATTTATATCAAACTACATAGTTACATAAGAAATAGTAAGTGCCTATGAACTATTAGTTGTAGAATTGTTTATGCAAACATTTCCAAAGATAATTAGTTTATTGTACAAAGCATCAGGAACTACTTTGGTTGTGGTTATTCCTTCCTTGTCCTCCTGAAATATTTTTGAAATAGTGGGAGGTGGAGTAACTATGTAAAGACCTATTTTGTGAAAACTACATTTTTATGTATTTTGATCATTTTGCCCTTCCCTGTAGTTGCTACATGTTGGTTTTGGCTTGTGGGGTTGGTTGGTACGATTTTCGATGGGATCGGGAGTGATTTGAGCCAGTTTGAGGTTGCTTTGAGGCTATATGAGCCAACAATTGAATTCAGTCAACATTTCATGTTTCGAGTCTAGGATGATGATTTGGACTACGCCAACAGATTCGGAATGTCGAATTTGGGTTAATAGCGAGGTTGGTTTGGATTCGGGACCTTTATTTTGCATTTCGACCCTTCGTTTGGAAAATATTAAAAAAGAGGTCTTGGGAATTAATTTATTGAAAATAATCTTTTTTTCAAAAATCCAACATCGCCATTGAGTCCAGAACGTCCCGATGACCTGTTCAGTGAATGGTTGGCTTGCACCAAAATCACCATTTGTTGATATCTGGTGCAGGTGAAAAACCTTCTTCGTGAACGTGGGCCTTGGCCGCGAATGCAGAGAAGGGTGTTTTTCTTCTTGGCAAACGCGATAAGACTGTCGCAAATGCAAAGACCTGAGTCATCAGCCTTCGTGAACGCAAAGACCATTTTAATGGCTGGTCAGAGTTGACCCTCGCGAACGCAAAAGGTTGACCACGTTCATAAGGCACTGTTCACTGAACATTATAAAATCCCTATTTTTATGATTTCTCCATTTTTGGACGACCAAGCTTCGGGAAAGGCAATTTTTTAGGGTGGATAACTTCTAAACTCATAATCCCACTATTTTCCATTGATTATATCTTCAAAAACACCTTTTAATCTTGATTTCAAAATGAATTTTTGGAGTGTTTGCTGGTAAAGCTTGAAAAAAAAAAAATCTTTAATTTGGACCTCGTTTTTAACTTGTTTTTACTTTCAATTGTAGGCTCCTATAACCTTTGGAAATATCTTTCTAAACTAAAATTTTGATTTTATCCCTCTCATTTTCGAACTCATTTTTCAAGTTTGTTCTGGACCCGTTTTAAATATGGTTGATATGGGTATCGATAGCTTCTTTTTAATGCATAGATGCTATATTTGTATGTTTTAGTTAATTTTGAGGCAGTTCGCAAGGAGAATGTGTATGTTGAAGGACTTTCAGCCCGAATTTCATCGTTTCAAGGTAGGTTATGGCTTAAGTTCTTTCAGATTGAGTTGGGTAGTTAATAAATAATTAAAACATGTTATGGGTTGGGGAAAATAACTATGGGTTTTATATTTTGAGATTAGTGTTACTATTGTGGGCCCGTGTGGGGGATTATAGTTAGTGGTTGTTGACTTGTAATATCTGATATTGCATGTTCCCCGAGTGAAGGCCTTATTTGACATCATTCACTTTATTTGTGCATTCATATGCCTTATTCTAGATACGATGCCCGTGTGGGGCTTAAATTATTATTATAGGCCTTATTGAGCATTGATTGTCTTTATCATGATAGAAAAACCTGAGTTAGGGGTTGATATGATATTAATGATGTCTTACATGCCTATTTATTCTGATGGTGCCTAAGTAGAGTGCATAATCATGAATTGTGGACATATTAAGTTGATTCTAGACTCACTTATATATGTATTGAATTGATTGGATATCTTCATACTAATTTGATTGTGAGCATTACATCCTCATTCCATATATGTATACATTCATGAGATGCTGGTACCATTGAGGAACATTGTTTTGAATGAAAATGAGGCATTTTCATTAAAACCCCTCTTCGTGAACACGAGCTGGAGAGGTGGATTGAGATCGAGATATGGGTAATAGTATACGGGTTGCGAACCCCCCATGGGTCCTATTACGGAACGGCGAGATTGGTAGGTGTATATAGAAAGTCATGCGATAACTTTCACGATTTCATCCCATCATCATTACATTGCATTACATATGCATCTTTTGTGATTCCTTTGATTTTCCTTGACTTGTGTGTAGTTTTCGTATACTTTTAGTGTATGTTTGCGTTATTTCAATTTAGTATTAATTAGAACTGTTAGTAGAGATGGTGTGAGATACCATTTGAAAACTTTTGTATTTGCAGGTGACGTGCTCATCATCTTCTTTACTTATATTATTGTCTACTTTTCTTAGTTAGCCTATAATTCCTAGAGAGTACATGTGGACCGTGCTCACCCATACTGTACCCTTTCAGTGTAGATCCAAGTCTGAGTATGACACACGGTGGTTGATTTAGTGCTACCGAGTTGATGACATTTTGAGGTACTAGCTTGCTCTATAGTTCAGAGTGCTGTTTGGGACTCCTATCTTTATTTATGTCTTTATGTCATTTTCGGAGACAGACAAGGTATCTTCAGATTCTTTATTGTATTAGATGCTCTTGGTTTTATGATACCAGATTTTGGGCCTTATATGTTATTTATTTCAGACTTTCGCTTTGTTATGTTTTGTGTTGGCCTAACCCAGGTGGCTTCGCAGGTCAGGCCAGAACCCCGTTTCGGTTGTTTTTGCATCTCTTTGACCCCCCAAATCTCCTATACCCTTCATGAATGAAATTATCAACTTATGGTACCTTTTGAATGACTTTAAAGGAGTATCCCGGAGGTATTTTGAATGGTATCAATTATGGATTGTTCTTAATGTGTTATTGTGAAAGCTATCGAGTGACTTGACGGAGAAAAGGTAACGTAGTGTTAATGAGGAAGTGTAAAGGGTAAACTTGGTGTGAAATGTTATTGGTTTATGATGTCTTGGTCAATGTGTGGAATGTTATGGTATTGTTGGTATGGTTATGCAATAAATGGTATTGTAAGAGGGTGAAATGACGTTATACGGCATGCACGTAATTCATTGTCGTCGTATGCACTTGTAAGGTAGTTGGTTGTTAACACGAGCTTCGTTATGTACTTATGTTGTAGAGTAACACGTAAGGAAGGAGCTGGATTATTGTATTCATATATAGGACTGTGTATTCTTATTGATAACATAAGGTATGTAAGGTTACTCTTACCGTATCCTTCTGCAGCACATATTGTTCACATTGTTCCATTTCGAAATGCTCTAATGCATTTCATTTCAGGTTGTTATGTACTGTTATTCATATGTTCCTTATTAGTGAATTAGTAGTTATTCATAAGTCTCTTAATCATGGACTGATGTTCCAAAATTCCAATAATGTTGTGACTATCAACATGTCAATCTCTCAAAAGTAATGAAATAATGTAATGCATGGTGTTGGTTGCAAGACTACAGGTGGTAGCTCTAGAGGCATAAGTCTAGCTCGAGCCGATCCCTAGATTAGTGGATCAGGGGGTAGTCCTAGAGGCATAAGCCTAGCTCGGGCCGATCCTGACAGGTGGTAGCTCTAAAGGTAAGAACCTAGCTCGAGCCGAACCTGATATATTGGATTATGGGTTGTAGCTCTAGAGGTAAGAACCTAGCTCGAGCCAAACCCGATATCTCAATTTATGGGTGGTAGCTCTAGAGGCATAAGCCTAGCTCGAGACGATCCCAACATAACTTTATGTTATGTTATGTTAAGACACACTGATCAGTTGGGGCCCAGGTACAATATGAGATGAATGATGATGAATAAACAGTAGAAGCAAAAGAAAATAATGAATGTAAGGTACATGGTTCCACATATGAAGAACAATGGTTTATCCATATTGACTATTCTCTTACATTTGATTTCATTGAAATATTTATGTGTCTTACAGTTTCTTATGGCCTTAAATACTCAGTACATTCTTCGTACTGACATCCCTTGGGGGGCTTACCTTACTTGCTGCAGGCACAGGTGCTAGTAGACCTCCGCAGTAGGCTACGAGAAATCCACAGAATATTAGTGAGCTCCAGTTGGTTCGGGGCTTTCCGAGATGTTTATGTACATTTATTTTGGTATTGTATATGTGTATAGAGCGGGGTCTTGTCCCGACTCTAGGTTGGTTATGGTTATGCATCTGTAGAGGCTTTGTAGATGTTGTAGGATAGATGAAGAAAATGTAAGGAATGTATGTTTTGTCTTGATGGCCCTGACGGCCAAGTTTCACATATGTATGTATCACATATTCCATGATTTCTGCTATTAACATTTTATGTCCTTACGTGATGGTGATGTTTCTTATGGCAAGCATATGAGTGGACATGAGCAAAGATTGGTTCTCTCGGGCCTTATCGGCTTCGGGTGCCAGTCCGCCTCAATGGGATTTGGGGCGTGATATTGGGTAGGATCAAAAATCACGTGTCTACATTTGCCCCTCTTTGTTTGAAAATACGAAGAATTTTCAGACAAAGAAGTAGACAACGAGACAAGTTTTGACTGTAAGATTATTTGAAATGGAAAAGGAAAGAAGGACAAGATGCGACCGAGTTCTGCTTTTAGACAATCTACATATCCCGGGTAATTAGGGAATCGGGTCACGTGTAATTCAAGGATAAAAAGAAAGGTGAAACATAATGAGATGGAGGATTAAGTGAGGTCCCATCGAGGTTCCGGTTCATGGCTCCTGTCATTACATAAACAAAATAAAATAAATGAAAAATACAATATCTTATCTACTGTACTTGTCTTTAGCCTTCCTGTAGCTTTCCCATTTGGATCTTAAGTTATCATCTCACCCGCTTTTGGTGGGTACCTTGATCTTGTAACTGAGATTTAAGACTTGAACTTGAAACTTAGATTGAATCTTTGACGCTTTTTCAAATGACAGTCATAGATAGTTCTCGAATGCTTGTTTTCTTAACTAATAGTTGAATATAAATTGACGTCAGGATGCCGGGCCGCTACATGCATTCAAAAACGAATTCTGCTTGTCATTGAGATTGAAGGTCTGGTAAGAGTTGGGACTATTTATTCGGACATCAAGATCATGCTCTACCGGGAAAAACCTGCAAGACATCATAAACAAAGAAAAAAAAAAATTTGCCCTAGTTTTCACCGAAATTTTTTTTGTGAGTTATTAGCAATTGTAAACTTTAAAAATAAACTCAGACCACGAAATATATATCATGTGAGAAAAGAAAATAAAGATCTCAGACTAGAAAAGTGTTTATCCCAGGAGAAATAAAAAATGACTGTCTCGGACGAGGAAATGTCATCCTAGGAGAAGATAAAAAAAAAACTGTCTTAGGCTAGAAAATGTCAGTCTAAGAGAAAATTGAAAGTAACTATCTCAGACTAGGAAAGGTCTTCCTAGAAGAAAAATTAAAAACGTCTTAGACTAGGAAACGTCATCCTAGTAGAAAATAAAAAATATCTCAGACTAGGAAATGTCATCCTAGGAGAAAATTAAAAGCAACCGTCTCAGACTAGGAAATGTCATCCTAAGAGAAAAATGAAAATGACTGCCTCAGACTAGGAAATGTTATCCTAGTAGAAAATGAAAAACGTCTCAGACTAGAAAATGTTATCCTAGGAGAAAAATAAAAAACGATTGTCTCAGACTAGGAAATCTCATCCTAGGAGAAAAAAAGGAAAAACAACCGTCTCAGACAGGGGAAATGTCATTCTAGTAGAAAATAAAAAGTGACTAAATCCCATTATTTAGGAGGATCCTGCTACGCTAAATCCCATCATTTAGGAGGGGCCTGAGATGAAATGTAAAATCCCATTTTTCTGGAGGGTCCTGAGCTGAAATGTAAAGTCCCAATTTTCAAGAGAGCCTTGAACAGAAAATTAAAGTCCCATTATTTAGGAGGGTCCTGAGCTGAAATGTAAAGTTCCATTTTTCAGGAGGGTCTTGAGGAAAAAATTGAAGTATCATTATTCAGGGGGTCCTGCTAATCCCATTTTTTCAGGAGGGTCCTGCGACGCTAAATCCCATTATTCAGGAAGGACCTGAGCTGAAATGTAAAGTCCCATTTTTCAGGAGTGTCCTGAGCTGAAATGTAAAGTCCCATTTCTCAGGAGGGTCCTGAACAGAAAATTAAAGTCCCATTATTCAGGAAGGTCTTGAACTGAAATGTAAAGTCCCATTTTTCAGGAGGGTCCTGAGCAGAAAATTAAAAGCGCATTATTCAGGAGGGTCCTGAGCTGAAATGTAAAGTCCCATTATCTAGGAGGGTCTTGAGCTGAAATGTAATGTTCCATTATCCAGGAGGGGCCTGAGAAGAAATGTAAAGTCCCATTATTCAGGAGGGTCCTGAGCTGAAATGTAGAGTCTCATTATTCTGGAGGGTCCTGAGCTGAAATGTAGAGTCCTATTTTTCAGGAGGGTCCGAAAAGAAAAATTAAAGTCCCATTTTTCAGGAGGGTCCTGAGCTGAAAATTAAAGTCCCATTATTCAAGGGGGTCCTGCTAATCCCATTTTTTCAGAAGGGTCCTGCTAATCGCATTTTTTTCAGGAAGGTCCTGAACTGAAAAGTAAAGTCCCATTTTTCAGGAGGGTCCTGCTAATCCCATTTTTTCAGGAGGGGCCTAAGCTAAAAATTCAATTCTCATTTTTCAGGAGGGTCCTGCTACAATTAAGTTCTTAAAGACAAACAATATGAACAATTTTTTTCAGTTTGCAGCAGAAATTATTTTTGTGAATAACTTGTACGATGTAAAATACTTATGCCAAAGAAAACAAAATGCAAGAGAGATATGCAAATAGGATGCATGGTCCCTTGAAATGAACGATCATAGGGATGTTTTATTCTAAAAATGCAACTAGGATGTTTGTTCCCTAAAAACGCCTCTAAGGTATTATTCTCTATAGTCAAAATGCAACTAGGATTTTTGTTCCCTGTGTTGAAAAGAGATAAAGTGTTTATTTCCTAACATACCCATAAGATGTTTGATCCCTAAGGTGAAAGTGCAACCAGGGTGTTTGTTCCCTAAAAACATCATTAGGATACAGTTCGTTCCTTGAGAACACAAGAAGAAAAAAGGATTTTATTTTTTCTTAGAAAAAGAAAAATAATTAATTATTTTTTTCCCTGTTTTGATATTGGAGAACTATGATTTTATTTTATTTAAAAAAAAAAGTTTTTTTTTTTTTTTTTTTTTTTTAAAAATAAAATGTCCTAGACTTTTTTTCAGTGACATGATATTTTTATTTGGTGAGACCGAACCCTATTATAGGACTGCCTACGTATCCTGCCATAGCAAGAATCAGGTCAAACGTAGTTCACAAAAACATCTTTTGACTTCAGTTGGTACCAACAATCAGTATTAAACTCGGGATCAACTTAGAAGTAACTCCTATAATTTCAAATGGTACCTCAAACATACTTAAGTATTGACAAGATATGTTCACCTTACCTTAATCAAGGGTTTAGAATTATTTCTATCCTCATGTTTCAAATATCCTTACCAAAGATAGAGTCCTAATTTACTAACAAAAGAATCGATTAAAATTTTAGGACATTGTGAAGCCACTCACTCTCAGAAAGATATTCAATGCATGCAACAGAGATACCATATGCTTGGCCATCATGTAAGTATCTACCAATGTGAGAACACTCAAAATTGAGATCAAGTAGGACTTTTCATTGGCTTGTAACATAGGCTTAGGGATGTGTAGGATATTCATTTGGGATAGAGTGGCCATTCCCTCCTTAAACATTGCACCATGCGCTCGATTTTTTGTATTTTGCACTTGTTCTTGATTTACTTTGATGCTTCTTTCCTTCTTTTTTTTTTTTGACTTTTCACCTTACTTTTTGTTGAGTCTTCCTTCCTTTTGAATTTTTCTTTTCACTTTTTCTTTTGCATTTATTTTTTCTTTGAACCTTCACATTTTCACCTTTTTATTTTGTCATCCAACTAAGATATTTGTTAGTGCGCTCAAGAAGGTAGGGATAAAAGAAGGGGTAGTGCATTTATACTCTGAAAAAGATATAAGCTAAGATTTGGTTGTCCAATAAAAAGGCTTTAGGCTCAAAGGGGGAGTCTATGGATTAAATTTCATTTGGTAGGCTTCGAAGGCACAATCGGAGCAAAGAAAGCTTACAATCCTTTCTCAAGTCAAGTGTTTCTCAAAATTTCGCTTCAACAAACATTTGGGCCAAGTTCTAGATCAACGAAGCTATGTCATTGAATTTTTTATATAAAGCTCACCACACAATACACATGAAACAATGAGGTTAGATTTATTTTAACCCTGCTTTTAAGTGAGAATTTCTCAAGTGTCACTTTAGTTTAATCAAGAGGTACCAAAACAAACCATAGTTCGCAATAGAGTTGGCCCACCTGATCATACCAAGTAACATAACACTTATTATTTTTCACATGCACATTTTTAAGTATGTTGGTACCAATCCAATCACGAGATTTTTTTTTAAGTGAGACCAAACTCAAAAGAAGAGTTGCCTACGTATCTTGTTGAAACAAGAATCAGGTCAGATGTAGTTCAGAAAGTTTCAAACAAAAGGTAGTAGGCTTTTTTTTTTTGGATTTTTTGAATAAAGAAGAATTTTTAAACAAAGATAACAATTTTTTTTAGGATCACCGAACCCGAAAAGGCTACCTATGAATCACATTAGGGTGAAAATCTGGAGTGCGTAGTTTGTAAATAATATAAAAAGAAACAAACTCTTCTTTTTTTTTCCAAAATATAAAGAAATTTTAGGGAAACGGTCACAAAGGTCAGAGGAAGTTTCTCTCTTCTGTTTTGCAAAGCAACCTAAATGTAACACCCCATACATTTCCGAACTTATTTGCCTACCTTAACACTTATGGAATTTTTAAACTTGCACTAGTTGGTGTATTGGGCTGAATTACTATGATGTTTATGGACTTAATTAAGGCCCAAAAATTTAGTAAAGAAGACATTGCCCAAAAACGAAATGATCCATTCAACATTTAACCAAAAGTTTGGCTAAGGATGAGGTTTGAAGGGACTATATAAGGCTGAAAATCAGCTCCTAATTCACCATAAGACACTTGCAAAATTCTAGATTATTCCAAGATATTTTCTCATCTCTTAAACCCAAAGCAACCACCCCTTTGGATAAGATCTTCCCCTTGCAAGCCTTGGTAAGTGTTTACTCTTATGGTTTAATATATTATATGCATAAGAGGTTGTGTATATCATGTTAGTTATGTTTAAAAAGTGTTGAGAAGTCCACATATTGTGAAAACAGTCCACTTTTGCTTCTTTGCTAAAGGATTTGCCTTCTATGTGGCTTAAACTTGAAAGGAGACTTAAGGTATTGAAGAAAGTGAATTAGATGGATGAAATTTCAACATGTTAGGATGTGGTTATGTCCCTAACTTGTTTCCTCCTTGTGTATGGCTTGCAGAAATGTTGTTATGTAATTGTGCATGGAACTAGTGGTGTAGTGGAAAGAGAATATAGTCTTATGATGTTCATGTGCATTTTGAAACCATAATTGTTCATTAACATAAAACTTAACCTAAAATATGGAAAGAAAATCTCACTTATGGCCATGGACCATTTATTGCAAAGATGGACCCAAAAGGGGCTCATTTCAGCCAATTCCGGCATCCGCTCTCACGGATGAGTCACCTGTCCGCACAGGTCACTCCGCAGGTGTCTCTAGAAAGGGCCAAGAGGGCACCTGCGGCCGTACCTTACCACCTGCGGGCGCAGGTTGCTCCGCAGGTCCTTCCAGAACCTCTTTTGACTTGTCTTTGCTTCTCTTTGACCCTCCAAGGCCCCTCTACCCTTCTTGGATGCAATCACCAACTCATGGTACCCTTTGAATGGCTATAATAGGGGTATTCCAGAGGCATTTTGAAATGTATCAATTGTGGATTGTTTTTAATGTGTTGTTGTGGGAGGTATTTAGGTGATTTGATGGAGTAAATGTGACGATGTGTTGAGTAGGAAGTGTAAGGTATAAATTTGGTATGAAATTCCATCGGTTTGTGATATCTAGGTTAATGTGTGGATGTTTTGGTGTTGTTGGTATGGTGAGGAAGTAAATTGTATTGTAGTAGGGTGGAATTAAGTTATATGGTAGTCACGTAGCTCATTATCATCTTGTGAACTTGTAATAACTTGTTGTAGAGTAACACGTAAGGAAGGAGCTGAATTTTTGTATTCACGTATTGGAAGGATAAGGTATGTAAGGTTACTCTTTTCCGCATCCTTTGGCAGCACCTATTGTTCACATCATTACCGCACTAGTTTCCACTTTAAAATGTTTTCAAGTATCTCATTTCAAGTTTGTTAGCAATTGTTATTCACGTGTCTCTTATTCATTGACTATTGTTCCAAAGTTCCAATAATGTTATAACCACCAATGTATCATTATCGTAATAAAAGAACTGAAGTAATGCATATTTGCTTGAGTACAGGTGGCAGCTCTAGAGGGAAAAGCCTAGCTTGAGCCGATCCTGACTGATTATTGAGTACGGGTGGCAGCTCTGGGGGTAAAAACTTAGCTCGAGCCAATCTCTAAGTACTATTGGACACCGAGGGAAGCTCTAGGGGCATAAGTCTAGCTCGAGATGAACCTGATTTATTGATTTATGGGTGGTAACTCTGGGGGCATAAGCCTAGCTCGAGCCGATCCCAATATTATTTACCACTGATCAGTTGGTCCCGGGCATTGTATGATTGATGTTGATATTGATATGAACTTAAAAGGAAAATAATGAAGGCAATGTACATGGTTCCACATATACAATACGGTGGTTTATGAATATTGTCCATTCACGTGTATTTGATTCCTTCGGAGTTCTTATATTTCATACAGTTATTTATAGCCTTACATACTCAGTACATTCTTTCGTACTGACGTCCCTTGGGGGACCCACCTTACGTACTACAGGCGCAGGAGCTAGTAGAGCTTCACAGTAGGATACGGGTCATCTGTAGACTATTAGTGAGCTCCAGGTTTATTCGGGGCTTTTCGAGTCATGTGTATATACTGGTTTTTGTACTGTGTAATAGTTGTATAAAGCGGGGACTTGTCCCATCTTTAGGTATGGTTATGTATTTGTTAGAGACTTTGTAGACGTTGTAAGTCAAACGAAGGAATGTCTTACCATTTTGACGTGGTGGCCCTAACGGCCAAGTCTCATATCTAATTGAATATCTTTCCATAACTACCGTAATTGATTTCTTGTATCCATATGTGACAGAATGTTGTTCATTTGGTGACAGGCATATGAATGTACATGATCATAGGTTGGTTCTCTTGGGCCTTAACGGCTTCGGGTGCCAGTCCGCCCCAATGGGATTTGAGGCGTGACAAAAGTGGTATCAGAGCCAGGTTATCCTAGGGTGTCTACAAAATCGTGTCTAAGTAGAGTCTTTCTTATGGATGTGTTGTGCACCACATTTATAAGTAGGAGGCTACGGGACATTTAGGAGTTGTTTCTTTTCTTCATTTCATAGATCGTGCAATAGAGCCAAAGTTGTAGGTGGAATCATATCTGACCATTGAAATTGTTTTTCTTTTGTTATAGTAAAATGTCGTTTACAAGGAGAAACAAGGGTAAAAGTAAGAAGCTATACAGGATTGTCAGAAAAGGAACCATTAAATCACCACCTGAACGAGTTAAAAAAGGTAAAACTGAAAATGAGTTTGCATCGCGGGCTTCTTCTACTCTTCCAACTCCAGGAGAGCCGAGAAGGATAGAAGTACCTTCAGAACCACCTGTTAATGCTACTGAGCAGAATTTAAGAAATGTGGTGCAAATGTTGACTCAGATAGTGGATGCATAAAATCAAGGACAAATTGGTCCAACGACAAGTAATGATGGTGCGGCTAGGGCAGTTAGTCTGTGGACATAGGATTTTCTAAAATTAGATCCTCCCACGTTCACTGGGTCAGATCTTAATAAAGACCCACAAGGCTTCATGGACCAAATTCAAAGGGCTTCAGATGTTATGCATGTATCTAGTATAGAAACAGTTGAGCTTGCAGCGTATAGATTAAAAGGAGAGACTATATTATGGTACGAAGATTGGAAACGATCTAGGGGTGTCGGCACACTTCTAGCTAGTTGGAAAGAATTCAAAGTGGCATTCCTTGATCACTACCTTCCATATGAGATCCAAGAGGCTCGTGCAGACCAGTTTTTAAATCTTCGTCAAGGTAATATGAGCGTCAGAGAGTACAGTCTTTGGTTTAACTCTTTGGCCAGGTATGCTCCTAATGTAGTAACTACTATGGAAGATAGAGTTTATCAGTATGTGGATAGATTAGATCCATCTTTGGTTAGGGATTGTACTATTGTTGCTTTGAATAAATACATGGATATAGCCAGGATACAAGCTTTTGCACAGAAAATGGAGGATCATAGGCAAAGGAGAAGAACGCAAGAGTTGGAAAGAGGACTGTCAAAGAGGGCTAAACCTATGGGACAGTTCATGGCATCCCAAGGAGAATTTAGGCCTCGGGTTTTTAATAGACCGCCTAGACCATCATTTTCTTATGCTACAGCAGGTACTCCATCCCAATTTTGAGGGTTTAGAGGTAGTGAAGTTAGGCAAAGTAGTAGGATTCAGGGTTCACAAATAGTTGGATATCAGGAACAAGGAAGAATGAGCCAATTGAGTCAGCCGTGTTAGCACTGCAGGAAGTTTCATTTAGGGGAATGCCGATTTGGAATGAATGTTTGCTTTTGGTGTGGTATGTCGGGGCACATAATGAGAGAGTGTCCACAGAGGGGCACGGGTAGTATGGCACGACCTACGGGATCAGCCGTTGCATCATCATCATCGGGTGCACAGCCTACTAGTCGTGGTAGAGGTGCTAGAGGAGAAGCCAGTTCTATTGGAGTCCAGAACCGTACCTATGCCTTTGCGGATCGTGAGAAATCGTAGGCTTCTTCGGATGTAGTTACAGGTACATTATCCATCTTTTCACATAATGTATATGCATTGATTGATACGGGCTCTACCCTATCATATGTCACTCTATTGATTGCTGAAAAATTTGAAAGAACACCGAAATTACTAGTCAGGCCATTTGAAGTATCTACACCAGTTGGTGAATCTATTGTCGCTAAAAGAGTCTATCGTAATTGTATAGTAACTGTTTGTGATCATGATACATTGGCTGATCTTATTGAGCTAGAAATGGCAGATTTCGATGTTATAATGGGTATGGATTGGTTGGCTTCTTGTTATGCCACGGTAGATTGCCGAGCTAAGAAGGTACATTTCCATTTTCCACAAAAGACCGTCGTTGAATGGAGGGGTAATGTTGGATCACCGAGAGGTAAATTTATTTCCTATCTTAAGGCAAGGAAAATGATATCCAAGGGGTACATATTCCACCTAGTAAGAGTGCAAGATATCGATGTGAAGTCACCAACTCTTCAATCGGTTCCGGTGGTAAATAAATTCTTTGATGAATTTCCTGAAGATCTTCCAGGTTTGCCTTCGGAACGAGAAATAAAGTTTGGTATTGATGTGATTCCAGGCACTCAGCCTATCTCTATTCCTCCGTATAGAATGGCCCCGGTAGAGCTGCGGGAACTAAAGGAGCAATTAAAAGACTTGCTCGACAAGGGATTCATAAGGCCTAGTATGTCCCCGTGGGGTGCACCAGTGTTATTTGTACGAAACAAAGATGGCACGTTGAGAATGTGCATTGATTATCAGCAACTGAATAAGGTAACAGTTAAGAACAAATATCCCCTCCCCAGAATTAATGATTTGTTTGACCAATTACAGGGTGCCAAATGCTTCTCAAAGATTGACCTGAGATCGGGTTATCATCAAGTAAGGGTGAGAGAAAAAGATATACCCAAGACAGCTTTCTGAACACAGTATGGTCATTATGAATTTTTAGTTATGTCATTTGGGCTAAAAAATGCACTAGCAGTTTTTATGGATTTGATGAATAGGGTGTTCAAGCCATTTTTAGATGTGTTCGTGACAGTGTTTATAGATGATATTTTGGTTTATTCAAGATCAAATGAGGACCATGCTAATCACTTATGGCAAGTGTTACAGATTCTTCATGATCGTAAGTTATATGCAAAGTTCTCTAAATGTGAATTCTGGTTAAAATCGGTGGCATTCTTGGGTCATATTATGTCAGATGAAGGAATAAGAGTTGATACACAAAAGATAAAAGCAGTGAAGAATTGGCCAAGGCCTACTACGCCTACAGAGATTCATAGTTTTCTCGGGTTGGCAGGTTATTATAGAAGGTTTGTTGAAGGGTTTTCTTCCATTTCGGCACCTTTAACAAAGATAACACACAAGGCAACCAAGTTTCAGTGGAATGATGCATATGAGAAGAGTTTCCAAGATCTGAAGGATAAATTGAGTTCTACACCTATATTGGTACTTCTAGAAGGCACAGAAGGGTATGCGGTATATTGTAATGCTTCAGGAGTCGTCTTAGGATGTGTATTGATGCAGCACGGTAATGTAATAGTTTATGCCTCAAGACAGTTGCGACCACATTAGAGAAATTATCCGACACGTGATCTTGAGCTAGCAGCCATGATATTTGCTTTAAAAATATGGCGCCACTACTCGTATGGGGTTCATGTTGACATATATACTGATCATACGAGTTTGCAGTATATTTTCAAGCAGAAGGATTTAAATTTAAGACAGCGGAGGTGACTGGAACTACTAAAAGGTTATGATATTGATATCTTATACCATCCGGGAAAAGTAAATGTGGTAGCCGATGCATTAAACCGCAAAGCAATAGGAAGCATTGATGGCCAGCTCACGAAAAAGCAAAGTATAGTCAAGGATCTATATCAACTAGCCAGCTTGGGGGTTCACCTTCTTGAAACTCCAAATGAAGAAATTCTGGTGTAAAATGCGACAGAATCTTCATTAGTAGCTGAAGTGAAGGAAAAACAGTATGCGGATCCTATTTTATTGTAGCTGAAGGAGAATGTACAACAAGGTTTGACAAAGGCATTTGATCTTACGCAAGAGGGAGTGCTTCAGTGCCAAAGTATATTGTGTGTACCTGATGTAGATGAGCTAAGGAGACGGATTATGACAGAGGCACATCATTCACGGTATTCTATTCATCCGGGAGCCACCAAAATGTATCATGATTTGAAAGAAATGTATGAGTGGGGTAAAATGAAGAAAAACATTGCTGAATTTGTAGCTCATTATCTAAATTGTCAACAAGTACAAGTAGAGCATCAGAAGCCTGGAGGTTATATGCAATGTATGAATCTTCCAGTTTGGAAGTGGGACATGATTAACATGGATTTCATCACAGGTTTGCCTCGTACACTTCTGAAATCTGATTCCATATGGGTAATAGTTGACAGGCTTACCAAATCAGCACACTTTCTACCCATCAAGACCACCTACACAGCTGAAGATTATACGAGGCTGTATATTAAAGAGATAGTGAGACTACACGGAATTCCAATCTCTATTATATCAGACAGGGGAGCTCAATTTACTGCACACTTTTGGAAGTCTTTTCAGAAGAGTTTGGGAACCCAAGTGAATATAAGTATGGCTTTTCATCCTCAGACAGATGGACAAGCAGAATGTACTATCCAAATACTTAAAGATATGCTACGAACTTGCACATTGGACTTTAAAGGTAGTTGGGATGATCATTTACCTCTTATTGAATTGGCCTACAATAATAGTTATCATTCAAGTATCAAAATGGCGCCTTACGAAGCTTTATATGGAAGAAAGTGTAGATCACCAGTTGGATGGTTTGAAGCAGGTGAAACTGCCTTATTTGGGGCAGATCTGGTTCATCAAGCTATGGAGAAAGTTAGGGTGATACAACAGCGGTTACAGATGGCCCAAAGTCGACACAAATCATATGCCGATGTTAGAAGAAGGGGGCTAGTATTTTCCATAAGTGATTGGGTATTCTTGAAAGTATCACCAATGAAAGAGGTAATGAGATTTGGAAAGAAAGGAAAGCTGAGTTCACGTTATATAGGGCCGTATGAGATTGTCCGGATATTTGGTCAAGTTGCGTATGAATTAGCACTACCCCAAGAACTCTCCTCAGTTCATCCAGTGTTTTATGTTTTAATGCCTCGAAAGTGCATAGGAGATCCATCTCATGTTGCTCCCATTGAGGATGTACAAGTTACGGAATATCTCACATATGAAGAAGTACCTATTGCTATTATGGATCGACAAGTCAAAAGGTTAAGGAATAAAGACATAACTTCCATAAAAGTGTTGTGGAAAAATCAGCAAGTAGAAGAAATCACATGGGAAGCTGAGGAAATGATGAAGTCTAAGTTCCCACATTTATTTCAAACTGAAGAGAAAGCTCAAGATGCGGAATTGGATCAATAACAAGTAATATATGTGATAATATGAAGAATGAACTTAGACTTGAACTTGTTTAAATTGGATAATGTTACTAACATTCGAGGACGAATGTTCCTAAGGGGGGAAAGATGTAACACCCTGTACATTTCCAAACTTATTTTCCAACCTTAACACTTATGGAATTTTTAAACTTGCACTAGTTGGTGTATTGGGATGAATTACTATGGTGGTTATGGATTTAATTGAGGCCCAAAAATTTAGTAAAGAAGACATGGTCCAAAAACGAAATGATCCATTCAACATTTGACCAAAAGTTTGGCTAAGGATGAGGTTTGAAGGGACTATATAAGGCTGAAAATCAGCTCTTAATTCACCATAAGACACTTGCAAAATTCTAGATTATTCCAAGATATTTTCTCATCTCTTAAACCCTAAGCAACCACCCCTTTGGACAAGATCTTCCCCTTGCAAGACTTTGTAAGTGTTTACTCTTATGGTTTAGTATATTATATGCATAAGAGGTTGTGTATATCATGTTGGTTATGTTTAAAAAATGTTGAGCAGTTCACTTATTGTGAAAACAATCCACTTTTGCTTCTTTGCTAAAGGATTTGCCTTTTATGTGGCTTAAACTTGAAAGGGGACTTAAGGTCTTGAAGGAAGTGAATTAGATGGATGAAATTTCAACATGTTAGGATGTGGTTATATCCCTAACTTGTTTCCTCCTTGTGTATGACTTGCGGAAATATTGTTATGTAATTGTGCATAGAACCGGTGGTGTAGTAAAAAGAGAATATAGTCTTGTGACGTTCATGTGCATTTTGAAACCATAATTGTTCATTGGCATCAAAGTTAACCTATAATATGGAAAGAGAAGCTCACTTATGGCCATGGACCATTTATTGCAAAGATGGACCCAAAAGGGGCTCATTTCAGCCAATTCAGGCATCTGCTCTAGCGAATGAGCCAGCTGCCCGCGCAGGTCACTCCGCAGGTAGATCTGGACAGGGATAAGAGGGTACTTGCGGCCTTACCTCACCACCTGCGGGTGCAGGTTGCTTCGCAGGTCCTTCCAGAACCTCCTTTGGCTTGTCTTTGCTTCTCTTTGACCCTCCAAGGCCCCTCTACCCTTCTTGGATGCAATCACAAACTCATGGTACCCTTTGGATGGCTCTAATGGGGTATTCTGGAGGCATTTTGAATTGTATTAATTGTGGATTATTTTTAATGTGTTGTTGTGGGAGGTATTTAGGTGATTTGATGGAGTAAATATGACGATGTGTTGAGGAGGAAGTGTAAGGTATAAATTTGGTGTGAAATTCCATCGATTTGTGATATCTAGGTTGATGTATGGATGTTTTGGTGTTGTTGGTATGGTGAGGAAGTAAATTGTATTGTAGTAGGGTGGAATGAAGTTATATGGTAGTCACATAGCTCATTATCATCTTGTGAACTTGTAATATAGTTAGTTGTTAATGTTAGCTCCGTTATGTACTTGTGTTGTAGAGTAACACGTAAGGAAGGAGCTGAATTTTTGTATTCACGTATTGGAAGGATAAGGTATGTAAGGTTACTCTTTTCCATATCCTTTGGCATCACCTATTGTTCACATCATTACCGCACTTGTTTCCACTTTAAAATGTTTTCAAGTATCTCATTTCAAGTTTGTTAGCAGTTGTTATTCACATATCAATTGTTATTCACATGTCTCTTATTCATTGACTATTGTTCCAATGTTCCAATAATGTTATAACCACCAATGTATCAATCTCATAACAAAAGAACTAAAGCAATGCATATTTTCTTGAGTATAGGTGGCAGCTCTAGGGGTGAAAGCCTAGCTCGAGCCAATCCCGATTGATTATTGAGTACGGGTGGTAGCTTTGGGGGTGAAAACCTAGCTCGAGTCGATCCCTAAGGACTATTAGACACAGGGGGAAGCTCTGGGGGCATAAGCCTAACTCGAGCCGAACCTGATTTGTTGATTTATGGGTGGCAGCTCTGGGGGCATAAGCCTAGCTCGAGCCAATCCCAATGTTATTTACCACTGATCATTTGGTCCCGGGCATTGTATGATTGATGTTGATATTTATATGAACGTAAAAGGAAAATAATGAAGGCAATGTACATGGTTCTACATATACAGTACGGTGGTTTATCAATATTATCCATTCACTTGTATTTGATTCCTTCGAAGTTCTTATGTTTCATACAGTTATTTATAGCCTTACATAGTCAGTACATTCTTTCGTACTGACGTCCCTTGGGGGACCCACCTTACGTGCTGCAGGCACAGGAGCTAGTAGACCTTCACAGTAGGATACGGGTCATTTGCAAACTATTGGTGAGCTCTAGGTTGATTCGGGGCTTTTCGAGTCATGTGTATATACTTTTTTTGGTACTGTGTAATAGTTGTATAAAGAGGGGACTTGTCCCGACTTTAGGCATGGTTATGTATTTGTTAGAGGCTTTGTAGACGTTGTAAGTCAAATGAAGGAATGTCTTACCCTTTTGACGTGATGGCCCTAACGGCCAAGTCTCATATCTATTTGAATGTCTTTCCATGACTATCGTCATTGATATCTTGTATCTATATGTGACAGAATGTTGTTCATTTAGTGACAGGCATATGAATGTGCATTATCATAGGTTGGTTCTCTTGGGCCTTAACGGTTTCGGGTGTCAGTCCTCCCCAATAGGATTTGAGGCGTGACACTAAAGCTGGTCAACAATCAAATATTACTTTCAAATAAATGTCAAAGAGCACATAGGATGCACATGTTGGTCATATAGAGAGGGACACCTACTCTAGACGGACCTGACCCTTGTGTCGAGTCCTGCTAAACCAAATGCACAGGATGTAGATAAAGCGGAGGATAATAGGGATAGCCACGTCTGAGTTTCAGTTCTACTAGGTTTAACCTGATTAAGATAGGTGTCTATACTGGTTTACTCGAGAGGACACTCGAGTCGGGGAGGGACAACTTATTCGGTAGCAGTGTTATTCCACCTTCGTTGCTGGTCCAAACCCCACCTAACATGTGTGACTAATAATCCTTCATCAGATGCGTAAACACTCTAGCTTTATCTCACAAAGAAAGTAGGATGCATACTTTGCATTCCTTGTACCCTATATTTCAGAGACTCGAAGGGGGTGCACGAGAGAAGATAGTTTATAATACAATTCAACAATATCAAAGCGATAAATGACCGACAAGTAGCACATTAGGCCAACAAACACAATATCCTAATAATTAAAGCAAGTATAAGTCAATATCAAAAGCTTGAATTCTGGTATTCCCCAACAGAGTCGCCAAAGACGTCACACCCCTTTTTCGTTGGGTCAAAATGTTTTTCCAATTGAAGTGACAGTTTTGAATAGGGATTATTTTTTTATTTTCAGAGTCACCACATGGAATTCAGTTATGGTGTTCCAAGTCACCTTTTTTAATCTCTAATAAAAAAAAAGTTGACTCTTTGATATTGGTTTGCGAAAACAGAAGATCGGGTAAGGAATTCTATTGACCGAGGGAAAGGTATGAGGCACCCCTCGCGTCCCGTAGTTCTAGCACAGTCTCTTTTATCAACTTATACTTAACTTAAATTATTATGGATAAATTGTGTCTGTAGGCCTTGATTTGCTCGTAAATATCGCACCATTAATATATGTCTAAGCACCTTGAGTTGAATTAATTAGAGTTAATTATTAGGACAATCTTTACCAAGGTGCATAACTGCATCCTTGAGTTATACTTTTGTTATTAAACATATCGAGAAAGACGCATTACCGCATTCTTAATCGAAACAAGATTTTATCGTGTTCATACTCGTCTAACATTTAACGGAAGCCAATATTTGCGTTTTATTTTAAACAAAACCATACCTGATTCTACAACAACATTTAATACTTTCAAAACCAAAGTATCTCTCGTACATGGTTCAAAAGCTCACTCAACATTAAATTAAACTAACTCAAAATGCTTAAATTATACTATACGGTGAACAACTACAAGAAATAGTACATTAAAGGCTATTCTTTGAGTAAAATCGAGTACGGAAGCAACTCAATAAAATAATCAAGATAAATAATTAATACAACAAATAGATAAGAGAACTAATTCATACCACAATATTTACAATATCATTAATCACGTAGGTCAATACCAAAAGGGATAATTTCAAAATTCCATCTACCATTTTTTCAACAAATAATTGCCTAAATCAAGCTCAATATAAATTACCCTCTTAATACAATCATCTTAATCAATCCATAAAGTTAACAAATTTCCTTTATCACATACATACTGAGAATCAAATTGGGAAATATCCAATAAATGATAGGAACATATATCTGTAGCTAGCAAGATAAAATTAAGATTAAACCAAAAACATTATAGAGAGCAATCAATTGTTAACAAGAGAACTACATTATTAAACTCGAAGGTATTAAAGGCAGTAGGAACGGGTTAGAGATGGACCTCACCCAAATAATCATCTTTACATATTGAATAATACATGAAATCATTTAAACAACTTCATTCATACTTTGATTCATGACCAAAACATAAAGAAAAATTAAATAGAAAGGAGTTGAATAAGAACCTGTACGGCAAACTAAATTGAATATAGAAACAAGAACGCCGTCACCGAAAACTCAAAGCAAGGGCCAAAACTCGAACTCCAAACCCCAATCTTCAAGAATACTCTCTCTCTCTCTCTCTCTCTCTCTCTCTCTCTCTCTTTTCCTTTGTACTCTCTGTCCGTTGTTTGTTTGTGTTTTTTATTTTTTATTTTTAAGTCCTCTCCTTTTTTCTGTGTTCTCATTTTTCTCAAGTGCTTTGTCTTTTTTGTGCATGTTTTTGTTCCAAGTCTTTTTTTTTCTAAGTGTTCTTGTCCATTTCTTCTTCTCAATGTTATTATTTTTGTGTGTTGTGGTGTTATCTCTCTGGGTTTTTTTTTTTGCTGCTTGTGTGTGTGTGTGTGTATATAATGTATGTGGGTGTGTCGTGTTGTGTGTGTATGTATGCTGTGAATATAGGGTAATGGGAAGATTGAGGGAGTTGGGTGGAAAGTTGAGAGAGACGTGAGGGAGTGAAGTGGTCGTGGGGGGGGGGGGGATATAGGGTAGAACTAGGTTTACCTTTTCTTTTTCCTTTTTCCCTCAAAGATAAAAACAAAACAAAAATTTAATAATAAATATTGACTTAATTATTTCGCACTAATAAAAATGTTGAAAATTTAAAAGACTAGTAAAACTATATGTAACTTAGAAAACTATTAAAATTACTAACTTATTTATTAAAACCTAAATTAAAAGAAAATAATTTTATGAAATTGTCTTTTCTTTTTGAAAAGTAAAAACAAAACTTATCGAAAATGTGACTCAATATTTTTTTTGAATCCTTTTTTCATAATTTTTTAAATAAAACCTACTAAACATGAAATAAAAACTAAAGCAAAGATTATATAAAAAAATAAATATTTAATGATAAAAATAGGATAAAGCTCAAGTAGGGTCAAAAATCACATGTCTACAATATGTCTTCATAGTCAAGTTTGTATACCGCCAAGAAGAACAAAAAAAGGAATGAAATAAAGGAGTTATCATCATCGGTGTATTAATATGATCTTTTTTGAGTAGTCCCTGCAGAAGTCCGGAAAAATGAGATCTCTTGCTCTTTTATAATTTTTTTGTGACAATAGCTCTCTTATACTTTGAATAGAAAAAAATTATTTGTCACGCCCCGAATCCCAACGAGGCGTGATTGGCACCCGAAGCCGACAAGGCCCGAGAGAACCAATCTTTGCTTCTATTCATTCGTATGCATGTCGTAGGAAACACTACTATCACATAGAAACATGAGGGGCTAAAATCGGAAAGCATAGAACATGCGACGTATATACATATGAGAAACTTGGTCGTTGAGGCCATCCAGTCAAAACAACATATGCCTTTTTCACAGATACACCCACGTCCGTCTACAAAAGCCTCTAACAAAATGCATCGACCAAATGAACTAAAAGTCGGGACAAGCCCCCGCTTTATACAATATGTTCAAAGTCAAAACACATGTACAACAGTGACTCGGAGAAACTCCGGACTAACTGGAGCTCACCAAAGATCTGCAATACTGTTAATCTACTGTGGAGGCCTACTAGGACCTGCGCCTGCAGCAAGTAAAGTAAATGCCCCAAGAGGGGTCAGTACGGATAATGTACTGAGTATGTAAGGCCATATGAAACTTGTAAGATATGAAAACATGTCAAAAACTCAAGTGCAAATGCATAACCAATATAGATAAGTCACAATGTAGATGAGTCACTATTCTGTACTTTGGAAGCCATGTATATTACATTCGTTCTTTCTCTTGCCTTTACTTCACTTTACTTTACTTTTACATTGCTCCTATACTGTTAGGGTCCCCATCATGCAGGTGTTCTTATCACCCCATGGATAACATATCATCGTCATGCAGGTATTACCCCATGGATAAGATCATATCGTCATGCAAGTGTCCTTTGCACCCCATGGATAAATGGCCATCATCACGCGGGTATTTGCACCCCGTGGATAAACTATCATCATCATGCGGGTATTTTTACCCCATGGATAACACCCATGAACACAATCAATATGCATTACTTTATTCTTACCTTATTCATTACCTTGAATTCGCAATACGAATATATAATCCTAGAGGTGCGTACAATAGTCCCGTTCCTTCTTTATGTGTTACTCTACAACACAAATACAATACGGAATTCACATTAACCACAACTACTTCACAAATGCATATAACATCAATGGGGTACATATTTGCTTTAAAACATGTCATTTCCCCTTGACAAAACCATTGATAGCATCATTATTTCAAAAATCCTCCAATATTCTCAACATTGACCAATACATAATAATCATTGCATTTCACCATAACAATCCTCTTTTACACCTCCTTATCCATACCACATCACAAACAATCCATCAATTCACCTTAATATACTTCATAGCACATATCGGCCAAATTCCCACAATTTACACTTATAGACAAGAACAAGTTTAACAACAAAAATAACTCCATAGATGTTCATATTTTATCCATACCATGATTTTTCATCAAAGGCACAAATCCTAATTCAAGTTCAAATCCCATGGATCACAAATCTTATACAAAGGCACAAAATACCATATCCAACATTTCCAAGCACAACCAACATGATTTATATACTCTTCCATGCATATAATATAGTAATCCATAATAATATTCACTTACCCAAACTTGCAAAGAGATGATCTTGCTCCAAAATTTGCCTTTGAGCCTTTAGGGTTTGAGAGCAAATGTTTTTGGAAAATATCTAAAGAGACATGAGAGTTCTAAATGAAAAAATCTGATTTTTGGAGCTATTTATAGTCCTTGGGTCATCCTTAGCCATTTGTGGCATTTAATGCTTCATTTGACTAAGTCAAGAGAAGATTGGGTCACATAACCCATGTCTTTTGTTCCATTTTTGGGCTTTTCTTGAGCCCAAATCACTTACCCCGATAAAATCAATAATTTCTCGTCTTTATACGTATTACAATAATATCCCCACTCATAATATTCATATCCGTAGCCTCGATCCCAAAAACAAGTGATTCTAGCCACGTTTGGCTTATTTTGACCTTAGGGGCAAAACTGTCATTTTGACCCCAAATTCGTTCTCGAGTAATTTTATCATACCAATGTCATATGTCATCCATTTCATGTATATACTCTTGGTTGTAGAAGAAACGTAGCAAAAATCGGCTCAATACGACCCCGGATACTCTTGGGACTTAGAAATTTCCAACTTTCGAAAAAGTGGAAAACCCAAGGTGGCACGCTCCTGGGCGCGCCAACCCACTGCCTCTGGGCTAAAAATTTTAGCCCAGAGCGGCGTGGCACGGTCCCAAACGCGCCCCTCCATAAAATTTTCCGAAAATTTCATTTTTCGACTTTTCTTCGCGGGTTTGGTTAGATACTTCAAGGCCTATGCTTTAACTCACTTCTTAACCTTATTATACTTTGTTTAGAGGTCTTATTAGCCTCATTTTGAACCTCACAAATGCGCAATGAAAATTGCAAAACACTTTCCATGCAAGTTTAACCACATAACAAGAGCCAAATTCAATTATCTCACCACTAGCCTTACCAAATGCATACTTATAGCTCTCGATACCTACGTACATATTATTTAATGTCATCAAATAGGGTTGGGAAGGTACGGGGTGTTACATTATTTGTTTCAAAGTTCATATGTGTAAAAAATGAAGATGTCTCATTAAAAGAATATCACATTTAAAAAAACATTGTAAGGCTAGAATTACATTTTTAGCAAACATAATGCATATTGACTCGATTAATGCTTTAGACGATGAAAATATCCATAGATTGATCTTGGTGTTGATTTTATTATGCAGGCTTTATTGTGGCTGGAAAATGGCACAAATACTGTGCGTCTGACTATTTTCTACGATGGAAAGATTGCAGTTTTCGATGTCTCTAATGATAAGGTTGTTATTTATCAAATGTCATTGATCCATAATCTATTTCCTCACTTTTGAATTAGTTACATGTAATAGTGATTTATGGATTCTTTGTTGTGTTCGTAGGCGGAGAATATTTTAAAGTTTGCAGAAATGTCAAAAATTAGGGATATCTTTTCTTCAAGAAAACAATTGTTTGTGAAAACATTAAGTGGAGGTTAGACATTTTTATTTTCCTTCTCCTTTGAAAATTAAATTTGATTAATATTTTGTTCATCTTCAAATTATTTAGTAATGTGTTGATTTTTGTTGCATGTAGATCTACCATTGGCGAGGAAAGACTCTCTGCTTAAATTCTTGGAGAAGCGAAAAGAGAGGTAATTTTGTTTCCACTCACAAAAATTTTATTTTTCTCAAGTTAATTAAATGCATATTCAAACACAACTTTATACTTCCTAATACTCAATTCTAACTTTTTTTGATAAAATATCACATTTACAATGTCGGAACACCTATTTAACTTTTAAAATTTAGTTTAACATAAGTTTTATTTTAGAAAATCAAGAAGATATTAGTTATTTTTCTCAAATTTATCTTAACTTCAATAAATGATCATATAGTTTGATCGAGATGGCATAAAGGGTAATTTAGGATATAAAGCGTAGTATTTAATAAATATATTTTTTTGGTTGAATTAGATTAATTATATTTATATAGAAACTACATAGTTACATAAGGAATAGTAAGTGACTATGCACTATTAGTAGTAGCATTCATTACACGAACATTTTCAAGGCTAATTAGTTTGTTACACAAAATATCAAGAACTAATTTAGCTGTGGTTTATCCTTGCATGTCTACCTTGAACTGCTGATACAACAGTTGGAGGCGGAGTTGTCGTAGTAGTTAGATAATTATATAGTCTAGCTTCGTTCCTTTTTTTGCCAAAAGGTGCGCTAGTTGGTTTTTGTCGCGAAAGCTATGCCGGATCAATGGATTTTGTAACCTCTTTAACGTGGACCTGCAAATATCAATTGTAGCCTAATAGATAGGATGACTTGATTCCTATAATGGTAATACCTCAATTTAATTTGTCTCAATTTTAACATGAAAGAGGTTCTGAGGTATAGCCAAGTATAATCCATATTGAAGTGCACATGTTATTTGATAATATCCCACGACCAAATCTCCAATAGAGTTTCTAATCACTCCACGAACAGTTGCATCAATCCTTTTCTTGAAAGCATCTTTAATGTTAAGTTTTAAGAAGCTACAGGGAAAAATCATCCACTTGATGTGAATGGTTTTAGAGATAGCAATGCTATCAATACTGTTTGGAGAATATTTATATTCAGAAGCTCTCATGATTACATTTGAGGAAATTTATTAAACAAAATGTGATTTCTTTTTTTCAATACATGCCAAATAACAAAAGACAGTATCTACATCTAAGTGAGAGTAGAGATTTGAATTAACGGATTGAGTTCTTTGAAACTTTGTAATCAGTGCTTTTCATTAATGGGAAGATTATGTAGATTCACGTTCAAGTCAAGCTGGAATTGTTTTATTATGGACACTTGAAAATGATGTTATCATATTCTTCTTTTGTGAATAATAAATAGGACAGGCGGAATCAATGTATATCCCTATATGGTGTATGTACTCTTTAGTAGGTAGACTATTGTTGAAGAATTGCCAAAGGAAGTATTTATTTTGCTAAGAGTCATAATGTACCAGATCCAGTTAAAAGGGTAAGGAGCATTGTTATTATGATCCATAAGACTATAGATTTATTTGGAGGAGAATAGGCCACTACTGTTAATGTTTGAATAAGGGTGTCTATTTTACTAGGATTGTTATTAAGAGATATAGATGCACTGTTAACCAGAGTCTATGAAATGGAGAAGAAAATTCTCCCCTAGTCCCATCTTAGAGGTCAGAGAGTTTGAGGATTGCTTCTTCAATCATTAAGGGACCTTGAATGATGGATATCAAAGGATGTGTATCGGGTATCCACCTAAAATTCCAGAAATTTATAGTTGTGCTAGGTCCAGGGACCCAATCAACAGCCTTAGAGCAGTAGCGGCCTCCTCCTATGATTATTTCCATATAGAGGAGACAACAGATGAAGTATTATAGTGTTATATTAGTGAGATAGGGCTTTGGCCTAGATGGTCTGGTGATTTGTTCGAAGCCTCTATGCAAGGTGGGTACGAGAGCATTGTTTTTATGCCAAGCAGTTTTAATACCCAATCAACCTTCCTCTTAGGAAAAATGACAGTGATCCAATCAATGCAGTGTTTTTTGCACCTTAAGGTTGTGATTCCCCAAATAAAGTTTCTTTAATTTTAACAGTAGATTTGAAAAGAGTGGTGGAAATGAGAAAATATTGCATGGTATAAATCTGGATGGAAATGATCAGGGTTGAGTTGGAAAGGATGAGACAGACAACAACGGTCAAGAAATTTGCTTTCCAATTGGCCAATATATGTTCATACTATCAATAATGTATTGATAATCACATGGCATGAGGTTACCGCTGACCACAGAAAAACTTGGGTATCTATCAAAGGTGTTACTAGATTTTATATCAAGTGGATCCTGAATTTTCTTAATTATTCTTCTTTAAAGAGAATACATAATTAATGGTATTTCGGATTCGGAATTAACATATAAGTTGAAGTTGCCACAGTAAACCTAGGAATCATATGTCTGCACAGCCAAGTTTGTCTGTCGCCACACCTTCACCACCCAGAAGTAGAACAAAAAAAGGAAAGAACTAAAGGAGTTATCATCAAGATGTATTAATTATACTCTTTATTGAGTACTTCCTCTGGAAGTCCGAGAAATAAGATCTTTTGTCATTTTACAATTTATTTTGTAATAGCTCTCTTACAATATGAATAGAATAAAATTGTCTTTTTCTGATCTTTATGTGTAAAACATAAAGATCTTTTATGTGGAAATAATGAAAATCTATTGTAAAAAGAACATACAATTAAAAGTAAATTTGTAAAAGGTTAGGGAAGTAATTTTAGCAGACATAACACTTGCATTGACTCGATTAATGATTTAGACATTGAAAATACCCATTGATTCATCTTTGTGTTAATTTTATTATTTAGGCTTTGTTGTAGCTTGGAAAATGGGCCAAATATTGTGCCTATGACTATTCCGTACGATGGAATGGCTGCGGTATTTGATGTCTTCAATGACAAGGTTTTTATCCCTGATCTGTTTGTTTTCACTTTTGAATTGGTTACACGTAATTATGATTTCTAGATTATTTATTGTGTATGTAGGCGATATTCAAAAGTATGCAGAAAAGTCAAAAATTAGGGATGCCTTTTCGTATAAAAAAAACAACAGTTTGTGGAAACATTAAGTGGAAGTAAACATTTTTCTCTTCCGTCTCTTTTGAGAATTTCATGAATGTTTTGTTCATCTTCAATTTATTTTAATACCGTGTTGGTTTGTCACACGTAGATCTACTATTGGCGAGGAGAAACTCTTTACTTAGATTCTTAGAGAAGCGAACAGAAAGGTTGGTATTCAGCTGCTTTTTTATTCAAGTTAAATGCATATCACGATTTCCAACTTTAAAATATACCTTTCTAACATATTTTTCTTCAAATATCATATTTTCTATGTCTGTATGCCTATTTAACCTTTCAAGTTGGTTTACCGCAAGCTTCGTTTTAGAAAATCAAGAAAGTGAGAATTAGTTATTTTTCTCCACAGTAATCTTAACTTCAATAAATGATCAAATAGTTTAAAAAGAAAAAAAGTAATTTTAAGAGATATAAAAGGAAACCTTGACCAAACATCCAAGTTAGTCTACCGCCACACCTTCTCCCTCTCGAAGAAGAACAAAAAGGAATGAAATAAAGGAGTTATCATCGTCGGTGTATTTATGTGCTATATATTTTTGGAGGACTCCCCTAAGAAGTCCGAGTAAAGGAGATCTCTTTCCCTTTTATAATTTTTTGGGCAATAATTCTCTTACAATTTAAATAGAAGAAAATTATCTTTTTCAAACTGTTATGGTAAAAAATAAAGATATGATCTCTTATGTATAGAAAATAAGGATGTGTTGAACATCTCAAGACTTATAATTTGCACTAAATTTATTTGAAATATAAGATAGTTAGCAGTCGTTGTTAGGTCATCCTAGTAATGGAGGCAATGCAACCTTTTTACTTGGCTAATATTAAAGTCCTACATAGAAAATGTGGATTAGGCTAATATTAAAGTCACGATACCGTGGAAGTTGCCGACTCTGTTCTCTTGTTCTGATTAAGATAGGATTAGCCTTGTATCTATAAATACCCCTACATTGTCCTATGTGTGGGAGAGAGTCAGTACATTGTTTTGAGAGATATTTTCTATTATTTCTGAGTTCATAAACATATTATTGGTTTGGTAATCAAAAACCCTAAATTCGAGTTGTATTCATAAATGAGATTTCAGTTCTTCTTCATTATTGTGAGTGTGCAATTATGTTTTCATCTTTGAATCCTTCTTGTGTTCTTGCAATTATGAGTAGCTAAACTCATCAACTAGGGTTGTGTGAACCATGAGGAATTAACGAAATAAGTTAAGTGCAAAGCAACTCTGAACCGCTGTGAATGCATGTATTGGTATTTCCTTCATTGTGATTGATCTTCCAACGGTTGCAAACGTTAGAAACTTGCCTGTATTCTAGACTTGCGAGAGAGAGAGGTAGAGATTGGTAAAAGGAGATAACAACAGAGATTTGAAGTTATCAACCTTCATCTAATAACTTGAGCCTTAGTGGGAATAGTTATCTGAGATCCAGGACAAGGGTTAGTAGTGCGACACTCGAAGACCGAGAGGAGAAGAGTGAAATTCGTCTAACCCAGGTCGAGAGACATTTAGATGAACATATCTTGTTAGATTTTGCATGCAACATAGCGGGACGATTTTGTTAGCACAAGTAACCGGTGGAGTTAAGGAATCATTGGGGATCACATTCCTAGTGTATTTCTCATATTGTTTACAACCCAACAATCAACTATCGTTACTGTTATTACTTATTCACAAAACCCCCTCTTTTTACTTACTTACCAGTTGATCAAACTAGCATTCTACATAAACTTCAGCCTATTCCCTGTGGGATCGACCCCAACCTAGTTCGGTTCTATATTTGATAGGGACCGCTTTATACTTCTTAGGAGGCATATTTTGGGCGACACCAAATTTTGGCGCCGTTGCCGGGGAATACGATTACAGAGTTGATTAGTTTATTTGTTGGAGTTGATTGGGTTTTCTTTTCTATACTTTTATGGGCATACGCCGATGTATGCCAAATACTAGGAGTCAAGGCAATCCCCTGATTCCACTTGATCTTGAAATAGAAAGGACTCTTAGGGCTAATCGCAGAATGGTGAATACCGACGACGTTCAGGATCCTGCCCCCATGGGATACATTCATTATCAATCAATTCAGTCGGTTGGTCATGAAACAGCGGATCAAACTACTGCTCGATTGACACGAGAAGAGCATGCTTGACAAGCTGTTCTGAGACAAGCAGAGAGAGATAATCGAGCTATGCAAGAGGCAGCTCAGCGACTGGTTGAGGCGGAAGAGAGACAAAGAAGATTGAGAGATCAACAACCACTTCAAAGACCGCATGTGCCAGTTTATGCTGATCCTGAGTTACCTCCGTGCACTAAGTTTGACATTACCAGTGCCATGATTCACCTGCTAAACTTAAAGGGTGTGTTTGTCGGTCTTCCTACTGATGATCCAAACATGCACGTGATGAATTTTGTGGGGGTCTGCACGTCGTATAATATTTCTGGAGTTGACCAAGAGGCTATTCGGTTGAGATTGTTTCTGTACTCTTTAATAGGAGAAGGTCTTTGTGGTTGGCAGAATTACCATGAGGATCCATCACTACTTGGCAAGAATTGAGAAATCAATTTCTAGAGAGGTTTTTCCTACCTTCCAAGATACTACAGTTGAAGGATGAGATCTACAACTTCAGACAACTACATTCTGAAGCACTTTATGAGACATGGATAAGGTTCAAGAAGAAGCTGCAGAATGTGTCAAATCATAGGATGAGTGGGAGAAACTTAATTGAAATCTTTTACAGGGATTTAAACGTCGATACTAAGGCTGTAGCAGATACTATCACTGGTGGAGCATTTATGAGTTTGAGGTGGGAACAAGCTTCAGAAATATTAGATCGTATCACTAAGACCAACCGAGGATGGCATACTCAGAAAGAAGATACGTCGGCTGGCACATATGCTATTGGAGCCTCAGCAGCACAACGGGTTTTGGATGAATCTGTAGCTCAAGAGGTCGCTCAGTTAAGGACAAAAATTGGTCTTCTGGCTAAACAGATTATGGCCCGAGATGTTGAGAAGGTGCATGTTGTAGGTGCACAAGGCGAATCACTCAGTCATGATGATAGTGAATCTGATGAAGAGACTAAGTATCTGGATCGAGAAGTGGCGGGTTTTCGAGCCAAGGGCCAAGGGTCCAATCAAGACTCTTGGAACTCGAGGCAAGGGAATCAAGGTCGAAACTACTATGGAGACAATTACAACAAGTCGGGATATAGAGATAGAGATCGAGATCATGACGGTGATTGGAGGAGGAAGGATGATTATAGAGAGAAGAGTGGTGGATATGTTCCACCTGGGAACCGTGATGCTGACTCTGGAAATTCAAGAATGGAATCCCTTCTAAATAAACTGGTGAAAGGGGCAGAAAGCCAAGAAAACTGTCTAAAAGAGATCTAGACAGATATATCGGGAATAAGTCAGAAAGTAGATTTCCATTCGACTTTCATTAAACAGTTGGAGCAACAGTTCGGACATATATCGTTGGCACTGAACTAGTATCAACCAGGTACCTTTCCAAGCAATACCATCCAAAACCCGAGGAACGATGCTCATTGTAAGGATATCACAATGAGAAGTGGGAAAACTCTCATTGAGGCACCCAAACAAGTTGAGGGTGTTCATGCTTCACTGTAAGAACAAACGAATGCCACAAAAAAGGTAAAGGAAGCTCTAAAGAAATATGTTCCATTCCTAAAACTTCCTCCACCTTTCCCTCAACGTCTCAAGAAAAAGGTGGATGAAAATAAAATTGTTAGTGGGGAGATCATGAAAGAAGTTGAAAAGCATCAGACTGATGAAGACAAGGTGAATGCTGAAAACGAGAAAGAAAAGGAATCCCCATAAATGCTAAATCCCATTCCTAAGCCGCCACTTTCATTCCCTCAGCGATTGAAGAAAAAAAAGGAGGATGGAAAATTTCATAGTTCCTGTCCATATTGAAGCAACTTTCTATAAACATTCCATTGGTGGAGGCGTTGGAACAAATGCCAGGATATGCAAAGTTCATGAAAGACTTGGTCACGAAAAAGAGAACTGTCACTTTTGAGTCTGTTGATGATTTGCACCATTGTAGTGCAATTGCATCCCCTTCTCTTGTTCAAAAAAAAGATGATCCAGGTGCCTTCACAGTTCCTTGCACAATTGGGTCAGTTAACTTCGCCAGAGTTTTGTGTGACCTAGGTGCAAGCATTAACTTGATGCCGCTGGCAGTATTTGAGAAGTTAGGTTTGGGAGCCCCCGAGTAAAAAAAGATGCGGCTGTTGATGGCAGATCGTACGATCAAGAAGCCTGTAGGCATATTATTTGATGTTTTGGTCAAGGTTGAAAACTTTATCTTTCCTGCTGACTTTGTTGTCTTAGACTGTGAGGTCAACTGTGAGATGTCCATAATTTTGGGGAGATAATATTTAGC
The DNA here is from genome assembly GCA_031232105.1 of Capsicum rhomboideum. NCBI lineage: Eukaryota > Viridiplantae > Streptophyta > Magnoliopsida > Solanales > Solanaceae > Capsicum > Capsicum rhomboideum. Next base: position 19,298,092 of record CP124719.1, on the reverse strand, counting down.
CACTGCCAGAGCATTGGTAGATATGGAACAGGATGAGCTGAAATTCAGGCTAAATAATAAGGAAGTTACGTTCAATATTTGCAAAACTATGAAGCAACCGATGGACATGAGGGTGGTTGCAAAAATAAATATTTTAGATGACCCTGGAGGCAACCCCAAGGGATATCTTGATGAAGTCTGAGTAATCAAGATACCCTCATCGTGCCGTGACTTTAAATCAAGCGCTGCTTGGGAGGCAACCCAAGGTGTCTTACTATTTCTACATTTGCTTTGATTTTTGTTATTTTGATCGACATTAGACCCACGCACCTAGGGTTCCACAGGTATGTCCCTAACTCTCTCGTTTTATTTTAGTCTAATGCATTGGGGACAATGCATGCTTATTTGGTGGGGGCGGAGGTACTTGTGGGTTTATATGTCCTCTTGGGGGTTTTTGTTACTGTGTTTCTTTTCCCTCAAGTACTATCATAGTAGAACCGGCATATTTAGGTTGTTATTTATAGTATTTATGTGTTCTCTTGTTTAATTAGGAGAAAATAGGGGAACTTTAGTGCAGTCCAATTTTGAACGTATTTTTGATAAGGATGCTTTTTGAATGTTAAGGATACCCCTACTGAAATTTTTTATTTTGAAGTATGTGTGTGTAGCATGTTTATGTGTGACAGTTGTTGGATCTTGTTATGGCACTAGGATTGTAGACAAAATAACTGTAGCTTGCATGGCATGAATCAGATAGGTAGTAGTTGATAATGTAACTCTGTGCTATGTGTGTGTGAGGTCATTACTTAGTTAACTTTGTGTGTGTGATCTAGAACTTGCCCGGTTAGTCTTACCTAGGTTAGAGGATAGTGGGTAGGAAAGGATCATAGGTCGTTTTTGAATAAGTCCACTTTTAGCCTAAATGCCCGACCAAATAAAATAAGTATCCCTTGATCCCGATTTTGAGCCTAAATTGACCAATTTCTTTCATTAGCCTATTCATCTTTCCATTTTAATTACAATGAACCTGTCTTGGCCCTGGTCCCTCCTTGGACACTGTGTACCTCAACTCAGGCAAATAGCCTAAGTTTAGGATGGCTATTATAGGGGTGCGTAGATTGATTTGGGTATGAAGAAGGGGGTAATAAAAGAAAAAGAGAAAACAGATTTGGGTGTGAAGAAAAAGAAAGAAAAAATATAAAGAAAAGAAAAAAAATCGTGTTGTGAAGTTTGAGAAAAATATCACACCGAAAATCTGAAAATAAAAGAAAGGAGAATAAGGGAGAGTAAAAATGAGAATAGTTGGAAGTTGGAACCAAAAATAGTTTAGTGGCAAGGAGGGTTGAGTCACCATATCCATATGTACCATACCCGTCCCCAAGCCTACATTACAAGCCGAGTAAAGTCCTATAGTGATCCTAGTCCAAGTGTCCGAAAAACTAAGACATAGAAAATAAGGGCAAGCCTATGGTATTTCATGCACACTGTTTGAACATCTTTGTGAGAGAGAGTGTTTTGACCCACTCCCTACTTTGATTTTCATTTGTATATTGTGAGTGTATGGGACTTCTTTGTTGTGAGAGTACATGGGTTGCATTGTTAGCTGCTATTTGTTTAGATAATGTAATTTGCATATATGTTTAGTTGTTAGTTCATAATCTGATGCCATCACTTGATCCCTTTTGTGTCTTGATAATATGTTGCATATATACACACGATGGATTTTATTTTCAAATAGGAGGGGTAGGAAAAGTTTTTGGTGCCAAAAGCGATAAGTCAACCGCCGAGGTCTCTTAGGTTTCTCTTAGTTAAGCATCATATGTGTTTGTTTTGCTTTGTTTGCATGATGGCATACAAATGCTCTAAGTTGAGGGTGTTGATGTGTCGTGGTTTCATGGCACTTTCGATGCTTAAAACAAGGAAAATATGCAATAACTTGGGTGTATTTGGTTGGTATGATGTGGTTTCTATCTTACTTTGCAGGAAAACAGGTTTTGAAGGCAACAACTGATCAAAAAGAAGAATCAAGCCCAAAACGAAGTGTCTGAAGATGAAAGAACGAGAATCTGCACCAGAGAGGGAGTCACGACACCACTCACGTGCCGTGAAGTCCACTCACATGACGTGAGTGGCTGTTGTGAGTCATCTTCAGAGATGTTGAATGTGGTCTGATTTCCACGGCAGGCATCCACGTGGCATGAGTTCACCTACGTGGCATGAAAGGGTGGCGTGAGTCAACTTCTGAAGATGTCTAATTGAGCCTGATTTCCACGACACTCATTTACATGGCGTGACTTGGTTCCACGACACCAAGTCACGATACCGTGGAAGTTTCCGACTCTGTTCTCCTATTCTGATTAGGATAGGATTAGTCTTGTATCTATAAATATCCCTGCATTTTCCTATGTGCGGGAGAGAGTCAGTACATTGTTTTGAGAGATATTTTCTATTGTTTCTGAGTTCATAATGATATTATTGGTTTTGTAATCAAAAACCCAAAATTCGAGTTGTATTCATAATTGAGATTTCAGTTCTTCTTCATTATTCTCAGTGTTCAAATATGTTTTCATCTTTGAATCCTTCTTGTGTTCTTGCAATTATTAGCAGCTAAACTCATCAACTAGGGTTGTGTGAACCATGAGGAATTAACGAAACAGGTTAAGTGCAAGGCAACTCTGAACCGCTGTGAATTCATGTATTGGTATTTCCTTCATTGTGATTGATCTTCTAATGGTGGCAAATGTTAGAAACTCGCCTGTATTCTAGACTTGCGAGGGAGAGAGGTAGAGATTGGTAAAAGGAGATAACAACAGAGATTTGAAGTTATCAACCTTCATCTAATAACTTGAGCCTTAGTGGGAATAGTTATCTGAGATCCAGGACAAGGGTTAGTAGTGCGACACTCTAAGACCGAGAGGAGAAGAGTGAAATTCGTCTAACCAAGGTCGAGAGACGTTTAGATGAACATATCATGTTAGATTTTGCATGCAACATAGCGGGACCATTTTGTTAGCACAAGCAACCGGTGGAGTTATGGAATCATTGGGGATCACAGTCCTAGTGTATTTCTCATATTGTTTACAACCCTACAATCAGCAACCGTTACTGTTATTACTTATTCACAAAACCCCCTCTTTTTACTTACTTACCAGTTACTCAAACTAGCATTCTATTATTCATAAACATATTATTGGTTTTGTAATCAAAAACCCTAAATTCGAGTTGTACTCCTAATTGAGATTTCAGTTCTTCTTCATTATTGTGAGTGTGCAATTATGTTTTCATCTTTGAATCCTTCTTATGTTCTTTCAATTATGAGTAGATAAACTCATCAACTATGGTTGTGTGAACCATGAGGAATTAACGAAACTGGTTAAGTACAAAGCAACTCTGAACCGCTGTGAATGCATGTATTGGTATTTCCTTCATTGTGATTGATCTTCTAACGGTTGCAAATGTTAGAAACTCGCCTGTATTCTAGACTTGCAAGAGAGAGAGGTAGAGATTGGGAAAAGGAGATAACAACAGAGATTTGAAGCTATCAACCTTTATCTAATAACTTGAGCCTTAGCGAGAATAGTTATCTGAGATCCAGGATAAGGGTTAGTAGTGCGACACTCGAAGACCGAGAGGAGAAGAGTGAAATTCGTCTAACCAAGGTCGAGAGATGTTTAGATTAACATATCTTGTCAAATTTCGCATGCATAGAGGGATGGTTTTGTTAGCACAAGTAACCGGTGGAGTTAAGGAATCATTGGGGATCACAGTTCTAGTGTATTTCTCATATTGTTTACAACCCAACAATCAGCTATCATTACTGTTATTACTTATTCACAAAAACCCCTCTTTTTACTTACTTACCAGTTACTCAAACTAGCATTCTACATAAACTTCGGCCTATTCTCTGTGGGATCGACCCCAACCTAGTTGGGTTCTATATTTAACAGTGACCGCTTTATACTTCTTTGGAGGCATATTTTGGACGACATCAGTAGCCTCTACCAAATTCGCGTCTTTCACTTGATCACAAACTCTCAGGTTGTGTATTGGTGTCACGCCCCGAATCCCATCGAGACATGATTGGCACCCGTAGCCGATAAGGCCCGAGAGAACCAACCTTTGCCTATGCTCAATCATACTCATAACCACCATTGCATAATATTATGAAATACGAATAAAGGAGAACATAGGACATATTTAGGCATACATATGAAACTTGGCCGTTGAGGCCATCCAGTCAAAACAACATGTGTCTGTGTCTTTTACACTATTACACCCACATCGGTCTACAAAAGCCTCTAACAAGAGCATTGACCAAAATGAACCATAAGTCGGGACAAGTCCCCGCTTTACACATTATGTACAATACCAAAACATATATACACTCTGACTCGGAGAAGCCCCGAATGAGCTGGAGCTCACCAAAGAGCCGCTAACACTGGCAATCTACTGAGGAGGCCTACTGGGACCTGCGCCTGCAGCAAGTAAGGTAAATTCCCCGAGAGGGGTCAGTACGAAATAAGTACTGAGTATGCAAGGCTCAGATGAAACTATACAACACATGAATATTTCAATGAATATGTCAATGAACTCAAAACATATGAATACTCGATGTGAATAAGTCACCATGTTATTCTTTGGAAACCATGTGGATTGCTTTCATTCTTTTCATTACTTTCTTTATCTCAATGCTCACATGTCATTACATATCACAATGTACCCGGGCCCCGACTGATCAGTGGGTCTTTCATATCATCATATAGGGATCGAGTCGAGCTAGGCTTATGCCCCTAGACTTGCCACCCTTGGGATCGAGTCGAGCTAGGCTTACGCCCCTAGACTTGCCACCCATAAATCCATATCTCGGGATCGAGTCGAGCTAGGATTACGCCCCTAGACTTGCCACCCGTACTTGATCATTGACCACATTTGCATTACTTTGATCTTTACTTTGAGATTGATACTTTGATAGTCATAACATCACTTTGGAACTTTGGAACATAACATTGTTGGAAACTTTGAATCATTGACCAATAAGTGAAGAACATGTGAACAAATATCAATGAGAAATATAACATAACTAGCACCATGATTCCATTGGAACCATTGGACAATAATCCATGAACAAGAGACACAAGTATAGGCACTATTGGAATATTGGAACATAGCCTTATTTGACCTTTCGGAACATTAACCATGAATATGAGAAATGAGATTCACAATTGATCAATGAGTAGGAAATACATGACAATGATCATAGATAAGTGCATATGGGATACCTTAGTACATTTCGGAATAGAACTAGAGAAATGTCAATGTGAACACTATTGGCCGTAGAAAGATACGGACAAAGTAACCTTGCATACCTTGGATGCACAATACGAAAAGACAACCTTCGATGCGTATACAATGATCCCTCTCCTTCACTCTACAACATACATACATAACGAATTCACGTTAACCACGAATTACTTTACAAATGCATGCAATGTCAATGAATTACATGTTTGCCTTTAAACATGTCATTTCCCCTTGACAAAACCATTGATCATACTATTATTTCACAAATTCCATAATATTCCCAACATTGAACAATACATAAAAATTATCACATTTCACCACAATACTTCTCCTTTACACTTTCTTATCCATAACACATCACAAATAATCCATCAAAACACCTTAATTCAACTCATAACACATATCGGCCAAAATCCCAAAATTCCCACTTTTAGACAAGAACAAGTGTAATGCCCAAAATAACACCATACATGTTCATATTTTGTCCATACCATGCTTTTTCATCAAAGGCACAAGGCCTAATTCACACTTGAATTCCATATACCACAAATCTCATACAAAATCACCAAGTACCATGACCAACTTTTCCAAGCACAACCAACATGATATACATATTATTTTATGCATATAAGATATTAATCCATGAAAATAAATACTTACCAAGGCTTGGAATATGTTGATCTTGTCCAAGAAGTCCCAAGGAATTATTTTGCTTTAGGGTTTGGAAATGAGAAATGTTGAGAAAAATGTGTTAAAGGCATGAGAGGTCTTGTATAATAAAAATCTGATTTGCCTCTTTATATAGGCCTCTCATGTTGTCCTTAGCCAATTCTTGGAATTTAATAATATGTCTAGAAGGTCAAATGGAAGAATGGGTCTTTTGACCCATTTGGGCCATGGATTTCTTCCACTTTTGGGCCTTAATTTGGCCCAAGAAGACATATCCATTTAACCCAACAAGTTTCATGCATTATTAACCATATCTCTCATGTTTATATAATTCCATAAGGTCACGACAATATTCCCTTAAAAGATTCTCAGTCGTCCTTTCGATCGGAAAAATAGGCATTCTAGTCGCCCTTGGTTTCATTGGACATTTTGGATCACTATTCACCTTTCGTGATTTGATCATGTAGGAGTATGTAGGAGTGTATTGAAGTGTTTGACTCTTTAACAATGCTCAAATAACTCCAAAGAATCAAAAGAAACCATCTAGAAATCGTCGTAGACTTGCGTTACGAAACGACTCCGGAAAGGCCTAGTTTTTGTTCCTTGCGCCACACCCCCTGAAACAGGGTAGTGGCGCAAGAATTGGGCCTGCTCTGAAGTTTATGCAGGCTGGTGGCTTGCGCCACACCCCTGAAACAGGGTAGTGGCGCAAGTTTCAGCATTTTGCTGAAATTTCCGGCCACTAATCTGACGTTTACGTATCGTCCAATCCTTTATCCAAACACTACAAAATACTTACTTAGTGATCTTAACCATAAAGTAAACATGACTTAAAGTCACCAAATGAGGTTAGAATATGTACGAGTTCTTACCCAAATGCTCCATGAAATCACAACACACCTCCTACGACGATCTAATCGCACATGTTAAGTCCGATATCAAATGTTTCACCAATAACACTATAAAACACATATGCATGGCATATCAACACCTATGTAGATATGATCCCAAGGTATCAAGTGAGGTTATAAAGTACGGGGTGTTACAATTGGTCGGTGTGAATCTCGATCAACACCTTCTGTGATCTTCGGACTGACAAGTCTATCTTATTCTTAACTTGCTTGGTTGTCATTTCGAATTTGAAATCGTGTCTCCGGAGTCAGATGGGCCTTACTGGTTAGGCAGTGGTTATGATAGCGTTGACGCTAAAACTTTCCCCAACTTAGTCACATTCAGTGGTCATGTCCTGAAGGTGTTATTCCAATGCTGCAACTGGTCATATATTCCCACCATGTGTTGTTACATCATTCATCCACCCATTCAAAATCATGTTCACTCCACATAGTCCCAACTAATTAATTTGGATTCACACCTTGTAAGACCTATGTAAGGAGGAAACACTCCCTAACAATATATTTTTTTAATAGGAAACTCGAAATTTAAGTCCTCTGGTTTAGATAAGACAACCATAACCTTCATAACTAGAACACCAACACCTAATCTCATTGCACTCACGTGAATTTGGATTCAACCCGTTAGGTCAACTCAATAAACAGGTCATGAATCAACTCGTACAAACATCGAACGAATTAGACAGGTTAAGTTTGATTTTGCCACACCTACCAAAATGTGAGTTGGCATATGACATAATACAACAATATGGTGAAAATATTTATAGCAAGTGGGGTGGTGGCGCAGTTGGCTAGCGCGTAGGTCTCATAACTTCTGAGTTATCCTGAGGTCGATAGTTTGAGCCTCTCTTACCCCTGAAATTTTTTCGTCTAGTATTTTAAAAGGCAGTTTTGGGGCTCGGCTAAGGGCTCGCCTCGGGGCAGGGCACTGGCAAAATACCTTGAGGCATAGGTGTGAGACTTAAGTCCTGTAAGGCTTACGCCTTAAGCGCTCGACTGTACGCCCTAAGCACGCCTAACACCCAACGCTTGGGGCTCGCCTAACAAATCTTAGAAAAATTATGTGTCAAATTTCTTAATTGACATTGTTGACCCTTACAATTATCTAATAAGTAAATGATGCTTAATAGTTTTTTCATCTATAGAAATTAGAAGATTGAAAATAAATCAAATAACAAGTCATTGTATTGCATATTTATTATTTGAAAGCACCATGAGGGTGAATATCATTTAATGTTTCCTTTAAAAATACTTAATTAGTTGATTTTTACATCTTCACTTATCAATATTGGTCTTCATATTATTTCCATATCGCTATTTGAAAGTAAATTAGTGTTCTTTATTATCTCAAAATTACCGTGAGGGTACTAATAAATTTTATTGATTATTTTCTTTCAGGGATGTAAATTGCATAGTACGATCATAATATATTTTACAAAAATGTGATTCTTTTATTATTTGAAAGTTAAGATGTTAGAGTTGATTTGCATCTCATAGTAGTTATTATAGCATTTCTTTATTTATACTTGTAAAATTATACTAGAAGTTTTATTTTCCATGAGTTTGTTTGATCATGTTTTTAATTATTTTAATTATTAATTTATTGTTTTTAATTTTTATTTTACAATACTATTTTATTATATTATAAATTAAAAAATTTAAGATCCATGGGGCTTACGCCCCATCGCCTCGAGACTTACGCCTCACCCCGTATTAAATAAAACGCCCTGCCTCACTCCCCAGCCTTTGAAAACAGGACTCTTGACAAGTTGCTGCTTTTTCTCTAATTTCTACTCCTTCGAAAAATCAAGAAATAATTTAGGCTAGATTGTAGATGTTTTAATGTAACAACCGAATGGTCAAAATATCACAATTTCAATTTTTAGCACACAGTTTTAGTCTCAGCAGTTCACTATCCAAATTGCATAATGATGTCTCTGAATTACTGCATGATGGTCACCTGCAGCTTATACATGGCTTCGTTTATTTATTTCATCTTGGTCATTTTATAGCAGTTCATTGAGGCTGTTAGTTTTTTGCTTGATTGTATGAAAAGAGCCATGAGATTAAGCTATTCATATTCACTACAATCTTGAAAATGCTTGTGTTTATGGATAGGCCAGTTTATTTATAAACTTGGTCATGAATCTAATCAATTAATGTCATTTCTAGCTATGTTTTGTAAGGAATTATTGACAAAGGACATGGTTTGTTGGACAGGGATATAATTACAAGGATCAATCTTTGAAATGAAAACTAGTTAAGAGATAACATTATATTCTTGAAATATCGATGATGCTGAACTTGTGTTCCAAGGAAATCGCTAACATGATATGATCCGTTGGAATTTTATATTATCTTCACACCAATGGAGTAACCTACTATATGTTGTTTATTGTACTTCGGACTATCATTTTATTTTGTTGTAGTATTGTTCTATTGCTATATGTTATTTTGTTACTATTTGTTGTTTTTTGCACTTTCATTATTTCTTTTTCTGGACTGCTTTGGATTGTTTTTCTTGAGCCGATGGTCCATTGGAAACAACCTCTCTACCTTTGAGATAGAGGTAAGGTCTATGTACATTCTACCTCACCTATCCAGACCATCGTATACACTGAGTATGTTGTTGTTGTTGTTATCAATGGACTATAGAGTAACCTCTACATATTGGGGTTCTAGACTAGTTAGTTTCTTTAGTGTGTTGCAGGCATGTAAATCGTTAGAGATCTTGGACCTTAGGAAGCAAATACATTGCTATGTCTGTGTCACGAAGGATGATCTTGAATAAAATGTGTCTGTTCAGAACCCTCATTGGGAGCAATGTGCAATTTGTTTTTAAAAAAAAGGTTAATGGATCTAAAACACACATAATAAAGTATGGGGTCTTATGAATAGATATCCAGATGTAATTTCTAGTTTAATTATCGAATAAATTTGAATAACATAAATATTTAGATTTATAAATATAGGATTATGGTTCGGAAAATCAAACATAGGGTTTTCTTTCTATCATCCCATCATTGGAAAGGAAAGAACGGCTTATGTCTTGATTCAGAAGACCTATAACCACAAGACGGAGAATCGCTATGACATTCATCTATCAAGATAGGCTTCCGCATCTAGTATTACATTCTTGATGATTTGACATGATAGTTCTTGGAAAAAGACGATGATTTTTCTCTCTATGTTTGATCCTAATAATTGGTAGCAGTGCCATGTTACAGTTAGGACTAAACTTTTGAGATGGAGACCGTCGTCCATTCTCATGACTTGCCTTGCCAAATCAACAAGAACAATAAAATAGATGCAAAATAGTCACCATATAAATTTCTTTCTAACTATGTGATGCTAAAAATAAAATCCTATATCTGATTTGGGGACCATAACCATATATTTATAAAAGCACAAGTTTATCTAGTTTTAATTTAGCCCATCATAAAACAAGAAATTACATATAAGTATCTATGCATAAAAACCCCAAACTTATTGAAGTATGTCACGATCCAACCAGTCATGATTGGTACGCACCTTAACCTATGGAGGGAGAACCATTCTAACCCCAACTCTCGAGTCAAGTCCAATAGTTAACATTTACTTCCTATTGTATTTATCACTTAACAGTTATAAAGTCTCATAGTCGAATAAATTAAGATAATGTCAAACTAGCATAGTCATTAATAAATCAATGAAGTATGGAATCCTCTACTTATTATATCTCTGGGACCTCAAGTCATCGTACAGGAACATCTAAAAGAAAACAAGTCTAAAAGATAAATGATTATCCAAAATAAGAGATAAGTAAGGAATTTCTTAGTCCCTAAACAAGTGACATGAACAATGATAATAAGATCCAAAGGTTGCTCGTAGCTAAAGTCGAGGTCTTGTCTCAAACATCAGAACACGCTCTGCACTCAACAAAAAGAAGAGCACATATAGCATCAGTACATCAACATGTATTGGTTGGCATTATAGGTCGACTCAACCCAACACCATACAAATAGGTAAATCAAATAGATGCAAAGAGATCATCACAAAACTTATAATCAAAGACAAATACACAATTCTGACATTTGACTTAAGAGGGAATACAAACTCATACTCATGTGTGTTTACACTTTGTCAAATTCAGCAACAAGTTGCATCACAACATAAGATTATAACTTGACATTCAATGCACATGAATGAATATATGAATGCAAGATGTGTGCATCATCTCTTTCTCTTCTCATTCCCATCAACATCATTATCCTCTCATCAACATCACAATCACCATCAACATCATGAACTTCATGATTTGTATATCATCATAATCTTCACTATCAAACCACAACAACAATATGTATAAATATGCAATGCAGTCAATAATCACAAGTAGAGCTCCCAAAGCCATCACAATATTCAATTCACATATAAGCACAGAGTCAAGTAAGTCTAATTGCTACAATAAATTGTAACCTACCTCGAATCCTTACTCAAAGTAACCTTTAAGCCACACGTTTACCTTTTTTTCCCGTTCAACTCGTTCTTGATCTATAATAACAAGATTACACACTTATTTCAATAATTCAACCGCTTTTTCACTACTAGAGATTAAAAGCCACTGATTTTAATCATAAACTTGTCCTATTTCATTTTCTTAGAGTTTTGTACCCCTTAAACTTCATGAATCTTACTTGAATTAGCATGAACAACCATAATTCTACAACCATTAGTGTTTTCTAACACCTTAGGATCATTATCTACTAATTTTATACTCATTCCCATAACATTATCCCAATTTTATGAATTAGACCCCAAATTCTACCATGACTCCATTTTCTAATAATTTTCAGAGATTATGAGAAGTAATACAAGTTTAGAATGTAATAACTTAACTCCAAAGATGAAAAACTCCTAATTTCTGTAGAAAATCGCCTTTCTTAGAGCTTCTTTACATTTTTTAGAAAGTGAGGAATGAAAAATATTTTCTAGATTTAAAAACTATCATACACTACGTGTTACCGTAGCAGTAGTTAATTACCACTACAGTAGTACCGCTGCAGTGGTTTGTGACTTAAAACAGGTATCCGCTGTAGTGGTTACTTTTTTCTGCTGCAGCGGTACAAGGCAGAAACTTGGGATCTCTCTTTAGTTATGTCCATTTTACAACGCTTTCTATGAATTATGATATCGTAAACTAACCTTTCTACGGTAAATGGTATAACCAGAGTTCTTTAACTCTGTTTCAAGTGCCGGAAGTTGCTACCGCTTTGTAAAATCGTTGTCTATCTAAATATCAAGTCAACCATCATTATAAATACTCACCTTAGTGCCAGATTCCTTTTGACTAATACACCCTTAAAAATTATCCAACACTAGACCAGCCTTGAATTTCTCAAAAATTGACTAAGGGAAGACTAAGTATAAATTTTACCACCTCTTTCAGTAACAAAAGTTTGGTTCGTTACATTAGATACCAATTTACAACTCGTTCATACCCGTATAAAATTATACCCAAAGACATAGCTAAGTAAGAAAAAGTACCTAGATCAATGAATAAGTACGAATATCTCTTACGCATGTACGCCTCTGTCTCCCAAGTTGCCTCCTCAATAGTATGGTTCCTCCATTGAACCTTTATACACAAAATGACCCTAGTCCTCAACTTTCTCACATCTCTATCTAATGTGCCAATTGGTTCCTCCTCATTGGACAACTCCTTATCAAATAATTTTGGGTCCCAATAAGTGATGTAATCACCATCCCCATGATATTTCTTTAGCATAGACACATGAAACACCGGGTGAACGTCAGACATACTAGGAGGCAAGGCCAACTTATATGCTACTGACCCCACTCCCTTCAAAATCTCAAAGGGTCCAATGTATCTCGAACTCAACTTTCCCTTCATGCCAAACTGCATTACACCCTTCATTGGTGACACTTTCAAGAGTACCTTCTCCCATTTTTCATACCTCATATCTCTCACCTTATTGTCTGTATATTTTTTCTGTCGGCTCTTGGCTGCTATGAGCTCTTCATGTATGAACCTTACCTTTTTCATAGAACTCTTGAGCATGTCAATGCCCCAAGGTCTCACTTTAAATGCATCAAACCACCCAATTGGAGACCTATAACTTCTACCTTATAAGTCCTCAAAAGGAGCCATATCAATGCTAGAGTGGTAGGTATTATTGTAGGCAAATTCAAACAACGCTAAGTATTGGTCCTACTGACTCCCGAAGTCTATAATACAAGCCCGAAGCATGTCCTCAAGCATTTAGATAGTTTGATTCGATTGACCATCGGTTTGAGGATGAAAAGTTGTACTTAGGTCCAGCCTAGAACCCAATTCTTACTGAAACCTCTCCCAAAAATTGAAGGTGAACTGAGTACCTCTGTCTGACACAATCTAAACCGATACTCCATGGAACCTTAAAATCTCCTTTACATAGATATTGGCAAACGTAGTTGCATCATAATCTACTCTTAATGGAATAAAGTGAGATGACTTGGTCAATCGGTCTACAATGACCCATATAGAGTCGCACTTCCTCAATGTTATAGGAAGGCCAACCACAAAGTCCATGGTTATCCTTTCCTATTTACATTCCAAAATGGGAATTCTCTGAAAAGTAACACCAGGTTTTTGGTGTTCATATTTGGCCCACTAGCAATTTTGACACTTGGTTACAAAATCCACAATGTCACGCTTCATTCTTCGCCAATAATATTGTTGCCTTAAGTCCCTATACATCTTGTTGGCACTTGGATGTATATAGTACATTGAGTTGTGAGCTTCTGCTAGGATAATTAAAATCAAATTGCCTACCCGAGGTACATACAAGCATCCTGAATTCTCAACACTCCCTCATCATCAAGAATAGCTTCTCTAGCCTTACCCTGCAATACTTTTTCCCTGAGTTTGCTTAGCTTCCTGTCTTCAAACTGCCCGCTTTTGATTTGGTCAAAGAATATGGACCTGACTTCCACATGTGTTAATATTCTTCCCTCTCTAGTATCCTACAACCTGAGAAAATTGTTAGCCAAAGAATGTACCTCTCTCACCATTGGGCACCTCGACATTCTAGCCATGCTAAACTTCCCATACTTACTGGTTTCTAGCTTAGTACATCTGCCACCACATTAGCCTTACCTAGGTGATATAGGATTGAGATGTCATATTCGTTGATCAACTCCATCCACCTCCTTTGCCTTAGATTTAGGTCTCTCCGAGAGAACACATATTGCAAGCTACGATGGTCTATGAACACTTCACATTTCACCCTATAGATGTAGTATTTCAAAATCTTCAAAGGAAACACCACAGCTGCCAACTCTAGATCATACGTGGGTAGTTTTTCTCATAGCGCTTCAGTTTTCTCAAAGCGTAAGCAATCACGTTCTGATCCTACATCAAAACAACACCTAAGCCCAATCGTGAGGCATCAAAATATACAATGAAATCCTTACCCTCAATAGGCAACGTGGGAATTGGGGCTGAGGTCAATAATGTTTTGAGATTTTGGAAGCTCTCTATACACTTGTCATCCCACACAAATGGGACTTTTTTCTTAGTAAGGTGGGTCATATAAAAAGTAATGGCACCAAACCTCTTAACAAATCGATGATAATAATATGCCAACCCCACAAAACTCTAAATTTCTGACATATTCATTTGCCTAGCCTAATTCATAACAGCCTTTACCTAGTACGAGTCTACCATAACCCCATCCTTAAAAACCATATTCCCCAAGAAGAACATCAAAGATAGTCAAAACTCACACTTAGAATATTTAGCATATATTTACTTCTCCTTAAGCAACCCAACACCATATGCAAGTGAGCTTCATGCTCTTCTTCACTTTTAGAATGAACTAATATGTCATTAATGAGAATATTCACGAACGAATCTAAGAATGACTTACAAACCCCATTCATTAAAATCAGGAAAGTAGCTGGGGCATAGGTCGAGCAAAATAACATAAATAGAAACTCATAGTACCCATAACAGGTCCGAAAAGTAGTCTTTGGGATATCCTCCTCCCTAATCATGAGCTGGTGGTAGCCCAATCTCAAATTTATTTTGGAGAATACTGTAGCTCCCTACAACTGGTTAAACAGATCATCTATTCTAGGTAAGGGATAATTGTTGATAATTGTCACCTTATTCAACTGACAGCAGTCTATGTACATCCTCATGCTACCATTCTTATATTTCATAAATAACATAGGCGCACCCCAAGGAGAAACACTTGGGTTAATAAATCCCTTTTCTAACAATTCTTGTAATTGAGATTTCAATTCCCTCAAGTCTACTGGTGTCATATGATAGGGAGGGGTAGAGATGGGTGGAGTTCTAGGCTCTAAATCTATACAAAAATCAACCTCTCAGTATGGAGGTATACCTAGAAGGTCATAAGGAAACACTTCTAAGAATGCACATACCATAGGGACAGACGTTGTAGGAGGAACTACAGATTTATCTTCCCAAAAATGGGCTAAGAATGCCATGCACTATCTCCTTACTAGTTTCTGTACATGAACGTCTGACACTATTCTCATAGGAGTATCCTTAAAATTACCCTCCCACTCTAACTTCTCCATCCCGTTCATCACTACAATGACGATTTTAGCATAACAATCAAGAATGGTACGATTGGGAGACAACCAACTCATATCCAAAATGATATCAAATTCCTCCATATCTAGAATTACTAAGTCTGCCAAGGTATTAAACCCCCATAAACATCACAGGACAGACACGATACACCTGATCAACATATACAAAAACCCTAATTGGTGTGGGCACATACAAAAAAGTATCAAGAAATTTGCAGTGTAAGTCCTAGACCAAGGAAAATTTCACAGACATATAAGAGAAAGTGGAACCAAGATCAAACAACACAGAAGCTATGCGATCATAGACAAAAATAGTACCCGCGATCAAAACATCAGAAGCTTCTTCTTTAGGATGAGCCAAAACAGCATAAAGATGAGCCCTAACACCACCCTGATTGCCAGATCTACCAGCCTGAGCGCCATTTCTACCACCTGTCCTCCACCATAATTGGCTTAGTTGTCACTCCTTCTAGTAGCCTGACTACCATGCCTACCTTATGAATAACCCCTACTATTTCCTTCACGACCACGACCTATCGAAACTAGAGCAGTAGAAGCCGACTGCTGAGTCAAAAGAACTGCAGACAAGAATTTAGGACAATACCTTCTGATATGGACTAAACCCCTACACTCATATCACCTAATGCCTAAAGAAGGCCTCTGAACTAAAGAAAAAAAAGGAGTGTAGATGCCAGTATGGGAAGGCTGATAAATGACCCCAGACGGGCCTCCTGCAGACACATGCATAGGCAAATTATAAGGTCGAGAAGAACTACGACCCTTTGAGAAAGTACCGCTGAACTAGCCTAATGTACGAGATTTCTCCTTTTTTGCTTGTACCTCTTCCTATTTCTCAAGTGTCTCATTCTTCTTGGCAAAATAGACTATCTCTTGAAAAGACTTACCAAATGTAGCCACAAATAAGGTAACCAACTGAATCCCAAAACTCAGACCCTTCACAAAGTACCTAATCCACTCCTTATTTAAGGTGATCTACTGTAGTGCATATCAAGACAAGGCATGAAACTTGGCCTCATAGGCCGCCACATACATGTTACCCTTCTCCAACCTCAAGAACTCATCCTTCTTCTAATCACAATAAGTGCGGGGAATATATTTCCTAAGGAATGCATTCTAAAATTATACCCAAGTGAGTGGAGGTAAGGCAGCCCTGCATTTTACAAACAACCTCCGCCATTGCTTGGCTTCGGCCTACAGCTAAAAAAAGAAACAAACTCTACACCATACCTTTCAACAATACCCATCTTGTGCAAATATTCATGACAGTCTATCAAGAATTCAAAGGTGTTCTCATAATCTGTACCTTAGAATATTGGGGGCTTCATCTTTATGAACTTGTAGAATAGTCCATGTTCATCATCAGTCATTACTAGCCCAAGTACCTATTGGGGATACACCCCATTGTTTCAGAGACTTCATCCATCCTTGGTGCTACAGTAGCAACATAGAGCAGTATATTACAGTAGCAGTATATTGTAATACTTGCCAGTCAGTGTTGGAGCCATATTTTTGGGAGCTACCATCTCTTCCTTCTCAACTACCACTTCTTTATTCAGAGCAAGGTCTAAGGCATCCTGTTGTGGGGGAGGGGAAGGTAATTTTTGTCTTGCCTATCCTCTGACTGCCTTGGATCTACCCCTAACAGGTCCTACCCTTCGTCCTCCCCTCCTAGCTCTACTTCTAACTCGAGGTCTGTCTCAGACTGCGGCTTCTGCTACTCTGGTGGAACAAGTATTCACTATCTGTGAGCAAGAGTGAATAAATTATATACCAATTGGAATCAAGTAATAGCACAAAAGTAAGAAAGAAATGAGTCCTTTTTCCTAAAGCCCCGTACCCTCCCAAAGAAAAGTACAGACGTTTCCGTACCATTCCACAGGACTATACTAGACATGTTCTTATATGATGAGATATAAGAACCCAGTGCTCTGATACTATCTTTGTCACGACCCAACCGGTCATGATTGGCACCCACTCTAACTTATGGCGGGAGAACCATTCTAATCCCAACTCTCTCTAGTCAAGTCCAATATTTAGCATTCACTACCTATTTTTATCATTACTTAACATTCTAAAGTATCGCACTTGAATAAATTAAGATAATGTCATACTAGCATAATCATCAATAAACCAATATAGTGTGGAATCTTTTACTTATTACATCTCCAGGACCTGAAGTCACTGTATAAGAAAATCTAAAAGAAAACAAGTCTAAAAGCTAAATGATTATCCAAAACAAGATAAAAGTAAGGAATGTCTTAATCCCAAAACAAGGGAAATGAACAATGATAAGAAAATCCAAAGGATGACCTGGTCATGGTGCTCACCCTTGAAACTGAATTTGAGACTGCTAGCTAAAATCAATGTATTGTCTCAAACACCTGAACAACCTCTACACTCAACAAAAAAAGAGCACATGTAGCATCAGTACATCAACAAGTACTGGTAGGCATCATAGGTCGACTCAACCTGACACCATACAAATAAGTAAATCAAATAAATGCAAAGCGATCATCACAAAACTTATAATCTAAGACAAATACACAATTGTGATATTTCACTTTAGAGGGAATACAAACTCTACTCATATGTGTTTACACTTAGCCAAATTCAGCAACAAGTTGCATCACAACATAAGATAATAACTGGACATTCAATGCAAATAAATGAGTATATGTATGAAAGACGTGTGCATCATCTCTTTCACTTCTCTTTCTCATCAACTTCATCATCCTCTCATCAACATCACAATCATCATCAACCTCATAAACGTCATGAGTTGTATATCATCATCATTATCATCACCATCAAACCACAACAAAAATATGTATGAATATGCAATGCAGTCAATAATCACAAGTAGTGCTCAAAATTCATCACAACATTCAATTCACATATAAGCACATAGTCAAGTAAGTTTAATTGCCACAATAAACCGTAACCTACCTTGAATCCTTGCTGAAAGTCACCTTTAAGCCACACGTTAGCCTTTTCTTTCCCGTTCAACTCGTTCTTAATCTCTAACAGCAACATTACACACCCATTTCA
The DNA here is from genome assembly GCA_031232105.1 of Capsicum rhomboideum. Classification (NCBI taxonomy): domain Eukaryota; kingdom Viridiplantae; phylum Streptophyta; class Magnoliopsida; order Solanales; family Solanaceae; genus Capsicum; species Capsicum rhomboideum. The sequence continues at coordinate 19,279,559 of CP124719.1, read as the reverse complement.
ATAATTCATCCCTTTTTTAACTACTAGGGATTAAAAGCCCCTAATTTTAACCATTAACTTGCCCTATTTCATCCTCTTAAGATTTTTTACCACTTAAAACTCATGAATGCTACTTGAATTAGCATGCACAACCATAATTCTACACCCATTAGTGTTTTCTAATATCCTAGGTTCATTAGCTATAATTTTATACTCCATCCCACAACTTTACCCCAATTTTATGAATTAAGGCTAAACCTAAATTCTACCTTGACTCTGTTTTCTGATTATTTTCAGAGATTATGAGATGTAATTCTAGAATGTACAAACTTACCTTCAAAGATGAAAAGCTCCTAATTTCTGCAGAAAATTGCCTTCCCTAGAGCTTTTTTGCATTTTTCATAAAGTGAGGAATGAAAAACATTTTTTGTATTTAAAACTGTCAGACATTGCATGTTATCGGTGCAGCGGCTTGTGACTTAAAATAGGTATCCACTGCGGCAGTGCCTTTTTCTGCTGCAGCAGTACCACTGTAGTGGTTAAGTTTTTTCACTGTAGCGGTATCGCTGTAGCGGTTACTTTTTTCTACTGCAGCGGTCCAAGGTAGAAATTCGTGACATCTCTTCAGTTATGTCCATTTTACAACATGTTTTGTGAATTATGGCATTGCAAACTAACCCCTCCATGGTAAAATCTATGAGCGGAGTTTTATAACTCCGTTTTAATTGTAGGAAGTTGTTACGTCTTCCTAAACGCGTTGTCCATCTAAATATCAAGTCGACCATCACTACCAATACTTATCCTGATACTAGATTCCTTTTGACTAATACACCCTCAAATATCATCCAACACTAGACCAACCCTGAATTTCTTAAAAATTGATTAAGAGAAGACTAAGTGCAAATTTTACCCCCTCTTTCAGCGTAACGATAATTTGGATCGTTACAAGGTGTCTTTTAGACTGCTTAACTTTAAACTTTGGCAAATTGCATTAATTTAGGTCACTTTTTTAATAATAGCAATCAACATATAATAATTTTTCATTCAATATATATATATACACTTGTTAGATCTTTTTAGACTTTTGTATATACTTTATTAATCCATGAGCACCATAGCGATAATCAGTCTTGTGGTTATTGATCTTCTAAATCAAGACGTAAATATTCTGTCTTTTTTAATGATGTAATGCTAAAAAGAAAGCCCTACATCTGATTTGGGGACCATAACCCTATATTTATAAAAGCACAAGCTTATCTAATTTTAATTTAGCCCATCATTAAACTAGAAATTTATAAAGACCCATTCCATTGTTACTAAAAATATCTGCGGCAAAATCCTAAGAATCTCATTCATCATAGGTGTTAGCTTCAATTCTTTAGTATGAGAGTGCATTAGATATGAATTAAGGTCCTACAATGCCCTAGCACAAAGTTTAGTTGGAAGTGTCCTTATTGATTTAATTTTGGGCTAAGTTTAAACTTTGATCAACTTCAAATGAGCATTCCACATAGAATATAAAAAGTTATGGCGTACAATACCCAATAAATTAAATATCTTTGATTCTTCTTTCCAACGCAACTATCTATTCATTAATCCATATTCGGAGTAAAAGTTATGACTATTTTACTGAAGATCATTCATGCTGAAAAAACTGAGGCCACTATAGCGGGATGACGATTGTATATAAGCCTATTTTGGCTGAATTTCAGTTCATAAACTCCAAAAATTATTTTATAAGCTATAAAGGGGCGATATGCTCAAGGTTGGGGTGGAAATTCTTCGTTGAGGTAAGATTTTTACTTCCTTTTAACATCGATTAATCTATTCTTCTTCTAGAATCAATAAAATGGGGAATTAGGTTGAAATTCTTGTGAATTAGAACAATAGATTCGTGAAATTATAGGGAAAACTTATTGTCACGACCTAAATGATCATGATTGGCACCCGCCCTAACCTATGGAAGGAGAACCATGCTACGCTCACCTTTAATCATATAAGTGTTATTCTCACGTTCATGGCAATATTACCTCATGCTTTTAAATGAGTACTAAAATGGTCTCATTCAATAACTAATAATCATCCAATGACATTATAATCTATAAAACAAATACAGTACAAAAACCTCTATTTTGTTACAAGAACATCTAAGAATAAGCTAAGTCTGAACCCAACACAATATCTGAACACATAACAAAAGAGGAAATCTTCTTAGTCCCAAAACAAAGGACATCAACATCACAAGAAAATATGAAGGTTGCCCGAACATGGTGCTCACCTTCAAAATCAAGTGTGAATCACTATATAGATCCGAGGTCGTTTGTCAACAGTTGAAAAGTGTTCTGCACTGAGCAAAAAAAAGAATACAGGTAGCATCAGTACATTAACAAGTATTGGTAAGAATCATAGGTCGACTAACTCAACAATGTACAAGAAAGCAAGCCAAACAAGTATAAAATCGATCATAACAAACCCATAATCAATGAAATCATTCAACTCAACATGTCATATATCATCACATAATTACAACTCTCAAGTTTTCATTCACATGCTTTCACACTTAATCATTTCATCAATAACTCATCATTATGCATAATCATCAATAGGCACCCAACGTATATGTATGAGTACATGTATACAAGATATGTGCATCATCTCTTACCCTTCTCAACCTTATCATCAATATAACATCATATCGGTGTGGTACTTGACCCATTATCACATTCATACCGACATGGTATCCGACCTATTATCATATTCATACCGGCGTGGTACCCGACCCATTATCACATTCATACCGGCGTGGTACACGACCCATCATCACAACACATCAACACAGTGCAAATAAAATGTAATCCAGTCATTAAATCACGTCATGCTAGAAGGAAATCATAGATGTCAAGTTCACAAACAAGTACAAAGCCAAGAAAGTCTAAGTGCTACATCAAAACCATAGCCTACCTCAATTCCTTGCTCAAAGTCACCTTTAAGCATCATTTTTGCCCTTTCATTCTTTTTCAATTAGTTCTTGATCTATACAACACAAGAATATACACTCATTTCAATAATTCATTCTCTTTTATTCTTTAGGGATCACAACCCATTAATTTTAGTCATCCAATAACCCCATTTCATCATCTTAGGATTTTTTTATCATTTAACTTCATGAACCCTACTGGAATTAGCATAAACAATTATAATTCTAGTCCCATTAGTATTTTCTAACACCCTAGGATCATTACATACTAAATTAAAAACCAATCCTATCATTTTTCATCAATTTCATAAAATATGGTTAAACCCCAAAACCCACCTTTAATCCATTTTATAGTGATTTTTAAGGTTAAATGAAATAAATTTAAGTCTAGAGTTTAATTACTTACCTCCAAAGAAAAAAAAAACTCCACAAACCATCTAAAAATTGCCTTCCCAGAGCTCTATAGCATTTTTCAAAAAAGTGGGGAAAGAAAACATTTTCTGTCTTTAAAAACTAAAATTTTACTGCGTGTTACAGCTACAGTGGATAATTACCACTACAGTGGTTAAAGTTTCGCTACAGCAGTTTACGCCATTTTCACTGTGGCCGCCACTGTGGTTCTTATAACTGCCACAACGGTACTACTATTGTAGTTACTTTTTTTACTGCAGTGGACTGAGGAAGAAACTTAGGACCTCTCTCCAGTTTTTCTCACTTTACAACGCATACCATGAATCAAAACATTGCATACCAACCCGTCCTCGATAAATACCATAACTGGAGTTTTATAACTCCATTTCAGGTACTGGAAGTCACTACTACTTCCTATACTCGTTGGCTATCTAATTATCATATCAAATCCAACCACTACAACCATATTAGTCCCAACTTTCATTCGATCGTCACATTCTCAAAAATAAACCAATCTTAAACTAGCTTTGAATTTTCAAAAATTAACCAAAGAAAGTCTAGATGTAAATTTTACCTCCTATTTCAGCATAATGACAATTTAGGTCGTTACATCAGGTACCACTCATTCATGCCCAAATGACAGCTGACCCAAAAGAAAACATAACCACTGAAATAGAAAGTACCTAAATCAACAAACAAGTGTGGCTACGTCTTATACATGTTTGCTTCTATCTACCATGCAGGCTCTTCTATAGTACGGCTCCTTCACTGAACCTTCACATAAGGAATAACTCATGTCCTCGTCTTCCTCATGTCTTTATCCAGAATAGCAATCGGTTACTGTTCCTCTTCATAGGATAGTTCCTTATCAAACAATTCCAGGTTCCAACAAATAATATAGGCACCATCTTCATGGTACTTTTTTAATACTGACACATGGAATATGGGTGAACCCCGAATACTAGGGGTTAAGGCCATCCTATATGCTATCGATCCCACTTCTCTCAACACCTCAAAGGGTCTTATGTATCTTGGGCTCAACTTGCCCATCTTTTCGAATCGACACCTTAAAGAGTACCTTCTCCCTCTTCTCAAACTTCATGTATCTCACCTTTTTATCCTCATAGTTCTTCTATCGACCTTGAGCTGCTATGAGTTTCTCCTGTATAAATCTCACTTTCTCCATAGAGTCCTTGAGCATATCAGTGACCCAAAGCCTCACCTCAAACGCGTAAAACCACCCTATTGAGGACCTACATCGCCTACCATATAAGGCCTCAAAAAGATCCATATCAATACTAGAATGGTAGCTATTGTTGTAGGTGAATTCACACAATGGTAAGTATTGGTCCCACTGTCCCCCAAAATCCATAACACAATCCCGAAGCATGTCTTCAAGAGCTTGGTTGGTCTATTCCAATTGACCATCGGTCTTTGCGTGAAAATTCATGCTCAGGTCCAATTTAGAACCCAACTCTGATTGAAACCTTTCCAAAAAATTAAAAGTGAACTGAGTAGCCCAGTCTAACATAATGGACATTGGTACCCCATGTAGCTTTACAATTTTATTCACATAAATCTTGGCCAACTTGGCTGCATTATAATCAACTCTAACCAGAATAAAGTAGAGCTGACTTAGCTAATCGGTCAACAATAACCCAAATAGAGTCTCTTTTCCGCAAGGTTTTCGTAAGACCAACCAAAAAATCCATCGTTATACGTTCCCACATTCTTTTCAAAATGGGCTTCCGCTAAAAAATACCACTAGGCTTTCTACGTTCGTATTTGACTTGCTGGCAGTTTTGACACTTAACCACAAAATCTACAATGTCAGGCTTTATCCTTTGCCATTAATAGTATTGTATCAAGTCTCTATACATCTTGTTGGCACCCGGATATATGGAGTACTTGGAATTATGAGCCTCTTCCAGAATGGTTGAAATCAAGTTACCTATCCGAGGTACACGCAACCTCGGATTCTCAAGAATGGCCTCTTTCGCCTCCCTTTGTAACACCTCTTCACTGAGGTTTTTCAATTTCTTATCCTCAAACTATCTACTCTTAATCTGATCATAGCATGTGGACCTAGCCTCCACATGTGCCAAAATCTTACCATCGCTAGTTGTCTGCAATCTTAGAAAATCGTTAGCCAAAGACTGTACCTCTCTTGCTAAATTGTGCCTGGACACCTCCACAAATGCTAAGCTCCCCATGTTCACTGGTTTCCAACTTAGTGCATCCGCCATCAAAACATACTATAAAATTTTACCCTTGATCGGCAGGATTAGTACTAGAGCCAAAGTCAACAAAGTTTTGAGCTTTTTAAAGCTCTCCTTACACTTGTCATCCCATTCAAATGGAACATCCTTTTGAGCCAGGCGGGTCATTTGCGAAGCAATGGCAATAAACCCCTTAACATGCCGTAGATAGTAACTGGTCAATCCCACAATACAATGGATTTCTATCACGTTCATCAGTCTGGCCTAATTTAACCACCTCAACCTTTTGCAGGTCCACTATAACCCCTTCTTTAGAAACAATGTGCCCCAACAAGGACACCGAAGAAAGCCAACATTCGCACTTAGAGTGCTTAGCATACAATTGTTTCTCCTTCAATAACTTTAAAACAGTACACAAATAATCTTTATTCTCTTCCTCACTCTTAGAATAAACAAGTATATTATCAATAAACACAATAAAGAACGAATCCAAAAAGGATATAAACACTCCATACATCAAACTCATGAAAGCAGCTGGGGTATGGGTCAAACCAAAATCCATAACCAAAAACATATAGTGCCCGTAACGAGTTCACAAAACAGTCTTTGGGATGTCCTCTACCCTGATTTTTAGCTGATGATAACCCGAACTCAAATCAATCTTAGAGAAAACTGAAGCACCTTATAACTGGTCAAATAAATCATCTATTCTAGGCAAGAAATATTTGTTATGAATGGTCACCTTATTCAACTGGCGGTAGTCTATGTACATTCTCATACTACAAACTTTATTTTTTATAAATAACATTGGTGCACCCAAAGGAGAGACACTTGGGCAAATAAAACCCTTTTTCCAATAACTCTTGCAATTCGAACTTCAACTCTCAACTCTATAGGTGCCATATGATATAAAGGGATAGGAATGGGTCTAGTCCCTGGCTCTAGGTCTATACAAAAGTCAACTTCTAGATCTGGAGGCATACCCAGGAGATCATCCAAAAACACTTCTAGGAATTTGCATACCACTAGAACTCACATTATAGAAGGGACTACAGATTTATCTTTACGAAGATGGGATAAAAATGCCCTGCACCCCTTTTTCACTAATTTTTTTTTATGTTATTTTAGGAATGAGTTGGTTATCCCTTTATCATGTTGTTCTTGATTGTCACTGGATTAGGCTTAAAAGTACCCTCCCACTATAACTTCTTTTCCTTGGGCATTGCTACAGTGACTGTTTTGGCATAACAATCAAGAACAACATGATAAGGGGATAACCAACTCATTGCTAAAATAACATCAAATTCCTCTATGTCTAAAATGCCTATGTTTGCTAGGGTCTTAAACCCTATGAATATCACAAAATATGTATGATATACCTAATCAACACACACAGACACCCCAACCATTGTAGATACATATATGGGGGCATCAAGATATTCACAGTCTAAGTCCCAACCCATAAAAAATTTCACAGACACATAGGATAAGGTAGAACCAGGATCAAACAATATAGAAGCCACACGATCATAGATAACAGTAGTACCCGGGGTCACAGCATCAGAAGTTTCCACCTCAGGATGAGCTGGAATTGTATAAAGATATGTTTTGTCTTGGCGGCCACTTCTACCACCTAGAGCTCTATTTTTACCAACTTGTCCTCCACCTCAATTGGCCTAGTTTCCACCCCTTGCTTGGCAAACATGCCCACCTTATGGATGACCCCTACCACTTCCTTCACCACCATGGCCTGCCGAAACTAGAGTAGTCAAAGTTGGTTGATGCATCAACTGACCTGAAGATAATAAGTTAGAGCAATACCATATACATATCTGAAACCCCCACACTCAAAGCATTTAGGTCCCAAAGTAGTCCTCTGCACTGAAGAAAAAGAAGGAGTATAGTTGTTGGCTAGGGAAGGCTGATAACTGGCCCCAGATGAGACACCTGTAGATACTGGCATATCTCAATGATAGGGCTTAAAAAACCACATCCCTTTGAGAAAGTACAATTGAATTGTCTTGAAGTTTGACCCTTCTTCTTTTCTGCCTTTACCTCTCTCTGTTTCTCAAGTGCTTTGGCCTTCTTGGTAAATTTAACAACATCCTAAAAAGACTTACCAGTTACTACCACAGATAAAGTAGCCAACTGAATCCCCAAACTCAACCCCTTCATGAAATGCCTAATTCACTCCCCATAAGAGGTAATCAACTGTAGTGCATAATGGGACAATACATGGAACTTCGCCTCATAGGCCGCCACAAACATGTTACCTTGATCCAACCTTAGAAACTCATCCTTTTTCTGGTAACAATAAGTGCGGGGAACATATTTCTCAAGGAAAACATTCTAAAATTTAGCCCAAGTAAGTGGAGGTAAGGTAGCCCTACACCATTGCTTGACTTTATTCTACAGCTAAAAGGAAATAAACTCCACCCCATACTTTTCAATAATACCCATTTTATGCAGACGTTCATGACAATATATTAAGAACTCAAAAGTATCATTAGACTCTGTACCTTGGAATGTCGGGGACTTCATCCTCATAAACATACAAAACAACTCATGCTTGTCATCTGTCATTACCGATCCAAGTACATATTGGGGATACACCCCTGTTTCAGAGCCAGCATCCATCTTGGGTGTCAATCGCAGTATGTTTCAAGTCCATGGATGGAGCAGTCGGAACCACTGGAGTATAGTCGGTTCCTTCTAAGCTACCCAAGAACCCTAACACTTTTGAATTATAAACAAAGGCACCTAAGCTGCACCATTAGGTGCTGGCATCACATTCTCTGGGGCTATTATCTATTCTTTCTCAACTACTTCTTCTTCATCTTGAGTATGGTTTAGGGCATCCTGTTGTAGGGGAGGGGACAATGATCTCTCTCTTGTCGATCTCCCGACTGCCTGAGCACCACTCCTAATGGGCTCTGCTCCTTATCTTCTCCTTCTTACTTTGCCTTTAACTCGAGGCCTGCACTAAACTGTAACCCCAACGGCCGGTGTGGGTGCTGTTGCAGGTAGTACTGTGAGTATTGCTACTCTAATAGAATAAGTATTCACCATCTGTGAATAAGAGTGAAAGGATTAGACACCAATTTGGATCGTTAATTCCCAATTGGAATCAAGTAATAGCACAAAAAAAAGAAAGAAAATGGGAATTCTTTTCCTAAAGCCATATAGCCTCCCGAAGAAAAGTACAGACGTCTCCATATCATTCTGCAGAACTCTTCTAGACCTGTTCTTGTACAATAAGATCTATAAACCCAGTACTCTGATACCATCTTTGTCATGACCCATACGGTAATAATTGGCACCCACCCTAACCTATGGCAGGAGAACCATGCTATGCTCACCTTTAATCACATAAGTGTTATTCTCACGTTCATGGTAATATTAACTCATACTTTTAAACGAGTACTAAAATGGTCTCATTCAACAACTAATAATCATCCGATGACATTATCATCTACAAAACGAATAGAGTGCGAAAACCTCTATTTATTATAATACATAAGACTTGAAGTCATTGTACAAGAAGATCTAAGAAAAGCTAAGTCTGAAACCAACATAATATCCAAAAACACAACAAAATAGGAAATCAACTTAGTCCCGAAACAAATGACATCAACATCATAAGAAGATCTGAAGGTTGCCCGAACATGGTGCTCACCCTCAAAATCAAGTCTGAATCACTATCTAGATCAGAGGTCACGTGTCAATCATTGAAAAATATTCTGCACTTAGAAAAAAGAAGAGTACAGGTAGCATCAGTACATCAACAAGTATTGGTAAGCATCATAGGTCGACTAACTCAACAATGTACAAGTAAGCAAGCCAAACAAGTATAAAAGCGATCATAATAAACCCTTAACTAATGACATCATTCAACTCAACACTTCATATATCATCACATAATTACAACTCATAAGTTTACTTTCACATGCTCTCACATTTAATCATTTCATCAACAACTCATGATTATGTATAATCCTCAATAGGCACCCAATGTATATGTATGAGTACATGTATGCAAGATGTGCACATCATATCTTACCCTTCCCAACCTCATCATCAATATAACATCATACCAGTGTGGTACCTGACCTATTATCACATTCATACCAGAGTGGTACACGACCCATCATCACAACACATCAATACAGTCCAAATGAAATGCAATGCAGTCATTAAATTACAAGTCATGCTAGAAGGCAATCATAGATGTCAAGTTCACAAACAAGCACAAAGCCAATAAAGTCTAAGTGCTACAACAAAACTATAGCCTACCTCAGTTCCTTTCTCAAAGTCACCTTTAAACCACACTTTTGCAGTTTTATTCTCGTTCAATTTGTTCTTGATCTATACAACACAATAATATACATCCATTTCTATAATTCATTCTCTTTTATTCATTAGGGATGATAACCCATTAAATTTAGTCATTCACTCACCCTATTTCATCGTGTTAGGGTTTTCTTATTATTTAACTTCATGAACCCTACTTGAATTAGCATAAATAATCTTAATTCTAGCCCCATTAGTATTTTCTAATGCCCTAGGATATTCCATACTAAATTTATAACCAAACCCATTATTTTTTATCAATTTTATAAACTAGGGTTAAACCCCAAAACCCACCATTAATCAATTTTCTAATGATTTTCTAAGGTTTAACGAAGTAAATTCAATTCTAAAATGTAATTACTTACCTTCAAAGATGAAAAACTCCACAAACCCTCTGAAAATTGCCTTCCCCAAAGCTTTATAGTGTTTTTCAAAAAAGTGGGGAAAGAAAATATTTGTTGGTTTTTAAAAACTGAAATTTTACTGCACATTACTGTTGCAACATATAATTACCGCTGCAGTGGTTAAAGTTCCATTGCATCTGTTTGTGCCCTTTTTATAGAGGCCACCGCTGCGGTTCAAGCCCTTTTCCCAAAGGTCACCGCTGCGGTTCTTGTTACCACCGCAGCGGTACCGTTGCAACGGTTATTTTTTTAGGTGAAGTGTTTCGAGATAGAAACTTGGGACCTCTCTCTAATTTTCATCACTTTACAACACATACCATGAATTAGAAAATCACGAACCAACCCCTCCACAATAAATGCTATAATATGAGTTCTATAACTCCATTTCAGGTATCGAAAGTTACTACCACTTCCTAAGTCGGATAAGTTTGATGAGAGCTTCCAAAAGCTGAAGAAATTTTTGATTACTGCTGATATTCTTTCATTTTTGGTTAAAGGTAAGGATTTTGTTATATTTTCTGATGCTTCACTTTTGAGTTTGGTTGTTGTGTTGATGCAGGATAGGAATGTCATTACATATGCTTTGAGACAGTTGAAGCCTCATGAAAAGAATTATCCAACTCACAAACTAGAGTTGGTAGCACTAGTGTTTGCACTTAAGATTTAGAGATACTACATTTATGGTGTCAAGTGTGGGGTATTCACGGTCCACCCTAGCCTACAACGTGAGGTCAAACAAAGGGATCTAAATTTAAGACTAAGGCGATGGATGGAATTATTGTAGGATTATGATATGATCATCCAATATCATCTGATAAAGCCAATGTGGTGGCATACACATTTAGCCAAAAAAATAGTAAGTATGGGCAGTTTGGCCTGTTTTAGTATATCAAGACGAGCCATGGCTAGAGAGTTTCAAACTCTGGCATCTCAGTTTATGCAGATTTGGTGTTTTAGAAAGGGGTGGAGTGTTTGCTAGTATTGAGGTAAAGTCAACATTCCTTGGTAAAATTGAGGCCAAATAGTTTGAGGATGAGAAATTGAACAAACTCTGGAACAAAGTGGTGTGTGGCGAGGCATCATATGCCATGCTTAACATGTGTGGAGTATTGTTATTTAGAGGGTGGATATATGTTACTCGGGTTAGTGATTTGATTCAGAATGTGCTTGCGGAAGCTCATAGTTCATGATATTCAATTCATCCAGGAGCAGCCAAGATGTACCGCGACTTGAGGCAACTTTATTGGTGGATTGGGATACAAAGGGACATAGTATAGTATGTATCCAAATGTCACAACTGTCAGCAGGTAAAGTACAAGCATTAAAGGCCTGCAGGTTTGCTTCAGAGGATACCCATTCTCGAATGGAAGTGGGCAAGGATAGCTTTGGACTTTGTGGTAGGTCTTACTAAGACCTTGGGAAAGCTTGACTCGATATGGGTCATAGTGGACAGGCTGACAAAATTAGCTCATTTATTCTAGTTAGAGTGGACTATAACTCAAAATAGTTAGCCAAGATCTACATTAAAGAGATAGTGAGGCTGCATGGTGTGCCACATTCCATTAATTCAGATAGAGATACGATCTACACTTCTAAATTTTGGTACATGTTACATGAGGAGTTGGGAACCTAACTCACTTTTAGCATAACTTTTTATCCTCAAACAGATGGCCAGTTGGAGAGAATGATTCAGGTACTTGAGGACAAAAGTTATCACTCTAGCATTGATATGGCCCCATTCGAGGCACTCTATGGGAGGTGGTGTAGATTACCTATAGGGTGGTTTGAGACTAGTGATGCTAAGCCTTTGGGCACTAACTTGGTGAAGGAAGCTTAGGATAAAGTGAGGTTCATCCAAGCCAAATTACCGGCAGCCCAGAGCAGGCAAAAAGAGTATACAGACCATAAGTTAAGGGACATGTCATTCAAGATTGGTGAACGAGTTTTGTTGAAGGTGTATTCTACAAAAAGAGTCATGATATTTGGCAAGTAGGGCAAGCTCAATCTTAGTATATCAGTCCATTCTAGGTTCTTGGGGATGTGGGTATGGTGGCATACATTTTCGCATTACCGCCAAGCTTGTCGGGGGTCCATCTGGTGTTCTATGTATCCATGCTTAAGAGGTATTATGGGGATGGGGATTACATCATTAAGTGGGATCCTATTTTGTTAACTAAGGACCTTACTTATGAGGAGGAACCAGCTGTTATTCTTGATGGGGATGTTCGAAAATTGAGGATAAAGAAATTTAATCCATAAAGGTATAATGAAAGCATCATCTGATTGAGGAAGCCACTTGAAAAATCGAGAGGGACATGTAGGACAAGTACCCTCACTTGTTTGAGGATACTAGTACTTCTTTTTCTCTTCTTGGCTTGGCTCTTTTTCTTATTTTGATCATTCGGGGATGAAAGATGGGTAAATTGATATTTGTTTTAACGACCCTTTTCATTTTTACAGGTGATTTAATCGTGCAAAAATTTGGGTTAAGATTTTTCCCGAGGTGAAAGTTAAAAATTTTAGGCTAGGCTAGTTTCGAAAAAAATCTGAGCAAGATATGGTCTAGGGAAATCCGGGAATGGATTGGGCAAATTTAATAAAGTATAGTTTTATTTTATGTTATCTAACTCGATAAGGAATCCGTAGGTCTTTTTGAAAGTGAATTCAGGTGACTAGAACTCCCGATATCTAACTTGATCTAAAGTGATTAGTCCAGGATGTCATGATTTGAGGGTGTGTTGCAATAACGGAAAAACTGAGAGATTTTTTGAGGTTCTGCCTCGCCACTACCGCTATAGCGGGTGTCATGTCACTATAGTGACTCCCGCTATAGTGGAAAATTTTTTGTTGTAGCGGAAGTTAACACCGGGGCAATCTCGCTATAGCGGAATCAGGCTGCTACATCGAGGTAAATTGCTATATATGCAGAAATTTCTCCAAAAATGATTTATTATTCCAAACTCATTTTTGCGGAAGGACATAGGCAATTTGGATGATTTTCCGGTTATCGATTATCGCAATTTAAATGCAAAAACTAAAACATACAATTATCCAATACCAAATAAAATCTTAAAAATAAGACAAATACAAGGATACAATTATTTTAGTAAATTTGATTGTAAATCAGGATTCTACCACCTTAAAATAGAAGAAAATTCAAAACAACTTACAGCATTCACAGTGCCACAAGGATTTTACGAATGGAATGTATTACCATTTGGATATAAAAATGCACCTGGAAGATATCAACACTTTATGGATACACACTTTACACAACTAGAAAATTGCGTAGTAGATATAGATGATATACTCTTATATTCTAAAACAGAAGAAGAACATAGACAATTATTAAACAAATTTATAAATATAATAGAAACTACAGGAATAAGCTTAAGCAGAAGTAAAGCAGAGATAATGAAAAATCAAATAGAATTTTTAGGAATACAGATAGACAGAGATGGAATAAAAATGCAGACACATATAGTACAAAAAATAATTGATTTAGAAGAACTTTTAGATACAAAAAAGAAGTTACAATCCTTCTTAGGATTAGTAAACCAAGTACGCGAATATATTCCAAAATTAGCAGAACATTTAAAACCATTACAAAAGAAACTAAAAAAGGACATTGAATATCATTTTGATGAAACAGACAGAAAACATATACAAAAAATAAAAGAATTATGTAAACAATTACCAAAATTATATTTCCCCGATATAAAGAAACAGTTTGAATATATAGTAGAAACAGATTCAAGTGAACATAGTTATGGAGGAGTATTAAAATATAAATATCTAAATGAAACCATAGAACATCATTGTAGATATCATTCAGGATCTTATACAGAACCACAAATAAAATGGGAAATAAATCGCAAAGAACTATTTGCTTTATATAAATGCTTATTAGCATTTGAACCATATATTGTATATAACAAATTTATTGTAAGAACAGATAACACCCAAGTAAAATGGTGGCTAACGAGAAAAATACAGGACTCAGTTACGACAAAAGAAATACGAAGACTTGTATTAAATATACAAAATTTCACTTTTACAATTGAAGTAATTAGTACTAACAAAAATACTGTTGCAGACTACCTATCAAGACAAAGCTACACAGACGACACCAGAAACAGATAGTATGGAAACTATGATAAAAGCTATTACTACACTTTGTAATAAAGTGGACAGTATAGAGCTTGAAATACAAAAGCTAAAGATTAATGAAGTACATCTGAAATCTAAAGCTAAAGAAAGTCAGCAGCATGACTCAAAAAATGCGGAACTACGTCGATCGGAAGACGGTAAAAATCCAGATCTAGAAGGAGACGTTGAGAAACTCCAAAAAACTCATAACAATGTTGTTAATACAGCTGCAGGAACTAATACAGGAACTAGTACCAGTACAGAAGCAAGCAGCAGCACAGGAGCTACTAAACCATCTACAAAAAGACAAAATATTAACCTAAATAGTCAGTTTTCGAAACCATTTATTCAAAACCGACAACCCATAAATATATCCAGTCCAAATATTCCAAGCCCCCAAACATCTACATATGCCGCCAGTTTGAACCAAAATAAACAAATATATAATCACCTTTCCAGAGCTTACATTCAAAATATTCACAAAACCCAGACATACCTAAATTTAAATCCAAGGTCTACCACAACTACTAACCCAAAAAGAGATTTCATAACCCAAAGATTACAAGGATATAACAAACTAATTGCCCAACCAGGCACAAATGCAAATTTAGTACGAACATGTTACGAATATGGCCTTTTAGCCACAGTATATACAACAGACGGAGTAGAACTACAAAAAATACCAGAATTATACGATGCTTTCACTATCTACAGAAGAATTACAAATGGATCATTCTTTTATATAAGATTCTACACGGCACCAGCTGAAATACTATATAATGAGATAAAACCAATTATCCAAGTAGTTAAAATAGGACTTACACGAGACATGATCATACCAGAAGAAATAGGAACACAACCAGAGATACCTGAAGTAGAGATACCAGCATTTTATGCTAACAAAAGACTTATTGGACTACAAGTAATTATTCAAGAGCTAGCAAACAACTACACAAATGGACATGCTATATGGACATATCATTGTAGGAACCAAGTCATGATATATGCAAATTCAAGGGAACTACGACAAGAAGATATGGAAGAAGTTCGCAGATGGATATGGACATTATTAAAACCAGAAGATATTCCAACAACTAGAGCACTGAAGAAAGATTTTATTTCAGAAAATTTACTAACAAAATATTGTCAATATATTGGACCAAAGTACCCAGACCATCAATGTTCAAAATGCAGTGGAGGAAATACAGTCAATATACCAGAAGTACAGCTAGAATGAAGCATTCAAAACAAAGACCAACCAGACAAGCTATGGACAGACAAGATATTGAGAAGACCCATAAATAGTTACTATTTTGTTTTATTATGTAAATTATTGAAGAATCTTTACTTTTTCTTTATTATTAGTCAAAAGTGGGAATAGTAGTACACCCCACACGTTTTCTTTCTTTTTTAGGAGACAGAGCATAATGCTCTTATCTCAATAGTAGTACGCATTTTCTTTTTTCCTTTTTAGAAAAAGTCGTAAAGCACACAGTGACTAGCACTGTGCACTTACGCGGTTTCTATTGTGTATATATATAGAGGTGAAGGCAAAGAGAAGGAACAAGAATCGGATGGAAATCTGAATAAGAATCAGATTGAGATCTGAAAATCCCCTCTCATGTGCTGAGAACCCCCTTACATAAATAAATAAGAATTTTTTAGCTAAAGCATGGTGGAATCCAATATAGAAACATCTATAGTACATACCACAGAAGAGCTAACAACTAAGGTACGCTCATATTTAAATATGTGTAACTAAATCTTATATTCCTGCTAATCTCTAGAATATTATTATTGTTTATCATGTAGTAGTTTGATTATGTTATATTATCCAAGTAAGTTTGCTATGGTTAGGTAAGCTAAGAGTTAGGTAAGCCCAGACTAAGCCATCCTAAGGGTCGAAACCGAAAAAGGCGAGGAATGCCGTGAATAGGGTAGTAGACCAGAGTTGAGGCATTGTTAGGGTAACTGATTGAGGCTGAAACCCATAGTAGTGACACAAAGGATAATTAAACATACTGAATTGCTTAGTGATAAATATAATAATAGGATTAGAGGTTAAAGGGAATATGGTTTGCACACACATAAAATTAAAAATATGGCAGCAGAAACTAGTAAAAATGTGGAAAAAGATATAGCAGAAACTAGTACAAAGATACTAACACCTACAGAAAATATAGAAAGATATAAAACCCCAACACCCAAATATCTAATAAATGAAGATAGAAATTATAAAACATTAGTTTTGTATATACTAAATAAGTTAGACAAAGATATCATACAGAAGATATATAACTTATTACTTACCCATGAAATTATAGATTTAATGAAAGAATCATGGTTAGAAAATATATTACATGATGATAGTGACGATGACTATAGAGATAATGATATATATATAGACATAGATTCCGAAGGACACCTAGATTATTATTAAAAATGAACCAAGAACATTTAGAAAATTGGCAACGAACTATAAATGAACTAAGAGAAAGAGAAACATTAATACAATATAACCTAGATAAATATATCCAAACCCAGAATGAAGAATATTTAGACTTAATAGTACAAGATATTAACCAAATACTAAGGCTAATTAGACAAAGAGATATTTATTATAATTCCGCATTTAGATAATGACCAAAGAAGATAAGATCGAAGGGACACCCCCCACAATGGTATCAGAGCACAGTAGTAAAAGAAACATAAATAAGACAGAGCACAGTACTAAAAAAGATAACAATAGTAAAACTAAGCATAAAAATAAAATAAACATTTATAAGAATAGAATAAGAAAACAAAGTAAAAGACAATTCATAAAACAAACAGATAACATGAAAGGAATTGAGTATGGTGAAGACCTACCAGATGAACATCCTAGATGTATAAGATTAGAAAAACAAATAAATGTAGCAACTAAAATACAGAAAATAAGACTAGATTTAAATAAACTATACGAAAAATACGAATATACAAGAATACCTGAATTAATAGACACGATCTCCTATACAGAATACGAATACCTTAGACAACTACAACTTATAAAACAACAATAATATAAATATGATGAATAAAATACAAAATACAAAAAAGATTAGATCAATAAAAATACATTATTTAACAAGAAAAATTCAAAACAGATTTAGAAGTAAATTCCAGAAAAAACAAAAACTTAGAGGAATCACACATATAATTAAAGAAATAAATAATTTAAACAAAGCAATGACTAGACTAATTATAGCTATAGAGAAAATAACAAAAGTATTAAAAATGGATAAACCTGAACCAAGTAACCCAGTATATAAATATCCAGACACACCAAGAATAATAAGAAAAGCAGAATTACTTAGACAAATTATAGATATACAAGATGAAATTAATCATAGAAAGAAAAGATTGACTTATTATATCTTTGCAGGAGTAACTAAAAAATCAATAAATGCACAAAAACAAACTATAAGTGAATTAGAATTACAAAAAGATATATTAGAGCATAAATACGCATATGAATAAAGAAGAATATCCAGTAGAAGAAAAAACATTTATAGGAACAGAAGGTACACAAATAATTATAGTACACTCAAATTTAGGCCGAAGATATAGAAAAATAGGAACTAAATTATACCTAATGCCAGAACAAAATTCAGCAAAACTAGAGGATAGTTTAACAGAAATGGTACGATTACAAAAAGAAAATAGCGAAATAGATCAAAAATTAGAAGTTGAAAGAATACGCATAGAAGCAAAAAAGGAAATAGAACAATTAAAACTTAAACAAGTAAAAGAAGAACCACAGCCACAACAAGAACTAACTCATGAAACAAATCCAAATATCCCACAAGTTGATCTCGAATCATCTACAAAAATAAGAGAAATGGAAAAAGAATTAGCATTACTAAAACAAATATACGCAAAGAAAGTTAAAGAAAGGGAAGAACGTCAGAAACTATATAAAGAAAAACAATTAGCAGAAGAATTAGAAAAAATTAAAAAAAAAAATACAACTTGAAGAAAATAATCCAGAACTAACAGAAGAATTTACAACCTTAAGAATAGACAATATAGATAATATCCAATATCATGAAATACAATCGGAAGAAGATCAAGATATAAGTGAAACTTACACAGAAATAATGGATCAAATCACAAATGCAGAATTAGAAGTAAATACAACAAATGCTAAACCAAATATAAATACGATAAAAAAATGAAGCCAGTACAAGTAATACAAAAACATATGATAAAAGAAGATATGAGAATCCTAGAACAACAAAACCAACTTATTATACAGTTTTATATGACAATAGATATGAAGCAATATGGAACAGTAGATTAAATACGAAATGGACACCTAATAAAAACCCGGAACAATCCCAATTTCTAGATTTAGATTGTGTAGTAGATACTAATAAAACAATACAATTATGGATAGGACACATAGCAAAACAATTAGTTGATAATAAAATATCGGTTGCAGATACACCAGGATATATAGAAAGAACATTAGTAGGAACAGTAAAATTATGGTTACATAATATAACAGAAGAAAGTAGGACAGTACTAAGAAATAACAAAAATCAAGATGGAACTGTAACAACCTCAAATATAGAAATACTTGCAAAATATGAATATGGACTTAGAAATGAATTTGGAAGTATGACTACAGAAATAGCAGAACAAGAAAAAGATAGGGATCTAAACAGACAATTAATGAATAAATTAGCGATATGTAATATGTGTTATATAGATCAGTATACATGCGCATTTAGAGATTATTATTATAAAGGAATATATACACACCAAGAAGCAATAGAAGTTAGAAAATCATATTTTATAAAATTACCAGAACCATTTAGTACAAAAATAACAACGGATTGGGAAGCAGCAAGCTTAACAGATACCCTAGGAGCAAGAATAAAATATTTACAAACATGGTTTATAAGATTATGCGAAAATTATAAAACTAAACAAAAAGTTGATAAAGTATTAGATAAAAATATGTCATGTTGTACACAAAAAACAGCACCACAATTTGGATGTAAACAACCAAATAAATATAAATATAAAAAACGATTTAAGAAATATAAGCGTTTTAAATCAAAATATAAGTATAAACAACCAAGGAAAAGATATTATGTAAAAAATTATAAAAAGAAAAGACCATATAAACCAAAGAAAAAATTATCAGAATGTACATGTTATAATTGCGGAAAACTAGGACATATAGCAAAAGATTGTAAAATACCTAAAGATATAAAAAAGAAACAAATAACAGAAATACAAATAAAGGAAGATACATATACAGAATTACCGTATATAGACTATGATATGGAAAGTGAAGATAGTATATATGAATTAGATGAAATAAATGAAATGGAAAATCTTGAAGAAAATACAAGTGATATAGACCAAATAAGTAAAGAAGATACGGATATAGAAACCGATTATGACTGAAGTTATTGAGCAAAAAGATAATCAAAATGAAGAATTTACAAGCCAAAAGGTAATATTTGATACGAATATATATAACCAAATTAAAAAACAAGAAATATCATTAAAAATAGATAATGTTTTAGATGTACCAATTATAAAACATTGGTTTAAAAAACCAAAAGAAGAATATTATGTTATTAGCCAAAAGGAACATACAGTAGATTGCAAATATGCAAAAGGAAAAGCTATGGTACCAATACTTAACAAAAAAGAATTAAATAAAGAAATACAAGCTCTGAAAACTAAGAATGAGATAACCCATGTTCATTTAGGAGCAATAGAAATATTAATCAGAGCATGTTTTAGAGAAGGAATAGATACGCCGATAGAACTTTATTTAGCAGATGATAGAATAAAATACCCAATAGAAAAAAGTATCATTAGCGCAGTAAAAGGAAATTTGATATACCAAAAATTTAGATTTATAGTAAACCCAAATTACTCAGTAGCTATTAAAGATAAAAACATAGATAAATCTTTAGTATTATATTGGAAGCTAACAGGAATAGAACTTACACCAGGAAGTAAAATATTTACAGCAAGATGTAAAAATTTATATATTTTAACAACAAAACATACAGTAAAAGCAGTAAGTAAAATTGATAAAATAAAAATAGAAACACCATTTGATAATATAGTAATGGCAATAGATAACAATGAATACAGTTATGATGACTTAGATATAAATGACGAACTAGAAATAGTAAATGAAAGGATAGGAAAAGCAAAAAGAATAATGGATACACCAACAACATCATCTAGAATGAGCACATCTAGAAGAATAGAATATGAAATACCAATGGAAATACAACCACATCACTATTTCATAACAGGATTATTAGGACAAAGAAAATATTTAATACTTATAGATACTGGAGAAGAAGAAAATTTCATTACCAGAGAATTAGTTTTAACTACTGATATAACAACACAAGAACAAGGATGTATAGATTTACCTAAAGAACTAAGACAAACAAAGGAAATAACTGCCCAAGAATTAATTATAGGAGGAATACCAATCATTATACAATTTACCATAATACAAATGAATATAAATATTATTTTAGGACTAAAATGGCTAGAACAAGTAAAACCTTATAAAATAGAAGATAAACAATTAATAATCCATTACCAGAATAAAAATGTTATAATTAACAGAACCAAAGTATAGAAGCTAGCTAAAAACTAAGATATACAAATGACAAAAGTATATATATTAGCTAAGATAATAGTGGAAGGATATAATAGTAGATATTATACACCAATGATAGACACAGGATCAGAAGCTAACCTATGTAGATATAATTGTTTACCAGAAACAAAATGGGAGAAACTAAAAGACCCAACAGTATTTACAGGATTTAATGATGAAGGAAGCATGATTACTTATGTAGCAAAAAATGTAAAAATACAGATATGGGATAAAATATTAATCATAAAAACTATGTATAATTATGAATTTACAACTAGAGATATGATAATAGGAATGCCCTTTATAGATGAATTATACCCACATATATTAACTAAAAAATATTGCTGGTTCACAACACCAGATAAACAAAAAATAGCAGCTAAACGAGTAACAAACAAAATCAGAAAAACAACCCCATGGATCAAAGGAAGTGAAAAAATAATACAAAAATTAGAAAATAATACGAACACAGATAAACATATAGAAATAATAACCTTTTCTATAAATACATTAAACCCAATATATGATAAATTAGAACCACTATATAGTGAAAACCCCTTAAGAGGATGGGAAAAACACAAAACTACAGTAAAAATAGAACTAATTGATGAAAATAGCATAATTACCCAAAAACCTTTAAAATATAACTTTAATGATCTAGAAGAATTTCGATTGCATATTAATGAATTATTGGCAAATCAATATATACAAAAAAGTAATAGTAAACATACAAGTCCTGCGTTTATTGTTAATAAACACAGTGAACAAAAAAGAGGGAAAAGTAGGATGGTTATCATGTCATTAATTCACTAATGTAACCATGAAATTGGTAGTTTAGGGTGAATTAATAGTGGGAAAACCCTAGAATGGGTGGGATGATCATGAATTTGGCCTTGGGGGGTTAGGTATTAGGTTGTAATTCTTGACATGGTAGGTCATTTGGTTGATTATTGTTGTGTTCATGTTTATAAACCACAACCAAGCAAAAATTGCATGAAAAGGCATGGCTCAGGCTTAATTGAGTGGTGCAAGCTTGGATTGAGATAGGTAATAGTTTTAATGTAGTAGAAACCCAATTTGTGTTATGTGTGCATGATAACTAATTCTTAGTATTTATTGTACAATGCATGTTCAAGGAAAGTGAATGACTATTTGATAGCCTGAGTGTTAATCGCATGCAATGAATTTATATGAAAGCTTGTTGGATTTTACAAGTATTGCTATGTTAACATTGTGGTTGTGATTGTTGTGATATTTGTAATTGTTGTGGAATGTATAGGTATTTGGATTCTCCAGGGGATTGGTGATATAAGGTTGGCAGACACTTGATGTCTGTGATTTGGCACATGGACAAGGACTCATCCCCTGCAGGTCATGACTAGTGGATGCACACATAAGACCCTTAGCATGTGTGTATAAGGTACAAGTGCTTTTGATTTCATTGGTTTCTTGTGTAAATCGAGATGCACGTTATTGCTATTGTTCTTGTTATTAAGGATCCTTGAGTGGTCCGGGTTGCTTGCATGATATGACATGGCTCTATGTTTTCTATTACTTGTGTGAATTGTACATGTATTATATGATGGTTGTGTCATGGTTGTTGACTTGGAGTCCTAATGTTGGTCCTAGTTGACTTGACTGGTTGGTCATCCTTATTGACTCTTTTTGACTAAACATCAAATTGTACTTAGTACTAGGTTAAGTATTATGAACTTGAAAGATAGTTGCATGATAGGGTTCATGATTTTCTTGTTGTACTATGTTTTAGTTATGTGTCTATATTTCTCATTTTGGATTGGTAGATGGTCCTACCGACACGCCGTTGTTTCTTGTGTGTTGATACTACACGTGTTGTTCTTTTTGTTGAGTGCAGAGCATATTCCATCGACTGTTTGGAGACCTTGGTTGTGACTTGGATCATTTCCGAACTCAAGGTTGAGCTGCATGGGTTCTTCTATCATTTTCTGGTCCCTTTGTTTTGGACCCAGACATTACTTATAGGTTTTGGGGTTGCATCCCCTCCTTTGAAACTTGTTAGAGTTTTGGTACCTTGACTTTCAGTTTCTAGGGGATTATCTTCTGCATTATTTTTCTGTTATGTTATTGGATATTGTTGTTATTCAATGGAATTGGGTTTAGTTGCCTATTTTTGGATTAAGTGTTGATTGATTTATGATTTTGGTTGGTTCTTCCATCGGGGGTTTAGTGTGGGTGTCACTCATGGCGGGTTTAGGTCGTGACACATTATTAATATCTGCAAGAAAGTTTCACAAGGAAAAATACAAATTTAATGAAATTATACTTCACCTCATTACTTTGATTTTCCTTTTGTAACTATTGATATAATTTGTATTGAGATAAATTAATCCTATATGTATACTTACACATACAAAGATATACTCATTGACGAATTTATATAAAGAATTAGTGAAAGGAAAGGAGAATAAAACCTCCAAACGTGATTCCAATTCCAAATTTGGAGTGAAAAAATAAGTGAATTTTTATTTATTTTTTCATATTTACTTTGTAAGAAAAAAGTATTATTTCAAACATATTTGTATATAATTTAGGTAAACATTATAGAGGATGGGAGTGAGGGTAGGGATGTGAAGGGATGGAGGTGGGTGGATTGTATTGTAGGGTTGGGAGAACACAATTAATATGAAATGCATTGTAGAACTTATTTTTCCTACTTTTACTAAAGAGGTCATTTTTTTCTTAATTCTTAGGAAACTTTTTTTTATTTTGAAACAAAATGCTTTTAAAAAGTTTTACTCAACCAACTATAAAAAACTGAAAGAAAAATTGCAAAAAAAAAAAAAAATCTCCTTACCAAACACACCCTAAGGTAACGTTTGACTAGAGATTTTGGATCATATTCTTAATTTATCTTTAAATATATGTTATGCCATATGAACAGATTTTGAAAGTCTTTTTTCAAAAAATTTCATGTTTTGAAACTTTTACTCACAAAACTTTAAAAAAAATTTCGAGTGAAATACATGTGCAAACACAACTTCAAGTTCCAAAACTTATAACTTCAAAACCCGCTTTCAAATTTTAAGACTCTCTCTCTCTCTCTCTCTCTCTCTATATATATATATATATATATATATATATATATATACTCACACTGTCACACATATATATAATGCATTTTAAATTCTACTACTAACTTGATATAACACATAAAGTTCACTAAATAATATAACTAATTCATTTTAAATTTACTTTCCTAAAATTTAATTGTACTGCATTTAATGCTGTAGTAATTTTTTTGGTTTAAGCTTTTATGAAGTGACGATATGTACACACACTTTTTAACACTGATACTGAATTTGAACTAAATTCTAACTTGATATAACACGGGAAGTTCACTAAATAATTAACTCTAACCAATTAAGCAAATTTTTGGCTAAAGATTTTTGGAGTAGATTTTGAAAATTTATTTTTAATTATTTTTGGGCTTGGACTATTTTTTTTCTGTACATTTTCTTTTGTTTGTTTTAATAAAATGGCCTTTTTAGCCTGTTTAATCAAAAAAACAAACAAACATGAAATTGATGTGAGAATCTTCTCTGCAAATAATTTTTTTGGGGACTTCCACACACAATCTTTAAAAAATAATTAAAAAATTAAATAAATATATGTCCAAATACAACTTCATAATTTCAAAAATTCACTTAATGTATATCAAAATCTTGAACATGATAATGTTAATAGAAGACATTAAGAGTACATACCTGAAGCGTAAAACAATATCATTAAAGTCAATGCATTAATCCAGATTTGTTTCTACCTCCTTGCGCTAGTGAAGTTACCACAACCGTCAATGATGGCATTATGCAGAGAATATGTGATAATCCTAATGAAAGGAGGGAGGACCAATTTATAGAGGTTGAGACTTAATCTGGTACGTCTATCAAGTAAATGATCTTATAATTGAGATTTATTCTTCATTAAATATTAGTTATGAAATTTACATTAATTAAGTCAAACATAAAATAATAAAGAAAAAGTATACAAACTACCCCTAAAAGCAAACTAATTACTCTAATTTATCCCTCTCACGTATGGAATTTGATAATTTTGGCCCGTAATATTTACTCTAGACGCCCCCTTAGTTTGCACATTGGAGCATTGCTCCTCTCTTCTTTTTTATTTGTCTTTTCATTTATTATTTTGTCATTACAGGTATTGCTTTTATCCTTCAAATTATTGTTTTATTCTTTCATTTATTATTTTTGTCCTTTTCTCAGTTATTATTTTTATTATTTTGTCTCCTTTTATCCTTCAGCAAAGATATCATTTGGTCAAATTTTTATTATTTGTTTCCACTATTTATTTAGTTTTCTTTTCCTTTTTGGTCGTTTTTACTCTTAATTTGTTTTACTTCTTTTTGGTTATTTTATTATTTTCTTTTTAATTTTTGTCCTTTTTATATTTTCCTTTTATTAAATAAAATACAAAAATAAAAAATGAACTAACTATTTTTATATTAATAAAAATAATAATTAAAAAGCTAGACCATAATAGGAAATGATTAAAAGAAATATTAAATGCTACTAGCTTATTTATTAAATATAAATTAATGAAAATATATTTTAAGAATATTTTTAGTTTTCCAAATGAAAAATAAAAGTTATTTCTAAAATATGACTCCATTTTTTTTGGTGGTAAATAATGTCATTCAACTGAATGATATGCTTTCTGAAGGTAAATTTTGGTCATTACTTTGCTAAAAATATTTTTCCTATTATAATGCGCTACCAGTTTATGAGCTAATAGGATGTTACTTGAAATTCTTTTTCCGGGAATGAAATCACGTTGAGCATCACTAATAATGGATGCTATTACCTGTTATAGCCTAGTTGCATGCACATTAGAGATTATTTTTTATAAAACAGTGCAGCAAGCTATTGGTCTAAACTCTTTGATAGTCACAAGATTTGCATTTTTAAGAATCAATGTAGTTGTTGCACAATTGATTGATTTGTGTATTCTTTTAGGGTCGTTTGGTTTGAATAGAAGTTATACTGAAATTAGTTATATTGGAATAAGTTATGTTTCAGAACAAGACACCAAAATTTTATCCCAAGATAATTTATTTTTATCTCTTACACCAAACGACCCCTTAGTATCAAAGAAGTCCTTCACTGCTGTAGTTACATCATCTTGGGTTATGTGCCAAGTCTTCTTATATGAATGGGCATTGCAGCCCTCAATTTTCGCGACCTTAGCTTCTTCCATAGAACATAAAGCTGCATATATCTCAGAACTAGTAACTTAACCCGTTTACATTTGGCCTAGTCATTAACTTAACCATTTGTTAGCTCAGACCATTTCAACCCATAAATAATTGAGGTGATATGTAATTTAAATTGACCCATGAAAAATTTTATTAATTAAAATATTTTCAAAATGATTTTTTTCATTGATATGTCATATATAGTCATATCAAAGAAAAATAATAATTCTATTCGGTATTAAAAAAATATAAAGAGCAAATAATGAAATTAAAACTTAGTAAAAATTATCGGTTGAGTTATGATATGCCATTTAGCCCATTTTAAAGAAAAATTAATAATTCTATTCAGTACTAAAAAAATATAAAGAGCAACCAATGAAATTAAAACTTAGTAAAAATTATCGGTTGAGTTACTATTTGCCTTTTAGTCCATTTTAGTTCTACTCATTTCAACCCAAATAATTTTAAACAAGGTAAAATTTCACCCATAGATAATTTAGACCCCTCCTAACTAACTCCCTGGTCTAAGTTTTATTAATTACAATTTATCGGCGGCAGTTAGTAAAAAACGTATAAATGTCTATATATACAAATCTATCTTGTCTTTTTTTTCTTCTCATTATTCAATTACAAAAAAAATGGAAGGTAGCAATTTTAAAGGTGAGAGATATTAATTAACGCCCTTAATTATCTATAACTTCCCACAATATTCTCCTCCCTTAATTATCTATAACTTCCCACAATATTCTCCTTTCATATATTATCGTTTAAACAAAGGAGAAAAAATCAATATTCTCCTTCGACAGAACACGCTGAAAAAATCAAGAAAAAGGAAAAAAGCATCATCAAAAATTGATAGGATATATGCAATTACATGTATATAATAACGTTTGTTTTTCATAAAAATTATTATGTATATGTATAATTACTAATGATTATATGTATATACAAACGACGTTACTATAATATTATGTATATGTATTAGTTTATATACAATTACATATTGTATATATGGAATATAAGTTAAACAATTGGAAAAGAATCTAGTACTAGAAACAAACAATAACTATATGTATATTTATAATTGTACATCAAGTATATGTATATGCAATTACATATATATAATAACGTTTGTTTTTCATCAAAATTATTATTATTATTATTTTATATATACAAAACAACATTAACTGAAATTACCCCTATATACAAACGAAATTATATATCTATTACTTTTCAATGTTAATTAGGCGAAAAAACAGTCAACAGGTGAGAGAGTGCATTTTTTTCAACTTAAATTAACCCAATATATACGCTACTTCATTTGTCTATAAGGCCCACATAATTAACAACTTTTTCAACTACTTTTAACGATGTAATGTAATTATTTTAAACATTAACTATGTTAAGTAATTACGTAGTTATTTATCTATGCTGTGTAATTTTTTCTTTAAACAAATCAATAACCCATTTACTTTTTAACTCAATTTATTTTGATTGGCCCAAATTCAATCTAACTATCTCATTTTGAACCCTAATGTCGACTGAGAAATTATTTTGCATGCCTAATCCATGTTGCATGTCTTAATGAATATGGAATCCGTTTTGGTTTAGTTTTTTTTTTTTTTTTTTTTTTTTGAAATAATTGAATTGTAAAATGTGTTTTTAAGAACAATTTACTTTTGACATCACTTTTCCTTTTTTGGAAATGTTTTTTTGGAAACATTGTGTGGCCAATTAAACAGCTTAACTTGTCTTGGAAAACATGACTTGCTCAACCACTACTTTACCCCCTATCTTCTAAATCCTGATCTATAGTCTACTCGACATATTTCTTTAGAAGTTCTTGTGTTTTATCCAAAATATATCAAAGAGAATTAAAAAACAATTCATGGAACAAACATCATCATTTTTTTATTTTTTTTTTGGTAATTAGCATTTTATTAATCACCAAATGTGTTATTTACAAGTTAAGCTAAAACTATTCAACTAGCTTTCTCCAGAAAAAAGAACAATAGTGCACTGTTATCTAAACTCAGAAAACATTAAAAGCTACTCCTATCTAACAATAATTTGGCTGGGGCAGTAGCTCTAGCACAACAAACACAAGCAACCCTATGTGCTATCTCCTCCATTGTGGTCTCAATCTTTTCAAAGACTCTGGCATTCCTCTCCTTCCGGATCTCATGTATGAATTCTTTGTACACTAATTGCAACACCGGGGCCTGCTAGCTTCTAATCTTAGTCATTTATATGACCCATTGCTGCATTGCAGACCATGTAGCATATGAGGGTGTAGCGATTGTAAGCCAGTTTTCTAGTCTCCCCCATAATGACTTTGCAAAATTTTATTCTACAAATAAATGGTCCCTTATTTCTGCAACAACCTGTATAGTGAGTTTTGGAATTTTATGTGTTTCGATCATTTTATCCCTCTCCATAGTTGCTTCATGGTATTTGTGAGTTGTGGGAGTGGGTGACATGGTTATCGATAAATTTAGTTGAGTTTTATGTAAGCTTTTAGTTTTGGAAGGTTTGGAAGTTGGTAGAGTTGACTTTGATCAACATTTAATGCTTTAAGCTTTGTATGAGAATTTTGTCAGCTTCATTAGCTCTGGAATGTCATTTTTGTGTTAGAAGCATTGTTGGTTTGGATTCCGAGGCTTTCCGTTGTATTTTGAGCTTTTGGTTGAGAAGTTGGTAAAGTTTGGCTTATAGTTGACTTCGGTCAATATTCTTTAAAACGATCTCCGTTGGCGATACTGATGGTTCCTATTGGAGTATGTTGGTTTTGAAGTTGACAAAGTAGTGGAACAAAGTATGATCTTAAAGATTGACAATGTAGTGGAACAGATACAAGAAATAAGTTGAAAGACATGGTCCATCAACACTAGATCAATCTGCAATTGAAATATTGATGTTCATTGACTTTGATGACACAAGCAACACAAGCTAAGGAAACTATGATACTGAATCAACACATGAATTCCTCCTTACAAAAGCATACAAAAAATAGATGAATTCGTGGAAGGAAAGGAATTAAAAGGAAGGTGGCAAAGGGACCAAAAAGGAATGGGATTCCGTAAAGAAGTTACTATAAAGTAATGGGATTCCTTTGAAGGAAAAACAAGCCGAGTTAAAGTAAGAAAAGATCTACATCTATAAATACCCAAGAACTTCCACAAATTCATTTTGCACACTTATACAAAGCAAAGGCAAAATCAGAGATTGAATCTTAAAGTGTTGTGTGAATAACTCCTTGAAGGAACAAGTCCACTTGTGTAAACTCTAGCTATACGTTTAGCTTAATTGTATTAGGATTGTTCTTTGAGTTGTAATCGTTTTGATTTCGTAGTTCCATTGTGTTATAAACTGGAATAGGAGTTAGTCATCAAATTGGGATTACTTGAAGACGTGGGAAGACAAGTCAAGGGTGGTTTGTGTGTTGTTAGAAATTATAGTTTATAATTCCTTTAGGTTACAGAGTTTGTAATCGTTGGTTGTGTGGTTCATTGTATTAGTGAAATTGGGTTAAATCCTATAGAGGTGCAGGTCATGATTTTTTACATCTATTGTGAGCCGGGTGTTTTCCATGTGAAACTTTGTTGTTCTTAATTTTATTGCTTTTAATACGTTGGTGGAACATGCTAGGCAACTCGGTTCTTTTGTAGGAAATAATTATCAACAATTCACTAAAACTATAAGGCGTGTAGAATATCAATTGGTATCAGAGCCAGGTTATCTTGTTAAAAGGCTAACACCTTAAGATAAGATCAAGATGAATTCTGCACCTCCTACTGGGCATTGTAAAGGACAATCCACCACAGGACCCCCTCTCTTTAATGGATCTCACTTCATATGGTGGAAGGCTTGCATGGAAGACTTCATTCAAGCTGAAAATTATGAACTATGGGATAGAATTACAAAAGGTCCCAAAATCTCCATGAAAACTGTGGAAGGAGAGCAGGGGACTAGAACTGAGTTCACTCCAGATGATATCATCTCCCTCAAGAATAATACCAATACAACAGAGTTTCAAGTTGTACCACTGACAAACAAATTTGGGATGCACTAGTGAATGCTTATGAAGGCACTAGCTAGGTGATAAAATTTAGATTAGCTATGTTATTCACTAATTATGAGACATTCAAGGTGAAGGATGGTGAGACACTACAAGAGATGTGTCAAACCCCAAATCCCATTGAGGCGGACTGACACCCGAAGCCGATATGGCCCGAGAGAACCAATATTTACTCATGAACCTTCGTGTGCATATCCTCGTATGAATCCTATTATACCTCATGCAACTATGTGGAATACATGAACATTGAAACATATGCTATATATTTATTTAGGAAACTTGGTCGTTGGGGCCATCAAGTCAAAACGGACATTCGTCTTTTACATATTTGTCTCTTACATCCATATACCCACACTTGTCTACAAAAGCCTCTAACAGATGCATCAACATGACCAACTTACAGTCGGGACAAGTCCCCGCTTTAGACAACAATTACAACATCAAAACAAATATACAACTATGACTTAGGAGGCTCCGAACCAACTGGAGCTCACCAAATATCTTCAAATGATCCACAGCCTACAGAGGAGGTCTACTAATGCCTGCACCTGCAACATGTAAGGTAAGTCCCCCGAGGGGGCCAGTACGAAGAATGTACTGAGTATGTAAGGCTCATACGAAATTCATCATACATAACAACAACAATAATGAAGTCAATATAATATCAATAGTAAATGTGAAGAAACTTTCTATCTGTATGTGAGGGACCATGAACATTTCTTCTGTTACCATCCTCTATATACCCCTTTATTCAAGAGAGAGCTAATTTTACTCAAGAGACTTGCCTCCAAGAGATTCTTTATATGTGATAGATTCTTTTAATAACTACATCCACTCTTTGGTGGGTTAATAACTACATCCACTCTTTGGTGGGTTAATGACTACATCCACTCTTTGGTGGGTTAATGACTACATCCACTCTTTGGGGGGTTAACATACATCCACTCTCATGGTGGGTTAACATACATCAACTCTCATAGTGGGTTAAATATTATACACATGTCTTTCTTTATTTCTTATTTGGGAGAGATTGATTCATTCACTTATGAGAGATTGATATATTGAGGATCATGACACTATTTGAAACACACAAATATGCCTTACCTCATTTCTTTACTTTCGAGAGATTGATATAATGATAGTCATAACATTATGAAACTTGGAGCATAACATTCTAGAAACTTTAGAGTTAATAATATTGTTGGAACTTTGGAATCGTGTTCACCCCACATCTATGATTTTCTCGCACTTTTGCACTCAACAAACATACGTAACTTAATCTCTTTCGTTTGAGGGATTGGTATATTTGCTTGCACATTACTTCCTTCATTACCCATAAGAGATTGGTACAAAGATAATCATAATAATATTCGGACTTTGGAACATGACATGATTGGAAAATGCTTTTCAAGCATAAATAGATTTTCTTACATCTTACTCTCTTTGAGATAGTTCTTTTAGAAATTACAACGTTATGACATCTTTGGAACTTCGATCGATGAATAAGAGATAAGTGAATCATCATTCATCTAAGAATAGGATACATATGAATAACAATATACGTCAACCTGAATTGATATACTTCAAGCCTCTCGGAATTGAAACAAGCCCTAATGTTAATGTGAACAATATGTTGCAGAAAAATACGGAAAAAGGAACCTTACATACCTTGTATTCTCAATACAAATATACAATCTTAAATGCGCATACAATAGTTCCGCTCCTTCCTTATGTTTCACTCTACGACACAAATACATAACTGAGTTTACATTAACCACCAATTACCTTACAATGGCATATAACGACAATGAGTTACATGTTTGGCTTTAACATGTCATTTCCCTCTTGGCAATACCATGTGTGAAACTATCACACCAACAATACCATTTATGAATTCATCATACCAATAGTCCCACAATATTCCCAACATTGACCAATATCATAAACCACTAGCATGTCACACCAAATTCATACTTTACACTTCTCCATCACCACAACATCACAATGATTCCACCAATTCACTTCAATACACCTCACAACAACAAATCGGCCAAAATCCCATAATTTACACTTATAACAAAATAACAAGTTTAATAACATATTCACACCATACATGTTGATATTTCATCCATACCATGCTCTTTCATCAAAACCACAAGTCATATTTCAAGTTTAAATCCCATGGATAACACTTCTTCTACAAAAACACAAAGTGCCATGTTCAACACTTTCAAGCATAACCAATATGATTTACATAATATCTCATACATATAATATGTTAAACCATAATAATAATCACTTACCCAAGCTTGAAATATGATGATCTTTCTCCAAGAAGTGCCTTAGGGTTTTGAGAGCAAAAGAGGTGTTCTTGGAATTGTCTAGAAAAAGATAGAAAAGCATGTGTGTTTTTCATGAATAAAAAACAGATTTTTGGACCCTTTATATCGGCCCTAAATTCCGTACTTATCCACTCTTGGCATTTAATTCTATGTTAGGCTTTGGTCAATGGAAGAATGGGTCATTGGCCCATGTTTTCTTCCTCATTTTGGGCCCTTTTTTAGCCCAATTTACTTAACCCAATAAAATAAATAATTTCTCATGTTTAATTCACTTCATACGTGTTATAATTATATTCCCACTCACGGGATTCATATTCGTAGCCTCAATCCCAAAAACAAGCGATTCTAGCCACGTATGGCTTATTTTGACTACAAGGGTAAAATCGTCATTTTGATGCCAAATTCGTTCACGATTAATTTTACCACACCAATATAATACTTCAATCATTCCATGTATATTCTCGTGTTTGTAGAAGAAATATGGCAAAAATCGGCCCGGTACGTCCCCGGGCACCCTTGGGACTTAAGAAAAATTTCCAACTTTGAAAAGTGAGCAAAACCATCCTTGCACGCCCTTGGGCGCGCCAGCTTTCTGCCTCTGGGCTAAAAATTTTAGCCCAGAGCGGCTTGGTACGCCCTCTGGCGCGCCCCACCCTATTTTTTTCAAAATTTTGTTTCTTCGACTTTTCTTCGCGGATTTGGTTAGATACTTCAATTCCTATTATTTAACTTACTTATTACCTTTAATATCTTTTGTTTTGAGGTCCTCCAAGTCTCGTTTTAAACCCCACAAATGCTCCATGAAGTCACAGAACACCTCCTACGAAGGGCTAATCACATGTACGAGGCCAAATTTCAATTTTCTCATCATTAACATTACCAAATACATACTAATGGCTCTCGACACCTAAGTAAACATTATTCAACGTCGTCAAATAGGGTTGGGAAGGTACGGGGTGTTACATTCTCCCCCCCTTAGGAACATTCATCCTCGAATATTAGCGATGTCACTTCAATTACAACAAATACATCTCTATATTAGCATATGTAGACATAGACGCTTAATACTCATAGATTCTTACTTGTTATCACGCACGTTGAACCTTTTTCTTCTGTCTGACACAAATATGGGTACGTCGATTTCATCATTTTTCCAGCTTACCATGTGATCTCCTCTACTTTTTGATTTCTCCAAAGGACTTTTACGGATGCTACATTTTTATTCCCCAATCTCTTTACTTGTCGGTCCAGAATCCTTTTGATAATTGCATATGACCTATATAACATGGACTCTCAATTTCCCTCTTCTTTCCATATAACGCTTCATGAGTTATCATTTTTGCAATGTTCTTTTCATGTAACTTTATCAATTCGTCTCTTTCAACCCATGGTACCTTTTGGTTGCTCTAGAATGAATAGAATTTCGTAAATTGAGCATTACAGTATTCCTTCTTGCGTAAGATCAAATGTGTTTGTCATAGAATCCGCATACCACATTTCTTTTTCAATTCAAAGGAACTAGGATTTACATGTTGTCTTCCTTTCTCTTAGTTACAAATGAAGACTCTGCCGCATTATACACTATAATACTTTCATCTAGAGTCCCATGAAGACGAACTATCTACCTTGGCTATACGTTATTTTGCCGTAAACTGACCCTTAGTATTTCCTATTGCCTTGTAGCTTAATGAACCGATTGTCACATGTGTTTTACCCAAATGTTGTCATGTCTCAACATTATAGTCTTTTAATATTTCCAACCACCTTTGCTATCTTTAGTTTAGATCCTTCTGTTTAAAGCTATATCTCAAACTCTTGTAATCATTATATATATCAACCTAAACCCCATATGAATAGTGGCACCATAACTTTAAAACAAATCTCACCATTGCTAATTTAAAATCATGGGTAGGATAAGTGCTCTCATGTGGGCGCAATTGTCTTGAGACATACGCCATTGCGGTACCATGTTACGTCAATACACATCCTATACAATATGACCCAAAACAATACAAGTTGTAACCAAAAATCATATTTTGCGACTTTTGCATATAACTTACGGTCACAAAGAATCTGTAACACTTGTCGCAACTTATTAACATGGTTCGCTTGTGAGCTTGAATGTCATTTCTAAACGTGGTCTCACACATATATAACCATGGCTTGTATCACCCTATTCATCACCCACAAACGCTACTAGGGCAGCCATTAGTCAAATGACATAATTCACACCCAATAATAACCATACCATGTTTGGAAAGCTGTCTTGGGTATATATTTCTTTATCCTTTACTCCTTTCATTGGTGACGCTTTTAAGAGTACTTAATCATCTATACTCACAAACATCTACTATACCATTTTGATATGTGTCTTTAACTCTAATAAATTTACCAACAGGTGGAGATAGTTTAAGCGACTTAACTAATGACCCCGGTGTCTCATTAGCTTTTATAGTAATCAATGAAGTGATATACGATAGGGTATATGTATCATTTAAAAAGATGGATAGTATACCTGTATCTTCATCAGGAGATGCCTCTGCATCCGACCGGTCCACTAAAGCATAGGTGCGATTCTGAGTTCCACTGGAACTGGCCGCTCCTCTGGCACCTCTACCGCGACCAGCAGACTGTACACCAGCTGCTAATGCCACATCGGCTGATCCGGTAGGTCGTGTCATACTACCCGAAGGCCTCTGTGGGCATTCTCTCATTATGTGTCCTGGCATACGACATACAAAGCAAACATTCGTATCAAACCAGCAT
Source organism: Capsicum rhomboideum (assembly GCA_031232105.1). Taxonomy (NCBI): domain Eukaryota; kingdom Viridiplantae; phylum Streptophyta; class Magnoliopsida; order Solanales; family Solanaceae; genus Capsicum; species Capsicum rhomboideum. The sequence continues at coordinate 19,243,948 of CP124719.1, read as the reverse complement.
TCACCTGAATGAAATCTCCTACAGCGCTGGCATAGTTGACGAGAAAATCTTATTGCCTGTGATCCATGCATTCCACTACTCTGTCCAGATGGACCACCTCTAGACCCTTGGAATTGAGAGTGAGCACCTATTGTGGAATAAGAGAATGAGGGTCTAGGCGGTAACATTCGAGATCGAGATTCTTCTAGGGACACCATAGACTGCCCCATAGGTCTCGCCCTTTTTGATGGCCCTTCCTCAGATTTCTGTGTCCTCTTTCTTTGCCTTTGATCCTCCATTTTCTGCGCAAAGGCCTGTATTCTAGCTATGTCCATATCTCGATTTAAGGCAGCAATAGTACAGTCTCGTACCAAATAAGGCTCCAATCTGTCCTCATATCGATGGACTCTATCTTCTATGGTGGCTACTACATTTGGAGCATATCTAGCCAAGGAATTAAATTGCAAACTGTATTCTCTAACACTCATATTTCCTTGACGCAAATTTAAAAATTGGTCTGGACGTGCCTCCCGAATCTCATATGGGAGGTAATGATCAAGGAATGCCAATTTAAATTCTTCCCAACCAGCTGGGAGTGCATCAATACCCCTTGATCTTTTCCAGTCCACATACCACAAGATAGCCTCGCCCTTCAGTCTATAAGCTGCTAGCTCAACCGTTTCAACACCTGTTACGTGCATCACCTCTAGTGCTCTTTGAATTTGATCTACGAAATTCTGTGGATCTGCTTTCGGATCGAACCTTGTGAATATGGGAGGGTCTAATTTTAGAAAGTCCTGTGTCCTGTGACTCGCTACTCTAGTCGCATCATCCTCATTTGTCGTTGGACCAGCTCGTCCTTGACTTTGTTCTGCCACTAACTGAGTCAACATATATACTGCATTTTTTAGGTCCTGATCTGTGGCATTCATTAGCAGTGCTGCAGGTACTTCCCTACCTCTTGGCTCTTCTGGAGCTGGACAGGTAGAAGAAGACCGCGATGCAATTTCAGCGTCAGCTCCACCTTGACTAGCTTGGTCAGATGGTGATTTACTCATTCCATCATCGGCAGGCATATCTATCAGCTTACCTTTTCCTCTACCTCTTCTTGTGATTGGAATTTTACTATACCAAAGAAAAACAATTACCATGGTCAGATACAATTCAACTTACAACACTGGCTCTATTGCATGATCTAGAAATGAAGGAAAGAAACAACTTCTAAATGTCCGGTAGCCTCTTACTTATAAATGTGGTGCACAACACATTGATAAGTAAGACTCTACTCAGACACGGCTTTGTAGACACCCTTAGAACAACCTGCTCTGATACCACTTTTATCACACCCCAAATTCCATTGAGGCGGACTGGCACCCGAAGCCAATATGGCCCGAGAGAACCAATCTTTACTCATGAACCTTCATGTGCATATCCTTGTATGAATCCTATTATACCTTATACAACTATGCGGAATACATGAATATGGAAACATATGCTATATATTTATTTAGAAAACTTGGACGTTGGGGCCATCAAGTCAAAACGGACATTCGTCTTTTACATATTTGTCTCTTACATCCATATACCCACACTTGTCTACAAAAACCTCTAACAGATGCATCAACAAGACCAACTTACAGTCGGGACAAGTCCCCTCTTTATACAATATTTACAACATCAAAACAAATATACAACTATTACTCAGGAGGCTCCGAACCAACTGGAGCTCACCAAATATCTGCAAATGATCCACAACCTACAGAGGAGGTCTACTAATGTCTGCACCTGCAACATGTAAGGTAAGTCCCCCGAGGGGGTCAGTACGAAGAATGTACTGAGTATGTAAGGCTCATAAAAATTCATCATACATAATAACAACAACAATGAAGTCAATATAAGAGCAATAGTAAATGTGAATAAACTCTCTATCTGCATATGAGGAACCATGAACATTTCTTCTGTTATTGTCATTTACCATCCTCTATATACCCCCTTATTCAAGAGAGAGCTAATTTTGCTCAAGAGATTTTCCTCCAAGAGATTCTTTATATGCGATAGATTTTTTTAATAACTACATCCACTCCTTGGTGGGTTAATAACTATATCCACTCTTTGGTGGGTTAATAACTAGATCCACTCTTTGGTGGGTTAATATCTACATCCACTCTTTGGTGGGTTAATGAATACATCCACTCTTTGGTGGGTTAATAACTACATCCATTCTTTGGTTGGTTAATGAATACATCCACTCTTTGGTGGGTTAATGACTACATCCACTCTTTGGGGGGTTAACATACATCCACTCTCATGGTGGGTTAACATACATCCACTCTCATGGTGGGTTAAATATTATACACACGTCTTTCTTCATTTCTTATTTGGGAGAGATTAATTCATTCACTTATTAGAGATTGGTATATTGAGGATCATGACACTATTTGAAACACACAAATATGCCTTACCTCATTTCTTTACTATCGAGAGATTGATAGAATGATAGTCATAACATTATGAAACTTGGAGCATAACATTCTAGAAACTTTAGAGTTAATAATATTGTTGGAACTTTGGAATCGTGTTCACCCCACATCTACGATTTTCCCGCACTTTTGCACTCAACAAACATACGTAACTTAATCTCTTTCGTTTGAGGGATTGGTATATTTGCTTGCACATTACTTCCTTCATTACCCATAAGAGATTGGTACAAAGATAATCATAATAATATTCGGACTTTGGAACATGACATGATTGGAAAATGCTTTTCAAGCATAAATAGATTTTCTTACATCTTACTCTCTTTGAGATAGTTCTTTTAGAAATTACAACGTTATGACATCTTTGGAACTTCGATCGATGAATAAGAGATAAGTGAATCATCATTTATCTAAGAATAGGATACATATGAATAACAATATACGTCAACCTGAATTGATATACTTCAAGCCTCTCGAAATTGAAACAAGCCCTAATGTTAATGTGAACAATATGTTGCAGAAAAATACGGAAAAAGGAACCTTACATACCTTGTATTCTCAATACGAATATACAATCTTAAATGCGCATACAATAGTTTCACTCGTTCCTTATGTTTCACTCTACAACACAAATACATAATGGAGTTTACATTAACCACCAATTACCTTACAATGGCATATAACGACAATGAGTTATATGTTTGGCTTTAACATGTCTTTTCGCTCTTGACAATACCATGTATGAAACTATCACACAAACAATACCATTTATGAATTCATCATACCAATAGTCCCACAATATTCCCAACATTGACCAATATCATAAACCACTAGCATGTCACACCAAATTCATACTTTACACTTCTCCATCACCACAACATCACAATGATTCCACCAATTCACTTCAATACACCTCACAACAACAAATCGGCCAAAATCCCATAATTTACACTTATAACTAAATAACAAGTTTAATAACATATTCATGCCATACATGTTGATATTTCATCCATACCATGCTCTTTCATCAAAATCACAAGTCATATTTTAAGTTTAAATCCCATGGATAACACTTCTTCTACAAAAACACAAAGTGCCATGTTCAACACTTCCAAGCATAACCAACATGATTTACATAATCTCTCATACATATAATATGTTAAGCCATAATAATAATCACTTACCCACGCTTGAAATATGATGATCTTGCTCCAAGAAGTGCCTTAGTGTTTTGAGAGCAAAAGAGGTGTTCTTGGAATTGTCTAGAAAAAGATAGAAAAGCATGTGTGTTTTTCATGAATAAAAATCAGATTTTTGGCCCCTTTATATAGGCACTCAATTCCATCCTTATCACTCTTGGCATTTAATGCTATGTTGGGCTTTGGTCAATGGAAAAATGGGTCATTTGACCCATTCTTGGCCCATGTTTTTTTCCTCATTTTGGGCCCTTTTTGAGCCCAATTTACTTAACTCAATAAAATCAATAATTTCTCATGTTTAATTTACTTCATACACATTATAACTATATTCCCACTCAAGGGATTCATATTCGTAGCCTCAATCCCAAAAACAAGCGATTCTAGCCACGTATGGCTTATTTTGACTACAAGGGTAAAACCGTCATTTTGATGCCAAATTAGTTCACGAGTAATTTTACCACACCAATATAATACTTCAATCATTCCATGTATATGCTCGTGGTTGTATAAGAACGTGGCAAAAATCAGCCCGCTACGTCCCCGGGCACCCTTGGGACTTAAGAAAAATTTCCAACTTTGAAAAGTGAGCAAAACCAGCCTGGCACGCCCTTGGGCGCGCTAGCTTGCTGCCTCTGGGCTTAAAATTTTAGCCCAGAGCGTCCTGGCATGCCCTATGGCGCGCCCAACCCTATTTTTTTCAAAATTTTGTTTCTTCGACTTTTCTTCGCGGAGTTGGTTAGATACTTCAAGTCTTATTCTTTAACTTACTTATTACCTTTAATATCCTTTGTTTGGAGGTCCTCCAAGCCTCGTTTTTAACCCCACAAATGCTCCATGAAGTCACAGAACATCTCCTACGAAGGGCTAATCACATGTATGAGGCCAAGTTTCAATTTTCTCATCATTAACATTACCAAATACATACTAATGGCTCTCGACACCTAAGTAAACATTATTCAACGTCGTCAAATAGGGTTGGGAAGGTACGGGGTGTTATAAGATGATCACTACACTAACCACTTTGGTGAATTAACTCTCATCTCTTAGGAAAAACCTTGACCACTGAAGAACAGGTTTACAAGGTTTTGTGAATCCTCCCAAAGGCCAACTGGGATGTCACAAGATAAGGATCTCACAACCATGAATCTTGATGAGTTAGATAAGGATCTCACAACCACTCTCATGGTGGGTTAAATATTATACACACGTCTTTCTTCATTTCTTATTTGGGAGAGATTGATTCATTCACTTATTAGAGATTGGTATATTGAGGATCATGACACTATTTGAAACACACAAATATGCCTTACCTCATTTATTTACTTTCGAGAGATTGATATAATGATAGTCATAACATTATGAAACTTGGAGCATAACATTCTAGAAACTTTAGAGTTAATAATATTGTTGGAACTTTGGAATCGTGTTCACCCCACATCTAAGATTTTCCCGCACTTTTGCACTCAACAAACATACGTAACTTAATCTCTTTCTTTTGGGGGATTGGTATATTTTCTTGCACATTACTTCCTTCATTAGCCATAAGAGATTGGTACAAATATAATCATAATAATATTCGGACTTTGGAACATGACATGATTGGAAAATACTTTTCAAGCATAAATAGATTTTCTTACATCTTACTATTTTTGAGATAGTTCTTTTAGAAATTACCACGTTATGACATCTTTGGAACTTCGATCGATGAATAAGAGATAAGTAAATCATCATTCATCTAAGAATAGGATACATATGAATAACAATATACGTCAACCTAAATTGATATACTTCAAGCCTCTCGGAATTAAAACAAGCCCTAATGTTAATGTGAACAATATGTTGCAGAAGAATACGGAAAAAGGAACCTTACATACCTTGTATTCTCAATACGAATATACAATCTTAAATGCGCATACAATAGTTTCACTCGTTCCTTATGTTTCACTCTACAACACAAATACATAACGGAGTTGACATTAACCACCAATTACTTTACAATGGCATATAACGACAATGAGTTATATGTTTGGCTTTAACATGTCATTTCCCTCTTGACAATACCATGTGTGAAACTATCACACCAACAATACCATTTATGAATTCATCATACCAATAGTCCCACAATATTCCCAACGTTGACCAATATCATAAACCACTAGCATGTCACACCAAATTCATACTTTACACTTCTCCATCACCACAACATCACAATGATTCCACCAATTCACTTCAATACACCTCACAACAACAAATTGGCCAAAATCCCATAATTTACACTTATAACAAAATAACAAGTTTAATAACATATTCACAACATACATGTTGATATTTCATCCATACCATGCTCTTTCATGAAAACCACAAGTCATATTTCAAGTTTAAATCCCATGGATAACACTTCTTCTACAAAAACACAAAGTGCCATGTTCAACACTTCCAAGCATAACCAACATGATTTACATAATATCTCATACATATAATATGTTAAACCATAATAATAATCACTTACCCAAGCTTGAAATATGATGATCTTTCTCCAAGAAGTGCCTTAGGGTTTTGAGAGCAAAAGAGGTGTTCTTGGAATTGTCTAGAAAAAGATAGAAAAGCATGTGTGTTTTTCATGAATAAAAATCAGATTTTTGGCCCCTTTATATAGGCTCCGAATTCCATCCTTATCCACTCTTGGCATTTAATGCTATATTAGGCTTTGGTCAATGGAAGAATGGGTTATTTGACCCATTCTTGGCCCATGTTTTTTTCCTCATTTTGGGCCCTTTTTGAGTCCAATTTATTTAACCCAATAAAATCAATAATTTCTCATCTTTAATTCACTTCATATGCGTTATAACAATATTCCCACTCACGGGATTCATATTCGTAGCCTCAATCCCAAAAATAAGCGATTCTAGCCACGTGTGGCTTATTTTGACTACATGGGTAAAACCGTCATTTTGATGCCAAATTCGTTCACGATTAATTTTACCACACCAATATAATACTTCAATCATTCCATGTATATGCTCGTGGTTGTAGAAGAAACGTGGCAAAAATCGGCCCGGTACGTCCCCGGGCACCCTTGGGACTTAAGAAAAATTTCCAACTTTGAAAAGTGAGCAACCCTATTTTTTTCAAAATTTTGTTTCTTTGACATTTTTCTTCGCGGATTTGGTTAGATACTTCAAGTCATATTCTTTAACTTACTTATTACCTTTAATATCCTTTGTTTGGAGGTCCTCCAAGCCTCATTTTTAACCCAACAAATGCTCCATAAAGTCACAGAGCATCTCCTACGAAGGGCTAATCACATGTACGAGGCCAAGTTTCAATTTTCTCATCATTAACATTACCAAATACATACTTATGGCTCTCGATACCTAAGTAAACATTATTCAACGTCGTCAAATAGGGTTGGGAAGGTACGGGGTGTTACAAGATGATCACTACACTAACCACTTTGGTGAATTAACTCTCATCTCTAAGGAAAAACCTTGACCACTGAAGAACAGGTTTACAAGGTTTTGTGAATCCTCCCAAAGGCCAACTGGGATGTCACAAGATAAGGATCTCACAACCATGAATCTTGATGAGTTAGTGGGAAACTTGAAAACCTATGAGATGAATATGCACAACTTCAAAAAGGTTGAAACCAAGGAAAATCACTAGCTCTGAAGGCATCTACCAGTGTTGACTCAAATCTAGATGAAGAACTGGTGGCAGTCATCAGCAAGAGCTTTAGGAAGTTCTTCAAGAGAAATGGCAGGAATAACAAGAAAGGAACAGGTAGTAGAAGACAGTCCAATGAATGATTCCATGGTGGCTGCTTCAAATGTGAAAAAACTGATCACATGATCAATGATTGTCCTCTATGGAAAATTGAATGGAGAAGGAACAAAAGGCTAAAGAAAAGGGAGATACTAAAAAATCACATGCTATGGTAGCTGCTTAGGGTTCTGATTAATCTGATAGTGAAGTTGATAAAACAGCCTTTATGGCAATAGGTGATTCTGATTAAGAAGAAGAAGAAAAGGACGAGGATAGTAAATTTGAGGTAAGTCTACTTGAATTTAAAGATAAACTTAATCTTTTCTTTATGAAAAAATTAATCACCTTAATGATTCATCTAGTTGATGAACCTCATGACTTAAAGACTAAAAGAGATCAGTTACTTAAAGCCCTTGCCAGTCTTAAGTATAAACTCAAAGATATCAAAAAGGGCAAGAGCACTGTTGAAAAAGAAAATTGCTCTCTAAAAGAATAGCTGAACCAATATAGTACAACCATCCTAGCCCTTAAGTATGAAGTTCTTAATCTCTCCATTACTAACAAAGGAAAAATACTGTATGTGATGATTTTTTAAGGATTGTGTCTGCTATTAAACAAAGGACTGAAGACTTATTCAAAGTGAGACAAAAAAATAGAAAGCTTAATTAAGAAAACTCTAGGTTAAAGCTAGATCTAGAAAGAGCTAACAGGTGGACTCAATCCTCAAGAATTGTTAATAAACTAAGCAGCAGAACCCATAGTGATAGAGCTGGACTAGGATTTCACAAAGATACTACTCCTACTAAGGACCTTTGCTATATTTGTGGAAATTTAGGACAACCTACCACTGATTGAGCTAAAAGCAATGAAGTAATAAAGAAAAATAGAGAGTTTGTGAAAAGAAGAGATGGCATTCCAGTCAAGAGAAATAAATACTCTTCTTCTGAAAAGAACAAGTTAACACTGGAAAAAGAAATTGGTTCATATATGTTGAAAACAGTAAGGTTGTTCCTGTCAAAAGAAACAGGTATACCAACTTATTGCCAGCATGGGCTAGAAGAAACCAGATTCATCCCCTTGATTAAAAGAAAGGACCCAAGCTCATCTAGGTGCCTAAATCTAACCTCTAAACTATTTAGCATGTAAGAGTGAAAGGTGGAAAAATATATTGGTATCTGGATAGTTCTTACTCAAGACACATAACCAGAGACAAACAAAAATTCCATTCACTTACCTCACTAAAAAGAGGAGATGTATTCTTTGGATAAGGAAAAAATGGGACCATTACTAGAGAAGGAAAGATTAGAAGAACTGAAAATAAACCCTTGGAGGAAGTTTATTAGGTGGAAGGATTAAAACACAATCTTTTGAGCATCTCCCAACTGTGTGGCAAAGGCAACAAGGTGACTTTTACCTCAACAGGGTGCAAAGTTAAGTAGTTGCATACAAAAGAAGTTGTTCTCACTGCAAAAAGGCATAAAAATATGTATAAGGTTGATATATTGGGAGCACCAATATCTGATCTTACCTGTCTAAGTGTAATGGATCATAATTCTAGAAGTCTTTTTTTACTTTTGTTTGGGCCATGAAAGCCAGTGCTCATAAGATCATAGAAGCAATGCTGCAGAAAAAGAAGACTAAGTGTAATGGACCATAATTCTCTACCATGGTACAAAAGACTAGGACATGCAAGTCTGCAACAGTTAAACAGACTTGCTTCTAAGGACATAATCATAGGGCTTCCTAAAACTAAGTTCAATAATGACAAGACATGTAGTGCATGTATAAGGGGGGAAGCAGGTAAGAACCTCATTCAAGACAAAGAATCTAGTCAGTACAATCAAATGCTTTGACCTGGTCCATATGGATCTTTGTGGACCAATGAAAGTAAGAAGTAGGGAAGGAAAGGGGTATGTCTATGTGCTTGTAGATGACTATTCAAGGTTCACCAGGTCTCTTTTCTTAGCTTCTAAAGAAGATTCCTTTGAAGTCTTTTATATATTTATCAAGAAAATAGAAAAGAAACTTGGGACTTCCTTAGCTTCTATCAGATCTGACCATGGAACTGAATTTAAAAATGCAAAATTCCTGGAGTACTGTGTAATAAATAGGGTAAACCATAAATTCTCTGCTCCTAGGACACCTCAACAAAATGGAGTGGTAGAAAGGAAAAAAATACTTTAGAAGACATGTCAAGAATTAAGATGATTACTAGAAATCTTGCTCAAAACCTTTGGGTTGAGGCCTTGAGTACTGCTTGCTACATCATCAATAGATACATGACTAGGCCTATCTTGGAGAAGACTCCATATGAACTTCTGAAGGAAAAAAAGCCCAACATCTCTCATCTCATGGCTTTTCGGTATAAGTGTTTCAATCACAATAATAGAAAGGACAACTTGGGAAAATTTAATTCTAGAAGTGATTAATTAATTTTTCTAGGGTACTCTCTATAGAGTAAATCCTACAGGGTGTTGAATAAATGAACAAACCAGATTGAAGAGAGTGTTTATTTAGTATTTGATGAATTAATCTTCATGTCTGAGCCTGCCCCTCAGGATGATGATGAAACAGGAGATCATGGACAGGAACAAGTTACTGTACCTGGTCGATTAGATGAACAAATCAAGGGCACAATGACAAGGGGAACAACTGAAAAAAAATGGTTCAACTGAGGTCCCAGATACACCAAATGAAGAGAATACTTAAAGCTCACAAGGACTAGCGTTGAAAAACTTTAAGTATAAAGGATCTCATTTCATTGACAATGTGCTCACTAAACTCACTTTAGGAATCACTACAAGATCAAGACTCAAAAATCTATGTGCATTTAGTGCCTTTCTATCAGTTATTGAACCCAAAAAGATGAAAGATGCTATTGTTGATGAATATTGGATACTAGCTATGCAAGAAGAGCTTCATCAATTTTAAAAATACAAGGTGTGGCACCTGGTCCCTCCTCCTAAAGATAGAACTATCATTGGAACTAAGTTGGTGTACAGGAGCAAGTATGATGAGGATGGAACATATACAAGGAATAAGGTAAGGTTGGTGGTCCGAGGGCATAATAAAGGAGCAGTAATTAACTATGATGAGACATTTGCTCCTGTGGAAAGACTTGAAGCTATCAGACTACTCATTTCATTTGATTAATTTATGGAATTCACCTTCTATCAAATAGATGTAAAGATTGCATTCTTAAAATAGAAATATCAAAGAATAAGTCTATGTGAAACAGCCTCCTGGTTGTGAGAGCACTGAATTTAAACAGCCTCCTGGTTGTGAGAGCACTGACTTTCCTGATCATGTCTACAATCTAGAAAAAGCTCTATATGGTTTGAAACAAGCTCCAAGAGTTTGGTATGAAAGGCTCTTAAAGTTCCTACTAGAACTTGGGCACAAGAGACAATACCTTATTCCTAAAGACTAATGGAAAGGATCTTTTGATTGTTCAGGTCTATGTTGAGGATATCATTTTTGGATCCACCAATCACAAGATGACTCGAGAATTTGCCCAACTCATGAATGGAGAATTTGAGATGAGTAAAATGAGAGAGCTCAATTTCTTTCTAGGACTTCAAATCAAACAAACTCTAACTGGTATTTTGATTCACCAACAAAAGTATATGAAAAAATTTCTCAAGAAGTTCAAGATGAAGGAAGCCAAAGCTATCAATATCTATATTGTCATTGCCATAAAACTAGCCCTTGATGAACCTGGTCCATCTATGGAGGAGAAGTTGTATAGAGGCATGATTAGGTCTTACCAGTATCTTATTGTAAGTAGACCTGACATAGTTTTTAGTGTTGGACTTTGTGAGAGATGTTGCGACCCAGCTATACACGCAAGTTTACGTGATCGTTCAAGTAATAAAGTGGCTCCTTTGAAAGAGCCGGATATCGAACCCAAGGGACTTTCGTCAACAGAAATCAATTTTAGACGTCAAACGATAATTAAAACTAGTGTTGTGAAAAAGGAAAGGGATTTGGTACTAAAAATTAACTACTTGTGGATTATGAACTCCTATCTTCGCTACTGTAACTTTAGTTTTCGCAAATATGCTTGAAAAATCAATAAAAAGTGAATTCCCAGGGCTAAGGCACTCCGAACGTCGTCTCTTGAGCACAATTGTTATTGGTTTAAGCAATTTGAGTTGTTTATCTTGGTTATTGATCCCGAGGTTAATTTTACAATTATATTCGTCTCCAACATAGAATCTTCTACTAGAAATTGGTACATCAGTGAGCGGTGATAAGCTTAACCAATTCTAGTGCATTTGAGCTTTCTTCTCGTAATTGACCGAGTGTGGTGGATTAGGTACCTCTCGGTCCTAACCACATGTCAATACCTTTAGAATTCCTTCCTCAAGAAAGACTACACCTCTTATATTCCACGTTCTATCTCTTAGTTTCTCTCTCGAGCTTTCTTCAAGACAAGGAATGTATTTCAATGGTGATCAAGCATCAAAATAGTGAAATTTAGAATATATGAATAACCAATTTATAATAAACTTCAGCAAAAACCACTAACAATAACCCAAGAGATTCATGTTCTTGGCCTTAACCCCAACAAAGAGGGATTTTAGCCACTCATAATGTTAATTAACATCCAAAAATAATAAAATATCTTAAAAATAAATAAAAACTGAAAAGATGAGGAATGAAACCTAATTTTAATGCCCAAAAACGCCCAAAGTAGCCTAGTCAATATGGAATGTGACACAATAACTCAAAATCCCTATTTATAGAGTGAATTTCGACGCAAAAATTAGCCAAAAAATGGCCCGGCACGCCCTTAGGCGCGCCTGGCACTTAAGCGAATTTTGCCTCTGCAAAGGTGTGCTCCAGGCAGCCTGGCACGCCTTGAATCGCGCCCCACTGCTGCCTCCCAAAACAAAATTTTGCACAAACGCGGCCTGGCGCGCCAGGCCCTTAATTTTTGATCTTCTTCTTTCGTCGACTTTTTTTGCGGATTTGGCATGATTCTCCAAATTCAACTCTTTTGCTTGCCTCTTATCATCATTATCCTTTGCTTGCAGCTTGTCCAAGCCTTGCTTTCCGCACCAAAAATGCTCCAAATAGTCGCAAATTCCACCTACAAGGGTCTAATCACATTGGTTAGCACAATATCCCATAATCCATCAAAACCATACAAAATACACAAGTATTGTTCTCAAAACTAAGGTAAACATGGGTTAAAGTCGGTCATGAGGCATATAAATACGCCTTAGATCAAGAGACTTCAACCAAGGGGAAAGAGTCTCATCTACAGGTTGTTAAGAGGATTTTGAGATATCTTAAAGGAACAATTGACATAGGGCTATGGTATCCTTAGGGAAGTAACTTTGATCTTATGGGATACTCAGATGCTAATTATACAGGTTATCTAGTGGATAGAAAAAGCATCTCAAGAATGGCACACTTTCTTGGATCATGTCTAATATCCTGGTCCACTAAGAAGCAAAACTATATGCCTTGTTAACTGTTGAAGCTGAGTATGTTATTGTTAGATCTTGTTATGCTCAATTGTTGTGGATCAAACAATAATTGCTCGATTTTGGTATGGATGTCGGGTGTGTTCCTATCTTTTGTAACAATACAAGTTCCATTAATGTTGCCAAAAATCTAGTTCAGCACAAACGTACTAAACATATTGATATAAGACACCATTTTCTTAGAGACAATATTGAAAAGGGTCTTGTATCTATCATGTTTTGCTCTACTGAAGAACAAATGGCTGACATATTCACTAAGGCAATGAGTAGGGAATAATTTGAAAGGAATAGGTTTGACTTAGGGATGATTAAGATTGCATAAAGCCTCCCTCTATGATTGGCTAGACCTAACTATGTATTAGTTTGATATGAATAAAAGCAAAGTGGTTCGCTTGTTCAGTCTTGCACGTTAGTTATGTGTCCCAAGTCAAGTTATTTGGTATGGTTAACCTATTTTTGTATTAGTTTGAGAAGACCAAACAAGGGTAGTTAGCATTGGAAACTTCAAATCGTAGTGCTTCAGGTATGTATTTACTCTATACTGCTCTTACTGTCTAAGGTGAAATACTTGAGCATAGTTGTTCCATATCACCATTCACAAAAAAAAAAACCTTAACTCCTCCTTTTTAAAGTGTTACAATAACTATTACATCACCTCATCTTAAAAAGTCCACTTGTCTAAACTCTTATCCTATTTCTTCCAACCCACAGTACCTCTCATCTCTATGTAAACAAAATTGAAAAAACTTTTTACCCAGGCTATTGAAATTTTTTTAAAAAAAAAGGATGGGGAAAAATTGACTCACTTGGAAAAAGAATTAGAGAAGGCAATAATTGAAATTTTTCAAGACGGTACACAATTCCTCCCACCTGTTCCACCCTCCTCTTAAGTCTATATTTCTAGCTTTCCTAGCTTTATCTGACCTTCCCTTTGTCTGGATCAAGAATGTTTTGCCTTTCTACATTAGCTAGTTGTATTTTGTGGTGTATATCTAGTTCGTCTATGAAATGTCTATGCGTGCTTTACTATTGTTCTTGTTGTTTTTAATGCTTTAACATGGTTGTTTATCATATAATTGATTGTCTTGGTGATAGCCCCAACGGTCATCAATAATTTAACTTTGGCTTTTATATTATCCATGCTTATCTTTTTGATGAAGCCAAAAGGGGTAAGATAGGTTTGTATAGTATTTATAACCCATAACTAACCTGGTTCATCAAAGTGTTTCTAGCTATCTTGGTAAGTGATTTTGTTTCAGGCTAACTAAATTGAATTCACAAAAACAAATGTTTTTCATTATCAAAAAGGGGAAATTTTTTAGAGTATGATGGTTTTAAAGTTGACAAAGCAGTGGAACAAAGTATGATCTTAAAGATTGACAATGAAGTGGAACAGATACAAGAAATAAGTTGAAAGACGTGGTCCATCAATACTAGATAAATCTGCAGTTGAGATGCTGATGTTCATTGACTTTGATGACACAATAAACACAAGCTAAGTAAATGATGATGTCGAATCAACACATGAATTCCTTCTTACAAAGGTATACCAAAAATAGATGAATTCTTAGAAGGAAAGGAATTAAAAGGAAGGCGGCAAAGGTGACCAAAAGGGAATGGGATTCCTTAAAGAAGTTACCATAAAGGAATACAATTCCTTTGAATGAAAAGCAAGCCAAATTAAAGAAAGCCAGGATCTACATCTATAAATATCCAAGAGCTTCCACAAAGTCATTTTGCTCACTTATACAATGCAAAGGCAAAATCAGAGATTGAATCTTGAATGTAGCATGAAGAAGTAATTGAAGGTGGTCCACTAGTGCAGCGTGTAGCTACAGGTTTAGGTTAATTGTGTTAGGATTTTTCTTTGAGGTGTAATCATTTTGATTTCAAATTTCCAGTGTGTTATAAACTAGAATAGGAGTTAGTCATCAAGTTGGGATAGCTTGAAGACTTAGGAACACAAGACAAGGATGGTTTGTGTGTTGTTAGGAATTAGATTTTATAATTACTTTAGGTTACAGAGTTTGTAATTGTTGGTTGTGTGGCTCATTATTTTAGTGAAATTGGGTTAAATCCTATAGAGGTGTTGTTCATGATTTTTTACACCTATTATGAGCTGGGTGTTTTTCATGTAAAATTTTATGTTCTTACGTTCACTGCTTCTAATACGTTGGTGGAACAGGTTGGGCAACCTGGTTCTTTTGTAGAAAATAATTATCGATAATTCACTAAAACCATAGGGCGTGTAGAATAATAGTATCGATGAGTCTGATATATATTGAAATTAGTGTAATATCATAGTTGGTTTATTTATATGGGGTCCCAAATGAACCTCGATGGTCCATTTGGGTAATTTTTCTACTTGTTTTGCAGCTGGTGCATAACTATTAGTGCAACTATCTCACCTTCTTCTCTTTCACGGGCCTCTCATCGCATTTCTAGAGAAGGATTTCCACTGATCTTCACAATCTTGATGGATGGCCCGTGTTTTCTAAGGGTGAAGATTAGGTCGGGAGACCAGGTCATTTTTACTCCGCGCGAATGCGATTAGGCCTTTACGAATGTGATGGGTATAAGTTAGGGATATTCAAAAACGCTACGGGAGTCCCACGATTATGAAGCATAAATGTCTAGGCTTTGTATAAAAGTCCATTATCCAACATAAACCCCATATTTCTATTTTTGAAGCTTTAAAGTTCATTTTGGGGAGAAACTAAAGGGGGATTTAGAGATTTCTTCATTGGATAAGTTTCCTATATCATTTTTACATATTTTACAATGATTAATTCATGATATCATCCTCAAATATTATTTTTTCAACTTGAAATTTTGGATATTTCTAGTAAAGTTATGAAATGGTATTTTGATGATTTCAAGCTCGATTTTAACTCCGTTTGTGATGAAATTTCAGATTTGAACTCCTTAAGTTATGGATAAATTGATTTTTTAATAAAATTCTTGTTATGTCCTTGGGTTCTTGAGGTTGACATTTTAGTCCTAGATTAGAACCTTAGCATTATGAGCATCATTGGATTCCTATTTACATGTAGAACCTATTTTTGATAGATTAGGAGCATTCTGAGGTTGTTTTAAAAGAAAAGGTTAGTTTGTGATACTTAGAGACTTGTGGTTCAACTTTGAGGTAGGTTATGACGTAACTTTCTTTAGACTTTGCTTGGGGGGGGGAGGCTTACCGTGTAAAACATGTTATAGGTTGGGTGAATTCATTGATTTGAGTTCTAAATGGGATGGATTATCATTGTGATTCCTTATTAGAGGATTATATTATTTTGGGGATATAGGACTTGGATCCCTAATTTGATATTGAGGCTCATAGTCGGTGTTCGTGGAATGATTATAATTATGAGATTTTGGATGTATCTGTTATATCTGGTTTCACTTATTTTCATGTTCATGAATATTCATGCATAGCTTTGATCATGGAATTAGTGAATGTTTTGATTTCTAAAAGAAATGATATAAAATAATTGATTCAAAAGAAATAAATTATTTTAGTCTCAGTTCGAGTCTGGGTCACTGATATTGGTTTTAGCTCCAATTCATGTCTGGATCATTTATATATTGATAAGGGTTAATTTGTATATGTACCTAGTGAGTCCCCCATGGGTCCCATCCTGGAAGTAATAAATACTTGGAGGGTGTATATAATAGGCACTGGCCATTGGATAACATTTTGTATCATCACATTGTATTGCATTGTATTCCTATGGATTGAGGTTGTGATTGAGATATTTGTGATATTTTTTGATATGGAACTATGGGAATTTTTTGCTTGCTGAGTTGATTTAGTACTCTTTACTCGATATAGTTTTCTGCTTGAGTTTATTCGATCGATGATGCCTACTGATTATAAGTAGATCTTACTCACTAGTACTTTTTTTACTTTCTTTTAATACAGACCCTGATTTGAGTGGACCCCATATATATCGTGTGAGGATGGATTATCAAAGTTGTGGCGAGCTTCTACTTATAGAGACCGCCCTAAATTTGTATATCCCTTTACTTTCTATCTATTTTATCTTTCACTGACAGTGTTGTTTTTATGTATTAATGTCAGTCAAACTTAGAGTTGCTCTGGTATACTCAGGACAGCTGAGTCTTAGGATATTTTTGGGATTTGTTCTATTCACCTACTATCTATTTGGTTTATGTTAGACTATTACTATTGATATTTCTTTATGTATGGAATCTTTCGTTTGATCTTATTTGATTTATCTGAGTTTTGAGTTACGATTACCTATCATGGTTGGGTGGGGTAGGTGTCATCACAATCCCTGTGATTTTGGATCATGACAAATTGGTATCAGGTCATTAGGTTTACTAGTCTCATGGATTGGTACGTTAACATTTATAGCTATATTTGGGAGGCTATGGGATGTTCTTAGGAATAACCTGATTCTTTTATTCCTTATTATACGAATTGGTTCACTACCTAAATTCTAAACTTTGTATTTCACTTATTCAACAAATGGTAAGGATGCAATCAGGTACTATTGAGGGTGATGAGCTAGCTCTCACTATTGGGAACCCATCTAGGGTCTAGGCAGGGGTTGCTACCATGGTAGAGGTAGAGGTAGAGCTCATGGAGAAACTCCAGCTAAACGAAGTTTCAAGGTAGTATCATACACAAAGATTGAGTTTGATGATGTAATATATCAGCCTGAACGAATAGGTCTAGCCCAGGTTCCTCGTTTCATAGCCACTCCAATGTTACGAGATACAAAGGTTTGTATTTTGAGAATTTTGGAGAGTACAATTCAGATAGGAGCTTTATCGGCCACTCCTAATGAATCTTAGACTAGATTGATGTTCATCCTCCAAAGCAGGCATCAATTTAGGGTTTCCATATTTTTAAGACATAGCCAGTTGTTGTTATGTCTCTACACATTGATGCTTTAACAATTAGAGTTATTGCACCATCGGTTGTACCTAGACCATTGATGACAGTTGGTGAATGAAAGATATTTGATTGGTTTGTGAGATTGGGTCCTCCCAAGGATAATGGTGCACCTGAGGAGGATACATATAATTTCTTTGTCAGTTGTCAGGAAAGGTTGCATAACCTTGGTTTGGTTGAGTCGTATGGCATAAATTATACTACATTTCAGATGGTTGGGGTGGCAAAGTAGTGGGGGAGGTATTATCTTGATTGTAGGCCAGTAGGTTCATCTCTTATGTCATGGACACTATTTTCTTAGGCTTTTTTTGAGAAGTATGTACCTCAAAGTTTGAAGGACAGGTTGAGAGACAAGTTTGATGCTTTGGACTAGGGTTTTATAACTGTTACCAGGTATGAGGCTCGATTCCATTCCGTATCTCAGAATATCTTGATGAGTATTTTGACAAAGGGGGAATAGGCCAGGAAGTTTGTGAAAGGGTTCACTACTTCTCTTCAGTTGGCTACAACATAGTTGGTGACTACTTGAGGAACTTTTCAGCCGATAGTATACCATGGTCAGAGGATTGAGGGTATACAATGTGAGGCCCAGGGAGGTAGTAATAAAAGGTTTTGTAGATAGGGTTATTTTAGCAGATAATCATCTCAAGGAAGGGATTTCTCAGGTAGAGTTTCTTACATCAACATAATAGGCCTTTTTAGGCAACATTACAGGGTTCTAATAGTGGTTATTTAGGTTCTAGTACTTGGGTGGACATATTTTAAAGAAGATGATCAGAGGGTGCCATTCCAATTTTTCAGGTCATGGTGGTCATTCTAGTTCATCTAAGACATCCCATCAGTATGAAGCAATGAGTGTTTTTACTTTGGAGATTTTTGTCATTATGCTCGAGATTTCCTTAGGTATAGGCAGGGTCAACCAAAATAGGGTTCTCATGTCTAGAGTTATCGAGCATAGGCACCACTGCCTAGAGAAGGTGTACAGAGTGGTAGAAGTGGCTTGCAGGGTGCTAGGGATAGAGGCAAGGTGGCTCGTGGTGGTAGTCGTAGAGTTTCTTAGTCTAAGGGTGGAAGTGGACAGTATTATGCATTCCTGAGTAGACCTGAGATAGAGTCCTCTGTTGGAGTACCACAGGTATTGTCTAGTTTGCCATCAACTTGCTTCAGTATTATTTAATCCTGGATCTACTTTCTCCTATGTGTCTGTATATTTTGGTTTACGTATTTATATGATGTGTGAGTCCCTTGCCATGCCTATTCGCATTAATACCCTAATTGCTAATTCTTTAGTGTTGGATCAAGTGTACATACAATGTATTATGACTCTATTAGGATATAATACTTAGGTGGACTTCATTATTCTTAATATGGTAGATTTTGATGTGATTTTGTGTATGCATTAGCTTTCTTTGTATCATGTTTTCTTGGATTGTCATGCCAAGACAATTACTCCAGTTATGTCGAGTGTGTCCAGGATAGAGTGGTAGGGTACTTTGGGTCCTAAGGGGATTATATTATTTCTTTGGGCTCAGTGGATGGTGGAGAAGGGGTGTCTCTCCTACTTGGATTACGTTTGTGATACTAGTGTTTATACACCCCCTTTAGAATCAGTATGAGTGATCAGGGAGGTTATGGATTTGTTTCCTTCTAATTTACATGTGTCAAAGATGCGAGTCTTAGTTCAGCTTCCTTCCTTATGCTCTGGCCTGACCTTCTCAAAGATTTGATGGAATGGCCCACCCCACCCAAGAGCGCTTATGTCATAGGGGAACTCATGGTTGGAAACAATCCTTATGGTTTGTTTTGATCTCCGAACTTCTAACACCTGTTCTACTTTTGGAAGACCGAGTGTTCCTCCTAATAAAGACATCGATTTTACTATTGATTTGAAGTCGCGCACCAAGCCCATATTTATTCCTCTTTATAAGATAGCTCCGGCAGAGTTAAAGGAATTGAAAGACCAGCTTTAGGATTTGTTGAGTAAGAGGTTCATTTGGCTTGGTATTTCACTTTAGAGTGCTCTAATGTTGTTCATAAAGAAGAAAAATGGATCTATGCACATGTGTATCAACTGCCAGCAGTTGCATAAGGTAACTATCAAGAATAAGTACCCTCTACTGCACATTGATGACATGTCTAATCAACTTTAGGGGGATTTAGTGTTTTTGAAGTTTGATTTGAGATTGAGGTTATTATCAGCTGAATATTAGGGCCTAAGATGTCCCTAAGACTGCTTTTTGGACACGATATGGACATTATGAGTTTTTGGTCGGGTTGACTAATGCCCCGACGGAGTTTATGGAGTTGATGAATGGAGCATTTCATCCTTATTTGGATTCCTTTGTGATTGTTTTCATTGATGATATCTTGGTGTATTCCCAGAGGTGGATCATGTAAAGCATTTGAGGATTGTGCTTCAGAGGTTGAGGGATAAAAGGTTGTATGCCAAATTCTCAAAGTGTGAGTTTTGGTTAAGTTTGGTGTCTTTCATGGGTCATGTGGTGACCAAGGATGGTATCATGGTCGATCTGGCCAAGGTGGAGGCGTTTCGTGATTGTTCATGGCCTATTTCTCCTATCGAGATTCAGAGTTTTGTTGGGTTGGCTAGCTACTACAAGCAGGTTGTAGAGGGCTTCTCTAATATCGTAGCTCTATTGACCATATTGACTCAAAAAAATATTTCTTTTTAGTAGTCTGACGAGTGTGAGGGGACCTTTCAAAAGTGTAAGACCAAGTTGACTTTGTCTTCTATTTTGACCTTACCTGTAGTGAGTGAGGGTTTTTCAGTTTATTGTGACACTTTAGAAGTTGGCCTAGGTGGTGTGTTAATACAGAAAGGAAAAGTTATAGCTTATGCCTCTAGATGATTGAATACCCATTAAAAGAACTATTCCACTCATGACTAGGGGTCGGTGGCTGTAGTGTTCATTTTAAAGCTATGGCCTTATTATATGTATAGGGTCTATTTTGAGATTTGTATCAATCATCAAAGCCTACAGTATATCTTCAGCCAAAAGGATCACAATTTGAGACAGTGCAGGTGGATGGAGTTGCTTAAGGATTATGACATTTCAATTCTCGATCATCCGAGTAAGGCAAATATAGTAGCAATGCCTTGAGCCGGAAGGCTTTAGTATGGCAAGTTTGGATTTTCTTGCAGCTGAGAAGTGGCCTATGGCTTTGGACATCCAGTCTTTATCCAATCAATTTGTACGACTTGATATTTTGGCGCTCGGGTGGGGTACTTGCATATGTTGAGGTTAGCTTCACGTTATTAGAGTTGATTTGGACAAAACAGTTTGACGATAAGAAGTTGAGGAAGATTCAAGATAAGGTGTTGAGTCGTGAAGCTAAGAAAGCATGCTTTGATCTAGATGGTATTTTGAGGATCAAAGCTCGAGTTTGTGTTCCTAGGGTTGGTGAGTTGACCAAGTTAATCATAAAGGAGGCCCATAGTTCAACTATTCTATTCATCTAAGGGCAGCTAAGATGTACCAAAACGTGTAGCAGCATTATTGGCAGTACAGAATGAAGAAGGATATTTTTGAGTTCATGTCTAAGTGCTTCAATTATCAGCCGGTGAAGTATGAACACCAAACACCAGGTTGTGTGATTCAGTGTATGTCCATACCTGAGTGAAAGTGGAAGTGTATCACTATGGACATCATAGTTGGTTTGCCTCAGACATTTGGGATATTTTATTCCATTTGGGTGATCGTGGAAAGGTTGACCGGATCAGAACACTTTCTACTTGTAAAGATGAACTACAATGCAGAGAAGTTAGCCAAGATCTATATTCGAGAGATTTTAGTTACATTATATACCTATTTCATCATCCCAAATCGAGGTACTCAGTTCACTTCCCATTCAGGGAGTTTGATGCAATGTAAGTTAGGTACGCTATTAGAGATTGCTACAAAATTTCACCCTCATACTTACGGACGATCAAAGCACACTATTCATGTGTTAGAGGATATGCTAATAGCCTGTGTTTTGGATTTTAGAGGTCATTGGGACAAGTTCTTTCCCTTAGAGGAGTTTGCCTACAACAATAGATATTACTCCAATATTTAGATATATTTTTTAAGGTGTTGTATGTTAGGAGGTGTAGATCACCAGTCGATTGGTTTGATTTATTTGAGGTTAGGCCTTAGGGTTCTAATTTGTTTAGGAATTCAATGGATAGTATGAGATTTATATAGGATTGACTATTGGCAGCCCAAAGTAGGCAAAAGAGCTATGCAGACTGAAGGGTTCGTGACTTGGAGTTCATGGAGGGTGAGAAAGCTTTGTTGAAGGTATCACCAATGAAGCGTGTGATGAGGTTTGGAAAGAAAGACAAGCTTAGCCCGAGATTTATCGGTCCTTTTAAGATTCTTTGATGAGGTAGAGAGGTGGCCTATGATCTATCTTTACCTCCCAGCCTTTAGGCTGTACATCCTATTTTTCTTGTCTTGATGTTTTTAGCAATAACTGTGAATTATTACTATAACAAATACCAAATTTGTACAAACTGAAGAGCATCAAGAGCACTAAGTCATTTAGTGCACCTTGACCTCAAGATCCCGATACTAAACTGTTAACTAGTTATATTTATCCTATGTATCAAACCTTGACAATGCCTAGCCTTCCTGGACCCTTGAAGTAGTGCTACTCTCTCCTTTATTTCCTGCTTGATTCGTGTGAAAGTGAACTCAGTATTTACATTTAATTGCCTAAACTGTTTCCAGTTCCTTGCTTGCCAGGTATAATAGATCATAGCTCCATACATTGTTGCCACTGTCTCTTTCTTCAATTGCCTCCAATGCCTTCTTTTAATCCAGGCCAGTGTTTGAGTTACTGTACCTCTAGGAATTGTTACTCCAAACCAGGTTGACAACTTAGTTTTCACTTCATTTATCCATTTACAATTCATAAACAAGTGTTGATAAGTCTCATTGTCCGCCTCACATAAACAACATACCTCATTTTCCACTTTTAAATGTAGTCTCTGCATTCTTTCCATAGTGAGCAGCCTTTCCTGATAGGCTAGCCACAGGATCACCCTCTGTCTTGGAAGCATGATAGAACTCCATATTAAGTCATGTTCATGCCACTTACTTTGTGTCCCCAACATAGCCATATAACTGTTTGACATGGAGTACTTCCCATTTGATGTTAACATATAAGTTCCCCTTTGGTACCACTGTTGCATCATCTCTTTTATTTCATTTAATTTCCTCCAATACCAACTACTATCATGGAGGGGTTTATGTTGCCATATATCATCATCTCCTTTCATATACACTTCATGCACCCACTTTACCCATAACACATCTTGCTTACTAGCCAGTTGCCAGATTAGTTTTCCCACTGCAGCAATATTCCACTTTTGACAATATTTGATATTTAAACCACCATATTTCTTAGGTACACACACCCTATCCCAGGCTACTAGTGCCACTTTCCTGTGCCCCTCAGTAGTACCCCACAAGAACTCTCTACATTTCCTATCAACTTCCTTTAGCACACTCGGAGGAAGTATGAACACAGTGCCCCAAAAATTATAGATAGAGAACAAAACTGCATTGATAATCTGCAGCCTCCCTACATAAGATAATTGCCTTGTGTACCCCACTGCGATCCTTTTAGTGATCTTCTCCACTAGTTGAGAGCAGTCAACCTTGTTCCATCTTTTTGATGATAGTGGGAGGACTAAATATCGGATAGGCAGGCTCCCTAAAGAAAACCCTTTACTACTTACGATACTCATTTTTTCAGGTTCAGCCATACCAGCCAAAAATATACTCGACTTCTGTAGATTTGCCTCCAAACCAGTTACATGGCTGAAATGTCTAAGAGCCTCCATTACCCTATTAATAGACCCTGTATCCCCTTTACAAAACACCATGAGATCATCCGCAAAGATTAAGTGCGTGAGTTTCATGGACTGGCACATAGGATGGAACTGGAAATCCTCCACTTCACTCATCTTCCTCAAAGTTCTAGAGAGGTACTCCATGACAAGTACAAATAACAGGGGAGACATAGGATCTCCTTGTCTGAGCCCCTTCTTGCCTTTAAAATAGACATACCCAACTCCATTAAGTTTGACAGTAAATATGGTAGTAGTAACACAAGTCATTACCAACTGAACAAAAGCAGGTGGAAAACCATATCCCTTTAATGCTTCCTTCAGAAAGTCCCAGCTAACCATATCATATTCCTTCTTTAAGTCGATCTTCATTAAACACCTTGGTGTAGTCTTCCTCTTATAGTGCCTTAAGAGTTCATGACATATAAGAACATTGTGAATCAAGGATCTACCCTCCACAAAGGCTACTTGATTGTTATCCACTACCACCGCAATAGATCTTCTCAATCGTGCACATATCATTTTGGAAATGCACTTGTAGATAACATTGCAACATACAATTGGCCTGAATTGGCTTGCTAGCATTGGAGCTTCAACTTTAGGTATCAAGGAGATTACTGTGGAATTTAGTTGATTTAGTAACTGACCATTGCCCATATACTCCAATATAGCTTGTGTCACATCTAACCCCACTATGCTCCAAAATGCTCTGAAGAACCTACTACCATACCCATTTGGTCCTGGAGATTTATTTATATCAATGCTGATCATAGCATCCTTGACCTCCTTGTATGTATAAGGTTGTAACAGTTTCAGCTGCTCCTCTGTGTTTAGTATAGTACCATACCTCATAAGTACAACACTTGCTACCTCTCTACCTTGTTCCTTTTCTCCAAGAAGTTGTTGATAATAATCTACAAAGACATCTGCTATGGCCTATTGCTCGTTTTGTATCACTCCACTCATATCCTGCACCTGGATAATGGCCTGTTCTAATCTCTTATGTTTAATCACAGCATGAAAATATTTTGTGTTGTCATCTCCAAGTTGCAACCATTTTACTTTACTTCTTTGTTTCAGAAAGCACTCAGCCAAATAAGAAGATCTTCTAAATTTTTGATGCATCCTCCTTTCTAGATCCTGCAGCACACTATCAAGAGGATTCATATGTAGCTCAGTCTGGGCTCGTACAAGAGCATTCCTATCTTCATCTGCCTCGTTGATAATATTCCTGAAATGTTGACCATTCAGCACTCTTAGTTGTTTTTTCACTAACTTCAGCCTCTTCACCACCCTAAACATTTGACATCCTTCTACATTATAACTCCAGCTATCAGTAACTATGTTTAGGAATTGTGGGTGATTAGTCCACACATTATAAAATTTAAAATCAGGTCTTGTTCTTATTGGCTCATGGAGTAAGGAAATCCTTACTGGGCAATGGTCACTCAGCCCCTCAGGCAAGAAATTAGCACTACATGTAGGCATGGATACTATCCATTCATTATTAACAAAGACCCAGTCTATCTTGGAGAATACTCTCACATCTCCTTTGTCATTCCATGTGTAGTTATTACCTTGCCTAGGTAATTCCAATAGTTCACACTCCTCCACACAATTTTTGAAGTCAACAATTTCAGCCATACTCACAGGATTCCCACCAATCCTATCATCAAAGTGTAGGACTGAATTAAAGTCACCCATGACTATCCAAGCAAGATTGTTCCCTATCATTACAGTTTCAAGATAGCTCCATAGCCCTCTTCTTTCCTCTCTAGCGTTGAAAGCATAAACCACAGTCAGTAAGTATTCTAGTTGTTGTTTATGATTCTTAACTTTACAAGTGATTGCTTGGGCACAACTGGTCACCATTTGCACCTGAAAGTAGTCGGTCCTCCACAAGATCCACACTCTTCCATTGTAGTGATCTATATGATGGGTACAATACTCCCAACCTCCAAACATACTACCTGCTACTTTTACTACATTATTAGCCTTGATTTTGGTCTCCACAAGACCCAATAAACCAACATTCTCTTTATTACAAAGGAGTTTTATCTCCTTTTGTTTGTTTGGGGCATTCAAGCCCCTAACATTCCAGCACCAAATATTATCCAACCACCTTGGGGGTTTGCACCCCACCCCCATTCTGTTTTTCTTTATTCACCATGTGATCACCAGGCTCTGCTAGTACTTCAAACGAATCTTGTGGCCTTTGTCTACTTGGACTCCCAGATTTGTACCATTTTGCAATCGGCTCATTTGCCTCGGATACATTTGTTGTACCATGTGTTCCTTCCCCTGCAATTGTGCTACTATTAGGAGTATTCTTCTCCACCTGTCTCACACTGTTTCTCGGATTGCCCTCTGCTTCCATCTGTCTTCCTGTATCTTTAGGTCTATTTTGTTGTAGTGCCTCCCTTCTCCTCTGATTCTCAAGATTATTAGGAGGGTTTTTCTTCCTGCACACACCTTCGTCATGCCCATATTGCTTACCAAAGCTACACAGTGTGGCTTCCAGTCATACTGGACCTTTTGCTCCACCAATTCACCTCTTTTGTTTTTTAAAAAACACTTTCTATGTGTTCCGATGGGATTCAGTTGATATGGATCAAAATCTGACTTTTGAAGAGGAGCGTATAACTATTTTGGATAGATAGACTAGGAAGTTGAGATTGGAGAAATCAGCGAAAGTTCAGTAGAAGCATCATTTGATAGAGGAGGCCACATGAGAGAGATTTTGACATGCAGAGTAGATATCCCTGGCTTTTTGACAGTTTATGTACCTTCTTTGCCTTTACATTTGAGAAGAACATGTGTTTTAGTGTTAGATGATGTAACAACCTATATAGTGATTTTTTGATTTTTTATTCGTTTTGACTATTTTACCACTTCCCATAGTTGTATCATGGCATTTATGAGTTACAGAAGTGGGTGGCACAGTTCCCAAGGTATTCAATTGGGTTTTATGCAAGCTTTTAATTTTGGAATGTTTGAAAGTTGGTAGAGTTGACTTTGGTCAATATTTGATGCTTTAGGCATGGTATGAGAATTACGTTAGTTCCATTAGCTCAGGAATGTTATTTCTCCATTAGTAGCATTGTTAATTTGGGTTCCGAGGCTTTCTATTGTGTTATGAGCGTTTGAT
Source organism: Capsicum rhomboideum (assembly GCA_031232105.1). NCBI lineage: Eukaryota > Viridiplantae > Streptophyta > Magnoliopsida > Solanales > Solanaceae > Capsicum > Capsicum rhomboideum. Next base: position 19,217,113 of record CP124719.1, on the reverse strand, counting down.
TGAGAAGTTGGTAAAGTTTGGCCTATAGTTGACTTTGGTCAACATTGGTTGAAAATGATATCCGTTGTCAATTCTAATAGTTATATTTAGTCCAAATGTCGAAATTAGTCTAGTAGCATAGTTAGTTTATTTTTGCTGGGTTCCGAATGAGCTTTGTGGGTCCATTTGGGACATTTTTTAACTTGGTTTGTAGCTGGTGCAAAGCTGCTAGTGCAACTATCTCACCTTCTTCATGTTCGTAAGCCTCTCGTCGCATTCTCAAAAAAGGATTTCCATTAACCTTCGCAATCGCGATAGAAAGCCTGCATTTCCAAAAGGTTATGGATCAGTCGAGGTCCATGACATTTTTACTCTATGTGATCGCGACCAGGCCATCTTGAACGCGATGGAACGGGTCGGGGATCTTCTCGAATGCGATGGAAGTCCTACATTTGTTAAGAAGAAATGCCTTGGCAGTGTTTAAAAGTTCATTTTCAAACACATAAAACCCCATATTTTGATTTTTGAAGCTTTGAAACTCATTTTGGGGAGAAACAAAAGGGGAATTTTGAGATTTCTTTATTGGGTAAGTTTTCTATACCATTTTTACACATTTCTCAATGTTTACTTCATGATTTCATGCTCCAGTCTTAGTTTTTCAACTTGAAATTTTGAATTTTTCCTGATAAAGTTAAGAAATAATATTTTGATGATTTCAAGATCGATTTTAACTTCATTTTTGATGAAATTTCATCTTTGAACTCTTTAAGTTATGCATAAATTGATTTTCTAATAAAATTCTAGTTTTTCCCTTGGGTTCTTGGGGTTGAGTTTTTGGATCTGAATTAGAACTGTAGCACCCCGTACATTTCCGAACCTAATTGATTACCGTAACATTTATGGAATTATTTAAACATGAGATAGTTGGTGTAATCCATATTAATTTTAGTGGGCTGAATTAACATGTGCTAATGGGCTTAATAAAGGCCCAAAAATTAAGCCATAAGACATGGCCCAAATGGAGAACGACCCATTCTTAAGATTGACCAAGTAAACACAATTAATGCTTGGATAAGGATGACTACAAAGGACTATATAAGGCACAAAAATCAGATTTTTATTCATTATAACACACATGCCATTTCTAGATTTTTCCAAGATACTTCTCTTCTCCCATAAACCCTAAGCAGCTATCTCTCTGGACAAGATCACTCTTTTGCAATCATGGGTAAGTATTTAATCTTATGGTTTAATATATTATATGCATGAGAGGGTGTATAAAACATGTTGGTTATGTTGAAAAAGTGTTGAGCAGTTCACTATGTGTGAAACAGTCTATGTTTGCTTAATCGGTAAAGGGTTTTGCTTTATAAACTTGAAAGTGGACTTGTGGTCTTGAAGGAAGTGAATTTGATGGATTAAATATCAACATGTAAGATGTGGTTATGTCCTTAACTTGCTTTCTCTTTGTGTATAACATTTGGAATTGTTGTTGTGAAATTGTGCATGGAATTGGTGACGTATTGAAAGGAAAATGTAGTTTTGGTGATGTTCATGTGCGTTGTGAAACCATGGCTGTTCGTTGGAATCCAAGATAACTTAAAATATGAAAATAGAAACTTAATTATGGCCATGGACCATTTATTACAAAAAAGGACCCAAAAGAGACCCATTTTGGCCAAACCAGGCATCCGTCTTAGCGGATGGGGCACCTGCGGGCGCAGATGCCAATGCAGGTGGCCCTGGACAGGGACAGATGGGCACCTGCGGCCGTATCTCACCCACCTGCGGGCGCAGGTGGCTCCACAGGCCATTGCAGAATTTCGTCTTGTTTGTTTTTGCTTCTCTTTGACCCCCCTAGGCCCCTATACCCTTTTTGGATGCAATTATCAACTTATGGTACCTTTTGAATGGATTTAAGGGGTCGTTCGGAGGTATGTTGGATTATATCAATTATGGATTGTTGTTAATGGGTTATTATGAAAGGTATTGAGATGACTTGATGGAGTAATTGTGACGTAGCGTTAATGAGGAAGTGTAAAGAATAAACTTGGTGTGAAATGTTATTGGTTTATGATGTCTTGGTCAATGTGTGGAATGTTGTGGTTTAGTTGGTATGGTGATGCAGTGAGTTGTACTGTAGAAGGATGAAATGACGCTATATAGTAGTCATGTAGCTCATTATCGTTTTATGCACTTGTAATGTAGTTAGTTGTTAACGTGATTTTCGTTATGTACTTGTGTTTTAGAGTAACATGTAAGGAAGGAGCTGGATTGTTGTATTCACATATAGGGTTGTGTATTCATATTTGGAATATAAGGTATGTAAGGTTGCTCTTTCCGTGTCCATTGGCAGCACCTATTGCTCTCATCGTTACCGTACTTGTTCCATTTTGAAATGTTCTAAAGTATCTCATTTCAGGTTGTTATATATTGTTATTCACATGTCTCTTATTTATTGACTGGTGTTCCAAAGCTCCAATAATGTTATAACCACCAATGTATTAATCTCACAAAAGTAAAGGAGTGAAGTAATGTATAGTTGTTTACTTGTTGAGTACGGGTGGCAACTCAAAGGGGCGAAAGCCTAGCTAGAGGCGATCCCGAATGATTATTGGATACGGGTGGAAACTCAAAGGGGCGAAAGCCTAGCTAGAGGCGATCCCGAATGATTATTGCATAAGGGTGGCGACCCAAAGGGGTGAAAGCCTAGCTAGAGGCGATCCCGAATGATTATTGAGTACGGGTGGCAACCCAAAGGGGCAAAAGCCTAGCTAGGGGCGATCCCGAATGATTATTGGACATTGGGCATTATGCGACTGATGTTAATGATGATGGATAAATGTAAAAGCAAAGAAAGTAATGAATGTAATGTACATGGTTCCACACATATACAGAACAGTGGTCTATCCATAATGTTTGTTCACTTGTATTTGATTCCATTTGAGATCCTATGTTTCATACAGTTTCTTATAGCCTTACATACTCAGTACATTCTTCGTACTGACGTCCCTTGGGGGACTTACCTTACTTGCTGCAGGCACAGGTACTAGTAGACCTCCACAGTAGGCTACGAGTCATCCACAGACTGTTGGTGAGCTCCAGATTGGTTCGGGGCTTTCCGAGTCATTATGTACATTTGTTTTGGTACTGTATATATGTTGTATAAAGCGGGCACTTGTACCGACTCTAGGTTGGTTGTGTATCTATTAGAGGCTTTGTAGACGTTGTGGGACAAATGAAGGAATTATAAGGAATGTATGTTTTTGACGTGGTGGCCCTAACGACCAAGTTTTATATCTATTGAATGTTTTTCCATGACTTTCGCTATTGACATCTTGTATCTATATGTGATAGAGTGTTATTCATTTAGTAACATGCATATTAGTGTACATAAATGAAGATTGGTTCTCTCAGGTCTTAACTGCTTCAGGTGCCAGTCCACCTCAATAGGATTTGGGGTATGACAAAAGTGGTATCAGAGCAGGTCGTCCTAAGGGTGTCTACAAAGCCATGTCTGAGTAGAGTCTTGCTTATGGATGTGTTGTGCAAAACATTTATAAGTAGGAGGCTACGGGACATTTAGGAGTTGTTTCTTTTCTACATTTCTTAGATCGTGCATTATAGCCAAATTTGTAGGTGGGATCATGTCTGACCATTGAAATTGGTTTTTTTTGTTATAGTAAAATGCCGATTACAAGACGAGGTAGGGGCAAAGCTAAGGAGGTAGACATGCTTGCCGGAGAAGGAACTAGTAAATCACCACCTGACCAAGCTAATCAAGGTGGGGCTGAGACTGAGTTTGCATCGCGGGCTTCTTCTCCTCTCCCGTTTCCAGGGGAGTCGCAAAGGAGAGAAGTATCCAGGACCACCTGTGAATGCTACTGCGTAGGATATAAGGAATGTGGTGCACATGTTGACTCGTATAGTTGCTACACAACATCAAGGACAAGTTGGTCCAACTACAAGTGATGATAGTACGGCTAGGGCAGCTAGTCGGCGGACTCAGGATTTCCTTAAATTAGATCCTCCTACATTCACCGGATCGGATCTTAATAAAGACCCGCAAGATTTTATAGATCAAATCCAAAGGGATTTGGATGTCATGCATGTATCTGGCGTGGAAATGATTGAGCTTGCGGCCTATAGATTGAACGAAAAGGCTATATTATGGTATGAAGATTGGAAACTATCGAGGGGTATTAGTGCACTTCCAGTTGGTTGGGAAAAATTTAAAACGGCATTCCTTGATCATTATCTTCCATATGAGGTCCGGGAGGCTCGTGTGGACCAATTTTTAAATCTCCATCAAGGTAATATGAGCGTCAAAGAGCACAGCCTCCGGTTTAACTCTTTGGCCAGGTATGCTCCAAATGTAGTAGTTACTATGACCGACAGGGTTCATCCATACGTGGACAGATTGGATCCATACTTGGTCCGGGATTTTAGTATTACGGCTTTGAATAAATATATGGATATAGCCAGGATACAAGCCTTTGTACAGAAGATGGAGGATCAGAGGCAGTGGATAAGGACACAAGAATTTGAAGGAGGGCCATCTAAGAGGGCTAGATCTATGGGACAGGTCAGGGCGTCCCAAGGAGAGTTTAGTCCTCGAATTTTTAATAGACTGCCTAGACCATAATTTTCTTATCCTACAGCAGGTACTCCACCTCAATTTCGAGGGTCTAGAGGCAGTTATGTTGGGCAAAACAGTGTGGTTCGAGGTTCACAGACAGCAGGATTTTCTCGCCAACCCTGTCAGCACTGCGGGAAGTCTCATTTAGGTGAATACCGGGTTGGAACGAATGTTTGTTTTTTTGCGGTGTGCCAGGGCACATGGTGCGAGAGTACCCACAAAGAGGCACAGGTAGTATGGCGCGACCTAAGAGATAGACCATTGCGTCATCATCATCGGTTCCTTCCCTAGGCAGATGTGTACAGCCTGCTGGTCGTGGTAGAGGTACCAGAGGAGCAGCCAGTTCTAGTAGAGTCCAGAACTGTACTTATGCTCTAGCAGATCGACAGAATTTGAAGGCTTCTACTGATGTAGTTACAGGTACATTATCCATCTTTTCACATAGTGTATATGCATTGATTGATCCGGGCTCTACCCTATCATATGTTACTCCATTGATTGCTGAAGGATTCGAAAGAACATCGAAATTATTAGTTAACCCATTTGAAGTATCTACATCAGTTCGTGAATCTATTATTGCTAAAAGAATATATCGTAATTGTATAGTAACTGTTTGTGGTTATGATACACTGGTTAATCTTATTGATCCAGAAATGGTAGATTTTGGTGTTATAATGGTTATGGATTGGTTGGCTTCTTGTTATGCCACAGTAGATTACCGAGCTAAAAAGGTCCATTTCCATTTTCCTACAAAAGACTATCCTTGAATGGAGGAGTAATATTGGAGTACTGAGGGGTAAATGTAACACCCCGTACCTTCCTAACCCTACTTGACGATGTTGAGCAATGCTTACTTAGGTGTCGAGAGCCACACATACGTATTTGGTAATGCTATGGATGAGATACTTGACTTTTGGCCTCGTAAATGTGATTAAACCTTCATAGGAGGTGTTTTATGATTTTCGTGGAACATTTGTGAAGTTCAAAATGAGGCTAAGAGGACCTCTAAACAAAGTATATTAAGGCTAAGAAGTAAGTTAAAGAATAGGACTTGAAGTATCTAACCAAACCCGCGAAGAAAAGTCGAAAAATGAATTTTTCAAAAAAAACTAAGGTAGGGGAGCTATGGAGAGCGTGCCACGCCACTCTGGGCTAAAATTTTTAGTCCAGAGGCAGCAATTTAGCGCGCCCAAGGGCGTGCCACGCTGGTTTTTCCACTTTTTCGAAAGTTGGAGATTTCTAAGTCCCAAGGGTATCCGGGGTCATACCGAGCCAATTTTTTCCACGTTTCTTCTACAACCATGAGTATATACATGAAATGAATGACATATTATATTGGTATGATAAAATTACTCGAGAACGAATTTGGGGTCAAAATGACAGTTTTGCCCTTAAGGTCAAAATAAGCCAAACGTGGCTAGAATCACTTGTTTTTGGGATTGAGGCTACGGATATGAATAGAATGAGTGGGAATATTATTGTAATATGTATAAGATGACTTAAACACGAGAAATTATTGATTTTATTGGGTTAAGTGATTTGGGCTCAATAAAAGCCCAAAATGGGGCAAAAGACATGGGTCACATGACCCAATCTTCTATTGACTAAGTCAATATAGCATTAAATGCCAAGAATGGATAAGGATGGCCCCAAGGACTATATATAGACCCAAAAAAAATCAGATTTTATTCACTTGACATTCTCATGTTCATCTAGATATTTCTCCAACATTCTCTCACACCCTAAAGAACTCAAAGTCAATTTTGGAGCAAGATCATCACTTTTCAAGCTTGGGTAAGTGATTATTGTTATGGATTTATATATTATATGCATGAAAGAGTATGTATCATGTTGGTTGTGCTTGTAAATGTTGGACATGGTACCTTGTGCTTTTGTATAAGATTTGTGATCCATGGGATTCAAGCTTGAATTAGGACTTGTGTCTTTGATGAAAAAGCATGGTATGGATAAAATATGAACATGTATGGTGTTATTTTGTTATTAAAATTGTTATTTTTCTGTAAGTGTAAATTGGGGGATTTTAGCCGATATGTGCTATGAAGTGTATTAAGGTGAATTGATGGATTATTTCTGATGTGGTGTGGATAAGAAAGTGTAAAGGAGAAGTGTTGTGGTGAAATGTATTGATTATCATGTATTGGTCAATGTTGGGAATATTGTGGGATTTTTGGAATAATCATTTCATCAATGGTTTTGTCAAGGGGAAATGACATGTTTAAAGGCAAACATGTAACCCATTGATGTTATATGCATTTGTAAAGTAGTTGATGGTTAATGTGAATCCCGTTATGTATTTGTGTTGTAGAGTTACACATAAAGAAGGAGCGGGACTATTGTATGCACATCTAGGATTGTATATCCGTGTTGAGAGTACAAGGTACGTAAGGTTACTTTGTCCGTATCTTTCTGCGGTAATTAATATTCACATTGACATTACGCTTGTTCCATCCCGAAATGTGCTAAGGTATCTCATATCCGGTTATCCATGGTCATTGTCATATATTACCTACTCATTGATCATTAGTGAATCTCATATCTCATATTCATGGTTAATGTTCCAAAAGCTCAAATAAGGTTATCTTCCAATGTTCCAATAGTGATTATACTTATGTCTCTTGTTCATGGATTATCGTCAAATGGTTCCAATGGTGTTATGATTCTAATAATGTTATGCTGCCAAGTTATTCACATGTCTCTCACTTGTTGGTTAATGATCCAAAGCTTCAAGTAAAGTTATGACTATCATTGTTTCAATCTCAAAGTAATAAACAAAGTAATGCATATGTGGTCAATGATCAAGTAAGGGTGGCAGCTTTGGGGTCAAAATGCCTAGCTTAAGCCGATCCCAAATCAGGGGGAAGTCCTAAAGGCATAAGCCTAGCTCGGACCGATCCTGACAGGGGGCAGCTCTAGGGGTAATAACCTAGCTCGAGCTGAACCTGAAATGTTGTATGGGCGGCAGCTCTAGAGGTACTGACCTAGCTCGAGCCAATCCCGATATATACATTGATTCTTAGGGTGGCAGCTCTAGGGGAATAAGCCTAGCTCGAGCCGACCTTAACATAACATGATGTTATGTTTAAAACCCACTGTTCAGTCGGGGCCCGGGTATCACATGTCACAAGCTATGATGAATAATCATGGAATTAAGGATACAAAGAAAGTAATGAAAGCAAAATACGTGGCTTCCAAAGTACCAAATAGTGACTCATCTACATTGTGACTTCTCTATATTGGTTATGCATTTGAACTTGAGTTCCTTGACTTATCTACATATCTTACAAGTTTCATATGGCCTTACATACTCAGTACATTTTTCGTACTGACCCCTCTTGGGAAATTTACCTTACTTGCTACAGGCGCAGGTACTAGTAGGCCTCCACAGTAGGTTGCCAGTTGTTGCAGATCTTTGGTGAGCTCCAGTTAGTTCGGGGCTTCTCCGAGTCACTATTGTACATATGTTTTGGTGTTGTACATGTTGTATAGAGCGGGGACTTGTCTCGACTTTTCGTTCATTTTGGTCAATGCATTGTTAGAGGCTTTTGTAGACAGTTGTGGGTGCATAAATGTAAAAGGTATATGACGCTTTGACTTGGTGGCCTCAACGGCCAAGTTTCGCATATGTGAATATATATATATCATGTTTCCATGATTCCATTGCTGATATTCAAAGTTATTATGTGATTATGGATTTCTTATAGCATGTATATGATTGATTAGAGGCAAAGCTTGGTTCTCTCGGGCCTTGTCGGCTACGAGTGCCAATCCATCCCGATGGGATTCAGGGCGTGACAGTAAACTTATTTCCTATCTTAAGGCAAGGAAAATGATATCCAAAGGGATTCATAAGCCCTAGTATGTCCCCTTAGGGTGCACCAGTGTTATTTGTACAAAAGAAAGATGGAACATTGAGAATGTGTATTGATTATCGACAACTGAATAAGGTAATAGTTAAGAATAAATATCCCCTCCCCAGGAGTGATGATTTGTTTGACCAATTACAGGGTGCCAAATGTTTCTCAAAGATTGACCTGAGATCAGGATATCATCAGGTAAGGGTTAGAGACAAGGATATACCCAAGACAGCTTTCCGAACACGGTATAGTCATTATGAATTTTTGGTTATGTCAATTGGACTAACAAATGCACTAGCAGTTTTTATGGATTTGATGAATAGAGTGTTCAAACCATTTTTAGATCTGTTCGTGATAGTGTTTATCGATGATATTCTGGTTTATTCAATATCATAAGAGGACCATGCTAATCACTTACGGTAGGTGTTACATATTCTTCGTGAGCATAAGTTATATGCAAAGTTCTCTAAATGTGAATTTTGGTTAAAATCTATAGCATTCTTGGGTCATATTATGTCAGATGAAGGAATAAGGGTAGATACACAAAAGATTGAAGCGGTGAAGAGTTGTCCAAAGCCTACAACGCCTACAGAGATTCGTAGTTTTCTTGGACTGGCAGGTTACTATAGAAGATTTGTTGAAGGGTTTTGTTCTATCTCTACACCTTTAACAAAGCTAACACACGAGGCAACCAAGTTTTAGTGAAATGATGCATGGGAGAAGAGTTTCCAAGAGCTGAAAGATAAAGTGACTTCTACGCCTGTATTAGTACTTTCGGATGGCACAGAAGGGTATGCAGTATATTGTGATGCTTCAGGAGTCGGCTTAGGATGTGTATTGATGTAGCACAGTAAGGTAATAGCATATGCCTCACGACAATTACGACCACATAAGAGAAATTATCCAACACATGATCTTGAGCTAGCAGCTATGACATTTGCTTTAAAGATATGGCGCCATTACTTGTATGGGGTTCATGTTGATATATATACTGATCACAAGAGTTTGCAATATATCTTTAAGCAGAAGGACTTAAATCTGAGGCAGCGAAGGTGGTTTGAACTATTAAAAGATTATGATGTTGATATCTTATACCATTTAAGGAAAGCAAATGTGGTAGTCTATGTACCAAGCCTCAAAAGCAATAGGAGACCCTAATAGCCAGTTGACGAAAAAAAAAACAAGGTATAGTCAAGGATCTATATCAACTAGCCAGCTTGGGAGTTCGTCTTCTTGAATCCCCAGACGAAAGGGTTGTTGTGCAAAATGCGGCAGAATCTTCATTAGTAGCTGATGTGAAAGAGAAATAGTATGCGGATCCTATTTTATTGCAGCTAAAAGGGACTGTACAAAAAGGTTTGACAAAGACATTTGACCTTACGCAAGAAGGAGTGCTTCAGTGCCAAGGTAGATTATGTGTACCGGATGTAGATGAGCTAAGGAGACAGATTATGACAGAGGCACATCATTTACGGTATTCTATTCATCCGGGAGCCACCAAAATGTATCATGATTTGAAAGAAATATATTAGTGGAGTAACATGAAGAAGAACATTGCAGAGTTTGTAGCTCAATGTCCCAATTGTCAACATGTAAAAGTAGAGCATCAGAAACCTGGAGGTTATATGCAATGTATAAATCTTCCAGTTTGGAAGTGGGACATGATCAACATGGATTTCATCACAGGTTTTCCTTATACACTGCAGAAATTTTATTCCATATGGATAATAACTGACAGGTTTACCAAGTCAGTGTATTTCCTACTGGTCAAGACCACTTATACAGCTGAAGAGTATACATGGTTGTATGTTAAGGAGATAGTATTACTACACGGAATTCCAATCTCTATTATATCGGATAGGGGAGCTCAATTTACTATAAATATTTGGAAGTCTTTTCAGAAGAGTTTGGGTACGCAAGTGAATTTAAGTACGGCTTTTCATCCTCGAATAGATGGACAAGCAGAACGTATTATCCAAACACTTGAGGATATGCTACGAGGTTTCACATTGGACTTTAAAGGTAGTTGGGATGATCACTTACCTCTTATTGAATTGGCATATAATAATAATAGCTATCATTCAAGTATCAAAATGGCACCTTATGAAGTTTTATATGGACGAAAGTGTAAATCACCAATCGGATGGTTTGAAGCGGGTGAAACTGCTTTAATTAGGCCAGATCTTGTTCATCAAGCTATGGAGAAAGTTAAGGTGATACAACAACGGCTACAAACGGCCCAATGTCAACACAAGTCATATGTTGATGTTAGAAGAAGGGGCTAGAATTTGTCGAGATGATTGGGTATTCTTGAAAGTGTCACCCATGAAAGGGGTAATGAGATTTGGAAAGAAAGAAAAATTGGCCTTATATAACGTGCCATATGAAATTGTTCGAAGATTTGGGAAAGTTGTGTATGAATTAGCACTACCCCAAGAACTATCCACAGTTCATCCAGTATTTCATGTTTTGATGCTTTGAAAGTGCATAGGAGATCCATCTCGCATTACTCCCATTGAAGATGTACAAGTTACGGAGGATCTCACCTATGAAGAGATACCTATTGCTATTTTGGATTTACATGTGAAGAGGTTATGTAATAAAGAAGTAGCTTCCATAAAAGTGCTTTGGAGAAATCAGCAGGTAGAAGAGATCACATGGGAAGCTGAAGAAATGATGAAGTCTAAATACCCTCATTTGTTTCAAATGAAAGAAAAAGTTCAAACTGCAGAATTGGAGCGATAACAAGTAAGTATTTACAAGCATTATGTGTATATGATAACATGTAGGATAAACTTAGACTTAAATTTGTTTAAATGGGATAATGTCACTAACATTCTAGGACGAATGTTTCTAAGGAGGGAAGGATGTAACAACCCGCACATTTTTGAACCTAATTGATTACCGTAACATTTATGGAAATATTTAAACATGAGATATTTAGTGTAATCCATATTAATTTTAGTGGGCTGAATTAACATGTGCTAATGGGCTTAATAAAGGCCCAAAAATTAAGCCATAAGACATGGCCCAAATGGGGAATGACCCATTCTTAAGATTGACCAAGTAAACACAATTAATGCTTGGATAAGGATGACTAAAAAGGACTATATAAGGAACAAAAATCAAATTTTTATTCATTACAACACACATGCCATTTCTAGATTTTTCCAAGATATTTCTCTTCTCCCATAAACCCTAAGCAACTATCTCTTTGGACAAGATCACTCTTTTGCAAGCTTGGGTAAGTGTTTACTCTTATGTTTTAGTATATTATATGCATGAAAGTGTGTATAAAACATGTTGGTTATGTTGACAAAGTGTTGAGTAGTTCACTATGTGTGAAACAGTCTATGTTTGCTTAATCGGTAAAGGGTTTTGCTTTATAAACTTGAAAGTGGACTTGTGGTCTTGAAGGAAGTGAATTTGATGGATTAAATATCAAAATGTAAGATGTGGTTATGTCCTTAGCTTGCTTTCTCTATGTGTATAACATTTGGAATTGTTGTTGTGAAATTGTGCATGGAATTGGTGAGGTATTGAAAGGAAAATGTAGTTTTGGTGATTTTCATGTGCGTTGTGAAACCATGACTATTCGTTGGCATCCAAGATAACTTAAAATATGAAAATATAATCTTAATTATGGCCATGGACCATTTATTACAAAAAAGGACCCAAAAGAGACCCATTTTGGCCAAATCGGGCATCCGCCTTGGCGGATGGGGCACCTGCGGGCGCAGATGCCAATACAGGTGGTCCTGGATAGGGCCATATGGAAACCTTTGGCCATATATCATCCACTTGCGGGCACAGGTGGCTCCACAGGACATTCCAGAATTTCATTGTGTTTGTTTTTGCTTCTCTTTGACCCCCCCCCAAGGCCCCTATACCCTTTTTGGATGCAATTATCAACTTATGGTACCTTTTGAATGGCTTTAAGGGGTCGTTCGGAGGCATGTTGGATTATATCAATTATGGATTGTTGTTAATGTGTTATTGTGAAAGGTATTGTGATGACTTGATGGAGTAATTGTGACGTAGCGTTAATGAGAAAGTGTAAAGAATAAACTTGGTGTGAAATGCTATTGGTTTATGATGTATTGATCAACATGTGGAATGTTGTGATGTTTTTGGTATGGTGATACAGTGAGTTGTATTGTATAAGTATGAAATGACGCTATATAGTAGTCACGTAGCTCATTATCATTTTATGCACTTGTAATGTAGTTAGTTGTTAACGTGAGCTCTGTTATGTAATTGTGTTGTAGAGTAACCGTACTTGTTCCATTTTGAAATGTTCTAAAGTATCTCATTTTAGGTTGTTATATATTGTTATTCACGTGTCTCTTATTCATTGACTGGTGTTCCAAAGCTCCAATAATGTTATAACCACCAATGTATCAATCTCACAAAAGTAAAGGAATGAAGAAATGCATAGTTGTTTACTTGTTTAGTACGGGTGGCAACTTAAATGGGCTAAAGCCTAGCTAGAGGTGATCCCGAATGATTATTGGATACGGGTGGAAACTCAAAAGGGGGAAAGCCTAGCTAGAGGTGATCCCGAATGATTATTGGATACGAGTGGCAACTCAAAGGGGCAAAAGCCTAGCTAGAGGCGATCCTGAATGATTATTGAGTACGGGAGGCAACCCAAAGGGGCGAAAGCCATAAATAGGGGCGATCCTGAATGATTATTGGACATTGGGCATTATGCGACTGATGTTAATGATGATGGATAAGCGTAAAAGCAAAGAAAGTAATGAATGTAACGTACATGGTTCCACACATATATAGAACGGTGGTTTATCCATAATGTTTGTTCACTTGTATTTGATTCCATTTGAGATCCTATGTTTCATACAGTTTCTTATAGCCTTACATACTCAGTACATTCTTCGTACTGACGTCCCTCGGGGGACTTACCTTACTTGTTGCAGGCATAGGTGCTAGTAGACCTCCACAGTAGGCTAAGAGTCATCCGCAAACTGTTGGTGAGCTCCAGATTGGTTCGGGGATTTCCGAGTCATTATGTACATTTGTTTTAGTATTGTATAAATGTTGTATAAAGTGGGGAATTGTCCCGACTCTAGGTTGGTTATGTATCTATTAGAGGCTTTGTAGACGTTGTGGGACAAATGAAGGAAATATAAGGAATGTCTACTTTTGACGTGGTGTCCCTAACGGCTAAGTTTCATATCTATTGAATGTTTTTCCATGACTTCCGTCATTGGCATCTTGTATCTATATGTGATAGTGTTATTCATTTAGTAACATGCATAGTAGTGTACATGAATGAAGATTGGTTCTCTCGGGCCTTAACGGCTTCGGATGCCAGTCCGCCTCAATGGGATTTGGGGTGTGACAAGAACCTTAGAAAAATGGGTATTGTTGGACTCGTATTTATGCGTAGAACTTGTTTTTTTATAGATTGGCAAAATTTTGAGTATGTTCAAAAAAGAAAGGCTAGTTTGTGATAGTCAGAGACTTGTGGTTTGACTTCGACATAGGTTATGACTTAAAATTCTTTAGACTTTGCTTGGGTGGGAGCTTATTGTGTAAATCATACTATGATTTGGGTGATTTTGTTGATTTGAGTTCTAAATGAGAGATTATCGTTGTGATGCCTGATTAGTGGTTTATATAGTTTTGGTGATATGGGATTTGGATCTCTAATTTTATATTGAGGTTCATAGTCAGTATTCATGGAATGATTATAATTATGAGATTTTGGATATAATTGTTGTATCTTGTTTCACTTATTTTTGTGTTCATGCATATTCATATATTTCATAGCTCATGGAAATAGTGAACGTTTTATTTTTGAAAAAAAAATGATATGAAAGAAATGATTTTAAAAAATAAATAATTTGTCCCGATTTGAGTCCTGGTCATTCATACTGATTTTAACTCTAGTTTGAGTCATGATCGTTAATATATTGACGAAAGTTGATTTGTATATGTACCTCGTGAGTCCCCCATGCTTCCCGTCCTGGAAGTGATAAATGTTAGGAGAGTGTATACATTATGCATTGGCCATTACGTGACATTCTATATCATCGTATTACCTTGCATTGCATTGTATTTCCTTTGGATTGAGGTTGGGATCGAGATGTCTGTGATATTGTTTGATATTGAATTGCTGGGACTTTTCTACTTGCAGGGTTACTTTAGTATTCTTTATTCGATATAGTTTTTTGTTTGAGCTTAGTCGGCTTATGATGCCAACTAAGTACAAGTGGACCGTGCTCACTCCTACTTTTTCTACATCCATACTATGCAGTTCCCAATTAGAGTGGCCCTCATGTGTAGAGATTGTGTGAGGCTGCATTATCAAAGTTTTGGTGAGCTTCTACTTTCGGAGATCACCCTAGCTTCACCTATCCCTTTACTTTCTGTCTATTTTATATTCCATAGATAGTATTATTTTTATGTATTTATGTTAGTTGGACTTAGAGTCACTCTTGTATACTCATGGCATCTGAGTCTTGGGATACTTGGGTTTTTTTTTTGTTTCTTTATATCTTCTATCTATTTGGTTTATGTTGGATTATTACTGTTGATATTTCTTTATGGATGGAATCTTTCATTTGATCTTATTCGATTTCGCTGAGTTTTGAGTTAGGCTTACCTACCATGATTGGGCGGGGTAGGTGCTATTACAATCCTTGTAATTTTGGGCCATGACATCTTCATCCTCCTGCTTGCATAAAACACATAAAGGGTCCACCACATTTTCCATTTCATCAACATGTCCATTGTGAGTAATCTGTTTTGAAGCTGCAGCCATGTGGAAAATATGACTTTAGATCTAGTTGAGTTGTGACGAATAATACATCTCCACTCCACCTTGGGAAAGCTACCTTGCAATTGGATATAGGCTTGCTTAATCAGACTCTTTTTGCCAATGCTAGCATTATGTAATATATATAGATGATCTTTTTCTTTAAGGACCTTTCTTACCATAAAAAAAGCATGAGGAAGAACATTGAATTCATAATGTTGTGGACATTGATATAGTAGTTATTAATCCACTTTGATACGAGCATGGTTAGCGTGGGGTACATTAGGATAGGCTTCAACATATGGATGATAGCTTGGAGTCAGAAACAAGCTATGGAGAAACAAATACACAAGGCCATGGGCAATCAAGATGTCATTTGAGCTATCAAGAAGGGCCCTTGTGGGTCATTTCCTAAATAGCCACTTTTGGGCTATTTTTGTAATAGGCTATTTTTTCGTAAAGGTAATAATTATAAATAGTTGCCTTAGTCATTTTCATACTTATATTTTGAATGATTGAATTGTCCTGAATAGAATTGATATTTGGTTCCTCTAGGTTAGGTTAGTGATTGGGTTCAATTTCAATTATTAGCTTAGATCGAGTGATTAGGGAGGATTTTCGAATTGCTTGTGTTATGTTCTTCACTTTATTGATCATCGAGTTATCATATTGTGGATTCAATTTGATTCCTCGTGCATTAAATTGAGTTCTCTTCTTCCTTGGTCTATTTGTGAGTTTATTTAGGCCTTTCTTTCTTCTATTTTCATCCCTCTTTCTAATCTATCCCTTTTCAATTTGTATTGTTTAATTCTGCATTTTTATATTGATTTTAGTTATCTCGATTAGAATTATTATCATCTTGGTATCATAGCTTAGGTTAAAGAGTTGTTTCAAAAATTATTAATCTTAGGTTCATAAACCAAAAAATCGACTCAAAAAAATTTGGTCAAAATTTAAAAATCAAAAAAATGTTTGATTTGTATTTTGTTTGAGTTTCCAACACTATATTCGTGTTTCTCTATTGTTTAGGGGTCTAGATCTAAAATTTGGATTGATTTGGAGGTGTTTGAAAATTTTACCATTGTTGAAGGTCAAAAAGCTTGAAGAAGAAGAAAGTGGTTTTGTTGATCTTGGTGAAATTAGAGGTCTTGTATTGGGCTTTGTTCTCCTCATCATAAGGAGTACGAAACTCAAATTTATTTTGAATTAAAAGTTGGATTTGATAAGATTGATGTTTTGAAGTTCATGCACATTCATAATGTTCTTCATAGCTTGAAATGTAAGAAATGAGACTATTTTTGGCTTGGAATTGAGGGCTAAAAATTATTGAAATTTATTCGTGGTGTTGAAAGGAGCTCGTGTTTAAAATTTTAACGAAATCAGAGTTAAATTGAGTGAGTTATGAATTTTTGAAGTTCATCAATATTCATGATGTTCTTCATGAAATTCATATGTTGTTGAGGAAGATTCTTCAAAAAAGGTGGTGCTTAATCCAAAATAAAAATGAAAGAGAAAGTGTTAAGATGTTTATGGGCCCAAGAGAGTACAAAAAATATCTGAAAATTTTAAAAAAAAAGGGATTTTCCAACGTTTACCGTGACCCAATTGTGTACTACTAGCTGACAGAGGGCCCGCCCACATCTGCACGGGTCAGCGCTACATCAGCCCGCCTAAACTCTACTCCGCACGCGCATGGCTCCCAGCTTCAGCCTGCGATTTGATTCTAGCATCGGCTCCTCGATGGGAATATGGCTTCCGCCCAAGCCATTTTCAGCTCCAAGGCTCCAGCGACCTCCAGGTAGACTCCGCGCCCAGCCAGCCTCCATTTTAAGCTATTTTTCAGGTTTTTCTCCACTTTTGGAGTATTTCTTCATGAATTCAGTCCAACTTCTTCCCAAATAAATTTTTAGTCCAAATCATGGTATATTAGTTTCATTTTCATTAATTTTACCTTCTTTTAGGTTCATAACTCAATTTTAATTAGTAGATTACCCTACTAAATATTATCAAGTTCTTTGAGTCTGATTTTTTTTTCTTGTGTTTTTTTATGTGATTTTCTAGTTTTATTTCATTGTTAATTTCTTGATTCAATTCCATTATTTTTAATTTAGTCGTCTGTTCTTCTTTGAACAAAATCCATTCTTCCACAAAGAATAAGTGACCTTGTGAATTGATTGGACAAAGAAAGTTCTCTATCAACTTTGGGAAGACACTTTAGATGAGTTAATAGTTTCCACATACAAGAGGCATGAGGAATTTTTCTACTAACTTGTTTGTGGAGTTTTGCAGGTAGGATGAAAGGATCAATAGGTCATGAAAATAAAGTGAACTCAATGTTTCAAAATATGCATATTCAAAAAAACTGATTTCTTGAAACAAAAATGATTATTTGTGAAAAAACGGAGCTTAATATTGTGATGGATGATTATAGTGTTCTCAAATCTATAACTCCCTTAATGGTTAGCATGCTTGGGTTGCCTTTGTTTCTAAAATAAAATCCTTTTGTTACACGAGTGGGATATTCGGTTGATAAGAGAGTTAAGATATCTATTTCACTTGGGAATTATCAAGAAGAGGTTTGGTGTGATGTGGTGACCATGGATACTTGTCAAATATGTTTAGGAATTCTATGGTTCCAAAGTCATGGGCTTCCATATACATTAGATTGGTACAAGTATATCATGGACTCCAACGGGAAGCTTCTATTTCCCTCAACACCTCCTAGAGAAGAAGTTACAAGTGAACCACTCCTAATTGAGTATCCTAGTACTTTGAGGACAAACTAATTGGTTTCTTTAATACAAAGGAACATGGAAAAGATCATTCAATCGGGCACCGAGATGGCAGTCGAGGAGTTGGAAAGGCTATTGAAAGATACTACTCCTCTTGACGAAGAACCTAAGAAGTTGCCTTTGAAGGCAAATCAAGATACTCCTTGTGAGGTTGGTGCTAAGGAGTTGAACATGCAAGCCAACACATCCATCCTTATGTACCAAAGTGGAAGTTAGAGTTGAAGGATCTCCAAACCCTTCAGAAGGGATCCTTGGCACTTGTCCAAACTCTAATAAAATTGAGAGACAAAAGATTGAGAGGAGTAAGGGTGTGATATGTGAAAACTCTAGAGTGAAAAAAGGAGAGGTTGTTTGGAGTGATGTGAGAGGACTATCACAACCTTATACTAACTTTTGTAACCTCTCTTCCTTTCCTATTTATCGTGATTTTTATGCAGGCATCCTTGGAAACAAGCCTAGTGTGGCCCCTCGAGCAATTAAGAATCATAAGGTGCTAGAAAGCTTCCCAAAGGGGAAAATTTTCTCCAATGTTGAAAATCAAGGTAAATGCAATCCTTTCTATGAGCTACAAGTTAACAAAACTAAAACCTTACACTTTTTCACAAGTAGATCCTTGTGCGGCTACTACCCAATTGAGTTTAAGTGATGAATTATATGTGTGTGAGCTTAAAGATCCTTTTCCTTGTGATGATCTTGATGGAACCTTGTTACATAGTGATAATGTATTTGTTAAGAGTTTTCATACACTAGTTGATCCTATTAATGACCGAATTGATTCTTCTTGCAAGATCAACTTGTGTCCACCTAGTGTTGACACTTGTTCCTTAAATGATAGTACATTTTCATGTGATTCTTTTCCATGTATTGATAATGTGCATGTTGAGAATGTGGATACACAAGTTGATCCTATTGATGACCAAATTGATTCTTCTAGTAAGATTGATTTGTGTCCACCTAGTGTTGATACATGTGCTTTGAATGATAGTTCATTATCAAGTGATTTTGGTGCTGATAAACTAGCTTTTGAGTGTGGTACACTACTTGAGGGATCTCGTGATGTGATTATTGAGCCTCAAGTTAGTGGTAATGTTGATGAAGTTGATCAATTGAGCCAGAGTGACTCTTTAAGCATATCTTTTGTTGAAGATCTTATTATTTGTTTTTCTCATAGAGATCATGTTTTTGAAAGTGTTTCAAAAAATGATATTTTTCTTTTTGAGAGTGAAATTGCATGTTTTAATTCTCCTTCTTAGATTAATCATTCTCTCTTTATGTATAATATTTTATTTAAAAAAAATGAGATCACTTTTAGTGAAATGCATAGTGGTGTGTCTTGGCATGATGAAAGTGTAGCCCCTCTTGAAGGCTATCAAGTGATTGAAAATCCACTATGGTATGATGACACACTTTCCAAAGATGGAACTCTCTTCTTGAAAGACGATAGTACGTCTATTAGAGGGGTTAGTGGTCGAAAGAAAGATGGTGTATGTTCCCTTCATTCTTGTGTGACCCCATTCTTGATCAAAGCCTTAATGTTTGTGGCGTATACTTGGATGAAGTTCATTTAAGTAACATGTTTCTTGACTACTTGTTTGCATATGATTACCCTTTGCTAAAATGTGGTATCATGCTTGTGAACCCCAAGGCAAATGTGTCATTGCCTATTTTGGGAGTTTTCTATATACTTGCATACTTGTTTGACACACTTGTTCTTAAGTTGTGTCACCCACAACTACGGGATGCTAAGTGGTTTACTTATTTGTAGAAGAGTCCATGGATATTAAAGGCTCCTTGTCACCTTCAAAGGGTTGGACAATTTGAGTTTTCAAATGAGACTCTTAGAAGCATGCTTGATACTATGATAGGAGGGACCCCAACTTAGTGGGAGTAATATTTGATACGGAGTGATTTGGTCCTAATAGATCCCTCGATCATTCTAGTAGCATGGCTTTGTTAGTGCACTTCCTTTCTTTGGGAAGTTGTTTGATAGAGAGGGTTGTTTTGTGCTTAAAATGTCTCTCCTTATCTATTGATGTCCTTATCTTTTGGCACGCCCTAGATGGGGATAGTAAGCTTAGCACTTTTTTCTACTACCTTCTTGCTTACAATAATACCCATGTTGGTATGGGATTTTTTTACTATATAGAAAGAGGTATATGGGTCTTGCACTTCTTTGAGGCCAATAAGAACCCTTGTAGTTTCCTTATCACATGATAATGCTTATAGCTAAATCTTGTGTACCCTATATGATAAGTGGATCTTATTCAACACAAAGTATAGTTGGTTGTATTGTGTACCTACTTGGCAAGTTAGTATAGTTGATAACCCTTGTACTAACCCTTATGATATGAGAATATGTTGGTTATTTGTCCTTCTCATGTTTTTGCAAGGTCTAAATTTGAGGATGATTCCTTTTGAAGAGGGGAGGATGATACGAGCATGGCTAGCGTGAGGAATATTTGGAGGGGCTTCTACATATGGATGATAGTTTGGAGCCCGGAAGAAGCCATGGAGCAACAAATACATAAGGTCATGAGCAAAAAAAATGTCATTTGGGCAATCAAGAAGGGCCCTTGTGGGTTATTTCCTAAATATATATATATAGCTAATTTTGGGCTATTTTTGTAATAAGCTATTTTTTTTATATGGGCAATAAATATAAATAATTGCCATAGCCATTTTCATACTTAGATTTTGGATGATTGAATTGTCTTGAACAGACTTGATATTTGGTTACTCTAGGTTAGGGTAGTTATTGGGTTCAATTCCAATTGTTATCTTTGATTGAGTGATTCGGGTGAATTCCCAAATCGCTTGTATTATTTTCTTTGCTTGATTGATCATTGAGTTATCATATTGTGGATTCAATTTGGTTTCTAGTGCAATTAGTTGAGTTCTATTCTTCCTTGGTCTATTTGTGAGTTCATTTAGGCCTTTCATTCTTTTATTCTCATCCCTCTTTTTAATCTAAACCTCTATCTTTAATTTGTGTTGTTTAATTCTGCATTTTCGATATCAATTTTAGTCACCTTGATTAGGATCGTTATCATACTTAATCCATAATCTATCCTATTTCTTCTCCACATCCCAACACTTCTTCAAAATTGTTGTGTTGTTCCATAGCTTTAAGTTCACCAAGTACAATCCTCCAGTAGCTTTTGGTGTGCACATCATTTCCCAAGATATGAGGGCCTTCTTAGTTATATTATTGGTTTTGGAATAGATATAGCTTCTACAATAGGTTTGGATTACTTTTATCACCTTAGCAGGTATCACAAATAACTATGCCTAGCAGGTTTGGACTCCAAAACTCACTAACCTAACAAGTTGAGTTATCCCAGTATATGATAGTTTCTTAGCTATCAATGAGGAGATTTTTGCAACAATATGGTCTATCAATGATTTCCACTAAGTAATACTTAGCTTCTTAGTAGATAGGGGCACTCTAAGAAATCTAAATGGCAACTCTCTACGTCTATATCCCAGAGTCTGTTGTACTTGTGACTTTACTATGTCAGATACTCCTCCAAAGTACATAGTAAATTTTGACAAACTTTTTTTGAAGTCCTGAAGCACAGGTAAACATAGTGAATTTCTCATGAAACATAGTTACTGATATGAGATCACCTTTTGAAAACAATAAAAAAAAATCATTTGCAAAGCTTAAATGAGTGATCCTAAGCCTACTACATAATGGATTTATTAATCTATTTTTGATGAGCTACATTAGTCAGGTTCCTACTCAGATACTCCATAACCATAGCAAATAAGAAGGGGGACATTGGGTCCCCTTTCTTGAGACCTCTAGGTGCCTCAAAAGGTATGGTAAGCTCACCATTTATTAGAAAGGAGAAGGAAATTATGGTTACACATTGAATTTTCCAACCAATGAACATCATAGGAAATCCTAGGCCTGACATTACTTGTTCCAAGTATTTCTAATCTATAGTATCATAAGCTTTTTGGATATCCTCATTTATTATACCCCTAGGTGATATATTCTTCCTGCTTTAGAATTTGACTAGTTCATGTTCAAGAATGATGTTATCAGCCACCTTTCTCCTAGGTATAAATCTATACCGAGTTTCAGAGATTACTAACGCAATCACATAGTGAATTCTATTAGCCAGGACGTTAGCGATAAGTTTATAGATAACTGTATAACATGAAATAGGTTTATACTCTCTAATACTTGAAGGATTGGGAACTTTAGGCAATAGTGTAACTGCCATACAATTCACTACTTTGCATAATTTCCTAGTGATAAAGAATTCTTTCATAGTTGCATATACATCTGTTTGATTACTTGACAAGCTCTTTAAAGAACATGACATTATAGCCATCACACACCTAGGGCCTTACTATCTCTAATTGAGCATAAGCTATCATATATTTCCTTCTCAGTCACCTATGCACACAACGCTATTGCTGGGAGTGATAAAGTATTGGGCAATTCTTTATGGTGCTCATACTAACTGTAGTATTCCTTGTTGAAGTTGTCCCCAAGATATACTTGTAGAAAGAAATTATTCCATTTTGCATTGCCACAGGTTCCACAAGTTTTATCTACATTCTCGATTGTGAGCTCTACAATCTGCTTCCTATGTCTCTTCTCCTTCGTCACTATAATAAAATACTTAGTATTAGAGTCACCCAATTTCATACACATAGCTTTAAATTTCTTTTGTTGAATACTCTCTTCAAAACAGTTCCATTTCTCTAATTGAATCAAGATCTTACTTTCAGCCACTGGTAAAGAGTCAGAATGATGGGCAGCTAGTTATTGTTGTGTGAGTTTCAATTCATTCCTTAGGTGCTAAATCTTCTCTATGACTCCTCTATATTCACTATTATTCAGTTTCTTTAAATATGGCTTCAAATCCTTCAACTTTTGCTAGATACTATTTAGTTTATTCCCTTGTATTTCACCAGCTCGGCTCTTTTGAACTATTATAACAAATGTCACATGGTTTGCCCATAAATAAAGAACCTAAAAAGTGGCTTAATGATGGGTGTTTGGAGGTGCATATCCAACAATATAGGTGAATGGTCTGATATATGAGGTAGCCTCTAGTCTAGGACAAGTTGGCCATATTGTAGCATCTACTCATCATTTCCCAAAGCCCTATCCAGTCTATTGTAGATTTTGTCTAAACCAAGTTGCTTATTATACCAAGAATAGAATTGTTCTTTCTAAAGTACTTCATTCAATAATAATTCATGAACACATACAACAAAATCCTTAGTTTTAGCCCTTGTTACTGGAGTACCATAGAGTTTATCTTTATTTTGTAAGAGGGAATTGAAGTCACCCCACATAATCCATGGTTTAGTACATTGAGTTTCTAACTGCCTCAAGTCACTCCATAAGGATTTCCTTTGTTCTATAGTATTAAAACCATACATAAAGTCATACTGTAATCAATTTTCTTGTATCTATTTAGAACCACATAGTGAATGTATTGGGTCCTTTAGTGAAGAAGTTGAACTTCATACACAGTTTCATCCCAAAGTATTCAAATTCACCCATCCAAAGCACTATTATAGTTGTGAAGCATAAGCCAGCTAAAAACTATTGTCTGAGCTATAGAAGCAGTCTTATTTTCTTTAACTCTAGGTTTTACCAATCCAACTAACTTTATGTGATTCTCCTTTATGTACTTACTCAACTCCCTTTATTTATGCCTTTTATTAGGACCCCTGATGTTCCACACTAGACAAGACATTTATAAACTAGTAGATGTGCCACCACCTTCATCAAGAGGTGGGGTGGTTGCCAATATTAGGTTGTACAACTTCAAATCCAATCTTCATGGGAAGTAAGATATCTTGGTCATAAATTTTCATGGTATCATTGTCTGGAACATTTTTACCCTTGCTTGCTTGTTTACTCTTGTCAGTCACTAGGGTAAAGACTTTATCTTTATGATTAACCTCTTTGGATCTTATCGTATCAGTATTTTTCTGCTCAAGGTTTGATTGTTGTTGTTTCTCTTGTAGTTTCAAACGGTTTGGATCAACTGCCTCCTTTGGTAACCAATTGGGAATCATTTTTTTATTTCTATTTAGGAGAAGGTGGAGGTGGATTCATCTTTGGTTTAGATTGGTTAGGTTGCTTAAGGTTTGATTGTTGTTGTTTCTCTTATAGTCTCAAATGGTCTAGATTAATTGCCTGCTTTGGTAATCAAGTGGGAATCATTCTTATTATTTCTATTTAGGAGAAGGTGGAGATGGAATCTTCTTTGGTTTAGGTTGGTTAGGCTGCTTAGGCTTAGTTTCACACAATTATGCCTCCCTATCATGCAAGTTTCACAATACTCAGGTTTCAATCAAACACAATTACTTGTTGAAATGTTTGTCCCTGTGCATCCATAACTGTGACTTTAGTAGGTATTGGTTGAGTGACATCTACCTCAATTAACATCCTTATAGAGGGTATCCTTATTGTTTAGATGCACATTCATTAGTAAAACAGAGTGATTCCTATGGTACTTGCAATTCTACTTAGGGAACCACAACTTCAAAATGTCAAAGGCAACTTTGGAAAAGTAACCTACAGTGGTATTTCAATAAGGAACTCTTCCTTAAAATCAATTTTAGGTGTCCATTGCTTTAGAATAATGGACTTGTTGTTTATGTTATATAAACCAATAAATAATATCTTCTTCATATCTGATTCTGACTAAAATTTCACCATATAATAGCCTTTATCATTATAAAATAGCTCAGGTTTAGGAATATTAGTCCGGATTTGTGCAAAAGACCACTTCATGCAGTTATAACCTCGCATCTCCTCAATAACATACAAAATTAGCGAGTGTTTCCATTTGACCTCTTCCCTCTCTTGCTCCTTTTTATCTAACTTCATAATTAGATGGTCATTCATCAGTTCAGGTGTAATATAGCTCAAAGACATACCATTACTTGCAACTCTGTTATCTGCAAATAGACTCACCCATAGGCTAGATCCCTTCGACTCAGTTGGTGTTGCCCCTAAATCTTCTGTTTTCCCCTTCAATGGATGCTCCACTACTGAATTTGCTAGTGGATTGCTCAATGGAACAAAAATCAATAGAACAATGTTTGGGGAAACATTTGTCATTTGTGTCTTCATTGTTGAGGAATGTAAATCTAGTCTCAATAACCCTTGTGTTACCTCAGGACTCCAATTTATGCTCATCTGAGCCGAATTAGAGGTGCCCACATAGTCCAATATCTTCTTCCCTGAACTTTTTTTGTTGGTTGTTTCTTCTCTAACCTGCTCAAGAATTTCCTTCAGTTGCTATCCCACTTGCTTAGCACTTACCAAGCTCCTGAAATTTGTAATCGTCTCCTTCTTAGGTCTCCCTCCCCATCTCTTCCATTCCAAACTCACCACAACGCACGTTAGGAGTACCTACACCGAGAACATTTTAGAGAGAAGGGAGAAAACATTTTTTGTAAATTGTATATTGATTCTGTGGATATTAGCACTTGTTTTTCACTCGACGTATAATTCAGCCTTTTTGTATCGATCCAGCAGGGGCCATTTGCACTTTTGTACCTATTTTGTGCTGGTATATAATTTTTGTCCCTCAAAGTAAATAACTTTTTGGAGGCATAAATTTATATTTTCTCATCATTCAAAGTTTGCCCAGCGCATCTAAAGAATTTGTCTTCCAACAACAACATAGCTAGTGAAATTCCATAAGTGAGGTCTGGGGAGGATAGAGTGTTGTTTTCTGAAAGACTCTAGGCTCAAGTGCAACAAATCTAGGTAAAAAAAAAAAAGAATTTATGTTCCATTAGGTGAAAATTCGATTGGTAAAGTTAAAAAGTAGAGATCAACCCAAGCTCGACTATCTCCTTGTACGAATAACAATTTAAATTAATATATTAAATGTTTTTAGCATGAAAAAAATAATAATTCTGCATTCCTACAAGCTATTTGCTGTTACAAAGTACGTCATTTAGATTATTGTTTGGGTTAAGATTCATAGCAAAGCTATTAATAGATATGACAAGGGGGGTAACTACACAAATAGCCCCATAGTGGGTGATTTCGCTTTTTTGTCCCCCATAACAAAAGTCTTACTAAATTAGTTTTTCTTCTTTTTTATGTGTGGAACAAATACATATTTACCCCTCTATATATCAAATATTTTCAAACAACTCTCCATGCTCATTTATCTTTCAACTTCAATTTTTTTTATTTTTTCTTTTACTTTGATTTTTTTTTTCTCTTTTTTTTTAAAAATTTTTCTCAAACCTTTCCTTTTTTTTTCCTTTTCTCCTTTCAACTTCTACTTTTTTTTCTCTTTATAATTTTTCTTTGGTTTTTAATTTTTTTTTTCTCAACCTTTATTTTTTATTTTGACTTTTTTTCTTTATTTTTGTTTTCTCAACCTTTCTTCTTCTTTTTTTTTCCTTTTCTTCTCTCAACTACTATTTTTTTTTTCTTTTTCTCGTTTTCATTTTCTTTGATTTTTTTTATTTTATCAACCTTTATTTTTTATTATTATTATTTTTATTTTATTTTTTTATTTTTTCGTAACCTTTATTTTTTTCTTTACTTTTCTTCGATTCCTTCCAAACAACAAGTCACGCCCCATGGGCAAGAATTGATACTACCACGTTGTGTCTTAATTTATGAAATGCTCTACAACTATTGCCTTAGAGGCAAGACTTAGCCCAAGGACTTTCAAACAACAAGTTACGCCCCATGGGCAAGAGTTATCAATACCACATTATGTTTTGACTTATGAAATGCTCTATAACTCTTGCCTTAGAGACAAGACTTAGTCCAATGACTTTCAAACAACAAGTTATGCCCCATGAGCAAGAGTTGACACTACCACATTATGTCTTGATTTATGAGATGCTCTATGACTCATGCCTTAGAGGCAAGACTTAGACCAAGGGCTTTCAAACAACAAGTTACGCCCCATGGGCAAGAGTTGACACTACTATATTGTGTTTTTATTTATGAGATGTTCTATAACTCTTGCCTTAGAGGCAAGACTTAGCCTAAGGACTTTCAAACAACAAGTTATGCCCCATGGGCAAGAGTTGACACTACCACATTGAGTCTTGATTTATGAGATACTCTATAACTTTGCCTTAGAGGCAAGACTTAACCCAATTACTTTCAAACAACAAGTTATGCCCCATGGGCAAGAGTTGACACTACCACGTTGTGTCTTGATTTATGAAATGCTCTATAACTCTTGCCTTAGAGGCAAGACTTAGTCCAAAGACTTTCAAACAACAAGTTACGCCCCATGGGCAAGAATTGACACTACCACATTATGTTTTGACTTATGAAATGCTCTATAACTCTTGCCTTAGAGGCAAGACTTAGCCCAATGACTTTCAAACAACAAGTTATGCCCCATAAACAAGAGTTGGCACTCCCACATTGTGTCTTGATTTATGAGATTCTCTATAACTCTTTCCTTAGATGCAAGACTTAGACCAAGGGCTTTCAAACAACAAGTTACGCCCCATGGGCAAGAGTTGACACTACCATATTGTGTTTTTATTTATGAGATGTTCTATAACTCTTACCTTAGAGGCAAGACTTAGCCCAATGACTTTCAAACAATAAGTTATGCCCCTTGGGCAAGAGTCGACACTACCACATTGAGTCTTGATTTATGAGATGCTTTATAACTTTACCTTAGAGGCAAGACTTAGCCCAAGGACTTTCAAACAACAAGTTATGCCCCATGGGCAAGAGTTGACACTACCACGTTGTGTCTTGATTTATGAAATGCTCTATAACTCTTGCCTTAGAGGCAAGACTTAGTCCAAAGACTTTCAAACAACAAGAATTGACACTACCACATTATGTTTTGACTTATGAAATTCTCTATAACTCTTGCCTTTGAGGCATGACTTAGCCCAACGACTTTCAAACAACAAGATATGCCCCATGAGCAAGAGTTGGCACTACCACATTGTGTCTTGATTTATGAGATGCTCTATAAGTCTTGCCTTAGAGGCAAGACTTAGCCCAAGGACTTTCAAACAACAAGTTACGTCTCATGGGCAAGAGTTGAAACTACCACATTGTGTCTTAATTTATTAGATGTTCTATAACTCTTCCCTTAGAGGCAAGACTTAGCCCAAAGACTTTCAAAAAATAAGTTATACGTCCCCATGGGCAAAAGTTAGCACTACCACATTGTGTCTTTGATTTATGAGATGCTCTATATGTCTTGCCTCTAAAACTAGACTTAGCCCAAGAATCTCCCAAAAAAATAAATTAGTCCCCATGGACAAGAGTTAACACTATTTCATTATGTTAATTTATGAGATACTCTATAACTCTTGCCCTAGAGGCAAGACTTAGTTCAAGGATTTACAAACAAGAAGTTAATGTTTTATAACTCTTTCCTTAGAGGCAAGACTTATCCCAAAGGACTTCTAAACGGCAAGTCACGCCCTTAAGTTTACTTTGATGTCAAAGAAAGAAGATCTTTTTTGAGGATTATCCAACTTTCTGTTCATTAGCAAAATATAATAGAAGCTGAGAAAAAAAAAGAGAAGGAAAAAAATAAAGATTAAGAAAAAAAAAAAAGAGAAGAAAAAAATAAAGGTTAAGAAAAAAGAAAAAATAAAGGTTAAGAAAATAGAAAAAAGAAAAAAATAAACAAAATAAAAAATAAAAGTTGAGAAAAAAATGAGAAAAAAAAATAAAATAAAAATAAAGTTTGAGAAAAATTAAAAAAATCAGAAAAGAAAAAAAACAAAAAAGAAAAAAGATAACGGTTGAGACAATGAATTAAAAAAGAGAAATAAAAAATAAATAATGCTTGAGAAATAAAAGAAATAAAAATAAAAAATAAAGATTGAGACAAATGAATTAAAACAAGAAAAAAAAAAGAAAAGAAAAAATAAAAAATAAAAATCAAGTAACAGTAAAAAAGAAAAAAAATTGAGAGACAATGAGCATGAAAAGAATAAAAACATTTGAGGTGTAGAGGGGCAAAAATGTATTTGTTGTATACATAAAAATGAAGGAAGGCTAGTCTTTAAAAACTTTTCTTATGGAGGACAAAAATACAAAGTCACCCATTATGGGGAACATTCCATGTAATTTCCTGATGACAAGGAGTGTTAAATTTGGCCCATAAATATAACCGGCCCAATTCACCTGGACATGGACGATGGTTGGCTCATTTTGGACATATTCTTAAGGATTGATTTATGTAAATATCTTTTTTAGGCTCTTATATAGATTTTATTATAGGGGGACTTACGAGATATAGCCATACTTTCAGCAAAAAGGGACGCTTGTAGAAACACTTTGTAAATTTACAAATTGTACCCTACCTTGTAGTTGGGTCGCATACTGTATCAATGTATCTGTATCAACAAATACAGGTATATCAGTAAATACAAACCTGTCTTTCTCCTCTTTTTTTTTTTTATATTTTATATTTTCACTGGGTAGCCAGTGTATCATTGTATTTGTATCAACGAATATAGGTGTATCAACGAATACATACCTCTCTCTCTCATTTTTTTTGTATTTTGTAGTTTCACTCCTTTTTTTTTCTCCTTCTTTATATTTTATATTTTCACTTCTCTCTTTCTCAAATGTATCAAACTTATCATTTGTATTTGTATATTAACAAGTATAGGCATCATTTGTATTTGAATGGTTCAATTTGTATCATCATTTTTTTAAAGTTTCAATTTTGTATCAAATGTATCAGGTATTTGAAACCAAATACAAATACATAACTGGAAGTCTTAAAAACTAAAAGTTTTTGATACAAAACTGGAAGTTTTTTTAAAAAGAAAAGATAAAGAGAACGAGAAGGGGGGGGGGGAGGCGAGCGAGATTGGGAGAGTGGCGAGAGAGGGTTAGGAGAAGAGAGGCTATGAATTGTATTTAAGTAAGAATAGAGGCTATGAATTTTAATTAATTGAAACTTAGGCTGAGTATGTTAATTAGGGGCTTATGTTTACTAAGCCTTGTAGTTTTTTCTTTATTATATTATTTTAAAAGTTATGCAAATATAGTCTAGAGAAAATGATCTTACTGAACAATATCAGATACATCAATGAACTTCTGGATTTGATCAAGTTGTTGGATTGTTTTTATTGCGAACATATCTACAGAGAAGGTAATTTTCCAGTAGATATACTCTCCAAACATAGTCACCTGGTTGATACTCCTCAACATTTCTATAACTATCAGCAACTCCCACAAGAAACTAGAGGTTATTTCACACCTTGATAGAATGGGCATGGCTAATTTCAGAAAAAGAAAATTGAAGAGAATCAAGAGACCACCTTGAAGTGATGTGTTATTTCTACTATCTGAGTTAGTAATTCAGGTCTAGTGCAACTACATAGGTTTCCCCTATGTTCTTTTAGTACTTCTTCACTTAGGCTATTTAGTTATAGGTATATCCTTTTTGAAGATGCTCTTTTTGTTTGATTTTTCACTTTACTTGTAAAGAGAGAGTCTCCCTTATTTATGCATTTCCTAGATTTCTTGTACTTGAGAGGAGTCTTCTCTTCTTAGGTGTTTATTTTTCTAGGTTTCCTTCTAGTTTTAGGGATGAGTTGACCAGCCTTAGTAGGCTAGTCGACTTATGAACCACCATAGGGTCGGAGGTAAGGTTTATGTTCCCGTCCTTGTATTTTTTGTTTTGTTTATTTATAAGGCTTGGGGTGTGCAACTCAATCCCCTGGCGGACTCTAGCCCCGTCTGTTTATGGAAAAAAAAAAGAGTCTAATATTTGTTTATATACTTTTTTCAACCTCACAGACAATATTAGAAAACAGTCTAATATTTGTAATAACTTATGAAATTTTGAAGTACGATATATCATTTTATTCATAAAATTTTTAATCTACTTTAAAGAATTTTTCGACCGTGATTTACAAGATTCATAATTTACATGAGAAATAATAAAAGGGGATTGTTCGCTAAATAAATGTCCCAAAAGATGGATAACTGGTGAAATTTCTGTTGTCCCAGATAGCCATATATATAAGAAAAATATAGACCACGTATAAAGCGCAAATTGATCCTTCATAAAACTTATCCAATCATAAGAAAGGTTTTTGAACTTCTTAACATAATCATGATAAAGCTTTTTTTTTTAATTTGGTGACTGAACAAATTATAAAAAAAAAACACAAATAATAATATATCCAGTATAAATCCACAAATGAACTCTATGTCGCTAGGATATATATGCAGTCTTATTCCTGCTTTATGAAGAGAGAGATTAATTTTTTTTTGAAAAACCCTCGATTCAAGTAAAACATAATAAAGAAATAAAGTATATAAAGCAAACGTACTTGATCTAAGCAAAAAATATATAGGTGGTTATGATCCAAAACGTTTATTAATTAATTTATACCATTTTAATCCATCTAAAAGTAGTCAACCACTCATTTGATACCACTAAATATAACTAGGTAGTTTGGAGGAACTATGCATATAATTAAGGAGTCTTCAATGCAAAATACATACAAGGCCCCGCTTGTACATAGTAAGAGCTCAAAATTGTCCATTCAAATCTTTTCAATTCAACCCATATAATTAAATGGGGAGGCTGATTGTGCTCCTAAATTGAAACCTATTTTCTACGTCATTCCTGCAATGGTGATTTGGCGTATTTGGAAGAGGAGGAATGTGATATTTCATGAAGGAAGGTTGTCTATCCATTGCTTGATGACAGAAATCAATAGGAACATCTACATATTCACTGTTACTACTTATCCATGGTTGAGGGACATACCGAGAAGCTGGCCACTGATTGTTCAATACTTAAAGGGGTATACCCCTTTATTGGTTACAAAGGTAGTTGCATGGAAGCCACCCAACAGGGGTGTTTTCAAATGTAATTCTAACGGTTCATGTAAAGGCAATCCTGATTCATTATCCAGTGTCTTTTGTGTGAGGGATGAGAGGAGTGAGTTTATCTATGCTGAAGTTAGAACAATTGGAAAGGGTACAATATTAGAAGACGAAGTTATAGCTTTGCGGAATGGTTTGGAATATTGTGTAGCACAGAATCTACTACCAATTGTATTGGAAACAGACTCACTTATTCTAAAAAAGGTGTTAGACAATGTTTGGAAAGTCCCTTAGAACATTTTGATGGAGGTGAAGAAAATTGATAATATAAGGAAGAATTTTCCAGATTTAATGGAGGTGACACACATATTAAGAGAAGGGAAAAAGTGATGGATTATTTTGTTAACATTATTTTTTCTTTTGTAGGTACAAATTACATTCAATTTTCTAACATTCAGCAGGTACCAACAGAAGGAAAAGTAATTCTAGAAATGGAAAAGATGCAAATCCCAAACTTGCGCATAAGGAAATATCAAAATATGAACTACCAGTCAGGGCTACAAGTCACTAATGAGGGATAGAACAAGTAAAAAAAACAGATCAGACGTGGGATAACAACATACCAGTAGTAGAGGAATATAGAAGTTCAAGATATGAAGAATCTCTTCCCTGAACAGTGGTATTAGCTCCATTGGAGATCAACCTGTTAAGCGAGGGTTTCTTCAGATCTTTATGACTTCTCAACTTGACTAAAAGGAAGATGGAAGATTGCACTCACCTGCTACGAACACTAAGGTTTTAGCAAAGCTTTGCTGAAGGAGTCTTCAATGAGATAGAGTCATACTTGTGAGAGCTTTAAGCATCTTCAGTGATATCTACTTGAGCTTGCTTTATGTTAACGCCATATGTGATAGTACGAGATGAGCGTAAATACCATCGACCTTTGATCGCTGTCACACCCCAAATCCCAACGAGGCATGATTGGCACCCGTAGTCGATAAGGATCGAGAGAACCAAGCTATGCTTCTATACGTTCATATGCATGCCATAGGAAACACCATTATCACATAAGAACATAAACGACAGGTATTGGAAATCATGGATATTGGAAATCATAGAACATGTGGCATATATATACACATTTGAGAAACTTGGCCGTTGAGGCCATCAAAAGAAGACTTCATGAGTCACCTTATATACATATACCCACGTGTGTCTACAAAAGCCTCTAACAGATGCATTGACAAATACAAACCAAAGGTCGGGACAAGTCCCCGCTTTATACAACATGCACATCACCAAAACATATATACACTCTGACTCGGAGAATCCCCGAATTAGCTGGAGCTCACCAAAGAACTGCTAACACTGGCAGTCTACTGAGGAGGCCTACTGGTACCTGCGCCTACAGCAAGTAAGGAAAATTCCCCAAGAGGGATCAGTACGAAATAAGTACTGAGTATGCAAAGCTTAGATGAAACTGTACAATACATGAGTATTTTAATGAACTCAAAACATATGAATAATCAATGTGAATAAGTCACCATTTTGCATTTTGGGAAACCATGTGAATTGCTTTCATTACTTTCTTTGCTTTCTTTATCTCAATGCTTACTTGTCAATACATGTGTCACACTGTACCCGAGCCCCTACTGATCAGTGGGTCTTTACATAACATATCATCATGTTGGGATCGGGTCGAGCTAGGCTTATGCCCCTAGACCTGCCACCCATAAATCAATGCATCGGGATCGGGTCGAGCTAGGCTTATGCCCCTAGACTTGCCACCCATAAATCAATACATCGGGATCGAGTCGAGCTAGGCTCATTCCCCTACAACTGCAACCCATAAATTAATACATCGGGATCGAGTCGAGCTAGGCTTATGCCCCTAGACTTGCCACCCGTACTTGATCATTGACCACATATGCATTACTTTGTTCTTTACTTTGGGATTGGTACAATGGTTGCCATATCTTTATTTGAAACTTTGAATCATTAACCAATGAGTTAGAGACATGAGAAACTTGGCAACATAACACTATTAGGACCATAACACCATGGGAACCATTGGAACAATAATCAATGAACAAGAGACATAAGTATAGTCATTATTGGAACATTGGAACATAACCTTATTTGAACTTTTGGAACATTAACCATGAATATGAGACATGAGATTCACAATGATCAATGAGTAGGAAATATATGACAATTGATAACCGGATATGGAATACCTTAGCACATTTCGGGATAGGACTAGTGACATGTCAATGTGGATACTATTTGCCGCAGAAAGATACGGACAAAGTAACCTTACATACCTTGGATTCGTAATACGAATATATAATCCTAGAGGTGCATACAATAGTCCCGCTCCTTCTTTATGTGTCACTCTACAACACAAATAAAATACGGAATTCACATTAACCACCAACTACCTTACAAAGGCATTCAACGTCAATGAGTTACATGTTTGCCGTTAAACATGTCATTTCCCCTTGACAAAACCATTGATGAAATCATTATTCCAAAAATCCCCCAATATTCCATACATTGACCAATACATGAAAAATCAATACATTTCACCACAACACTTCTCCTTTACACTTTCTTATCCATATCATACAACAAATAATCCATCAAATTACCTTAATACACCTCATAGCACATATCGTCCAAAATCCCACAATTTACACTTTTATAAAGATAACAAGTTTAATAACAAAATCACACCATACATGATCATATTTTGTCCATACCATTCACTTTCATCAAGACATCAAGTCACCTTTTAAGTTTAATTCACAAAAATGACACATCTTTATCAAAACACAAAAGTGCACCACTTAAACTTTTAGGCATAACCATCATGATCTACATGCTCTCCCATGCATATAATATATTAATCCATAAGCATAATTACTTACCCAAGCTTGCAAATGAGTGATCTTGCTCCAAGAGAAAGTTTAGGGTTTGGAGTTGAGAGAAATGATTTTGGGAAATTTCTAGACTTGGCATGAGATTTTTGTGTGTTAAAAATCTGATTTTTGGCTCTTTATATAAGCCTTCAATTCACCCTTAGCCATTAGTTATAGCATTAATTGCTATTTCTAGAAGGTCTTTGAAGAATGGGTCATTTAGTCCATTTGGGCCAAGTCTTTTATTCTATTTTGGGCCTAAATTTGGGCCCAATAACATATATCCATTTAACCCATCCACTTCCATGTATAATTCACCATATATCTCATGTTTCAATAATTCCATAATATCACGACAATATTCTCTTACGAGATTCTCATTCATCGTCTCAATCGCAAAAATAGGAATTCTAGTCGCCCATGGCTTCATTAGACATTTTGGCTAACTATTCATGTTTCATGATTTGATCATGTAGGAGTATGTAGGAGTGTAGTGAAGTGTTTGAAGCTTTAACAATGCTCAAGGAACTCCAAAGAACCAAAAGAAACCATCTGAGAATCGTCGTAGAATTGCGTTTCAAAACAAGTATTGCACATTATTTGTGCGTTGCGCCACTGCTGAAAAGCAAGGCAGTGGCGCAAGAAATCAAGGCCCTCTGAATCAGTGTCTTGCGCCACACCCCATGAAACAGGGTAGTGGCTCAAATTTCAGCACCTTGCTGAATTTTTTGGCCCTTTCTTCAATACTTGCATATCGTCCAATACCTTATCAAAATACTTACTTAGTGATCTTAATCATCAAGTAAACATGACTCCAAGTCACCAAATGAGGTTAGAATGTGCATGGGGTATTACCCAAATGCTCCACAAAATCACAAAACACGTCCTATAAAAGGCTAGTCACATGTACAAGGCCAAATTTCAATTTTTCTCATCTTTCACACTACCAAATACATACTTCTAGCCCTCGACACCTAAGTAAGCATTATTCAATGTCATCAAGTAGGGTTGGGAATGTAAGGGGTGTTACATTCTTCCCCCCTTAGAAACATTCGTCCTCGAATGTTAATAGTATCGCTTCAATTACGACAAATGCATCTCTTCTTTAACATACGTATACACATACACATAATGCTCTTAAATACTTACTTGTTATTGTTCCACCTCCGCAATTTTAACTTCTTGGTCCATTTAAAATAGATGGGGATACTTGGATTTCATCATTTCTTCCGCTTCCCATGTGATCTCTCCTCTACGTGTTGATTTCTCCAAAGGACTTTTACGGATGCGACATTTTTATTCCTCAACCTCTTTACTTGTCGATCCAGAATAGCAATGGGTACCTCATTATAAGTAAGATCCTCTGTAACTTGGACATCCTCTACGGGAACGATACGAGAAGGATCTCTTATGCATTTTTGAAGCATCGAAACATGAAATACCGGGTGGACTGAGGAAAGTTCTTGAGGTAGTGATAATTCATTAGCAACTTGCCCAAATATTCTAATGATTTCATATGGGCCTATGTAACGTGGACTCAATTTCCCTTTCTTTCTGAACCGCATTACCCCTTTCATCGGTGACACCCTTAAAAACACCCAATCACCTATGGCGAATTCAAGCCCTCTTCTTTTAACATCGGCATATGACTTGTGACGACTTTAAGCCGTTTGTAACCGCTGTTGGATCACTTTAACTTTCTCCATAGCCTGATGAACAATATCTGGCCCAAGTAAAGCTGTTTCACCTGCTTCAAACCATCCAATTGGTGATCTACATTTCCTTCCGTACAAAGCTTCATAAGGTGCCATTTTAATACTTGAATGATAGCTATTGTTGTAAGCAAATTCAATAAGAGGCATATGGTCATCCCAACTGCCTTGAAAATCTAATGCGCAAGCTCGCAGCATATCTTCAAGTGTCTGAATAGTACGTTCTGCTTGTCCATCAGTCTGAGGATGGAAAGCCGTACTCAAATTTACCTGTGTACCCAAACTCTACTGAAAGGATCTCCAAAAGTGCGCTGTGAACTGTGCTCCTCTGTCTGATATAATGGAAAGTGGAATACCATGTAACCTCACTATTTCTTTAACATACAACTTCGCATAATCCTCAGCTGTATAGGTCATCTTGACAGGTAGAAAATGCGCTGACTTGGTAAGCCTATCCACTATAACCCATATAGAATCAAACTTCCGCAATGTACGAGGCAAACCGGTAATGAAATCCATATTAATCATATCCCATTTCCAGACTGGGAGATTGATATGTTGCATGTAACCTCCCGGTTTCTGATGTTCCACTTTTACTTGTTGACAATTCGGGCATTGCGCGACAAATTCTGCAATGTTCTTTTTCATATTTCCCCACCAATACACTTCTTTCAATCCATGGTACATTTTTATAGCACCCGGATGAAAATAATAGCGCGAATGATGTGCCTCTGTCATAATTCGTGTCCTCAACTCATCTACGTCCGGTACGCAAAATCTCCCTTGGCATTGAAGTATTCCTTCTTGTGTAAGATCAAATGCCCTGGTCAAATTCTGCTGTACATTTTCCTTTAGCTGTAATAAAATAGAATCCGCAAACTGTTTCTCTTTCACTTCAGCTATTAAGGAGGATTCTGCTGCATTTCGCACAATAACTCCCTTATCTGAGGATTCAATAAGGCGAACTCCCAAGCTGGCTAACTGATATAAGTCTTTGATTATCTCCTTCTTTTCCGTCAATTGATCACTAGTGACTCCCGTTGCCTTACGGCTCAATGCATCTGCTACTACATTTGCCTTCCCTGGATGGTATAGAATATCAACATCATAGTCTTTCAAGAGCTCTAACCATCTTCGTTGCCTCAAATTGAGTTCCTTTTGCTTAAAGATATATTGTAAACTTTTGTGATCCGTATAAATATCAACATGAACTCCATACAGATAATGACGCCATATCTTTAAAGCAAACATTACCGCTACCAATTCAAGGTCATGAGTGGGATAATTTTTCTCATGTGGCCGCAACTGTCGTGAGGCATATGCTATCACCCTACCATGCTGCATCAACACACATCCAAGACCAATCCCGGAAGCATCACAATACACTGCATAGCCCTCTGTGCCTTCAGGAAGTACTAACACTGGTGTGGAAGTCAACTTATCTTTCAATTTTTGAAACCCTCTGTCACATGCATCATTCCATTGAAACTTAATTGCCTTGTGAGTTAACTTTGTTATGGTGCTGCAATAGAAGCAAACCCTTCTACAAATCTTCGGTAATAACCTGCCAAACCCAGAAAACTGCGAATCTCTGTGGGTGTCGTAGGTCTTGGCCAATTTTTCACTGCTTCTATCTTCTGTGTATCAACCTGGATCCCTTCGTCTGACACAATGTGACCCAGTAATGCAACTGATTTTAACCAAAACTCACATTTGGAGAATTTTGATACAACTTACGCTCACGGAGAATCTGCAACACTTTCCATAAATGATTAGCGTGGTCTTTTGGTGATCTTGAATAAACAAGGATTTCATCTATAAATACTGTCACGAACACGTCTAGGAATGGCTTAAACACCCTATTCATCAAATCCATAAACACAACTGGTGCATTTGTTAGTCCAAATGACATAACTAAAAATTCATAATGACCATACCGTGTTCGAAAAGCTGTCTTGGGTACATCCTCTTCTCTAACTCTGACTTGATGGTAACCCGACCTCAAGTCAATTTTTGAAAAACATTTGGCACCCTGTAACTGATCAAACAAATCATCAATGCGAGGAAGGGGATATTTGTTCTTGATCGTTACCTTATTCAACTGTCGGTAGTCAATGCACATCCTCAATGTGCCATCTTTCTTGCGTATGAATAATACCGGTGCACCCCACGGGGACATACTAGGCCTAATGAAGCCCTTGTCCAGCAAATCTTTCAACTGATCCTTCAATTCACGCAGTTCTGCTGGAGCCATTCTATATGGAGGAATAGAAATAGGCTGAGTGCCTGGAATCACATCAATGCCAAATTCCACTTCCCGTTCTGGGGGTAAACCTGGAAGATCCTCTAGGAAAACATCAAGAAATTCATTGACTACCGGTACTGACTGTGGAGTTAATAGTTCCAAATTGTTATCTTGCACCCGTACTAGATGACATATGTATCCCTTGGCAATCATTTTCCTTACTTTCAAATAGGAAATAAATCTTCCTCGTGGTGCCCCTACATTACCCTGCCATTCTAGAATATTTTCCAGCGGAAAACAAAATTGTACCTTCTTGGCCCGGCAATCTACCGTAGCATAACACGAAGCCAACCAATCCATTCTCATTATCACGTCAAAATCTACCATGTCTAGTTCAATGAGGTCGGCCAGTGTATCATGACCACACACCACTACCACACAATTGCGATAAACTCTCTTTGCAACAATATATTAACCCACCGGTGTAGACACTTCAATTGATTTAATTAATAATTCTGGAGCCTTTGCAAATTTCGCAGCAACCAATGGGGTAACATAGGAAAATGAAGAACCTGGGTCAATCAGTGCATATACATTATGTGAGAATATGGATAATGTACCTGTGACAACATCAGGGGAAGCCTCTGAATTCTGGCAGTCCACCAAAGCATAAGTGCGATTCTGGACACCGCTAGTACTGGCTGCTCCTCTGGCACCCCTACCACGGCCAATAGGTTGTACACCTCGGCCTAGTGAAGGAACCGATGCTGATGATGCAACAGCCGACCCAGCCAGTCGTGCTATACCACCCATGCTCCGCTGTGGACAATCCCTCGCTATATGCCCCGGCATACCACACCAAAAGCAGACATTCGTCCCTGACCGACATGTACCTGTGTGAATTCGCCCGCAGTGCTGACACTGCTGATGAGGAAAACCTGCTGCCTGGGACCTATGAACTCCGCTACTCTGCCCAGATGGACCACCCCTAGACCCTCTGAACTGAGAATAAGCTCCTGCCATGGAATGAGAAAACGATGGTCTAGGTGGTCTAGGGAACATACGAGGCCTAGATCCTACTTGGGACATCACAGGTGGTCCCATAGGTCTAGCCCTTTTGGACTGTCCCCTATCAAATTCATGCATTCTTTTCCTCTGTCGTTGGTCTTCCATTTTCTGAGCGAAGGCCTGGATTCTCGCTATGTCCATGTCCTTATTTAAGGCAGCAATGGTGCAATCTCGTACCAAATATGGCTCTAATCTGTCCACATATCGATGGACTCTATCTGTCATCGTTGCCACCACATTTGGCGCATATCGAGCCAAGGAGTTAAATTGCAAACTATATTCCTGAACACTCATATTCCCTTGACGTAAATTCAGGAACTGATCTGCACGTGCTTCCCGAACCTCATACGGAAGATAATGATCGAGGAAAGCCACTTTAAACTCTTCCCATGTAGGTGGATTTGCACCAATGTCACGGGATTTCTTCCAATCCTCATACCACAATATTGCCTCTCCTTTCAACCTGCACGCAGCAAGTTCAACTGTCTCTACCCCCGTCACGTGCATAACTTCCAAGGCCCTCTGAATTTGATCCACAAAGTCCTGTGGATCTGCTTTTGGATCGGATCCAGTGAATATAGGGGGTCCAGTTTCAAGAAATCCTGTGTTCTGCGACTTGCCATTCGAGCCGCATCATCATCATGTGTCATTGTACTAGCTCGTCCTTGGCTTTGTACCGCCACTAACTGTGTCAACATACGTACAGCATTTCTAAGATCCTGATCTATGGCATTCATTGGTGGTTCTGCAGGTGCTCTTCTCCTACTCGACTCTTCTGGTACAGAGGGAGTGGAGGAAGCTCGTGACACAAATTCAGGCTCAGTATCGCCTTGATTAACTTGATCAGGTGGTGGTATACTAGTTCCTTCACTAGCCATTCTATCTATCCACTTACTTTTACCTCTTTCTCTTCTAGCGTTCGGCATTTTGACTATACCAAAGACAAATAATTACCAAGATCAGATACAATGCAACTTACAACATTGGCTCTATTGCACGATCTAGAATGAAGAAAAGAAACAACATCCTAAATGTCCCGTAGCCTCCTACTTATAAATGTGGTGCACAACACATCGATAAGTAAGACTCTACTCAGACATGGCTTTGTAGACACCCTTAGGACGACCAGCTCTGATACCACTTTTGTCACACTCCGAATCCCAACGAGGCATGATTGGCACCCATAGCCGATAAGGATCGAGAGAACCAAGCTATGCTTCTATACGTTCATATGCATGCCATAGGAAACACCATTATCACATAAGAACATGAACGACAGGTATTGGAAATCGTGGATATTGGAAATCATGGAACATGTGGCATATATATACACATTTGAGAAACTTGGCCGTTGAGGCCATCAAAAGAAGACTTAATGAGTCACCTTATATACATATACCCACGTGCGTCTACAAAAGCCTCTAACAGATGCATTGACCAATACAAACCAAAAGTCGGGACAAATCCCCGCTTTATACAACATGCACATCACCAAAACATATATACACTCTGACTCGGAGAAGCCCCGAATTAGCTGGAGCTCACCAAAGAACCGCTAACACTGGCAGTCTACTGAGGAGGCCTATTGGTACCTGCGCCTACAGCAAGTAAGGTAAATTCCCCAAGAGGGGTCAGTACGAAATAAGTACTGAGTATGCAAGGCTTAGATGAAACTGTACAATACATGAGTATTTCAGTGAACTCAAAACATATGAATAATCAATGTTAATAAGTCACCATTTTGCATTTTGGGAAACCATGTGAATTGCTTTCATTACTTTCTTTGCTTTCTTTATCTCAATGCTTACTTGTCAATACATGTGTCACACTGTACCCGGGCCCCTACTGATCAGTGGGTCTTTACATAACATATCATCATGTTGGGATCGGGTCGAGCTAGGCTTATGCCTCTAGACCTGCCACCCATAAATCAATGCATCGGGATCGGGTCGAGCTAGGCTTATGCCCCTAGACTTGCCACCCATAAATCAATACATCGGGATCGAGTCGAGCTAGGCTTATGCCCCTACAACTGCCACCCATAAATTAATACATCGGGATCGAGTCGAGCTAGGCTTATGCTCCTAGACTTGCCACCCGTACTTGATCATTGACCACATATGCATTACTTTGTTCTTTACTTTGGGATTGGTACAATGGTTGCCATATCTTTATTTGAAACTTTGAATCATTAACCAATGAGTGAGAGACATGAGAAACTTGGCAACATAACACTATTAGGACCATAACACCATGGGAACCATTGGAACAATAATCAATGAACAAGAGACATAAGTATAGTCATTATTGGAACATTGGAACATAACCTTATTTGAACTTTTGGAACATTAACCATGAATATGAGACATGAGATTCACAAATGATCAATGAGTAGGAAATATATGACAATTGATAACCGGATATGGAATACCTTAGCACATTTCGGGATAGGACTAGTGACATGTCAATGTGGATACTATTTGCCGCAGAAAGATACGGACAAAGTAACCTTACATACCTTGGATTCGTAATACGAATATATAATCCTAGAGGTGCATACAATAGTCCCGCTCCTTCTTTATGTGTCACTCTACAACACAAATAAAATACGAAATTCACATTAACCACTAACTACCTTACAAAGGCATTCAACGTCAATGAGTTACATGTTTGCCGTTAAACATGTCATTTCCCCTTGACAAAACCATTGATGAAATCATTATTCCAAAAATCCCCCAATATTCCATACATTGACCAATACATGAAAAATCAATACATTTCACCACAACACTTCTCCTTTACACTTTCTTATCCATATCATATCACAAATAATCCATCAAATTACCTTAATACACCTCATAGCACATATCGTCCAAAATCCCACAATTTACACTTTTATAAAGATAACAAGTTTAATAACAAAATCACACCATACATGATCATATTTTGTCCATACCATTCACTTTCATCAAGACATCAAGTCACCTTTTAAGTTTAATTCACAAAAATGACACATCTTTATCAAAACACAAAAGTGCACCACTTACACTTTTAGGCATAACCATCATGATCTACATGCTCTCCCATACATATAATATATTAATCCATAAGCATAATTACTTACCCAAGCTTGCAAATGAGTGATCTTGCTCTAAGAGAAAGTTTAGGGTTTGGAGTTGAGAGAAATGATTTTGGGAAATTTCTAGACTTGGCATGAGATTTTTGTGTGTTAAAAATCTGATTTTTGGCCCTTTATATAAGCCTTCAATTCACCCTTAGCCATTAGTTATAGCATTAATTGCTATTTCTAGAAGGTCTTTGAAGAATGGGTCATTTAGTCCATTTGGGCCAAGTCTTTTATTCTATTTTGGGCCTAAATTTGGGCCCAATAACATATATCCATTTAACCCATCCACTTCCATGTATAATTCACCATATATCTCATGTTTCAATAATTCCATAATGTCACGACAATATTCTCTTACGAGATTCTCATTCATCGTCTCAATCGCAAAAATAGGAATTCTAGTCGCCCATGGCTTCATTAGACATTTTGGCTAACTATTCATGTTTCATGATTTGATCATGTAGGAGTATGTAGGAGTGTAGTGAAGTGTTTGAAGCTTTAACAATGCTCAAGGAACTCCAAAGAACCAAAAGAAACCATCTGAGAATCGTCGTAGAATTGCGTTTCAAAATGAGTATGGCACATTATTTGTGCCTTGCACCACTGCTGCAAAGCAAGGCAGTGGCGCAATAAATCAAGGCCCTCTGAATCAGTGGCTTGCGCCACACCCCCTGAAACAGGTTAGTGGCGCAAGTTTCATCACCTTGCTGAATTTTTTGGCCCTTTCTTCAATACTTGCATATCGTCCAATACCTTATCAAAATACTTACTTAGTGATCTTAATCATCAAGTAAACATGACTCCAAGTCACCAAATGAGGTTAGAATGTGCACGGGGTATTACCCAAATGCTCCACGAAATCACAAAACACGTCCTATAAAAGGCTAGTCACATGTACATGGCCAAATTTCAATTTTTCTCATCTTTCACACTACCAAATACATACTTCTAGCCCTCGACACCTAAGTAAGCATTATTCAATGTCATCAAGTAGGGTTGGGAATGTACTGGGTGTTACAATCGCCTTCCCGCCGGAGCTCCATCAGCTACTGTGAAGTGGACGATGAAGACGAAAGTGATGAGGCGTTTTACTTTCCTATTTTGATTTTGTGTTTAGCTGATAGGATTTTGTTGTCTTTGTTGTTTTGTTTTGGGTTTGGCCCTTCGTTTTAGGCCTGGACTTTTTCTGTACATAATTTTTTGATTTTAATAATGGATAATTTTCATAAATTCCAACAGTTTAGTACCTAATTACATAAAATCCCGAATATTTTGATATTTACCTAAAATTCCAATTTTTCATTCATTGTCGTGATACATAGCTAAGACTCGCGATACATCACCATCTGATACATAAGTATATAACTCTTACGTATTAGTATCACAAAGATACATTCGAATACATCTATAAGACTTATGTATCAGTAGCACAAAAAGCATTCCGATACATGATTTTTGTAGATTTTCAATCAAACATATCTTTCTTATGTATGTGTAACCTAATATTCAGTAAGATACATAGTTTTTGTACATTTAGTAGAGGATCGCGTGATGTATCTTCTTGTTCTTTTCTACCAGATACATCAATCTTATGTATCTCCGAATTCTCTTAACAAATACATTATTCTTATGTATCTTCATCAACATCATCATTTTCAACCTCCATTGACGAATCTCTGAACTCCAGAATTCCTCATGGCTTGAACTG
Source organism: Capsicum rhomboideum (assembly GCA_031232105.1). NCBI lineage: Eukaryota > Viridiplantae > Streptophyta > Magnoliopsida > Solanales > Solanaceae > Capsicum > Capsicum rhomboideum. The sequence continues at coordinate 19,172,459 of CP124719.1, read as the reverse complement.
TCTTGTACGCCGTCGTGGATTTGAGATGTGATGGATATATATCACATTGAAATGAATATACATCACTCGCAACCGTTGTGGACCTCTCTTCGGCTTCAATTGAAATGGATCTATATCACTGATCTATACCACTCGCAACTGCGTGAACCTCTCTCCGTCTTGAACTGTCTTATACACCGCCGTGGATTCGAGATCTGTATATGAATTATGTACGAATCATTCGATATCTGTATATACATTCGAGATCTGATAGTGGAGGACGCCGCCGTGGACCTCTCTCTGGCCACTCACAGCCTAATAAAAATTAGGGACAAATCAAGAACAAACCCAAAAAAACTGTTATTTCCAACTGAATAAAAATCCCTTCACCCCCAAAAAAGACCTCTTCGATTCAACAATCTTTTTTTTCTCGCTGTCGTCACCCTGCCGGAAAATCAAGAACAGCAACTGAATACAAGTAAGTTCAATTTTGGCGTGCTCCTAGTACTTGTTCTAAAAATTCAAAGTGGCCAAGCGTAAATAAAAAGGAAATTTTGAACTGGGTTTTGAGGAACTTGAAGAAAAAAAAAAGGACGTTCAATTTTGTGACTTTATTTTGAGAGGAATAAGATAATGAAAGAAGATCTGATATTATAGGGGGGGGGGGGGGGTTGAGTTATGTATCTGATAGTTGGAGAGAGAAAGTGTAAGAAGTGATTTTTGTAATTAGTTTTGGGAGTTGGGATTTTAAGTAATATTAGTAACTTATGGTGTAGTTTTAAGTAATTCTCCCTTTAATAAATGGCCACTTTGGCCTGTTTAATTCAAAAAAAAATTAAAAAAATCAACCCATATACTCCGTTCGTCCCATTTTGACAATGATTTAGTTCTTTTTATGTTCATTAAAAAGTTAATAAATACAAAATATAATTTCCTAAGCTATTTTTACTTATTAAAGGATTTTTGAGAGTTGAAAAATATTAGAAAAAAGAATAACTTTTTTAATGCTAGGAAAATAATTAAAAATAGTAATTAACTTTCCTAAAAATGAGTAGAAAGTAGTAATTAACTTTCCTAAAAATGTTAATCCGTAAGTAGGCGTACACCTATTACGGTCCTTTTCTCTGTTGTTTTTTTCTTTTGGAACTTCTGTATGTATATATGCATAAAGGTCGAAAGAAATGGAGAAGAATGAGAGCAATCGAAGAAGAAAAAAGAATTTCATACACAGCAATTACACTGATATTGTTGATCACTACAAAGTCTGCTAGTGCTAAGTTGGACCTTTTGAATACTGATAATCGTATTATTAATTGATAGGCACTATAAAGGGCTATGATTAAAGTATTGATCCTCACGATTACTAAGTAAAAGAAAACAATAATTAAAGATTTGACAAAAATAAAAGCACAACTATGCCCGATTTTTTTTTTCTTTTCATAATCACTCTTTGTACCAACTAAAACATTGCGTAATGCTTCAAAGTATTACTTCATCCGTCTCAATTATAAATTATACAATAACAATGACATTTGCAATAAAAATTTATAAGTGAGGTTTGCGGAGGGAGGTGTGTAAGCAATCTTATCGTTATAAGGGTAGACAGGTTTTCAGTAGATCCCCAGCTCAAGTACATCATAATTAAAATAAGAATGAAAAAAGTACAATTACAAATATCAGTAACACCAACAAATAATATAATAGCTAAATCAACATAAATAATAGGTAATAATAAGAAGTATAGAAAAGCAGGTTGAGGAAAAAAGATACTAATACCATTGATAAAGGGAACTAGACAGTCTAAATTCTTGAGCTTTCACTACAAGAAACCAAGGAATTAACAATGGATAAAATTTCTTAGCTAACCAGCAAAATCCCATGGTAGTTTTCTTTAGCTACGGATTAGCGATGGATTATAAGAAAATTTAATTAGTTAAGAGCTATTTAGCGATGAGTTAGCTAAGGATTAACAATAAATTTCATAGATAATTTCATGTTTTCTAATATTCTCCTATTTAGGGTCATGTCCTCGATAAGCTGCGGGTGTTTCAAATCCTATCTTATGGTCTCTCCCCAATACTTCTTCACCTTACCTCTACTTCTACTCACACCTACCATAATCAACCTCTAAGGTTTTTTCTATGGTGCGCCTACAGATCTCCTCTTCACATGTTCGAACTATCTCAGTCTCGTTTCCCTCATCTTAGTCACTACGGAGGCCACTCTCATTCTAACCCGAATATCTTTAATCTTAATCCTATCTCTCCTAATATGCCCACAATTCAAACTCAATATTCTCATGTCGCTACTCTTGTTTTCTGGACGTGTGAGTTCTTAGTTGGCCAACATTGTGCCCTATACAACAATAGTTGGTCTAACAACCATTTCATAAAATTTACCTTTAAGATTGGGTGGCACATTATTATCACACAAGATACTGGATGTGACTCTCCTTTGTATCTCCCGCTTCAATATGGTGTGTGACATCCTCATTGATCGCACCGTTTCCTTTAATTATATATAGACTCAAGATACTTGAAACTATCTCTTTTGGGGATGACCTGAGTATCAATCTTCACTTCCACATTCTGCCTCGTGGGCATGTCACTGAACTTGCACTCTAAATACTCTATCTTAGTCCTACTCAACCTGAATCCTTTAAACTCCAGGGTCTGTCACCAAACCTCCACCTTCTCATCAGTCCTCTACGTGTCTCGTCAATTAATGTTATGTCATCTTCAAATAACATAAATCTTGAAACCCCTCTCTCCCCTATCCCCCCATTCGATATGGTGCATCAATACCTCCATCATCAAGGCATAAATAAAAACAGACTAAGGTGTTGATACCTGGTGCAACCTCGTTGCAACTGAAAAAAAATACTCTAAGTCTCGATCTTCTCACTTTCTTCATCCGTGTCTTAGCTCCACCATATATTCATTTATGGTGATAATGTAAGCCTCAGATACTCCTTTAGTCTCCAAACATCTCCATCAAATTATTTATTGTGATTTTAAAAAATAATTATTTCAAATTATTTATTGTTTTGAAAGTTCAAGACAAAATAAGTTGTTATTTTTTCATTTTACCTTTCGTCCCAAATTATCTATCATGATTTATAAAAGTAGTTATCTCAAATTACTTATCATTTTAGAAATTCAAGATAAAATTAGTTACTTTTTAATTTTTCATCTTACCCTTCTTAGTTACTCCCTTCGTTTTCATTTATGTAACACTATTTGACTTGATACAAAATTTAAGAAAAAAGATAGACTTTTTGAATTTATAGTTTAAAACAAACGTTAAAATATTTGTGTGATACTCTTTTTGAGACAAACTAAAAAGAAAAGAATGTCCAATAAATTGACACGGAGAAAGTACTTATTATTTCTAAACTATACAAACACCTCAATCACGAGGGATGTTAAAATTGTTCAAATACCAATGAAGGATAAGATAGTGAAAAAATCCTTCTACTTAATATTTCCTCCGTCCAAAATAAGTGTCAGTCTTAATAAAAATCACTTCTAATAAGAAATCAATAAATACAATGCATAGTTTATTAAACTTTTCTTATTTAATAAATATTTTCAAAAAATTGAACCCTATTTTAATAGATAGAATATAAGGATATAGTTTAAAAAATTATACTAATTTTTATATGAACTCATAAGATGATACTTATTCTGAGATAATTTTTGTTATGACATCTATTTTGAAATAGAGAAAATATTTCTTAAATGACATATAAAAGAGAATTACCGCAACTAATTAAGACGAACAGAGTACTAATAATCTGTTTTAGAGTCAAATTCTAGTATCAATTTGATATAAACATAACAAGGGTTCACTAATATGGCTCTAGTGGGCCCGCTGGACTAGCACGCTTAGTCAGAGAGTTGGGACCCGCAATTGGGAAAAGGGCCTGAGCCTAAAGCCACGCACGTCGATGCAAATTGGTAAGAAGTGCAAGTCAGCAACAAAGCGTGGAATTTCATGGACTGCGTTGTCGGGAATCTCGTTTCTGCCTTTCTGTACGACGACCTTCATCTTCATCCTCCCCATGCATAAATACCCACGCCGTTATTATACTACTCCCCTCGTCTCCGTTTTATTTTAACTGTCGTTCTATATCATTTTACACTTATATATTGAGAAAATAATATGTAGGCTGAAAGGTAAAAAGTATATTTAAAGTATTTTGGTTTATAAAATTTTATATCTAAATTATTGGGTATTTAAATTTTTTATTTGAACTATCACCAACAATTTATCGAAATACATCTCAATTATTAATTATTTGATTTTCATATATAGACTTTTAGGTAGAAAATGTGAATAATTAATAATTTAGTGTTTGCCATAATACTTAAACGTGCTCTTTAACTTCGCTTCAGCTTGCATCTATATCCTCCAACTTTGGGTGTGCACAAGTAGACACTTAAGCTTATATAAAATTGAACAAGTAGACATAAGCGTCCTACATGACATCCTTTGTGGCGTCCTACGTGGTCAATTTACATCCTACATGACGTCCTACGTGTATTATGTCATATAGGACGTGTGTCTACTTGTTCAACTTTATACAAGTTCAAGTGTCTACTTATGCACATCCAAAATTGAAGGGCATAGATGTCAGTTGAAACCAAGTTAAAGAGCATGTTTATATATTAATGCCTTAATGTTTTGATAAATAGTTTGTGATAGTTAAAATAAAAACTCGCACACCTAATAATTTAAGTATGAGACTCAGAAAATGGAATACTTTAGGTGTATTTTTCTTACCATTAACTCAAACTATTATTTGGCTATTCAAATAGTTACTAAGAAAAATAAATTGAAACATAAATAGTATAACTTACTAGTTACTCCTATCTAATAAAGATAAATTAATTCTTCCTCTGAAATATTATGCATACTTCTTTAACGTTTATAATATAATTGAAAATTATTAACTTTAATTATTATTGAATTTTTAAAGTACTAAGTATATATTTTGCTGGGACAAATTTGTGAGCCAAAATGCTAGTTAAAATGGTACAGGAAGTAATATCTAATTTTGTTCAATCTTAGTTCCTTAGATCTCGTGCCCGCATGGTTTAGGTTTGGCTACTTTGGATGCTTCTCTATTATTTGACAAAAGTTGGAATATAATGCATTATGAGATATACTCCCCCAGTTTTTTTTAACTTGTTCTTTATACAAAAGTAGTTTTTCTAACTTTTTCTTTATACAAAATTATGAGATATAATGCATTTGACATTCTTCTTAACAAAATATTTCTTAAGAAATAAGAGTCTCCATAACTGATGAAGGTAGGAGTAACATGATCTTTAAACAAGGAAATTATTGAAGGCTAAAGACTCTAAAAGTTGAGATAGCAACAGGCTCATCTCATGCATATACGTTATTTCAATAGTCAGAAAATATCTCGTGTACACTGTATGAATTGAATTGTTAATCATGCGCATTGTAGAAGCATATTTTGAATTCAATAAATTAATAATAGTGATACATAAATACTATATAATATAGTAACATATGCATTGATTTTTAAGAGTCAATATTCTAACTAAAAGGGATCTTGCTCTTTAACAAATTGATCTTTTGGTCATATTGTTGCTCATCAGGCATCACTATATAAATAATGGAAGTTATAATGCACCTGACTTTGCTATAAATCCTTCTCTATTCTAGGGTGGGTCAAGAGTTTAACATGGTGATAACAAGTACTGTAATTTTCGTTGGAAAAAACGAAAAAGATTTTAAATTTGTACAAACTTTTCTCCAAAAGAATTACTCCCTCTGTCCCAATTTAATTTATATGACACACTTTCCTTTTTAGTCAGTCCCAAAAAGAATGACACATTTCTATATTTGGTAATAATTTAACTTTAAAATACCACGTTACCCTTAATGAAATGATTTACAACCACACAAATATCTATGACTCATTTTAGACCACAAGTTTCAAAAATCTTCCTTTCTTTCTTAAACTCCGTGCCAAGTCAAAGTACATCACATAAATTGAGATGGAGGGAGTAACTTCTTCTAGCAAATTGCCAAACCATGCAGCAAAACTGAGGTATTCTATATTTTATATCGATAACAATAATAATTATTGTACAACAATAACATACCTAGAGTGCTCCCACAAGTAGGGTGTAAGAAAAATAGGATACACATACTTTATTTCTACTTATGTTGGATAAAAAGGCTGTTTCAGTAGACCATTGGGTAAAAAAAATAAATGAAATAATAATAATAATTATAGTAATTTAACCAAAAAAATGGCTTTGAAAATCCCATTAAATATCATGTTTTTCCTTCTTTTAACACTAAAAAAAAAAAAAAAGTTGAGAATTGCATACTAGGTAGTGACGCATAATGAGCTAATTAGTATACTAATTATTGTTTGAATTTTCTTGCACAAATTTGAAAGACCAAATACATAGAAGGAAACCTGAAGATTAAAAAAAAAAAAAGTTTTTACTAGACACGTGGAAACAAAACAATAAGACATCATGAGTTTTTCTGATATTCCTTCAATAATTCATGATTGTAATTGAAACATATTATTATGATATACTATTATTTATTTTCCTTTTAGTTAATATGGAAGGCACGAATTAACTTCATGATTTCAATTATGAGAATTGACAACAAACCAACTAATTAACGTGCGCATATTTAGTTACGTTATTAATTAACCAATGTGGGCTTCATATAATTATGATATTAATGATAATAATTCCTCTCTCCATCTCAAATTAACTATTCCCTCCGTTTCATATTAGTTGGTCATCTTACTAAAAATAAATATCCCAAATTAATTGATTACTTACTAAATCAAGATATGATTAATCAAAATACTCTTTGGAAGTTCAAGTAAATTATCTTTATATCCATTAATATGGATCAAGGGTATAGTAGTAAAATTGATCATTCCATTAATGATTTTTTAAGCACCGTGCAAAATGAACAGTGCTCAACTAATTGGGATGGAGGGAGTATCGTATTTCTTTTTACACGCCTTTAAGAATATTAAATTAGAGAGTTTTTTGGTTGATTTACCCTCATTTATGTCTTAAAATATAATATCTCTTTATTGAACATTCACTCAATTTGTATGTGATCACCTCATGTTGAAGTATTGTCGTCTTCAAGAACAATTACTAAGGATAAAATTGAAACATAATAATTAATATTACGTTAAACTTCTAAATGACAAATAATTTGAGGTAATTATTTTTAAAAATCACGATAGATAATTTAAAACGGCGGGAGTATTGCAATTGTTTGGCTTAACTACTCCATCTAGAAATTAAGTGCCACCAGAAAGAAATTTCAGACTAGTTTTCAAATTGAGAAAAAGATATGATCATTTCTAAATGAAATTAAAACGCCATGTCCAGCAACTACCAACATCCGGGGAAAAAAATAGTAAAACTTACATAAATCCCAACCAGTTCACCTCTAATTACTCTCTATTCTTACTATTTGCAAAATTACAAAAAAAAATTATTTTTCAATTTTCGGATATATAATTAGCATTCGGATACATAATTTAGTTGAGATACATAATTTTGAACTTAAAAATATAACAGTTAATTGTTTCATTTTTGCTCAGATACATAATTAGCTAAAATTTTGAAATTGAGATGCATAATTTTGATTACTGAGATACATCCATTTCTGAAACTATTTGGTCGAGATACATAATACATTAACTAGACCAAACGGAGAAAATTTATGGGTTTATGGATGTATCCGACTTTTTTTTTTAAAAAAAGGATTTAGGTAATTAATAAAAAAGGTAGGAATTTTTTGTAGTTTAGTAAAGATAAATTTTGACGTTATGTAATTTTTCCAAAAAAATAAGCAACCACCATCAAAGAAATCCTGTGGTGCTAATTCTTCTTTTATATAATTTCAAAAAAAAATACAATTTTCTTTTTATATTTGAAAATAACTTTTTATTTTATTTTATTCATTATAAAATAATTTATGATTACATAAATATCTTATAATTATTATAAATTAGAAGTTTTAGAATATTTATTTATAAATTTCATACATAATCAAACAATGTTGCATATTATCAAATACTAGTATCAAGTAAATTGGGATAAAATACGTATAAAGAATTGTAGAATTTAAGAAAAGGAGAAAATTGGAATAAAGTAGAGGGATGTCAAGTCAAACCAAGTAGTAGTAAGACAAATAATGATTACTGGTAAATAAACGTAAATAATGATCAGAAGTAAGAAAGTTTGCAGGCAGTCGAGCAAAAGAATTGTAGAAATTAAAGAGCCAGCTATATACACCCTCCGTTTAAAAAAAAATAACCTAATTTAACTTGACACGAAGTTTAAGAAAATAAAAAAGATTTTTGAATCATATGATCATAAATTAAAGTTATGTCAAATGTACCAAAATATCCTTTAATCTTGTGGTCTTAAACATGCCACGTGGAAAGTTGAAATTAAAGTATTGTCAAAAAAGAAAAGAATCATTCTTTTTGAAATAAATTAAAAAAGAAAGTAGGTCATTCTTTTTTAAACGGAGGGAGTAATAAAAGTCATGATTATATTAAAGTTTAAGTAAACCCCATTACCCCTGCAACCCCACTACCCTCGCCCACGTCCTTAAAAGAAAAGGGAATTTGGAATGATGAGGTTGAGGTAATGATGGCAAGTGGGGTAACAGAAAAAACAAAGAAGAAATAATAAGTAATGTAATACATGTAGAAAGGAATGGAATATTTAGGGTTTGGTGACATGACATGCAAAGGATGCCTGCCTGCTTTATTTTATTCAGAAAGTTACGGATATATATTCTTCCCATCAATAAGTTTGCCTTGTAGTCAAAGTCAGTGGGTATTATACTCCGTGTATATTTGTAAACTAGATGATGGAAGGTTTAGGCCTACAGTTATCCCTATTTTTATAGCATCAATCAGAAGCGAATTTAAGATTAAATTTCTGAATTCAATTTTTTAAAGATTTTTAGCCTTGCATTTATTTAATCAAAAGGTTGGATCCGCCCTTGTCATTATCATTTTATATATATATTAGTTTTTTATATATATATTTTTGGTAATACGTGTATATATATACTAGTGATATGTAATTATATACAAAAAAAAAAAGAACAAAAAAAAAAAGAAAAAAACATTAAACTAAATGTTAGAATTGTACTGTCTTCTCATTTTTCGAAATTTTCTTTTGCATGTGTGCTTTGAATAGCTAAAGCGTGCCTGCTAACTGCTCATAGATGACAGAGATAAAGAATGGAAGAAATTAAATTATTAGTTGAACAATTTTAGAATAAGCTCAATTGGATTTAACAAGTCCTACCATGCCACATGACAAAATTGTGAAATTTCACCCAAAAGAGCCTATGTGTCTGAATATATTTTGACACAAGATTTTAAAAATTAAGTGAAATAGTTGGAATTTATGATACAGATTTAAAATGTGTATAACTATAACATATCAAAATGACTTTCAAGTCATGAAGTTTTAAACATGTCAGGTGAAGTAGTGAAATCAAAGAATTGGAGTCCTACAAAGTCAAAAAAGTATAGAATTCTTTCGGGACAGGAAAAAAAATGTTACCTAAATTCAAATAGGGGGGTAGAAAATCAGGATTTAAAAGATCAATAGAGAAAATATATATTCATTATTTTCATCTACTTAAGTTTAATTCGACAAAATTTCTCGATATTTATGTTAAAAAATTAGAACTCATACGCAATGAAGTAATGAAGATGACCTAAGTTGATTCCGACACTAAAATTATATAAATGGTTGCATATTTTTCGAATAAAGAACAGAATATATAGTGGGAAGATTTCATTTTTTCTGGGGTTTACTGTCCCACTGACATGCAAAGGGAACATATTATATGATTTAAAATGTAAATGGGAGCGTCCACATTGTTGCAGCAGAGAGAAAAGTATATTCTATTCTCTCTTTTTTATGGACGTGAGAATTCAATGCAATGCAATGCAGTGTGCAGTGCAGAACAAAGTGCAACACAAAAAGTGGAGAGGAAGTTTGGAAAGTTGGTTCCCTTTTTCTTTAGCTTTGGAATGATTAAATCATTCTTGATATTCTTATAGTAAGTATTTCATATATATAACCCCACTGTCCAGTATCCACTATCCACTGTCCACTATGCCCATCGGGACGGAGTCAAGTAGGGATAAGGGGTTCATTCAAATTCTTATCGATGAAAAATTATATTATTTATTTTTAATTAAAATTTTATTTTATATATATGTAGTAGATGTTAAATTTTATTTGATTTATTTGTATATTTATTTTTTTATATTTTAAGCTCTTTTAGTAAAAATTTTGACTCCACCACTATATGCATGCATGACAAAACTATCCTACAAAAGCTAGCAACAAAAGGCTACTCTCCTTCTCTATTAATTTAGTTCTCCAGGCTCCTCCATTCCTCAACTTCTATATAAGAAAATTCTTATAGAGTATGTACAATAACAAAACAAGGTGGACAGATACCTAGCTTTTTAACAAAGAATAGTCTCTTTCACAAGATCATGAAAAGAAACTACAGCCAAGCATGTCTTGCGTGGTCTTTACTACTAGGGTGACTCAAGCACGTTTGTGGCCTAAGGTTAAAATCAAACGGAGGCCTTAAGTTTTTAAGAATTTTTTTCCTTTTTAAAAAAAGTCTATTTTAAAATTATATAATTTCTTTCTTCTAATAATTCTTTTTTAATTAGTGATATAATAAATGCATTTAATCTTTCTTGAGACATAGTACTCCAAGTATATCAAACTTCTTCTAATAATTCTTTTATTTTATATAAAAAGGTTTATTTTTCTACAAATAATATCTATTATTACTAAAAAATGAGGCTCCTTAAATTTGGGGGCCTAAGACGGTCGCCTTTTTTTCCGAAGGGTAGAGCCGCCCTGTTTACTATCCTACACATTTGTGTACTATGGATAGGATATGAGAAGAAAGTGAAGAATAAACGTGAGCTTGATGATTTTTATTCAATGTATATTTGAATTTTCACTATTAAGAAAACTGTGAAAACAGATATATATCGAATTGCTGAATCAAATGTTTAATATTTGGTCATGGGCTCTCGCTACTCCAATCGTCTACCTAAATTAACCTTTTAACTACATTGTTGAACGGTGATAGTCCAACTAATTCAAATGTAATAACCTATCATACTGTATATGACCAAAGTAGGGCAATCTAAGTACGTCTTCGTCCTAGCCAAAAATCAGTCCGTAGATGCATCTCCTGCTCCTTTAATCGACATTCTATTTCTAGTCTTCATTTCTCGAGTTCCTCTAGAAATTATTTGTTTATCCTATTGCTCACGAAGCAATAGAATAGTAAGCACAAAATTAAGAGAACAAAATGTAGCAATAGATTCTGCAAAACAAGCTATATATAAACTATGATGTTCATACTACGACCACAAACTCTAGATGGAGGGCTTTTAGCCACTCATAATTCAATTTCAAAGCAAGAATCAAAGTATAAACGATAAATAATGCTAAGTAAAGACGGTAAGAAGTAACCCTATGAGAGTTGAGACTTTGATCAAGCTCTGTTCTCCTAAAAACTTCGTCCTCCTCTAAGAATGACCTAGGGAGGGGGGGGGGGGGGAGGGGGTATTTATAATATATAAAAACACCTAAGAGACCCCTCCAGGTTGGATTGGAAAAAGGAAAAAAATTCCCGTCGCTGTGTCTATCTCGCGCCGCGAGCTGCCTTCGCTCGCCTTGGAGCTCACGGCATGAGCTATTTTTGTTCGCTCTGGAAATCTTCTTGCAGGGTGTAAACTTCAAAGAGGATGTATTTTTAACTCCCTTCGCTTTGGAACTCCCTCCTGACCTTCTTGCTTTACTTTGGACTTTTCTTTGTGAAATTCGGCTATTTATGTTACATTTTAGTCCCATTTTGTCTCCTTTCACCTAAATTGCACAAAAATGCTTACATAAGTGATAATTCATTAAATCAATCATAAACCATTATTATTAAGCTAAATTACCCTCATAAAAAATATAAATATGAGCAAAAAGCAGTGGAAAAGAGTGTATAGCTGTGTTGGAGATTATATTTTTGATATTTTGAGGTAGCTACATGACTAATCAACAAACTTCTTGGATCTCACTTATCTTTCTTTTATTTTGATTTTTCTTTCTTTTGGATTTTTTTTTAGATACTATTGAGTTGTATTTGGATTGTTAAAGGCTTGTACTAGCGACAACATGTTATGGGAAGAGTTATATTAGATTTTTCTGCATTTCTTATGATTTTCTTTGAAAAAGTTGTTATATGACTCATATGGATTTAAATTATAAATTCTCTGTATTTGTTCTTTGTAATATGTTTGTTATATTTGGTTTGAATTTTCTATCGGTGAGTTAGATAGGTGCTATCATTTTTCTAATTTTCAATCGCGACAAATTGGTATCAACATACTAGGTTCATAGGTCTCATAAGTATAACCCAACTCTAGTACAGTCTTGGCGATTGATGCATCGCCGTCCCTTATCTATCTTCAAAGGCCATAGACTTTTGGAAAATTTAATTCCTTCTTTCATATCGTACATACTTGATTCCTTCAATTACTAAGAGTTTTTGTTTCCTTCTGTCAATATGGTGAGGACATGTACTACCATGGATAGAGATCAGGAGCCCATTCCTGCATCTGTACCTGCTACTCATGTCATGGCATGCAGATGAGGTAGAGGTCATGGTAGGTGTCGAGGTCAGATTGAAACATAAGTTCGAATGAGAGTCCAGAAAGCTGCTCGTGTTCTCCGAGGTAGATTATGAGTCATAAGGTGTCAAATTCTCAACCACCACCAAAATTTATGGCTACTTCAGTGCTTTACGATACTCTAGTCCTAGTACTTGGCTTTCTTTAGGGTTATCTCCCAAATTGATTGCTTACTAGTTACTCCGGATGGTTCTTAAACCAGGATAGGAGGATAGACTCTCGATGAGTATCATATCCTAGGTTTTAGGGCCTAATGGACTAGCCATATGCAGCAATATCTTTTAGATTTTATGTTCTACCTTTGCCTAGTGTTGGTGTACTAGTTGGGTCCCTTCTTATTATGCTGGATGAGGAGAAAAAATGGTTTGAGCTCTTTAAGAAGATAGATCCACCTTAGTTTTAGGGTGGATAGGGAGAGGATTCTTATGAGTTGCCATGATAGGATATAGAATATTGGGTTCGTGGATTCTCATAGGGTTTATTATATTGCTTTTTAGATGCATGGCCTAGCCAAGCAGTGGTGGCAGTTTTATGTTGATTCTAGACAAGTAATGTCTTCCTTTATGACTTGGGAGAAGTTTTCTTAGGCTTTCTTGAAGTGGTTCATTTTACCTATTGCTTACAAGATTAGAGGATGAACCAGCTTGAAAATTTAACTCAGAATGGTATTTCAGTGATTGAGAATAAGATTAGATTCCATGTCTTGTGTCGTCATGCTTTGTGATTTTACTAGCTGAGACTGAGGGATCCATCAGGTTGTGAGAGGTTTGACTTATCATAGTCATACAACAACTTTTTAGAAAGCCTTATGTAGGGCTTCTTTTTAGAGAATGATCGAGGAGACCAACGAGTTTGAGCTTATATGCCATAAGGAGTTTGGAGATTTGAGGGGCAAGAGGTCTAATACTTCTAGTTCTTTCAATAGTACCTCATTTGGAAGTAAAGGTCATTTAGGAGAAATTTTTTTCCCCATACTATTAGACCAATTTATGCTGCTATTCAAACATTCAAGGAAGTTATTCCAGATGAGACTTATATTTTAATTTAGACCTTTAATGGTTATTCGATAAGTCCTTTAAGTCATGGTGGGTTTACTAAGCAGTAGGGATTTTCCTAGATCTTTCTTTACTTGTGGCGATTCTAGGAATTTGAGGAGGGATTTCCCACTATCTTTACATAAAGTTTCGCAGTAGAGTTCTCAAGTTCCAGTTAGTGCAGTAGCACCGTTAGCTAGGGGTTATGGTGTTTCACGGGCAGGTAGAGGTGTGACACAGACTAGGCGAGGTAGTGGTGATAGTTTGTTTGGGTAGAGAGTGGTCGTTCTTATTCCTATGCATTTTTGGGTAGACTATAGATAGAGGTCTCTGATAAAGTTATAACAAGTATACATCTAGCATATAATCAACCTGCTCCGATGTTGTTTTCTCATGGTTCTACTTTCTCCTATGTGTCTGTATATTTCACATCAGGTCTTGATATAATATATGATTCTGTTTTTGTGCCTATTCATATAGCTATCCCAATAGTTGACTCCTTAGTGGTGGATCAGTTGTACCGATTCTGCATTGTGACCCTGTTGAGTTATGATACATGGGTAGACTTGATTATTCTTGATATTGTAGATTTTGATGTGATTTTGGGCAGGCATTGGCTTTCTCCATATGAGATTTTATATAGTAACGCCAAAATAGTCACTATAGCCATGCCTAGTGACCCAAGAATAGAGTGGAAGGGTACTCAAGGATCATATCTAAAGAGGGTGATTTCATTTTGGAAGGCTCTATGGTTAATTAAGAAGGTCTATCTCTCTTATTTGGCCTTTATTTAGGATACTAGTAGTGACTTGCCTCTTTTGGAGTTATTACCAGTGGTTCAAGAGTTTCTAAATATGTTTTTGATGGACATTCCCATGTTCCACCTGATTGGGATATTGCTTTTTACATTTACTTGGAATCAGGCATTCAATCCATATTTATTCCTTCTTATGGGATGGATTCGGTGGAATTGAAGAAATTAAAATATCATCTGTAGGATTCGTTGAGCAAGGGGTTCATTAGACCTAGTGTTCTGACTTAGGGTGCTTTTGTGTTATTTGTGAAGGAAAAGGATGGATCCATGTAGATGTGCATTAATTATCAATAATTGAACAAGATAACCATGAAGAATAAGTATCCTATTTCATATATTGATGAAATTATTTGATCAGTTTTAGGATGCTTCAGTATTTTTGAAGATTAACTTGACGTCAGATAATTACCAATTGAAAATTAGGATTTCAAACATCCCTAAGATAGCTTTCAAGACTTAGTATGGTTATTATGAGTCTTTTATTATGTTCTTTGGGTTAACTAATGCCGCGATAACATTTATAGAGTTGATGAATGAGGTGTTTCATCCATATCTAGATAATTTTGTCATTGTGTGCATCAATGAGATCTTTATTTACTTGCGTAGTAAGGAGAAACATTTGAGGATTGTGCTTCAAAAGTTGAAAAATGAGCAGTTGTATGCTAAATTTTCAAACTGTGAGTATTGACTCAAATTTGTGGATTTTTTGGGACAGGTGATGTCCAAATAGGGTATTATGGTAGATCCAACCGAGATTAAGGAGTTTTGGGATTGGACTAGACCTACTTCACCTATTAATATTTGGAGTTTTGTTAGATTGGCAGACTGCTACAGGAGGTTTGTGGAGGGGTTCTCTTCTATTGCATCTTCTTTGATCAAATTGACTCAGAAGAATATTGTGTTTCCGTGGTTCGATGAGGGTGAGGTATGCTTAAAAATCTTAAAACTTTATTGACCTCAACCCTTATTTTGACTTTGCTTGGGAAGATGAAGGCTTCATGGTGTATTATGATGGTTTGTCGATTAGTCTTGGATATGTTTTGATGTAGAAAGGAAAAGTTTTGCTTATTTTTTGAGGTAGTTGAAGGTTCATGAGAAGAACTACCCCACTCATGACTTAGATTTGACAATGGTAGTATTTGCTTTGAATATTTAGATGCACTACTTATATGGAGTTCATTATGAGGTTTTCACTAATCATCGCAACCCATAATAAATATTCAACTAGAAGTATCTGATTTTGAGATAGCAAAAGTGGTTGGGGTTGCTTAAGAATTATGACATGACTATCCTTTACACTGGGGCAAGGATAATGTAGTGGAAAATTCCTTCAGTTGGAAGATAGTGAGTATGGGTAGTCTTTCTTTATTATTAGCTAAAGAGCGATGATACACTTAAGATGCACCTTACTTTTAACATAACATGGTCGTATGCAATAATAGTAAGATAACTAGAGTGGGATCAAATCCTCAAGAAATATGGGATCACTTTGTTGCAAATTGTATTGGTGGTGACTACTCAATTTATTGTCAGTTTGTAATCTGTAACAATAGTAAAGATTGAATTGTAAGCTAAACCACCTGTGACCTCAAGGGTCACACCTAGTTTTGAGACGTTGAGCGGTCTGTAGACTTCTTCTTTTGTTGTCATTATTTTCCTATTAGGTTTGTTGGAGTCGTATTGTGGTTTTCTTTCTACGATCATGCTTCCTTTAAAAATCACACCGTTGTTTCATAGAGTCTTTAGACAACTGAGGTCTTTTTTTATCTAGTTAGGTCATTAATTAAGTTTGCAACCATCTTCCATATCATTTTCTAACCCTTTATGTGCAGGTTCCTAAGCTGCCATCTCTCTGAATAACTCCAAAATCTAAGTTTTACTCCGTCTTCTGATCTCCGGTCTAATATGGGGCCAAAAATCTCCTTAATCTGTTAAATTTGTGTATTTTCCTACTTTAAGTTTCCATGATATTTAAAACATAAATAATAAGAAACTAACATAAAAATACAAGAAATATAGTAAAACAATTATAAGAAAAATCAAAACTATAAGGAAAAGATATAGAATATGAAGTAATTTCTAGGCATATCAAGCGATCTTTGGCTAAGGATATTCAGAGTTTGGAAAATAATTCATGAGACTTGATATATCTGAGCCTGAAAAGGTTCTTGCATGTGTTGAAGCACAATCACTATTGATAGAGCAGTATGACTAGACAGTTTGAAGATAGAAAATTATTCATGGTTTAGGACAAATTGTTGCAGGTGAAGCTAAGGAAGCAATTCTAGACCAAAAATTTGTTTTCAGGATCAAAGGTTGAATTTGTGTTCCTTGATTTGATGACTCGACTAGAGTGATCATAGAAGAAGCTCACCATTTGAGGCAATCTATTTATTGGGAACACAAAAGATGTATCATGACGTGAAACAACATTATCGGTGGTGTAGGATGAAGAGAGATAATGTTCAGGCAAAAATACATATAAACAAGTCATTATTTGCCTCACATTAGTACTTTTATCTTGTCTTTGAGTGTTAATTCTATATTTTGTACTAATATTCATATTTTTTTATATGTAGGAGCCTCTTGAGGGATTTTGATCTTAAATAAGTGAAAAAAAGGTAATAAGAAATCAAAAAATACCAAGAAAGGATCACCATCGCAAATTCTATTATTTAAGTGCAAATTCATATTTTTGTGAAACAAAACTAGGGTAATACTAAAGACTGAAGGTTTTTTTTTTATTTCTATTATCTAAGTGTAAATTAATGAATTCTCTTCTCCATAAGAGAATCATGAGTAGCTAAACACTTTAGTTCTAGGGTTTTAGTGAATACATGATTGTTGATATTTGATTATCGATTATATTTATTTAAGTTTTTCAATTGTGATTTATTATTTTTTTCTTGGTTCTAATTGTTTGGTTTTTTGATGAAATATTTAAACACTATTTGTGGCTCATAGATTGAACTTGAAAAAGAGGATTTGTGAGAGTAATAAGGAGGAATACGGTTTGTTATAGGAACAGGGGATCGATTTGATACTGGGATAGAAATATACCATTTAGTTTTGCCCAGTTATTATCGATGATAAAAAAATCTGTGTGTTTACAGTATCCATAGCCATACGTGCTAGTACTCAATTTCTTTGATTTGAAATTGATGAAGTGAAGACACTTATCGAGCCTCCATTTATAGAGTGCTAGAGTAATCTCGTCATGCAGCACAAATTTGATGATAGGCACAATTTTGATGAGTTTTCCACAGTTGAGTACTATCATGACTCTTGGATGAAAAACCTAACTTCCTTGCGGAGCAAACAAAAGATCCCAAAATTAGTTAAAAAAAATAAAAAAATAAAAAAATAAAAAATAAAAAATAAAAAATAAAAAAATGAAAAAAAATAAATAAGAAAAATATAATAAAAAAAGTTATTATCGATGAAATCTTTGAGTCGAGTCGTCTTTGAGTTGTTGAAAAAACGCTGAATAAGTGATATAAAACCTTCAACTAGTAAGCCAAGAATAACAAAATATAACTTTTAATTAGACATTACTTCCAAATCACTATAGGTACAATATCTACAATATCTCAACTTATATATCTTATATTACTTGTACGACTACGCGCACTTGTATGTGCATCTGATCGCGACAAGTTTTACCGATGTTGCTGGGGATTTGTGAAAGATTGTTTTCCAGTTTGAATTTTTGTTGAGCTATATATATATATTTTACTTATTTTTATTTTTTATGGTACATCACATGGTATATGTTAGTTTATGTCAAACACTAGGAGTCAATGCAATCCCTTAATTCACCTTGATCTAGAAATTGAACGAACTTCGTGAGGTAGAGAAACATGGTAGAAGTCGACCAAAACCTCGACCCAGTTAATAGGAGAACCATCAACCTATGTTTGCTGGGAATGCACAAGCACCACGAATTCTTGTGATGAAATTTGCTAGACCAAGGTTAGAAAATACATCAAAGGCTATTGATAAGCCTAATATCACACAAAACTTTGAATTGAAAAAAGGAACGGTATAATTGGTTTAGAATACGTGTCAGTATCATGATAAACGACTTGAAGACCCACAAAATTAGTGGAATTCATCGAGCTGAGCGAGATCTTCCACTATCAGAATGTCTAATACGAGTATGTAAAAATAACATTATTTTGATTCTCGCTGATTGGGGAAGTCAACCAATAGCTATAGAATAATCCAACAAGATCTATCATCTATTAGGATATCTTGTCAAACAAGTTCCTTAAAAGATTTTTCTTTTCAAGGAGGATGAAAGAATTAAGAGGTAGAATATTTGGTTTTATTCAAAAGGATAGTGAATTATTGACCCAAGCATAGGAGAGATAGAAAAACTATCTACGAGATTGCCCTCATCAAATGCAGCCTAAGGATATTATCAAGTATAATTTCATAGAGGGGTTAAGGCCGAATTCCCAATAACTGTTATTTGTTATCGTTCAAGGGAAAATTTTATCTAAGAGATATGAAAAGATTGAGTCGCTACTTAATTTGTTGTCCTCAGATAATCAAGATTATCAGGAACTAAGACTAGTGTTTTCCATGCAGAAAACTCCTGATGTGTTGGAGAAAGACAGTATTGCAGCCATAAGATCAGATGTCAGTTAACTAGTAAAAACAATTAATAAATTGGTTATCACTATGAAGGTAAGCTAGGTACAATTTGTACAATAGGTTCATCAAGTGTAGTAGATACAACTAGCATGTGAGTTATATAGCGAGAATCATCTATATTCATAATGTCCTTTGAATTCCAAATCCATCTATTATATTGTTCAACAGAGTCAGAGTGGTGGATTTCAGGGGAACAATAATATCAAAATTTCAGGTACCAACTGAACTTCGTTTGGGGAGGTAATCAAAACCAACCGAGTCCACAACCTAACTTCCAACCACGTCAAGCTCAGTAAACAAACAACTCCAAGGAGGAGACAATGAAGTAATTTATGGGACAACAAACGCATATCGTGAATGAAATGCAAAAGTCTATTCATGAACTTGAGCGCCAAGTGGGTCAGATAGCTTCATCACAACATACAAGACCTTCAGGTGCATTACCAAGTGATACAGAGAATAATCCAAAGAAAATAATTCCCATCACATTAAGGAATAAAAGAGAATTGATTGAAGCTCCTCCAAAATAGAAGATTCAAGAGGAAAGTGTAGAGTTGCCTGAATTAAAGCCTACAAAAAGAAAGACTATTTCTGGGATCTCAATCTTTTGCCTTTTTCTCTACAGAGGTTGATTCCTACACCACTCTTGTGCCAATACTAGAGCCAAAGTAAGAGATTATGCTAAAAAAAAGCTATTAGAAAGAGGTTGTTAATCAGCCCGAGATTGTAGTTGAGAGACCTCCACCACTATTTCATCAAAGGTTCTAGAAGAGCAAATAGGATGCGAGTTTCTGAAATTTCTTTGACATCTTCAAAGAACTTTATATAAATATTACTTTGATTGATGCTCTGAAAGACATGCCAAAATATGCAAAATATGTGAGAGAAGTGGTGGTATACAAAAAGCAGTTGGTAGAGTTATAAACTGTGGCACTTATTGAAGAGTGTAGTTCAAGGGTTCTGAGAAATCTCTCTCAAAAGCTAAAGTATCCCGATAATTTCCGTTTCTCCATACAAATAGGTAAAAGTTATGTTGTCCAAGCCTTGTGTGATTTAGAGGTAAGTATCAATCTGATGACCCTTTCTGTGTTTAATACACTTGGTTTAGGAGAATTGATACCCACAACTATCACTTTGTAGCTAGATGATTGATCTAGAGTTAATCTAGAAGGAGTTACTGAAGATGTTCTCATCGGAGTTGATAAAGTTTTTTTAATTCTTATTGATTTTATAATTTTTGACTTTGAATCAAATGACAGGGTGCCAGTCATATTGGGGCACCCATTTTTGACCACTAGTGGAGCATTCATTGATGTTAGAAAGGGTAAGCTGAAAATGTGAGTACATGATGAGGAGGTTACATTTAATGTATACAAAGCACTCCCCGCACCCTCACACTGTAAAGATTTGTATATGATCATAAAGGTAAAAGAAAATAAGTGTGGAGTCGAGAAGAGTGAGCTCATGAAATCTTATATTGAGGAAGAAAATATTGAGTTCTTGAATACTACTTCTAATTTGTCTAAAGAGTAGAGATAAAAAGTTCTCAAAGTGCTGGGAAAACATGATCAAGTGCTGAAATGGTATGAACATGAGTCAAAAAAAAGGGAGATAGAAAGAAATCAACTGAGAGTTGAAAAAGAATAACCTCTGAGAGTGAAAAAGAAATAAAAGTTGAATCATAAGCAGAGAAAGCGGATGAGAGAGTCTTAATATGTGACTTTCAATATGCCATAATGTTAAATTAGGCGAATGTTGGAGGCAACCCAATTTGTAATAGCGTAGCCTTTTTTTTTTTTTTTTTTTTATAATGTTACATTTTTATTTTATTTCTATTTTTGGAGATTTAGGACAAGTATGAGTACCCAATTTGATGTTAAGGAGCATGGTCGAGTACCCAATTTGATGTTAAGGAACATGGTCGATCTTAAGTGTAGTATCGTGGGACCCTTAAATAAAAATATGAGAAGACATGTTGTTATCTAGGTCTAGAGGGCCTCAGGGAGTATCTCTACACCTTGTTCTTAATTTTTGTTGTAATTTGCTTTGGAAACAATACATGACTTTAAGTGTGGGGTGAGATATCTTTCAATATTTGTTAAGTTAAATATGTGTATGTCTTAGGATTTTAGTTTATTTTAGCCAAAAAAAATACAAATAGATTTTCTTGTTTCTTTTTATTTTTAATTTTCTTAAGCGATATATCTCATCCACACCTTGATTTTTCTTATGGCCTCGATTCTTTTTCAAGGGGAGACCTTTTGAAGGAGGTAATTTTTTATTTTTAGGAGCAATTTTTATTTGAACTTTTAAGGGAAGAAAAGACTCTGCCTGACAATGGATGGTTTACGACTGCCTTAAGAGACGATAGTCATTAGAAATTAGGTAGGAAACTTTAGCCTTAGGGTCATTTGAATGGTAGATTCTCGGAGTAGGTTCTAAATTATCAAATGATGAAAATAGTGGTTTTTAACTTGAAATCTTATTGTAAAAAAGTGAATGATTTCTTTTGGGACACCTAGGCTCATTTTCATGACTATTGTATGATTGTATTGGAATAATATTGAACTCTTGTTGTGTTTTCTTAGTAGATGATCAATATGAATCCATCTTAAGTCTAACATGTATTATGTGTGTTAGAAATTTTGTGATATTCCATATTTTCATATTGATGTCTAAAACTTGCCTGGTGTTTGCAAAGTAAAATGAAGAATGTTGAGTTTAGGAGATGATATAGGCTTTTATTTGATTAGCCATACTTCTATCCTTCTCTTTACCTACCCAAAAGTGATCTTAGTTATCCCAGTTGAGACTTTATTCTATTTTATTGGTACCCATAATTGAAGCTAAATCTCTTTTTTTTAATTGGCCTTGAATTTGATACCAAAATTCCTAAGCACTTTAACTAAAAAATAAGAGTTTGAAAGGAGTATGAGTGGAAAAAGGGAATAGTTGAAGATGGAAGCATGTAGAAAAGATTAAGGGTGCAAGAATTGAAAAATTTATATGCTATTAGTAGGGAGTAAAAAAATAAAGATAGAAAAAATAATAAAATAATATATATGATAATTTGATCGCTCCTTACTAATGACGTGCGAACTTGATTAAAGAGATGGAAAAATAAAGAAAATCTATGGGTAAAAATAGTATAGAAAAGAGTTAGCAACTAGAAGATTGAGAAAAAGATTGTACGAATTTTGATGTATTAAAGTGCTTAGGGAAGAGAGTCACTATTTCACCCAAAATACTTCCTACCCGTCCCTTTGCTTTCATTATAACTCTAAAAGTCTTAGTTGATCTTAAATTTGATGTTCTTAAGTTAGTGAAGTATTTAAACTAAGGAAAAGCTTATAATTCATCATATGTACATGTAAAATTCTTTATGAGAGTGAGCGTATTCTTATTCTTATGCCCATATATGTGATAATTTGTATTCTTGTGAGCAATATTGACAACTCTCTTGTTTGGTGAAGGCACATGATTCATGAAAGATACATGAATTATTTGATCTCATCGGCTAATAGAATAGTGTCTTGAAACTAGTGATGACTTGAATGTAAGGATTACTATTTAGTAACTAAATCCTCCGGTCTCGATGTAGATAAAAGAGGACCGGATTAGTGAATGAGCGTATGTAGGTTGAATTAGAGTATAGACTCGATTTGGTTGATAATGCTTGTATTAATAAGTTGTTGATTGGTCTTCGGACATACTTGTAATTGATGAATATGGTTGGTAATGGTTATATGAATAAGTTGTTGATTGATCCTTGGACATACCTGTATTTGGTTATAGTTGATTGTATGTGTATTTCTAAGTTAAATGTTTGTGAATTGGCCTTCAGACATACTTGTGATTGGTGAATTGATGGATATTGATTGTATACATGAAATGATGAGCCTAAATTTGACTAAGTGTCTAGACAAAGTGTGTACTTGCATGTTTGATGCACTATATTATATCTTGGCTGGTATTTAATTTGATATGCATATGTTCTGCATCATTCGAAGGGTCAGGTACCGCGCCGGTACATGTTACTTATCTATTGATATTCAGAGGGTCGGGTATCGCACCTATACATGTTACTTATCTATTGATATTCGAAGGATCGGATATCGTACCGGTACATATTACTTATATATTGATATTTGGAGGGTCCGGTACCACGCTAGTACAGTACATGGACTGAGTTTATCCCTTGCAGATCATGATTATTGGACAGATAAGTCCCCTTAGTATGAATGTACAGATTTAAGGAGACACTATAATATTTTAGTCTTTTGGCCACACTAAATCTAGACCACGCTTGTAAAGTGTTGCCTAAAATATATTTGATTACACTTTTAAATCGTAGCTACAATTTTTAGCTTCTAGCCACCTTAATATTGGCAACGCTTTTTAAACGTGGTCTTTAATGGTATAGACCACACTTTATAATCGATGTCAAATCGTGATATAATTGGCAACACTTATTTACACATACAGCTACACTTTTAAGAGTGGTATTTTGTAATTCTAAATACAATACTTTAGACGTGTGGCCTAAAATTTTTATTAAAAAAATTAACTCTCCCTCCAAAATATTTTACATTCCCTTTAATTTCTAATTGGCCAAAAAATAAATTAAAAAGTAAATATTTAGAGAGTAGATATTTTTCAGTGACTCAAGGCTCTCAAATATTTTCACTCTCACAGCTCTCAAATCTGTCACCGATTCTTGAAGCACTAAAGAGCATAACTCCCATTCGAGTCTGTCATCGATTCTTCATCTGTTCTTCGGATTGTTAATATGAGAGAAGCTCTAAAGAGCATAGCTCCCAAATCTATCAAAGTTGACAAATTTCAACTTATTTCAGCTCAGTTCAGCTCAAATTTCTTCTAGTTTTCCTAATTTCAGTGGAGATTTCAGTTCGTATGAGCTAAAGAATGTATAAATTTTCATGTTTTAAGCTTCCGTTTAAAAGCATCAGGCTTATATCATGTCTATTTTGCATGAGTTTATTGTATGTTTATTTTGCATCTGAATTTATTGCTTGTGGGTTTATTGCATGTCTATTTTGCATCTGAATTTATTGCTTGTGGGTTTAATGCATATCTACTTTGCATTGTGATTTTTGCAAAAGCAATGCAAAGTAAACCTGATTAGCTGCTCTCTCTTTCACGGAACATATTGTGCCCAAGTGTAATATGGGTACTTTGCATCTGGGTATTTTTTTCTTTTATTATCTGATTTTTTTTTTCAATTTCCTACAGTCTTTGTAGCATTTTGAGACCATAATTTTTAAATAAATGCGTTGAATGATATATAAACTGATTATAGTTTAAGTTCTATAAGATTCTTTGTACTACAACCTATGTACAAAGAAGTTGGTATAGAATAGACTATTATAGTTTGTAGAACAAAAATTGTGGATAGACCTGAGGTACTTCACCAGAATAAACAAGTTAATGTAAGGAAAGATGGTCAAACAATTGGGAAACTGTTATTGATATTTCAGTTTGCTTCTCTCCTTCTTCCTCCATCTCTCCCATTTTCAAACTCTGTGACAGTAATTTTCAAATAAACACGTTGATTGATGTTAAAATTCTTTTGTTCCCTCTAAGGTTAAGAATCAATTTCAAGCTCTGTCACTGAACATATCTGAATTGAACATATTGGGAGTCCAGTAGAGAGAGAATGTGAATCCTTTATGTATACAAATGTTTAAACTGGTGACTGTGGTTCATCAGGACCTTTTATGTTTCTTTATATTATTCCTTTTCTTATTCGGTGTCTCTCTCCGCTGATTCTGTCTGAAGTAATTTTAAATTGAAATATGACTTCCGAAAGTGTTAGTTTGTAGTTTATGCCAAGTAAACTTGGATATCATCGATAGGTTCCTTGTGTAATTGATTCACTATTGTAAAACTCTTTCTTAATTTTTCTACTACTGATTGGTTATCTCCTCTTATGATCCCATCCCTAATAAAAAAAAGCAAATTCTAGGAGTTTTTGAAGTAATGCTTCTATTTCATTAAAAAAAAATATTGTGTATATATTGTTTATGTTTTGGCTAGGAGTATTTGAAAGTAGAATATTTTGGAACGTCCTAATATTGAATGAGTTGGAACTGAGAGAGTAACTAATAAAATGGCGTACAACTTACTATAGAGTAATATTTTGGAACGTCCTAATATTGTTTTCTTTTGTTTCTAGTTTATTGTAATAGAGTTTCTTTTTTTCGTTGAAGTAGCTTGATTGAAATTGTTACTGCGAGGTTATTTACACCTTGAATGTGAGAATTCAATTTGAAATTGGAATTTTTTTTCTAAAGGTTAGTTTTAGTTTCATAGATCCAATTAGGCATTTATTCTTTTCCATTACAAATGAAGTGTTAGATTAAAAAAGTATGTTGTCAATTGGTTGTTCAGCTGTGATAGAATAAATGAATGTCTGTGCTAGTGTATATATACTATATGAATACATACTACATGTAATTATTTCTATTTTTAATATTTCAATAGGCAAATATTTTTTTAAAAATTGCTTTCTCACTGATATCTTATGAACTGTAAATGATGTTACAGGCTATTGCTTTATTCAAGCTAATCATTTTCCAATCATAGGAGATTATTTAGGAAAGTTGAAACTGCTAGAGTTTCTGATTTTTGGGGAACTGTTGGAACTCCCTCACCTTGTTTTACATTTGTAAGAAATCTACTCTAATGTTGCTTACTGGAGTGTATAAATTAGTATGTGTTATTTAGTTAAATCTGATAGTGTGTGATAGTACTAAATTAGATTGACGATATATACTGCTTACACTTGGGGATTTCTTTTTTTTTTCTTCTTCTTCTTAAATTGGCCCTCTCGCACTGGTGTATTACTGGTATACACATTACAGTATAGACTCAGATAGAAGTTTCGGAATTTGTATTATCTCGCACTAGTTTGTTGTCTGTGTATCCTTTTGATTCGTTTAACAAGTTAGTATCTTGCCTAAACATTTTGATTCCTTCTCTGTTCAGTAGTTGTGTAGCCTTGTACGAATACTGGGAGCTCACATGCCACTACTTTATTTTTATTTCTTTTATTTCTAAGATTTCATCTACTTGTTACGTTATTCAATGATCGTATTAATTTTTTAGATTGTTGAATCAATGGGAACCTTCTCACCTAATCAAGTCTGCATAGACCTTTACTCATTCTGAAAATTGGTGCTTAATTCAATACCTACATTTCATGCGTATAGGCCAAATTATGCCTCAACTCACCCTTAATTTGAGCAACTTGAGGGTTTATTTGAAATCTATGTGAAGTAAGATCCGCGACTAATTAGTATCCAGTCTCCAACATTTATTATGTGTTTTTTCACAAGGAGTATTAAAACTCTTTGGATCTGTTTTGCGATTAATTTTTCTTTTCTATCACGTCTTAGTCATTAGACTTAGATTGCTATTTGAAGACATGCTTATAGATTACAATTATATACAAGTTGAAGTCTCTGAAATTTTTTGAAGTCTTTCTATCTTCTCTAAAAGCATAACAATTATGCTCTCAAGTCTGAATGAATTGTACACGATTCTGTGGGTAGGAGATCTCATGTCACCCATCTCATCTGGAATTATCCTTAGAAATCATGTCTATAAGACCTATATTGTTATTTTCTTTTGATGTCCATGTATGTTTGTCTTGATAGGTATCTGAAGTTATTAAACTGTTTAAATTTTGTAATTTTCTTGTATACGTTTGGTGTAAATTTAAAGTACTCGGTATGAATAGTTAGTTAAGTAAAGGGAAGTAGTTAGATATCTAAAGTTGTTAAACTATTTAAAATATGCAGCATGCATACTTAATTTTGTTATATGCAGGAGAAGGAGAATTGAATCTGATGTGGATTTAAACTTGGATTTAGCTTAGCATAAAGGCTAGGACTAGGTAAATTTTTTTTATCTTTTCTGCTAACACATGCCAATACATGATTCTGATAACTTGCTTTTGAATTTTAGAATTAAAGTGTGCAGTAATTATTACTTTTGTATATTGGAAGATCTAACATTAATGTAGGGTTTTTAGGAACACAAATATTCCATTCAAGGATTGGATGGATTTACCTAGGTATTCCCAAGAGTATATTAATGGTCCCAAGAGTATATTAATGGTGTTAGATCTTTCTTAGATTTTGCTTAGACTTATGTAGAGCCTCAAGAAAAATAAATTCAGTATCCATGTGATCATTGTGGCAATGTCTATTGGAGGAAAAGGAATGTAGTGTATAATCATCTAATAGACCGTGGATTTGTTGAAAATTATAAAAGATACATCAATCACAGGGAATGAGAAATCCAATTGGATGTTGATGATCATATGGATGACCCATGTGATGATATTGACGGGTTGTTGAATGATCAATTTAGACACGTTGCACAAGCTGAAGGGGTTTATGAAGGTCCAAATGAAGATGCTAAGAAATTATATAACTTTGTTGAAGAGGGTAGCCAAGAACTATATCCCGGTTGTAAAGGATTCTATAGATTATCATTCACAATCCGTTTTATATTTGTTGAAGTGTCTACATGAATGGAGCAATGAATCATTTCCGATTCTTTTAGCAAGTGTTGCTACTGTTGGTTTGCTTAAAATTTATTTTTTAAGCCTTTAGATATGATGTATTCTTCTTAAGTTGTCAACCTTAAAGTCATTTATATTCTTTCTTTAAAGCAGCCTCCTCTCTTTAACAAATTCTACGTTACATGTATATTCCAGCAATATATTGTGTGTTAGTTCAAAAGAATGAGAAGTTGTCTCATTTAAAGGACTTTTGATTTGGAAGTAGATAAACTATAGACTTCACCACTTGATTTGTATATTTTAGTTTTAACCAGATGATAGAGTCCTAGCTTTAATAATCTCTTCAACAACTATCTTTAATTCAATATTGGAAGGTACAAACTTTGGGCTTACAGAAATTGAGTTTACATAATAGAAGTTTATTACAAAAATGGCTTTAGAGGTTCAACAATGAAGACATGGCACTATGGAGGATTTTCATATCCCAAAAATATGGGATGTTGGATCAGTGGACTACACGGCAAGTCAATAGTCACTATGGCAGCAATGTTTGGAGAACTATTAGGAACCAGTGGCAGAATTTTTGGGACAATGTGGAGATAATTGTGGGCAATGGTTTGAAGATAGATTTCTGGGCTGTTCATTGGAGTGGGTAGAACAATTTGAAGTTTACCTTTCCAGCCCTTTACTCAATCAGTTTACAAGGTTAATTACCTTTAGAGCCAAGAAGGTTGGAATCTAAATTTTAGAAGAGCTCTAAATGATTGGGAAATTGAGAGTCCTATAATAATGCTACAATTACTGGAATATTTTGACGGATTATATGATTGCCCTAATAGATTTAGATGGAGATTGAATAGCAAAGGGTCTTTTTTAGTAAAATTCATTGACTGGAAATTGAATCAAAGAGGACCAGTAAAGGTGTCTTAGTCTGTTCTTTTTCTGGTGTAAACATAATTTGTGGGGTGGAAATAGGTGATTTAGTTGACTTAATTGGCAATGTATAAGAATATAGGTTTTGGTTAGGTTTTTTTGTATCTTTTAGCTATTTTTGTAATGATGTAAACTTATCACCTTCCTTTTGGGGTGTCTAAATTTATTGTTCAATAGTAATACAAATGTTACCTTCCCTAAAAAAAACCTTTGTTGAGTGAATCTTTAGATGTCAATTGCTGGTCCTAAGCACCTTTTGTGTTTGTATATGCTGTTTATAGGACTTCTTTTTGACTGGCTGAACTTCAGAATCATCAAAATTCTAGGTAAACAACGAATTATGCATTTAGGGCGGTGTTTGAAAAGGAGCATCCTGGTCGACTTAGATGCTATGGTAGATCAGTGACACCTAGTTCTCTGAAAAAAAAATGAGGAAACCAATAAGCCTAAACAAAAGCATGCCAATGAAATCACTTCTTTTATGGAAGAACTACGTGAAATGAGAGAAGAAATGCAATATTTTTTTGGTCAATTGGTGAAAAACAACCCTGAATTAAATGTTCAAGAGATACCAGGATATGCCGGATCTAACCTTCCTTCACCTGTTGATGCAAGCAGTGCACAAACTATAAGAGGGAAAAATCTACCAAGTTTTCTGAAAAGGTACTTTCTATTTCACATTCACAAGTTGGTTTCTTTCTTGGACTACTGCGTAATTACTTTTTCAAAAAAATTGATTTGGAACTGATGCGGGGCATGACTTTTAAACTGGAGCTCTAATTTGGGTTTGTAGAAGAGAACTTGAGCAGGCTTAGATTTTATGATCGGGAGCTCTGGTTTGGGCTTGTAGAAATGAACTGGAGGAAGCTTTAATTTTGGTTTTGATTGCTAAATAGGGACTATAGGAGGTGCACAAACTTTCTATCTCAGTTTACTATAAGTAATTAGCTAGAAGTGATCCCTTTCTTTTTTTTTGAATTATGTGGTAAATGCTAAAGCTTACCTGTATTTGTAATAATACACCAATCACTTATCTTCTCACGAAAAAAGGACCAGTTAATAAACTATTTTTTTTACAAGTAGGACAACTGTATAAGCTCTAGATCTCTAGAAAAATTATGATTGTACAAAAATTATGTCCAGAGGGACTTCTTGATGCCATGCGAGCTTCTTTTTTGGGGTAGTTGATAGTGATTCATGATTTACATGTGTTATATTGAGTTTGAGGAATAAAAATTATGTTCAGTTCTACAATTATAACACTTGATATTCCCTCCTTAGGCTCTATGACTAGTTGAGTACTACTACCTACCCTCAGGGTAAAGTTAGTGTTGCCAGTATTAGATTCTGATTTAAATATGTGGGAGTCAAACTAAGATTGAGACTTAAATAACAACAAATATTAGAATATCCCTTTTTAGTTTTAAACACAAAACTGATTGTCATTTTTCTCCTTTTAGTTCTGTGTGAAGCAAAACTTTATTGTTTAGTGGAAATACTTATTTGAGAGGTCAATCTGAGTAGAAAAACTATATAAGAAGGAAAATCTCTCTAGATTACTACTGCATTTAGTGTAACCATTAATAATACGATCTTCCTATCAAAAGATCTATTGAGGTTTAGTATCTTGAGCGGGCACACGGCAACCCAATCTATTGAGTGAATTCTGAGGATTCTGCAAAAACTCTAGAATATATTTTATTTGTAAAATAGCACCTTCTGAATTTTTGTATCTTTGCTGAAAAATTGAGGACTTGAACCTACTATTTGCATCTTATTAGGAAATGTTTGCTGACAATAATCTGAAGATTTGGGTTTCATATGTATTGAACTACATCTTAATTAGGCTCTCTGCTTTTGCTATACTGTGGGGGGTATATGATAGTTATTCTCAAATCAATAAAACTCTTTATCTCATTAAAAAAAAAAAAGAATAAATTTCCTGTTAGCTTACTCTCTACTGTATGCATAAGGCCTTGTTGTATTGGTGTATCCTCTTAAAAGATAGAGATCTTAGATGTTGAATGCTAAGTGACTATGCAAAGTCACTTGTATAAAGTATGATAAGTGACTATTTAAAAGTCACTAAAAGAAAGTTCACAAGCAATTCTCTTTTCTTTTTTTTTTTCCAGCAAGCTTGTTAGTTACTACAACATCAAGTTGATTTTTGTTTTGATTTGTGAATGGGGACTAGAGGAGGTGCGTAAGCTTTGATTTTGGTTTGTAAATGGGGACTGCAGGAGATGCACAAGCTTTGATTTTGATTTTGATTTTGGTTTGTAAATGGGGACTGGAGGAGGTGCACATGCTTTGTTTTTGGTTTGGTTTTCGTTTTGATTTTGATTTAGGTTTCAATGTGTGTCTTTCATCAGTTTTGATGGTCACAATCTTGGAATATATGATGCATTTGTATGTTTTATAAACTCACCAATGGTTCCATCTACTTGGTTGGTTAGGAAGTAGAAATCAAAATTTAGCTAGCACAGAGAATGTCTTGTTATCACTAGCTGGTTAGGAAGTAGAAACCAGAATCTAGGAAGTATAATTTTCCTGTTATCACTAGTTGATTTTGTTGCATTGAACATGATTTTTTTCTAACTTTCAAATTTATTTTGATTGTGTAGAAAAATGCCGGTGATCGAATTTGAATGGTGGCCACAAGTCAACTCGACCTATGGAAGTGAATGATAAAGAGTTTTTTGAACTATATATTTTGATATATGTTTGAATACATTTTATTTTGTGTAATGAAATTTATCTTTAGTACTGATCTAAGAATGTGTTAGTACATTTTGAATACATTGTTATTTTTGAAGTTTATTACAAATGATCTATATATTTGAATATTATTAAATAGTTTGTATTTGAGATCATCTATATATGTATGTGTGTGTGCGTGTGTGTGTGTGTGTGTGTGTGTGTGTATATTTATTTATTTATATATAATTTCTGGCTATATATATATATGCAAATTAAAATCATTATTTTCTATTTATACAATGTTGCCACACTTCAAAAGTGTGGCTATAGGAATGTCAATTGTGTGCGTGTACATAAGAACCATAGGTTAATCCTTCAGTTGGAATTATGAGAAGTTGTCCTGTTATATAACGTTCATTTATTTAATGAAGAATCAAAATTATTAGGTGAAATTTTGATTGTTCCTTCATAACTAAATTGGCCAAATCAATCTATTAAGATATAATCGGAAGCTATTATGAAGGTGAAGTGTGAAAATGAGAATTGTGAACTTGGTATTGAACTGGCACATGAAATTTTCATGCTTTCTTTCTGTGATTTCTATATGATGTTTACGTGGTCTAACAATGATCAGACGATGATACCTATCAGAATGTGTGATGTACTGATACTACTTTTGTTATATCCCCTTTTTTGGTATATAGATACATTGCAGGATTAGTTGGGGTTTCTTATTTGAAGTGACAAGTATTCACTAACAGCTTCTGCTCATCTTATTCCTACGGTGGGAGCTGCGTCTTTTGTTTTTATTCTTCATTATATTAGAAGCTCTTGTACATGTCTAGACTAGGTCTTGGGTAATGTCATAAACTGTTGATTATGTTTTATAAATTTTTTAAGGATTTTTGGGTTACTATTATGTTAACGTACATTTTGGAATTGTTTAACTCTAATAAAGTTTTGTTTAATTTTGGCATATTATTGATTGGGTGGTACGGGTTGTCCTATATAGTTAGAATAGAGTTAGTGCCTGCACGATCCAATAGTTGGGTTGTGACATTAGACATGTTCTTTATCCTTACTCTTTAGGATAAACATGTAGTTTACTAGTGGATGATGTAACAACCCTCATGGTTGTTTTATTATTTTTGCATGTTTTGACTATTTTACCCCTTTTTGTAACTTTAGTTTGGTGTTTGTGATTCATGGGGGTGGTTGACACAATTCTCAAGGTGGTTGGACAAGTTTTGGATGAGTTTTTCATTTTGAAAGGTTGGAGAGTTGAAATAGTCTCCAAAGTCAACAATTGATGAAGATGAGCTCGAAATGAAATTCTAGCAGTTCTTTTAGGTCTGATAGGTGATTTTTGAGTTAGTTGGATTATCAACTTAGGTCCCAAGGCATTTGGATGAGTTTCGAGCAATTGGATGAAAATTTAGAAATTTAGAACTTAATTATTAACCTCGATCTACATTTGGTCAAGATGACCCCAGATTGGTGTTTTGATGGTTCCAACAAGTATAGAATACAATTTTAGATCTAATAATATATTTAGTTTGTCTTTGTGAGATTAAAAAGGAATCTCACGGGTTTGTTCAAGAAAGTTAAACTTGATGCAATAGCTGATATTTCTTATATGTTGTTGTGGATCATTTTCTTTTTGTATTTGTGTTCAGTCAAGTTTTTGTTCTTTGCATTCGTAAAGAAGACTCGCATTCATGAAGAGGACCCTCGTGATCACGAAGGGTTAGAGTCAAGTAAATATCGGTATCGAGAGGGACCTGTCGCAATCGTGATGAGTTAGCTACCTAGGCTAATCTAAATGTTCTTTTTCGAACATAAACCGCATAATCGATTTTGGAATCTTGGATTAGTATTTTTGATTGATTCAAAAGGGAATTTTTAATGTTTCTTCATTGGATATGATTCTAAATCTTTATTCACACATTCTCCGTACTTTATTGATGATTTCACCTTTAAATCAGTATTTTGAATTGGAAAATTAGGTATTTTCGGGTTAAAGTTATGAAATCAAATTTTAATAATTTGAAGGTTAATTTTTTTAGCTCTGTTTTTTTATGAAATTTTATATTTGAGTTCTTTGCATTATGAGTAATTTGATTTTAAAATAAAATTCATTTTTTTCCTTGTGGTCTCGGGGTTTACTTTTGATTGACCTTTTAGGCT
This sequence comes from Capsicum rhomboideum, assembly GCA_031232105.1. NCBI lineage: Eukaryota > Viridiplantae > Streptophyta > Magnoliopsida > Solanales > Solanaceae > Capsicum > Capsicum rhomboideum. Next base: position 19,138,818 of record CP124719.1, on the reverse strand, counting down.
CAGAATAAAAGTATAGCAATATGGATATTTACAGATTTATTTTCTTTTGTAGAATACGTATTTGATCAGATTAGACTCTTTGGAAAGCTTTGAAGAAGGATAAAGCTGTCATTTGACTTGTCAAGCTTCGATTAAGGCATATTGAGAATATTTTGAGTCATTTTTAATGTGTTAGTCTATTATTTGATTGAGTAAGTGGGTAAACGATAATGGAGGTCTTGTATAAATGAAATGATGAGCATTTATGTGGATACCAGTATTATGTTATGGGTAACTGAGACTATATCTCTGTTTTATTAAAATATACGCTTATGTGAGCTTGATTTTAGTTGTAGCACTGGTGAAAATGCTTGTGTTACTCACTGATATGTGCACAGATGGATGATATTTGAAAGTTAACATATGAATTGTTTGTTTGATCATATTTTCCCGGTTCTTATTGTACTGTTATGTTTTTTGGTCTGATTATGATTATGGAACCAAGGTCTTTAATGATGATGAGGTGCCGAGGTCTTTGCCAGCAGTGTGAGTTCGATTTTATTTTTACACGATGTCGAGGTCATTTTTGCCTGTGTATTCAATGTCATTTTCGAATGAGTACTAATTCATTTTCGAACGGTATATATACCTCGTAAGTCTCTCACAATTTCCAGCTAGCTACACTATGACAACAGGTATATATAGACACAAATCAGTTAGGTGGTATGCATGATATACATTATTTCTACTTGATTTGCATTGCTTTAATGTGAAAAGATATTGAGTGACTGTGAAAGTGACTTTATTGTTCTTATCTTGATTTATCTATGATTTTGAGATGTCCGAACTTGTTGTTGTTGAATTAGATGCTACTTTGAGTCTGTCTTTATTTGAAATGAGAACTATATATGATAAGCAATGGAATAAAAGAGTTTTAGGACCGACCATTAGCATCCTTCAGATTTTGGGTCAGTCAACGATGCTTCTGAGTACAGGTGAATTTGTACTCAGGCTTGTTTTGTTTCAGCACCTTGTTGTGCAGGTTCAAGCCCAGTACTTCGGGCAGTTGATTGGTAACTGCATTGGAGTCTATATTTTTGAGATTCCGAGGTAGTTGCTTAGTTGATTTGCAAACATTCTTTATCTCTCTTATCCTTTTTTTTAGGTTGATTTCCCTCTCTTTTGGATATTTATTTTTGAGAATATTGAGTTATATTCGGACTCTTAGATGCTTATACTAGTGACTCTAGGTTCTAGAAAGAGCTTGTTTGAACTTTTCCACATTTCTATGAGTTTCTATGAAAAAGTTGTTTTATGACTCATATAGATTTAAATTATAAATTCCGCATTTTTGTTCTTCGTAGTATTTTTGTTATATTTGAGTTGGCTTACTTATCGGTGGATTGGATAGGTGTCATCACTTTTTCCATTTTTGGATCGAGCACAAAATTAAACATTTATAGACAGATCATTATCGCTTTGTTAGGGAAAGAGTACTTACAAATTATTTCAAAGCAAGTTAGGAGTGGATGTTCCATTTCTCATAGCTTGAGGAAAAGTGTTTAAGATTAGGATAAGAGAAAGTGATCAACGGAGAATTATCTAGTAGTAAAACAAAGATTAGGACTATACAAGTGTATTGTTAATTAGGACTAGCTATATTAAAAATGTACCTATATTCTACAGTACTATGACTATCTCACATGATCTAATATAATAATCATTTCTACCAAAAACATAATGCTTGAATTAAATGAATCTCATCATTATCGTAATTCCTTCTTCTAATCATAGAAGGAAAAATTGAACTCATGTGATGTCTTATCAGTCTATCACTACTAAACTACCTAGTAAGAGTTGCTTAAATCTCATGTATGTAGCCTTTAACTTCCGTGTAGCTCAAGTTGAGAGAAAAAACAATAACTAAACCATAGTAATAAAAAAAAACAAATAACAAAAGTCCAAATGAAAAGAAGTGACAAAAGTTAAATGTGGCATCATTCGGAAGTTCCCACACCTATATATGAACTCCAAGTGTTAGTGGATGACAAAGTTTGAAATGGAATAATTGAAGATTCTCACATACATAAATATAGCAACCACAGTGACTACGTCAAGATCATTGCCAGAAGCTCATGATGAATGAGGTTTTACGTGTGAAAGCAATGCAACTCATTAAAGACGACCTATATATTCACTTATAGTCTTTGAAAAAGCCTTGAAGGAAATAAACTAATAAACAGCTTTTACAAAGTTTTCTTTCTTTAGTTTTATGTTAATGTTTTTCTGTAGTGTTAAATATAATTCAACGTTAAATTGTTAGCTTGTCAACTAATACAAATGTGCGAGATACTTTTCACTTTTCGAGATTTAAATTATGTAAATTTTTTATCAATATTTAAAATATATATTTTTCATCATATAACATTAAAGAATTGCAACTTATACTACTTTTCGTATAACCTTTGATATTTAAATTTTAATTTCAAATTAACATATTGCATGCTAATGGTTTATCTGCAAGTCGGTCAGCCTATGTATGATGTACAGCTGCAGATTCCAAGGAACTTCTGTTGTCTCTGCTTCTGTAATATTGAAAGTAACACACTCCATTTTCCGTTGTTGTCTTGGTTTGAACGCACATGAAATTTAAAAGAGGCTTAGGTCATCGACGGTTTTTTAAAGTTGTCCGCATAATTCACTTAGATTTCTTAATTAGGATTAATACTTATTAAATACCTTAATAATTCAAAATATGTATCTATTAAACACACAGTGTTGATGTGGCAACAAAAGTGTGCAACACTCTTCTTGGGCACGTGAATGGATCCAAATATATGTATATATATTTTTTATTTTGGAAAAACTTATTACCTTTTTTCCTTCCATGACACTTGGTACTAAGTGTATAATTAAAAAATAATTTACTCATTTTTTAATTTAAAAAAGATTTCTTAATTATTTTTTTTTTAATAAAAAAAGCAACCCCCACCCACCTATATCCTGTCGTCTTCTACACCTAGCTCTTAGTACTTCTTCTCCTGCACTTTTTTTTTTAAAAAATCTTTGTAATTTTATTGCTTTTCAATCTTTATAAAAGATAAAAATTTCTGAATCTACTAATTGAATAAGAAAGAAGATTTTCGGGCACCGGAGTATAAAAAGTTGGCCTGCGTTCGTCCATCTCCATTTCCGGCATCTCCAGGTAAATATTACCACTCAAATTAAAATGTGAACCCATTAATCTTATTTAAAACGTTATCAGAAAATTCGATAGAATTAGTTTGAATCCACTTAAGTTCTCTTCTCCGTCAATTTCGAAATGACTCACTGACGTCGATTTATCTTCCACAAATGTCTCAAGAATCACTCTGTAAGACTACATGCTATGCTTCACAATTTATTTCACTAATTTATATTATTAAATCCCAATAGATTATTATAATAAAGAAAAGAAAAGGTGATTTAGCCATAGAAGTTCGGGACGACGGTGACAGGGGAAGAAGAAGAAAGAGCGAAGGGTAACTGGGTAGGGGTTGGATTTTTTTTTCCCCTTTTTTATTGATTAAATTGTTGAATTATTTAGTTAATTTTTTTAAAATCTAAAATTCTTTTTTTATACTTATTTCGGTCCATATGCTACATGTAATAGTCTTATTTGTCACTTTCTATAGACGGGTGTGAATTACACGCACAAAATCTTTTAAGCTAATTGTCATTTTGTGAACAATAGGTACAAATTCATTAATATTAGAGTGTCTAATTGATAACAGTCATGGTTGAGGGGTCTAAGTGAATTTTTCAAACAATTTTAAGGTGTCGTTGATGACTTAAGCCTTTAAAAAATAATAAAGATTTTGTGGATCTTATGATGAATCTTATATTAAAAATGAGAATAATACGTAAGCGTCTTTTAAATTTATAATTTTAAACATGTACAAGGGTATCAAGCTGCTAAGCCATATTTTGGAAGTTTGAGAAAGGATGGTAGAGATGAGGGTGAGGAGTGATGTGTCCATTTTTGAGAACTAATTTAGATTCATGTTTGGGTGGTCAACTATAGAAGAAATTCATCTTTTAAGGAGACTAGTGAAGAAATATAGGAAAAGAAAGAGGATTTGGCATATGATGTTTATTGATCTTGAAAAGGCCCACGATAAAGTCACTAGATAAGCCCTCAGAAGATACCTGGAGGCTTGAGAGGTACCGGTGACTTACATTTGGGTGACAAATATACTAAGGAAATAAGAATATTTCCATTTGTCATATTATATTTCTTCCCTTTCTTAACTTCTAGATTCTCCTTAATTGGAGACCAAGTAGTCACTCTTGTATACATTGTATTGTTTTAATATGTAACACCCCAAAACTTTTCCATGACTAAAACCTAGACATAAATCAGAAAACTAGCTTAATAATCAAAGTCCCAGACCAGTACTGCTCATTAAATGAATCGTACAATGAGACACGAGTCGTAGGTTGACTCATGGTAAGCTTTCCAGACTTCTCCAAGAACTCCAGTCACCAAGACTCAGACCACGAGTTGTGGGATCAATATACGAGTCGTGCATTGAATCACACTAATGAACAAGGAAAAATTCCAGAGGATTGAAAATCCCTTTCAGGAACCATGGCTCAGACCACGAGTCATGGTATCCACCTACGAGTCGTACTATGACTCGGACTCGTAGGATGCCTATCCAGTTCCAACATTCATTTTAAAAAGTCTTTTTCCAATCCCACAAAATTTTAACTACCAAGAACAATATATAAGTATGATAAGAGTTTTAGATGTAACTTAAAGTCATAAGATGTCCCTAACACCTAGTTGAGTTGAAAACTCCTCTATTGGCTAAGTTTTAGTATAAGATTCTATTTGGGTAAACTTCTAACTATCATTAATCCTAGTATATAAAGAGCTATAGGTTTCAGTACTCACTAAATTAAAGATTTTTGAGTCTTCTTTCCAATTCCACTAACCGTTTTCCAATCATATTTTGGAGTGAAAAGTTATGGACATTTTAGTGGAGCACTGTCAAGCAGTAACCACAACTCAACAATACGAGTCCTTGGTTGAGGTTAGAGTAGTACCCAGACTTATACAGACTATCTAAAGAAGTGTCAAAAAGGGTCTAAAACCACTAATTGGACCATTACTCATGCTCCCAAGCCACGACTCGTGACATGAGTCGTGGTATCTGGCACCAGTAATTTTCTGCATGATTTTTAAAGGGTTGTTTGGTCTTTTTCTATTTTTTAACCCTTATACTATGTCGTTTTGCATCTTTTAAAGGGGTTTATTAGAATAAAAACCTAATCACTTCTCATTTTATTGATTCAACTCCCCAAGTTAGAGCTAAAAGCTCTCAAGTCTCTCTCAAGGTTCCAAATCTAGGGTTTTTTTCTCCAAGTTCAAGCCCTCCATGTTCTAGTTCAAGAATCTTCAGTAATTAGGTATGTGGGTTTCAGAATACTTTCAGATAAATTAGATTCTGACCTAGTTTCAGAACACCAGTTTTATATGAGCTATCAGTATAATCAAATTGGGAGTAGCATTTAGACTGGGGTCCTAGTTCACCCAAAGTTCCAGAACTACATGTCACCATAGATTTATTTAGACCCCCCAATTATGCATTAGTTTAGTGCATCTACATCAGGCATGCCTCTATACTCTAGCAAGATATATTGGGTCCTTCCGATGCAACGTATATATTGGACTCCATGTTAGCTCATTTGGTTTATGTCGGTTAGTAGACTCTCCCACAAACTTAGTTCATTACTTGTGCATGACCCATACTTTAAGATATATTATGCATTGTTATTGATATTAGATCTTACCTAGTATTTTAGTATAAATGTTTTGGGTCATTGCACTATAATTCAACATGTTATTTAGTTTAGCACTTAGTTTGCATTCAATACAGTTTTACAACATGTTCATTATTAGTTTAAATCATAAAAAATATTTATGTTTCTATAGCTTTCCAATTTTCGAAATGTTTTAGCTCATGATTCAGAGATTACTTTATTTCTCACAACTTTTCAATACATACATGATTTAATTCATATTACAGTAAATGGTTTTAGTCCTCAATTTTAAAAACATGGTTTAATTATTGTTCATGATTATTGCATATCTCACATGCTCAGTACATTCAACGTACTGACCACATACTTTCCTCATGCTTTATTGTTTCATAATGTAGGTATTAGTGCTAGCTCACAGGATCATGATCGGGCAGGTCACAACTTTCAGCCCAACAGGTGAAGAGTTCTCCTTATTCGGAAACTCCAATCAGTTAGTAGTCATAGTAGTCCATTTTAGTTTGTGTATATTGATTAGAGGTGGCTGGAGCTCATCTCCCAACTAACTCTACTCAGTACTAGCAGAGCACATCATAGATAGTTAGTCAAAATTATTGTACTTAGTTCCAGTTTCCTTTTCATTTTACAATTGTTGTAAGAGGTTGAACCAGTGATGTATTGATCATGTTAGTCCTCGATCTTGCTTTCACATAGTGTTTTCTGGTTTATATATTTTATTTAGTTGCTCATGAATTATTCCAGTATCAAAAGTTAGCTTGGGTCCACTTGTTGTTCTATGCACTATGTTACATCCAAGGTGTAGACTTGGGTCATGGCATAATAATAGATACGAGATTGATTCTCTATTCTTACATCATCATATAGTATCAAGAGCCACTATCCAAAAGGAATAATTTTTTTCCAGTCATGGATGAAAGCTCATCCACTACCCACCCTTCTCAAAAGTCATCACCCACCACCAGCTTCGCTACATTACAAGTTACAACAATGATTGTAGCAATCCCTTCCACAACTACTACTGTTACCACAACAATCCCATCAATTGCATTATTAGCAACAAATATCTCTATACCACAGTCCTCAATCTTTCCCCCACTTCCCTATAATCTTCCCCAAATAACCATACCCTCACCTTTTCCTATACTTCCACAACTTGCTTTTATAAGTATTACTATTCAATCCATTTCACAAATATCGGCCGCAATTGATCATTCCCTAATCACTATCAATTCAGCAACCCAAGCACCAATGGAACTAACCCAATCAAACTATCAAATATGGTATACTCGGTGACACCCAATCTTGATTGGTTATGTCTTTCAATCGTATATTACAGATACTCTTACACCATTACATTTGACTTCCTCATTTTGGGTTCAACAAGACCAATTAATTAGAGGAGCTCTTATTGCCTCTTTATCTGTTGAAGTTTTACCTCTTGTTCTTTAAGCCTCCACATCATATGATGTCTAGAATAAACTACACAATACTTTTACTCATCCATACTAGGCTCATATTTTATCCTTAAAATAATCATTGGCATCTACCTCAAAGGATACTCAACCGATGTCAATGTATTTGCAATCAGTAAAATAGATTGCTGCCACCTTGATTGTCGAAGGAGAGCGTATTATTGATGATTATTTTACTCTCTATGCACTACATGATCTAATGTCACACAAAATATACCTCCAGAAAAGTATAATGTGGTCAATGTATCAAATATAAAACCCAACTAGGTTGAGGTTGATCCCACAGGGAATAGGACGAAATTATGTCGAATGCTAGTCTGAGTAATTGGCAAGTAAGTAAAACTAGGGGTTTTTGTAAGTAAGTAGTAACAGTAATGATTGTCGATTTAGAGATTTGTAATCAATATGAGAAATACACTTGGACTGTGATCCCCAATGATTCCTTAACTCCACCGATTACTTGTGCTGGCAAAACTGTCCCACTGCGTTGCATGCAAAATCTAACAAGTTAGGTTCATCTAAACGTCTCTCGACCTTGGTTAGACGAATTTCACTCTTCTCCTCTCGGTCTCCGAGTGTCGCACTACTAACCCTTGTCCTGGATCTCAGATAACTATCCCTGTTATGGCTCAAGTTATTAGATAAAGGTTGATAGCTTTAAATCTCTGTTGTTATTTCCATTTCCCAATCTCTACCTTTCTCTCGAGCAAGTCTAGAATACAGGTGAGTTTCTAACATTTGCAACCGTTAGAAGATCAATTATAATGAAGGTAATAACAATACATGCATTCTCAACGGTTCAGAATCGCTTTGTACTTAACTCATTTTGTTAATTCCTCATGGTTCACACAACCCTAGTTGATGGGTTTAGCTACTCATGATTGCAAGAACACAAGAAGAATTCAATGATGAAAACATAATTGTAAACTTACAATAAGAAGAAAACTCTAAAATCTCAATATGAATAAAACCCTAGAATCGAAGTTCCAAGATTACAAAATCAATAATGTATTTGCGAACTCAAAATAATGAAAAATATCTCTCAAAACAATGTACTGACCAAGCCCTAAACATAGGAAAATAGAGGGGTATTTATTGATACAGGGTGAATCCTATCCTAAATAAAACAGGAAAATAGAGTCATCACTTTTCCACGGTACTGACCCATGCCACGTGGGTCCTGCCGTGGAAATTAGGCTGCCTCAACTAACTGCAGGAGTTGACCTACGGCACAGACCCACGCCACCTAGGTCGACTCACGTGACGTGAGTTGACCTACGGCACAGACCCACGCCACCTAGGTCGACTCACGTGACGTGGGTCTTGCCGTGAGCCACTCTTCAGGTGCAGGACTTGGCTCTTTCGTCTTCAGATACTTCATTCTCGAGCATGATTCTTCCTTTTTGTCCATTATGCCTCCAAAAAACCTATTCTCCTGCAATATAGAACAGAAAACACATCATACCAGCCAAACATACCCGAGTTATTGCATATTTTCTTTGTTTTAAGCATCTAAAGTGCCATGAAACCACGACACATCAACACCCTCAACTTAGAGCGTTTGCATGTCATCAGGCAAACAAAGCAAAACAAACACATATGATGCTTAACTAAGAGAAACCTAAGAGACCTCGGCAGTCGACTTATCGCTTTTGGCACCAAAAACTTTTCTTACCCCTACTATTTGCAAATCAAATCCACCGTGTGTATATATGCAACATATTATCATGACACAGAAGGGATCAAGTGATGGCATCAGATTCTGAACTAACAACTAAACATATATGCAAATGACATTATCAAAACAAATAGCAGCTAACAATGCAACCCATGTACTCTCACAACAAAGAAGTCCCATACACTCACAATATACAAATGAATATCAAAGTAGGGACAGGGTCAAAAGACTCTCTCTCACAAAGAAGTTCAAACAGTGTCCATGAAATACCATAAGCCTGCCCTTATTTTCTATGCCTTAATTTTTGGATAGTTGGACTAGAATCACTATAGGACTTTCATCGGCTTGTAATGTAGGCTTGGGGACGATATGGTACATATGGATATAGTGACTCAACCCTCCTTGACACTACACTATTTTTGGCTCCACTTTCCAACCATTCTCCTTTTATTTTCCCTTATTCTCCTTCATTTATTTTTAGATTTTTGGGTGTGATTTTCTTCATTCTTTCAAAATGCAAATCTTTTTTTTTTCTTTTTTCTCTTTGCTTTTCTTTTTGAAATTTCTATTTATTTCACTCAATTTTTCTTTTACTAACCCCTTCTTCATACCCAAGTCAAACTACGCACCCCTATAATAGCCACCCTCAACTTAGGTAATTTGCTTGAGTTGAGGTACACAATGTCCAAGGAGGGACCAGGGCCAAGACAGGTTCATTGTAAGTCAAAATGGGAAGGTGAATAGGCTAATGAAAGAAACAAGTCAATTAAGGCTCAAACTCGGGATAAAGGGATACTTAATTCATTTGGTAGGATATTTAGGCTAAAAGTGGACTCATTCAATAACGGCCTATGATTCATTCCTAACCACTATCCTATAACCTAGGCAAGACTAACCGGGTAAGTTTTGGATCGCATGCCCAAAGTAAACTAAGTAATGACCTCACACACACAGAGCACGAGGTTACACTATCAACTACTACCTATCCAGTTCATGCATTGCTAAGTTACAATTATTCTACCTATAATACTAATGTCATAACAAGATCCAACAGCTGTCACAAATTAACATGCTATGCACACAATCCAAAGCCAATTTTTTTTCCAGGAGGGGTGTCCTTTAAACAATCAAAAAGCATCATTATCATTCAAAGTTCGTTCAAAATTAGACTGCACTACGGTTCCCCTATTTTTCTCCTAATTAAAGATGAAAACACATAAATAATATAAATAACAAAATAAACATGCCGATTCTACTATGATAGCATACTTGGGGGAAAAGAAACAGAACAATAAAAATCCTTAAGTGGTGGTATACCCTCACCCCAACTAAATAATGGTGTACTGCCCTCAGTACTCAGCTATCAATATGGTAAGTGTAAGGGAGTGAAGACATACCTGCGGAGTGCCAGGCGCCTGATGTGGGCTCGTCCAAAGCAAGATCATCTGTATGCTCTCTGGGCTCCATGCTAGGTGCGTCCGGTGAAGGGGTGGCTGACTAGAAGATGCTCCCCGTGGTCTCTACTCATGGTCAATCTGACTGATATGGTACTCTGCCCGAGAGGCCTTGGTCGCCCTCCAAATATCACTCTCAAACTCATCTCCACTATCAGTCTGACCCTCAAACTCCGTGGCTTCTTGCCTCTAGCAACAGGAGGCTCCGCATCAGCAAAAAAATCCACCTCAAAAACTGGTGCTAAGTGTACCAGTGTAGGTATGGGTAGAATGATAGGAGTATGGTTAACTGCTAAATCTCAAACCTCTGCCCTCAATGCATCCACCTCTTTAGTCAACCTCTTCAAATCCAAGATATGGGCCTCTGTCAATTGGCTACCCATCTGGTACTCAAAAATGTCAATCCGCCCATGCAGCTCACGCATAAACTTCTTCATAGCAGAAGTCATATGAGCCTTAACTCTTGCCAAAGACGCCTCGATCGATGTACTAACCCATGGCTTAAGCTGAGATACCAACTTAGCCATCTAGGCCTCTTTGTGAGCCTGTCTCTCAATAACCTGCGTTCGTCTATCCACTAACTGCTGTAAAAGCTCTTGTGAAACTGCAACCATGCCAAAAAAGTGTGATAGTGTGGTGGGGCCAGCTACCCCCCTCATCAGTCACAGGGCCTATGCCCTTGGTAGGCAATCTCCCAGCCTCGGGGTCACTAACAGGTGCTGAAGTACTAACTGGTATCTCACGATCCACTTGCCCTTGAAAAAGGGAGGCACCTGGCGAAGTAGAGGGCTGAGACCCCCTCTGAGAAATCGGAATAGCACCTCACTGCAGCATCAGTCCTACATCAGCGATACGGGTCACCTCAATGGCATGATCTACTGCAGACATCCAAACTACACTAACACTATGACATAGGCCCTGAATCAGATATTGGAAAGGTATGCTGGTATAGTCTCTAAATGCGCACTTATGAATCTCCCTAATAATGTAGTGGGCAATGTTGATGTCATATCCGACGATGATGCTCGCTACCAGAACATCTTGGTTAAGAGTAAGAGAACTATCAGTACCTGTGAGACCAAGATGGTTCTGTATAATTGACCACCAAAACCTGATCGTAAAGTGAAGCGAGGACTTCTTAATATCCGAATTCTCAGCTACCCATTTTGCATCTACACTATCCTCTAAATATACTGTGCAACCTACCGTAGTAGCTCTAAAAGCTGATCAACATCCTTAATTTTGTTTCTATTTTTGACCATCTCCATGCGGTGATCAAACTCAGCAGTACTAGCTGGAAGTGGACGTTCTGCACCAAACAAGAACCGGTGGATAGTCTACTCAGAAATGTCTATGCTGGTTTCATGAACCAAAGTATAAGTCAATGGTAGTTGGTCCCGAAATAACTGCTCAACTGGTGTGATTAATTCAATAAACACAACATATGAAGCATAAAACTCATGGACCAACTCTGGGCTATAGCTACCAGAAGGCTCCGTCATCCACCCAAATCCATAGCAATCAAACACTGCCTTAATCTCGAGTAGTGCCTTTAACTCATTTAACCGATATCGGAGCTCCTCAGAGATACTCCGTCTACACATACCCCACTTAGTGGGCTCTGCATCGCTGTCATAAATGGCCTTCATACCTTGAACACACCACCGCTTATTTTTCCTTCATACTGCAGATGCAGACCGCTGTGCAGCTATCTGTCTCTGTGAGAAAGTCATGGAATCTTGAACACCAGCCTCACCACTACCCACAGACTCAGAATCATCTGCACATTCGACAATTTCATCTATGGTAGGTACCTCAGCCTTATCTTCAGTATCACCGATTGTAGAAGCATCCACCCCATCTTCAGACTGGGACAAATTCTGAAGACTGAATAGAAGTCACCACTATAGGCTGAGTGGTGGCTCGGGCTACAGCTTGTGCCTTAGTTCTTTGTCTTATGGCGCGAGGTACAAGAGCAGAATAATCCTGAGCAATCTCATAAACCTCTGCGGATCCACTTTTCTCTGGCTCGAAAGACTCATCTGGCAGCCTTATTGTGCCTTCCGGGTTCTTGGTACTGATTTTCAAAGAGGAACCCATATCTCTGTGTTTGGGGTTTCCTTTAGGAGGCATGGTCGAGTCTTTTGGTGGGGTTAGGTCGAGTCAGGTGTGGGTTTTGGGTTAGGGTTCTGTGGTGTAGGGTCAGGTCAGGTTTGGGTGTTTTATGAGATTGTGGGATTCAAATTTTCTTGTAACTGGAGTGGTGGTGGTACGAATTGGAGTGGTTGGTACTTGGGAATTATAGTGATTATAGGATTGGAGGTGTTAATTTGGATGAATTGGGGAAAGAAGTCGGGTAGGTGGAGGCTTGGGGTATCAGGTTTGTTTGGTTTTCAAACAGGTAGGATCAAGTTTTATTGAGGGTAGGCAGAAATTAGGGTTGGGTCGGGTCGAATATTGAATTCTATTTTCTCTGATTCCACAATAAAAAAATTTCTCTAATTCCCACGATACCGACCCACACCACGTGGGTTGACCTACATTACGTGGGTCCCTGTCGTAGGTTAGATTTAACAACCAAAAATTTTCCTCTGATTCCCACGACACAAACCCACATCACGTGGGGTGAGCTACATCACGTAGGTCACTCCCGTGGTTTAAGCTGCACACTTTTCAGTTCATATTTTTTTGTTTTCAACTGACGAATAGTAACAATCCTTGGGTTGCCTCCCAAGCAGCGCTTGATTTAACGTCGCAGCATGACGTAGCTATGTTGGTTTCTCAGACTTCACCAACTAGCCCATGGGTTGCCTCCCATAAAGCACCTGATTTAACTTTGCAGCACGACCCAACTTATTTGACTACTCAGGCTTCGTCAAGACTCAACTCCTCACATGTCCTTATTTCTTCTGTAATTCCCATATAGTGCTTTACACGTTGTCCATTTACCTTGAATAGAACATTAACATCTTCTTTCAGCTCGATTGCTCCATTCGGGAGCACCTTAACCACTATGAATGGTCCAAACTATTTGGACTTTAACTTTCTAGGAAACAAGCGAAACCTGGAGTTATAAAGTAGTACCAAATCTCCTGGGTGAAACTCTCGTTGTACAATCCTTCGATCATGATATAATTTCATATTTTCTTTCTACAACGCTCAACTTTTATAAGACCGAAGATGAAATTCATCCATCTCATTCATTTGTTCTAGTCTCAATTTAGCCGCATCACTCCATTCCAGATTCAACCTTTTTTATGCCCATAATGACTTATGTTGAAATTCGATAGGCAAATGGCATGATTTACCAAACACCAGCCGATATGGAGATGCACCAATCAGTGTATTGAAAGTAGTTTGATATGCCCATAATGCATCAAATCAGTCCTATTGGCATTCACCGTATTCGCCAAAATAGACTTAATCTCACGATTTGACACCTTAACTTGCCCGCTTATCTGAGGATGGTAAGGTGTTTCCACCTTATGTTTGACACCATATTTTTCAAGCAGGGCTTTGAATAGCCGATTACTGAAATGGGGTCCTCCATCACTAATGATAACTCGGGGTGTACCAAATCGTGAAAAAATGTTCTTTTTCAAGAATGTCGTGACACTTCTTCCTTTATTATTAGGAAGTAATATTGCCTCCACCCACTTAGAAACATAGTCAATAGCTACTAGAATAGTCAATAGCTACCAGAATGTATTTTATCCCATGTGAGATCACATATTGGCCAATAAAATCAATTCGCCATACGTCAAACAATTCGAGCTCAAGAATAGTGGTCATAGAAAGTTTGTATCTGCGCGAGATGTTCCCTTGTATTTGACATTGGTCACATGCTTGGGCATAATCATGAGCATCTTTATAAATGGTGGGCCAGTAATACCCATATTGTAAGATCTTATGAGTAGTCCGCGCACCTCCGTGATGACCCCCAACTGGAGATGAATGACATACTTCCAAAATACTCATCATCTCGACTTCTGGAATACACCTTTGAATTATGCCATATGCACACACCCTAAATAGATAAGTCTCATCCGAAAAGAATTTTCTCACTTCATGCATGAATCTCTTCCGCTTCTGATACGAGATATCTTTCAGAACTAGGTCACTTGCTAAAAAGTTGGCAAAATCTGCAAACCAAGGGATTAATTCTTGTGATGCTACCAACACTTATTCGTCTGGAAAAGTATCATCAATATTAAGATCATCCCTCAATCTATGCATGGCCTCCTCCTCAAGGCGTGATAGGTGGTCTGTAACATGATTCTCAGTCCCTTTTCGATTCTTGACCTCAAAATCAAATTCTTGTAATAGATGTACCCACTGAATCAGTATTGGCCTATCGTCCTTCTTTGACATAAGATATCTAAGTGTTGCATGGTCTGTATGCACAATCACTTTCGTACCAATCAAGTATGAACAAAATTTCTCGAAAGCAAAGACCATTGCCAATAATTCTTACTCGGTTACAGTGTAATTTTTTTGAGCTGGATTCAGTGCTTTGCTAGCGTAATAAATCAGATGTAGAATCTTCTCATGTATTTGGACAATGACTAGACCCAAGGCAAAATGGCTAGCATCACACATAACCTCAAATGGCATCGTCCAATCTGGTGAAACAATGATAGGGGATGAAATCAACTTCTCTTTCAGACACTCAAATGTTTTTAGACACGCCTTATCAAATATAAAATTTACCTCTTTCTCTAAAAGCTTGCATAATGGATGTGCAATCTTAGAGAAATCCTTGATGAATCTTCTATAGAAACCTGTATGTCCCAAGAAACTTTAAATTCCTTTAACCGAAATAGGTGGAGGTAAATTTTCAATCACCTTAATCTTGGCTTTGTCACCGTCAATAACTTTATTTGATGATTTGATGCCCCAATATGATACCCTCATTAACTATAAAGTGACATTTTTCCAAATTTAGCACTAAGTTGCACTCCTTGCATCTTTGCAACACATTAGGAAGATGGGCCCCAAACAATCATCAAATGAGTCTCCCACAACAGAGAAATCATCCATAAAAACCTCAATAGTATCTTTCACCATGTTGTAGAAAATGGACATCATGCAACGCTGGAAAGTGGCCGGTGCATTAAATAAATTGAAGGGCATCCTTATAAACGCGAACGCCCCATATGGACAAGTGAAAGTGGTCTTATCTTGGTCCTCAGGAGCAATGAAAATATGATTATACCCCGAATAACCATCAAGAAAACATTACCATCCTTTACCAGCAAGACGGTCTAACATCTGATCCATGAAGGCCATAGGAAAATGATCTTTTTCGGTCCAAGAATTCAGCTTTCGATAGTCCATACAAACTCCCCATCAAGTAACCGTCCTTATTGGGATTAACTCATTCTTATCATTTGGAACCACAGTGATTCTTCCCTTCTTTGGTACACTCTGAACTGGGCTCACCCACTTGCTATCAGCAATGGGGTAAACCACACCTGCATCTAGCCACTTGATGATTTCTTTCTTCACAACCTCTTACATAGGTGGGTTCAAACGATGTTGGTGCTCGATGCTTGGTATGCACTGAGGATCAAGCTGGATTTTGGGAGTGCAAATATAGGGTGGAATTCCAATAATATCAGTGATGGACCAACCAATGGCCCTCTTAAACCTTTTCAACGCCAAAACAAGAGCTTGTACCTGCCATTCCACCAGCTTAGCATAGATGATCACAGGGAAGGTGTTGTTGGCTCCCAAGAATGGATAGCTGAGGTGAGATGGGAGAGCCTTAAGCTCCAAAGCTGGAGGCACCTCAATAAAAAGTCGAGCTGGTGGGGTCACCCTATTTTTAAAATCAAGATCCAGTTTCTTAGGAGCATAATTGTATGATCTCCTACCAACGAGTGCACCAACCATCTCATCGTATTCCTCAATACCATCGCTGTCAAAATTCATAATCATAGCTGCAAGAGCTTCTACCCCCAACCTTTCTTTAAGAGATACAACAATATCACTCTCATCAACTACATCTATTACTGAAATCACCCACATATCTTTCGGTTGTTTCATGGAGCGACAAATATTGAAAGTGACATATTCATCATTTAACCTGAATTTCATCTGCCCAGTTTCCATGTCAACCAATGCACGACCAGTGGCAAGGAATGGTCTTCCCAAGATGATAAGAACCTCAAAATCAACTTCACAATCTAGAATCGCAAAGTCAGCCGGGAAATGAAAGATGTAACCTTCTCTAAAATATCATACAGAATGCCCACCAGCTTTTTCACAGTTCTATCCGCCATAAGGAGTCTCATAGAAGTCTATTTTGGTGCTCCTAATACTAACTGCTCAAAAATGGCTAGCGACATCAAGTTTATGCTAGCCCTCAATTCACACAGAGCTTTTGCAAAATTATAGGATCCAATAGTACAAGGAATTGTGAAGACTCCCGGATCTTCCTTTTTCTCAACAAGTGAGCGAGAAGTAATTGCACTACAATGGTGTAAATTATCTACTAGCTCAAAACTGACGGTTCTCTTCTTTGTCACCAAATATTTAATGAATTTTACATAATCGGGCATCTATTCCTAAGCCTCGACAAGAGGAATATTTAACGATAAGTCCTTTAACATTGAGATAAATTTCTGATATTTATGCTCTTCAGCTTTTTTTTCCAGCTTTTGAGAAAAAGGAGGGGGAGATTGAGGAATTTGTTTATGTAATTGAGGGACCTCCTTTTCTTTCCCGTTATCAGACTTCGCCTTTTTTTTGACATCCTGAGGCTTTTGAACTGCATCACCCTTTGAACTCTCTGGCTCTATTTCAGTTTCTACATCAACTACCACCGGCTCATCTTTCTTACCACTATCCACTGGTATGGATGCGTCAGTCATAAACTTCCTGCTTCTAGTAGTAATGGCCAAACAATGGCTAACATTCTTCAGATTCTAGATGGTATTGCTCGTAAGGGTACCTGGCTTACACTGGTTCAATGCCACCGATATCTGCCCGAATTGTTGCTCCAACTGTTTAATGGCATTCGAATAGGATTCTACTTTCTAACTTATTCCTGAATGTCTGAACTTATCTCCTTCAAGTAATTCTCTTGACTCTCTGACCCTTTTACCATTTTATTGAGAAGGGCTTTGATTCTTGAACTTTCATACTCAATATTACGGTTTCTTGGTGGAACATATGCGCCACTCTTCTCTTTATAATCATCCTTTCACCTCTAATCACCGTCACGATCCCGGTCTCTGTCTCTGTATTCTGACTTGTTATAATTATCTCTATAGTAGTTTCGACTTTGATTCCCTTACCTCAAGTTCTGAGAGTCTTTATTAGATCCTTGGACCTTGGCTATAAAACCCGCCACCTCTCGATCCAAGTACTTAGCCTCCTTATCAGATTCATAATCGTCATTCCTAGGTATTTTTCCTTGTATACCTATAGCATGCACTTTTTCAGCACCTTCAGCCGCAATCTATTTGGCTAGCAAGCCAATTTCTTTCCTCAACTGTGCGACCTCTTGAGCTACAAATTCATCCAAAGCCCATTGTGCTGCCAAGGCTCCAATAGCATACATCCCAACAAGTGTCTTTGCCTCTCAAGTATGCCATCACCAGTTGGTCTTAGTGATACAATCTAAAATCTCTGAAGCTTGTTCCCACCTCATACTCATAAATGCTCCGCCAGTGATAATATCTGCTACAGCCTTTGTATTGGTGTTCAATCTGTAAAAGATTTCAAGTAAACTCCTACCACTCATCCTATGATTTGGCACATTCTGCAGCTTCTTCTTAAACCATAGCCATGTTTCTTAAAGTGCTTCAGAATGTAGTTCTCTGAAGTTGTAAATCTCATTCGTCAACTGTAGCATCTTGGAAGGTGGGAAAAATATCTCCAAAAATTAATTTCTCAACTCTTTCCAAGTAGTGATGGAACCTCGTGGTAACTCAGCAAACCATAAAGTTGCTTCTCCTATCTGAGATAATGGAAACAATCACAAACAAATAACCTCTTGGTCAACTCCAAGCAAATTGTATGAAGTGCAGACCCCCACAAAATTCATCACATGCATGTTCAGATCATCTAAAGGAAGACCGAGGAACACTCCTTTCAAGGTTAGCAGGTAGATCATGGCACTTTTAATGTCAAACTTAGTGCCCTGAGGTAACTCTGGTGGAATAATATCACTAGTCTCAATCGGCTCAAAATATGCCACATCCTTTTATTTGGGATCATCATAGTCTGGTGCATATCGTCTTTGAGGGGGTTCTTGCACCCTCAGGCTTCTTTGTCTCTCTTTAAGTGCAGCGAGACGTTGTGTTGCCTCTTGCATCCCTTGATGATCCCTATCCGCTTGTCTAAGATCTTCTTGCCTCACATTTTTCTCAGCCGTTAATCGAGCAGAGATTTAGTCCACAGTTTTATGACCAACTGGCTAAATTGATTGGTTATGAATATCTCCCGCAGCTGCAGAATTCTGAGCTCCATCGATATTCACCTTTCTTTGATTTGCTCTCAGTGTTTGTTCTATCTCACTATCAAATTAAATCAGGGGATTGCCTTGAATCCTAGTGTTAGGCATACACCGGCGTGTGCCCTCCAGAAAAGTACAGAAAAATAAAACCAATCAACTCCAACAAGCAAACTAATCAACTCCGTAACCTTATTCCCCGACAACGGTGCCAAAATTTGATGTCGCACAAAATATACCTCCAGAAAAGTATAATGCGGTCAATGTATCAAATATAAAACCCAACTAGGTTGAGGTTGATCCCACAGGGAATAGGACGAAATTATGTCGAATGCTAGTCTGAGTAATTGGCAAGTAAGTAAAACTAGGGGTTTTGTAAGTAAGTAGTAACAGTAATGATTGTCGATTTATGGATTGTAATAAATATGAGAAATACACTAGGACTGTGATACCCAATGATTTCGTAACTCCACCGGTTACTTGTGATGGCAAAATTGTCTCGCTGCGTTACATGCAAAACCTTACAAGTTAGGTTCATCTAAACATCTTTTGACCTTGGTTAGACGAATTTCACTCTTCTCCTCTCGATCTCTGAGTGTCACACTACTAACCCTTGTCCTGGATCTCAGATAACTATCCCTGTTATGGCTTAAGTTATTATATGAAGGTTGATAGATTCAAATCTCTATTGTTATTCCCTTTCCCAATCTCTACCTATCTCTTGAGCAAGTCTAGAATACAGGCAAGTTTCTAACGTTTGCAACCGTTAGAAGATCAATATAATGAAGGTAATAACAATACATGCATTCACAACGGTTCCGAATTGCTTTGCACTTAACCCGTTTTATTAAATCTTCATGGTTCACACAACCCTAGATGATGGATTTAGCTACTCATGATTGCAAGAACACAAGAAGAATTCAATGCTGAAAACATAATTGTAAACTCACAATAAGAAGAAAACTCTAAAATCTCCATATGAATAAAATACTAGAATCGAAGTTCCAAGATTACAAAACCAATAATGTATTTGCGAACTCAAAATAATGAAAAATATCTCTCAAAACAATATACTGACCAACCCCTAAACATAGGACAATATAGGGGTATTTATAGATACGAGGTGAATCCTATCCTAAATAGAATAGGAAAACAGAGTCGGCATTTTTCTACGGTACCGACCCACACCACGTGGGTTGACCCACGCCACATGGGTCATGCCGTGGAAGTTAGGACGCCTCAACTAACTGCAGGAGTTGACCTACGACACAGACCCATGCCACATAGGTCGACTCACATGATGTGGGTCCTGTCGTGAGTCACTTCTCAGGTGCAGGATTTGGCTCTGTCGTCTTCAGATACTTTGTTCTCGAGCATGATTCTTCCTTTTTGTCTATTTTGCCTCCAAAAACCTATTCTCCTGCAATATAAAATAGAAAACACATCATACCAACCAAACATACCCGAGTTATTGCATATTTTCTTTGTTTTAAGCATTGAAAGTTCCATGAAACCATGACACATCAATCTACCGTCAGAATACCGCAGTATTGCTGATTTCATATGCACAAGGGACCGTTCACTCTCTTGTAATGAACTTTTTCAGAAAATTGTTGATTGTGAGAATGATCTCAAGTGTGCCTCCACTCCACTCTTTGTTCCTATAAATGCAAATTTTACTTCGAGAAATACTAATACTGGTTAAGGAACAACTGGCAGGGGTATAGATGTTGTGTCCAAAGGCACATGCAATTGTACGCAGTCATACAAGTACTATAGAAGCTCTTTCGAGCCGGATATCAAACCCACATGGACTTTTATTTTAGTAAGTTTCTTATTTCAATTACTACTGGTGTATTAAACAAGTGAGGTATAACCAAATAAAATGAGATGTATAGTTATTATAAAAAGAATGAACAATAAATATTTAAAGTAGTAGAATACTCAACAATGGTGTAAATATTTTAGGGTTAAGTCACACATTGCAATCATGTATAATGATACTCTCTCATTAGCTATGTTGTTTATCAAGTAATTGACTTACAGGGTTGATAATCCAATTATGGTCTCCCGAACCTCTAATCATCTACCTAATTTGATATCACAACTACATCATTGAGTGGAGATATGATAATTTAAGTTAGATACATAATATATCTTCCCGTATTGCAACTGAATAAGGCGTTCTATGTATATTCCTATCTTAAACGCGAATCAAATCTTTACTTGTTAAGATTAGAACTCACCCCTTAAACTCTTCATTCTCTCCTAATGATTCTCCTCCTGGGTTCACAAGAGGATTATAAATTTATCTTAATGTCGGCCAAGAATTAAAATAATGATAAATAAGAGATTAAAAATAACCAATAGGATAAAGCAACATTAAACCAATTCGAGAATACGAAATCCAATCATGTGTTAGGCCTCAACCCCAAAACAAGGGTTTCTTAGCCACTCATGCTAAGAACATAATAATATGATGTTTTCATCAAGATAGGAGAGAAGGAAAAAAACTAAGAAATTTAAGGGGAAGAGAAACCTGAAGATGAACTCTCGTCAATGTTTTGTGCCTCCAAAAAAAAGTCAACAACCCTTACAAAAATGTGGAAGAGGTATATATATAGTAGTGGGAAAATACCCCTAATACTATTGGGTTACGGATTACAAAATAAGACCAAATTCTGGGTCGGGACTGCCTTGGCACCCTGTGCCTATCAATGCACCAGGCTGCCCAATTTATATTTTGCTTCTGATGTAGTGTGCATGGAATGAACCTAGTTACAACTGCTATTGTTTTGCTCCTGGTGTGCTGCTCTATTGAATGCACCACCTCGCTTTCGCCCGCGAACTCGTTCATGGTTGCTTCATATGCTTCAAACCTTCATTCATGCTACCAAGGTTCTCTTTTCACCAAGATTCCCTACAAAACCTCTGATCATATTTGTTAGCTTGCTATCAATAATATTCAATCAAAACACGCAAGTACAAACACATATTATTCTCAGAACTAGGATAAATATAGGTAAAGCACGACACATAGATGTAAATACGCTCAAGATCACCTTCCCACACTTATGTTTGTTCATCCTTGAACAATTAAATACACCTAATTCCATCACTTCACTAAAAGAACCCCAAGTGATCCTGTCAACCCACACTCAAGTTGTCTAGACAATTTAATCATGAAGCAAAATTCACTCAAAATGCATTTATGAAAGTATCATAAGCTCAGGAATACTTCACTTAAAACAACAGCCTCCAAAATTGACTTTTACAAAAAAATCAAGGCCAACATAATCATGTACAAATAATAAATCAATAGTGCACCACTTCGAACCATTTTTGGCCCCCACCATTTAGTGATGCCCCTCGGTCACATATTTTCATATCATTCAATGAGTACACATTTTAAAGGAAAAAATGCTCACTCTCACAAAGAATGTTCCAAACATTCGCAATATACAATAGGCTTTCCCTTAGTGTAATGTTAAATCAACCACGCACCAAGAAGTAATATCAAAAGGACTTTCATGAGTTGTAATATCGGTTACGGCACGGGTAGGAAACAATTGGAAATTGGTGACTACCATCCCTAAGCACTTTAAGACTTTAACTTATTTCTCTTTCTTTATTCACCCTATATTTCTTAACTCATGCTCATTTTCCCTTCCACACAACCATGTCCTCGCTCATTATTTGTTTATCGCTAGTAGGTGCATTTTTTTTTCAACATCCTTATCAAGAATTTTATTCCTCTCTCTCCCTTTTTTTCTTACAAGCATATTGTCTTTTTGCATTTTTCCCACCTACTAGAAACCATATTTTTCTCAGTACCTCTTGATATGTCATGGAATTTTGATAATTTTGACGCTTAAAATAAAGGAAATAGCTAGTTTAAAGGTATGTTTTTGTGGGTATGATGTGTTTGTTTATGGTATTTGCAGGTGAAACAGGTTCGGAGAAGTGAAGTGTAGAATTTTAGACTTCAAGGCATCAGATGAGCTAACCAACAATCATACATCGGAGCAATGATTGTACCTTGATATCATTGTAAGAACCTGAGAAGGTGAAATATGAAGGAAAATGGACGATAGATCCCACGATCGTGCTATGATACAATTGACTCATACTGAAGATCGTGGAAGGATTATCCTTTAAAGTGAAAATCAATAGAAGATCTCTGGGAGGAAGTAACGATCAGAGGTGGAAAGGACGAGCTCGTCCTGAGCATTGTTCTAGCAGCATCTATAAGTATGTAAAAGTCAAGTCTTCCAAACAATGAGAATAAGGATGATCGTGGTATCTACCCATGGTTGTACCTTCCTTCATTCGAGTTGCCGACTCTGCAAGTCCTAGTGTGTTTAGTATAGGTTTCCTTTATGTCTATATATACTCCTATTAGGTCTACTGTTTCAGTTTACATTCTATTGATACTTTTGAGGCATATTGTTGTTCTTTGAAGTATAAATATCAATTTTTAGGGTTTTAATTCAAAGTAAGATTTGTGTTTTTCATCTTCTTCTTCGTAAGTTCATAATTATGATTTTTATTTAGAATTATTATTGTGTGCTTGCAATTATGAGTAGCTAAACACCACAACTAGGGTTGTGGGAACCATGATGGATTAACAAAGTAGTGTTCAAAGTACGACATGATTCTCAAAGGGTGTTTATGCATGTATTGAGATTCTCTTTGGTTTGATTGCTTTACGATGGTGGCCAACGCTAGAACTTACCTTATCCTTACTCGTAAGAAAGAAAGTGTAACGGATGGGTAAAGGGAATTAACAATGAGATTTGGAGTTATCAAGCTCCATGTAATTAGCTTGAGCTAGTAAATAGAATAACTAATATGGGATCAATGATAGGGCTTAGTAATGCCAAACTCATGAGACATTAATTCGTGATTAGGGATAGTCATCTAATAGGGGAGTAAATTTGTTTAGATGAACATAAACTATTGATTCTTCATGCCAAGCATCGGGAGAGATCACTAGTGCGATGAACCTATAGAGTTATGAAGTTTTGGAGAACACAACTCTAGTTCCTCTCATATCTTAATTACAAATCCAATGAAATCAACAATTGTTACAATTGAAATTCTAAATTACAAAACCCCCTTTTACTAGAGATTATTTACTGATTGCTTAGATAAACACTTGATAAATATTTTGACATATTCTTCATGGGATTGACTCCAACATAGTTAGGTTCTATATTTGATCAACGATCGCTTTATACTTTTATTAGAGGTGTAATTTATGCGACATCAAATTTTGGCGCCGTTGCCGAGGAAAATGGTTATGGAGTTGATTGATTGTGTTTGTTTGTCTATTGGTTTTTGTTTCCTGATTTTACTTTTTCTATTATTTCTAGGTGCACACTAGTGCACGCCAAACAGTCGGAGTCAAGGCAATCCCCTGACTCCACTTGATCCAGAAATTGAAAGAACTCTGAAATATAGAAAAAGAATGATGAATGATGGAGTTCATAACGAAGGAGTTGATGATGAGGGATTCCTGAATCAGCCAGGATATTTTCATATTCTTTAGGAAACAATGGATCAAACTACTTCTCGATTGGTAGTAGAAGAGAACGTAAGACAAGAAGCTGCCACACAGACATCACAGAAAGAAAGGTCTAGAGAAGTAGAAGCAGGCCATCTGGCCGCACTTGAGGAGCAGAGTAGGCTAAGGATAAAAAGGGGGAAACAGCCTCCTATTCCTCAGTTTGATGATGCAGAGGATGAACTAGATTTTACTAAGACACCAGGAATGGGTGCTATTGTTCCACCAGCTTTGCCACCAGGAACTAAGTTTGACCTCACCAATGCTATGATACAGTTGCTGAATTTGAAGAGAGTTTTCACGGGCCTTCTTACTGCTAATGTGAATCTTTATCTGATGAATTTTGTAGAGATTTGTACTTCCTACAACCTATCTGGTGTGAGTTAGGATTCTATTAGACTGCGGTGGTTTCCTTTCTCTTTAAGTGGAGAAGCCACTCTTTGGTTGACCGAGCTGCCATATGGGTTGATCACAAATTGGCAAGAATTGAAGGCATAGTTTTTGGAGTGGTTATTCCCACCTTCTAAAATATTATAGTTAAAAGATGAGATTTATAACTTCAGGCAATTACATTCAGAAGTGTTGTATGGAACTTGGGTGAGGTTTACGAAGAAGTTGCAGAATGTTCCAAATCATAGAATATAGGGCCGTATTTGCTTAAGATCTTTTACAGAGTTTTAAATACAAACAATAAGGCTTCACTGTTACTGGTAGAGTGATTATGGGTTTAACTTAGAAGCATGCTTCTCATATTTTAGATAGGATCATTAAAACCAATAGAGGTTGGCACACATGAGAAGAAGACATGCCCACAGACACTTATATGATTGGAGCATCCACAGAACAATACATGGTTGATTATTTGGTAGCCGAGGAGTTAGCACAATTGAGGACTGAATTCAATGTGTTCAAAAAATAGTTTGCACCTGCGGGGGAAGAAAAGGTGAATGTAGCTGGTTTACAAGGTAAGGCACCTAGACATGATAACTCTGATTCTGAGTAGGAGGCTAAGTATCTAGATGATCTGGTGGTGGGTTTCTGAGCCAAAGGCCAAGGGTCTAATGAAGACAATTAGTGCTCCGTTCAGGGAAATCAAGGTCGAAACTACTATAAAGATAATAACTAAAAGAGGTCTAGGTATAGAGATAGTAGTAGTGGGAGAGATGGTGATTATAAGATAATGGATAAATACAAAGATAGAAGTGGCCTCAATGTTCCACCAGGGAATCGTGATACTGATTCCAGTAATTTGAGGATGGAAGACATGCTTGCCAAGGTGGTGAAAGGGGTAGAAAAGACTGAAGACTGCCTTAAGGAGATTAGAACAGATATTTTGGGGATGATTCAGAAAGTCAAATCATATGCGACCGCCATTAAGCAGCTTGAGCAGCAATTTGGTTATATTTCAGTCGCAATGAATCAGCGTCAATAAGGTATGCTTCCAAACAACACCATCCAAAATCTAAAAATTGATGGTCATTACATGGCAATTTCTACTAGAAGTGGTAAGATGACTACAAGTCCACCTATGACTGTGTTTATTGTGAATGAGGTTGAGCCAGTAATTATCGATGATGAGAAAGTAGCTGATTTTAAAAATCTAGTTAGTGATGTGATTACACCTGAAAAGCCTTCAGTTGATAAAAAGGAGGCTAGAGTTACAAAGGGGAATGAAAAGGAGGTCCCTCAAGTATTGACTCTTATTCCACACCTCCTCTTTCTTTTCTACAAAGATTGAAGAAGAAGGTCAAAAAGGGAAAGTTTTACAAGTTCATTTTAATATTGAAAGAATTGTAGGTGAATATCCCTCTAGTTGAGGCACTTGAGTATATGCCAGATTATGCAAATTATATGAAGGAATTGGTGACAAAGAAGAAAACTGTGAGTTTTGAACCCGTTGATAATGTGCACCATTGTAGGGCAATAGATTCTCAGTCTCTAATTAATAAGAAGAAATATCTTGGAGCTTTCACAATTCCATGTACCATTAGGTCTTTCAATTTTTACTAATGCTTTGTTTGATTTAGGTGCTAACATTAATTTTATGCCGCTAGCAATTTATACATAGTTAGGGTTAGGGTCGACCAAACCGACTTTGATAAAACTCCATATGGCTGATCGCAGCGTGAAGAAGTATGTGGGTATTTAATGTGATGTTTTGGTGAGGGTTGCATCCTTCATTTTTTGGCTGATTTCGTTATCCTTGATTGTGAGGTTGACTTTGAGGTTCCTATTATCTTAGGGAGGCCATGCCTTACAACTGGGCGAGCATTAGTTGATATAGACATGGAGCAGATGAAGTTTTGGTTAAATAATGAGGACATTACATTTAATATATACCAATCCATGAAGCATCCAAAGGACATATGTGTGATCTCTATGATTGATATAGTAGGATGCATTGGTAGCTCCCATTGAGGAGAGGCTTATAGTCAAAGAACTTGCAATAGTCATTATGAATTACAAGGGTGATGATATTGATGGTTACGATGTGATGGTGAGCGCACTTGCTGGTTTGGGTTCTTACACTATTGCATCAAAAAAGTTAGATCTTGATTTGAAGAATAGAGTGACCCCGCCGACTATGCCTTCTATTAAGCAACCTCCTATTTTGGAGCTCAAAGTTCTTCAATCATATCTATGTTATGAGTTCTTGGGAGCCAATAATAGTTTTTTTGGTTATTATTGCAGCTGATTTAGTAGATTGGCAGGTTGAGGCTCTAGTTTCTATTTTACAGTAGTTCAATAGGGCCATTTGTTGGTCTATTACTAATATCATTGGATTCCACCTGAAATTTGTACACACAAAATCCAAATTGAGCCAGATTGTGTTCCTAGTACTGAGCATCAACAAAGACTTAATCCACCTATGCTAGGGGTAGTTAAGAAGGAGATTATTGATTGGTTGGATGCTGGTATGGTTTACCCTATTACCGATGGAAAATAGGTGAGCCCACTTTAATGTATGCCAAAAAAGGATGGAATTTCTGTAGTTCCAAATGAGAAGAATGAGCTTTTTTCTGTGAGGCCAGTCACTGGTTTGAGAGTATACATAGATTATAGGAAACTGAATGCATGGACTGAAAAGGATCACTTTCTAATGCCTTTCATGGATCAGATGTTAGACTGTCTTGCTGGTAGAGGATGTAATTGTTTTCTTTATGGTTATTCGGGCTACAATTAGATTTCTATTTCTCCCAAAAACCAATAGAAGACCACTTGTCCATTTGGGACATTCGCATTAAAGAGAATGCCTTTCAGTTTGTGTAATGCACCAGCGATAATTCAGTATTGCATGATGGCCATTTTTCTGATATAGTAGAGGACACTATTGAGGTATTTATGGATGACTTCTTAGTGGTTGGTGATTCGTTTGAAGATTGCTTAACTCATCTAGCTAGTGTTTTAAAGAGATATGAAGATTGCAACTTAGTGCTAAATTGGGAGAAGTGCCACTTCATGGTTAAAGAAGGAATTGTTCTTGGTCACAAGATTTTGAAGAAAGGGATTGAGGTCGATAAGGCAAAGATTGAGGTGGTTGAAAAATTTCCTCCACCGATTTCTATGAAAGGTATTCGAAGATTTTTGGGGCATGGTGGGTTTTATAATAGATTCATATAGAATTTCTCTAAAATTGTACATTCCTTATGCAAGTTGTTGGAGAAGGAGGTGAAGTTCATTTTTGATGATGAGTGCCTTAGAGCATTAAAGAGAAGTTAATTGCAGCCTCTATTATTGTGTCACCTGATTGGTCTATGCCGTTTGAGGTTATGTGTGATGCTAATGGTGTTGTACTAGGAGAACTCCTAGGCCAAAGGCGAGATAAGATTCTACATTCGATCTATTATGTAGAAAAGTACTTAATCTAGCTAAGAAAAATTATATTATGATTGAACAAGAGTTTCTTGTTGTGGAGTTTGGTTTTAGAAAATTTTTATCGTATTTGCTTGGAATGAAAGTGATTCCGCATACTGACCCCGCAGCTCTTAGGTACCTTATGGCAAATAAGTATGCGAAGCCAAGGTTGATTCATTGGTTACTTCTATTACAGGAATTTGACATTGTGGTCAAGGATTGAAAGGGGACTGAAAATCAAGTGGCTGTCCACTTATCATGACTTGAAGAAGAGGCTATGTTGAAGTTGAAGGATGAGCTTGAGATAGATGACACATTTCTAGATAAGCAGGTATTGGCCGCATCCTAAGACTTGATTCTATGGTTTACAGATTTTGCCAATTTTTTGGTAAGCAATGTGGTACCCGAGGATCTTTCATTTCAGCAACAAAACAAGACTATGCATGATGTGTGAAAATTCTTCTAGGGTGAGCCATAATTATTTCGGATTTATGCCAATGGACTGATTCATTGATGTGTTCCTGAGGTTGAGATGATAAGTATTCTAGATGAATGTCATTCATCACCGTAGGGGGTCATCATAGTGGTGCACAGACTGTGTATAATATCTTGCAATGTGGGTGCTACTGGACCACCATACATAGAGATACACATGACTATGCCAGAGCTTGTGACCAATGCCAAAGACAAGGAAACATCTCGCCCAGATAAGAGCTCCCAATGACTATAATACTAGAGCTTGAGTTATTTGATGTATGTGGTATTGATTTCATGGGCCCCTTTGTGAGATCATATGGTATAAAATATATTCTAGTTGCGGTCAACTATGTTTCAAAGTGGGTGGAACCAATTGTACTTCCCAAGAATGAAGGGAAGATTGTAACTGCGTTTCTAAGGAAGAACATATTTTCTAGATTTTGCACTCCAAGGGCTATCATTAGTGATGGAGGCTCACCTTTTTGCAATCATCTATTTAGAGCCTGCTTGAGAAATATGGTATGAAACAAAGGGTGGCAACACCCTACTAACCTCATACAAGTGGGCAAGTTGAGGTCTCTAATTATGAGATCAAGTCCATTTTGGAGAACACTGTGAATGCCAACAGAATGGTCTGGGCTCGAAAGTTGGATGATGCATTATGGGCTTATCAAACAATGCTCATGGCCCTTATTAGAGCCTCTCCATATCAGCTTGTGTATGGTAAGACTTTTCGCTTGCCTATTGAACTTGAGCATAAGGCATTATGCAACAAAGATGAGACTTGAGAAACTGAATGAGCTGGATGAATTCCATCTTAGGGCATATGAAAGTTCATCTTTGTATAAGGAAAAGATGAAGTCATACTATGACCGAAAGATAGAAAAGAGAGAGTTCCCCGCCGGTGATATGGTTTTGTTATTCGAATCCAAGTTTCTCTTGTTTCCTGGCAAGTTGAAGTCAAAATGGAGGGTCCATATATTGTGGTGACAGTGTTTCCATATGGTGCAATCTAGCTTGAAAATAGAAAGGGCCAGAAGTTTAAAGTAAATAGCCAAAGGGTGAAGCACTGTCTTGGTGATATTGAAGAGGTTAAGGGTGTGTGTTATATGGATCTTGATGGTTCTTGAGTAATCAGGCACACCGAAGTCCTGCCGCAATGTTAAATCAGGCGTTTCATGAGAGGAAACCCATGGGTTAGTTTGGTGAAGTCTGAGTAGCCAAACTAGCCACGTCGTGCCGCGACGTTAAATTAAGCGCTGAATGGGTGGAAACCCATGGATTTTGTACTTATTTCATTTATTGGATAATGTTTACTAAATTTACAGAGACTATGCAGAAAATAACTTGGGAAGTGGAACAATAACAAAACCCATGAAGCATATGACGATTATTGGTTCCAACGATCGTGGGTTCTCTCGTCTGCAAGAAGTTCTGTGAATTGGATTCCAGGAGTTGGTCCTATGATTGAGCTTCCATGATCGTACCGAGATAGCATGATCATGGAATCAATTGTCTGACTAAACTCCTGTAATTCAACTTCCAGGTGTTGGAATCAATGAGTTTAAGAAATGATCATTGCTACAAACAACGATAGTTCTTAAGCATTGTTGGTTCCTAGGTAAATGAGGTCATAAAACAACCGTTGTATGATCCCACGATTGTAGGGACAAGTCATCTGTTGGGTCTTAAAGTTTTAAAAATTACTAGACCGGACTCAAATTTTAATCCTTATTCCATATACCGTATTACCCAATAGACAACCATTCAATTTTCAACTCAAATTCACATCTTATTGCATGATTCAGAAAGCAAAAACACTCTAATATACCCTAGGATTTGGTGTGATTTCAACTGCTACATAGTTACTCCCTCAAATTACTCGAACTCCTCAAGTTTCAAGGCATTTGCACTTGTTGAAAAGTAAGTGGTTTTTGCATATGTTGAAATTTTTTTCTAATGCTTAAAAATTAGAATGAAAAAGGGTAATACATACCTTGTTGAGAATTAAGTAATTGCTGCAATGAGTTTAGAGGGAGTAGGGTGGCTAAAACTGATCTAAAATGGTGCATTGTGAAGTTGTAGTTCAAATATGTGTAGAGGAGGGGTGTCTGAGTACCCTTTTTTTTGTTCAAATAGGGTCAAAGTTTTACATATTTTAAACTATCAATGTCAGTGAAAACTCCACGACACAACCAACGATCGTTCTATCTTGGCATGATCATTGGTTGGATTGTTGTGGGTGCCAAGTTGTAAGGTTGTAGGAGTTCATCGGACGACAAATTCCAAAGATCGTCATATCATGGTACAATCATTGGTAGTAGTCGTCTAATGTGACAACCGACAGGAAATTTTTGAAAGGGTCTGACTACTATCGAAAGGATCATCGTCTGCATAAAATACTGTGTACCTATTTCTATTTTATTTTAAGACTAACTGTTTTTTGTACAGGTGCTATGTCACCCAAATTGAATAAGAAGAAAGTAGATGAGGCTCTCTACAAGGAAATATCTAAGAAAAGGGCACCAAAAGACATATTTTCAGCCTCAAAGACCGAATCTGAAGAGTCTAGTGGTTTGGAGGTTGAGTACTCCAAAAGCAGTGGTGATGAACAACAAGAGCCTCGAACCACCAGATGAAAACTTGCTAAGGCCGAGGCCCCTACATCCATAGCATTTGTCACGACCTAATATTCTGGGTCATGAGGGAACCTACTCTAATCCACCTAGATAGGAGAACCCATTAACATCATTTAAGAAAAAAAATATGGAAAATGTGATAAAATAGAAATAACCAACCTTTATTACAACTGATAAGTGCGGAAATGTAAACTACCCCTAGGAACTAGTCTAAGAAGTTACAACAGCTTCTAAAATGAAGATAAATCTGGACACAGCTTCCATCATAAGTGAGAAAAGTGGGAGCTGCTGAAGGATCACTACCGCAACAATCGTGAAACCAAAACTGATTCCTCCAAAAGACTATACCCAAAAAAGGGTATAAAAGTGTACTATCAGTACAAATAACACATATTAGTAAGCCTCATCAGTTGATCCAAATTGGATTACACACATATTACATAAATATTTAAAGATAACATGCAACTTGTTAGACTCCTTAACCAACCTCCTGAACTATTCATATACCCATTCTACTAACCTCTAGTTCTGAACTGAGAGATACCACTCCTCCTCAAACGACTCTACCACCCCGAACCACTAAGTCTGTCCTTACTCGAGGGTCAACATACTTTTGAAGACAACTACAATAGGGGAATCCCTAAACCTAAGTCAAGAACCTAATAAGTAATCTAGCATACCTGGAGAGGACCCATTCAGATATGTAACCTATCCACCAAGCCCCCTAGAATTAGCTCAAATTTAACCCATAGCTCACACCCGACCTTCTCCCTATCTCGCTGACATAGTACTCTTTTCTCAACCCTAACCTCTTTGGCCATTCCACCACCCGAGGAAATATCACGAGTAAAACCACGATAAGAATTAATGCTTACATTGTAAGCATACCACACTTAACTAAAATACAATGTCACAAGTTAATCCATACTCAAATCTAACATACAGTTAGCACATAAAGACTCAAATAGGTAGTTTAGGATATTCAATTAGAAATCAACAATTTATCACCAAGTCAAGTTCAGTCAGGCTACGTCAGGACAAGTCAAGAGACAACCAGTCAAGTCAAACCATGATCAAGTCAACGACCCAGACTTCTATAAATATCCAAGTCCACATACCATGACTCTAATAACAAGAATCCCCAAAATATATGACAAGTAATCGGGCCCCATAAAGATCCCAAATATAAAACAAGCATATAAGTATATTCCCCGGTTCAGTCATCTAACCGTCAAACTCACCTGACCCTCGTACATACATGCTATGGTTGATGCATCCACCCTCTAGACATAACCTGTAGGGGACAATTGACATCCATGTGATAAACTCCAGACACAAGTGTTTGCCAACCTTATTTCACCAATAACCCTTGAGAACGTCCCAAAAATTGAAACATTCCACATTTAGCAATAAGGTAGATCAAAATCATACAATAATGTAATATCCTTTGCATTGACCATACAAAACAACATGCACTAACAAGCCACACTACCAAGTAGTTAACATACACATATAACACAAATTGGATTAAACTACAATACCATCACCTACACTACCGGTTAGGGCCTTGATCACGACACATCCATAATGCTACGTTCCAAAAACTATGATAAGGATCACTACGTCAGAACGTTTGAAAACTCTCCCACCCTCACATGGTGTTATCTCTTCCTTTTAAGGTTTAACTAATAACCAGTAATTTTCCCTTTTTACTATCCCAACATGGGTCTATAATAGTGAACTATCAAATTCATAGCATAACCATACATAACATAATAAGGTATACAGACAGTCCATAGTCTTACACTACCTAAAATTTAACTGATTTTAGCTATCCTGACTCCGTGCCCGTTGTCCTAGACATGTAGTCTCCCATCCATCTACATTACATTCATGCTCTCTAACATGGGTCTATGCTACTCAATTAACCTTAGCTTACCTGGATGCCAACCAGCTATAAGAAAACTTAACGAATGTAAAATCCAACCTTGCCAAGATCATGGGCACGTTAATCCTTAAAAATCCATGGGTTTGCATCCATCCGCACCCCTTTCTCCTCTTCTCCATGGTTCCAAGACATGGGAGTAAACCCTAAAGGATTTTGGAACCTCCCACATTATTTATTTCAACCAAAGTAGAGAGAAGAAATAAAACCCACTTAAGTGGGTATTTTACCGCGTCATCCCGCAATAACGACATAGATATAACAAAATAAATCCCGCTATAGCGGGCTGACGTCAGCCCAACCTAACCTTTTTAAGTTCTAAAATTTTAAGACATGTTGCTTCATGTAAGCGTGCTATCAAAATTGTGATAATATCCACACTCCACACTAATATTGAGGAATTTCCTTGTAACGACGTATTTGCTCGTTACAATAGATACCAATTTACCCATCATTATTCCTTGAATGATCAAGAACAAGAAATAGTTTGACCATTGATTTTGGAACTTAACACCCTCTCCACGATATTGTAAGCAACTAGTTATCGATACTTGGATCCTAATCCAAAAATCAACTACCCGATAAATTTACAGAAACACAAATGGCTGAACCCTGATTTACTAAATTGCTAGTATCGAAACCCTATCACCAATTTAACTAGAATTGGTCCTTCGAACTCATATAGATACGCTGCGAAAATAGGGAACTCATTCTCTGAATGCCTAAAATACCCAGAAACTCATCAAACCATGAACATTGGATGGGGTTTTTAGAAATTTTGAAACTCAAATAAAAATTTATGGAACCCGAGGTGGGACCCTGCTATAGCAGTATTTATCCCTCTATAGCGATGTCACTATAGCAGCCTGAAATAGTTTCTAAAGAGGAGAAATGGATTCATTGCCTATTTCTATCATTCCACGCAAAAAACACTCTCCTCCCTCCCTCGATCAGTTTCTTTTCATCTCCGAAATAAGGTAACACTCAACTCCCTTACTTTCTATTACTTTATTACTCACAAATTTGCATGCATTAGGCTAGAATTATGATGAATAAAGAGGGGTTTGAGTTGGGTTTGTAAGTTTTGATTTTTGGGCTTGTTGAATCAAAATTTGAAGTATGGTTGCTTCTCTTATGTTCACAATGCTTTGGTTGCATTCTGGGCATAAGAAACTCAAAATTTTATGGTTTGAAATGAGCCAAAACTGAGAAGAATGCGAAGGGTCCTTTTTGGTTTTGAATTGACAATTTAGGCATGATTTAGGAGTTATCATGCCCGAAATTTTGTGTACAGTAGTTCTAGGACACTTTTGGAACTCTGATCTAAGTTCAAAACTAGAAATGGGTGAATTTGAGTAAAGGGGTGCCATTTTTGTACCCCTTTACTTTTGGGGAAGATGAAGGTCGCTATAGCGGACTTTGTCACTACAATGGCACCGCTATAGTGGAGAAATTCCCACTATAGTAGCGTCGCTATAGCTACATGACTATCGCTATAGCGGGAGACAACAGGAAGTAGCCTCCCAGCTAAAAGTAAAAAATTTTAAAACTTTTTAGTTCAATCCTTTCCTAACGCTCGATGATTTTTAGCAAGTTATCTTGTCGAATTTTGTAGGTTAAACATTTACACTGTCTAGAAACCAAGATAATTCCCCTGCCTATGAAAGATACAATGATGAAGCTATTCGATAATGATAGCACAATTACTAGCAGATTGGTCTTTACTTTGAGCGGGGATTTGATATGAGGAGGGTGGAGGAGAGGGAGCTGAATTTCTACAACCGACTACAGGAATTTGGTTGGGGCCTACTAGTGGTAAATCCTCCTAATGGAGTTGCGACTTGGGTAAGGGAGTTCTATGTTATACTCCCTTCCATGCTTTGGGATTTCCCCAACCCCACCATCTATATTTGGGGAGTGGATATCCCGATTGACTCTCATACCATTAATGAGGTACTGAGGGTGACTCACGTCTCAAATGCCGACTACATGGCAAAGGTTTGGGAGATGAAAATGATGTGGCAGCGGGACACTCTAATTCCTGAGGAGTTTATGGAGTAGGTCTAATGGCCTTCCCCTGAGGGCGTTACCAGTGCTTACTTTTTAGCCGATGATAGGAGGTGGATGAACTTGGTGACCCAGAGGATTCGTATGATGAACAACACTACTGATGTGACCTACCCTCGAGTTTTGGTGGCAACCTATGCTATTCGAGGTATTCATCTAAACGTAGGGGCCCAAATAGTTATGGAGTGGAAAGATTTCTACCGGAGCACAAAGAAGGGTCCCTTCCTTCCCTGGTTGGTATTGGAGTTGTCCAGGCAGGTGGGGGTATCAAAGGATCCTAATGATGTTGTGGCATAGATGGACATTCTCTTTCACCCTTTCTTAGTGAGAGCGCCCTCATCCTGGAAGAGTAAAAAGAGGAAAATAGGTGGGGCGGAAAGTAACAGAGTCGCGGAGGAGGCCCGTGAGGCAGACAAGGGTGATGATGATGATGCCTCTCCCTACCAGTACCAACCTCCAATCCCTAGTAGCCAGTTGGTGGACAATTTGGCCGCTGTAAAGATATTCATGGAGCAGTGCCCCTCCAGTTCCACAGCCCTCTCCACTGTAGAGAAAAATTTAGCGCACCACCAAGAGCTCGACGAGAAGAGGAAGATGAGGTGATCCTAGGATCATTTTCTTGCCCGAATATGGAATATGATGAAGGGCATGTTCTGGTGTATGGAACCCCGCCAGGAGCTTTCCAAGTTGGAGCTGGAGGATCTGAGAGAGTTCCCTTCTTGAGTGATGCGATAGGAGAGGACCCTGTCCCAACAACTTTTGACTGACAGGGCACCCAGCTAGGTTCCTTTCCCCCCTTATTTATGATGATTGATTTTGGTTTCCCCCATTTGGGGTATATACTAGACATTATACCTTTCTTTCCTTTATTTTCCTGCACATGGATGCAAATCTTTCCTTTTTGCATTAATAAACATAAAACCTACTTGTATGGTATTTATTGAATTTTTATATTCATGCAATGCCTCGTACTCAAAATATTGAAACAAATATGAAAAAACATGAAAGACAAAAATAGGGGAAACCAGGGCATGGTTACTGCCCCGCCTGTGTCGCTATAGCAGAGAAAATCCCACTATAGCTACGTTGTCCCTATAGTGGTGGCGTCCAGAATAGTGGCTACCCAGATCTTGCTATTTTTGCTATGTGTCATCCCCAAGCCCTTTTATACCTGCAATGCAAAACTGGAAATGCTTAAACCTTGATAATTCCCAAAAACGAGTTCAGCCACTTTGTAACAGACCACTAACACAACTTTATGCACAAAAGTTTCAAGAAAAACTTAGTTACAAAATGAATTCCATTTTAAATTACCCCCGCTATTGTGGATTCAAGCTTGGTTTTCCTAGCATGTGTTGTGTCATGGTTTCATGGCACTTTTGATGCTTAAAATAAAGAAAATATGCAATAACTTAGGTATGTTTGGTTGGTATGATGTGTTTTCTGTTTTTTACTGCAGGAAAATAGGTTTTTGGAGCCAAAATGGATGAAAAGGAAGAATTATGTACGAGAACAAAGTATTTGAAGATGAAAGAGCCAAGTCCATACCAGAGGAGTGACTCATGGTAGGACCCACATCACGTGAGTCGACCTACATGACGTAGGTCAGTGTCGTGAGTCGACTACTGAAAGTTTGTGAAGTGGCTTGATTTCCACGGCAGGACCCACATACCATGGCTAGGTTCCACGACACCAAGTCATGGTACCCTGGAAAAGTGCCGACTCTGTTTTCCTGTTTTGTTTAGGATAGGATTCATCTTGTATCTCTAAATACCACTGTATTGTCCTATGTTTAGGAGTCGTTCATTACATTTTTTTGAAATATATTTTTATTATTTTGAGTTTGCAAGTACATTATTGATTTTGTAATCTTGGAACACCAATTCTAGGGTTTTTATTCCTATTGAGATTTCAGAGTTTTCTTCTTATTGTGAGCTTACAATTATGTTTCCATCATTGAATTCTTCTTGTGTTCTTGCAATCATGAGTAGCTAAACCCATCAACTAGGGTTTTGTGAACCATGAGGAATTAACAAAATGGGTTAAGTGCAAAGCAATTCTGAACCATTGTGAATGCATGTATTGTTATTACCTTCATTATAATTAATCTTCTAACGGTTGAAAATGTTAGAAACTCACCTGTATTCTAGACTTACTCGAGAGAGAGGTAGAGATTGAAAAAAGGGAATAACAACAGAGATTTGAAGCTATCAACCTTTATCTAATAACTTGAGTCGTAACAGGGATAGTTATCTGAGATCCAAGACATGGGTTAGTAGTACGACACTCGGAGACCGAGAGGAGAAGAGTGAAATTTTTCTAACCATGGTAGAGGGACGTTTAGATGAACATATCTTGTTAGATTTTGCATGTAACGCAGTGGGACAATTTTGCCAGCACAAGTAACCGGTGGAGTTAAGGAATCATTGGGGATCACAGTCCTAGTGTATTTCTCATATTAATAACAAATTTAATTGTCAACAATCTTTACTTTTACTACTTGCTTACAACCCCCGCCCCCCCTCCCCCCCCCCCCAATTTTACTTACTTGCCAATTACCCAGACTAGCATTCGACAGACTTTTGTCCTATTTCCTATGGAATCGACCCCAACCTAATTGGGTTCTATATTTGATACATTGACCGCATTATAATTTTCTGGAGGTATACTTTTCCGGGGAATACGGTTTTGGAGTTGATTAGTTTGATTGTTGTAGTTGATTGGTTTTATTTTTCTACACTTTTAAGGTACACTCTGGTGTATGCCCAACACTAGGAGTCAGGGAAATCCACTAATTCCACTTGATACTGAGATAGAAAGAACACTGAGAGCAAATCGAAGAATGGTAAACACCGAGGGAGTTCAGAATCCTGCAGTCGCGGAAGGTATTCATAACTAGCCACCAATTAATCCAGTTGGTCATAAAACTGCAGAACAAATCACTACTCGATTAATGGCTGAAGAAAATGAGAGGCAAGCAGCTCTTAGACAAGTGGATACAGATCATCAAGGAATGCAAGAAACAGCACAACATCTTGATGTACTTGAAGAGATACAAAAAAGACTTAGGGTGCAACAACCACCTCAAAGACCATATGTGCCAGTTTATGATGATCCTGAAGAAGAGGATGTGGCTTATTTTAAGCCGGTTGAGATTGATGCCATTATTCCACTATAGTTACCTCAGGGCACTAAGTTTGACATTACAAGTGCCATGATCCACCTGCTAAACTTGAAAGGTATGCTTGCTGGTCTTCCTATAGATGATTCAAACATGCATGTGATGAACTTTGTGGGGATCTGTACTTTATATAATTTGACTGGAGTTAAACAAGAGGCTATTCATTTGAGATTGTTTACATTCTCTCTAACAGGAGAAACGACTTTGTGGTTGGCCGAGTTACCACGATATTCCATCACTACTTGGCAAGAGTTGACAAATGAATTTATGGAGAGATTTTTCCCACCCACCAAGATGCTATAGTTGAAGGATGAGATTTACAACTCCAGACAACTACATTCTGAAGTACTTTACGAGACATGTCTAAGGTTTAGAAGAAGTTGCAGAATGTTCCAAATCTTAGGATAAGTGGTAGGAGTTTATTTGAAATCTTCTATAGGGATTTAAATACCAATATCAAGGCTGTAGAAGATACTATCACTGGCGGAGCATTTATGAGTTTGAGGTGGGAACAAGCTTCGGAGATTTTAGATTGTATCACTAAGACCAACCGAGGATGGTATACTCGGGAGGTAGATACACCTACTGGAACGTATGATATTGAAGCCTTGATAGCACAATGGGCTTTGGGTCTATATCTCAAGAGGTTGCACAGTTGAGGACAGAAATTGGCTTGCTAGCACATATTGCGGCTAGAGGTGCTGAGAAAGTGCATGTCGTATGTGCACAAGGTAAAACACCGAGACATGATGATTATAAATCTGATGAGGAGGCTAAGTATTTGGATTGAGGGGTGGCGGGTTTTCGAGCCAAGGGCCAAGGGTATAACCAAGACTCTTGAAACTCAAGGCAAAGGAATCAAGGTCGGAACTACTATAGAGACAATTATAACAAGTCAGGATATAGAGACAGAGACTGGGATCGGGATGGCGATTGGAGGTGAAGAGATGACTACAAAGATAAGAGTGGCCTTTATGTCCCTCCAGGGAATTGTGATGCTGAAGCTAGAAATTCGAGGATGGAAGCCCTTCTTAATAAACTTGTCAAGGTGTCAGAAAGACAAGAGAATTGCTTGAAGGAGATTAGGGTAGACATCTCAGGAATAAGTCAAAACGTAGAATCTCACTCGTCGGTAAAAAAATAGTTGGAGCAACAGTTTGGGCAGACATCTACAGTATTGAATCAGCGTCAACAAGGTACACTTCTGAGAAACACCATCCAGAACCCTAGAAATAATGCTCATTATATGGCTATCACAATGAGGAGTGTGAAGACTCTCATTGAGGTACCCAAACAAGTTGAGGGTGTTTATACTACACTGGAAGAGCAAATAAATGCCAAGAAAAAAGTAAAGGAAGCTCTAAATAAATATGCTCCATTTCCTAAACTTCCTCCACATTTCCCTCAATGTCTAAATAAAAGGTGGATAAAAATAAAATTGTTAGTGGGGAGATCATGAAAGAAATTGAAGAGCCACAGACTGATGAAAACAAGGTGAATGCTGAAAATGAGAAAGAAAAGAAAGCCCCACAAATGCTAACCCCCATTCCTAAGCCGCCACCTCTATTCCCTCAGTGCTTGAAGAAAAATAAGGAGGATGCAAAATTTCATAAGTTCATGTCCATATTGAAGCATCTTTTTATAAATATTCCATTGGTGGAGGTGCTGGAACAAATGTCGGGATAAGCAAAGTTCATAAAAGAGTTGGTCACGACGAATAGAACTATTAGTTATGAGTCTGTTGGTGATTTGCACATTTGTAGTGCAATTGCATCCCGTTCTCTTGTGCAAAAGAAAGATGATCCTGTGCCTTCACAATTCCATGCACAATTGGGTTAGTTAACTTAGGCAGAGCTTTGTATGACCTAGGTGCAAGTATTAACTTGATGCCGCTGGCAGTATTTAAGAAATTAGGCTTGGGAACCCTCGAACTAACAAAAATACGATTATTGAGGGCAGATAGTACGATAAAGAAGCCTGTGGGCATATTATTTGATGTTTTGGTCAATGTTGAAAAAATCATCTTTCTTGCTAACTTTGTTGTCTTTGATTGTGAGGTTGATTTTGAGATGCCCATAAGTAAACCATTTTTAGCCACTGGCAGAGCATTGAGCCAAAATTCAGGCTGAATAATAAGGAAGTCCAGTTCAATATTTGCAGAACTAAGAAGCAGTAACAAGACATGAGGGTGGTTTTGGCAATAAATATTTTAGATGTCCCTGGAGGCCAACCCAAAGGATATCTTGATGAAGTCTGAGTAATCAAGACACCCGTGTCGTGGTGCTATCTTTACTTCTCTACTGAGGCATAAGCAATAGCAAACAATCTCTAACGTTGTAGTTTAAGTGGTCCGTTGTCTAACATCTTTCGTATCTTGTTTGTGTTCGTTGCCAAGGTAGATCTTTTTCTTTGCCTTGAAAGATATTGCGTATAAAGAGAAAGATAGCCAGTCCTTTTGGGAGGTCGAGATTGTTATGTAAAAAGGATATATTAAATCAGGCACTGATTGGGAGGCAACCCAAGATTTCTTGCTATTCCTACATTTACTTTGATTTTTGTTATTTTAATCGACATTAGACCCACGCACCTAGGGTTCCACAGATATGTTCCTAACTCCGTTGTTTTACTTTGGTCTAATGCATTAGAAACAATGCATGCTTATTTGGTGGGGGCGGAGGTACTTGTGGGTCTATACGTCCTCTTGGTTTTTTTTTGTTATTGTGTTTCTTTTCCCTCAAGTGCTATCATAGTAGAACCGACATGTTTAGGTTGTTAGTTAGGAGAAAAATAGGAGAACCTTAGTGCAGTCAATTTTGAACGAGTTTTGAATGATAATGATGCTTTTTAATTGTTTAAAGGACACCGCTCTTGAAATTTTTGGTCTTGAACTATGTGTGTTATGTTATTTTGTGACAACTATTGGATTTTGTTATGGTATTAGTGTTATAGGTAACATGACTGTAGATAGCAATGCATGAACTAGATAGGTTGTAGTTGATAGTATAACACTGTGCTATGTGTGCGCGAGGTCATTACCTAGTTCACTTTGTGTGTGCGATCCAGAACTTGCCCGATTAGTCTTGCCTAAGTTATAGGATAGTGGTTAGGAAAGGATCATAGGCCATTTTTGAATAAGTCCACTTTAGCCCTAAATGCCTGACCAAATGAAGTAAATATCCCTTGATTCCAAATTTGAGCCTTAATTGACCTATTTCTTTCATTAGCCTATTCACCTTCCCATTTTGATTTACAATAAACCTGTCTTGGCCCTGGTCTCTCCTTAGACAATATGTACCTCAACTCAGGCAAATCGCCTAAGTTGAGGGTGGTTATTATAGGGGTGCGTAGTTTGATTTGGGTATGAACAAGGGGTTGGTAAATTAAAAAGAGAACAAATTCGGGTGTGAAAAAAAAAAGCTGAGTGAAATAAAAAAACGGAAAAAAAAAAGAAGAAAATAAATGTCTTTTGAAAGTATGAAGAAAATCCCACCCAAAATCTGAAAATAAATTAAGGAGAATAAGGGAAAATAAAAAGAGAATGGTTGGAAAGTGGAGCCAAAAATAGTGTAGTGTCAAGGAGGGTTAATTCACTATATCCATATGTACCACACCCATCCCCAAGACTACATTAGAAGCCTATGAAAGACCTAATGTGATCCTAGTCCAACTGTCCGAAAAACTAAGGCATAGAAAATAAGGGCAAGCCTATGGTATTTCATGCACATTGTTTGAACTTCTTTGTGAGAGAGAGTTTTTTGACCCAATCCCTACTTTGATATTCATTAGTATACTGTAAGTATATGGGACTTCTTTGTT
Organism: Capsicum rhomboideum; assembly: GCA_031232105.1. Classification (NCBI taxonomy): domain Eukaryota; kingdom Viridiplantae; phylum Streptophyta; class Magnoliopsida; order Solanales; family Solanaceae; genus Capsicum; species Capsicum rhomboideum. The sequence goes on along the minus strand of CP124719.1, from coordinate 19,096,402 downwards.
GTGAGAGTAAACAGGTTGCATTGTTAGCTTCTATTTGTTAGGATAATGTCATTTGCATATATGCTTAGCTGTTTGTTCATAATCTGATGCCATTACTTGATCCCTTCTGTGCCATGATAATATGTTGCATGTATACACACCATGATTTTGATTTGCAAATAGGAGGGGTAGGAAAAGTTTTGGTACCAAAAGCATTGAGCTGACTGCCGTATGTCTTTTAGGTTTATCTTAGTTAATCATTAATTGTGTTTATTTTGTTTTGTTTACCTGAGGACATGCAAACGTTCTATGTTGAGGGTGTTGATGTGCCATGGTTTCATGGCACTTTTGATGCTTAAACCAAAGAAAATATGCAATAACTTGGCTATATTTGGTTGGTATGATGTGTTTTCTATTCTATATTGCGGGAGAATAGGTTTTTGGAGGAAAAATGGACAAAAAGGAAGAATCATGTACGAGAACGAAGTATTTGAAGACGAAAGAGCCAAGTCCATACCATAGGAGTGACTTACGGCAGAACCCACGCCACAGGAGTCAACCTATGTAACGTAGGTCGGTGTCGTGAGTTGACTCCTGAAAGTTTGTGAAGTGGCCTAATTTACACGGTAGGACCCACGTGTCGTGACTTGGTTCCACGACATCAAGTCACGGTACGGTGGAAAAGTGCCGACTCTGTTTTCCTGTTTTGCTTAGGATAGGATTCATCTTGTATCTTAAATACCCCTATATTGTCCTATGTTTAGGAGTCGGTCATTACATTGTTTTGAAATATATTTTCATTATTTTGAGTTCACAAATACATTATTGATTTTGTAATCTTGGAACACCGGTTCTAGGTTTTTTATTCATATTGAGATTTCAGAATTTTCTTCTTATTTTGAGTTTACAATTATGTTTTCATCATTGAATTCTTCTTGTGTTCTTGCAATCATGAGTAGCTAAACCCATTAACTAGGGTTGTGTGAAACATGAGGAATTAACGAAATAGGCTAAGTGCAAAGCAATTTTGAACCGTTGTGAATGCATGTATTGTTAGTACCTTCATTATAATTGATCTTCTAATGGTTGCAAACGTTAGAAACTCACCTGTATTCTAGAATTGCTTGAGAGAGAGGTAGAGATTCGAAAAAGGGAATAACAATAGATATTTGAAGTTATCAACCCTCATCTAATAACTTGAGCCGTAACAGTGATAGTTATCTGAGATCCAAGACAAGGGTTAGTAGTGCGACACTCGGAGACGGAGAGGAGAAGAGTGAAATTCATCTAACCAATTTCGAACGACATTTAGATGAACATATCTTGTTAGATTTTGCATGCAATGCAACGGGATAATTTCTCCAGCACAAGTAACCGGTGGAGTTAAGGAATCATTGGGGATCGCAGTCCTAGTGTATTTCTCATATTGATACAAATTTAATAATCTACAATCGTTAATGTTACTGATTGCTTACAAAACCCCCCAGTTTTACTTACTTGCCAATTACGTAGACTAGCATTCGACAGACTTTCGTCCTATTCCTTGTGGGATCGACCCCAACCTAGTTGGGTTCTATATTTGATACATCGACCGCATTATACTTTTTTGGAGGTTTATTTTGGGCGATATCAGCATGCAATTTAGCCTTGACAACAACAAAACAACCACGCAAGCTCCATGCGTCCAACTAGGCTTAGCACAAATTTCAGATTTTTAAGCAACAACAATAATTAAACTCCATATAATTGCACCTCTTCATAATTATTAAAATAGGTATGATTTCACATGAGTACCCAACTCCCTTAGCCTTAGGCACTGGTTTAAACCTTCATATTATCATCAACCAATAGTAAAGTCATGGTCAAAGTTTTACCTAACTCCACACAGCACATGGCAACTTACAGCATTTCACATAACATAAATTCAAGCAAATCAAGCAACTACAATCACCACACATGAAATGAGGGAATCAAAATCATATCATTCGTTCATGTCTCATTAAAATCACCTTCGCTCGCGTGCTTGATGACCTTGAGTTGGTTATCTAATCTGTTAGATACTGCCCTTACGGCCAAATGCCAATTGGAACCTTCCAAATTCTAATTTTCATTGCTTATACCTTTTCAAGAGGAGTCAAGTGACATCCACTTGCCTAGTCGAGATACCAATTGGAATCAAGAGATACCAATAGGGATCAACCCATACAACAATTGAACAGCCACACGAGAGGGAATAAATAAGTGAAAGAATTTTCCAAAAATGCCTCATAGCTTCCTGAAGATTAGTTTTGGACATCAACACACCAATTCGCAGGACTCTACTCGACACTTGCTCTTGATTAAATAGAAATAACCAACCTTTATTACAACTTCTAAGTGCGGAAATGTAAACTACCCCTAAGATCTAGTCTAAAAAGGTACAAGAGCTTCTAAAAGGAAGATAAATCTAGAAACAACTTCCACCATAAGCGAAGAAAGTGGGAGCTGCTGAAGGATCACTACCACAACAATTATGAAACCAACACTGATTCCTGCAAAAGACTAAACCCCAAAAAAGGTATAGAAAGAGTAGTATTAGTACAAATCACACGTACTGGTAAGCCTCATCGGTTGACCTGAATTGGATTACACAAATATAACATAAATATTTAAAAGATAGCATGCATCTTGTTAGACTCCTTAACCAACCTCCTAAATGATTAATCTACCCATACTACTAACCTCTAGTTTTGAACTAAGATATACCACTCCTCCTCAAACGACTCAACCACCCCGAACCACTAAGTCTGACCTTACTCGAGGGTCAACATACTTTTGAAGAAAACTACAACAAGGGAAGCCCTAAACCTAAGTCAAGAACCTATTAAGTCATCTAACATACCTGGAAAGGACCCATTCGGACAAGTAACCTGTCCACCAGGCCCCTCCGAGCATTAGCTCGAATTTAACCCATAACTCACACTCGGCTTGCTCCCTATCTTGTTGATATATGACTCTTTGCTCAACCCTAGCCTCCTTAGACATTCCACCACCCGAGGTAATATCATGAGTCAAACCACCATAAAAAATAATGCTTACATTATAAGCAGACCACACTTAACTAAAATACAGTGTTACAAGTTAATTCATACTCAAATCTAACATACACTTAGCACATCAAGACTCAAATATTCCATTTAGGATATTCAATCAGAAAATCAATAATTTATCACCAAGTCAAGTTTAGTTAGGCTACGTCAGGACAAGTCAAGAGACAACCAGTCAAGTCAAACCATTATCATGTCAATAACCCTAACTTCTAGCAATAACCAAGTCAACATACCATGACTCTAAGAACAAGAATCCTGAATGTATAAGACAAGTAACCAGACCACACAAAGAACTTAAATATATAACCATATAAGTATATTCCCCGGTTCACTCATGGAACCGTCAAACTCACTTGACCCTTGTACATACATGCTATAAGTGACATATACACCCTCTAGAAATGACCTGGAAGGGATAATCACCGTCCATGTACTAAACCCTAGACATAAGTTTCCTCCATCCTTATTTCACCAATAACCCATGAGAATATCTGAAATACCAAAACATTCCATATTTAGCAATAAGGCAGGTCAAAATCATACAACAATGTAATATCCTTTGCATTGAACACACCAAACAACATGCACTAATAAGCCATACTACTAAGTAGTTATATGCACATATAACACAAATTATATTAAACTACAATACCATTACCTACACTACTGGATAGGGCCTTGATCATGACACATCCATAGTGCTATGTTCTGAAAACTACAATAAGGATCACCACCTCAGAACATCCAGAAACTCTCCCACCCTCAGATAGTGTTATCTCTTCTTTTTAAGGTTTAACTAATAACTGGTAATTTGCCCATTTTACTATCCCAACACAGGTCTACAATAGTGAACTATCAAATTCATAGCATAACCATACAAAACATAATAAGGTATATAGATAGCCCATACTCATACACTACCCGAACTTAAACTGAATTTAGCCTTCCTGACTCCGTGCTCGAAGGCCTATACATGCAGTCTTCCGTCCATCTATGTTACATTTATGCTTCTAACTCGAGTTGATACTACTCAATTAACCTTAGCTTACCTGGATGTCAACCAGCTGAAGAAAGCATGAACGAATGCAAAATCCATCCTTGCCAAGATCACGAGCACGTTAATCCTTAAAAATCCATGGGTTTGCATCCATCCACAACCCTTTTCTCCTCTTCTCTATGGTTCTAAGACATGGGAAGCAACCCTAATGGTTTTTGGAGCCTCCCACGTTATTTATTTCAACCAAAGTAGAGAGAAGATATAAAACCCACTTAAGTGGGTATTCTGGTATGTATCATCCCACTATAGCAGCATTAGCACCGCTATAGTGGCATAGCTATAGCGAAATAAATCCCACTACAGCCGGCTGGTGTCAGCCGGACCCAGCTTTTTAAAGTTTTGAAATTTTAACACATGTGACCCCACTTAAGTGTGCTACTAAAATCCTAATAATATCCATACTCTGCACTAATATCGAGGCATTTCTAGTAATGACGGATTTGGTCGTTACAATATTTATGTTCGCATCCACTCCTATTGAGCCTCCCCAATCTGAAGAGTGAGGGCAAGCTGCAATTCTAACTTAAGCTAGAGGCTGAGAGAGTTAATGAGGATATGAAATTGTCAGAGAAGAAGAAGTCTGTAAATGGTTCTGATAGTATTATCTCGAAATCCTCCAAAGGATCTACTGTTAGAAACCCTCAAAGGGGGTTAGACCCGAGGCGAAAGGATTCCCAAGGTTTCGAGACTACTACAATGATGAGGTATCCCTAAACAACAAAGGGAACCAAATCTAAAGAATTTGAGAAGAGCCCCGCATGCTACCTGGGGCACTATAAAGAGTTCCAGAATTGAATCGGGTTTTCAAAAAATATATGCTTGGTTGGATGACAAAACAAGTGGGCAACTATGGTGCCGAGTTGGTGCATAAACTTTATGCCAACTATATGGCAAATCTTGAGAACTTGACTCTTTCGGGGAAGGAAAAAGATATACAGAAGTTGCCCTAACTGGATACTCTGATTGTGAGAGGTGCAGAGATTGACATCTCGGTGAAGGCTATCTTTCGAGCCTTATTTGGTAATGATTTTAAACCGGCAGTGGAGACTCCAGAATATGATTACTAGATTATGGACTTAATAAAGGTGAAGCAGCTGAGTATTGATGATAAATTAATGCACTATAAGTGGTTGTATGGCCACATTGCTTAAGCTAAGAAAGGAGCAGAATGGGTTAATGGTGCTGCAATCTACTAACACACATTAAGCTTCACTACAAAGGATTGATGGTCCATTGTCAAGCACCACATAGTACCAATAGGAAATGACAACACACTGAGTGTTGACAAAGCAGGTATGGTAGCAGCCTTTATGGTGGAACCAGAGTTGAATATTCTGCAGATCATTGCTAATGAGATCTGGGAAAGGATCTAACTTTTTCACACTACTCTACCCTTTTTGAGCTTGGTGACGCTGTTGTGCTGGAGGTCTCATGTGCCCTCTATTTTGGCTGTTGATGGATTTAGTCAACTGATAAAGACTGCCGACATTACTCTCATAAAGGATTACATGAACCAAGTGGCTCTAGCCTAGGGTCCTTTACTAGATTTTCTTTCACAGGTAAAAGAGGGGGTTGCCTCTACTACAGAGATTTCGGCTTCTAAAGCTAGTTTTACTTTATCTTTTACACAGCCGTCCACAACACCTTCGGGTGCACTTCAGTCTGTGCCTATAGACTATATACTGGTACCCACAATATTTCTAGAAAAGATGATGAGAAATCAGGTTGTTCCTAATATGAGGATCAAGAAATTAGAGAAGGGGTAAAACCCTATCTAGAGGATGAAATTAAGGCTGCAGTATGAGGTATGCAGACCTGTTTTGATAGTTTTGAGAGCTGGATAATGGAAAAGTTGGAGAATGTATAGGCTCATGAGTTGAGCACCATTGCTACTAAGTTGGCTGCAATACAGATAGAGATGAAGGATATTTTGGAGTGTCAGTTCTCGGTCATGCAACTTTTACCCCTGCCCATTATTACTGATTTTGATTTTTATATTCTAGACTTCTATACCCAGGCCCCAGTAGATGGGGAAAAAGGTAAGAAGGTAGATAAGGCGGTAGATAAGATGGGTGATGATACATATCATAATAAGAAGACAAAGAATAAAGATAAAAAAGGTAAGTAAAGGAGAGATAAAGAGAGATTAGGAGAGCGAGAGGACCTCTGAGGTGCATATTTCAGAGTGGAGTGAGGTCTCCACTACTACTGATGCTGCTAATGTTGTTCTTGAGAATGGAGGGGGCACAGAGGTTTCCCCATATTATAACCATTAAGTGCACCGGCCACCGCTGGTGCCAACTTGAGTGAGATTGCCACGACCACTGCCGAGGACACTAGAGATGGAGAGTAGAGGGGGGTAGCATCTGTGACCTAGATTCATCGATCCATGACTGGCGTCTAGTGTGTCATAGGTATGTCTCTACTCTAGTTTTTTTTTATTTTCGTGTATTAGGGATAGTGCACAATTTCTAAGTTGGGTGTGGGGGTATACTGACATTCAAAGGTTTTTTTTGCCATGTTTCTTTTTTCTAGAATGCTCTATCAAGTTAGAACCGACAAATTTAGTTGTTTAATTTATGTTATTATGTTATTTGTGTTGTTTTTGTAACCAAGAGAAAAAGTGGAAAACTTGGTGTAGTTAGAATAAATAAAACATGCAATCTGTGTTTTTAAAATTTCGTGTTTAAATGATATCCCTCCGTAAATTTTTTTATATGTTTACTGTGTTGTGTGCTTACTGTGAACCATAGCTATTGTTGATCTCGTCAGGGAATTAGGATTATGAGCATGATAATCGTAGCCTAACTATGCATGAACCGGATAGGTAGTGACTATGTGTGTAGCCCTGAGCCATGTGTATTGTGAGGAAATTACTGAGTTCGGTGTGTGTGTAATCTTGATCTTGACTGATTAGTCTCGCCAAAGTTGTAGTATAGTAGGTTAGGAAAGGATCATAGGTTATTCTTGAATAGCCCACTACAAGCCTAAAAGCCTACCAAATTGAAAATAATATCCATTGATCCCGAACTTTGAGCCTTAATAGACATTTCCTTCAACTAGCCCATTCACCTTCCCAATACATTTACAATGAACCTGTTTTGACCCTGGTCCCTCCTTGGACATTATGAATCTCAATTCCCAAAGTTGAGGTTGGCTATCGTATGGGTGTATGAAAGAAATTGAGTATCCCAAAGAAGTTAGTAATTGAAAAAGGGATTCAAGAGCGATCTAGTCTGAATAATAAGAATTGAAAAAAAATAAAAAATAAAATCATACCCGAGGTCCAAAAAGTCAAAAAGGGAGAAAAATTAAAGAAAATAGAAAAGTGGAGCCAAAAGTAGTGTAGTGCCAAAGAGGAATAAGTCACCTGATCTATATATATATTATACCCGTCCCCAAGCCTACATTACAAGTCAATAAAAACCCTATAGTAATACTAATCCAACTGTCCGAAAAACTAAGGCGTAAAAAATAAGGCCAAGCCTATGGTATTTCATGCGCACTATTTGAACTTCTTTTGTGAGAGTGAGTTCTTAGATTCAATCCCTGTCCTAAGATTCATCATGTATTCTTAGTGTGACGGACTTCTTTGATGATATTGAAGGGGGTTGAACTTGTGTTTTGATTCATGCGTGCTTAGGTTGATTTTGGAAATATGACTGTCGTAATACTCTTGGATTTCTCTTGGTTAAGCATTATTTAGGTTGTGTTTTAATTTTTGTCGTGTTTTGTTCGCCTGAGGACATGCAAACATTCTAAGTTCAGGATGTTGATGTGTCATGGACTTACGACACTTTTGACGCTTAAAACAAAGGAAATTGCTAGTTTAAAGACATGTTTTTGTGGGTATTATGTGTTTTTATGGTATTTGTAGGTGAAACAGGTCCGGAGAAGTGAAGTGTAGGATTTTGGACTTAAAGGCATCAGACGAGTAAACCAACGATTGTAGATAGGAACTAACAGTCATACCTTGATATCATGGAAAGAACCTAAGAAGGTGAAGTATAAATGAGAACAGACGAGAGATCCCATGATCGTGTTATGATATAATGGATGCGTACTCAAGATCGTGGGAAAATTATCCTGTAAAGTGAAAATCAAAGGAAGAAGCCACAAGAGGAAGTGATGATCATAGGAGGAAAGGACAAGCTCGGGTTGAGCATCATTCCAGCAACATCTGTAAGTATGCAAAAGTCAAGTCTTCCAAACAACAAGAATAAAGGACGATCATGGTATCTTCCCATGGTCATACCTTTATTCATCCGAGGCGCCAGCTCTGTAAGTCCTAATGTGTTTAGGATAGGTTTTCTTTATGTCTATAAATACTCCTTTTAGGTTTATTGTTTCAGTTTACATTCTATTGATACTTTTGAGGAATATTGTTGTTCTTTGAAGTATAAACATCGATTTTTAGGGTTTTAATTCAAAGTAAGATTTGTGGTTTTCATCTTCTTCTTCGTAAGTTCATAATTATGATTTCTATTTAGAATTATTATTGTGTGCTTGCAATTATGAGTAGCTAAGAACCACAACTAGGATTGTGGAAACCATGACAGATTAAAAAAGTAGTGTTCAAAGTACGATGTGATTCCGGTATTTGTGTATGTATTATGATTCTCTTTGATTTGATTGCTTTTTTACGGTGGCCAATAGTAGAACTCGCCTTATCCTTACTTGCAAGAAAGAAAGTATAATAAATGGGAAAAGGGAATTAGCAACGGAATTTGGAGTTATCAACTTCCATTTAATTAGCTTGAGCTAGTAAACAGAATAACTAATATGGGATCAATGATGGGGGTTAGTAATGCAAAACTTATGAGACATTAATTCATGATTAGGGATAGTCATCTAATGAGGGAGTAAAGTCGTTTAAATGAACATAAGATATTGATTATTTATGCCAAGCATCGGGAGAGATCACTAGTGCAACAAACCTATAGCATTATGAAGTTATGGGGAACACAGATCTAGTGCCTCTCATATCTTGATTACAAATCCAATGAAATCAACAATTGTTACTATTGGAATTCTAAGTTACAAAACCCTCTTTTTTAGTGGAGATTATTTACTGATTGCTTTGATAAACACTTGATAAATATTTTGACCTATTCCTCATGGGATCGACCCCAACATAGTTGTGTTCTATATTTGATCAACGACCGCTTTATAATTTTATCGGAGGTGTAATTTGGGAGACATAACCTCTTCTTTTTCCTTACGTTGCTAGTCTTATGGTGCTTTAGGGGCATTTGGGATCAATATAACTCAAGATGCTCACAAACTAGTGGGTAGAGGCTTATAACTTACCTATACAAAGAATTAGGCTAAAATCGTTCAAAGGGGTTCAACTAGGGATAATGAGAAAGTTGTTTCAAACAAAAGCCAAGAGAAATAGGCTAACAATAAAATTCCTTTATCATATCTCACCAATTTACACCAAGTTTAACTTCACATACACGGGGGGTAAGTTCTAGATGTTAACAAATGCAAGAAACTCAACACCAAACCTCACTTATCATGGCATTTATACTTCAACCATGGCTTCCTATGATCACATATTCACACATAACCATATTGAATGAAGTCTCATTATTAAGCCCATTCTTTTAAAAATCTTTTTTTTTCCAAATCAAATTAAGGAGCCTAAGTGTCTCTAAATAAAGATTCCACTTCGCATATTCAAGTGAATTTCCCATGATGTCTAGTACATACTTAAGTGGAGTTTCAAGAATTCAACAACTGGTGGATTCTCCTCCTAAAACTTCCTATGACCACTTTACCCTTAAGACGGTCGTCATCCATCCATCATCGAACAAAGTCACTAAAAAAAAATTTTAGTCGGTTCAGCAGGACAATCCTTAGGAAAAGAACCTAAAACAAAAGCCAAGGAACCAATCCTAAATAAAAAATAAATAAAAATTTTTAGAAGAAAATTAGTCCTAAATAAACAATAAGATAAACACCCAAAAGATATAGCAATGTAAAGCAAACGCTAAGAATTCAATTCCCCTTCCCCACACTTGAAGACTAGCACTATCCCCAGTGCTTAAACAATACAAATTAAGAGTGAGAGAAAGAACTCCTTGGGTCACTAGGCGTCATCCTCATTATCCTCCTCATTATTATCTGCATCTAGCATCATCTCTGTACCCACATAATCTACATCATCATCATTATTAGCATGCACATTTTGTACGGTCGACTCATCGTCATCTAGAGGCTCTGTGAAGGCTAGTCCCACTTTGTACATGAGAATAACAATGTTGTTCATGGATTACTTTACCTCTAGAGCAGCCATTTCTTCCTAAGTTGTTGGTCATCCACCAAGTCATAACTACATCTCAAACATGCCAAATATTCTTGCTTTCCAACTATTATTCCAATCCTGGAGCTTGGTATTTGTAAGTGTAACACCTCCTATGGTCTCCGATTCCTTGGTTCAAGTCACATCAATTAGTTTACTAACTGTGTGACTGGGTAACGGTAATTTCATGTCTGCATCCTCTTTTAGGACATCAAACTATTGAAGGAAGCCAGTCAATATGCCACCATAGCAATATCTCCATCTTTGATTTGTTGGTGACCTTCTCATGTTATCCTTGATCATTGTCCAAGAATTTATATCCTTACCTTTCATTAACATATACACCAATATCACCCTCTCTAGAATGACATCAGAAGTTTACTTCCCCAGACTGAATGATCCACTCAAAAGCTTTAGCCAAACCATCGCAACTTTAGCAAAGTATGAATAATGAAGGGTAAGGTGCTTACCCTCGTCGCTTATGTCCCAACATGCAGTGGAATGCTCGCCACAAAGAGTGTGGCATATGTCCCAGTAGGGAGGCACCTCGTTCAGCTAAAAATATGGAGTTGCATCCACCTTAGGAGTACCCAGAAATCTATTCAGCTCTTTTGTTGTGAACCTACTGATTTTGCCTCTCCCTTGCAATTGGTTGTGTAGTCCCTTGGCGGTTTGCCAATTCACATAGAATTCCCTAATCATGGTGAGGATGCACTCACCAACCTCTTTGAAGATGAAACTCAAGCCTAACTCACGTACCCAATCGTGTATGGTAGGATACTCAACAGTCAAACTTCTCTCATCAACCCAATTATCAGGGAAGTATTTAGATTCCTTTTGGTATTGAAACTAATCCAAGCCATGAGGTAATACCGCATTAATGCCATAATGCCTTGCTTTTTTCTTTGGTTCTTGCAACCCAATGAATCCACCTCTTTCCCTTTGTGAGATTTCTTAGTACCTTTTCTCGAAGTGGAGATACCTTTACCTTTATATGTCTTTGAGGCCATAGTACCTGCCAACCAAAATCAATATGACACATCACTTCTCTAGCCCAAATTGGATAGCTAACTAAGTTTTTGGGGTCGCCTTAAACCTTAAACCCTGAACCCTAAACCCTAAACCCTGAACCCTAAACTCTAAACCCTAAACCTTAAACCCTAAGCCCTGAACCCTAGACTTCCTCTATTTCTCATAATTAGAAAGAACTAAGACACCATACTCCACTAACCACCAAGTATTACACAGTGTTTACATCTACCACCAACTAAAATCTTTAAGTTTCAATTCACAATGCAACTTATTTAGGCGAGTAAGTCCATTAAAGATTCACAAGCCTCAAGTAATAGCATAAAAAAGGTCGTCAATATTCACACAAACACTATATTATGCACACTTACAGGCATAACACACAATCCATACTAACACGTTCAAATAAAGCAATACTTCTACTTCAAGTCAAGTTCCCAATTTTCCATCATTAATACTCTACAATAGTTTTCACATTTTTGAACACTAAGAATCAATAATAATGCACAACCCATCACAGATTTGCACTTTTACTTCAACAACTTTCAAAGAATTCGCACAAAATCCCTTCCTAAAAAATCATTCCTAACACCCATGTCTTGAAAACTTACAAGCAAGTCACTTAAATCACATATGTCCCTATTTTTGGCATAAGATTGTGAATTTTTTAGCAAACCCAATCTAATTTATCCTCTCTTATTGATTCTATCCAACAATGGAGAAGTGAGGTTATGAAATTAACTATGGAGTATTGAAGTGGAAGGAAGATTATAGTTCTTACCTTGTTGATGAACTTGAAGCTAATAATGGACTTGAGAAAAAATCACTAGTAGAGAAAAAAGATGAAAGAAAATTGCTAGTAGAGGGATATGTTTTGGCTTAGAGGGGAAAGGGAAAAGAAAAGAACAGGGTGGATGTACAGGTGAATACAGATAAAAAATAGGCTTAATTTTTATTTACATTGGATAAGGGGTTGGGTTGAACCGAAGACTCAGATGGTTGTTTGCCCCATATCGCTTGTGGCGTGAGGCGCCTGCTGTAGAGCCTATGTAGCCTGGTTGAAGTCTTCGCCTTGGAACAATTCGCCTGTGCAGACACCTCAATGGTTTAGCTGAAGTTTCACCTAGGGTGAAGTATACCAGTGCAGCCGCCAACTTTGCCAATCTGAAGTTTAGGCTGTGCTACGTTGTGTCAATATAGGCACCAATCTTGCCCTTCTGGAGTTTTACTCCAGGGGTGGCGCACCTAGCAATATGTCAGGGTCCACATTTTAACCTTGAGAAATTTATATTCATTTCAGGTCCTGGATTTCATCCCAACCTCCAATACCTACAAAACATTACAAAAACAACAAACTAAGTTAGAAAGATGGGTTTCCTCCACCAAGTCTTATTTTTGGTCGTGGCTCGACACCTCTTTTTGTATTTTCATTTTTTTTCTATTTTTTATAGAACCTAAGCTATTACATTACAACAATGGGTTGCCTCCCACAAAGCACCTTAGGTAACATCGTGTCACGACTCAGCTCAAAATCACTCGTTTGCTAATGTAATGGATGTCTTATGTCTGCCAACTTCATCTGCCTAATAATGTTTGACTTTTTGCCCATTCACCAGAACTGTAGCACTTTTATATTTATGCCATAACTCAACTACCCCATGTGGGGACATTTTCACCACCTCAAAAGGTCCAAACCACTTTGACCTCAACTTTCTTGGGAAGAGCTTCAATCTTGAATTAAACAACAACACTTTCTGACTAGGCTCAAACACTAAGGGCACTATATGCTTATCGAGCCATTTCTTTGTCTTCTACTTGTAGAGCTTTATATTCTCATAAGCATGTAAGCAAAATTTATCAAGTTCGTGCAACTAAAATAAGCATTTTGACCCGCCAACTTGAGATCAAGGTTCAACTTTTTCACAGCCCAATAAGCGTGATGCTCAAGTCTGACAGGAAAATGGCAAGCTTTCCCTAAAACTAACCTATATGTTGACATCCCAAGAGGTTTTTTGTAGGCAGTTTGATAAGCCTATAATACATCATCTAGCTTGATGGACCAATCTTTGCACTGCGCATTCATTGTCTTTTAAATAATCTGCTTCACTTCTCTATTCAATACTTCAACTTGGCCACTTGTTTGGGGATGATAAATGGTAGAAACCTTGTGTCTCACTCCATACTTGGCTGATACATTTCAAAACCAACTACTTGCAAAATTTGATCCTCCATCACTAATGATGGCTCTAGGCACTCTAAACCTCGTGAATATGTGCTTCTTGATAAACCTTACCACCACTTTTAAGTCATTAGTGGGAAGAGCCATTGCTTTCACCCACTTTGAGACATAATTGACAACAACAAGAATATATGTGTTCCCACACAACGATGGGAAAGGCCCCATGAAATCTATCCCCCATATGTCAAAGATCTCTACTTCTAAGATGTTTTTCAAGCGCATATCATGCCTTCTAAAAATAATGCCTATTCATTGACATTGGTCACACTCTTTTGCAAGCATGACTGTATCCTTGAATACGCTGGGCCAAAAAAATCAGACTATAACATTTTATAGGTTGTACGCTCTCCATTGTAATGACCTCTATAAGGAGATGAATTACACTTTGCTAATACCTAGTTTGCTTCACATTCTGGGATGCACCTTCGGATATGTATGTCAGGTCCCTATTTAAATATGTATGGCTTATTCCATATGTAAAAGTGAGACTCATAGTACTTCTTCTTCTTCTACTGACTAGTAGCCTCAGGTAGGTATACTCTACTCACTATCAAGTTCGCAATATCAGCATATCAACATAGCTCTGCAACAAAAAATGCTAATAGTTGTTCATCAGGAAACTCTTCTTGGATACTCCCATCTTTTTGAACGTGTGACCAACTCTCTAGCCTGGATAAATGCCCAGCTACATAGTTTTCTAACCCCTTTCTATCTTTGACCTCAAATCAAATTCCTATAGTAGCAAAATCAATCTAATGAGTCGAGGATTAGTATCCTTCTTATTGAACAAGTATTGAATGGCTGTATGATCTGTATAAACAATAACTTTGGTTCCTACCAAATGTGATATAACCTTATTGAATGCATACACTAAGTCTACCATCTCTTGCTCCATTACTGTATAATTAGATTATGTCGCATCAAACATTATACTGGCATAATAAATGGAATAAAAGATCTTATCTTTTCGTTGGCCGAACACTACACCTACATCTACATCACTGGTATCGCATATCAACTCAAATGGCAACTCCTATTTGGGAGCAATCAATATTGGAGCTTCAATCAACTTCACCTCCATCTCTAGTAGCTTGCACATAGGTCTGGTCATTTTCAAAAAATCCTAAATGTATTACCAATAAAGCCTGCATGACCGAAAAAACTAGGCATGAAATTTGTTTCCTCACAAAAAGCAAGAACCCTATCCAGATTTTGCAAGAAGACTTCAAAAGAGTTACCAAATACAGAAAAGTCATCTATGAATACCTATACAAATTCCTCCACCGTATCATAGAATGTCTCCGTCATGTAATACTGGAAAGGGGCAGGTGGATTGCAAAGTCCAAAAGGCATACGCTTAAAAGCGTAGGTACCATATGGACATGTAAATCTTGTCTTCTCTAGATCTTCTAGATCAATGGCTATTTGATTGTAGCCAAAATATCCATATAAGAAACAATAATATTCCTAACCTGCAAGCTTGTCTAGTATATGATCAATGAAAGAAATCGTGTAGTGATCTTTTCGAGTGGCTTCGTTGAGCTTATGATAGTGCATTCAAATTCTCCAACCTGTGACTGTTCGGGTTGGGATCAACTCATTCTTTTAACTAGTCACCACAGTCATGTCTCTCTTTTTGGGGTTGCATTAAATCGGACTGACCCACTTACTATCTGAGATTGGGTAGACAATGCCTATATCTAGCCCCTTGATCACTTGTTTCCTCACCACATCTTTCATCACTAGATTGAGTATTTGCTGATGTTGTACACTTGGTTTATATCCTTTCTACATGAAAATTTTGTGCATAGAATAGGCAGGACTAATGCCTTGTATATCTAACATCTGCCATCCAATCGCATTCCTTCTCTATTTCAAAACAACTAACACTTGTCCCACTTATACCTTTGATAAACATGAAGAGAGAATAACTGGTAAGGTATCATTTTCTCCCAAGTATGCATACTTGACGTGTGAAGGTAGGGTTTTCAACTCTAATTTGGGAGCCTCTTTGCTAGTGAATATACTGGCTATCTCAAAAATTTGTACCATATCATTAGCTTCTGCATTCCCAAAAATATCATACCCCACCAAAGCTTTTTCCAAGGGATCCTTGGAAGTGATAAGTGGGAGCTCCGATTCAAGATCTATAACTGTAATAGCAGATAACTTCTCATAAATAGCTAACAAATTTATTGCCTTATACATATTGAGCACTTCAACTTTGTTATGCGCTCTCATTGGCAGCTGCCCAGCAGCTACATCCATCAAAGCATGCCCAGTAGCCAATAATGGATGCCCCAAAATAAATGGGACTTTTGAATCTGCATCAAAGTCCAAGATAATAAAATCCACTACAAAAATAAGTGAACCCACTTGCACCAACACATCCTCAACTATTTCATGGAGTCTCAAAAATGTATGATCAGCTAACTGTAAGATCACTGTGGTGGGCCTCGTACTTCCTAACCCCATCTTTTTGACCAAAAAGGTGGGCATCAAATTTATGATATCTCCAAGATCTCATAAGCCTCGTGCATTTATACACTGCCCAATGGTGATGTGGATAGTGAAATTGCTTGGATCCTTGAGCTTTGTTAGCACTTATTCAGGATTCATGAGGTGCACTCTTCAGTAATTGTAATAGTAGCATACTACATAAACCTGTTCTTATTTTCCACAATATCCTTGATGTACTTTGTATACTTAGAAATTCCTGATAAAACATCAACAAGAGGATGATTAATGTGCACCTTCTTTAATATATCAATAAACTTTTGAAAACAAGCTATCTCCTTATGCTTTTTTAGTCTTTGTGAAAAATAGAGGGGTGGCTTCACACTTGATAATGTGGTCTCATGATTCAAATTTTTTCAGGCTCTACTTACTCTCTGTCAACTACCACAACATTTTGAGTTGCTCTCTTTGTCTCTAAATTCTCTAATTGTCTACCACTCTGAGTGGAAACTACATTAACATGCTTGGGGTTGGATCTATATCACTTGGTAAACCTCCCTGAGGTCTAGTGTTCTGTGCTCCTATAAGCTATCCCATCTAAACCTCCAAAGTCTTTATGGATAACTGATATTTTTTATATTGGCAGCCATATGTGCTTGGTTAGCCATTATATTCTTTAACATCTCCTCAATATGGCTCAATTAAGCATTAAAGTTACTACCCTGAGACTGCTATTAAAGATTCTGATTCCCACCTTTATTTCTATATTGATTTTGGTTGACATTCTGTCCTTGATTTTCGCTCTATGAGAAGTTAGGGTGGTTTTGACAATCAGGATTATAAGTGTTCCCAAAGTTCTGATTTCCTTGGCATTGGCATTTCCCATAAATTTTACCGATTCTGGATTCACTCCACATACATTCGATGAATGATCACTATTACCACATACCACCCACCACATCTGAGTTTGTTGCACTATATTCACTGGAGCTTTCTGTTGTCCCAACTTCAGGTTTATAAACTGAGTTTTCAATTGATTCTACAAAGAAGAAATTTGTGCCGCTATTTCTGTTAACTGATCCATTTCTAATAACCCTGTAGACTTCTTTATGGAACTTCTTGTAACATCAACATTTCATTCTAGGTTTCCCCGTGAGAAGCGGTTTAAAAGAGTATAAAATTCATTATATGTGTTTTCCAATGCTTGCCCACCTACTGCTGAATCCAGAAGAATTTTCGTACAAAGCCCAAGTCCCTCTATAAAGATGTGCAACAAAACTATATTATTTTGTTAGTGGTGTGGGAAATCTTGAAGAATTGACTTGAACCTCTCCCAGGCTTGATATATATTCTCACCATCCTTTTGTCTGAAGTTTATGATCTTACTCCTTAACTTCGCAGTCTTCCCAGATAGAAAGAAATGGATAAAAAAATTCCAGGCCAAATCATCCCAGGTGGTGATAGAATTTGGTGGTTCTGCCTTCAACCACCTCTTTTCTTCCCCTAACATATAAAAAGGAAAAGTGTGAGTCTTATATAGTCAGACAAGACCCCTACGTGAATGTTCTTATCACCAATCTCAACAAAGTTCTGCAAGTGCTGTTGTAGAAGCTCATGAGATAGGCTAGTGGACTGTCCACTGGTATGCAACAATTCCACCATATTTTATTTCAACTTGAATCAGCCTTCTGCCTCCGATTTGCGAATACTAAAGGTGACATTATTGGCAAGTGGGATTTCCACCTTGTGAACTGCTCTTGCTGCCATTTCTACATGAATAATATCTTTATGTTGAGCCTGCTGGATCTATTGAATTAGGCATTAAAGAGCAGCTGCTCTTCTTCGCTGATGGAATGCTCGTTTAGGCTCCAAATATGGTTCCACCAATTTTTTTTCCCTTTCCATATGGAAGAATAGACTGTAGCCACTAAGATCAAGTTTTCAACACTTGTACATTATCAGTAAAAATTAAAATTAGAAAATTACTAATTTTCTAAGTCCTCGGCAACACGCAAGTGTACGCAGTCGTACAAGTAATATAGAAACTCTTTCGAGTCAGATATCGAACCCACATGGACTTTGATTATAGTTTCTTGTTTCAATTACTACTAGTGTATTAAACAAGAATGGTCGTAACCAAATAAAATGAGATTTTTAGTGCTTATAAAAAGAACAAACAATAAATATTTAAAGGAATAGAATACTCAACAATGGTGTAAATAATAGTTCAGAGAAATTTCTGGGTTAAGGCACGCATTGCAATCATGTATAATGATACTCTCTCATTAGCTACATTGTTTATCTGATTATTGGCTAATCGAATAGATAATATGATTATGGTCTCCTAAACCTCTAATCATCTACCTAATTTGATATCACAACTACATCGTTGAGTGGGGATGCAATAATTCAAGTTAGTTGCATTAAGATATCTTTCGATCTCACAATCGAATGGGGCGTTCTAAGTATATTTCTATTTTAAAAGTGAATCAAATCTTTATTTGTTGAGATTAGAACTCAACCCTTAAACTCTTCATTCTATCCTAATGATTCTCTTTCTGGGTTCACAAGAGGATTATAAATTTTTCTTAATGTCGGCCAAACATTAAAATAGTGATAAATAAGAGATTATGAACAATTAATATGATAAATCAATGTTAAACCAATTCAAGAGTATGAAATCCAATCATGCATTCGGCTTCAACCCCAAAACAAGGTCTTGTTAGCCACACATGCTAAGAACATAATAATACGATGTTTTCAACAAGATAGGAGAAAAGAAAAAAACTAAGGAATTTAAGGGGAAGAGAAACCTAATGATGAACTCTCATCAATGTTTTGTGCCTCCAAAAAATAGTCAACAACCCTTACAAAAATGTGGAAGAGTGGTATATATAGTAGTGGAAAAATATCACTAATCCTATTGGGTTACGAATTAAAAAATAACACCAAATTAAGGGGTCGGGACAACCTTGGAGCACCGTGCCTGTCAATGTACCAGGCTGCGCAATTTATGTTTTGCTTCTAGCGCAGTACGCCTTGAAGAGAACCTAGCTGCAACTGCTAAAGTTTTGCTCCTGGTACGCTGCTCCAGTGAATGCACCACCTCACTTTTGCCTGTGAACTGATTCATGGTTCCTTCATAATCTTCGATCCTTCAGTCAAGCTCCCAAGGGTCTTTTTTCACCATGATTCCCTACAAAACCTCTTTAGTCATATTGGTTAGCTTTCTATCAAGAATATTTAATCAAAACATACAAGTACAAGCACATATTACTCTCAAAACTAGGATAAATATAGATAAAACACGATACGCGTCATATAAATACGCCCAAGATCAATAGACCAAATCAAGGAGGGCAACAGGGACAAGGTTCTCTTGCACAAAATTTCGATGGCCTTCGACGACAACCAAACTCTAGATCAAATGTCATTTGTCAAATCTGGCAACAATGCAAAATAGTGTAGGCATCTTCAAAATGCATTTTCATGACTCAACTTGGGGTCAAACTCATCTATTTTCTCCACCCAAAACTGACAGTAACAATAACCTCGTGCATATTTTGCTAATAATTCAACAACTTCTGGTTCTTCCTAGATAGTAAACTCAGGTTCCTTTTATCATATCACCTCATATATTTAGAATTTATCTTTATATTTTGAATAAGATGGAGGTAATGATGTTCTTCTTGGCAATAGTAAAAATTTATCTATAAGTCATACTGGGTCTGTTTCATTGCCCATTAACTTTAGATAAAGTTTTCATAGTCCTCAAATGCAAAAGAATTTACTATCTGTGTATATATTGTGCACCAAAAATAATGTTTTAATCGAGTTCTCACCTTTTTCTTTTGTCGTCAATTTTTTCCAATGGGAACTCCTCTGGTAATAGGGTGTGCCTAAAGATGGGTTTTATGAGTGGCCAGACAAAATCTCCAGTCCCTTAATATTATTAGCTCAAGTATCCATTGTGGCTACATGGCACTGCCCTTTTAAGATCCCTCTTTATCAATTCTTCCTCGTTTATTTTTGTTTTTCCTAGTTTTATGAATTTTTCAAAATCTTATCGTGACTCTTGTCACTGCACTATTATACACAAATAACTATTTTCTGTGTCATCAATAAAATCAGAATTATTATTGTATTATATTTATTCTGATGTGTAGGGTCCATCACTAATTATTTCAATGGATAATTTTCACTACTATTTGATTTTCATTATACTAAATACATATGGTTTTATCCCAAGAAGTGAAAATCAGATGTATTTAGTATTTTTTCCAAAATTCAAAAAAGTTGTTGAGAAATTTTTTAATAGATCTATTGTTTCTTTTTATTCCAACAATAGCGGAGAATTTCTTCATTTATCTGTTTTTTTTGAAAATAATGGGATATCTCATTTTTTGACTCCACCCCACACACCCCAACATAATGCAAAATCTGAGTGTCGACATCGTCATAGTATTAAAATATGTTTTCCAAACTATTGTGAATGTTATTAATAGGATGCCTACACTTGTATTGTATTTTCGATCTCCATTCCAAAGGTTATTTGGAAAACTTCTAAATTATTCTAAATTACGTGTCATTGGTTCTCTCTATTACACGTGGCTTCGGCCTTACAATTCCCACAAGTTACAACCTCGATCCAGACCTTGCATTTTCTTGGAGTATTCCTTAAATCAAAGTGCTTATTAATGTTTTGATCCTGAAACACACAATCTTACTCCCATTCCATGTTGACTTTGTTGAGCATATTATTCTATATTCTAATAAGTCTACTAATAAGCCACATGTAATTGACAATATACTGTCTGAATGGATACCCCAAGAATGCATTCCTATGTGTCTCTCTTTTTCCCATGGTTATCTCACTACAGTTATGTCATTAAGCTTGCCTATAAATTCAGCCATTCCAGTTCTGTCTTCGGCTGAAAATTTTGGCACATGTGAGCTCACGACTTCTTCTGAATCATCTTCAGGAATGTCTTCTTCATTTGACCTGTCACCACTTTTTTGCACTTCAAGTGCTTCTCTTAACACTTCTTGTGAGTCAAACCCAACTCTTCTAGCACCACTAAAACTCACACATCCTATGATTAGTCAAGCCAAAAATAACAATAGGAAACATGTTCAAAAATTAAATCTTCATTTCACTAAACAACCCAATCCTTTAGCCCCGAACTCCTTAAAGCCTGAACCCAATAGTGTTAGTAAAACACTTGTTGATAGAGATTGATTCGCTTCCATGCAAGATAAACACAGGGCCCTTGTCTCTCAAGAAACATGGTCGTTGGTCCCACAAACTGCTGCTAAAAATATTACTAGTTCAAAATGAATTTTTAGAACCAAGTTAAATTTAGACGGCACACTTAACAAAAATGAGGCACATCTTGTTTTCTAAGGGTATGCTAACAATCAAGGTATTGATTATCTTGAGACTTATTCACCAGGGTATGCTAAAAGTCTAAGTATTGGTTATGTTGAGACTTATTTACAAGTTGCTAAACATTCGGCAGTATATATGGTCCTATCTGTTATTATGAGTAACAATTGGTCTTTGATACAACTAGATGTACATAATGCTTTTCTTCATGGTTGTTTAACAGAGGAATTTTACATGAAACAATCCAAAGGGTTTATTGATGATGCTCACCCTGATTATGTGTGTCGACTTCATAATGCCATTTATGGTCTGAAGCAGGCACCACAGGCATTGTATTCTGAACTGAAAGAATGTCTTCTCTCCTATGGATTTTGTGCATCATCTTCTGATTATTGCTTGTTCGGTCTTTCACAAAGATGGTGTTACAATATATCTTGTGGTTTTTGTGGATGATTAAATTGTCACTAGAAATAATCCTACCTTTGTAAACAAATTTATTTCCTAGCTTGGATAACATTTCCATGCCAAAGATCTTGGCACCGTTGGTTATTTTCTTGGTTTCCTCGTCACTCACATTTCAGCTGGATTATTTTTATGTCAATGATATCATTCAGCGTGCTCAAATGCAAAAAGCTAAACATGTTAGCACACTTATGTCCATGGGCAATAATCTTCATCTAGGTGATAGCGCTCTTCTTTCGTATCCCAAAGAATACTAGAGATTAGTAGGTGCTCTACAATACCTTGCATTAACTAGACCAGACCTTGCATATGCCACGAACAAGCTGTCTCAATTCTCTCATGCACCAACATTGAATCATTGGCAATCTCTAAAAAGGGTTATATGTTACTTGATCGACACTTTAGATAAAGTTCTATTAATTAGTCAAGATTCTCCTCTAGTACTTCAAGCTTTTTGTCACGACCCAAATAGTCATGATTAACACCCACCCTAAAACTATGGCGGTAGAACCATTAACCCAACCCTCACTTACCAAGTCCAATAGTCATCAATTTACTTTTCATCGCCATATCACTATAAAGTTACTAAACCAAATTTTTCATTAAAGAAAATAAAACTTACAATCCTAAACAATCATTAACTAGAATAGAGCGCGGAAATCCTCTATTTATTCTATCCCGGGGACTTGAAGTCACCATAAAAGCACAACTAAGAATATCTAAAAATCTATAAATAAAAGATTATCCAACAATATCAAAGAAGTACGACAATGTCTTAGTCCCGAAACAAGAGACATGAATAAAAGCAAGATGATTCAATAGGTGCCTGATCATGGAGCTCACCCTTGAACTGAAGTCTAGACCTACTGGCTAAAGTCGAGGTCTTGTATAAACCATGGAACACACTCTGTACTCAACAAAAAGAAGAGCACAGGTAGCATCAGCACATCAACAAGTATTGGTAGGCATCATAGGATGACTCAACTCAACACCATACAAATAAGCAAACCAAATAAGTGCAACAACAGTCATTACAAAACTTATAACCAAAGACAATAAAACACTTAGTCAATTTCATCAATAAGTTGCATCACAACATATACATATAAATGAACATTCTATACACATAATGAATGTATGTAGGCAAGATATGTTCATCATCTTGTTCTCTACTCAATACCATCAGCATATGTGATTACACAATGATCTCCATATCATTATCACAATCATCAACTCATCATTAATATTATCATCAGCAAGATTTCAATATCATGATCAATATGATCAACTTATCTTCTCAACATCAATAACATCTTCATCCACATGTATGAATATGCAAATGCAGTCAATAATTACAAGTAGTGCCCAAAAGCAATTACAAATATTCAATTTACATATAAGCACAATTCTTTCATGTGGCAACATTGAATTATTGGCAATCTCTAAAAAAGGTTATATGTTACTTGATCGGCACTTTAGATAATGTTCTATGAATTAGTCGAGATTCTCCTTTAGTACTTCATGCTTTTTTTCATGGCCCAAAAGGTCAAGATTGGCACCCACCCTAAAACTATGGCGAGAGAACCATTAACCCAATCCTCACTTACCAAGTCCAATAATCATCAAGTTACTTTTCATCGCCTTACAACTATAAAGTTACTAAACCCAATTTTTTATTAAGGAAAATAAAACCTGCAATCCTAAACAATCATTAAGTATAATAGAGTGTGAAAATCTTCTATTTATTACATCCCTGGGACTTGAAGGCACCGTATAAGAACAAGTAAGAATATTCAAAAATCTATAACTAAAAGATTATCCAACAATATCAAGAAAATACGGTAATGTCTTAGTCCCAAAATAGGGGACATGAACAAAAGTAAGATGATTCAATGGTTTTCCGATCATGGTGCTCACACTTGAATAGAAGTCTGGAGTTGCTGACTAAAGTCGAGGTCTTGTCTCAAATGCTGGAACATGCTCTGCACTCAACAAAAAGAAGAGCACAGGTAGCATCAGCACATCAACAAGTATTGGTAGGCATCATAGGCTGACTCAACTTAACACCATAAAAATAAGCAAACCAAATAAGTACAACAACGATCATCACTGAACTTATAACCAAAGACAAACAAACATATTTATGACACTTCACGTTAGAAGGGATATGTCACGACCCAATTTCTGAGTCATGATGGCACCTACTATGTCCCACCAGTAGGTAAGCCAAATCGTAGCTCGAAGCTACAAGTAATGGGCTAAATGGCGGAAGATAAACAAATTACCAGATTATGACATATACATACATAAAATAGGGAGGGAGCAAAAGAATATCCCACGACCTAATAAGGCCGATACAAGAGCCACTAACCAAAAGAATAAGAGTACTAGTAATATCGATATACAAATAGTCTCAAAATGAAAGACTGTCCAAAAATAAGGGAAGGAGACGGGATCAACTCTGGCTCTGAAAGCTCACCCTATCTCCGAGACCTGTAAGCAGCTAGCTGGAATGTCAACGACGTCAGCTAGTACTCGGATCTGCACCAGAAAAGATGCAGAAGTGTAGTATGAGTACCAAAACAATAGGTACTCTCTAGGTATCATCGGCCGACTAAGCTAAATCATAATAAAAGTATAACAAAATGCGGGGATGTAAAATAAGTGAAGGCTGAATGGAAAACCTGAGAACTTGCTCTGTGATAGGTAAATAAATAAAGAGACATGCGATGTCGTTACTACAACCTAACTAGGCCCCAATAAGACTATACGGTACAAACAAGAGAAGGCTAATCCAAAAAAAAACCATAAGCCCAATGGATGCAATCAAGGAATATAACATTACCATACTTACGAATGCCATCCGAACCATAATTTACTAGAATTGAACCGGCACCATAATACCATGAAATAACCCATATACACCAGACTTGAATCGGATTTCCCTCCTCATAACTCACCATAAGTGCCAGACGCTAATCAATCTTTAAATGCAATAAATCAACAGAATATACCAGACTCAAATCGATTTTTAAACACCATAAATCAATAGAATATGCCAGACTCGAACTAGTCTTTAAATGCCATAAATCAATATCATTAATCGAGCCCCAAATTAGTTATATGCTATGTAGTCTAAGGCTCAAGATTAAGGATAATGTCGCGAAAGAAGGCCTTATAAGTCTACAAGGAGCTAAGAGCGATATCCCAACCCCAAAGCATCAATTTACCGAAGGGGAGGGTAAATGGGTCGATTCTACCTCCGAAACGGTCCTCAAAATGGCCAAATGACCCAACTTTTAAAAACTAAGCAACCAACCATAAATTCCAACCCCAAACTAACATAACATAATACTAATACCATAATTAAGTTCAATATATAAGTAGGGTAGGCCTAACCTACCTAGACGCCGAAGAAAGCTCGATTGCTACAGAGGGGCCTTTTCCTTCCAAGAAGCCTCCGTACGATGCCACGCTATCAAAATAACACTTTACTCATCAATACAAGTACAACAATACCCATAATGCATATTAATGCATCGGTTCCAAAATCAAGCTGAAAATCTCATATGGGGTCCACTTACGAAATCAAAAATTTGAAACCGTCAAAACGTCCCTCAAGGCTCAAGGATCATTTACCCTCAATAATGGGTGAATTTTGAGAATTACAACACCCAAAATCAACCTACAAAGCTAGCTAGGGTTTTGGGTCTAAATGGAGAATTTACCAAGAAATGAGACAGAACTTACAAGGATTTAGACGAGAAAAAAGATGTTAATGAACTCTCCAAGCTCCCTTGAGCACCCAAGCCACTATCTCTCTAGAGCTTTAATGCACCAACACTTAGAGAAAAATGGGTGAAAAGGGGATTAAATGCCCTGCAGGTGCCGCTTAAGTGGCCACTTTACCGCTTAAGCCGTCATCGCTAAAGCGCCCCCACCAGCGCTTAAGCTCTCCATGACCCAGGGTGGACTTCCTCTAAAGCGGATAGGTGCCGCTTAAGCGCACCCCGCTAAAGCGGATAAGCCTCAGCTTAAGCGGACAGGCAGGTTCAAGGCTCCAGCCGCTAAAGTGGCTTTTGCTTAAGTGGCCAAAGGCTGGCTTAAGCGGTTGCACCAGCTGCAGCAGCATCAACACTTGGAAATATTTTGCCAAGTTTCCAATGTGCCCCCAGGATTCATTTGGAACCCCGTGAATGCAAATGAAATATGCTACCCTATCAAATATGATATTTCGGAGATAATGGCGAAATCAAAATTTTCATCCAAAGTTATTTCAATGAAATGCGAGACCCAAACCAAAGGTCCCCTAGCCTAAAATCGACTTTTTGGAGCTGATGGAACTGTCAGAATTGGCAGACGAGGTCATCTACCTGATGCTTTAGCCCAGTTACCACATGTGAAAAGCGACGATTTCAAAACTGGAAAAACGCTCTAAAAGCCAAACGAACTGCCCGGTAATCGAACTGTTAGCTCCAGCAAGTCATAAATGACTTGAGATAGCCATGGGAAAGATTTTAATACCAAAATAATGTGGAGAAGTAGAAAATGACTAGGAGGGTCATTACAACATCCACTACTAAAAAGACTTTTATCCGTGAAAGTAAAAGATTAAGAACTACCTGAAGGCTCGAACAGGTGGGGATACTGGGTCTGCATCTTATTCTCAATCTCCTAAGTAGCCTTTTTAACTGGACGATGCCTCCACTGGAACTTAACTACTAGAATCTCTCTGGAGAGCAACCGCCTAACATCCTTGGCTAAAATAAGAACTAGCTTCTCTACGAATGTCAACCTCTCGTCTAACTGAACCGACTCTCACCGAAGAATGTGAGATTTATCCGGTATGTAACACCGCAACATAGAGACATGGAAGACTGGATGAACAGCTGAGAAATTTGGGGGCAAAGCCAACTCATAAGCTACCTCTCCAACTGTCCGAAGTATCTAGAATGGACCAATATACCTGGGACTGAGCTTACCCTTCCTCCCGAACCTCATCATGCCCTTCATGGGTGATACATGGAGGAAAAACCAGTCACCAACTCCAAACTTCAAGGCACGAAGTCTACGATCAGTGTAACTCTTCTGTCTACTCTGAGCTGCTCTCAACCTATTCTTAATCACTCGCACCCTATCCAAGGACTCCCCAAGGAAATTCAATTCCATGGGGGTTAATCTCTAAAACTCAAACCAACCTATCGGAGATCGAAAATGCTTACCATATAATGCCTCAAATGGTGCCATCTCAATGCTCGAATGGTAGCTATTATTATAAGCAAACTCTGCCAAAGCTAAGTACTGCTCCCACTGACCTCCAAAGTCTATCACGCATGCGCAGAGCATATCCTCAAGAACCTGAATGGTCCACTCTAACTAACCGTTGGTCTAAGGATGGAATGCGGTGCTAAGATTGACCTGAGTACTCAACTCCTCCTGATAGGTCCTCCAAAAGCTAAAAGTAAAAACTAAGCCTATATGAAATATAATGGATACGGGTACTTTATGAAGGCGAACTATCACTCAAATGTAGATACGGGCTAACCTCTCAGCATTGAAAGAGATCTGAATTGGGATAAAATGAGCCGACTTGGTCAACTTATCCAGGATGACCCAAATATTGTCAGAACCACATAAAGAATGAGGTAAATCGGTCACGAAGACTATAGTAATCCACTCCCACTTCTACTCAGGAATGGGTAGACTCTGAAGCAATCCACCTGGTTACTGATGCTTGGATTTTACCTACTGACAACAAAGGCAACGAGCTATAAAGTTTGTAACATCTTTCTTCATGCCACTCCACTAGTAATGATGCCTCAAATCTCTATACATCTTTATTGTCCCAAAGTGAATAGAATATCTGAAGCTATGAGCCTCTTGCAGTATCAACTGAATCAAGTCTCCAACCATCAGAACACAGATGCGACCCTCAAATCTCAAAATACCCTCTGAATCTAGGTTAGCCCGACTGGACTCACCCCTCGCCACCTGAACACGGATGTCACAAAGCCTGCTATCCTCAAACTGGCAACTCTAAATCTGTTCAAATAGGTTAGACCTAGCCTCGACACTAGAAAGTATCCCCTTGGAGTATGAAATATCGAGTTGAACCAACAAGTTGGCTAAGAACTGAACGTCCAAAGACAACGGTCATTTTGAGGCTGTTCACCGCCTTCCAGCTCAAGGCATCCTCTACCACGTTTGCCTTGCCCAAATGATATAGGATAGAGATATCATAGTCGTTCAGCAATTTAATCCACCTACGTTGCCTAGAATTAAGCTCTTTCTGAGTTATAAGGTGCTGAAGACTATGATGGTCAGCGTAGATCTCACAATGAACACCATACAAGTAGTGCCTCAAAATATTAATTGCAAAAACCACCGCCGCCAACTCCAAATCATGAGTGGGGTAGTTACGCTCGTGAATCTTAAGCTGTCTTGACATATAAGTAATAACTCAGCCTGTTGCATCAGAATCAATATCAGAGCTGAAGTGAGTAAGCTTTTGAGGTTTAGAAAGCTCAACTCACAATCCTCGAACCACTGAAATGAAACTTCCTTCCTACTCAGTCTGGTCATAGGCGATGCCATAGAAGCAAAACCCTCAACAAATCATTGGTAGTAATCCACCAAACTAATAAAGCTACGAACCTCAGTCGGAGATGTAGGTCTGGCCCAATCACGAATAGCCTCAATCTTTGCTGGATCCACCTTAATACCATCCTTAGACACCATGTGTCCTAGGAATGTAACAGAATCGAGCCAAAACTCACACTTTGAGAAATTGGCATAAAGCTTACGATCTCTCAAAGTCTGGAGTACAATCCTCAAATGCTGCTCATGCTCCTCCCCACTCCTCGAATATACAAGAATGTCATCAATGAAAACAATAACAAAGGAGTCTAAATAGGGCCTGAAAATTTGATTCATCAAATCCATAAATGCTACTGGGGCATTGGTCAACCCAAAAAACATCACCAAGAACTCATAAAGGTCGTACAGAGTCCTGAAGGCTATCTTAGGGATGTCCTCAGCCCGAAGCCTCAACTGATGGTAACCCGATCTCAAGTCAATCTTAGAGAATACTGTCACACCCTGAAGCTAGTCAAAAAAATTATCAATGCGAGGCATACGGTACTTATTCTTCACTGTAACCTTATTCAGTTGCCTATAGTTAATATACATACGCATAGATCCATTATTTTTCTTTATGAACAAGACAAGAGCACCCCAAGGTGATACACTAGGCCAAATGAAATCCTTACACAAAAAATTCTAAAGCTGAGAATTCAACTCCCTAAGCTCTACAGGAGCCATACGGTAAGGTGCCATAGAAATAGGTCGGGAGCCCAGCTCAAGATCAATAGCAAACGCAATATCACGCTCGGGACGAAGGCCAGGCAGGTCGGTAAGAAAAACATCGACAAACTCATGGATAATAGGAATAGAATCAAGTGAGGGAATCCCAGTACTTACATCACAAATACAAGCGAGATAAGACTCGCAACCCCTCAACACCAATCTTTTACCCCGAACATAAGAAATAATCCCTATTGGTGCACGACTAAAAGAACCCTGCCACACAACTGGGGGTATGCCAGGCATAGCTAAGGTAACGGTTTTAGCGAAGCAATCCAAGACCACATGATAAGGGGATAACCAGTCCACGCCTAGAATCACATCAAAGCCCACCATATCTAATATAATAAGATTTGCCCGAGTATCAAACTATTGAACAGTCAACATACATGATCTATAAATCTAATCCACTACTAAAGAATCACCTAAGGGAGTAGATACACATAATGGCACAGATAAAGGCTCCTAAGACAACTCTAACTGTGGTGCATAATAAGCATAAATATATGAACAAGTGGATCCCGGATCAAATAAAGTAATAGTCGATCGACAGCACACTGAAATCATACCTGTAATAACATTATCCAAAGACACTACCTTTGGTCTACCCAGTACAACATATAAATGACCTCGCCCGCTGCTTGGCTAGGAGTCTGACCTACCACCCATCCTACCAGCCTGAGAACCTCCTCGAGAACCATGGGGACCACCCCTATGACCATAAATACCATCTATAGCTTGAGGTAGTACTGATCTGATCAGCTGAGCACTCTACGCTGTAGGCTAAATCATCCCACGCTAGGGACACTCTCTGGAGAAATGGCCAAACACTCCATAAGTATAGAACGTCCCTAGAATACCACTCAATCCAGAAGATCTGTATGACCCGGAAGAGCCACCACAGCTAGAAAACATAGAATGTGCACCACTCGGAGACTGGCCGCAACACTGGCCATAAGAATCATGGAAACTGGATTGATCTCCGTCAGAAATCTGAAGTACTGCTTGAACAGTCCTACTGGACTAGCCTTGGTGCCGATATGACTGATGTGGAGGGTACCTACTTTGAGAACCTCTGCCTTTGAACTGTGAGCCTCTATGGCTCCCACTGAAATAGCCCTGATGACGTGGTCTCTTATCGCTACCCCCTTGGGCCTAGCGATGCATCTCTTCCAATGTCTGGGCATTATCAGAAATCTCAATGAAAGACTTACCAGCAGTAACCAAACTCTGAGTAGCCGGACGAAGAGGAAGTCTCAGTCCCCTAACATAACATCGAATCCTCTCATACTCGGTAGGTAGGATAGCAGTAGCATAACTAGGCAACTCGTGAAATCATGCCTCATACTCGAGAACTATCATAGAACCTTGTTGTAACTCTATGAACTGATCTCTCAAGTGATCATGAAGACTGCGGGGCATATACTTCTCCAAGAAGACCTCGGAGAACTGAGTCCATGTCAAAAGGGGAGATCCAGCTGGTCTGGAATCAAGAAAACCTCTCCACCAATGTCTCAAAGCCAAGTCCAACTGAAAGACCTCACGAGCCTCCACTAGGCCTAAATTACGAAGCATAACCTCACAAGCAGCCAGGAAATAAAATGCATCCTCTCCTGGAGCCCCTGTAAACCTCGGAAGAGTCAATATTAGAAATCTACCCAACATCTTCTACTCCTCAAAAGACATAGTAGGCTGGGCGACTACCAACTGAGCAACCACCGGTGCTGGGGAAACCTGAACTCTGGGTACCGCAGCTACAGGTTGCGCCCCTACATCCGTACCACTCTGATTCGCAGATTGTGCACCATCAGATGGTGCACGACCAACTAATCCCAACAACTGGAACACGGAATCTCTGAGCAATGATGAAGAAATAAACCTCGGTGGAGCCTGGACTACCCCTAACCCACCAATGGATGGGGTTGCTAAACCTGTGGAGCAACCTCTACCTCGGGAGTAATATGTGGATCTAGCGAAGGCTTTCTAACCGGACCCCTAGCTAAGGTTACAGCTCTACCCTAGCTGCAACCTCTAGGTCAGCCATGGCCTCTAGCAGGTGACCTAGTAGCAGGCTCAGGGTCTCCATCACCCGTCATCGTAGTTCGCACCCTAGCCATCTGCGAAAGAGTGCAATAACAAAAACCTTAGAAACCAACACAGACTCGGTGCACAAAATGAATGAAGAAAGTGAAGTCATCCTAAGAATGTCCTGTAGCCTCTCGAAGATATGATACAGACGTTATAGTTCCGATCCGTGGGACTCTACTAGACACTTGCTCTTGTACCAATAATACCAGTGAACTTAGGCTTTGTTACCAATTTGTCACAATCCAATTTCTGAGTCATGATGGCACTTACTATATCCCACCAGTATGTAAGCCAAATCGTAGCCTGGAACTACAAGTAAAGCCCTAAATGACGGAAGATAAACAAATTACCAGAAGATGATAGATATAGATAAAATAGGAAGGGAGCAAAAGAATATCCCACGACCTAGTAAGACAAGTATAAGAGCCACTAACCAAAAGAATATGAGTACTAGTAATATCGATATACAAATAGTCTCAAAATGAAAGATTGTCCAAAAATAGGGAAAGGAGAGGGGATCAGCTCCGACTCTGAAAGCTCACCCTATCTTTGATACTTGTAGAAAGTTGAATGGAATGTCAATGACGTCGGCTAGTACTCGAATCTGCACCAGAAAAGATGTTGAAGTGTAGTATGAGTACCAAAGCAATGGGTGCTCAGTAGGCCTCATCGTTCGACTAAGCTAAATCATAATAAAAGTATAATAAAATGCGAGGATGTAAAATAAGTCAAGGGAGAGGGAAAAACCTGAGAACATACTCTGAGATAGGTAAATAAATAAAGAGACACGCGATGTAGAAATTAAAGTTGTTACTACAGCCCAACTAGGCCCCCATAAGCCTAGAGGGTACAACTAAGAGAAGGCTAATCCAAATGAAGTTGTTACTACAACCCAACTAGGCCCCCATAAGCCTAAAGGGTACAACTAAGAGAAGGCTAATCCAAATGAATCCCCATAAGCCCAATGGATGCAATCAAGGAATATACCATTACCATACTTACAAATACCTTCTGAACCACAACTTACGGGACTCAAACCGGTCCCATAATACCATGAAATAACCCATATACACCGAACTTGAATTGAATTTTCCTTCTCATAACTCACCACAAGTGCCAGACTCGAACCAGTCTTTAAATTCCATAAATTAATAGAATATGCCAGACTTAAACCAATCTTTAAATGTCATAAATCAATAGAATATGTCAGACTCAAATCGGTCTTTAAATGCTATAAATCAATATCGCCCCGAACTAGGTATATGTTATGTAGTCTAAGGCTCAAGATTAAGGATAATATCGCAAAAGAAGTCCTTCTAAGTATACAAGGAGCTAAGAGCGATATCCCTACCCCAAAGCATCAATTTACCTAAGGAAAGGGTAAATGGGTTGATTCTACCTCAGAAACGGCCCTCAAATTGGCCAAATGACCCAACTTTTAATAACTAAGCAACCAACGGTAAATTATAACCCCCAAACTAGCATAACATCATACTAATACCATAATTAAGCTCAATCTATAAGTAGGGTAAGCCTAACCTACCTGAACACCTAAGAAAGCTCGACAAAGTCCACTATAGTGTGGCCTTTCCCTTCTGATAAGCCTCCGTACGATTCCACGCTATCAAAATAACACTCTACTCATCCATACGAGAACGACAATACCATAATTCATATAAATTTATCGGTTCCAAAATTGAGTTGAAAATCCCATGTGGGGCTCATTTACGAAATCACAAATTTAAAACCGTCAAAACATCCCTCAAGGCTCAAGGATCATTTACCCTCAATAATGGGTGAATTTTGAGCATTACAACACCCAAAATCAACACCCAAAAGAAATATTAATGAACTCTCCAAGCCCTCTTGAGTACCCAAGAATCGACTTTTCTCTCCCACTATCTCTCTAGAGCTTTAATGCTCCAACACTTAGAGAAAAATAAGAGAAAAATGGGTGAAAAGGAAATAAATGCCCTGCAGGTGCTGCTTAAGTGGCCACTTGACTGCTTAAGCCATCATCACTAAATTTCCCCCACCAGCACTTAAGCGCTCCATGACCCGAGGTGAACTTCTGCTAAAGTGGACGGGTGCCGCTTAATCACACCCCGCTAAAGCGGACAAGCCTCCACTTAAGCGGATAGGCGGGTCCAAGGCTACAGCCTCTAAAGCGGTGCCCAAGCCGCTAAATCGGCTTTCGCTTAAGCGGCCAAAGGCTCGCTTAAGAAGTCGAACCAGCTGAAGCAGCATCAGCACATGGCAATATTTTTTCAAGTTTCCAATGGGCCCTCGGGATTCGCTCGGAACCCCATGACCGCAAACAAACTATGTTACCCTATCAACTTTTACATTCCAAGTTCATTTCGATGAAATGTAGGTCCCACACCCAAATGACTGTTTTAACCAATTTCCACCCAATAGCCTAAAATAAGCCCGGAAGCCTCGAGGACCCTAACCAAAGGTACCTCTAGTCTAAAATTGATGTTCTGGAGCTGATGGAACTGTCAGAATTAGCATACGAGGCTGTCTACCTGATGTTTAGGCCCAGACATCAAATTTGAAAAACAACCATTTCAATACAGGAAAAAGGCTCTAAAAACCAAACGAACTGCCCGGTAACCGAACTGTTAGTCCAGAAAGTCATAAATGACTTGGGGAAGCAATGGAAAATCTTTAAACGCTGAAATAATATGGAGTAATAGAAATGATCAGGAGGGTCATTACAGGATATAAGCTCATATTTCTGAACTTTTACACTTGTCAATTTCATCAATAAGTTACATCACAACATATACATCTAAATGACCATTCAATAAACATGATGAATGTATGTATGCAAGATGGCTGTATCATCTCTTTCTCTCTTTAATACCATCAACATCTGTCATTTCATAATGATCTTAATATTATTATCAAAATCATCAACTCATCATCATCAATTTTATTATCAATATTATCATCATCGTCATGATTTCAATATCATGATCAATATCAGCAACTCATCTTCTCAACATCAATACAATTATTATCCACATATATGAATATGCAAATGCAGTCAATAATTACAAGTAGTGCCCAAAAGAAATTACAAATATTCAATTTACATATAAGTACAGAGTCAAGCAAGTTTGAAGGCTTAAATTAAACTGTAACCTACCTCAAATCCTTGCTCGAAATCACCCTTAGGCCACAATCTTGCCTTTCTTTGTCTTTTACTTCATTCTTGATCTATTACAACAAGTTACATACCTAATTCAATCATTTCATCTTTTCTAGCCATTAGGGATCAATAATTAACAACTTCATCTATAAATTTGCCCTAGTTCATTATCTTAGGGTTTACTTTCCCTTAAATCCCATGAAATCTACCTTATTTAGCATGAACAACTATAATTCTACTCCAAATAGTATTTTCTAACACCCTAGAATCACTACTAACATATTTTATACACATTCTAATTAATTTATATTAAGTTCACAAATTAGGGCTAAACCCCAATTTCTACCATGAATGAGATTCTAGCAACTTTTAATGATTCTACGAAATAATTTAAGTTTAGAATGTAAGGAAATTACCTCCAAAGATGAAAACTACCAAAATTAGGTAGAAAATCACCTCCCTTAGAGCTCTCTAACATTTATTTTTTTTGGAAAAAATAGGAAATAAAAATGTTTTCTAAGTGTAAAAACTGTGGAAACTGCATTTTACTGTTGCGACATTAAAGTTACCTCTACAATGGTTCGCAATGTAACAGAGGCTACCGCTTTGGTGATACTTTTTTTGCTGAAGCGGTTCTTTTACTGCTGCAGCGGTCTCAAGGTAGAATCTCAGAGCGTCTCCTCAAATGGGTCTATTTTACAACTCACCATGTAAAATACAACATCGCAAACCATCCCTTTCACAGTAAACTCTATAAACCAAGTTCTATAAGTCTATGTTACGTGCCGAAAGTTGCTATGACTTTCTAAACTCGCCCTCTATCTATAAATCAAGTCAAACTCCCCCACTAATCCTCACATTAATACCATATTTCCTTAGAATAGTACATCCTAAATATCTTCTAATACTAAGTCAACCCTGAATTTCTTAAAAATTGTCTAAGGGGAAATTAGGCGAAGGTTCTACTTCTTTTTTCACTGTAAAAATGATTTGGTTTAGAACATTAGATACAAATTTATAACTCCTTCATCTCTGAATGACAAATAGCACGTAATGACACAACTAAAGAAAGAGTATATACCTAAGTCTATGAATAAGTGCGGGTACCGCTTGCGCTTATCCACCTTTGTCTCCAAAGTTACCTCTTTAATTGGATGGTTTATCCATTGAATATTTACAGAAGGAATGACTCTGGTTCTTAATTTTCTCACATCCTGATCAAATATAGTAATTGGTTCTATTTCGTAATATAGTTCCTTATAAAACAACTCGGGGTCCCAACGTATGATGTAATCCCTATTTTTGTGTTAACATGGATATGTAAAGTACTAGGTAAACCCAAGACTTTCTAGGAGGTAAGGACAACTTATAAGCTACTGACCCTACTCATTTCAAAACATCAAAGGGTCTGGTGTACCTTGAACTCAAGTTTCCCTTCTTTCCAAAATGCATTACACCCTTCATGGGTGACACTTTCAAGAGTACCTTCTCACCTTGTTCAAACTTTACATCCCTTACCTTATTATTCAGGTACTCTTTCTATCGGTGCTAAGTTGTTAAGAGTTTTTCTTGGATAAAACTCACCTTCTCCATCTAATCCTTAAGCATATCAATACCCTAAGGCCTCACTTTAAATGCGTCAAACCATCTGAGTGGCGACCTACATCTTCTACCATATAATGTTTCAACAGGTGCCATATCAATACTAGAGTGGTAGCTATTATTGTAGGTAAATTTACACAAAGGTAAATACTAGTCCCACTCACCTCCGAAGTCCATTACACAAGCCCGAAGTATATCCTCAAACACTTGATTAGTTAGTTCTGACTCCCCGTCGGTCTGTGGATAGAAAGCTATACTTAGGTCCATTCTATAACCCAACTCTAACTAAAAATTCTCCCAAAAATTGGAGGTAAAATGAGTACCTCAGTCTGACACAATAGAAATAGGTACTTCATGGATCCTTACAATCTCCTTCATATAAATCTTGGCCAAAGTAGCCGAATTATAATCTACCCTTGCGGGAAAAAAATTAGCTGACTTTATCAATCGATCTATAATAACCCATATAGAGTCACACTTCCTCACCAGGTCTTCTATGCTCATACTTGACCTGTTGACAAATTTGACATTTTGTCACAAACTCCACAATATCTTGTTTCATCCTTCGCCATCAGTAATGTTGTCTCAAGTCTCTATACATCTTGGTTGCACCTGAACGTATAGAGTACTTAGAGTTGTGATCCTCTACAAGGATAGTAGAAATCATATTATCCACACGAGGCACACACAAGCCCCCCCGAATCGTCAACACGCCTTTATCATCAAGAATGGCCTCTCTAGCCTCACCCTGCAACACTTTTCTTATACGGTTGCTCAACATCTTATCTTCGAACTTTCTTATTTTGATTTGGTCAAAAAATGTGGACCTAACTTCTACTTGGGCTAATTCTCCTCCCTTGCTAGTCACCTGCAATCTTAGGTAATCATTAGCAAAATATTGTACCTCTCTCTCTAATGGGTGCCTTGATAGCTCCAGCCACGCTAAACTTCTCATGCTTACTGGCTTCCTGCTCAATGTGTCTTCCACCATATTGGCCTTCCCTTGATGATATTGGATTAAGATTTCATAGTCTTTGATTAACTCCATCTACCTTCTCTACCTCAAATTTAGGTCTCTTTGGGTGAACACTTACTGCAAGCTAAGGTGGTCTATGAACACTTTACACTTCACCCCATAGAGGTAATGTCTCCAAATCTTCTAACCAAATACCACGGCCACCAATCACATTCTCATCCTGCATCAATACAACACCTAAACCCAATTGTGAGGCATCACAAAATACAGTGAAATCCTTGTCTTCAATAGGAAAGGTGAGAATTGGGGCTGAGGTTAGTAAAGTTTTGAGCTTTTGGAAAATCTCCTCACACTTGTCATTCCAGGTAAGTGGAACTTCTTTCTATTTCAGGAAGGTCATATATGAAGCACTAGCAACAACCCCCTTGACAAATCTGCGATAGTAACTGGATAATCCTACAAAACTATGAATTTTTGGTACATTTGTTGGTCTAGCCCAATTCTTAACAACTTCTACTTTCTGCGGGTCTACTATAACCCCTTAGATACTATGTGCCCTAAGAAGGACACATAAGACAACTAGAATTCACACTTCGAATATTTAGCATATAGTTGCTTCTTTTTAAACAACCTCAACATTATTCGCAAGTGAGTTTCATGTTCTTCTTCACTCTTAGAGTAAACCAGAATGTTGTCAATGAAAACAATGACGAAAGAAACTAGAAATGGCTTAAAAACCCCATTCATCAGACCCATAAAAGCAGCTGGGGCATTGGTCCAGCCAAATGACATGACTAAACTCTTAGTGCCCATAACAAGTTTGGAAAGTAGTCTTTGGGATGTCCTCCTCCTTAATCTTGAGCTGATGATAACCTGACCTTAAATTAATTTTGGAGAATATTGTAGCTCCCTGCAACTGTTTAAATAGGTCATCTATCCTAGGCAAGGGATACTTGTTGTGAATAGTTAACTTATTCAATTGACGGTAGTCTATGCATATCCTCATACTACCATACTTTTTTTCACAAACAAAATAGAAGAACCCCAAGGTGAAACACTTGGGTGAATAAATCCCTTCTCTAATAATTCTTGCAACTGAAATTTCAATTCCCTTAACTCTGTTGGTGCCATACAATAAGAAGGGATTGAAATGGGGTGAGTTCTGGGCTCTAATTCTATACAAAAGTCAAATTCACGATCCAGAGGCATACCGAGAAGGTCATCACAAAATACTTCTAAGAATTCATACACAAATTGGACTAATACTATAGGAGGAACTACAAAATTATCTTCCCAAAGATGGGCTAAAAATGCCCTACACCCCTAATTTACTAACTTGTGGGCACGAATAGCTGACACAATTCTCATAGGAGTAGGCTTAAAGGCACCCTCCCTCTCTAACTTTTCTATCTCGGGCATCACTATAGTGACAGATTTTGCATAACAATCAAGAATGGCACAATAAGGATACAACCAACTCATCCCCAAGATAATATCAAACTCTACCATGTCTAAAATTACTAAGTCTGCCAAAGTTTTGTACCACATAAACATCACAGGGCATGCCCTATAGACCTGATCAACATATACTTACACCCCCACTGGT
Source organism: Capsicum rhomboideum (assembly GCA_031232105.1). Classification (NCBI taxonomy): domain Eukaryota; kingdom Viridiplantae; phylum Streptophyta; class Magnoliopsida; order Solanales; family Solanaceae; genus Capsicum; species Capsicum rhomboideum. Next base: position 19,057,606 of record CP124719.1, on the reverse strand, counting down.
GTAGACACATACATAGGAGTATCGAACAATTCACAGTCTAAGTCCCAACCCAAAGAAAATTTCACATACACGTATGTAGAAAGTAGACAAAGGATAAAACAATACAGAAGCCATATGATTATAGATAAGAATAGTACCTGTGACTACAACATCAGACCCTTCTCCTTCAGTACGGGATGGAACAACATAAAGTTGGGCTCTATCACCACCCTGACCGCCACCTTTACTAGCTTGAGAACCACCGCTACTAACCTATCCTCCACCTCGATTGGCTTGGTACCCACTCCTTTCTATAGCCTAGACACCACACCCACCTTGGGGACGACCTCTACTATTTCCTCCACCACTACGTCCTGTTGGAAGTAGAGCACTAGAAGCCGATTATTGAGTCAACTAACTTGTAGATAAAAAAATTAGGACAATACCTTCTATGGCCCAAACCTCCACACTCATGGTACCTGATGCCCAAAGAAGGTCACTGAACAGAAGAGGATGAAGGTGTATAACTGTCTGTCTGTGAAGGCTGATAACTGACCTTAGATGGGCCCTCTGCAGACACAGGCATGGTTGAATGATAATGTCAGGAAGAAGGACCCTGATAACCATGATCCTTTAAGAAAGTACAACTGAACAGGCTAAGGTTTCGATCGTTCTTTTCTTCTTCTTTCACTTCTCCTTGTTTTCCTATTGCCTTGGCCTTCTTAACAAACTCAACCATATCCTGAAAGGACTTATCAGACGAAGACACATACAGAGTAAACATCTAGATCCCTAAATTCAGACCCTTTACAAAGTACCAGATCCTTTCCTCTTCTAAAGTGATCAACTAGACTGCATAATCAGACAACGCATGAAATTTGGCCTCATAGGCCGCCATAGAAATATCACCCTACTCTAATCTCAAGAACTTATCTTTCTTCTGGTCATGATAAGTGTAGGGAACATATTTCTCAAGGAATACATTCTGAAATTGTACCCAAGTAAGTGGAGGTAAGGCATCCCTGCACTCAATGAATAACCTCCACCATTGCTTGGCTTCGGTCTACAGCTGAAAAGAAACTAACTTTGCACCGTACCTTTCTACAGTACCTATCTTTTGCAGATGTTCATGACAATTTATCAAAAATTGAATGCATCTTCAGACTCTGTACCCTAAAATACTGGGGGGGTTATCTTTATGAACTTGTAGAATAGTCTATGCTCTTCATCAGTTAAGAGGATGAACCTCTGTCTCAGAGCCTTCATCTATTCTTAGTTCCACAACAGCTGTATATTGTCTAGTTAGTCCTTCGACTGCCTGCACTCTAACCCTAATAGATGTTGCCCCTCTTTCTCCTCTTCTAACCCTGCACCTCACGTGAGGTCTGCCCTAAATCATATCCTCAGCCACTGGTGTAGGTACTACTGCTGGTGCCGGTGCTGGGGTGATTGATGCTACTCTAGAGGAACGTGTATTCACCATTTATAAAACAAGAATGAAGGAGTTAGATACTAATTTTGATCACCAGACACCAATTAGAATCAAGTAATAGCACGAAAGGAAGAAAGAAAGGAATTTTGTTTCCTAAAGCCCTGTAGCCTCTCGAAGAAAAGTATATACATCTCCGTACCATTTTTCAAGACTCCATTAGACCTATTCTTGAACGACACGATCTACTAACCCAGTGCTCTGAAACCATTTTTGTCATGACCTAAACGGTCATGATTAGCACCCACCCTAAAACTATGGCGGGAGAACCATTAACCCAATCCTTACTTACCAAGTCCAATAGTCATCAAGTTACTTTTCATCGCCTTATAACTATAAAGTTACTAAACCCAATTTTTTATAAAGGAAAATAAAACTTGAAATCCTAAACAATCATTAACTAGAACAGAGTGCGAAAATCCTCTATTTATTACATCCTGGGACCTGAAGTCACCGTACAAGAATAACTAAGAATATTCAAAAATCTATAACTAAAAGATTATCCAACAATATCAAAAAAATATGACAATGTCTTAGTCCCAAAACAAGGGGCATGAACAAAAGTAAGATGATTCAATGGTTGTCCGATCATGATGCTCACACTTGAAATAAAGTCTGGATCTACTGACTAAAGTTGAGGTCTCGTCTCAAATACTGGAACATGCTCTGCACTCAACAAAAAGAAGAGCACAGGTAGCATCAGCACAACAACAAGTATCTGTAAGCATCATAGGCTAACTAAACTCAACACTATACAAATAAGTAAACCAAATAAGTGCAACAACAATCATCATAGAACTTATAACCAAAGACAAACAAACACATTTATAACACTTAGTCAATTTCGTAATTAAGATGCATCACAACATATACATATAAATGAATATTCACATATGATGAATGTATATATGCAAGATGTGTGCATCATCTCTTTCTCTCCTCAATACCATCAACATATATCATTACACAATAATCTCAATATCATTATCACAATCATCAACTCATCATCATCAATATCATCATCAGCATGATTTTAATATCATGATCAATATCATCAACTCATCTTCTCAACATCAATAACATCATCATCCACATGTACGAATAAGCAAATGCAGTCAATAATTACAAGTATTGCCCCAAAACAATTATAAATATTCAATTTATATATAAACGCATAGTCAAGCAAATCTGAATGCTACAATTAAACCATAACTTACCTCGATTTCATACTCGAAATCACCCTTAGCCACAATCTTGACTTTCCTTTCTCTTTCACTTTGTTTTTTATCTATAGCAACAAGTTTACGTACCCAATTCAATTATTTCATCTTTTTCAGCCACTAGGGATCAATAATTAACTTTATCCATAAATTTTCCCTAGTTCATCATCTTAAGATTTTCTACCCCTTAAACCCCATGAATTTTACTTTATTTAGTATGAACAACTATAGTTCTACTCCAAATAGTATTTTCTAACACCCTAGAATCACTACTGACTAATTTTATACACATATCCATTAATTAATATTAAGTTCACAAATTAGGGCTAAACTCCAATTTCTATCATGAATGAGATTCTAGCGATTATTAATGATTCGAAGAAGTAATTCAAGTTTAAAATGTAAGGAACTTACCTCTAAAGATGAAAACTCCCAAAATTTTGTCGAAAATCGTCTCCCTTAGAGCTCTATCACGTTTTTTTCTCTCCAGAAAATAGGGAATGAAAATGTTCTCTAAGTTTAAAACTGTGAAAATTGTGTTTTACCGTTGTGTCGGTAAAGTTACCGCTGCAACAGTTCTTAATGTAACTGAGGCTACCGTTGAAGTGGTACCGTTGTAGCGGTTCTTTTACCATTGCAGCGGTCCTGAGGCATAATCTCGCTGCCTCTTCTCAAATTGATCTATTTTACAGCACACCACTCGCAATACGACATCATGAACCATCTCTTTCATGGTAAACTTTATAACCAGAGTTTTATCAAACCATTTTATGTGTTGAAAGTTGCTACGACTTCCTAAACCCATCTTTTTTCTATAAATCAAGTCAAACTCTCCCACCAATTCTCACATTAATATCATATTTCCTTAGAATAGTACACCCTCAAAATTTGCCTAATACTAGGCCATCCCTGAATTTCTTAAAAATTGTCTAAGGAGATATTTGGCAAAGGTTCTACTTCTTATTTCAGCGTAACGACGATTTGGATTGTTAAACTTTTTAAGATACAACCCATGAAGATAATATAGAAAACAAATCCTCAACTAGTGGTCAATTACTATATCTTGGCAAGAATCTCATTTCTTGGAGTTCTAAGAAGCAAAAGTTTGTTTCTCTCTCATCGACAGAAGCATAATACAGATCCATTTCATTAGCCACTCAAGAACTGTGTTGAGTGTAGAATTTACTTCATAAACTGCACATTTCTTTATTAGTAGCTCCTGTGTTATAGTGATAATATAGGAGCAACTTATGTCTCTGCCAACCATATTTTTTCACTTCAAAATGAAGCATTTGGAACTCAACTCTCACTTTATACAGTCTCTTGTGCAAATGAAATAATTTTGAGTAGCCTATGTCAAGTGTTCTGATCTGCTAGCAGATCTTCTAACCAAGGCATTGTCAAAAGAAGCATTTGAAAAGATGGTGTTCAAAATTGACGTTCGCTTACTATCGTATTAAGGAAATAAGAATATTTCCATTTGTAATATTATTTTCTTTCCCTTTTTTTAACTTCTAGATTCTCCTTACTTGGGGAGCAAGTCTTCTAACTTGGAGACCAAGTTGTCACTCTTGTATAAATACTTGCATTATTTTAATAATAGACACAAGATTGATTCTCTATTTTACATCTTCATAAGACAAGTATGCTAGAGCCAAGACTCGCGTTAGAATACTGATAGGAGATTCAAAACATTTCTCAATAGAGATGGAATTGCATCAGAGATCAAAGCTTAGCATGTTTGTATTTGTTTTGGTGATGGATGAATTGATACAGTGTATTAAAAATTAATCAGGTTTCATGGTGTATGTTATTTACAGATCCCATAGAACTAGTTGATGAGAAATGCAATAGAGCTCAGGTTAGATTGGAGATGTGGAGATAGGCTCTGGAGTCTAAAAGTTTAGGCTGTGCAGGATCAAAATAGAATATCTAAAGTGCAAATTTAATGATGCAATGTATGAAGCAGAAGTGCAAGTGAGGCTTGACACATAGGTTATCCCGAAGAGATAAAGTTTCAAGTATCTTGGGTCTTTAATTCGAAAAGTGGAGAGATTGATGATGATGTCACACATCGTATTGGTGCGGCGTGAACAAAATGGAGACTTGTCTTCAGAGTCTGGTGTGATAAAAAGTACCACCTAAACTTAAATATAAGTTTTACATAGTTGTGGTTAGACTAACTTTGTTGTTTGGAGCATAGTGTTGGTCGATCAAGAATTCTCATATTCAGAAAATGCAAGGTGTGGAAATGAGGATGTTAAGCTGAATATGTGAGTATACTAGGAGCGATAAAATTAGGAATGTAGATACTCAAACAAGGTGGAAGTTGCCTCCGTGATGGATCAGACAAGATTAGGAAAGATGAGGGAGAAAAGGTTTTGCAAGCCGCGCAATACTATTGAATCATCTGGTTATCTTTGTTAGTGGGTTCTTACATAAATAATTATATAATTTTTATTTATTTTATAGTACAAATGCATGATCTACACAAAAGATACTAGGCCCGAACCCTCGTATTACATTGTAGCTCCGCTCCTAGGTCTTGAGTAGGTAGGATGTATGCAGACCTTATTTCTACCTTTATAATCGATTAATCAGAGAATCTAAAAATTCATTGATACAGTTTTCAAAAAACTATTAGCTCGAAAGGGAAGTTTCTAACGCAGTATTGTAGGTAAAGAGACAACAAAGTAGCAACATACAAATTATATGCAGCAACAGAAAGAAATATATTGAAGAATAAGAAACTATGTGATAACTAAATAATACTACTAAAAAGGGAAGAGGGGATGAGGAGGCTAGCCCACTCCCTCTCCCACACTTAATGCGATAATACTCAGCTACCTAGTAACCTTCTACTTTAATTTTGACCTCTATACCTCCCTACCTAAGATCGTATCCTCAGTCAGCTGAAGTTGTGCCATGTTATGTCAAATCACCTACTCAGTTGTTCTTCGACCTATCTCTACCTCTCCTAACTCCTGCCATAATGAACGGCTTGCACCTCCTTACTGGCACATACTTCCACCTCCTTTTCACATGTCTAAATCATCTCATCCTCGTTTCCTTCATCTTGTCTATCACTGATGCTACTCTCATCTTGCTCCGTATAACATTGTTCTTAATCATATCTCCCCAAGTGTTCCCACACATACATCTGAACATCCTTATAACCGCTACCTTCATCTTCTGAGCATGGACGTTCTTGATTGACCAACACTTTACGCCATACAACAATATTGGTCTCACATTACTCTGTAAAATAATATTTTTAATTACTTTCTGTATAAAAAATAATATTTTTTAAAATAAATTAAAAATGCTGAAATACATAAATTGAAATCTAGAAAGTATTTGCTTATTTAGTTGACGAATAGTAGTAGTATATGCTGAGTTGCGACTGATGAGTTGAGTAGATAAAATTTAAAAGTCCACTTGTGTCATTTCGTTTCAATCACATGCATGGACTGACATTACTACTCATTATACTACATGCACATGCAAAAATCTATGTCCCATGTCCCCACCCCTAATGGCAGATGCAATCTTTTAATATCGGATTTAGCTGAATTCAATAGTTTTGACATTATATTTAAATTTATAAATAAAGATTTTTCAAATTTATAATAATAATAGATATACTTATAATTTTAAAAATATAACAAACTTAATCTCTAAAGTTTAAATGTTGAACCAAAAAAGGGGGGGGGGAGGAATCCGCCTCTGCCCCCTCCCAATGAGTTAGGGGTGCAAAGAATGTAATCCATATTGTCATAAACAATAAAGAGGAGAAAACAGGGACATTTTTTTAAAATATAAGGTTAACATAAAATATTAAGTCATGTAGTTCCATTCCATATATAATATTATATTATATTATATAATATTAAATTTAAAGAAAATCATTGTACATAATATGTTAATCTCGTATAAAAATATATAAAGATACCTATACTTAAATATGGGTTAAATTAAATATAATATTTTATGTCGCACTACATAAATATTTTCTATCAATAAACTTAGAGCATAATTTTCTAAAAAGAAAAAAACTACCCCTATAGTCCCAATTTATGCATACTACTACTTAAATTTTGATTTTCAAACGAATCATCTTTGAACGTTATTTTTATACGTATTCTATATTAAATTATTATGATTTTTAATGTTTTTGAAATATATATGTTTTATTTATAACTTTTTAAAATTACAATAAATTTTATGTTTAAATTAAAAAAAAATAACTATTAGAATTCGAACAACATCATATAAATTGAGACGGATGGTGAATGAGAATTAGGAGTTGGGATCGCAATTCCATTATAGAACAGAGAAGCCATGATGATGCTATGATGACGTGATAGAAAGTTTGCTCCATCCTTTTAATTTGGAGTGCAACTTTTTGAATGTATAATTTAAAAATGAATTTGCTTTCAAGTCAAGTCTCATTTCAACTATCTCAAGCGGGGACTACAAAATTGTTAAAGGAATAGTACTCTCAACACTCTCTCTTGTTGAGATTAAATTTTTTTTTAATTTTGATGGTGTGTTCTTTATTTATTTTTTTCGATTGATCGTGTGGTCTGAATGTAGATTTTTTTTGAGTTTATCAAAATAAATTTATACAATTAAAAATTACGGAACAAATATTATAAGTCTAATGGTTAAAATTTAAAGTATATAAAAGATATATAAAAGGATACAAACAAAGAATAACTCGTTTGACTTTCAAATTTGAATATCATCACGTAAATTAGAACGAAAGGAGTAATAATTAGGCAAGTCAATACCACTTGCTCTCTAATGTTCGGTGTAAAATACATACACTTAGCCACTAATTATCTTTTATTTATGTTCTTTTGCTGTTATGTGAGTATAACTAAGATTACCCCGTTCTTATTACGTTTTGTTTTTTTTAAAGTAGTATGACTCTGAACCAATGAATACGTTTCGAGCTAGAATGGATGCTTAGGAGCTTTAAAGTCTGAGTAGAAGTTCATGAAACTCAACTAAGATCGAGCTCGCGGATCAAGGACCAGGTGTATAGGCAAACGAATGAAGAAAATCGAGGACGTGCAACAACATAGCGTGCGCGTTGCTGCTTCTTTGAAGAAGAGGTCTGGCAGCTTGAGCGAAGCTCCGGTAAAGTTGGTCATACGAGGTGTGCCGTGCTATGTGGGTCGCATCACCCTATGCCAAAAACGAGCAAGTTTTACGCAGTGTTATTTAAAAGGTATTTAGTCCAAGAATTATCTATACACGGTAAAAATAGATCAAGAACTCGTTTTTGAAGGGTTACGCATCTTTTGAGAGAGTAGAACGAAGTTGAGAGCATAGACGTCATCTAATTCCTTTCCTTTCATCTCTACTTTGTAATTTTATGCTTTTTACTACTCATATGATTCCTTCCATGATTAGGAGTGGCTAAGTTCTTATTTCTAGAGTTATTGATCGTTCATGAACGTTGATGTTAATTGACTATATCGTATGGGTTATTTGCTTTGCATTGTCTGTTATTACTTTACTGCATGATCAATAGTACCGTACTATTTACGCAAAAAATGAGCATGAAAATGAATATTGTATATTGAGCATATGTGCAAGCAGAGTGAGTTCTTAACCTTAATTGGGGGAGTGGATTCATGATTAGGCTATATACATCTAATCGCCTTATTTGGTTGCTATATATGAATTACAAATGCATTCTCATTAATTCTATTCTGCTAGATATAGACAATATAATTAGGTTAACTTAAATAGGCTAGCAATTGTACAACAGAAGATTGCTATAATATAAACCTTGTCAACCAATAACATAGATATAGTCAAGTAATTAGTTTAACTGGGAAACTCAACGGGATTAACGTTGATTCCATAGCCCTGAAATATCCCCATCATATTTGATCAATTCGTCAAGTTCACATGCTCTAATGGAGTTTATATTTGTATTGTTTATTTAGTAGTTGTAGTTTGTAGTAAACAAAACATTCGAAACTCGTGGAAAAATAATTTAATAATTCATTTCAGTTTGAAAATAGAAAATAACAATAAATCCATCTGGGTATGACACTCCACTCTATCATTATATTACTTGAACGATCAAGTGCACTTGCATATAGTTAGAGCACAACAAGTTTTTAGATTCGTTGTTGGGACTTAAAATTAACTATTTATCTAGTTTAAGTTGTTATTCTTGATTGTTCAAGTTTAATGTGTTTTTGTGGGTTCTATGCTCTCAAGTGTTCAATTTTGAACACAAAGAATGTCATGATTTGAGTCTACACCCTGAACGAGACACGGTACTTAGAACCAGAGATGATCCCAAGAGAACCCTTGGTACTAACACATTACTAAGATCATACAATTATGATATGAGCGGAAGCATAATCATAACTAAATGGGCAGTTCCATAAAAGAAATACCGACTGTTTAGAATTAGACAATATCTTAAGTAAAATCAGTAAACTGAACTGTCTAACTATGTCTGAAAGCCTTTACTAAAAACTGAAAACAAGTTAGTGGGACAAGCTCCCATCTAACTCAAAAACTGAAAGACTGAAAGTACACTTCAACTGTTCCTGAATCATGAGGACTCACCAACTCTACTGCACTGAAAGCTAGGATGTAAATATAACCATGCGCCTGAGAATGAGTACCTGAATGTATATCATGATAGAATATAGAGCAAGAGAAACGTATGCGGTCAGTACTATAGGATGTACTGAGTATATGAGGTATTCAATACCATAAATATACTGAAAACATGTTGTAAATTGAATATGGATAATGAGAAACACTATATAGAAGTATTTAAATGGTAGTACAATGACTCAAAGTATAATCATACTCTGGAAGCATAAAATCCTTGAGTCATATACAAATGTCATATTTTTAAATCATTTCTGAGGAAAGTTTCTTCAAACCGACACAAACCATGTGAGCAACTTGGAGTCCAAAGTTTGGCCCACGTCGGGAAGGACTGCTCTATACCTTCCTATTAGTATAGAACCTGAACTAAGGTAGATCCACGTAACTGAGCTTCAAAGGTCTAAAATATCCTATGTTGGCACATAGTTCTACGACTTGGGTTATTTGGAACCCGTATTCACTAGGTGCTAAATACTACTCCCAAAACTATATACTATTTGCTCATAATAGATAAACTGGTAATCTGAAAGTAAGCATGGAACTAGTTCAAATTTTTTGATTACTGAGATTTTGAAACACTAGAACTAGTCATGCTTAATTTACTGAGAATCTGTGATCATAAAATTAGTTCATGCTAAGTTAATCTAAATCATGCTCAATTCTACAAAAATTATGCTAAATAAATTGTAAGATTTCAAACTAAGATTTTTATAATATAAATCATGCATAATTGTAGTAATACAAGTGAAAATCATAATGGCCCAAGCTGTAATTGAAAATTATGAAATCTGCATATTGGGTATAAACCCTATATTATGAAATTTTTTGTCATAAGGGTGGAAGAAAATCCTTATTAAATTCTCACATGCCTGATTTCTGGAAGTGCTTGAACTATAATTAAGAAATTGAAGCTTGAATGAATAACCCTAGAGTTGATGTTTTGAAAGCATTCTATTTAGACTTTCCGAGATTCTAATTTGTGATAATAAGAAAATAACCAATTGTTTAGGCTATACCCTCCAAATAATACTAAAAATGACGTAGTATAGGACTTAAAAGACTAGGAAAAGACTAAACTGACCTAGAAAAACTATTTTAAAGTTTTGGAAACTACGTCCCAACGAGTAAAGGTACGAATCGTACATTGAGTTCACAAGTCATACGGAGACTCGTGGTCTCTGGGACCTTCTTGCATAGGGTTCTGGAAAAGGATTCCATGAGTCATAGTACGACTTGTACAATGGTACCATAAGTTGTACTTTGAATCATAGTCACTGGCACCTAATCTCTGAGCTTACTGTTTAAGGGGCTAAGTACGACCCGTACTTTGGTACCACGACTCATGGTCTGAGTCATGGTTATTGTAAAGGATTTTCAATCTTATGGATCTCTTCTCTGGTTTATCAGTACAAGTCAAAGTATGAATCATACATTGATACCATGACTCATGGTCTGAGCCATGGTGACTGGAACATCGCCAAGTTGAAACAGCATACCATGAGTCATGGTAAGACTCGTGGTCTCATTGTACGACTCGTACAGCAAGTCGTACTAGTTCTTATTTTATGACTCGTACAATAAGTCGTACTAGTCTGGGACTGGAAATTTTTCATCAAATTTATTACACTAAGTCTGTACTTCAAGCATAGGAAAATATAGGGTTTTATAATATCTCCCCCTTGGGATCATTCTTCCTCGAATGAAGACTAAGCCTGGACTAAAAAAAAAGGAATTACTAACATGAAACTGATTTCTAAATATGAACATATAGCATGTTTGGATTGGTTTAGACTAAAAGTAGGGACTCAACTGAAATTCGTAGAACATGAATGCACGCCTAAGAATCACAAGTAACTGATAAGGACATGAAACTGAGGAGAGTAACTTTAGGAGAAAAGCTTATACCTCAAGCTATTTCTAGCAGGGAAAAGATGAGGGTTCTTGGCTATCTTAGCCACTTCTGCTTCTCAAGTAGCTCCCTTAACTAACTAATTTCTCCACAAAATCTTTACTGATACGACCTCCTTATTTCTAAACTTATGAACCTGTCTATCAAGTATTTCAACTGGTACCTCCTCATAGAAAAGGCAATCCTTCACACCAAAGCTCTTCAAAGGAACAACAAGAGATGAATCACCAATACACTTTTTCAACAAATACACATAAAATACTGGATGCACTACTATCAACTCCATCGGCAGCTCTAACTTATAAGCAACATTACAAATACGCCTTAAAATATTGTTAGAACTAATATACCAGGGACTAAGCTTCCCCTTCTTTCCTAATTTCATTTTCCCTTTCATGGGTAAAACTTTCAAGAACACCCAATCATCTACAACAAACTCAAGCTCTCTGCTTCTCACATTTGTATAAAACTTCTGATGACTCTAAACAGTTTTCAATCTCTCCCAAATCAATTGAACCTTCTCCATATCCTCATTAACCAAATTTGGCCCAATCAAAGTAGCTTCACCTACCTCAAACCAACCAATAGAAGACCTACATATCTGCCCATAAAGTTCCTTAAATGGTGTTATCTAAATACAGGAATAGAAGATATTATTATAAGAAAACTATATAAGATGTAAATGACTATCCCAATTACCTTTTGAAGACGATCACACAAGCCCTTAACATATCCTGTAAAATCTGAATGGCACACTCTACCTGACTATCTTTCTACTGATAAAAAGTTATACTAAGATCTACTCGGGTACCAAGACCTTTCTAGAAAGACTTCCAAATCTGAGACATTAACTAAGTACCCCTATATGAGATGACAGACAAAGGGACTCCATGAAATCAGGCCAACTCACAGATATAAAATTCGGTATAGTCCTCTGTTGAACCTGTAGTCTTGACATGTAAAAAATGAGCTAATTTAGTTATTCGATCCCCTACAACCTATATAGAATCATGTTGTTGTCGCGTGTGACATAAACCTTTGATGAAATCCATATTGATAATTTTCCACTTCCAAGTAGGAATGCTCATATCCTAAGTCACACCTCTCAATCTCTGGTGCTCAACCTTAACTTGTTGGTATTAGGATAGTTAGCCACAATATCTGCAATGTCCCTCTTCATGCCATTGCACCAATAGATTTTTCGTAGATCACGGTACATCCTGGTGGCACCTAGATGAATAGAATATTGAGAGCTATGAACCTCTTTCAGAATCCCGCTACCTCAAATCATCTGCATCTAGAACACCCAGTCTTCCCTGATAACGAAGAACACCATCTCCCCTTTGGCAGAACACTGCCACTTTTTAAATGTGGACAACATCCATCAACTGATGTAAGATAGGACCATTGTTTTACTTTTTCTTAACTTTGATTGCAAGGGAAGACTCTGAATGATAACACTATCATCCTCTAAATTTGTAAGACGAACCCCTAAATGAGAAAGATAGTGAACATTCCTAGCCAATTCCTTTTTTTGTTTCATCAACATGGGCCACACTACCCATGGACAATCTTCTAAGAGCATCAACCACTACATTAGACCTTCTCGGATGGTAAGGGACACTTATATCATAATTTTTAAGAAGCTTAAGTCATCTCATCTACTGAAGATTTAGATCTTTTTGACTAAACATATATTATACTCTTATAATCTGTTAACAAATCAACATGAACACCATAAAAAGCAGTGCCTCCAAATCTTCAAGGTGAAAACTACTACTGCTAACTCAACATCAAGAGTTGGGTAGTTCTTCTCATGAACCTTAAGTTATCTAGAAGCATAAGCAATGACCTTAACCAATGCCAACTCTAGAAGCATCACAATTGACACAAAACCACTTGAACCCTCTAACAAAGTCAAAACTGGAGTAGAACTAAGCCAAACTTTCAAATCCTGAAATCCCTCTTCATAAGCTTTGAACCACTTGAACTTAACCTTTTTCTGATTCAGACTAGTAATGGGTTAGCAATAGACAAGAACCCCTGAACAACCTCTTATAGTAACCAGCCAAGCCCAAAATCTTCTAATATCTTATGGAGAATCGGGTCTTTGCCAGTTCTTCACTTCCTCTATCATTGAGAGTCTACTTTAATACCCTAGCTAGAAACAACATGACAAAGGAAAGCAATTGAATTCAACCAAAACTAAGACTTGCTAAACTTAGCAAACAACTGGAAGTACTTGAGAGTCTACAACATAATTCTTAAATAATTTGAATGTTGTTTCTCACTCCGGGAGTAGACAAGAATGCATAAAGACAATAACAAACATATCAAAGTACTATTTGTATACCATGTTCATCAAGTCCATAAAAGTTGCAGGAACATTTGTTAGTCCAAAAGACATAACAATAAATTCATAGTGATCGTACTCAGTTCTAAAGGTTGTCTTAAGAATGTCACACTCCCTCACTTTGAGTTGATGATAACCGAACCTGAGATCAATTTTGGAGAAGCAATTAGCACCCTGAAGCTAGTTGAACATATCATTAATCATAGGAATGGGATATTTATTCTTGAATGTGACCTTAGTCAATTGACTTAATCAACGCATTCTGAGCCAATCATCTTTTTTTGCACAAAAAGAACTAGGGCACCTTACAGGGACATACTGGGTTAGATGAAACCTTTATCTAAGTGAACCTTCAAGTATTCTTTCAATTTATTAGGCTCGGCTGGAGCCATTTTATAAGGACGAATATATATAGGCTGCATATCTGGAAGACAATTTATCCCAAAGTCAATCTCCCTGTCAGGAAGAACTCTAGGTATATCTTCTGGAAAGATTTTTGGAAACTCACTGACTTCAGGAACTGACTGAAGAGATGGGGTCTTAAACTTAAAATCCTTAACCTAAACTAGATGATAAATACAACCCTTTGAGATCATCTTTCTGGCCTTAAGGTATGAGATAAAACAACGTATAGGCACTATAGGATACTCTTCCACTTTAAGACAGGCTCATCTAGAAAATAAAACATTATGACTCTAGCTCTACAGTCGACCAAGGCATAACAAGAATGTAGCCAATCCATGCCAAGAATAAAATCAAAGTTAGTCATATTTAATTCTACTAGATTAGTAGTAGTGTCTTTATAAAGAATTGTGACTAGACAATAATTTACACCCTTCTAGTTATGAAGGACTCACCAATTGGAGTGTACACTAAAAAGAATTCTTGGAGTTTGTAACACCCCGTACACTTCCGATCCTACTTGACAACTTTGAACCATGCTTACTTAGGTTTCGAGAGCCATAAGCATGTATTTTGTAGTGTTATTGATGGAACATTTGATATTGTGCTAGTAAAATGTGAATAGATCCCTGTAGGAGGCGTTTGTGACTTTTTGGAGCATTTGTGGGGTGAAAAGTGAGGTCTTAAGGACTTCCAAGCAAAGGATATTAAAGCTAAGAGGCAAGCAAAAGATTTGGACTTGAAGGATCCAACCAAATCCACAAATAAAAGTTGAACACAATTTTGGGGTGGGGCGCCCAGGGGCGTGCCAGGCCGCTCCTGGCCAAAATTTTTGTGGTATAGGCAGCAGAGGGGTGCGCCTGGGGGCGTGCCAGGCCGCTAATGTGCAGCTGCTCAGGTGCTGAAATTTTTCTAAGTTCCAAGGACGGCTAGGAGCGTGCCGGGGTGCTTTTTGCCCAATTTCTTCTACGATTATTAGTCTATAAAGAGGACTCTTGGGTTATGGTATCATTATTCCATCATAGTAGGACTACTCTTGAGCAAGTTTAGCATCCGAGTTGGGATTAATTCTTCGTCATAGGCAATTTATCAAATTATGTTCAATTAAGCCATGAGTGGCCAAAATTGTTGATTCTTGAGATTAAAACTACGAGCATGAATCGCGTGAGTTGAATATTGTCGTAACATTTATGGAATTATTTAAACATGAGATATATGATGGATTAAACATTAAATTTGGTGGGCTAAGATGACATTTGTTATTGGGCTCAATTTAAATCCCAAAATGAAGCCAAAATGCATGGGCCCAAAGGGAAAAATGACTCATTCTTCCATTTGACCAGGCAAACATTGCAATTAATGCCAAGAATTGGCTAAGGATGACTTGAGAGACTATATAAGGGCACAAAAGCTGATTTTTATTCATTAGAACTCTCATGCCTTTCTAAGATATTTCTAAAACATTTCTCTCAACTCAAACCCTAAGGCAACCCTTTCTCTTTGGTAAAGATCATCACTTCGCAAGCCTTGGTAAGTGTATTATCTCATGGATTTATTTATTATATACTTAATATGGTGTGTATATCATGATGGTTATGTTGACAAGGTGTTGAATAGTGCCCTTTTGCTTTTTTCTAAGAGATGTGCCATCTATGTGATTTAAAATTAAAAGGAGACTTGAGGTTTGAATAAAAGTGAATGGTATGGATGAGATATCAACATGTATGGTGTGATTATGTTCCTTAACTTGTTATTTTGCTATAAGTGTAAATTGTGGGATTATTGTCGATATGTGGTCATGAAGTGTATTGAGGTGACCTGATGGAATAATTGTGACGTGGTGTTAATGAGGAAGTGTAAGGGTTACAGGTGGTATCAAAATGCTATTGGTTTATGATGTTGTGGTGAATGTGTGGAATGTTGTGGTATTGTTGGTGTGACGATGCCGTTAATTGTATGGTAAGGGGTGAAATGACGTTATAGGGCAAACATGTAACTCATTGTCGCCTTGTACACTTGTAAGGTAGTTAATTGTTAACGTGAACTCCGTTATGTACTTGTGTTGTAGAGTGAAACATAAGGAAGGAGCTGGAATATTGTGTTCACATATAGGGTTGTGTATTTATATTGTAAGTATAAGGTATGTAAGGTTACTCTTACCATGTCCTTCTGCAGCACCTATTGTTTACATTGCCATTTTACTTGTTCCATTCCGAAATATATAAGGTATCTCATTTCAGGTTGTCATCTATTGTTAAGTCACATGTTCCTCATTCATTAGTCATTTGTTGTTCATGTGTTTGATAAACGTGGACATGGTTCCAAGATTCCAATAATGTTATGTTCCAAGATTCCAATAATGTTATGTTCCAAGGTTCCAATAATGTTATGACTATCATTGTATCAATCCCTCAAAAGTAAGAAATAAAGTAATGCATATTTGTTGGTTCTAAGAGTACGGGTGGTAGCTCTAGAGGCATAAGCCGAGATCGAGCCGATCACGAGATTATTGGATCTGGGGGTAGTCCTAGAGGCATAAGCCTAGCTCGGACTGATCCTGACAGGCGGTAGCTCTAGAGGTAAGAACCTAGCTTGAGTTGAACCTGATATATTGGTTTATGGGTGGTAGCTCTAGAGGTGATAACCTAGCTCGAGCAGAGCCCGATATATTGATTTATGGGTGGTAGCTCTAGAGGCATAAGCCTAGATCGAGCCGATCCCAACATAACGTTATGTTATGTTAAGATCCAGTGACCAGTTGGGGCCCGAGTATGATACGATGTAAGTGATGATGAATAAACAATAGAAGCAAAAGAAAATAATGAATGTAAGGTACATGGTTTCACATATGCAGAATGATGGTTCATCCATATTGATTATTATTTTATATTTGATTCTAGTGAAGTTCTTACGTATTGATGCAGTTACTTATGACCTTACATACTCAGTACATTCTTCGTACAGACCCCCTTAGGGGACTTTCTTTACTTGCTGCAGGCGCAGGTGCTAGTAGACCTCCTCAATAGGTTGCAGGTTATTTACAGATCATTGGTGAGCTCCAGTTGGTTTGAGGCTTTCCGAGTCACATGTGTACATTGGTTTTGGTTTTGGAATTGTATATATATTGTATAAAGCGGGGACTTGTCCCGACTGTAGGTTGGTTATGTATATCCGTAGAGGCTTTGTAGATGGATGTGGGAAGACGAATATAAGAGATGTAGGTCTATTTTGACCTGACGGCCCTAACGGCCAAGTTTCATATATAGTACATGTTTCCATGACTTCCGTCATTGGTATTTTATATTTTATAAGTTACATGAGATAGAATGCTATTCCTAAAGAGACATGCATATGGAGGTTCATGAGCAAAGATTGGTTCTCTCGGGCCTCAACGGCTTCGGGTGCCAGTCTGTCCCTTTGGAATTCGGGGCGTGTCAAAAGTGGTATCAGAGCAGGTCATCCTAAGGGTATATACAAAGTCGTGTCTGAGTAGAGTCTTTCTTATGGATGTGTTGTGCACCACGTTTATAAGTAGGAGGCTACGAGACATTTAGGAGTTGTTTCTGTTCTTCATTTCTAGATCGTGCAATAGAGCCAATGTTGTAGGTTGAATTATATCTGACCATGGTAATTGTTTTTCTTTTGTATAGTAAAATGTCGAGGACAAGATGAGGTAGAGATAAAGGGAAGCAAGTAGTTAGGTTTGTCGGAGAAGGATCGAGTAGATTACCACATGACCAAGCTAGTCAAGGTGGAGCGGACACTGAAATGGCATCGCGGGCTTCTTCTACTTTTCCAGCTCCAGAAGAGCCAAGAAGGAGAGAAGTATCTTTGGAACTGACCGTTAATACTATTGAGCAGGATTTAATGAGTGCGGTGCAAATATTGACCCGTGTAGTTGCTGCACAAGCTCGAAGACAAACTCTTGCACAACAGAAGGAGGGACAGAGGCAAAAGAGAAGGATGCAAGAATTTGAAGGAGGATCATCAAAGAGGGCTAAACCCACGGGACAGATCATGGCGTCCCAAGGGGGATTTGGGCCTCGGAGTTTTTACAAACCGCCTAGGCCATCATTTTCTCATTCTACAGCAAATGCTCCCCCTCTATTCCAAGGGTTTAGAAGCAATCAGTTTGGGGAAAGAAGTGAGATTCAGGATTTACGGATAGTGGGGTATCAAGCCCAAGGAAGTATGAACCACTCGAGGTCTTTTCGTCAGCTGTGCCAGTGCTGCGGGAGGTTTCATTCAGGTGAATGTCGATTGGGAATGAATGTTTATTATTGGTGTGGTATGCCAGGGCACATGGTGAGAGAGTGTCCACAAAAGGGCACGGGTAGTAGGGCATGACCTACGGGGTTAGCCATTGTATCCCCCTCATCATCAAGTGCACAGCCTACGGGGCATGGCAGAGGTTCTAGAGAGACAGTTGGTGCTAGTGGAACCCAGAATCATACCCATGCCTTAGCGGATCGACAGAATTCGAATGCTTCTCCGGATGTAGATACAGGTACATTATTCATATTTTTACATAAGGTATATGCATTGATTGACCCGGGTTCTACATTGTCATTTGTTATTCCATTGATTGCGGAATTTTTTTTAAAAAAAAAGGAACATCAAAATTACTAGTTAAGTCATCTGAAGTATCTATACATGTTGTGAATCTATGATAGCTAAAAGAGTATATCATAATTGTATAGTAATCGGATATGGTTATGACACACTGGTTGAGCTTACTGAACTGGAAATGGTAAATTTGGAGGTTATTATGGGTATAGATTGGTTGGCTTCTTGTTATGCCACGGCGGATTGTCGAGCTAAGGAGTTACATTTTCATTTTTCCATAAAAGAATGTTCTTGAATGGAAGGGTAATGTGGGAGCACCGAAGGAAAATTCATTTCCTATAGAAAGGTAAAGAAAATGATATCCAAGGGGTATATTTGTCACCTAGTAAGAGTACGGGATACCGATGTGAAGGTACCAACACTTCAATCGATTCCAGTAGTAAATGAATTCCTGGATGTGTTTCCTGAAACAGAAAGTAGAGATTGATATTGATGTGATTCCAGGCATTCCGCCTATCTCTATTCCTCCGTATAGAATGGCTCCAGCAGAATTGCGAGAGTTGAAGGAGCAATTAAAAGACTTGTTGGACAAGGGGTTCATAAGGCCTAGTATGTCCCTTTGGGGTGCATCAGTATTAATTGTACAAAAGAAAAAAATGGCACATTAAGAATGTGTATTGATTATTGACAACTGAAGAGGGTGACAATTAAGAATAAATATCCCCTTCCCGGAATTTATAAGTTATTTGACCAATTACAGGGTGCCAAAGATTTTTCAAAGACTGACTTGAGATCGAGTTATCATCAAGTAGGGGTTAAAGAAAAAGATATACCCAAGGAAGCTTTCCGAACACAGTATGGTCACTATGAATTCTTAGTTATGTCATTTGGACTAACAAATGCACCAGCTGTTTTTATGGATTATATGAATAGGGTGTCCAAACCATTCTTGTATGTATTTGTGACCGTGTTCATAGATGATATTCTGGTTCATTCGAGATCACAAGAGGACCATGCCAATCACTTACAGTAGGTGTTACGGCTTCTCCGGGATCATAAGTTGTATGCGGAGTTATCTAAATGTGAAATTTGGTTAAAATCCGTAGTATTCTTGGGTCACATTGTGTCAGATGAAGGAATAGGGGTAAATACACAAAAGATTGAAGCGGTGAAAAATTGGCCGAGACCTACGGTGTCTACAGAGATTTGTAGTTTTCTTAGATTGGCAGGTTATTATAAGAGATTTTTTGAGGGGTTTTCTTCTATTGCTGCACTTCTAACGAAGCTAACACACAAGGCAACCAAGTTTTAGTGGAATGATTCATGTGAGATAAGTTTTCAAGAGCTGAAAGATAAATTAAATTCCACACCAGTGTTAGTACTTTTCGAAGGCACAAAAGGGTATGCAGTACATTGTGATGCTTCCGGGGTTGGCCTCGGATTTGTATTAATGCAGCATGGTAATGTAATAGCGTATGCCTCACGACAGTTGCGTCCGCATGAGAGAACTTATTCTACACATGATTTTGAGTTAGCAGTGGTGATATTTGTTTTAAAGATATGGCGCCACTACTCGTATGGGGTTCAGGTTGATATATATACTAATTACAAGAGTTTGCGATATATCTTTAAATAGAAGGATCTAAACTAAGGATAGCAAAGGTGGTTGGAAATATTAAAAGACTACAATGTTGATATATGACAACATCCGGGGAAAGCAAATGTGATAAGCGGTGCATTAAGTTTGCTAAGCGGTGCATTAAGCCGCAAAACAATAGGAAGGATCAGGTTACGGAAAAGCAAGGTCTAGTCGAGGTGGCTAGTTTGTATTCTTGAGACTCTAGATGAAATAATTATAGTGTAAAATGCGACAGAGTCTTCAATTGTAGCTAAAGTGAAAAAAAAGGCGGTATGCGGATTCTATGACAAACGCATTTGATCTTACGCAAGAGGGAGTACTATAATGCTCAATTTACTGAATTCTATTCATTCGAGAGCAACTAAAAGGTACCATGGTTTGAAAGAGATGTATTGGTAAGGTTACATGAAAAGAAAGTTGCAGAAATTGTAACTCATTGTCCGCATTATCAATAAGTAAAAAGTAGAGCATCAGAAACCTGGAGGTTATATGCAATATAGGAATCTTCCAGTTTGGAAGAAGGATATGATTAACATGGGTTTTATCACAAGTTGGCCTCATACATTTTGGCAATTTAATTCCATGTGGGTGATAGTTGACAGGCTTACCAATTTAGTACACGTTTTACCTGTCAAGATCACTTATACAGCTGAATACTATGCAAGGTTGTCGGTTAAGAAATAGTATGAATATAGGGGATTCCAATTAATATTGTATTAGTCATGGGAGCTCAAGTTACTATATACTGTTGGAAAAATCTTTTCAAAAGAGTTTTGGAATCCAAATAAAGTTAAAATCCTCAGACAGATGGATAAGAAGAATGTACTATATAAACAATTAAAAATATGTTACGAGCTTGCTTATAGGACTTTAACAGTAGTTAGGACGATCATTGACCTCTTATTGAATTTGCTTACAATAGGAGCTATCGTTTGAATATCAAAAAGGTACCTTATGGAGCGTTATATGGACGAAAGGGTGAATCACCAATGGGATGGTTTGACGCAAATGAAACTACTTTCATCTTGTTCACAAAGATATGGAGAAAATTAAGGTGATACAACAGTGGTTACACACGGCCTAAGGTTGACACAAGTCATGTATTCATGTTAGAAGAAGAGGGCTTGAATTTGCCATAAGTAATTGGGTATCCTTGAGGGTGTCATCGATGAAAGGGGTAATGAGATTTGGAAAGAAAGGAAAGTTGAGTCCACGATATATAGGTCCATATGAAATTGTCAGGAGAATTGAGTAAGTTGTGTATAAATTGAAACTACCCCAAGGACTCTCCATGGTTCATCCAGTATTTCACGTTTGTGTAACACCCCGTACCTTTACAACCCTACTTGATGACATTGAATAATGTTTACTTAAGTGTCGAGAGTTATAAGTATGTATTTGGAAATGTTAAAGATGAGAAAAAATGAAATTTGGCCACGTACATGCAATTAGACTTTCATAGGAAGGGTTTTGTGATTTCGTGGAGCATTTGGGTGATACCTCGTATACATTCAAACCTCATTTGGTGACTTGGAGTCATGTTTAATTTATTATTAAGATCACTAAGTAAGTATTTTGTAGTGTTTTGATAAGGGATTGGACGATACGCAAACATTGGATAAGTGGCCGAAAAATTCAGCAAAGTGCTGAAACTTGCGCCACTACCCTGTTTCAGGGGTGTGGCGCAAGCCACCTGCATTCAGGAAATTCATAGAAGGCTGATATCTTGCGCCACAGCCTGCTTTGCAGCTAGTGGCGCAAGGCACAAATTTTGTGCCTTTTCGGACCCGTTTTGTAACGCAATTCTACGACGATTCTTGGATGGTTTCTTTTGGTTCCTTGGAGTTATTTGAGCATTGTTAAAGCTTCAAACACTTCAATACACTCCTACATACTTCTACATGATCAAATCATGAAATGTGAATAGTGATCCCAAATGTCCAATGAAGCCAAGGGCGACTAGAATTCCTATTTTTGCGATCGAAACAACGAATGAGAATCTTTTAAGAGAATATTGTCGTGACATTATGGAATTATGTAAACATGATATATATGGTGAATAATACATGAAATGTGATGGGTTACATGGATATGTGTTATTGGGCCCAATTTAAGGCCCAAAAGTGGAAGAAATACATGGGTCAAATGACCCATTCTTCCATTTGACCTTCTAGAAAACATTAAATGCCATGGAATGGCTAAGGATAGAATTAAAGTATTATATAAAGGATCACAAAAATATGATTTTTTATTTAAGAGACATACACATGCTTTTTCTATCTTTTCTCGAGAATTCTCAAGAAAGTCTCTTTTGCTCTCTCAAAACCCTAAGGCACTTTTGAAGCAAGATCATATTTTTCAAGCTTGGGTAAGTATTTATTCTCATGGATTAACATATTATATTCATGGAATATTATGTATATTATTCTAGTTGTGTTGGCAAGGTGATGAATAGTGTATTTTGCTTTTGGTGAAAGATGTGCCATCTTGGTAATTTGAACTTGAATTAGGACTTGTGCCTTTGATAAAAAAGCATGGTATGGACAAAATATGAACATGTATGGTGTTATTTTTGGTATTAAACTTGTTCTTGTCCATAAGTGGAAATTTTGGGATTTTGGCCGATATGTGTTATGAGTTGTATTAAGGTAAAGTGATGGATTATTTGTGATGTATTATGGATCAGAAAGTGTAAAGGAGAAGTGTTGTGGTGAAATGTATTGATTTTCATGTATTGGTCAATGTATGGAATATTGGGGGATTTTTGGAATAATAATTTTATCAATGGTTTTGTCAAGGGGAAATGGCATGTTTAAAGGCAAACATGTAACTCATTGACATTGTATGCATTTGTAAAGTACTTGGTGGTTAATGTGAATTTCGTTATACATTTGTGTTGTAGAGTGACACATAAAGAAGGAGCGGGACTATTGTATGCACCTCTAGGATTATAGATTCGTATTGCGAATCCAAGGTATGTAAGGTTACTCTGTCCGTATCTTTCTACGGCAACTAGTATTCACATTGACATTCCACTAGCCCTATTCCGAAATGTACTAAGGTATTCCATATCCGGTTATCAATGGTCATTGTCATGTATTTCCTACTCATTGATCATTTGTGAATCTCATGTCTCATCTTCATGGTTGATGTTCCAAAAGCTCAAATAAGGTTATGTTCCAATGTTCCAATAGTGACTATACTTGTGTCTCTTGTTCATGGATTATTGTCCAATGGTTCCAATGGTATCATGGTGCTAGTAATGTTATATTTCTCATGATGTTTATTCACATGTCTCTCACTCATTGGTTAATGATTCAAAGCTTCCAACAATGTTATGTTCCAAAGTTCAAAGTGATGTTATGACTATCCAAGTATCAATCTCAAAGTAAAGAACAAAGTAATTCAAATGTGGTCAATGATCAAGTATGGGTGGCAAGTCTAGGGGCATAAGCCTAGCTCGACTCGATCCTGATACACTGATTTATGTGTGGCAAGTCTAGGGGCATAAGCCTAGCTCGACTCAATCCCGATGTATTGATTTATGGGTGGCAGGTCTTAAGGGCATAACCCTAGCTCGACTCGATCCCAACATGATGATAAGTCATGTAAAGACCCACTGATCAGTAGGGGCCCGGGTACATTGTGACACATGCATTGAGATAAAGAAAGTAATGAAAGCAATCCACATGGTTTCCAAAATGCAACATGGTGACTTACTCACATTGATTAGTCATTTGTATTTGAGTTCATTGAACTATTCATGTATTGTACAGTTTCATCTGAGCCTTGCATACTCAGTACTTATTTCGTACTGACCCCTCTCGGGGAATTTACCTTACTTGCTGCAGGCGCAGGTACTAGTAGACCTCCACAGTAGGTTGCCAGTCGTTGCAGATCATTGGTGAGCTCCAGCTAATTCGGGGCTTCTCCAAGTCAGAGTGTATATATGTTTTGGTGATGTACATATTGTATAAAGCGGGGACTTGTCCCAACTTTTAGTTCATTTTGGTCAATGCTTAGTTAGAGGCTTTTGTAGACAGGTGTGGGTGTATACATGTCAAAGGGATATGTCGTACTTGATTCGGTGGCCTCAACGGCCCAGTTTCGTATATGTATATATATATCATGTTCCATGAATTTCATTGTTGGTCTCTATAGCTGTTATGCGCTTATGGGTTTCTTATGGCATGCATATGATTGAACATAGGCAAAGGTTGGTTCTCTCGGGCCTTATCGGCTACGGGTGCCAATCATGTCTCGATTGGATTCGGGGCGTGACAGTTTTGATGCTTCGGAAGTGAATAGGGGATCCATCTCCTATTACTCCCACTGAAGATGTACAAGTTACGGAGAATCTCACTTAGGAAGAGATACCCATTGTTATTCTAGATCGACAAATGAAGAAGTTAAGGAGTAAAGACGGAGCTTTCGTAAAAGTCCTTTGAAAGAATTAATACGTAGAAGAGATCACATGGGAAGCGGAAGAAACGAGGAATTCTAACTACCCTCATTTATTTCAAATAGAAGAGAAAGTTCTAGATGCGAGATCAAAGCAATAACAAGTAAATATCGATAGGCATTGAGTGTATATGTATATAGGTTAACATAAAGATACATTTGTTGTAATTAGGAAGATGTTGTTAACATTCGAGGAAGAATGTTTCTAAGGGGGGAAGAATGTAACACCTCGTACACTTCCGATCCTACTTGACAACTTTGAACCATGCTTACTTAGGTTTCGAGAGCCATAAGCATGTATTTTGTAGTGTTACTGATGGAACATTTTATATTGTGCTAGTAAAATGTGAATAGATCCCTGTAGGAGGCGTTTGTGACTTTTTGGAGCATTTGTAGGGTGAAAAGTGAGGTTTGAAGGACTTCCAAGCAAAGGATATTAAAGATAAAAGGCAATCAAAAGATTTGGACTTGAAGGATCCAACCAAACCCACAAAGAAAAGTTGAAAACACAATTTTGGGGTGGGGCGCGCCCAAGGGCGTGCCAGGCCGCTCCTGGACAAAATTTTTGTGGTACAGGCAGTAGACGGGTACGCCTGGGGGCATGCTAGGCTGCTAATGTGGACCTGCTCAGGTGCTGAAATTTTTCTAAGTCCCAAGGGCGCCTAGGAGCGTGCCGGGGTGCTTTTTGCCCAATTTCTTCTAAGATTATTAGTCTATAAAGAGGACTCTTGGGTTATGGTATCATTATTCCATCATAGTAGGACTACTCTTGAGAAAGTTTAGCATACGAGTTGGTATTAATTCTTCGTCATAAGCATAATTCTTCTTCATAAGCAATTTATCAAATTATGTTCAATTAAGCCATGAATGGCCAAAATTGTTGATTCTTGAGATTAAAACTACGAGCATGAATCGCGTGAGTTGAATATTATCCTAACATTTATGGAATTATTTAAACATGATATATATGATGGATTAAACATTAAATTTGGTGGGCTAAGATGACATTTGTTATTGGGCTCAATTTAAAGCCCAAAATGAAGCCAAAATGCATGGGCCCAAAGGGAAAAATGACCCATTCTTCCATTTGACCAAGCAAACATTGCAATTAATGCCAAGAATTGGCTAAGGATGAATTGAGAGACTATATAAGGGCACAAAAGCTGATTTTTATTCATTAGAACTCCCATGCCTTTCTAAGATATTTCTAAAACATTTCTCTCAACTCAAACCGTAAGGCAACCCTTTCTCTTTGGTGAAGATCATCACTTCGCAAGCCTTAGTAAGTGTCTACTCTCATGGATTTATTTATTATATGCTTAATATGGTGTGTATATCATTATGGTTATGTTTACAAGGTGTTGAATAGTGCCCTTTTGCTTTTTGCTAAGAGATGTGCCATCTATGTGATTTAAAATTAAAAGGAGACTTGAGGTTTGAATAAAAGTGAATGGTATGGATGAGATATCAACATGTATGGTGTGATTATGTTCCTTAACTTGTTATTTTGCTATAAGTGTAAATTGTGGGATTATTGTTGATATGTGGTTATGAAGTGAATTGAGGTGACCTGATGGAATAATTGTGACATGGTGTTAATGAGGAAGTGTAAGGGTTACAAGTGGTATCAAAATGCTATTGGTTTATGATGTTGTGGTGAATGTGTGGAATGTTGTGGCATTGTTGGTGTGACGATGCCGTTAATTGTATGGTAAGGGGTGAAATGACGTTATAGGGCAAACATGTAACTCATTGTCGCCTTGTACACTTGTAAGGTAGTTGATTGTTAGCGTGAACTCCGTTATGTACTTGTGTTGTAGAGTGAAACATAAGGAAGGAGCTGGAATATTGTGTTCACATATAGGGTTGTGTATTCATATTGGAAGTATAAGGTATGTAAGGTTACTCTTACCATGTCCTTCTGCAACGCCTATTGTTCACATTGCCATTTTACTTGTTCCATTCCGAAATGTATAAGGTATTTTATTTCAGGTTGTCATCTATTGTTAAGTCATATGTTCCTCATTCATTAGTCATTTGTTGTTCATGTGTTTCATAAACGTGGGCATGGTTCCAAGATTCCAATAATTTTATGTTCCAAGATTCCAATAATGTTATGTTCCAAGGTTCCAGTAATGTTATGACTATCATTGTATCAATCCCTCAAAAGTAAGAAATAAAGTAATGCATATTTGTTGGTTGTAAGAGTACGGGTGGTAGCTCTAGAGGCATAAGCCTAGCTCGAGCCGATCACGAGATTATTGGATCTGGGGGTAGTCCTAGAGGCATAAGCCTAGGTCGGACCGATCCTGACAGGTGGTAGCTTTAGAGGTAAGAACCTAGCTCAAGCCAAACCTGATATATTGGTTTATGGGTGGTAGATCTAGAGGTGATAACCTAGTTCGAGCAGAGCCCGATATATTGATTTATGGGTGGTAGCTCTAGAAGCATATGCCTAGGTCGATCCCAACATAACGTTATGTTATATTAAGACCCACTAATCAGTTGGGGCCCGGGTACAATACGATGTAAGTGATGATGAATAAACAATAGAAGCAAAAGAAAATAATGAATGTAAGGTACATGGTTCCACATATGAAGAACGATGGTTCATCCATATTGACTATTCTCTTATATTTGATTCTGGTGAAGTTCTTATGTATTGATGCAATTACTTATGGCCTTACATACTCAGTACATTCTTCGTACTGACCCCCTTGGGGGACTTTCTTTACTTGCTACAGGCGCAGGTGATAGTAGACCTCTTCAGTAGGTTGCAGGTTATTTACAGATCATTGGTGAGCTCCAGTTGGTTCGGGGCTTTCCGAGTCACATGTGTACATTGGTTTTGGTTTTGGTATTGTATATATGTTGTATAAAGCGGGGACTTATCCTGGCAGTAGGTTTGTTATGTATATGTATCCGTAGAGGCTTTGTAGACGGATGTGGGAAGACGAATCTAAGAGATGTAGGTCCATTTTGACTTGATGGCCCTAATGGCCAAGTTTCATATATAGTACATGTTTCCATGACTTCCGCCATTGGTATTTTATATTTTATAAGTTACATGAGATAGAATGTTATTCCTAAAGAGACATGCATATGGAGGTTCATGAGCAAAGATTGGTTCTCTCGGGCCTCAACGGCTTCGGGTGCTAGTCCGTCCCGTTGGAATTCGGGGCGTGTCAGAGTTGTTCTGTACTAACTCCAAACTTAATGCATGTCAACATAAGAGTTCATGACAGATAATGTAGACTCAAGGTCTAATAATGCATACACGTCAAGATGAAAGACTCGTAACATACTAGTGACTATATCTAGTGAGCTCTCCTAATCCTGGCAAGATGAAATGCATAAAAGAAGTTCTAGCACTAACCATCACCTGTACTAGAAGTGGCACCCTACTAGACTATGCGTCCTACTGGAGCTGCTAAAAAAGTAAACTGATTTCGACCACCCTTATTGCTTGCCTGGCAGAGGGGGCAATCCTTTAATTTGTGACCTAGCTGACCATAACCAAAATAAGCCGCATTGCCATACAAGAACTCCCATGGATGGTTCCTACTATATTTGTTGCAAATAGGTTAAGTATGTCCCCTATAATATTTCTCTATAAATGAGAGCCTGATGCTCTACAGTCTAATCATATTAGGGCATGTGTATGCTGTAAATAGAGTACTAGCCAATGAAGACACTGATCCTAAATACCTCTACTAGAAAGAAGACGAACTTCCATCATTAGACCTCTGCTATTTATACTCAAAGTTACCTGTACTGGCCCTCTTATTCTCCCTTTCTCTCTTTTTTAGTTTCCCTTCCTTAATTTATGGGGCATGGGTCATCAATCTGGAGATATCCATATCCCCAATCAACATAGCAGTCTTGCACTCTTTATTAACCAAATTTGAAACCTTAAATAAGAACTTACTTATCTTAGCCTTTGGGTCGGCCACTACCTACGGAGAATACCTGAATAACAGAGTGAACTTTAAACTATACACTTTCACGGACATAGAACCATTCTTCAAGTTCACTAACTCCTCAGCCTTTGCCTCCCTCAACTCTTTCGGAATGAACCTATCCAGAAAAGCTTCAACAAACTCATCCCAAGTTGTACGAGCCATATTTTTTCCATGGTTTCCTTCCACTAAGTATACCAACTATGAAACATATCATTGAGCTGATAGGATGCCAACTAAACACTATCCACATCAGACATATGCATAACCTGAAGAATGTTTTTCACCTTATCAATAAAGTTTTGTAGGTCCTCCTCAACCTTTGACCCAAAGAACTTTAGCGGTTCATCCTGACAAAATTTCTAACTCGAGTAGCAGTTTGCCCACTATTTGGATGGGCAAGGACTATTAAAAGGTGATTCACTTATGTAGGTGTCGCATGTGCCAACATCTAGATGGTATTACAAAATTGACATTAGTGACCTCATTATTCAGAGTTTGATTCACTGGTATAGGTGGATTAGCATTCTGACTGTTCCTCTATTTGACATTTCTTTGTCGTGGCATTATTTGAAATGCATAAAGCTTGAGTTTGAAAGGTAACTAAATCTAAACCCCATCGCACAATAATGAACATGAGAGGGGAAGTTTCCTAAAACATCTCATAGCCTCTCCTAGCCTCTCCCTCATAAGTATGGCACACTTCTCACACATGAAAAGACTCTACTAAACCCAGCTTTTTGGACATCCTAGGACTCTTGAACCTAGTGCTCTAATATCAAGTTTGTCACAACCCAAGTCTACACCTTGGACAAGAAATGATACTTAGAGTCGTAGGTGATCCCAAGAGAACCCTTGGTACTGGCATATTACTAAGATCATACATTTAAAATTTGAGCGGAGCTATAATCATAACTAAATAGGTAGTTCAATAAAATAAATACTGACTGTTTAGAATGAAACAATATCTAAAGTTAAATCAATAAACTGAACTGTCTAATTATGTCTGAAAGCTTCTAATAAAAATTAAAGACAAGTTACTGGGACAAGTCCCCTGCTAACTCACATACTAAAACTGAAAGACTAAAAGTAAACTTCAATTGTCCCCAGATCATAAGGACCCACCAACTCTACTGCGCTAAAAACTAGGATGTGAATCTAGTCATGCACCTGAAAATGGGTACCTGAATCTATATATTGATAGTATAGTGCAATGAAAACTTATGCGGTGAGTACTCTTGAATATACTGAGTATGTGAGGTATGCAATGCCATAAATATACTGAAAACATGCTTTAAAATGAATATAGATGAAATGAGCGAAACTATATAGAAGTATTAAAACTTTAGTACAATGACTCAAAGTATAATCATACACTGGAAGTATAAAGTATATATGTAATTCATGAAATAGCTTACTTAAGCTAAAAACTGTAAGTCATAAAGTATATACAAATGTCATGTTTTAAAATTATTTCTGGGGGGGGGGGGGGGGAGTTTCTTATAACTTACATAAACCATGTGTGCAACATGGAGCCCAACATCTGGCCCATGTCAAAGAGGGTTGCTCTATACCTTGCCATCAATATAGAACCTAAACTGAGATGGATCTACTAAACTGATTCTCAAAGGGCTAAATTATCCTATGTTGGCACGTAGTTTTGGGAATTTAGTTATCTTAAACTCATATCTATTCGGTACTAAATACTACTCCTAAAATCGTATACTATTTGCTCATAATAGATAAACTGGCAGTCTAAAATTGAGCTTGGAACTAGTTCAAATTTTTTGATTACTGAGGTTCTGAAACACTAGAACAAGTCATTCTTAATTTACTGAGAATCTGTGATCATAAAATCAATTCATGCTAAGTTAATCTAAATCATTCCCAATTCTATGTAAATTATGCTAAATAAATTGAACGATTTTAACTTAAGATTTTTTTCAATATAAATCATGCATAATTTTAGTTATACAAGTGAAAATCATAACAGACCAGGTTGTAATTGAAAATCATAAAGTCTGCGTATTTGGTGTAAGCACTAGATTAAGAACTCATGAAAGCTATTGTAACACCCCGTACCTTTCCAAACCTATAAGACTACGTTAATATTTATGGAATTATTTAAAAATGAGAGGATTGGTGAATTATGCATTAATTTTTTGGGCTTAAGGGAATCATGTGCCATTGGGCTCAAATGAGGCCCAAAATCATATAGAAGACATGGCCCAAAAATGGGAATGACCCATTCTTGTGTTTGACCAAGCAAACATGCTTTTAATTGGATAAGTGTGAACATTAATTGCTATATAAATCAAGGAAAAATCAGATTTTATTCCTATCAACACACATGTCTCATTTCTAGAAAATTCCACAACACTCTTTTCTCTTCCAAACCCTAAGCCTTCATCTCTTTGGCCAAGATCATCATCTTGCAAGCTTTGATAAGTGTATATTATTATGGTTAAATATATTTTATACATGATATATGGTGTATATCATGTTGGTTATGTTGGTGAAGTGTGAAAAGTTCACTATGTGTGAAACAATGTGTGTTTGCTTAATCGGTGAAGGGTTTTGTCTTGTAAACTTGAAAATAGACTTGTGGTCATGAAGGAAGTGAATTTGACGGATTCAATATTGACATGTGGGATGTTATTATAGCCTTAACTTGTTTTATTCTTGTACATAATGTTTGGAAATTGTTATTATGAAATTGGGCATGGAATTGGTGACGTATTGAAAGAAACATGTAGTTTGGTAATGTTTATGTGTGTTGTGAAATCATGGATGTACGTTGGCATTTAAGATGATCTAAAAAATTTTAAGAGAAGGTTAGTTATGATCATGGACCATTTATTACAAAAAAAGACCCAAAAGAGACCCTTTTTGGCCGAAGCGGGCACCCGCCCTCGCAGACGAAGCACCTGCGGGCGCAGGTGACTTCGCAGGTGCCCCTGTACACTTCCAAGGGTCACTTGTAGACGTATTTCATCCACCTGCGGGTGCATGTGGCTTCGCAGGTCATCCCAGAACCCCGAATTGCTTGCTTTTGTATCCCTTTGACCCCCCGAAACCCCTATACCCTTTATGGATGCAATTATCAACTTATGATACCTTTTAAATGACAATAAAGGAGTATCTCAGAGGTATTTTGAATGGTATAAAATATGGATTGTTGTTAAAGTGTTATTGTGAAAGCTATCGAGTGACTTGACGGAGAAAAGGTAACGTAGAATTAATGAGGAAGTGTAAAGGGTAAACTTGGTGTGAAATGTTATTGGTTTATGATGTCTAGGTAAATGTGTGAAATATGATGATGTTGTTTTCATGGTATTGCAGCGGATTGTATTGTAAAGGATGAAATGACGCTATATAGCAGTCACGTAACTCATTGTCATCTTAGGCACTTGTAAGGTAACTAGTTGTTAACGTGAGCTCCGTTATGAACTTGTGTTGTAGAGTGAAACTTAAGGAAGGAACTGGATTATTGTATTCACATCTAGGACGGTATATTTATATCGAGATCATAAGGTATGTAAGGTTACTCTTTCCGTATCCTTCTGCAGCAGATATTGTTGACATTGTCATAGTAGTTGTTCCATTCCGAAATATTCTAAGGTATCTCATTCAGGTTTAATATATTGTTATCCACATGTTTCCTATTTATTGACCAGTTGGCAATCATATGTATCTTATCCATTGACT
The DNA here is from genome assembly GCA_031232105.1 of Capsicum rhomboideum. Taxonomy (NCBI): domain Eukaryota; kingdom Viridiplantae; phylum Streptophyta; class Magnoliopsida; order Solanales; family Solanaceae; genus Capsicum; species Capsicum rhomboideum. The sequence goes on along the minus strand of CP124719.1, from coordinate 19,025,270 downwards.
GAAGTTTCTAAGCTCTCATAATGGTGTAACTACTAAAAGAAACTAGCTCAAGGAAAGTAATGAGGTAAGAAAAATCTATTCATTCTTGAGTAGTATATCCAATAATGTTGTGTTCCAAAGCTCCAATAATATTGCTACTATTAACGTATCATCTCTCACAAGAAAAGGTATCAATCTCATGCAAGTAAAAGAATGAAATAATGTGTATATGTGTTCCCAATAATGTTCCAATCACCAATGTATCACTCTCATAATAAAAGTAAAGGGAAGAAGTAATGCAAAGAAGTAATGCTTACATGGTTACTTTATGTTTCATTGAGAATGGATCGTAAATCTAAAGGGCATAAGCTCGGAGGGAACAATCCCAAATATTATGTTATATTATATTATAGCCCACCAAGTGTGGATGAAGGTTATTATATTATAGCCCACCAAGAATGGATGACTGTTATTATATTATAGCCCACCAAGTGTGGATGAAGGTTATTATATTATAGCCCACCAAGTGTGGATGACGGTTATTATATTATAGCCCACCAAGTGTGGATGACTGTTATTATATTAGGGCCCACTAATAAATAGATGACTGATAATAAAGATGAACGTAAGCCAAAGGAAGTATGTCACCTAATTGAAAGTATGAAGGAATGTTATTTCACAAATAAAAATGATATGAATGAATGATCAAACAATGGCAGTAAGGAGCAATGAAAGTAATGAACATGGTTCCACATATGCAGAATGGTAATTGATCCATAATGTTTATTCACATATATTGATCCCATTTGAGATCCTATGTTTCATACAATTTCTTATAGCCTTACATACTCAGTACATTTTTCGTACTGACCTCCCTTGGGGGGGCTTACCTTACTTGCTACAAGCACAGGTGATAGTAGACCTCCATTGTAGGTTGCGGATCATTTGCGGATTTTTGGTGAGCTCCAGTTGATTCGGGGCTTTTCGAGTCATTATGTACATTTGCTTTGGCATTGTATATGTGTATAGAGCGGGGTCTTGTCCCGACTGTAGGTTGGTTATGGTTATGTATCTGTAGAGGCTTTGTAGACTTATATGGGAGAATGATTGTAAGAGATGTATGTCCATTTTGACTTGATGGCCCTAACAGCCAAGTTTCATATGTATATAATATATGTTTCCATGACTTACGCATAGTTGCATGAGATATAATGAATTTCACACAGAGACATGCATATGAGTGTACATGAGTAAAGATTGGTTCCCTCGGGCCTCAACGGCTTCGGGTGCCAGTCCACCCCATTGGAATTCGGGGCGTGACAAAAGTGGTATCAGAGCAGGTCGTCCTAAGGGTGTCTACAAAGTCGTGTCTGAGTAGAGTCTTGCTTATGGATGTGTTGTGCACCACATTTATAAGTAGGAGGCTACGGGACATTTAGGAGTTATTTCTTTTCTTTATTTTTAGATCGTGCAATAAAGCCAATGTTGTAAGTGAAATCGTATCTGACCATGGACTTGGTATAGTAAAATGCCGATCACAAGACGAGGTAGAGGCAAAGGTAAGCAGGTAGATATGCCTGTTGGAGAAAGAATGAGTAAATCACCACCTGACCAAGCTAGTCAAGGTGGGGCTGATCTTATTGGGATGGAAATGATAGATTTTAATGTTGTAATGGGTATGAATTAGTTGACTTCTTGTTATGTCACGTAGATTGCCAAGCTAAGAGACTACATTTTCATTTCCACAAAAGACATATCCTTGAATGGAGGGGTATTTCCTATCTTGATGTAAGGAAATGATGTCCAAAGTGTACATATGTCACCTAGCAAGACCTAGTATGTCCCCGTGGGGGTACACCAGTGTTGGTTGTACAAAAGAAAGATGGCACATAGAGAATGTGTATTGATTTTCAGCAACTGAATAAGGCAACAGTTAAGAATAAACGTCCCCTCCCTAGAATTGATGATTTACTTAACCAATGCTTCTCAAAGATTGACTTGAGATCGAGTTATCATCATCAAGTAAGGGTAGAAAAAAAATATATATACCCGAGGCAGCTTTCTGAACACGTTATGGTTACTATGAATTTCTTGTTATGCTATTTGGGCTAACCAATGCACCAACAGTTGTTAGGGATTTGATGAATAGGGTGTTCAAGACACTTTTAAATGTGTATGTGACAATGTTTGGTGATGATATTCAAAAATCACAAGAGGACCATGCTAATCATTTGCAACAAGTGTTATAGAAGTTTTCTAACAATCCATAGCATTCTTGGTTCACATTGTATAGGATGAAGGAATGAAAGTTGATACGCAAAAAATAGAAACGGTGAAAAATTGGCTAAGGCCTATGATGCTTACAAAGATTCATCATCTCCTTGGGTTGGTTGGTTATTATGGGAGAATTACTGAAGGATTTTCTTCTATCCTTGTACCCTTAACAAAGCTTACACACAAGGCAATCAAGTTCCAGTAGAGTGATGCATGTGAGAAAAGTTTCCAAGAGCTGAAAGATAAATTAACTTCCACTCCAGTTTTAAGACTTTCCGAAGGCACAGAATGTTATGCAGTGTGTTGTGATGATTCCGAGGTTGGCCTCGGATGTGTATTGATGTATCATGGTAAAGTAATAGCGTATGCTTCATGACAGTTATGGCCACATAAGAGAAACTATCCCACACATGATCTTGAGTTAGTAGTTGTGGTATTTGCTTTAAGGATAAGGTGCCATTAATTGTATGGGGTTCATGTTGATATCCATACTGATCACAAAAGTTTGCAATATATCTTTAAGTCGAAGGACTTAAATCTGAGGTAGCGAAGGTGTCTTGAACTATTAAAAGATTATGACATTGGTGTCTTGTATCATTCGGGAAAAGCAAACATGGTAGCTGATATACTAAGTTGCAAAGCAGTAGAAAGTACTAATGGCCAGCTCACAGAAAAGAAATATCTAGTCAAGAAAATCTACGACAATTAACCAGTATGGGGTTTTGACTACTTGAAACTTCAGATGGAAGAATTATAGTGTACAATGCGGCAGAGTCTTCATTGGTAACTGAGAGAAGGAAAAGCAATATGCAAATCCTATTTTCTTTCAGTTGAAGGAAAAAAAATGTGTAGCAAAGTTCGAAAAAAGTATTTGAGCTTACGCAAAGGGGAGTACTTCATATCAAGGTAGATTTTGTGTACTAAATATAGACGAGCTAAGGAAATGAATTATACCAGAAGCACATCATTCACAGTATTCTGTTCATTCAGAAGCAACCAAAATATACCATGGTCTAGAAGAAATGTATTGGTAAGGCAATATAAAGAAGAAAAACATTGTAGAATTTGTAACTCATTGTCCGAAGTGTCAACAGATAATAGTAGAGCATCAGAAATCTAGAGGTTATATGTCGATATTAGGAGAAGAGAATTAGAATTTTCCATAGATGATTGAGTATTCACGGAAGTGTCACCAATGAAAGGGATAATGAAAGTTGGAAAGAAAGGAAAAGTTCGCCCTATATAACATGCCATATGAAATTGTCCGAAGAATTAGTCAAGTTGCATACGAGTTAGCACTACCCCAATAACTCTCCACAGTTCGTCCAGTATTTTATGTTGCATGTTTTAATGCTTCAAAAATGCATGGGAGAGATGTACAAGTTACGAAAAATATCACATATGAAGAGGTGCCTACTACTATTCTAGATCGATAAGTGAAAGGATTAAGAAATAAAGAAGTAGTTCCTGTAAAGGTACTATTGAAAAAATCAGCAAGAAGACGGAATCACATGGGAAACCGAAGGAATGATGAAATCTAAGGTACTCGTATTTGTACAGAAGAGAAAGTTTAAGGTGCGGAAGTGAAGTAATAAAAAGTAGTAAGTGAAAGGATTAAGAAATAAAGAAGTAGTTCCTATAAAGGTACTATTGAAAAAATCAGCAAGTAGACGGAATCACATGGGAAACCGAAGGAATGATGAAATCTAAGGTACTCGTATTTGTACAGAAGAGAAAGTTTAAGGTGCGGAAGTGAAGTAATAAAAAGTGAGTCTCTACAAGTATCATGTGTATATGAGAACATGAAGATAAGAGCATGAAGGATACACTTAGATGTAAATTTGTTTCAGTGAGAGAATGTTACTAACATTCGAGGACGAATGTTCCTAAGGGGGGAAGGATGTAACACCCCGTACCTTTCTGAACCTGTAAGACTACGTTAACATTTATGGAATTAGTTAAACATGAGAGGATTGGTGAATTATGCATTAATTTATTGGGCTTAAGGGAATCATGTGCCATTGGGCTCAAATGAGGCCCAAAATCATATAGAAGACATGGCCTAAATATGGGGATGACCCATTCTTGTGTTTGACCAAGCAAACATGCTTTTAATTGGATAAGTGTGACCATTAAGTGCTATATAAAGCAAGGAAAAATCAGATTTTATTCCTATCAACACACATGTCTCATTTCTAGAAAATTCCACAACACTCTTTTCTCTTCCAAACCCTAAGCCTTCATCTCTTTGGCCAAGATCATCATCTTGCAAGCTTTGGTAAGTATATATTATTATGGTTAAATATATTTTATTCATGAGATATGGTGTATATCATGTTGGTTATGTTGGTGAAGTGTGAGAAGTTCACTATGTGTGAAACAATGTGTGTTTGCTTAATCGGTGAAGGGTTTTGCCTTGTAAACTTGAAAATAGACTTGTGGTCTTGAAGAAAGTGAGTTTGACGGATTCAATATTGACATGTGGGATGTTATTATATCCTTAACTTGTTTTATTCTTGTACATAATGTTTGGGAATTTTTATTATGAAATTGGGCATGGAATTGGTGACGTATTGAAAGAAACATGTAGTTTGGTGATGTTTATGTACGTTGTGAAACCATGGCTGTTCGTTGGCATTTAAGATGATCTAAAACATGTTAAGAGAAGGTTAGTTATGATCATGGCTGTTCTTTGCTATCATCTTACCAGTTTGACCACATCACCATAGAAGAAACGAGGTGAATAAATGAGAAGAAGATATCCAGGGATAAGATCTCCTCAGCCCTAAGTGAGAATATGTGGAGATAAGCCATCATCCTCCACATGCCGGGACCGACATGACAACGCTCTCCAAACATCGCGACGTAGCCATACAGAAGGTTTGAGAAGTTCGCAATCGCAATGGATGGTTGGGATATCACTATCATTCACCAGGGAACCTAGATTACTAACCAATCATAGTTTGGGATCCTCAACTTTAAATTTGTCGCCAAGGAACATTACCGGGAAGAGTTTGTTGATGGGAGGTTTGGATGTTTTAGAAGCCATGATTGGGCGCAAGAAAGTGATCACATTCGTCGGATAAATTACGTTAAGAATTAGTTGGAAGGAACTGAATGGGATTTGAGAAAATATACAAAATATAGGTAAAAGAAATCATGGGAAGGATAAACATCTTTTCACATTTAAGTGAGCGTCGTATCGGACAAAGGACAGTTGGGCTAGCAGCTCTTGACGGAGAGAGAGGCCTCAAATTTAGGGTAGACATCAGATCGTTCTAGGATTGGATTGGTTGTCTTTTTCACTTCTCAGCCCCCACTACCACGACGCTTAAGAAACGGAGGGACTATCTATATCGGGTAAAGATACTCTAAGGAAATGGAGAGACAAAATCTCTCGTGATAGGGTACCTTTAGAGTGCAAAGTGGCATTCTAGGTTACGAGGGAGACCTCCCGACATAATGCACTCGAAGGGAGTCTCGCGAAAAGGTACCCCCACTCCTCAAAGGAACCAAGTAACATAGGGGAAAATTAAGGCTAAGGGGATAAAAATGTCAAGACTATCAGACGCGTAGCATACTTGACCTAGGCTGCAGATATAGCCTGAAACCTATAACAGACAAGACACCCAGCACTATTTCATTGGCAGCAGTACTATTGGGGCACTAGAAAAGAAAGCTAGTTGATTGGTTGATGGACACACATTGTAGCCTGGCCTATTAATAAGGATTTTCTTTCATTTATAGCACATCATGTAATCTGGGAGAATAATAAGATATATTTTGACTTGCTCTCTAAGTTTTAACCTCTTGATTGCTTTCTTACTCTTGGTAGACTCGTTGACGGATGTTGATCCTCGAGGAGCTTCCTCAAAGGTCCCCCTTTACACGAATCTTTTGCTTTTACAGTTCCATATTTGTTTACGCTTAGCTTGCTACTTCATCTCATAGATAATCGATTCGCTAGTAATGGATCCCAAACAAAACTAGATCTGAGGCGCGTGCTCTTGACCTCATCTACAAATTTAACTTACCGTTTTCAGAGTAAACAAAATTAGTTTCAGTTTTCTTTTTAAAAAATAAATAAAATAAAACTGAACCCCCACCCTTTTCCCTCATTCTTATTTTAAATTTATATTTCCTTTTCTTTATTTTAAACTCGTTGAATACACATACATATATAAATACATTGTACGTTAAATGAGAAATACATAGAAAATTAATTTCTCTTTTCTCTCTTATTAATTTCTATATATGATAGAAAGTAACAAATTAAGAAATTGTATATTAGGGAGCTAGCTAGCTGGAAAAGAATGAAATTCAGCTTTTCAGCAAGAAAGACAACACAGACCAGCAATGGCTTCCATTTCTGAGATCACTCATTAAAAAAAGTTCACAAGTACAAGCATTTGAACTTTTGAAGTATAACTCTACTACTTGCTTGACTAGAGAATGAACTGTGCAATAAAGTTGCATAGTAAGGACTAAGGGTGGTCTTTCCGAGAGTTATGCAATTATTAGTACAATATAAATTAGTTGAGATAATTAATTATGTATTATTTTATACAAAGATTAGTTATACATAGTTTAGTTATTCATGTATTAAATATGTCACCTTCTATCGGTGCATAAAATAGTACATAAATTCCCTCATAACTTATATATATATTAGTTACACGGGTATTTAACTTGCATACCAAATGCCATATTAATTTTTATATATGAATAACTTACTTTATAACCAGCTACTAAACATGTTATTACTTATGTGAGATCTAATACATATATAACTCACCTCCAAACAAACTAACAAACGACCCCTAAATTATTTAATTAGATAAGTATTTTGAATTTTTCAAGGATAACTCTACTACTTGCTTGAATAGAGTGATTGTATAACAAAGTTGTAAGATATAATTAGTAAATTAATTAGACAAGTCATTAGAGAAAACAGTACAGTTGGTTTGCAGGGAGGGTGGGAAGCACATGCTCCATGCTTCTGAATAGTAAAAGCATTTGGGTAAGGGGGAAACTGTGAGATATCAGAGGAGGAAGGGAATGTCTTCTGCTGTTCTTGGGTTTAGTGTTCTTTTTTTACAAAAAGAAATTGAGAAAAATGCCATCATGTATTCCAAAACCCACCCTTTTATGTCATTCATTTCTTTATAATTGCCTATTAAACACTTAGTAATTTGAGCCTTTTTTTTTTACACGCATATATAAACAGTGTATTTTGTCTTGACTCGAGGGTATATCGAAAACAACCTATCTATCTCATCTTTAAGGTAGAAGTAAGATATGCGTACATATTACCCTTCCTAGACCCCACTTTATGGGAATATATTGAATGTGTTGTTGTTAATGCATATAGAAACAGTGTATATATTACTAATACTCTCTCTGTTTCGTTTTGTAATTTATCTTACTTTTTTTTAGTCCGTTTAAAAAGAAACATTACTTTTTATATTTAATAAAACTTAAAACCATAAATATTTTAATATATCACACGTATCTTTAACGAGATTTAAAAATTATCAACTACGTAGACATATTATATATGTCATTATGTCATTCCACTGACTTGAGCATTTATATATTCCCCTCTATCTTTTTTATTTGCCACTTTAACTAAAAAGATTTTAATCTGAAATATCTGTTACTTTGAAAATTTAAGGTGGATGTTAAGATGTAAAAAAGACATGGGTAATTTAATTAAGAGATAATTTTATTTATATACAGAAAAATAAAAAAAATTATAAAAAAAAGTAACTCATTTTTTATTTATAGAAAAATAGTTAAAAAGGGTCATGGGCTCAACAAAGCTCAATTTGGCCCAAGGCCATTCGGTCATTTTTGCTTCTCTTTTTTTTCTCTTTTTTTTTCAGCGTTAATTTTTTTAAAAAAAAAAATTATTTTTGTTTTATTTTTTTTCAAACTTTTTCCGTACATTTTTTTTTTTCATGTATCAGTATTGTATACATGGTGTATAAACATGTATATAAAATGTATAAATAATTATGTAGTGTATATGTAATGTATCGATATTGCATAAATAGTTATGGAGTGTATATGCAATGTATTGATATTGTATAAATAGTGCATAAAAGTGTATTGACATTGTATAAATAGCGTATAAACGTTTAGCGATATTGTATAAATAGTGTATAAACAATGTATAAACATGTATCGATATTGTATAAATAATTATGTAATGTATCGGTATTGTATAAATGTGTATACACGTGTATCGATATTGCATAAATAGTAATTTTTTTAAAAAAATCTGCTGCTTTTTTATTATTATTTTTTAAAAATTGTTGTTGTTGTTTCAAACTTTTTTCATGCAACTTTTTTTCATGTATGAATATTGTATAAATGGTGTAGAAACATGTATATATGATGTACAAATAGTTATGTAGAGTCTATGTAATGTATCGATATTGTATAAATAGTTATGTAGTGTATATGTAATGATCGATATTGTCTAACTAGTGCACAAACGTGTATTGATATTGTATAAACATTGTGTAAACGTTTATCGATATTGTATAAATAGTGTATACATGTGTATCGATATTGTATAAAAGCTATGTAATGTATCGATATTGTATAAATGACGTATAAATATGTATTGATATTGTATAAACGATATATAAACGTGTATCGATATATGTCGATATTATATAAATAATTATATAATGTATATGTAATGTATCGATAGGGAAAAAATAAAATTAATTTTTTAAAAAAAATTGCAGCGAAAAAAAGTTAAAAAAGAAAAACAAACAACAAGAAAGTTTTTTTAAAAAAAAAAAATAGTGCAGCAAAAGAAAACAAAAAGAAGTTTTTTATTTTTTAAAAAAACGGCGCAACGAAACTAGAAAACATGACAAAATGGCGGTTGTCATTGTTGTTGTAATTTGTTAGGCCGAATGACCATTTTTAGTTAGAATTTTAGCCAAAAGGCTATTTTGGGTAAATAATGATAAATGAGCTATTTTTTATATAAAAATTTAACTCAATGGATATTTTGTATAATTTTCCCTTTAATTAAATAATACTGCACAAATTTAATCATTCATGGATTAGTCTCCTGACCATTTGAATTATTAACAAATACTAGTAAATGTCTTAGGATATCCTTAGTAATCTGTTTACATGGAATGGAAAATTAATTAGTAAGATAATTAGATTTCTAATCAAACATGAATTGAGTGCAAAAAAAGATAAATTTGCGAATTCCAAGCAAAGCTTAGATGCCCAAAAGACATTGAATAAAAGCTAAAAGGGACCTTTATGTGATATCTGGAGAAAGAGATAACTTTTGTGATAATTTTGGGGCTGACATTCTTTCTCTCTCTCCACCCTCACCCCACCCCCAGCCCCCCACCCCCAAGCAGTTTTTTATATAGGTGGAACATGTATTTGTTTCATTAATTAACAAAAAATTACTATTGTTAGACCTTCATCAAGAATATTAATATTATGCAGTACAAACATTGCTTAACTTTTTGATACAACGAATACTGTAAACGAATGTTTTCATTATCAAGTTATTTAAAATATAATTACAATTAACTACTCATATAATAAGTAAACTTAGCTACATAAGGAGGGCAATCTATTACGATAAATTACACTTCTAAAAAAAAATTGTCTGAATTTCAAATACCTCTATGAGATTTGACTAAATTTTGAATTCACGTCAAGAAGTCGCAAATAATATGCACAAATATCACACTTCCATTTTTGTTTTGTTAGTGTATGTAATATAAGTTATATATAGATGTTACTTTTTCGTCTCCATCTATCTCTTGTTACATTAAAGTAGACAAGTAAAATCAAAATTTATTTTTAAAATATTGGACAAGTAAAAGTGAAGAGAGGAATACAATTTTCAAATATTTTTAAATTTCTAATATTGGCGTTCAACCAAACATCCCCACGTAAATTAAAACAAGTACTTTCTCCATTTCATTTTATGTGATATTTTTTTCTTTTTAATTTGTCTCAAAAAGAATGTGACTTGCCTGTAATTAAAAATAATCTAACTTAATTTTTACTTTACCTTTGATGAAATGATTTACAAGCACAAAAATATCTTAAAACCGTTTGAGACCACAAGTTTCAAGAAATTTTTATTTTTATTTTTTGTAAAATACGATGTCAAGTCAAATAGTGTCACGTAAAATGAGTGGGAGGGAGTACTATTGTATACAGATAGAGATGTGCAGGAAGAATATAAATAAAATACTATGTCTACAAGTGACTGTCCACCATCTACTTTTACCCCTAAAGGAAAAGAAAAAGATAAACAAATTTCATCCCTTACAAGCTTCCAAACAAAGAGAATTAATAGAAAGTGAGATTCGCAGGTAGCTAGTATTATTCTCCTTCTTGTCTCTTTGATGTTTTGTCTAGGATAAAATACATCACACCCATATATATTACAACAACAAAATTCTAGTACAAAGTTTTTCTTCTTCTGGTCAATGGGTATCTCCATCTACACATCCATCTCCATAATTCCAAGAAAACATGTTTTTTCTTCCCAAAAGTACCACTAAAATAGATCTCTCCTCTTCTTTCCAATTTGTAGAGTTGATTATCGATGGCTTACATTAAGGCGATCAGGGTAATTTTCGACGACATCTCTTTCTTCTTCTTCTCAGGTTTTTGTGATTACTTTTGGGAGATTTCAGTATGACCATGATTAATCGTTGCGAAAACATTTCTAGAGAGAATCTTGGAAGAAGTTCTAGTGTTTATGGTTTCGAGTTTGGTGATTACAGTAATTTTAGTCTTATGAGCCGATTAGCTTCAGAAGGATACGATGATGAATATTATAGCCAACGAGGTAATTCGTGTTTATTAGGATCTGATCTAGCACTGATTGAAGTAATGGCTGAAGATGAATCAAGAACCGGAAGTATTAATGAAACCGGCTCGAGTTCCAAAGATAACAATGAAACTAACAACAAGCAGGAGGAGGCGGAGGAGGAGGAAAAAGGATGGCTTCAGTTGAGTATTGGTGGGCATACGTATATGCCCACCAATAATAAGCCAGAAAGGAATTCAGGAAGATCCTCAGGTGGAGGCGGACTAGTGGAACTCGATCTATTACCAACCGTTAGTTCTGAACAAGGGAAATCCATATTAGCTAGTGGTTCACCAACAGTACGTATACATGAATTTCGAGCACCGCCACCTCCAAGACAGCAGTTTATGACGACGACTAGTACTACTAGTACTATGTCCTCTTTGTTTTTACAACAATATCCAGGGATGGCAGGAACTAGTTCTACGACAATGTTCCCACAACAACAACACCAAGAGTTTATTAACTGGGGTTTTAGACCTATGCCGGCGCCAATCCAACAGAATATGAATCTGTCTCTAGTGTCATCCGGCTCACATTTTGGTCCTGGACCATTTCCAGTACTAGGAGGGGTTCCAGGACCAAGTTCTATAGATTTCAGGGTCATTCATCCGCCTCGAAGACCACATTCTGGGTTATGGTTTTCGCTACAACCATCATCAAACCAGTAAGTGTATAGGACAAAAAAAAAGTTTTCTTTTTGCTTTTCCTTCCTATAAAAAGAAATCAAAATTAGCTATTAGTTTCATGCAAAATTTCTCGTAGTTAACAAAAAATTTTGATAATCCAGCACTAAATAGGATTAGTAACGGATTTGCTACTTAGCAACATAATTTGTGGTTTTTATCTGTTTTTTTTTTCTAACTTATTTAGTGATCTCTTCCATTTATGTTCTAAATATGGATGACTAATTTGTGTACTTTGCCTTATGATGCAGAACAAAAGAACCTTTTTTGCCACAAATATCCAAGAGCTACCTTAGGATCAAGTAAGTCCTAATCTACTTCGAAGTTTTCCTTTTCTTTCATTTTAAAACTTCATATTTCTTTTAATTTTTGGTTTCATTTTGTTAACATTTTTTTTTAAATCTGGTTATTTCATAATTGTTCAAGAGATGGGAGGATGACAATACGACTAGTTTTGAAGTATTTGGTCAATAAACTACAATTGGAAAACGAATCAGAGGTATGTAACCCACCATTGCTTTTCTACTCTCTAGTTTGAAATCTCACGAGTTGATTTCTCATCTGGCCACTGAACTAGTTGTTATTATTTCAGAAGTCACCTTTCTTCTTGATTCTAATTTTTCTTAACAAAAAAGTGACTTTCTGAGATACAATTATTAGTATGACCATCTCTGAAATCTAACTCAATTTTGCTTATGGTTTTAGAATGAATGTCCCATATTTGCCTGAAAAACCGTTAACTTTAGGACTCCAAGAAGAACTCATAAGACCAACATAACTTTTGAACCAGATAATCCATAACATGTAAATTACAATGGTTGGTGTGGGGAAAAAACATGAAAGAAACAGCAGAACTAATTATTATGGTTTTATTTAGGGAAATATTTATGGATTAAGAGAACTTCATAATTAGGTGGGAGGTACATTTCTAGGTAGCCATCGACATTCTTCATTAATTCTTCTCTTTTTGTATTATTAGCTTAACCTCTTTGTTTATTCTACTTTAGGGAAGTGCATAGTTGAAAAATATATATAGGGATCATTAACAACATTCTTATTATTATATTATTGAGTGATTTTAGCTTATGGATAAAGTAAGAAACGTAGGAGAAAGAAAACTACATGTTACCTTATTATCCCCAAAATCACTCAAATATACTTAATAAGAATAAACCTTTGCACTTTTGATGACTTTCACGGTTCTTTTTGTTTCATTTACCACCAAGAAAGTAACGTCTCCAATCTTTATGGAATACAAACTCATACAGGCGGATTTAGAGCGAGTGTTGTAGGTTCAACTATGTCGAGACATAATATTATTAAGAAACTAAAAGCGTTCTATCTCTAACAGCTTAAACTTTTGGATGAGATGATCACAATTCACACACTTCAATATGGTATTAGAACAGACATAAGGTCTTGAGTTTAAATCCCACCGCCACCCCAAAAGCAGAAAAATATATGCCACATATTTGGTCTATGAAGATAGAAAAATCACGTCCACATATGAGACCGCCTAGCGAGATATAATATGGTTAAATAACTAATAAGATAAACATATACTTTAACAAACTGAACCTATTGCTTTCGATTTAAATTGTATATATGGATGAAAAGAAAAACATTTTAAATATATACATGTAATAAGATCATAATTATTGAACCTAAAAGCATAGGTGCTTGCTTTTTTATATAGATTTTGTGTCATAAGTATAGAGAAGAGAATAGAAAATAATCTTGGGGTAGAGTGGAAATCTCTTTTTTCTAATCTATCGATTCATTTTAACTTCAAATAAAAGCAGTTGTCTGATAAGTTAACCACCAAAACATTACAAGACTCAAAGAACATTTAGGTACATACACCTTTACTTTAAGATTACAATATTAAAAAAATCATTTTTTACTATCTTAAACTCCGTGTTCAGTCAAACTAAAACACATATAGTAATTTTGGAATGTGATGTTTAGCACATTAGAGTTCTATTTAGGTGAAAACTTTTTTCCTCATTATACCAAACAAGTTGATCGCGTAAAGCTTCCAAAAGTCTCCAGAACCAGTATAGTGTGATAGCAAAGCCTCTCCTTTCTCTTCCCATTGATGCAGAAAATAATAAAGTTCTGATTTAAAAGGAAAACTTTTAGCTATTAATTAATGAGGAATTTATTTTCGGGGTTCAGTATTATATTATATTATATATATGCATTTCTTGAGCTAAGGGTCGGAAACAGTCTCTCTACTTCTAAGGTATAGGTAAGGTCTGCGTACACTCTATCATTCCCATATCTCACTTTGTAGAATTACATTGAGTATGTCGTTGTTGTATTATACATATGCATTCTTCCTCCTTTAGACTTGTATATTTTCTTCTATTATCTCCCTGATAATAATCAGAAATGGTTTTAAAAATAAATTAGAAAAACATAAACTACGATTCCAAATTATAATATATATCACTCTGGATAACTTTATTTTTTCATTGCGTTCACCTCACAAGCACAATGGAAAATTTATCCCTAAATGACTATTTTCTCCGCTTCCTCTTTATGAGGTGTATGTTTATAGTCTTCAAGAACAATTATCACTAAGAATAAGATGGGAAAAAATATATACTCCCTCTGTTTAAAAAAGAATGACGTAGTTTGACTTGACACAAAGTTTAATAAAATAAAGAAATTTTTTTGAATTTTGTGGTTCTAAATTAAAATTATGTCAAATGTACCAAAATGTCCTTTAATCTTGTGGTCTTAAACATGCCATATGGAAAGTTGAAATTAAAGTATTGCCAAAAAAGAAAAGAGGACATTCTTTTTTAAACAGATTAAAAAGGAAAGTAAGTTATTCTTTTTTAAACGGAGGGAGTATTAGTTTTGTCTTGAGCTTATAAAATGATAAATAATTAGAAATCAGGACAGTAATTTGAGAAGGAGGGAGTATATCCATAGGAAATTAATTATTTCTAATTTTGTATATATAGTGTTGCAGTCTTGCAGATGCATATGGTTTTACTAGTTAGCCAACTGGGGAATAGAAAGTAAGTTATATTTGCTTCTTACTATTTCAAAATCCCAACAACTTCTCTTGATTAACCATTAAATACAACCACAAAAGATTAATTAATAATCTAAATTGGAAATCAATTTGTTATGGGAAAGTTTGTTACTTGCCCTCGAGGCTAACTTTTTTTTTTTTTTTTAACTTACATATAAGAATGTCAAGTGATTTGCATGCATGTAGACAAAAGAAACCGTCAATCATTTAGTTGTTCCTCTTCAACTTTTTATTTTATTTTGATGTTAGGATCTGTAAGATTCATTCCATATTAATGATTGATAATAATATCTGGTAAGAACCAGCTATATATACATCAGATGCTAATTAAATAATTAGATGAATTTCTCGTTTCGAAGTTGCTTCTACAGAATAAATTAATTTTCTTCACCTACCTGAATAAATAATTTCTTGTATTAGGGTTTTTATCAAAACCACATACTAAGAAAATACGACTTTGTATAGATTAATGTTAGGTTGTTAGGTTGTATGATATATATAACATTATTCTATTTCTTAAACATTCCATACATGCTATTTGTTAGGACTCATTATATGTATCTACGAGGTCAGCCCTTGTACCCCGACTAATTCGAAGCCACATGGCTTTAATTTTATTATACTTTCCTTGTATTACATATAACATAATATAGCATACCCTTACGAGAAAAACTAATACAAATAGAGTATGAATTGTATATATAGTCATGTCATTTAAATGATATTTATAATTCTTTTTTTGATAGCTAAATATAAATCGCCTTAAAATGTGAGATTTGTACTCTTGAAAACAGATAGAGTTTAAGTTATGCATATATACACTATTGGTCATTCAAATGATATCTTTTAAGTTACATATACAATATCATATCACTCAAATGATATCTCTATAATTTGTTTTTTATATTTATAGATAACTTAAACTCATAACAAATATACCTTTCTTTAAGGCAAATAAAGCACCTATATGTTTACCAAAAAACTTTTTAAAAAACTATATGCATCAACAACAATCTCTATCTAAAACGATAAACTCAACGAAAATAATTTTTTAAATCTAAGTTATTGACCTAACATTAATTAATAAGAAACGAGCTATTTCTAATTCTACGTGTTATACTCGCTGCATATATTTATTTTGTAAGCATTCAAATTATGTATATGTGGCGTGCTTCGTAGTATGTAGCTTATAATGTTGCTTCTTAATATTCACGAATGGGTACTTATACATTATCATTGCCGTCTTTAGTGTTATTATTTGGCCTTTCTTTGTATGCCCTACCCAAGTTGACTTGAGTTTTTGGTTATCATGTCTTATTATGTTACTCAAACTTCAAAAAACCCAACCCTCTAACACGTCATGGCAACTAAGTGACCAATGATTAAAGTTTTCAAGTGGTAGGGAATATGAAATCAATGATAGTTGATCATACCATAATATTTTCTCTCTCCTAATTCCTTAATTTGCATAATTCTCTCTCTTTTCCCCTTAACCTGCATGCCCTAATCATAGGTATCAGTTATATCTAAGTTTTTAGGATCTTTCAAAGGGTCGTTTGGTAGGGTATATGAGGCAGGTTGTATAAGAATTGCACTAGTACTATAATTTAGATAATTTAGTACTAGTTACAAAATTAAGTATATTAGTTATAAATTTTATTTGATGTTATTCTTATGTATAGTAATCTAAAGTATTAACAATACGAGGTACTAATACACCTTATTCATTTTAATACAACAAATCAGTCAATCGATAAAAAATAATGTCAGCTAATAGATCTCAGCATTACTATTACACTTATTAAATATTATTCTTATACACCCTAGAACGATTTCTAAGTGTGTGATCATCTCATCTAAAAGTCTAAACTATTAGAGAAAGTGTACTGTTATTTACTCAATTATATTCTAAACATGTCGTCTCATGTGCTAACATGATTCTTTTTCTTATGAGTCAAACACTTCAAAATTATTTTTGATTATTAAGGGTGGTAATGAGATTGAACCCAGGGACACTTGTCTGTTCTGATATTAAGTTAAAGTATGTAATCATCTCATCTAAAAACTTAAGTCGTCAGAGAATGAATGACCATATCACGAAATGGACCTACTACTCACATAAACCCCTTCATTTTATACTCAAATTTAACAAGGAAGAATCGTAGGATTTAAAAAAATTCACAGAAATCCAAAAAGCTTACTATATTTCCCTTTTTTACGGTCTAATTTACGCTTACTGATGATATTTGTTGAGGCAAATTTGGAATAGTGCATTGACTTTTAACAAGGGAAAAAAAAGAAAGTGAACATGCTCAACTTGTATGTATCATGTTTGGCTATTTGGGCGGTTTTGGATGTTGAGATATAATTAGACAAATAAAAGGACTTTGAACAATTTAAATTTTTTGATAGAATAAACCCTACGATATACAAATATGGTATTAGAGTAGATAAGTGACATAGATTCAAATTAAATATCACAATCGCTTACTATCGTAATTCGTCCGCACTTAATCCATGAAAATTAAGCCTGCATATTGATGAGGCATAACATAAGTAAGGGATCGTTTGATTTTTTGTTAGAGTTATGCTAATATATTACTAATAAATAGATTTTCTCATAACGTTTATACGTATTTGTTATGTGAGATCCTAAATAGCTAACCAAACACCGTATTTGGTGTATAATATTTTATACATAGCAAAAAATGCTACCAAACATGATATAAGTTTATTCTCTTTCACATCTTAAGCTATCAAATCAAATGATCAGACACTTAACATGATATCAGATCAGATAAAAACTTTGAATTCGGATCACAACACCAACCAAAAGAGAAAAATATATCTTTTAGGGCTCGTTTGGTTGGGGAACAAAGTTACCCTAGGATTAGTTATTTCGGGATCGTTATTCCACCCTTAATGTGAGATAAAAAAATATAACAATCTCGGACTAATCTCGAGATAAGTTATCCTTTGATTTTATTTCAACTAAACATAAAATAAATTCATCCTAAAATGAATTCCGATATTAATTATGACTTATCCCTCATACCAAACGAGACCTTACGCATTTAGCCCATAAGAAAAAAGAATCGAGTCTGCACATCATTGGCACGTCACGTTGAGCCCTAACACACTAAATTTGCATGGCCTTAATTTACCCTTATTAATTATCATCATGGCTCTATACATGACTATGATTTTCGTCATGCTTTCGTGCGTTTCAACTCAACTCTCCCATGAAGGATTGTAGGACCTACCCAACACCCTCTTATTTTCTCGTGGATAATTAATATTTAAGCCCTTTCTTTTCTTCCTCTCTTTTTCCTCTAAGTGCTGCACTTTGATAGAATCAAAAAGAAACTTTTGTCCATTTAAAAAGAAATCCTAAAAAATTATTAGTAAGAATTCAGAATTTCAAGTTTATGGATTTTAGATAAGAGAGAGTTACTCGAATGATAAGCATCTATCACTTTCAACTTAAAAATTGTGAATTTGAGTCATCAAGGAAGCAAAAGGATGAGAGTTCCAAAGGAGGGACTAAAAAAAAAAAATTATGGGTTTTATAATAATTTTATATTAATTTACAATGATAATTTTTTACATTTAGAATCAAATATTTACAAAATTTAGTGAAAATTTTAATATACATATACGGTACGAACAAAAATTATTGAGTTTCCGAAAACCTGTACTTAAGGAGCTGAATTAGTCAGTGAGAAAAAGGTTCTAAAATAAAAGAAAGAACACGTCGGAGGAAAGCAATGCATGAGCTATTAGTCTATAGCAGAATCATTACGAATGGTTCAAAAGAGACAAAATTAGAAGAGACTAGTTATTACTTCCTCCGTTTCAAAAAAAATGACCTACTTTGACTTGATACGGAGTTTAAGAAAATAAAGAAGACTTTTGAATCTTGTGGTTTTAAATTAAAGTTATGACAAATGTATCAAAATGTCCTTTAATCTTGTGGTCTTAAATATGTCATGTGGAAAATTGAAATTAAAGTATTGCCAAAAAAGGAAAGGGTCATTCTTTTTTAAACGGACTAAAAAGGAAAGTAGGTCATTCTTTTTTAAACAGAGGGAGTAAATTGTACTCCTCCGTTTCAAAAAGACTGATCTACGTTTCTTTTAGTCTATTTTAAAAAGAATGATCGTTTTCTTTTTTGACAATACTTTAATTTCAACTTTCCACATGACATGTTTAAGACCATAAAATTAAAGGGTATTTTAGTACATTTGACACAACTTTAATTTATGACCACAAGATTCAAAAGTTTTCTTTATTTTGTTAAACTCCATGTCAAGTCAAAATAGGTTTTTTTTTAAACTGAGGGAGTAATAAATAATTATATTAATAGCCGACAAAGTAAGACAAGTAATAAGAATATCAATTACTCCCTCTGTCCCAATTTATATGACACACTTTCTTTTTTAGTCAGTCCCAAAAAGAATGACACATTTCTATATTTGGTAACAATTTAACTTTAAAATACCACTTTACCCTTAATGAAATGATTTACAACCACACAAATATCTATAACTTATTTTAGACCACAAGTTTCAAAAGTCTTCCTTAATTTCTTAAATTCCATGTCAAGTCAAAGTACATCACATAAATTGAGATGGAGAGAGTAATAAATATTTAGTTCCGCTTAGTTTAGGATGGATAAAATGATTTTAAAAATAAAGAAATCAAGTCCTATTATACTTAAATTTAAAAAGTGGGAGATGGCTACATCATGATTCATGAAGGAATATTGACCTTCATATCACATTTTATGTTCTTTTTCCTTTTTTTTTTTTTTAAAAAAAAAAAACATTTCTAAGTTTATTCTCTTTAGGGGAATTGAGAGAAAAGCAACGTGAATAAGACGTGCATGAATATAGGACAATAAAGTGATATGTACAAGTCCTGTAAAGTTCCTTTTTTCTGTATTTTTTTTCCTTTTGTAGGTAGAATTAGGTACTCCCCCCTACAATTTTTATGATGGTGTTTGATTGACCACTAAGTTTAACAAATATATTTTTTTTAAAAAAATCTTATATAAATTAGTCATAAGTATTTATTTAGTTATAAATTATTTTACTAAGGTTAGACTGAGTATTTTAAAGAGTAATTGTTACTTTCTTCATCCTAATTTATGTGACTCTTTTATTTATAATCAGCCCAAAGAAGAACGATACTTTTTTAAAAAAATATTAGTACTAATAGTTTAGCTTTATAATACCCAAATTATCTTTAATGAGATTATTTATAACTACAGAGATATCTATATCTTATTTTAGACCACAAATTTTAAAAATCTTCTTTTATTTTTTTAAATTCTATGTCAGATAAACACATTCACATAATTGGGGATGAAGGGGGTACTAATATAAAAAGGTATCATTTATTTTTTTTGGACAACTAGAAAATAAAGAGTTTAACATAAATTAAGGAGGGGATATTTTTTATTTTGACATAACTATAAATAAAGTATGGAAAAGTATAGAGATAACGCCGATTTCTTGCCGTATTTTGTAGCCCTTTCTTTCTTCTGTCTTTTTTCCTCCTCAAAAATTTATCTGTCTATTCTAAGGATAAAAATAATTTATCTATGAATTAATAAGATATGGGAAATCTTTACATCATAATCAGGGAGTACATATATATATTTATTTATTTGAAGAAGTCTAGGGTATAATCATTCTTGATTAGGAACAAAGTCTAAGTGGACCTCTAATATGATTAAAGTTGGTCGTAGTTTTCAACCATGGGATAGGTGGGTTGCCCGACCCATTTGGTCTGTTCTCACTTGCTTTATATATAAGTTTCATGTTGATTTCACAAGTGTATACATTGATAAATTATATAAAAAATTAATTATGGGTGTAATTTAATACTATATGTTATAACATAGTATGTATCTGATTTAGATTTCAGGCTATCAATAAATTTTGATAACGAGCATTTAGGTGCATTCGAAATTTCAGCAAAAACTCTTATATTCACCTTTTTCAGCCAAGCATGCATTTGGCAAGTTGCTTTCATATATAAGTCGTCCATCATGTCAAGTGGATTGTCATGTTATCACGACTGAAATAAGCATTTATACTCTATGTTACAATGATCTTTCATTTGTTTTACCACCGATTGTGGTAGATGAATAGGATTCTCTCATCTTAAATCAAAAGTTTGAGATTCAATCGGGTCTTGATAATAGAAAAATTAGGGTAAGGAGTGCTTCCCCTTTTAGTTAATTTTACGCGAATAAATTGAAATTAATCAAAACCCCAAAACAGACATTAACCACCAAGGGTGAGAAACAAATTTAAATCTTTCATTTGCTTTGAAGTTCCCATGATGAATGGGTTGTGCATTTACTTCTTTATATTTTGAAGAATTTGGGCTCGGTCACTAAGTATGAGTACTTCACAAGGATTTTTCATAATCCCCAAAAATATAGCAAAAGGTTTATGTGCCCTGCTATCTGTCCCAAATACTTAATTACACACGTGTATCATGAATTATAATTACTATTGTTTGATTAAACTATTGCAAGGAATTAATCAAATTATGTTATTTAATTTATTTACGTATTTTGTTTTACGCTTGTATAAGGTTGTTTAGTTTCACTAATTGAGTTGAGTGGTGGTGTTTGGTGCATGTAATCAATTGGTGGTGGTGATGGCTTTTGCATGGAATGAAAATATGACTCTTGTAACACCAGATAGAGATAACATGTAGAGGCCAACAGCTTCAGCCATTCTTGACATTGCAACATGTAAGAGATCATATATGGAGTACTACTAATGCTGCTGACAATATCCTCACTTTGCTTCCTTCAGAAACTACTAATCATGTCATGGTTCTACATTATGCTAGAAGAAGTGCTGCTCAAAATTAACTGCCAGAAATACCTCGACTTTTTTAGAACAGGTCCGAGTCAAATAGCAATGATTCTAAGCACTTCTTGTTACAATTTCGGATATTCATGGACTCTATCTATGGATATGTAAATTACAGGATTTTCAATCCTAACAGGAAAGGGAGGAAAATATGAAAGACAAACAGGGTTCTGATTACAAAACGAACTCTACCTCGAGGAAGTCGACGACGAGAATTTCTAATCGTCAAAAAAGAGTACTTAATTATTTCATTTTTTTTATCATGATATTATTGTTAAACTATTGTTACTCCATCCACTTTTCTTTCCCTTCCTTACTCATCTTATTGATTGCTTTTTGGCTAGTGCTTGTTAATTAATGATCTATGTCATCAACAAAAAGTAACTTTTTTTCTTCTTTTGGAATTGTATTTCCTCTCTATTTGGAGGAGGGTCAGTTTTTTTCTCTAATTAGATGAAAAAAATAAAATAGTTTTACTATGCTGTTACCCAAAAACTATGTGCATTATAAAGTTTTGGCTGACAGCTTAATCAGATTGGATTACTTGCCATAAGGTTGTGGAGTTAACTATCCTTTTTCCCCCTCACCAATTGGTTGTCAATTTACTTTATCGTGTATAATGTTCCTCGGTTTGTACTTTTATCATACTAGTTTCTGAAACGTAAATTTTTATAGATATGTTAGAATGATAAAAATTCTATGAAAATATGTATGTAATGAGTAATAAAATATAATAATTACAAATAAATCTTTAAAAGTATGCCAGAAACATCAAATGAGGGGTGTACTTTAATGTTTAAAATTATTCCTTTTAAGCAGTCAACGGTAAATTTTGAGCTTTGGTTAGTAGTTAGAATACTTTCAATCAAGTCATAAATGGCTAATTTGAGCCCAAATAGAAACACAAACTTACTACAATAAAAAATTCATAAAAAATTAAATTAAAGAAGTCTAATAGAGAGAGAAGACAAAAATATAATTAGAGAAGAAAAAATATAACATTCACATTCTTTTTATGCCTTTAATCATGGCAACATAAATGAAAAAGGAATACATAATCAGTACATAAGTTTCCGAGTTCTTGTCGACAACGTCTTCCATAACCATTCAAAATTTAGGAGTCTTCTTCATCGAGTCAAACTAAAGCATGAATCAAATGGTACAATAATGATATAAGTATTTCACTCTTTTAACTATGGAATGGAAAGAATAACGTTGGGTTGGGGTCTCATGAAACAAAAATAGATGATTTATATAGATAAAAATAGAGGAATGACAAAAGATATCATAAAATTTTAAATTAAATATTTGGAGGTTATGAATATGAAAAGCAAATAATTAGATATGAGTTGTGAAGGTAAATATTTAAAGTAAATAATGGAGAAAAATAACAAATAAAATAAAGCAGAGAAAAAAAAAATAGTACAAATGAAATTTAAGTATTGGATATAGGTACTTGTAATTGTTTACAAGAGTTATTGTTGTATTTGTAAAATTTTAACGTTGCAAAATATTTAAGCAAAAATAAATAAATAATAATAATAATACAGTTTTAGATAAGGAGTTGTTAGGTGTATGGCAGATGAATCGTCGTGCATACCTATTGTTGTCTGTCCAATAGGTATTTTAGTGTAGTGCATAGATATTTGAATTATGAGAGCTGAAAAGATCAAGATATTTTAGTGTAATGCATAGATCCGATGTAATTCAAATTACTCCCTTCATTTCAAAAAAAAATAAATAAACTACTTTAAATTTTAGCCCGTTTAAAAAAAAAAAAAAACTTTTTCTTTTTTGACAATATTTTAATTTCAAATTTTCACGTGATATATTTAAAGGATATTTTGGTACATTTGTAATAACTTAAATTTTAGATCACAAGCTTTAAAAGTCTTCTTTATTTTCTTACACTTTGTGCCAAGTCAAAATGGGTCTCTTTTTTTTGTTGAAACGGAAGTAGTAATTTTAACAAAAGGTGTTATTTTAAAGTGCATTGTTGGACTTCTAATGCAACCTTTATGTAACTAAAATATAAATGAAAAGGCATAATAAAGGATGTAGTTTTTGAATTTGTGATGATAGATGTATGTTAATCTGAATAGTTAATTGTGAAAGATGTAAAGGTTTGAAAACACTCACCGTAATAAGTTTTAAAATTTCAAGGCAAACTTTACAACTTACATTTAATTTGTACATTAATGTTGAAAAAATAAATTAGTCTTTAAGGGAATAAAAGTCCTTGATGAAAATTTTGGTAATTTAACTTTACAATTTAGGGTCTTCCCATTCTTAAAATAGTATAAACTATAGATATGTGTTGTTTTATTTGATCCGTTAATATTGTTTTGCTGATAAAATTTAATGCAATTTGTTAGAACGGCTTCTATCATACAAATTTTGTAATAGTAAATTAAACATTTAATTTGAAAATTTCTTTCTTTCAATATATGCTTCAATAACATACAATTTACATTTCATCATAAGCATCATTATCTATGATTGCAGTTACTTCACGTCTAAAATTAAAGTTTTTATTTTAATCAAGGAAATTGTAGCCTCTCCTTTTTACAGAAGGAGCATAACATTTTACAAAATTAGTATAAAGGTTCAATCAACATATGTTTTCCTCGGGAAGGCTAGTAGATGATTTCAAATTCATGGTATACATCTGTTGATCTGCAAAGAAATAGTAGCTATGTGTCATAGAGATACTTGATAGCTATTCACATCAAAAAGTTTAATTGATATATGTAAATCATAGTTGCACATATATGTACCTTTTGTTTGATTCGAAATTGTGAATCAACTTTTTCGTGCTTCGCTTGCATGATTTAAGCTATCGGCTAAATATTTCAAATCAAATATGAGAATTAAGAGAATAAAGATATCATATTTAATAAAAAAATATTAGAATAATGGCTATACATATGAAATTGTAATCCTTGTCAATTGTAGTTTGATAATGAAATGTGACCCGAACTAAAAAAAAAAAAAATTGGCTAAAATATTGCTAATATTTCATTTTAAGAAGATCTAGTGTAGCAATTTAATTAAATTTGCAGTAAAATGATAAATTAAAAAAATTCTTACGCTGAATTTTGTTAAGAACACTTGGCAATTGATTATAATGATCCATGGCAATACCTATTAAAACAGAATTTAAAAAGAAAAGTGAGATAATTGTATAACAGATCAAATACTATGATAATATACAAACAAATAGGAATAAAAATTTATGGTCTCGTCACTTACAAATAGTGAAAAGAGAACAAATATACTTGCTTTTTCATTGTATTCATAGTAGAAAAATAACACATAAAATTCTAAAATTAATTTTATACCTTTCACTTTTTATATCCCACCAACTGAACCACTATCGTTGAGTTCATGAAACTGAGTTCATCCAACTTTTAACTTTTTTTGTTTCAACTTTTAGTATAAAATATGATTTTCATGTTGTTGATGGAAATTTTATTGTTCCAAAAAAAAGGTATTAATTCCTCGCTAGTAAATGTGCCAAAAACAGATAGGGAAAACTTTAGCGCTCTCTATTTTTTTAAACCAAAAGACCTCTTCAGGGCGGAGGTTAGGCAGGATTCCTATCTCCGGAGGTGGACTCAAGATTTAAGCGTGGAGGAAACACCAATATTTTTAACATAGATATGCCAATTACTGCCAGCAAAGAATCCCCGTGCTTCCGTACATAGTCATTTATAAATAAAATATGTATTTTTCTTCACAATGTACTTCAACCATCTAGACCAAGAACTAGAAAAAGAAACGACATTTAGCACTACTAGTATTCCTACTTAACGCTATTCCCATAGGGCGGGCGATGTGAGCTTCAGCATTTACAGGGAAAAGAGTAACTAAAAAAAGAGGTTTAGTTGATATCAGATAATATTAGATATATAACAGTGCAAATATTTTAGTCACTCAGTTGGGAGAGTTGGGATTTTAGACACTTTTAAAACTTAATTTGACAAAATGACACAAGTCTTAAATAATTGAAAAAAGAGACACTGTTAATGGCCCACAAAAAAAGTGACAACCCTAGCAGACAAGTTTAAAAACATACACTTTAGTCCCACCCCCATTTTAACCCCTAAGTTTTAGAAAATACACTTTAGCCCATGTCCAAAATTATAAATATTAGATATTAAATTTTAAAAAGTAAAATATGTTACAAATTTTTCAAAACAAGCAAATTTTCCCTCCTATTTCGCAATTTTCTGGAGATTTTCAGCTGATTTTTCAGCGATTTTTCGTTTATTTTTTTGGTTTTCATCGAAAACCACACCACCTCCACTGTTTTTATCCCTCCATTTTCAGCTATTTTCAGTCAAAAAGCTTGAAAATCAAATCCACTTTTTCGGAATCTATTCTATGCTCAGTAGCTACATTCGAACACTCCTTGTGTTCTTTCAAAGCTCTAATCTGTTGCATTATTCCGGTGGTCATCGAAAAAGCGATCAGACTAATTTTGATCAAGTACTGTATGGAGATCTGGTAAGAAAACGACGACTACAGTATAATAAGTCTAGGCTTATAGACCACTGCTTCAGTCTAGTTGATATTATCATCTAGGTCTATCATGTCTATTGTAGAATATGTAGTTGTTGGTGGTGAATTTATGGTGAATGAGAGGAGACTCCTAAATATTGGAAATGGAAATTCGTGTCTAAGGAGACAGTGTCCATTGCCCTTCGTCGCAATAGTCCATACAATGACATGATCGCAAGCGTAATGGAGAGCGGGGGCTTAAGTTGCGATCCAAACGACTTGGTTATTAGCTACATGATGAATGAGAGGGGGAAAATCCATCCAACATTCGTAAAGAATGATAGGCGGGAAAATCCATCCAACATTCGTAAAGAATGATAGGCACATCGAATTCTACATGTTTTGTGTTGATTCCGATGGTGCTAGACCTATTTTGAGAATTAAAGTTGTTCAAAGGTCTGGGGAAGAAGCTTCCACATCAGCCCCACCCCCACCCCCACCCCTATCTCCACCCCCGACAGTGGATGATAACTCAATGGGGGTATGAGTGCATGGGTTATGATGCAACGGATGAGGCTACGACTGGACTCGAATGACCTCATTAGCCCCCCAACATCCCGTAGTGTAGTTTAATTTTTTTTCTTGTAGTTCATTGCGGAAGCTTTCATGGTGGTATGATTTTGTAAATGAAAGCTTATTTTTATGCCCTTTTTGCTGGTTTTGATCCCGATAATGATATATGTAATAGCAATGAACTGTTAAGTTTTTATATAAAATATTTAATTTTTGTTTAGGTATTGTGATTTGTTGTATTTTACAGTGCTTTGATTTTACCATAATTGTTATCCTTGATGTTTGATGATCGATGTTAGACCATTGCTATGGTATTCCATAAACTCTAAGATTATTTTAGACCTGCACATTTGACTAAAACGATCTTCCTAAAATTGACAAGTTCAGAACATTCAAAACATAAAAGACTATCCAAATGGTTTATCATCTACTGATGTCATTGTTGCTATAGTAAATTATACAATATATCATAAATTGTTATGTGCATCGATACTTGACAAATGCAAAGATCTACGGTCGACCGATTGAATATATGAACAAGTTAAAATTATGACTAAAAAAGACAGAAATTAAATTAAATAAAATTAAAGTAGGCCAATTAATACCATCCAAACATTGTAAAGCTATTTACCTACATCAATTGTGAGTCCATATCACTTTTGAACATGATCAATCGATATTTAAGGCATGCAATTGTCCTAAATCACTAAAATAGAACTAAAAGGGGGAAAATAAAATAAAATAAAATAAATTAACATCATTCAAGCGATGCAAAACAACTAAATCACAATATATAAGAGTTCACAATAATTGGACGCAAGATCTAACGAGTAAGGAAGAGTGATGCTTGTGAGTGTTCTTATGACAAGTAATGTTTGAGAACAAGTAGTCTTTCTCAAAGCATACGTTTGTTCTAAGTAATTGATTCTTACTACCATTGCTCTTACTTATACTCAATTGATCGTGTGTCCAATTGTTGTGTACTATCATATGAAGTGATTTGGTTGTTTTGCAATGCTTGAATGATGTTAACTAATTTTATTTTATTTTATTTTCCCCTTTTTAGTCATATGTAGGCTTGTCAATACATTTATATGGTTGATGCTAGACCTATAACGATCTCTTGTATATGTTACATTTCTGGTCTGTAATAGACGTTTAGGTCTATTGTATACTTATAGATTATAGATTACTCTATTCATCGGTACATGACTGTTAAACATGTCTACGATCGAACGATTGCATATATGAACAAGATAGGACTAAAAAGGGAGGGGGAGAATTAAATAAAATAAAATTAACTAACATCATTAAAGCATTGCAAAATAATTAAATCACATCATATGAGAGTACACAATAATTGAACACACAATCAAATGAGTATAAGTAAGAGCAATAGTACTAAGAACCAATTACGCAGAACAAACGTGTGCTTTGAGAAGGACTACTTATTCTCAAATATTACATGTCATAAGAACACTCATAAGCATCACTTTTTCTTACTCATTAGATCATGTATTCAATTGTTATGGACTCTTATATGTTGTGATTTAGTTGTTTTGCATTGCTTGAATGATGTTAATTTAATTATTTTATTTTATTTTATTTCCTCCATTTTTAGTCATATCTTATTTGTTCATATATTCAATCGGTCGACAACATACCTATTTAATAATCACTTATCGATGCATAGAATAATCTATAATGTACTAGACAATATATTTCATCAAGAATGGCATCAATAGATGATATACCATTCGCATAGTCTACTATCTATTGAATGTTTTGAACTTATTAATTTTAGGAAGTCCCAACTGCAACTTCTTTAAAATTACAGCCCTTTTAGATCGTACAAAGGGAGGGTCTAAAACTAAACCACAAAGATCAATTATAGACTACAATAGCATATGTCAGACCACTCTTTACGTACATGATAAACCATTAGTATGATCTATGCTCGTGCTGCAATGATCAAAAAGTACAGACCTCCAATGGTCACATTTCTGCCAACCCTATTATATAAATGAATGGGACCCTTTTGAACTTCTCCACATTCTTTTCTTCATCCATGTCTCTTTTCGTTTCAACACAAAAAATATCTCAGTCATCTCAAACATCCAAAAAGATTTATATTTGTCATTGCGGTAATCCCGTTATCTTGAAGACATCGCAAACCGACAAGAATTTAGGTCGAAAATTCTACAACCGTACAGTTGGAAATGTGTGTTTTTTATCAATAATTATGCATTATTTATATGCATTAAGAAATAAGGTGAAGGACCGATTTAGTATATATTTATCAATTTAGAGTTTTTACTTATCCTATTTAATTGATTTAATTGTTGTCCTTTTAAGACGTATAAGGTGAAGGGAAAAACTTATCCATTTAATTTATTTAATTGCAATCCATTTATTTGATTCACAATCTTGTTTTGTGGAAAAACTTTGTACAATCATTACTTGTTCTCAAACTTATTGGATCATGCCACCGATTGATGAAGACTCTCATATGATATAATAAAATATTATTATCATGTTCAAATAGTTTAAACTCCTTATTTTAATTTAGTTAATTAATTTTTTTAACCAAATAGTAGTCTAGTCTGTAATATATATCAAGTGACTAGTCGATTGTTGATAAATGATGTAGTTGAGTGATTTATACACTTCATGTAGTAGTTTAGTTTATATATATCATGTGGTCGATTATTGACAAATGATTTATGCCAGATGTTTCAGTTTTAATTGAATGGAAAAAAAATGTTGATATAATGACGTTAAAAATGATACAAATTGAGGTTGGGAGATTATGAACGAGGTTTTGTGTGTATAGTAGAAACAGATACATAATATTTTCATTGTGTTTTACATTTCTATTTTCAGGTTTGCCATATCCTTCCACTTTGAATATTATTATTATTATCTACATTTCAAAGATCTCATATTATAGAAAATGATGATACTACTTATGTTTAGGTTGGGTAACATATTCTTCTAATTCTTCCTACCTCATTCATCAAAAAACAAAAAGGAATGTGTGACTATTTATAGTATTGTAACTAATGAAAATCTATACCCAAAAAGTGAGAGCTTTAGGAATAATAGGAAAAAAATTGAAAGCTTATGGATAACAATGGTTAAAGTGGTGAGGATCCTACCAGTTATGGAGTATTTTTTCGATGAGAGCCAAAAAAATAGGCCGAAAAAAAGGCCAGAAATTTGGCCGAAAATTAAAAAAATGAAAGCCTTTTAAGGGAAAAATCATTGATTTTCATCTTGCTCAAAAATAAAAAATAAAATATTAAAAGAAATGTATCAATATGGAACTCAAAATGTTTGAAATCGGAAGATAATATATTTGATAACAATGAATGAAGAGTTTTGAGATTGGAGAAGAAGGTAAATCTAATGGAAAGATTTAGAGGTTGAAGAAAAATAAAATGAAAGAAATTGAAGAGAGAGAAAATTCTTTGAAGGTATTTCTAGCCAAAAGTGAAGGGTGAAAAGTATTTTAAAAATACTTAAGGTGGCAGCAACTTTTTAAAATTTACAAATGGACCCATGCCCCACACCCTTTTTTCTCTTCCCTTGACCCTAAAAAATAAATCAAAATTAAAAGTGGTGTTCATTTTCTCAATTAAGTTTTGAGGGTGTCTCTTTTCCCAAATGTTCTCCACTCAGTTACTGATAAATTCTAATTTCAGTTTACTAGATTCACTAATATCAACAATGAATATAATTTTTTTTAGTGAAGTCATTCATTTATGAAAAAGAATTGAGAAACTTCTTTATATCTTGTCTGAATCTTGGGAAAGTAAGATCGAAAATGACTGATAATTTGAGATTTAATAAAATGAAAAGTTCCAGAGTCTGAAGAATGTTCACCCAAGAAGAGAAGTGATCCTAGTCCTTAAAGCTAACAGGGTGATGGTCTTGGTGATAAGGATATAACATTGCTCACACAACGATTTCAAGATTCATAAGAAAAGGAGGGTTCCTAAAGAGGTGGCACCTCAAGACAAAGAGTACCTGATCAAAGAAATTCATAATTATGCCATAAGTGTGGAAGTCCTTGTAATTTCATAAAAGAAAGCCTAGAAATAAAAGATGAATGGATAAGGAATGACCTTGACAAAGTAAGAAAAGGCCAGATCTCTAGGAACAAGATGATTACTAGGTAGACAAACCTAGTAGCGAAGAAAGCACTGACAACCATGGAAAACTCCTCAAGTGATGATGGGATGACAAAGGTAGAGATGATAACCAATCCCCGTTGGACAAAGAAGAATAATTAGAGAAGATTCTAACATTTATAGCCAACCCTGATTCAAAGATTAAAAGGGACATTTCTAAGGTATTATTTTCTAAAATCAAAGAGGAAATGCACACTTACACTAAGGACAATCTAGAGTGTGTGACTTACCTTATTCTCGATGCCTTCCTAAAGGATTCATATTTCTATGTATAAATTAACAAAAAAAGTATACAACCCCTGAATTGAACCATATGAATATGGAGAATAAAGGTGAAGATCTTAAGAACCAAATTCCCAGATTGAGGAATGAGAAGATAAGGTTGGAAATTTAGAAGTTTCTAGTTGCAACTGTTAAAGAAAATGATTATGCTAATGATACCCTAGAAGAATAGGAGTAAGGGGAGTTAAGAGTGATTTTATAATGATTACGAAAAGAACAAGGTGCTTCAAGAAGAATTCGATAGGGTCATAAATGAGCTAAATAGAACATATCAAGAGCTCAGGTCCTCAAAGATTATGACATCTATGCATAAAACGCAAAGAGGTGAGAGACAAGGGTTAGGATATAAACAGGTAAGGACAAAAAATAAAAATGTGGGACTTACTACCTCTTTCAAAATTCAATTCTAATATTATGAAGACTATGGGCATACAAAGAAAATGTGCAGAGTCTGGATATGGTCAATTTAGAGAAACAAGATTAGTCTAAAGAAAAAGGAGTTGAAAATAACCTGATTAGGTATTCTTCTTCTCACACAAAGGAACTCAAAATAGCCTAGGTTTCTATAATTGATGTCGCCCAAAATATACCTCCGAAAAAGTACAATATGGTCGCTGTATCAAATATAGAACCCAACTAGGTTGGGGTCGACCCATAGGGAATAGGTCAAAGTTATGTAGAATACTAGTCTGAGTAACTGGTAAGTAAGTAAAACTGGGGGTTCTTGTGAATAAAAAGTAACAGTAACGATTTCTGATTATAGAATTTGTAGTCAATATGAGAAATATACTAGGACTGTGATCCCCAATGACTCCTTAACTCCACCGGTTAGTTTTACTGACAAAACTGCCCCGCTGTGTTGCATGCAAAATCTGACAATATATGTTCATCTAAACGTCTCTCGACCTTGGTTAGATGAATTTTACTCTTCTCCTCTCGGTCTACGAGTGTCGCACTACTAACCCTTGTCCTAGATCTCAGATAACTATTCCTATTAAGGCTCAAGTTATTAGATGAAGGTTGATAGCTTCAAATCTCTATTGTTATTTCCTTTTCCCAATCTCTACCTCTCTCTCGAGCAAGTCTAGAATACAGGCTAGTTTCTAACGTTTGCAACCATTAGAAGATCAATCACAACAAAGGAAATAATAATACATGCATTCACACCAGTTCAAAATTGCTTTGCACTTAACTCGTTTCGTTAATTCCTCATGGTTCACACAACCCTATTTAATGAGTTTAGCTACTCATGATTGCAAGAGCAGACTTAGAATTGAAAGATGAGAACATAGTTGTAAACTCACAATAAAGAAGAAAACTCTGAAATCTCAATATGAATAAAACCCTAGAATCGATGTTCCAAGATTACAAAATCGATAATGTATTTTTGTACTCCAAAATACTGGAAAACTATCTCAAAATAATGTAATGTCTAACTCCTAAACATAGGACAATACAGGGGTATTTGTAGATACAAGGCTAATCCTATCCTAATCAAAATAGGAGAACAGAGTCGGCAATTTTCCACGGTATAGTGACGTGGTGTCGTGGAACCACGTCACGCCACGTAGGTGAGTGTCGTGGAAATCAGGCTCAAATAGACATCTTCAGAAGTTGACTCATGCCACCCAGTCATGCCATGTGACTACCTGTCGTGGAAATCAGACAGTATTGGATCATCTCTGAAGTTGATCCACGGTACAAGCCCACGTGACGTGGGTTGACCTACGCCACGTAGGTCAACTCCGTGGGTATCCCCTGTGATTTCATCTTGACTCTTTCATCTTCTAATACTCTTTTTTGGTGTAATATTTTTCCCTTTATCTCCATTTTGCCTCCATAACCTATTTCCATATAAAATAGGATAGAAAAAACATCATACCTACAAGACATACCCACGTTATTGCATATTTTCTTTGTTTTAAGCGTTGAAAGTGTCATGTGATCATGACGCAACACCCTCAACTTAGAATGTTTGCATGTCCTCAGGCAAACAAAACAAAACAAACATATACGATTCTTAACTAAGAGAAACCTAAGGGACCTACGACAGTCGACTCATCGCTTTTGACCTCAAAACTTTTCTGACCCCTTTTACTTGCAAATTAAGACCACAGTGTGCATACATGCAGCATATCATCATAACATAGAAGGGATCAAGTGATGGCATAAGATTATGAACAAACAACTAAGCTTATATGCAAATGACATTATCCGAACAAATAGCAGCTAACAATACACCCCATGTACTCTCACAACAAAGAAGTCCCATATACTCACAGTATACTAATGAATCTCAAATTAGAGACTCGGTCAAAACACTCTCTCTCACAAAGAAGTTCAAATAGTGTTCATGAAATACCATAGGCTTGCCCTTATTTTCTATGTCTTAGTTTTTCTTCGGACAATTGGACTAGGATCACTATAGGACTTTAATCAGCTTGTAATGTAGGCTTGGGGACGGGTATAGTACATATGGATATGGTGACTCAACCCTCCTTGACTCGACACTATCTTTAGCTCCACTTTTCAACCATGCTCATTTTATTCTCCCTTATTCTCCTTTCTTTTATTTTCAGATTTTGGGTGTGATTTTCCTCAAACTTCACAACATAACTTCTTCTTTTTTTCCTTCTTTTTCTTTGCAATTTCTATTCATTTCACTTTATTTTTTCTTTTTCTTCACACCCAAATCTGTTTTCTCCTTTTTTTTTTCTTTTATTAACCCCTTCTTCATACCCAAAACAATCTATGCACCCCTATAATAGCCACCCTCAACTTAGGCTATTTGCCTGAGTTGAGGTACACAATGTCCAAGGAGGGACCAGGACCAAAAGAGGTTCATTGTACGTCAAAATGGGAAGGTGAATATGTTAATGAAAGAAATAGGTCAATTTAGGCTCAAACTCGGGATCAAGGGATACTTAATTCATTTGGTCGGAAATTTAGGCTAAAAATGGACTTATTTAAAAACGGCCTATGATCATTTTCTAATCCACTATCCTCTAACCTAGGCAAGACTAACCGGGCAAGTTCTGGATCGCACACACAAAGTCAACTAAGTAATGCCCTCACACACACATAACACAGAGTTACATTATCAACTACTACCTATCCGATTCATGCAATGCTAGCTATAGTTATTTTGTCTATAATACTAATGCCATAGCAAGATCCAACAACTTTCACAAACTAACATGCTACACACACATTTTAATACAAAATCTTCAGGAGGGGTATCTTTTACATAATCAAACAGTATAACTTTGTTCACAACTGGACGACACTAAGGTTCCCCTATTTGTAACCTAATTAAATAAGAAAACACATAAATACTATAAATAACAACCTAAACATGCCGGTTCTACTATGATAGCACACTTGGGAGAAAAGAAACACGGTAACAAAACCCCCCAAGTGGTGGTATACCCCCAACCCCAACTAAATAATGGTGCACTGCCCCTAGTGCACAACTATCAATATAAGACATGTAAAGGAGTGAAGACATACCTGCGGCAACCTAAGGGCCAAAAGTAGGCCCGCCTGTAGTGGGATCATCAGTATTCTCTCTGGGCTCTCTACTAGGTGCATCCGATGGAGGGGGTGCCTGACTAGAGGATGCACCTCGTGCCCTCTGCTCCTGGGCGATCTGACTAGTATGGTACTCCAACCTGGAGGCCTTAACCGCTCTCCGAAGATCACCCTCAAACTCGTCACCACTATTCACCTGCTCCCCCGGACTACGTGGTCTTTTGCCTCTATCAATAGGAGGCTCCTCATCGGCAAACAAATCCACCTCAAAAACTAGCTGCATCGGAGCCTGAAAAGGCATAGGTGGAATAATAAGGGCGTTGCTCGGCGCCAAAGCTCGAACCTCATCTTGCAATGCAGCTACCTCCTGTGTCAATTCTGCCATACCAGGATTCTGTGTCGAACCCAATCGGGTAGCCATCCGCGCCCCAAATCTATCAATCCATCCATGCAGGTCTCACATGAATTTATACATAGATGCAGATATATGGGCCTCCACTCTAGCCTCTGCATCCTCAACTATGGTCCTAACTCATGTCTTAAGCTGGGATACCAACTTAGCCATCTGTACCTCTGTGTGGGCCTGCCTCTCAAACATTTGCGTCTGTCTATCAACCAACTGCTGCAGGAAGTCCCTCGAAACAGAAACCATACCAGAAGGGAGCATTGGTACGGTAGGGCCTGGGGCCTCATCATCAATCACCTGTCCTGTACCCTCAGCAGGTGCATGCACTGTCTCGAGTATACTCACTGGTACTGAGGTACTTTCCGGCTCCTCGCTATCTCCCAACCCTTCAAAAAGGGTTGCTCCTACTAACCTGGAAGGTTGAGACCTTCGTGGAACAATGGGGTTAGATCCCCGCTGCTGCATCAACCTAATATCTACTATGCGGGTCACCTCGATATAGTTATCGATAGTAGGTAGCTTAACCATACCCGCCCTATCACTCAGCCTCTGAATCAAACAGGGGAAAGGGATACTGGTATGGTTTCGAAAGGCACACTCATGGATCTCCCTAATAATGCACCTGGCGATATGAATATCATAACCGGTAATGATGCTAGCTACCACAACAGCCCGATCCAAGGTGTATAAATTATCAGCATTAGTGGGTCCCAACCGATGCCTAACAACCAACCACCAAAACCAGCCAGAAAAATAGAGTGTGGACTTATTTATATCCAGCTTCCCAGTCACCCAACTAGCATCAACACCGTCCTCCGCTATATAACCAGTAATCCACCTCAGTAAGTCCAACCTCTAATTAGCATCCCTCATTTTAATCTAATTTCTGACAGTCTGCATACGGTGATCAAACTCAGCAGTCATAGCTGGCAATGGACGATCTGCACCAAACAAGAATCGGTGGATGGTCTGCTCAGATATATCGACTCTGGTCCAGCGAACAAAAGTGTGAGTCAATAGTGGTTGGTCTCGGTACCTCTGTCCAACAGGTGTGATCAAATCAACAGACACAACATAGGATGCATAAAACTCTCAGACCACTTCTGAGCTATAGCGACCAAGAGGCTCCGCCATCCATCCAAACCCATACTGCTCAAATGCAGTCCAAATGTCAGGAAATGCCTTTAACTCCTCTAGCCAATATCAGGTCTCCTCCATAATACTTCTTCTACATATGCCCCGCTCAGTAAGCTCGGCATCCCTGTCATAAAATTCCTGTATGCCCTTAACACACCATCGTTGGATATCCCTTCTCTGTGAGGGAGTCGGGGCACTCTGTTCTCCAGTGGCCGAAAGAGATGCAGTAGCCTCTATCGCAGAATCACCCTGACCTATAGTATTATTCACAGAGCCCAATATCGAATCATCCTCCCCCTCTTCAGACTGGGGGGCGGACTCAAAAGACTGATCAGGAACAGCCGGCTTGACAGGCTGTGGAATGGACTGAAGTGCGGCCCAGGCAGCAACTTGTGCTCGAGTTAGTAACCTCGTGGTATGAGGCACTAGTGAAGTATCATCAGTGCCAATATCAAAAACCTCCTCGAACCCACTTTTTCCTAACTCTAATGGTTCATCACGCAATTGGGTCAAAAATTCTAGATTTTCTATTCGAATTCTTGACGAAGAATCAAGGTGGTCACATTTGATGTTTGGTTTGGGGGGCATGATGTCGGGTTTTGAAATGGGTCGGTCGGATTTGGGTTGTGTGTGGGTTGGGTTTGGTCGAATTTTTAGGTAGGGTTCGGATTTGGGTTTGGAGTTTCGATTTTGGTTTATTTGTGGATTTAGGTGATGAGGGTTTGTTGGATTTTGAATTTGGTCTTGGGAAATTTAAAGAAGTTTGGATTTAAGGTATGAGAGTTTAGTGATTTGTAGAAATTTGGTTTTATATTTAGGACTTAAAGTTGAGAAAGTGGAGTGTGGAGTCGGATTTGGGTCGGTTTTGAGTAGTATACTAAAATTTATATAAATGAAGGGTCGAATCGGGTCGGGTCTCAGATTATTTGAGTTTCTGAGTTTCACGGAACCACCCACATGACGTAGTTCTACCTACGTCACTTGGGTACCCTGTCGTAGGTAAGATTCAGAAGGACAAAGGTAGTTTCTGATTTCCACGGAACCAACCACGTGACGTGGGTCTACCTACGTCACGTGGGTACCCTGTCCTGGGTTGGATTCTGCAGGTGATATATTTTCTCTCATTTTAACGGCACCAACCTACGATACGTAATACATAACTTCAAACGTGGGTAGTACTGACAATATTGACCTGCAAATGTGTCTTCCAAGG
This sequence comes from Capsicum rhomboideum, assembly GCA_031232105.1. Taxonomy (NCBI): domain Eukaryota; kingdom Viridiplantae; phylum Streptophyta; class Magnoliopsida; order Solanales; family Solanaceae; genus Capsicum; species Capsicum rhomboideum. Next base: position 18,987,670 of record CP124719.1, on the reverse strand, counting down.
CTCAGATCACAACTTCATCAGATCTTGGGTTGCCTCCCAAGTAGCGCCTGATTTAATGTCGCGGTACGACATGGCTAACTTGGATACTCAGACTTCACCAACCAGCCCATGGGTTGCCTCCCATGAAGCGTTTGATTTAATGTCACGGCATGACATGGCTAGCTTGACTACTTAGACTTCATCAAGCTCAAGCTCCTCACATGTCCTTATTTCTTCCATGATTCCCACATAATGCTTTACACGTTGCCCATTAACCTTGAATTGAACATTATCATCTCTTTTTAGCTCAATTGCTTCATGTGGGAATACCCTGACCACCATGAATAGTCCGGACCATTTGGACTTTAACTTTCCAGCAAACAAATAAAGCTTGGAGTTATAAAGTAGCACCAAAGCTCCCGGGTGAAACTCTCATTTCTCAATGCGTCGATCATGATATAATTTCATCTTCTCTTTATATATTTCTGAACTTTCATAAGCCCGGAGACAAAATTCATCCATCTCATTCATCTGCTCAAGTCTCAATTTAGCCGCTTCACTCCAGTCTAAATTCAACCTCTTCAAAGCCCAAAAAGCCTTATGTTCAAGTTCGACAGGCAAATGGCAAGATTTTCCAAAAACTAACTGATATGGTGATGCACCAATTGGCATCTTGGAAGCAGTTCGATATGCCCATAATTCATCATCCAATCTTCGAGCCCAATCAGTCCTATTGACATTCTCCGTTTTTGCCAAAATAGACTTGATCTCACGATTTGACACCTCAACTTGCCCGTTTGTCTGAGGATGGTAAGGTGTTGCCACCTTATGTTTAACATCATATTTTTCAAGCAGGGCCTTGAATAGACGATTGCAGAAGTGGGATCCTCCATCACTAATGATAACTCGGGGTGTATCGAATTGTGAAAATATGTTCTTTTTCAAGAATACCGTGACACTTCTTCCTTCGTTATTGGGAAGCGCGATTGCCTCCACCCACTTAAAAACATAGTCGATAGCTAGCACAATGTATTTCATCCCATGTGAGCTCATAAAAGGTCCCATAAAGTCAATTCCCCACACGTCAAATAATTCAAGCTCAAGTATAGTTGTTATGGGATGTTCGTGTCTGCGTGAGATATTCCCTTACCTTTGACATTGGTCACAAGCTCGAGTGTAATCATGAGCACCTTTGTAAATAATGGGCCAATAGTACCCACATTATAAGATTTTATGGGCAGTCCGCGCACCTCCATGATGACCCCCAACTGGAGATGAATGACATGCTTCCAAAATACTCATCATCTCGACCTCTGGAATACATCTTCGAATCATGCCATTTGTACATACCCTAAATAAATACGGCTCATCCCAGAAGAATTTTCTCACCTCATGCATGTATTTCTTTCTCTGCTGATACGACATATCTTTCGGGACTAAATCACTTGCCAAAAAGTTGGCAAAATCAGCAAACCAAGGGATTAAGTCTTGTGATGCTGCCAGTACTTGCTCATCTAGAAAAGTATCATCAATCTCAAGATCATCCCTTAATTTATGCATGGCCTCCTCCTCAAGGCGTGATTGATGGTCGGCAACTTGATTCTCGGTTCCTTTTCGGTCCTTGACTTCAAAGTCAAATTCTTGTAATAGAAGTACCCACCGAATCAACCTTGCCTTAGCATCTTTCTTCTACATAAGATATCGAAGTGCTGCATGATCTGTATGTACAATCACCTTTGTGCCAATCAAATAAGAATGAAATTTCTTGAAAGCAAAGACCACTGACAACAACTCTTGCTCAGTCACCATATAGTTCTTTTGAGCTGGATTAAGTGTTTTGCTAGCATAGTAAATTGGATGTAAAATCTTCTCTCGTCTTTGGCCAAGGACAACACTATTGCGACCTAGCTATACACACAAGTGTATGTGATCGTTCAAGTAATAAAGTGACCCTTTCGAGTCGGATGTCGAACCCGCAGGGACTTATCGTTTAACTATTCACTAGACTAAACGAGTTCTTGATTATTTATTTAAGCGGTGGAATATAGAGATATGATGGTTATAAAGTATAAAATAACTATGAACTAAACTAACATGATTAACATGGGGTATCAACAATGGCAGGTTGAATTCCCAGGGTCAAGGCATCCCGAATGTCATCTCGAGCACATGAATATTAATGGTTTAAGCAAATTGAGCTGTCTATCATGGTTATTGATCACGAGGCTGATAATATGATTATATTCGTCTCCAAACTATAACCTTCTATTAGAAATTGAAGACCTAACTACATCATTGAGCGGGGATAGATTTAACTAATTCTAACGCCTTTAAGCTATCTTCCCGTATTTGAACAAGCGCGGAGAATTAGGTACCTCTTGTTCCTAACCGCATATCAATCTCCCAGAAACCCTTCCTTGAGTAAAGATCACGCTCCTTATATTCCACGTTCTATCTCTCAGTTTCTCTCTCGAGCTCCCCTCAAGACAATAGATTTATTTCAATGGTAATTAAGCATTAAAATAGTAAAAACAAGAATATAAGAATAACCAATAAATTGATAAACTTCAACAAAAACCAATAATATTCAACTCACGAGATTCATGTTCATCGCCTCAACCCCAAGAATAAGCGAATTTAGCCACTCATGGCTTAATTTAACATAAATTGATAAAAAAATTATAAAAAGAAAAAGGACGAAGAATTAACCCTAATTTGGATGCCAAAATCGCCCAAGAGTAGCCCTACCAAGATCGAATAATAATACAATAACCCAAGAGCCCTATTTATAGACTGGTGGTCGGAGAAGAAATTTGGCAAAAAGCTGCCCGACACGCTACAAAGCGCGCCTGACACGTAGCCAAATTTCTGCATCTGAAAATTTGTGTAAAAGCGGCCCGGAACACCCTAAATCGCGCTGCTCTGCTGTCCATACAAACAAAATATTGTTCCAAAGCGGCCCGGCACGCCAGACCCAAAAATTCCGATTTTCATCCTTTTTTCAACCTTTCTTCGTGGATTCGGGTGGATTCTTCAAGTCTAAATCTTTGGCTTGTCTCTTATCTTCAAGATCCTTTGCTCATAGCTCCTCCAAGCCTTAATTTCCACTCCAAAAATGCTCCAATTTATCACAAATTCCTCCTACAAGGGCCTAATCACATTTATTAGCACAATATCAAATATTCCATCAAAACTATACTAAATATGCACTTATTGCTCTCAAAACTAAGGTAAACATGTGTCGAAGACGGCAATAGGGCATATAAATACGCCTTAGATCACCACCCCTCACTTAAACCTTTGTTCGTCCTCGAACAACAACCACCATCAACTCAAGGCGACTCTATAATTACTACTACAACTACGACACTCAAGATAGAACGACAACAACCACATGAATAGCAAGCTCTACATTCGGCATGTTATATTACAACTTGAAACACATGAATACTACCTCCAAACTTCCTAGCCTCAAGAATTGACTCTACTAAGTTTGCCAACTCATGCACATTTCTTAACAAAGTGATCATATAAGTCACCGATCTATCATCAAACATATGCCCTCACCACAAGAGAGTCACCCACATTCACTCACAGATATGCAATTTATCACAATAATGGGTGTAAGAATCAAATTCCGCTCACTCTCACAAAGAATTCACATGTCACATAAGATGAACCATAAGCTTGCCCTGAGTGTAGTACTCCACTAGTATCAGAATGTTAAAGTTCAAGATCAAGTAGGAATTTAAGGGTTATAATGTAGGCTAAGGGATGGGTAGGAACTATTTGGTCAAGAATAGTGACTATCTTCCCTAAGCGGTTTAATACACTACACTTTACATTAAGATCACCTCCAACAAACCTATTTTACACCACTTTTGTCTTTTCAACTCTCTTTTGTTTTTTCCCATCTCTTTAAGCTAGCTTACAAATATTAGACAAGGAGTACTTGCTATCAACACATGATTCACTCCTTTTGTCAATTTTTCTTTTCATTACATTACTCCCTTCCAAAAACACATAAACTTTTTCACACACCAAAAGCTATTTACTTGGGGCTTCAACTTCACTTTTTCCTTCTTCAATTTTTACACTCCTTAAAATCTTAATTTCTCACTTAAAGCGCTTAGGAGTTTTGGATCAAATTATGGTTAATTGATAGAAAAGGATTAAGCTACATATAAGGCTACCAAAGAATAGGCTAAAGACTCAACGGGGCTAACTAAGATCATGCAAAAAAGGGTAGATAAAGTAGGTATAAAATATGGCTATCAAAGAAATGCCTATATCATCTCCTAAACTCAGCACCCTTTATTTCTCTTTGCAAACACACCAGGAAAGTTCTAGACATCAATATGCACATGGACTATTACAAAAACCTCACTCACACATGGCACATCCTAAATCAAGAAGGATCCCTATAGAATCTCAGCCAAGCAATAACAAGAATTCAACATTAAGCCAACATCACAATAGAGTCAAACAAATGAGCCTAGGTGTCTCAACAATAGTCATTCAATTCACTACACATGCTTGAACATTCAAAACCAAATTGCATCATGCAATCATGCGTAGCATATAATTAGAGCATCTCTAAAATTTTAAAATTACTCTTAAAAATAAAAAGGATAATGGGTTCCAAGGGCTTCCCCTTGGAAAAGAACCGAAAAGAAAAATCGAGGGGTGGATGAAGTGTGCTCCTAAATAAAACTAAAAATTACTAAAAGAAAATCTTTTTGTATTTTTCAAATTTTCAGCAACATAAGCAAAAAGCAAATAACCAAAAGACTCCTATAGCACACTCCACCCTAACCAAATCGGAAGATTTTCCACCCCACACTTAAAATCATACTTTGTCCCCAAAGTATAAATCAAAGAATAAAGAAAGAGAAATACTCCTTGAAGCCTCTAGGCCTAGCTAGTAGCATCTTATCCATCAAAGAGGTACGGACGATCCCTCACTTAGTTTTTGCAATGCTCCTTAGCTTAGATTTTAGGTACTCAGACTTCCCCTAATCTGCAAAACAAAACAAACAAAAAACAAAAACAAAGGTGACACTAAAAAAATAAAATAAAATAAAATAAATAAATAAATAAACTACATAATAAACGTTGGGGTGCCTCCCACAAGCACCTAATTTAACATCACAGCACGACCCATCAACTTTATCCTCTATCTTGAGGATATAATTTTCACCCCCAACATCGCATCCATCTTTTTGCTTCGCTCATTGGGTGGTGGTGCACATATGAAGGGATCAAGTGATGGATGGTGCATGTTAAATCGCTTGGCCTTGAGGTGAGGTGTCACACCCCGAATCCCATCGAGATGTGATTGGCACCCGTAGTCGATAAGGCCCCGAGAGAACCAAACTGTACTTATGTTCATTCGTATGCATGCCATCAGAAACACTCTTAACATGTGAGGACTTAAAATGCTAACAACGAAATTCATGGAACATATGACATATACCTATATACATATGTGAAACTTGGCCGTTGAGGCCATCAAGTCAAAAGCGACATGTACCTTTTACATTTATACACGTACATCCGTCTACAAAAGCCTCTAACAAGTGCATTGACCAAAATAAACTAAAAGTCGGGACAAGTCCCCGCTTTATACAACCTTTACAATATTAAGGCAACTGTACAACTGTGACTCGAAAAGTTCCGAAGCAACTGGGGCTCACCAAAAATCTGCAAATACTGTCAACCTATAGTGGAGGTCTACTAGTGCCTGCACCTGCAACATGTAAGGTAAATCCCCCGAGGGGGGTCAGTACGAAGAATGTACAGAGTATGTAAGGCCTTATGAAACTTATATGATATGTAAACAAGTCAATGAACTCAAATACAATAAATGAACAATATAGATAAGTCACTATACTGAATTTTGGAAACCATGTACTTTGCTTTCATTACTTTCTTTGTATCTTTGCTTTTATGATTATTCATCTTTGCCTATGAATTGTGATACCCGGGCCCCGACTGAACAGTGGGTTTTAACATAACATATCATTATGTTGGGATAGGCTCGATCTAGGATTATGCCTCCAGAGTTGCCACCCTATGAATATATTGGGATCGACTCGAGCTAGGTTACTACCTCTAGAGCTGCCACCCTTACCAACATTTCAGGTTCGGCTCGAGCTAGGTTATTACCTCCAGAGTTGCCCCCTGTCAGGATCGGTCCGAGCTAGGCTATTGCCTCCAGGAGTGCCCCCTGATCTAACAATCTCGGGATCGGCTTGAGCTAGGCATTTCGCCCTAAAGCTGCCACCCGCGCTCAATCATTAACCACATATATGCTTTACTTTGTTCTTTACTTTTGAGATTGATATTATAATAGTCATAATTTTATTTGAAGCTTTGGATCAACAATCAAAGATTAAGAGACATGTGAGTAGACATTATTGGAACATAGCCTTATTGGAAGCATAAAACTATTGGGACCATTGGACAATAAGCAATGAACAAGACATATGAATAATAACCTCTATTGGAAGCTTTAAAACACAACCTTATTGGACTTTTGGAACATTGTCAATGAATATGAGACATGTGGTTTACAACTGATTAATGAATAGGAAATATATGAGTAACACTAGTCAATTATCGGATACGGAATACCTTAGAGCATTTCAAAATCGAATGAGTACTATGACAATGTGAACACCATATGCTGCAGAAGGATATAGAAGAGTAACCTTACATACCTTCCCTTCCAAGTATGAATACACAAGCCTATGTATGAACACAATAGTCCAACTTCTTCCTTACGCCTTACACTACAATACAAGTACATATCGGAGCTTACATTAGCAACTAGTTACTATACAGGCATACAAGACGACAATGAACTATATGAATGCCGTATAACGTCATGTCACCCCTTACAATACAATCCACTGCATTTCCACATCAACAACACCATAACATTACACACATTGACCAATAGATCATACATCGATAGCATTTCACACCACACTTACCCTTTACGCTTTTCTCTTTATCATTCTGTCATAATTACTCCTTCATAACAACATATGAACAACCATACATACTTAATACAGTCCAATACACCTCCATACGATACTTTAAAGTCATTAAAATGACACCACAAGTTGATAATTACATCCAAAAAGGGTATAGGGGTCTTCGGGGGTCGACTAGAGACGAGAACATACAAAACGAAAACCTGGGCTGACCTGCGCTGCCACATGCACCCACAGGTGGCTGAGGTGTGCGCGCAGATTCCCTTTGGCAGCAGCCAGAGGCATCTGCACCCGCAGGTGCCTCCGTCTGCAGGGGCGGATGCCCGTTCTGTTCCGAAATGGTTTCTTTTGGGTCTTTTTATGCAATGAATGGTCCATGATCGTAAAAAAAACTCCTCTTAACCTATTTTTGATCGTTTGAATGTCAAAAATCAGACATGGACTCACCACACCCATAAACAACACCCAAAACGACACTTCTTGGTCAATACGTCACCAAATCCATAACCCATTTCACAATAGCAATTCCAAACATTATACACAAGGAAAAAATAAGGTAAGACTATAATAACATCTCACATGGAGATATTTAATCCATCAAGTTCAATTCCTTCAAGACCACAAGTACATATTCAAGTTTACAAGACAATACCATCCTCCGATTGCAAAAATAGACAATTTTACACATAGCACGCTATCCAACACTTTGCCAACACAACCAACATGATTTATACACCATATTAAACATATTATATACTTAACCATGAGAATAAATACTTACCAAAGCTTACCAAAGAGTGATCTTGGCCCAATAAGTAGTTGCCTTAGGGTTTTTGTGTAAGAGATAATGTTTAAGAAAAATGTTAAAAAGGCATGTGTGTATCTAATGAATAAAAAACTGATTTGTGGGTTTATATAGTCCCTTTTTAATGATCCTTATCCACACACTTGGTGGGTTTACTTGGTCAATCGATGAGCAATGCAAGAATGGGTCAAAAATCTCTTTTCCATGTCTTTCTCATGATATTTGGGCCTCATTTAGGGCCCAATTGTACAAGAATTTTAAATGCCCACAATTCAATACATAATTCATCAATTCTCTCATGTTTTCATATTCCCATAAATGTTACGGTAGTAGACTAGACTTAGAAACGTACGGGGTGTTACATTCTTCCCTCCTTAGAAACATTCGTCCTCGAATGTTGGTGACATTGTCCCACCGTAACAATCTTAAGTCGAAGTGAGTCCTTCACGTTATCACATTCACACGTAATATTTGTAAATACTTACTTATTATGACTCCAATTTCGTATCCTGGACTTTTTCTTCCATGTGTAACAATTTCGAGTTCTTTAGACTTCATTAGTTCTTCGGTTTCCCTTGTGATTTCTTCTACATGCTAATTTCTCCAATAGTGCCTTTACGAAGCTACTTCTGCACTTCTTAATTCCTTTACTTATTGGTCTAGAACAACATTAGGTAACAAGAAGTACCTTTTTATGTGTGAGATCCTACGTAACTTGTAGATCTCCACTAGGAATACTACGGGATAGTATCCTATCCACTCTCAAAGCATGGACCAGGAAATACTGAATGAACTGGGAAGAGTTCTGGGGCTAGTGCTGCTAGATATGCAAATTTCCCAAGTCTTGGACAATTTCTCTTTCTTTCCAAATCCCATTATCCCCCATTTTTTCATTGGTGACACTGTCACAACTACCTAATCACCTATGGTACATTTGAGTTTCCATCTTCTAATATCGACATATGATTTGTATCGGCTCTGGGTCATTTGTAGCTACTATTATATCACTTCCACTTTCTTGATAACTTGATGAACAAGATCTGACCTAAGCAAAGCAGATTTCATCAACTGTAACCCATCCAATTGGTGATCTACATTTCCTTTCATATAAAGTTTCGTAAGGTACTTTTTGATACTTTTATTGTAAGCCATTTCAATAAAAGATAGGTTTTCATCCCAACCATCTTTAAATTCCAATGTACAAACTCGTCGCATATCTTCAGTTGTTCATATAATCCGTTCTGTTTGTCCATCCATCTGAGGATGATAGCCGTACGTACATCCACCTGTGTACCCATGCTTTGCTGAAAAGACTTTCAACACTGTGCAATAAAGTGAACTCTCCTGTTTAATATAAGAGTGTGTGGGATCCCATGTAATCGTGCTATCTTTGTATTGCATAATATTCAACTATATCGGTGGTCCCAACCGGTAGGACATACGCAGATTTGGTAAGCCTGTCAACTCTTACTTATATGGAATCAATCTTCGCAGTGTACTAGGCAACCCTGTGATCAAATCCATGTTACTCATGTTCCACCTCCAAACTGGTAGGGTGATACATTGCATAACCATACAGATTTCTGATGCCATACCGTTAATTACTGACCGTTGGACATTGAGCTACACGTTCTAAAATGGGCTTTTCATGTAACCTTACTAAGGCATCTCTGCTAAACAATGGTATATTTTGGTTACTTCTAAACAATACCCTGAACGGGGGTCCCTCTGGCATTATTCCTTTCCTTAACTCGCCTATACCCGGTACGCACAATCTATATTGGCGTTAAAGTACTCCCTCTTTACATAAGATCAAATGTTTGTCTGCGAGCTTGTGCAGTAACTACACGAGTCAATATCTGCACTGCACTCATTAAATCCTACTCAATAGTATTAACGGGCAGTTCCAAAGATAGTTCTCTCCTACTCGGCTCTTCTGGAGATGGAAAAGTAGAGGAGGCCCGCGATGCAAGTTCAATGTCCGCTCCACCTTGACTAGCTTGGTCAGGTGAGAGTCTACTCGATCCTTCTCCGGTCATCCTAACTACCTGCTTCCCTTTATCTCTACCTCGGCTTGTCCTCGGCATTTTACTAGACCAAAGAAATACAATTACCATGGTCAAATATAATTCCACCTACAACATTGGCTCTATTGTACGATCTAGAAATGAAGAACAGAAACAACTCCTAAATGTCCCGTAGCCTCCTACTTATAAATGTGGTGCACAACACATTGATAAGTAAGACTCTACTCAGACACGGCTTTGTAGACACCCTTAGAATGACCTGCTCTAATACCACTTTTGTCACACCCCGAATCCCATCGAGATGTTATTGGCACCCGTAGCCGATAAGTCCCGAGAGAACCAAACTGTACTTATGTTCATTCGTATGCATGCCATCAGAAACACTCTTAACACGTGAGGACTTAAAATTCTAACAACGAAATTCATGGAACATATGACATATACCTATATACATATGTGAAACTTGGCCATTGAGGCCATCAAGTCAAAAACGACATGTACCTTTTACATTTATACACATACATCCGTCTACAAAAGCCTCTAACAAGTGTATTGACCAAAATGAACTAAAATTCGGGACAAGTCCCCGCTTTATACAACCTTTAGAATATTAAGACAACTGTACAACTGTGACTCAAAAAGTCCCAAAGCAACTGGGGCTCACCAAAAATCTGTAAATACTGTCAACCTACAGTGGAGGTCTATTAGTGCCTGCACCTGCAACATGTAAGGTAAATCCCCCGAGGGGGGTCAGTACGAAGAATGTACAGAGTATGTAAGGCCTTATGAAACTTATATGATATGTAAACAAGTCAATGAACTCAAATACAATAAATGAACAATATGGATAAGTCACTATACTGAATTTTGGAAACCATGTACTTTGCTTTCATTACTTTCTTTGTATCTTTGCTTTTATGATTATTCATCTTTGCCTGTGAACTGTGATACCCGGGCCACGACTGAACAGTGGGTTTTAACATAACATATCATTATGTTGGGATAGGCTCGATCTAGGCTTATGCCTCCAGAGCTTCCACCCTATAAATATATTGGGATCGACTCGAGCTAGGTTACTACCTCTAGAGCTGCCACCCTTACCAACATTTCAGGTTCGGCTCGAGCTAGGTTATTACCTCCAGAGTTGCCCCCTGTCAGGATCAGTCCGAGCTAGGCTATTGCCTCCAGGACTGCCCCCTGATCCAACAATCTCGGGATCGGCTTGAGCTAGGCATTTCGCCCCAAAGCTGCTACCCGCGCTCAATCATTAACCACATATATGCTTTACTTTGTTCTTTACTTTTGAGATTGATATTATGATAGTCATAACTTTATTTGAAGCTTTGGATCAACAATCAAAGAGTAAGAGACATGTGAGTAGACATTATTGGAACATAGCCTTATTGGAAGCATAACACTATTGGGACCATTGGACAATAAGCAATGAACAAGACACATGAATAATAACCGTTATTGGAAGCTTTAGAACACAACCTTATTTGACTTTTTTTACATTGCCAATGAATATGAGACATGTGATTTACAACTGATCAATGAATAGGAAATATATGAGTAACACTAGTCAATTATCGGATACGGAATACCTTAGAGCATTTCGAAATCGAATGAGTACTATGACAATGTGAACACCATATGCTGCAGAAGGATATAGAAGAGTAACCTTACATACCTTCCCTTACAATTATGAATACACAAGCCTATGTATGAACACAATAGTCCAACTTCTTCCTTACGCCTTACACTACAATACAAGTACATATCGGAGCTTACGTTAGCAACTAGTTACTATACAGGCGTACAAGACGACAATGAACTATATGAATGCCGTATAACGTCATGTAACCCCTTACAATACAATCCACTGCATTTCCACATCAACAACACCATAACATTACACACATTGACCAATAGATCATACATCGATAGAATTTCATACCACACTAACCCTTTACGCTTTTCTCTTTATCATTCCGTCACAATTACTCCTTCATAACAACATATGAACAACCATCCATAATTACTACAGTCCAACACATGTAACACCCCGTACGTTCCCAACCCTACTTGACGACATTAAATGATATGTACTTAGGTATCGAGAGCTATAAGTAATGCATTTGGTAATTCTATTGGTGAGATAATTGAATTTGGCTCTTGTTATGTGATGTTATGTGATTAAACCTTCATAGGAGGTGTGTTATGATCTTCGTGGAACATTTGTGGGGTTAAAAATGAGGCTAAGAAGACCTCTAAACAAAGTATAATAAGGTTAAGAAGTGAATTAAAGAATGGGACTTGAAGTATCTAACCAAACCCGCGAAGAGAAGTCGAAAAATGGAGTTTTCGAAAATTTTAAGGAGGGGCGCATTTGGGACCATGCCACGCCACTATGGGCTAAACTTTTTAGCCCAGAGGCAGTAGGTTGGCGCGCCCAGGGGCGTGCCACCTTGGGTTTTCCACTTTTTCGAAAGTTGGAAATTTCTAAGTCCCAAAGGTATCCGGGGACGTACCGAGCCGATTTTTGCCACGTTTCTTCTACAATCATGAGTATATACATGAAATTAATGACATATGATATTGGTATGATAAAATTACTCGATAACGAATTTGGAGCCAAAATGACAATTTTACCCTTGTAGTAAAAAATAAGCCAAACGTGGCTAGAATCACTTGGTTTTTGGATTGAGGCTACGGATATGCATAGCATGAGTGGGAATATTATTGGAAGACATATGAGACGACTTAAACACGAGAAATTATTGATTTTATCGGGTTAAGTGAATTGGGCCCAAAAATGAAAAGAAAGCATGGCCTAAAAAAATGGGTCAAAAGACCCATTCTTGCTTGGACCTTCTAGAACCCAACATTTAATGCTAAAGAGTGACTAAGGAGGGCACTTAAGGGCCTATATAAAGGGGCAAAATGCTGATTTTTATTGAAGAGAAACACACATGCTTTTTCTATCTTTTTCTAGAAAAATCTCAAGAAGGCTTCTTTGACTCCCAAAAACCCTAAGGCATATTTGGACAAGATCATCATCTTCCAAGCTTGGGTAAGTGAATATTATTGTACTTTAACATATTATAAGCATGATAGAATCTGTATATCATGTTTTTTATGGTTGGAAATGTTGGACATGGCACTTTGTGCTTTTGTATAAGATTTGTGATCCATGGGATTTGAGCTTGAATTTGGACTTGTGCCTTTGATGAAAGATCATGATGTGGATAAAATATGAACATGTATGGTGTTATTTTGTTATTAAATTTGTTATTTTACTATAAGTGCAAATTGTAGGATTTTGGCCGATTTGTGCTATGAAGTGTATTGAGGTGAATTGATGGATTGTTTGTGATGTGGTGTAGATAAGAAAGTGTAAAGGGGAAGTGTTGTGGTGGAATGTATTGATTATCATGTATTGGTCAATGTTGGGAATATTGGAGGATTTTTGGAATAATGATTTTATCAATGGTTTTGTTAAGGGGGAAATGACATGTTAAAGCTAAACATGTGACTTATTGTTGTTGTATACCATTATAAGGTAATTGGTGGTTAATGTTGGTTTCGTTATAAAATTGTGTTGTAGAGCGAAACATAAGGAAGGAGCAGGAATATTGTATGCACGTCTAAGATTGTGTATTCGTATTAAGAATACAAGGTATGTAAGGTTCCTTTTTCCATATCCTTCTGCAACATGTTATTCACATTGACATTGGACTTGTTTCAATTCTGAGGGGTTTGAAGTATCTCAAATTTAGGTTGATGTATATTGTTATTCATATGTGTCCTATTCCTAAATGCATGATGATTCATTTGCCTCTTGTTCATTGAGTGAAGTTCCAAAAATGTCATAACGTTATCATTCCTAAATGAACGATCTCAAGAGAGTAATAACATAAGAGAACCTATTTATTCTTGAATAGTATTTTTCCAATCTTGACATGTTCCAAGTCCTCAATTATGATGATTATCTTTGTATCAATCTTTCACAAGTAGAAGTACCAATCTCATAAGATTTCATAAGAGTAACAAGAGAGGTGATGTGCAAGCTAATATATCTATTCCTCATAAGTGAAGATGTCAATCTCATGAAGCAAGAGTGAAGAAGTAATATACATATGTGTGATTCCTATTATGTCATGATCTTCAATATCTCAATCACTCTTAAGAATGGAAGTAAGAATAACAAGAGAAATAAGAGGTGTATAATTAAGAAGTAATCATGGGTAGTATCTCAGGGGTTAAAATACCTAGCATGGGTCGATCCCAATAACACGGGTGGTATCCCAGGGGTGACAGAAAAGCCTAGCATGGGTCGATCCCGATACATCCCAGGGGCGATATAAAATCCTAGCATGGGTTATGATGGTACATCCCAGGGATGACACGAAAGCCTAGCATGGGTTAATATAACATCCCAGTGGCGATAAGCCTAGCATGGGTTAACGATATCCCAGGGGCGACACAAAAGCCTAGCATGGGTTCACATAACATCCCAGGGGTCAAAGTACCTAGCATGGGTTAATCTCATACCAGGGGCGACAGAATAGCCTAGCATGGGTAGAACAATAAAGATGAATAAAAGATGAAGACAAGAGGAGTAAAGAACGTAATATACATGGTTTCCCACATACGAAAAGAGAGTTTATTCACATTTCTGTTTCCTTATATTGCTTCCATTATTATTGTTATTATTTTTGATGAATTTCTTATGAGCCTTACATATTCAGTACATTCTCCGTACTGACCCCCTCGGGGGAATTACCTTACATATTGCAGGTGCAGGCACTAGTAGACCTTCATCGTAGGATCATTTACAGATATTTGGTGAGCTCCAGTTGGTTCGGAGCCCCCTGAGTCATATATGTATATTTGTTGTGATGTTATATAAATTGTATAAAGCGGGGACTTGTCCCGACTGTAAGTTGGTCTTGTTGATGCATCTGTTAGAGGCTTTTGTAGACATCTGTGGGTATATGTATGTAAGAGACGAGTATGTAGAAGACGAATGTCTGTTTGACTTAATGGCCTCAACGGCCAAGTTTCCTAAATATATATATATATAGCATATGTTTCCATGTTCATGTTTTCCGCATAGTTGCATATGGTTTAATAAGGTTCATACGAAGATATACATAGGAATGAACATAGGCAAAGGTTGGTTCTCTCGGGCCTTATCGGCTACGGGTGCCAATCATGTCTCGATGGGATTCGGGGCGTGACAAAGTGGTATCAGAGCGGGTCGTTCTAAGGGTGTCTACAAAGCCGTGTTCGAGTAGAGTCTTGTTCATGGATGTGTTATGCACCACATTTATAAGCAGGAGGCTACGGGACATTTAGGATGTTGTTTCTTTTCTTCATGCTCGATCGTGCAATAGAGCCTGTGTTGTAAGTTGAATTGGACCTGATCATGATCATTGTTTTTCTTTGGTATAGTTAAAATGCCAATCACGAGAGGAGGTAGAGGTAAAGGGAAGCAGGTGGATGTGCCTGCTGAAGAAGGAATGAGTGGTTTACCACCTGACCAAGCGAGTCAAGGTGGAGCTAACGCCGAGATTGCATCGCAGTCTTCCTCTACTTTTCCAGCTCCAAAAGAGCCAAGCGGTAGAAAAGTACCTGCAGAACCGCCAATGAATACCACTGACCAGGATCTTAGAAATGTTGTACATATGTTGACACAGTTAGTGGCGGCACAAAGACAGGAACGAGCTGGTACAATGACACATGATGCTGATGAAGCTAGAATGGCAAGTCGCAGGACACAGGATTTCTTGAAACTGGACCCTCCTATATTCACTGGGTCAGAGTTAAAAGCGGATCCACAGGACTTCGTGGATCAAATTTAGAGAGCTTTGGAGGTTATGCATGTGTCCGGGGTGGAAACGGTTGAGTTGGCAGCTTATAGACTGAAGGGCGAGGCGATATTGTGGTATAAAGATTGGAAGAAGTCTCGTGGTATTGGTGCAATGCCACCAAATTGGGAAGAATTTAAAACAACATTCCTTGATCATTCTCTTCCCTATGAGATCCGTGAGGCTCGTGCGGATCAGTTTTTAAATTTATGTCAAGGAAATATGAGTGTTAGAGAGTACAGTTTGCAGTTTAATTCCTTGGCACGATATACTCCAAATATGGTGGCCACGATGGAAGATAGAGTACATAGATATGTGGACAGATTGGAGCCTTATTTGTTACGGGACTGTACTATCGCTGCCTTAAATCGAGATATGGATATAGCGAGGATTCAGGCCTTCGCACAAAAGATAGAAGACCAAGGGCAAAGAAAGAGGATACAGAAATCTGAGGAAGGGCCAGCAAAAAGGGTGAGATCTATGGGGTAGTCTATGGTATCCCCTGGAGAATCTGTATCTCGAATGTTACCGCCTAGACCCTCATTATCTTATTCCACAGCAGGTTCCCACTCCCAATTTCGAGGGTCTAGAGGTGGTCCATCTGGACAGAATAGTGGAGTGCAGGGTTCACAAACCATAGGATTTTCTCGTCCTCAGTGTCAGCGTTGCGGAAGGTACCATGTAGGTGAATGCCGGTTGGGGACAAATGCTTGTTTTTGGTGTGGCACAGAGGGGCACATAATGAGAGAATGCCCACAAAGGGGTGCGAGTGGTATAGCACGACCTGCGGGATCAACCGCTTTATCATCAGCATCGGTTCCTTCCCCAGGCAGAGGCGTTCAGTCTATGGGTCGTGGTAGAGATATGAGAGGAGCAGCTAGTTCCAGTGGGGCCCAAAATCGTACCTATGCTCTAGTAGACCGGCAGAACAAAGAGGCAACTCCTGATGACGGTACCGGTAGTTAGGAATATTACTATAGTTTCATGATGTATATATAACTACTCCATAGTATGTTACTCTTTCAGTTACTATGAACCTAATGGAACACCGGAGTTATTAGTTAAGTCAATGGAATATTTCTAGCAGAAAAGTTAGTCTATATCGAAATGGTATGATAGAAATTTGCACTCATAGATGATTAAGTACTCTTCAAAGCGTTATTCATGAAAGGTATAATAGAATTCAAAAAGAAGGGAAAATTGACCCTCTACTACATGCCATGTGAAATTGTCGAAAGTATATAAGAATTTCTTTTCATATTGTTCCCATTGGAAATATACCAAGTTTGGAGGACCTCACTAGGGAAAGATAAATATGGCTATTCTAAACTGACAAGTGTGAAGGTTAATAAAGAGAGACGTACTTTCTGTAAAAGTCCTTTGGAGAAATCAACAAGTAGAGGAGATTACATGGTAAGCTAGAAAAAGGATGAAATCGACGACCCTTATTGTTTCAAATGGAAGAAAAAGTTCAAAGTGCGGAAGTAGACCAATAACAAGTAAGCATCCATGAGCCTCACATGTATGTATGCTAATGTAGAGATGTATATGTTATAATTGAAAAGATATTGTTAACATTCTAGGACGAATGTTCCTAAGAGGGGAAGAATGTAACACCCCGTACGTTCCCAACCCTACTTGACGACATTAAATGATATGTACTTAGGTATCGAGAGCTATAAGTAATGCATTTGGTAATGCTATTGGTGAGATAATTGAATTTGGCTCTTGTTATGTGATGTTATGTGATTAAACCTTCATAGGAGGTGTGTTATGATCTTCGTGGAACATTTGTGGGGTTAAAAATGAGGCTAAGAAGACATCTAAACAAAGTATAATAAGGTTAAGAAGTGAATTAAAGAATGGGACTTGAAGTATCTAACCAAACCAGCGAATAGAAGTCAAAAAATGGAATTTTCGAAAATTTTAAGGAGGGGCTCATTTGGGACCGTGCCAAGCCTCTATGGTCTAAAATTTTTAGCCCATAGGGAGTAGGTTGGAGCGCCCAGGGGCGTGCCACCTTGGGTTTTCCACTTTTTCGAAAGTTGGAAATTTCTAAGTCCCAAAGGTATCCGGGGACGTACCGAGCCGATTTTTGCCACGTTTCTTCTACAATCATGAGTATATACATGAAATGAATGACATATGATATTGGTATGATAAAATTACTCGAGAACGAATTTGGAGCCAAAATGACAATTTTACCCTTGTAGTAAAAAATAAGCCAAACGTGGCTAGAATCACTTGGTTTTTGGATTGAGGCTACGGATATGCATAGCACGAGTGGGAATATTATTGGAAGACATATGAGACGACTTAAACATGAGAAATTATTGATTTTATCGGGTTAAGTGAATTGGGCCCAAAAAGGGCCCAAAAATGAAAAGAAAGCATGGCCTAAAAAAATGGGTCAAAAGACCCATTCTTGCTTGGACCTTCTAGAACCCAACATTTAATGCTAAAGAGTGACTAAGGAGGGCACTTAAGGGACTATATAAAGGGGCAAAATGCTGATTTTTATTGAAGAGAAACACACATGCTTTTTCTATCTTTTTCTAGAAAAATCTCAAGAAGGCTTCTTTGACTCCCAAAAACCCTAAGGCATATTTGGACAAGATCATCATCTTCCAAGCTTGGGTAAGTGAATATTATTGTACTTTAACATATTATAAGCATGATAGAATCTGTATATCATGTTTTTTATGATTGGAAATGTTGGACATGGCACTTTGTGCTTTTGTATAAGATTTGTGATCCATGGGATTTGAGCTTGAATTTGGACTTGTGCCTTTGATGAAAGATCATGATGTGGATAAAATATGAACATGTATGGTGTTATTTTGTTATTAAATTTGTTATTTTTCTATAAGTGCAAATTGTAGGATTTTGGCCGATTTGTGCTATGAAGTGTATTGAGGTGAATTGATGGATTGTTTGTGATGTGGTGTAGATAGGAAAGTGTAAAGGGGAAGTGTTGTGGTGGAATGTATTGGTTATCATGTATTGGTCAATGTTGGGAATATTGGAGGATTTTTGGAATAATGATTTTATCAATGGTTTTGTTAAGGGGAAATGACATGTTAAAGCTAAACATGTGACTTATTGTTGTTGTATACCATTATAAGGTAATTGGTGGTTAATGTTGGTTTCGTTATAAAATTGTGTTGTAGAGCGAAACATAAGGAAGGAGCAGGAATATTGTATGCACGTCTAAGATTGTGTATTCGTATTAAGAATACAAGGTATGTAAGGTTCCTTTTTCCATATCCTTCTGCAACATGTTATTCACATTGACATTGGACTTGTTTCAATTCCGAGGGGTTTGAAGTATCTCAAATTCAGGTTGACGTATATTGTTATTCATATGTGTCCTATTCCTAAATGCATGATGATTCGTTTGCCTCTTGTTCATTGAGTGAAGTTCCAAAAATGTCATAACGTTATCATTCCTAAATGAACGATCTCAAGAGAGTAATAACATAAGAGAACCTATTTATTCTTGAATAGTATTTTTCCAATCTTGACATGTTCCAAGTCCTCAATTATGATGATTATCTTTGTATCAATCTTTCACAAGTAGAAGTACCAATCTCATAAGATTTCATAAGAGTAACAAGAGAGGTGATGTGCAAGCTAATATATCTATTCCTCATAAGTGAAGATGTCAATCTCATGAAGCAAGAGTGAAGAAGTAATATACATATGTGTGATTCCTATTATGTCATGATCTTCAATATCTCAATCACTCTTAAGAATGGAAGTAAGAATAACAAGAGAAATAAGAGGTGTATAATTAAGAAGTAATCATGGGTAGTATCTCAGGGGTTAAAATACCTAGCATGGGTCGATCCCAATAACACGGGTGGTATCCCAGGGGTGACAGAAAAGCCTAGCATGGGTTGATCCCGATACATCCCAGGGGCGATATAAAATCCTAGCATGGGTTATGATGGTACATCCCAGGGGCGACACGAAAGCCTAGCATGGGTTAATATAACATCCCAGGGGCGATAAGCCTAGCATGGGTTAACGATATCCCAGGGACGACACGAAAGCCTAGCATGGGTTCACATAACATCCCAGGGGTCAAAGTACCTAGCATGGGTTAATCTCATACCAGGGGAGACAGAATAGCCTAGCATGGGTAGAACAATAAAGATGAATAAAAGATGAAGACAAGAGGAGTAAAGAACGTAATATACATGGTTTCCCACATACGGAAAGAGAGTTTATTCACATTTCTGTTTCCTTATATTGCTTCCATTATTGTTGTTATTATGTATGATGAATTTCTTATGAGCCTTACATATTCAGTACATTCTTCGTACTGACCCCCTCGGGGGAATTACCTTACATATTGCAGGTGCAGGCACTAGTAGACCTTCATCGTAGGATCATTTGCAGATATTTGGTGAGCTCCAGTTGGTTCGGAGCCCCCTGAGTCATATATGTATATTTTTTGTGATGTTATATAAATTGTATAAAGCGGGCACTTGTCCCGACTGTAAGTTGGTCTTGTTAATGAATCTGTGAGAGGCTTTTGTAGACATCTGTGGGTATATGTATGTAAGAGACGAGTATGTAGAAGACGAATGTCTGTTTGACTTAATGGCCTCAACGGCCAAGTTTCCTAAATATATATATATATAGCATATGTTTCCATGTTCATGTTTTCCGCATAGTTGCATATGGTTTAATAAGGTTCATACGAAGATATACATACGAATGAACATAGGCAAAGGTTGGTTCTCTCGGGCCTTATCGGCTACGGGTGCCAATCATGTCTCGATGGGATTCGGGGCATGACAACACACCTCCATACGATACTTTAAAGTCATTAAAATGACACCACAAGTTGATAATTACATCCAAAAAGGGTATAGGGGCCTTCGGGGGTCGACTAGAGACGAGAACATACAAAACGAAAACCTGGGCTGACCTGCGCTGCCACCTGCCCCCGCAGGTGGATAAGGTGCGTGAGAAAATGCCCTTTGGCAGAAGCCAGCAGGTGCCTCCGTCTGCAGGGGCGGATGCCCGTTTTGGTCCGAAATGGTTTCTTTTGGGTGTTTTTATGCAATGAATGGTCCATGATCATAACCAAACTCCTCTTAACATATTTTTGATCGTTTGAATGTAAAAAATAAGCCATGGTCTCACCACACCCATAAACAACACCCAAAACGACACTTCTTGGTTAATACGTCACCAAATCCATAACCCATTTCACAATAGCAATTCCAAACATTATACACAAGGACAAAACAAGGTAAGACTATAATAACATCTCACATGGAGATATTTAATCCATCAAGTTCAATTTCTTCAAGACCACAAGTACATATTCAAGTTTACAAGACAATACCATCCTCCGATTGCAAAAATAGACAATTTTACACATAGCACGCTGTCCAACACTTTGCCAACACAACCAACATGATTTATACACCATATTAAACATATTATATACTGAACCATGAGAATAAATACTTACCAAATCTTACCAAAGAGTGATCTTGGCCCAACAAATAGTTGCCTTAGGTTTTTTGTGTGAGAGATAATGTTTAAGAAAAATGTTAAAAAGGCATGTGTGTATCTAATGAATAAAAATCTGATTTGTGGGTTTATATAGTCCCTTTTTAATGATCCTTATACACACACTTGGTGGGTTTACTTGGTCAATGGATGAGCAATGTAAGAATGGGTCAAAAATCTCTTTTGGGCCTTGTCTTTCTCATGATATTTGGGCCTCATTTAGGGTCCAATTGTACAAGACTTTTAAATGCCCATAATTCAATACATAATTCATCAAATCTCTCATGTTTTTATATTCCCATAAATGTTACGGTAGTCAGCTAGACTTAGAAACGTACGGGGTGTTACATGAGGCATGTTGTTTTGTTGCTTGTCTGGTGCAAAATTAAGAATGTAGGATTCTTGTTTCTCATCTACACAATCCTCCACTAGTTCAGATGACTCAAAATACATGTCATCATCTAAACATAATGTAGACAAATGCTTTAAATGAGATCCAATATGTCCCACTTTTCCACTTGCACTAGCTGCAACATGCTCACATTTATACTCCCTCTCAACTTCAGCCTCAATCAAAGAATGATAGTCGAATTGTTGATATTATTCTTCTTTCTCCATAGAATGGATAGTCTCCGCAACTATTGGTGATTGGATATCAGAAATCTTAATCTTTTTCATCAACTGAACATTCAAGTCAGGGATATCTAAGACACATTGAACTATCTCTAAAATAAGCTCATCTCTTCCCCCTTTTAATTGGGTTGCCATGGTTGTGATAACATCCCAGAGACACTCATGAATTTTTAATTTTTGTGCTTGATCCGTTAGCCATTCCTGAATCACTACGTCTTATTCATCACAACTTTCTTCTACTAGTGCCTCCCTTTCTTCATCAATTCAGGGTTCCTCTTGAGTGTTGGATAAGACCGTAACTTGCTGATCAACACAAGTTTCAGACCTAGCCTGTAACTTTATGACTGGGGACTGCATCTTCTCTGTGGCTTACGTCATTCTCTATATGTCTTCCCTTTGTTGTGTCTGCAGCTCCGTTACTCGCTTCAGTATATCCATAAGGTAAGCCTCATGTTCTGCCTCATTAGCACCATTAGCCCAGACAACATCATAAACAATAGACTGATCATAATAGGGGTTCAGGGGAGGGGAATAATAGTTTGGACAATCACTTTCATGGCTATCCTGACAACCACACATCTGACATCTATTCCTTTCAAAATATGGGCAGGTGCGCACAACCCTCTCTCTTGAACATCATGACAATTACCATCCAAGTGTGGTCCTCCACAAAAACAACAAGAATTTTCCTCATTCAATTACCATCTATCCCAGGCTGACATATCAACAAGAGTGGTAGAAAAGTAAAGCAAAACTTTGTACAAAAATAAATTATATACAACCCAAACAAATAAAAAGAAAAAGTCCAATCTAGATAAACAATTAAAACCAAAGTCCCCGGCAACGACGCCAAAAACTTGTTGCGACCTAGCTATACACGCAAGTGTACGTGATCGTTCAAGTAATAAAGTGGCCCTTTCGAGCCGGATGTCGAACCCACAGGGACTTGTCGTTTAACTATTAACTAGACTAAACTAATTCTTGATTATTTATTTAAGCGGTGGAATATAGAGATAAAATGGTTATAAAGTATAAAATAACTATGAACTAAACTAACATGATTAACTTGGGGTATAAACAATGGCAAGTTGAATTCCCAGGGTCAAGGCATCCCGAACGTCATCTCGAGCACATGAATATTAATGGTTTAAGCAAATTGAGTTGTGTATCGTGGTTATTGATCACGAGGCTGATAATATAATTATATTCGTCTCCAAACTATAACCTTCTATTAGAAATTGAAAACCTAACTACATCATTGAGCAGGGATAGATTTAACTAATTCTAACGCCTTTAAGCTATCTTCCCGTATTTGAACAGGCGCGGAGAATTAGATAACTCTCGGTCCTAACCGCATATCAATCTCTCGGAATCCCTTCCTTGAGTAAAGATCACGCTCCTTATATTCCACGTTCTATCTCTCAGTTTCTCTCTTGAGCTCCCCTCAAGACAATAGATTTATTTCAATGGTAATTAAGCATTAAAATAGTAAAAACAAGAATATAAGAATAACTAATAAATTGATAAACTTCAGAAAAAATCAATAATATTCATCTCACGAGATTCATGTTCATCGCCTCAACCCCAAGAATATGCGATTTTAGCCACTCATGGCTTAATTTAACATAAATTAATAAAAAATTATAAAAAAGAAATAAAAATAAAAAGGAAGAAGAATTAACCCTAATTTGGATGCCAAAATTGCCCAAGAGTAGTCCTACCAAGATGGAATAATGATACAATAACCCAAGAGCCCTATTTATAGACTAGTAGTCGGAGAAGAAATTAGGCAAAAAGTGGCCCGGCACGCTACAAAACGCGCCTGACACTTAGCCAAATTTTTGCCTCTGAAAATTTATGCAAAAGTGGCCCGGCACGCCCCAAATTGCGCCCCTCTGCCATCCATACAAACAAAATATTGTTCCAAAGTGGCCCGGCACGCCAGACCCAAAAATTCCGATTTTCATCTTTTTTTCAACCTTTCTTTGTGGATTCGGGTGGATTCTTCAAGTCCAAATCTTTGGCTTGTCTTTTATCTTTAAGATCCTTTGCTCACAGCTCCTCCAAGACTTAATTTCTACTCCAAAAATGCTCCGATTTATCACAAATTCCTCCTACAAGGGCCTAATCACATTTATTAGCACAATATCAAATATTCCATCAAAACTATACTAAATACGCACTTATTTCTATCAAAACTAAGGTAAACATAGGTCGAAGATGGAAATATGTCATATAAATATGCCTTAGATCAAGCACCCAAGGCTATTCCACTAGCATCACACATAACTTCAAACAACATTGTCCAATCTGATGAGACAATAATGGGGGCTGAAGTCAATTTCCCATTTAGACACTCGAAAGCTTTTAGGCATTCCTTATTAAACACGAAATTTACCTCTTTCTCCAAAAGTTTGCATAATGGATGTGCAATCTTAGAGAAATCCTTGATGAATCTTCTAAAAAAACCAGCATGACCTAAGAAACTTTGAATTCCTTTCACGGAGATGGGTGGAGGTAACTTTTTAATCACCTTAATCTTTGTTTTATCAACTTCAATACCTTTATTTGAGATATGATGCCCCAATACGATACCCTCATTTACCTTAAAATGGCATTTTTCCCAATTTAGTACTAAGTTGCACTCTTCGTGTCTTTGCAACACATTAGCAAGGTGTGCCAAGCAATCATCAAATGAGTATCCTACAATAGAAAAATCATCCGTAAAAACCTCAATAGTATCTTCCACCATGTCGGAGAAAATAGACATCATGCAACGTTGGAAAGTGTTCAGTGCATTACATAAACCGAAGGGCATCCTTTTAAATGCGAATGTCCCATATGGACAAGTGAAAGACGTCTTCTCTTGGTCTTAATGAAAATCGAATTATACCCCGAATAGCCGTCGAGAAAACAATACCATCCTCTACTAGCAAGATGGTCTAACATCTGATCCATGAAGGGCATAGGAAAATGATCTTTCTCTGTCCAAGAATTCAACTTTTGATAATCCACGCAAACTCTTCATCATGTAACCGGCCTCATTGGGATTAACTCATTCTTATCGTTTGGAACCATAATGATTCCTTCCTTTTTTGGTATACATTGAACTGGGCTCACCCACTTGCTATCAGTAATGGGGTAAACCACACCTGTATCTAACCACTTGATGATTTATTTCTTCACAACATCTTGCATAGGTGGGTTTAGACGACGTTGGTGCTCAACGCTTGGTATGCACTCAAGATCAAGTTGAATTTTGTGAGTGCAAATATCGGGTGAAATCCCTATAATATCAGCAATGGACCAACCAATGGCCCTCTTAAATCTTCTCAATACTGAAACCAGAGCCTCTACTTGCCACTCCACCAATTTAACTGAAATAATCACACGAAAGGTGTTGTTGGCTCCCAAAAATATGTAACGAAGGTGAGCCAAAAGAGCCTTAATCTCCAAAATTGGGGGCTCTATGATAGAAGGACGAGCTGGTGGTGTTACTCTATTCTTCAGATCAAGATCATGTTTCTTTGGGGCATATGTGAATGATCCTCTACCAGTGAGCTTACCAACCATCTTGTCATATTCCTTAGCCCCATAACTATCAAAATTCATAATCACAGTTACAAAAGCTTCTACTCCCAACCTTTCTTCAATAGACACAACTACGTCATTCTCTTCAACTGCATCTATCATGGAAATCACCTGCATATCTCTCAGTTGCTTCATGGAACGACAAACATTGAAAGTGACATGTTCATCATTTAACCTGAATTTTATCTGCCCTATTTCCATATCGACCAATGCACGCCCGGTGGTAAGGTATGGTCTTCCCAATATGATGGAAACCTCGAAATCAACTTCACAATCTAGAATCACAAAATCAATCGAAAAGATGAAAGATGCAACTTTTACCAAAACACCAAACAAAATGCCCACTAGCCTTTTTACAGTCCTATCTTCCATAAGAAGTCTCATAGAGGTTGGTTTTGGTGCTCCCAAGCCCAACTGCTTGAAAATGGCTAACGGTATTAAGTTAATGCTAGCACCCAAATCACAAAGTACTTTAGCAAAGTTGCAAGACCCGATAGTACAAGGAATTGTGAAAGCTCCTGGGTTATCCTTCTTTTTAACTAGGGAATGTGAAGCAACTACACTACAATGATGTAAGTTATTTGCTGGCTCAAAACTGACAGTTCTCTTTTTCGTCACCAAGTCTTTCATGAACTTCGTGTAACCTGGCATCTGTTCCAATGCCTCAATAAGAGGGATGTTTACCGATAGTTCTTTCAACATTGTAATAAACTTCTAATATTTACCTTCCTCAACCTTCTTTTTCAACCTTTGAGGAAAGGGAAGAGGAGGTTGTGGGATAGTCTTCAACTTTTATAGGACCTCCTTTTTCTGCATATTTTCAGATGTCTTCTTTTGGACAGTATCATGAGGTTTTGGAACTATTTCTACCTTCAAATTATTTGGTTCTATCTCAGTATCTACATCAACTATCATCGGCTCATTGGTCTTACCATTATTCACAGGTATAGATGGATCAGTCATGTATTTCCCGCTTCTAGTAGTAATGGCCAGACAATGACTATTATTCTTCAAATTCTGGACGGTATTGCTTAGAAGGGTACCTTGTTAACACTGGCTCAGTGCCAACGATATCTTCCCGAATTGTTGCTCCAACTGTTAAATGGCAGTCGAATGGGAATCTACTTTTTGACTTATTCTCGATATATCTGTCTTGATCTTTTTTAGACAACTTTCTTGGCTTTCTGACCTCGTAACCAGTTTATTAAGAAGGTCTTCAATCCTTGAATTTCTCGACTCAGCATCGCGGCTACCTGGTGGTACGTAAAGACTATTTTTCTCTCTGTAATCATCCTTTCACCTCCAATCACCGTCATGATCTCATTATCTATCTCTATATCCTGATTTGTTGTAATTGTATCCATAGTAGTTCCGACCTTGATTCCCTTGCCTAGAGTTCCAAGAGTCTTGCTTAGACCCCTGGCCCTTGGCTCAAAAACTCGCCACTTCTCGATCCAGGTACTTAGCCTCTTCATCAGTTCACAATCATCATGCTTAGGTGTTTTTCCTTATATACCTATGGTATGCACCTTTTCAGTATCTCTGGCCGCAATCTATTTAGCCAACAAAACAATTTTTTTTCCTCAGTTGTACTACCTCTTGAGCTACCAATTTATCCAAAGCTCATTGTGCTGCTGATGCTCCAATAGCTTATGTACCAGCAGGTGTATCTGCTTCCCGAGTATGCCACCCTCGGTTGGTCTTAGTGATATGATCTAAAATCTCAGAAGTTCGTTCCCACCTCAGACTCATAAATGCTCCGCTAGTGATAGTATCTGTCACCGCCTTGGTATTGGCATTCAAGGCCCTGTAAAAGATTTCCAGTAAACTTCTACCACTCATCCTATGATTTGGAACATTCTGCAACTTCTTTTTAAACCTTAACCATGTATCGTACAGTGCCTCAGAATGTCATTGTCTGAAGTTGTAAATCTCATCTTTCAGCTACAGCATCTTGGAAGGTAGGAAAAACCTCTCCAGAAATTGATTTCTCTATTCTTGCCAAGTAGTGATGGAACCTCGTGGAAACTTGGCCAACCACAATGTTGCTTCTCCTATTAAAGAGAATGGAAACAATCTCAACCGAATAGCCTCTTGGTCAACTCCTGGAAAATTATATGAAGTGCAGACCCCCACAAAATTCATCATGTGTAGGTTTGGATCATTTGTAGGAAGATCGGCGAACACACCTTTCAAGTTTAGAAGATGAATCATGGCACTGGTAATGTCAAACTTAGTGCCCTGAGGTAACTCTGGTGGAATAATGGCACCAGTCTCAACCGGCTCAAAATAACCCACTTTCTCTTCTTCTGGATCATAAAAAACTGGCACATATGGTCTTGGTTGAGCTCTCAGTCGTCTTTGTCGCTCTACAGCATCAGCCAGACGTTGTGCTACTTCTTGCATCACTCGATTATCTCTTTCTGCTTGTCTAAGAGCAGCTTGCCCAGCTTGCTCTTCCCGTGTCAATCGAGCAGTGGTTAGATCCACTGTTTTATGACCAACTGGATTAATTGGTTGGTTATGAATGTCTCCTGCAGCTGCGAGATCCTGAACTCCGTCGGTATTCACCATTCTTTGATTAGCTCTCAGTGTTCTTTCTATCTCAAGATCAAGTGGAATTAAGGGATTGCCTTGACTCTTCGTATTTGGAATACACCGGCGTGTGCCCATAAAAGTGTAGAAAAATAAGACCAATCAACTCCAACCAGTATTAATCAACTCCGTAACTGTAATTCCCCGGCAATGGTGCCAAAATTTAATGTCGCCCAAAATATACCTCTGTAAAAGTACAATGCGGTCGTTGTATCAAATATAGAACCCAACTAGGTTGGGGTCGATCCCACAGGGAATAGGTCAAAGTTATGTAGAATACTAGTCTAAGTAACTGGTAAGTAAGTAAAACTGGGGGGTTCTTGTAAATAAAGAGTAACAGTAACGATTTCTTATTATAGAATTTGTAGTCAATATGATAAATATACTAGGACTATTATCCCCAATGATTCCTTAACTCCACCGATTACTTGTATTGATAAAACTGCCCCATTGTGTTGCATGCAAAATCTGACAAGATATGTTCATCTAAACGTCTCTCGACATTGGTTAGAAAAATTTCACTCTTCTCCTCTCGGTCTCTGAGTGTCGCACTACTTACCCTTGTCCTGGATCTCAGATAACTATTTCTGCTAATGCTCAAGTAATTAGATGCAGGTTGATAGCTTCAAATCTCTGTTGTTATTTTCTTTTCCCAATCTCTACCTCTCTCTCGTGCAAGTCTAGAATACAGGCTAGTTTCTAACATTTGCAACCGTTAGAATATTAATCACAATGAAGGAAATAACAATACATGCATTCACACCGATTCAAAATTGCTTTGCACTTAACCCGTTTCATTAATTCCTCATGGTTCACACAACGCTAGTTAATGAGTTTAGCTACTCATGATTGCAAGAGCACATGAAGAATTCAAAGAAGAAAACATAGTTGTAAACTCACAATAAAGAAGAAAACTCTGAAATCTCAATATGAATAAAACCCTAGAATCGATATTCCAAGATTACAAAATCGATAATGTATTTTTGTACTCCAAAATACTGGAAAACTATATCAAAATAATGTAATGTCTAACTCTTGAACATAGGACAATACAGGGGTATTTATAGATATAAGGCTAATCCTATTCTAATCAAAATAGGAGAACAGAGTCGGCAATTTTCCACGGTATCGTGACTTGGTATTGTGGAACCACGTCATGCCACGTAGGTGAGTGTCATGGAAATCAGGCTCAAATAGACATCTTCAGAAGTTTACTCATGCCACCCAGTCACGCCATGTAAGTGTAGTCATGCCACGTGACTGCCTGTCGTGGAAATCAGACAGTATTGGATCATCTCTGAAGTTGATCCACGGTACAAGCCCACGTGACGTGGGTTGACCTACGCCACGTAGGTCCCTGCCGTGGGTATCCCCTATGATTTCATCTTGACTCTTTCATCTTCTAATACTCCGTTTTGGTGCAATATTCTTCCCTTTATCTCCATTTTGCCTCCATAACCTATTTCCCTGTAAAATAGGACAGAAAACACATCATACCTAAAAGACATACCCAAGTTATTGCATATTTTCTTTGTTTTAAGCGTCGAAAGTGTCACGTGATCATGACACATCAATAATTCCTCTCTGAGTTGAAGGGAAGGGCTAAAGTAGAGGAAACATGAGCATGTGTAGAGGTCTTATCACATGACAAAGAAAAAGTAATATTTTCTCCTATTGAAACCCTATAAAAAGGGAGTGCGGGGTATATAAAGAATAATTTAGAAATCCCACTCCCACATAATTAAGAAGATGTAGAAGAGCAAAAGTTAAAGAGTATCATAGAAATATAATGAAAGAAGCAGGTTATTAAGTGATATAGAACTAATGAAGCTGGTTCTTTGATAAATTTGGCACATATGAGAAGATACAAGAAGAATTATGGCTCATATAAAAATTCAGAATTTAAGACTTTAAAGTTTACAGAAAGGGAATAATAAATGCAGATTAATTGATCAAAACATAAGGGCTTTAGGTTGAAATTCAGAATACTCAAACTCTATGAAGACAAGAAGCACTAATGAATATGGTCTTCGAAAATCTGAGTAATCGAGAGAAGAAGAACTAGAAAGAGAATGTTGATGATCAAGTTCATACTTATATATGCCAACAAGTCAAACTCATATGTTCTAGATATCAGGTATACAACAACAACATAAAAAACTTAGAGGTCCTTTGGTAGAGTGTATAAGAATAAAGTTGAATAGGGTGTATTAGTCATGTTGTTATTAGTTATGCTTGCGTTAGTTATGCATAAATTAGTTCTTAGGCAATATTTGGTTTGGTGTATTAAAAATAATCCCTCATTTAAAAAAGAATGACCTACTTTCCTTTTTAATTCGTTTGAAAAAGAATGACCCTTCTCCTTTTTTAGCAACTTTTTAGTTTTAACTTTCCACATGACATGTTTAAGACCACAAGATTAAAGGGAATTTTGCTATATTTGACATATCTTTAATTTATGACCACAAGATTTAAAAGTCTTTTTTTTCTTAAACTCCGCATCAAATCAAAATAGGTCATTTTTTTTAAACGAAGGGAGTAACTGATCTTATGCGTATTTATACACCTAAGTGTCATTATCTATGTACATTTAGCTTAGTTTTGAGGATAACTTGATGTGCTTAATTAAGTATAGAGTGTGTATTGGTATATTTTTGCACTAAGTTACATGTTTAGAGTGTTCAAGGTGTATTTGAAACAAGTCAAGAGTCATAACGATCAAATAGAGTTTAGACGAGAAAACTAGTGTTGCTAGCTTGAACTGTGCTTGGTCTAGTGTACTTTGGTGACCTCTATTGTATTGTATGGACTAATGTTTGTTATGAGTTATTGTAGGATACCATTTTAAGAGATATTAAATATAAATGAAGCCTACAAACAAGCCACAAGGAGTGGAGAAACAAGGAACGAGAGGACGAGAAGAATGGAGCAAGAGTTGGCTGAAACCTTCTCTTGTGGGGGTAGCCTTGCGACGCAACCCCCCCTCCCCCCATTACGTCTAAAAATTGGTTTTTGCTTAGTTTAAGTTAGGGTCAAGTTGGTAAATGCATATATTTCATTTGGAGCAGCGTATGGAATACCAAAAGCACTATATAAGGAGTACTTATGTCACACCTCAAATTCCATTGAGATGGACAGGCACCTGACGCCCTAAAGACTCGAGAGACCCAACTTATATCCTACGCTTACCATGCATATAACTATGATAATCATGAAACTTTGGAAAATATATATATAAGCTACAGTAATGAAAGGCCAGTATAGATAGACCCAAACTACATATATATAACTAGGCTGTTGGGGCCACAATTAATACGAGACAAAACATATTTAAACTTCATATATTAGTCTACAAAGCTTCTATAAGATAGAAAACATAGTCTAGGTTGGGATAGGCTCCGCATTACAAAACTACGGTAAATTTCCAAAATACATATATCAAAGACTCGGTAAAGCCCCAAATCAACTTGAAGCTCACCAATCGTAGTTGAGTGTCCTGTGCTCCTACTGAGGGGGTCTACTAGTTGAAGTACCATACCTGTGGCATGAAACACAGTATCCCCTATGAGGGACGTCAGTACGAAAGAAAGTACTGAATATGTAAGGCATAAAGTAACCATATGTAAGGCAAGAGCTTAAATGAAATTAGGTATCCATATATAACTGTATAAATAAGGATAAAAGATCTCCTTTACTTGCACTTGTGGGATCACGTACATTACATTCTTTTCTTCACTTTTCTCTTCTTTGTTTTATAAACATTGTAAGGCATATGATACAAATGACCAACTGATTAGTGGTAAAAGAGGATGACTTATGCTAGGCATTTTAACCCCTGGGATACGGTCCTCAGGAATACA
Organism: Capsicum rhomboideum; assembly: GCA_031232105.1. Lineage (NCBI taxonomy): Eukaryota > Viridiplantae > Streptophyta > Magnoliopsida > Solanales > Solanaceae > Capsicum > Capsicum rhomboideum. The sequence goes on along the minus strand of CP124719.1, from coordinate 18,955,774 downwards.
CAGATAGGGATTGACCCATGCTAGGCTATCCTTTCACCCCTGGGATACCACCCGTAATATTGGGATTGACCCATGATAGGCGTTCCTTCCACCCCTAGGAAACCACCCAAAAATAGGCACACTCACTTTACATTATTTGTTTAATCTTTGAGATTGTTCGTTTGGTTGTCATAACATTATTAAGTTTTAGCCTATGGACCAGTAGTAAGAGACATGTGATACGTATTTAAGGTAGTAACAATGACATAGGGAGCAAATATAACATCAACGTATCATTTAGGAGCTTAAAAGACACAATGAACTTCACTTGACTAAACAGAGAGTTTATTAAGATTGTTTTTGAAAGTACCATTCTTGTACTAGTTCTTGTAAGAATAAATAAGTAGATCTAATAATAAGCACATATAGGAGTATTCTAACACACTAAGAAGTGGAAACAAGACCATTGGCTAAATTAAAGATGGTACGCTACCAATATCTATCTTTTACTAGGAAGAGCACTTAGAAAGCTTGCTTGTAACACGTGTATTAGATTTCATGCCCAAAGAACATAGAATCGAATAGCCTTATATACCTTGTTGTATAACTCTGATATTACCCCAAATTAACCTCCTGCCCTTTGGATTACTTATCTACAATAAAGTAAGTGGTAAAAATAGTATTAGTAGCTAATCAATACATTTGGGATACTTAACTTCACCTAAACAGTAGCCGGGCAGTAACCCTATAATATGTCAAATCAAGGGTGCTCTTTTAACCCTTTCTCCTCCAATAAAATTTATACAACATACGAATTCATATAAGATTCCCGGAGACTCTTGTGGCTTTATAATATATACAAAACAGTTCCAAGGTGTGATAGGTAGAGAAGCGTATACAATATTTAATTAAGTGGTGTATCATTACACCTTCCTTTTATGTGTCAATACCAACTACTCACATACCTTTTTAAAATCAACCAAGTTGTCCCCAACATATACACATAAAATAGTCCCTAAAACAGTCCCAAAGTCCTTGATTATAGCAACCCAATCTTGAACTCATCATCCCTTGAGTTCTTAACAATAATATATACACAATTCTCCACCAAAACATGTATATAAGAAGAGGGAACAATGGACAGTAGCCTTACCTTAGTATTTATGATGTTTTATTCTCTTGACTTGTATCTCTATAATATCTTGATTCCTTTAGCTTGGAAGGAAAAGAAATCCCAAGAACCCTAATAGACTTGTCGGGCTGCTGTAGAAGCTACTAGAGAGAAATAGAGAAAACCCTAGAAAGCTAATTTTTACCTAAGTTAAAATGGACCAAATGATCTGATCTTAACCCCTTTAAAGGGGTCCTGCTTTGGACGACTTTCTTGGCTAATTTTGGGCCATATATTGTCAATTAGGTGCACCTACTTGGCCATTGGACTTGGGCCTTTGTGGACTTAAAATTGTTGGGTCTTGGCTGCCCATTCTCCATATTTTCTTCCAATCATTTTGGGCCAGAATTAATTCAAGTAGGTGGTGGTGTAATTGGCCCAATAAGTTGGTCAAAGGAGTCTTAGTAGGTAATACACCTACTTAGTTCTTAGGTTGGTCAATAAGTCAAAGTAGGTGATGCACCTACTTGTCACCTACTAGCTTAATTTAAGTCAAGCAAGCAGCTCACTTATTTTTATTCATATTCTAAGTCTTAATCCCTTTATGTTAGCACTTATATAAACTTGGCCACTTTAAACTTTGGGGTAGAATATCACTTTACTATATCGCATTTCAATACTTCTGTCGGGGTTAACTTGACGTATACATGTTGAAATGTTTGGGCCATTATAATATCCTTTAAATCCTCTTTAAACCATCACTAATCACTTAAAAAACTTGGTCTCTTACCTATATAACAAGGTTACCTCAAGTTCCATATCAATAGAACAAGTATAGGCAGAATACGGTGTGTTACATCCTCTCCCCTAGGATCATTCGTCCTCAAATATTAGCATAATTAGCCAGCATAAACAAGTTCAAGCGTAAATTTAATCTTACTATTACCACATAGAACTTATATATATATATATATATATACACTTACTTGTTAATGCTCCAATTCAGCATCTTGGACTTTCTCTTCGTATTGAAATAAATAAGGGTACTTGTATTTCATTGCTTACTCAGTTTCCCATGTGATCTCTTCTACTTGTTGGTTACTCTAAAGTACTTTTATAGAAGCTACTTCTTTATTTCTTAACTTGCTGATCTAGAATAGCAATAGATACTTCATCATAAGCAAGATCTTTTATAACTTGTAGATCTACAATAGGAGTAATATGAGTTGGATCTCCTATACACTTTCAGAGAATTGAGACATGAAACACTGTATGTACTGTTGAAAGTTCTTGGGGTGGCTCCAACTCATACGCAACTTGGCCAAATCTTTGAATAATCTTATATGTTCCTATATAGCATGGACTTAGTTTTTCCTTTTTACCAAACCTTTTTACCCCTTTCATTGGTGACACCTTTAAGAATACCCAATCTCTTATAGCAAACTCTAGCCCTCTTCTTCTAACATAAGCATATGATTTATGTCGACTTTGAGCTATTTCTTGCCACTGTTGTATTACCTTAACTTTTTTCATAGCTTGATGAACAAGAGCTAGCCCAAATAAGGCAGTTTCACCCACTTCAAACCATCCAATTGGTGATCTACACTTCCTCCCATATAAGGCTTCATAAGGTGCCATTTTGATACTTGAGCGATAGTATTATTGTATGCAAACTCAATAAGTGACAAATGATCATCCCAACTACCTTTGAAGTCCAATACACAAGCTCGCAGTATATCCCCAAGTGTTTGGATTGTACGTTCTTCCTGACCATCCGTTTGAGGGTGAAAAGTTGTACTTAAACCCACTTGCATTCCCAAACTCTTTTGAAATGACTTTCAAAAGATAACAGTAAATTGAGCTCCCCTATCAGCTATAATAGAGATTGGGACTCCATGTAGACAAACTATCTCTTTAATATACAACCTCACGTACTCTTCAGCTATGTAAGTGGTCTTAACCGATAGGAAGTATGCTGATTTGGTAAGTCTATCAACTGTTACCCATATGGAATCAAACTTTCGAGAGGAGTGAGCTAAGCCAGTGATGAAATCCATGTTAATCATGTCCCACTTCCAATTCGGGAGTTGTATACACAGCATATAACCTCCTGGCTTTTAATGCTCCACTTTAACTTGTTGGCAAGTTGGACATTGGGATATAAATTTTGCAATGTTCTTCTTCGTGTCTCCCCACCAATACACTTCTTTCAAGTCATGATACATTTTGGTTGATCTCGGATGGATAGAATATCTTGAATGGTGTGCTTCTACCATAATCCTCTTCCTTAGTCCATCAATATTAGGTACACACAATATGTTTTGGCACCGAAGTACTCCCTCTTGAGTAAGCTCAAATGCCTTTATCATACCTTGTGTACATTCTCCTTAAGCTGTAATAAAATAGGATCTGTAGATTACTTTTCTTTTACTTCAGTTACTAATGAGGATTCTACCACATTTTGCATAATAACTCCTTCGTTTGGAGATTTAAGAAGGCGACCCCCCAAGCTAGCTAGTTGGTGTAGATCTTTATCTATCTCTTGTCTTTTCGTGGACTGCCCATAAGAGCTTGCCATTTTCTTATGACTTAAAACATCATCTACCATATTGGCTTTCCCCAGATGATATAAGATATCAACATCATAGTCCTTTAATAGCTTAAGCCATCCTTGTTGCCTTAGATTTAAGTCCTTCTGCTTAAAGATATATTGTAAACTCTTATGGTCAGTATATATATATATATATATATCAACATGAACCCCATACAAGTAATGGCGCCATATCTTTAAAGAAAATATAACCTCTACTAGATCAAGATCTTGTGTTGGATAATTCTTCTCATGTGGACACAACTGTCTTGAGGCGTAGGCTATTACCTTACCATGCTGCATCAATACACATCCTAGACCCACTCCAGAAGTATCACAATACACTGCATACCCTTTTGTACTTTCTGAAAGTACCAATACAGGTATGGAAGTTAACTTATTCTTCAACTCTTGGAAGCTTCTTTCACAGGCATCATTCCATTGAAACTTAGCTGCTTTGTGTGTTAACTTAGTTATTGGTGCAGAAATGGAAGGAAACCCCTTAATGAACCTTCTATATTAACCTGTCAAGCCTAGGAAGCTACAAACCTCTGTAGGCATTGTGGGTCTTGGCCAGTTCTTCACAGTTTCTATCTTTTGAGAATCAACCCTTATCCCTACATCGGATATAATATGCCCCAAGAATGCCACTGATTTTAGCCAAAATTCACATTTAAAGAGCTTTGCATATAACTTACAATCACGAAGAATCTGTAATACCTATCATAAATAATTAGCATGGTCCTCTTTCAATGTTGAATACACCAGAATATCGTCTATAAATACTATCACAAACACATCCAAGAATGGGTTGAACACTCTATTCATCAGATCCGTAAAAGCTGCTGGTGCATTTGTTATCCCGAATGACATAGCTAAAAACTTAAAATGACCATACCATTTTTGAAAAGATATTTTGAATATATCTTTCTCCTTCACACTTACTTGGTGATAGCCTGACCTCAAGTTGGTCTTTAAGAAACACTTAGCACTTTGTACCTAATCAAACAAATCATGAATTCTAGGTAGGGGATGTTTGTTCATAATTATCACTTTATTCAGTTGTCGGTAGTCAATGCACATTCATAACATGCCATCTTTCTTACGTACATATAACACGGGTGTTCCCCAAGGGAACATACTAGGCCTTATGAATCCCTTTTCTAATAAGTCTTTTAATTGCTCATTCAATTCATGTAATTCTGTCGGGGCCATTCAATACGGAGGAATAAAAATAGGTTGAGTACCTGGAATCACATCAATACCAAACTCTACTTCTCATTCTAGAGGTAAACCAGGAAGCTCTTCCAGAAACACATCAGAAAATTCATTTACCACTGGAACAGATTGAAAAGTTGGTGGCTCCGCATCTATATCTTTCACCCTCACTAGATGACATATGTACCCTTTGGACATCATCTTCCTCGCCTTAACATAATAAATAAACATACCCTTTGGTGCCCTAATATTACCCCTCCATTCAAGGACTGCCTCTTTTGGAAAATGGAAATGCACCCTCTTAGCTCGGCAATCCATTGTGGCATAACAAGAAGCCAACCAATCCATACCCATTATAATATCAAAGTATACCATTTCTATCTCAACAAGGTTTTCCAATATGTCATGATCACAAATAGTTACTATGCAATTACGATAAACTCTTTTAGGTATAATAGACTCGCCAACAGGTGTAGACACTTCAAATGGCTTAACCAGTGGTTCTGGTGTTCTTTTGAACTTTCCAGCAATCAATGGAGTGACATATGATAGTGTAGAGCCCTAATCAATTAATGCATATACATTATGTGAAAAGATGGACAATGTACGTGTAACCACATAAGGAGAAGCCTCTAAATTTTATCTACCCGCTAGAGCATATGTACGATTCTGGACTCCGCTAGAACTAACTTCTCCTCTACCACAACCAGTAGGCATCTGTTGACCCCTACCTAAAGGAGGCACAGATGATGATGATGCAATATATGATCTAGTAGTTGGTGCCATACCACCCATTCCCCTTCAAGGGTAATTTTTCATCATATGGCCCGGTGTACCACACCAATAACAAGCATTTTTTCCAAACCAACATGCACCTAGATAACGTCTCCCACATTGTTTACAAGTCTGCCTCAGAGGTCTTGATTGGCTCATGCTTCCATGCTCTTGGTTCCCCGCTACTGAACCTTGGCTCTCACTTCTTTGCCCAAATTGATTGTCTCAAAACCCTTAAAATCGGGGTGGAGCACTGGCTGTAGAGTAGGAGGATGTTGGCCTAAGTGTTATATTAAAACATAGAGGCCTGAACTCACTTTGGGATGGCATAAACTGCCCCAAAGATCTAGCCCTCTTGGAGAGCCCTCTTTCTGTTTCTTGTGTCCTTCTTCTATGCCTTATTTTTTATGCAAAAGCTTGTATCCTTGATATATCCATGTCTTTATCTAAAGCAGGAATAGTACAATCTCTAACAAGATATGGATCTAATCTAGCCACATATCGATGAACTCTATCCTTCATAGTAGCTACTACATTAGGAGCATACCTGGCCAAAGAGTTAAACTAAAGACTGTACTCTCTCACGCTCATATTCCCTTGGCGAAGATTTAAAAACTAATTTGTACGGGCCTCTAGTAGCTCAAATGGAAGGTAATGATCAAGAAATATTACTTTGAACTCTTCCCAATTAGCTGAAGGCACACCTGTACCCCTAGATCATTTCCAGTCTTCGTACCATAATATAGCCTCTCCTTTTAATCTATATGTTGCTATCTCAACTGTCTCCTTACTAGATACATGCATCACATCCAAAAATCTTTGGATTTGATTAATAAAGTCTTGTGGGTCTTCGTTAAGATCTGATCTGGTGAATGTGGGAGGGTCCAATTTAAGTAATTCCTGTGTCTGTACGCTAGCTTCCCTATCCGTACCACTAGTACCTGTAATTGGACTAAACTGTCCTTGACCATGACCAGCAACTATACGAGTCAACAATTGTACCACATTCCTCAAATCTTGTATAGTAGAATTAATAGGTGATTCTGGGGGTACTCCTCTCCTTCTTAGCTCTTCTGGAAATGCAGGAGTAGAAGAAGTACATGATGCAAACTCATCATGAGCCTCACTTTGATTATCTTTTCTAGGTGGTGACTTGCTGGTCCCTTCTCTGGTAGCCACATCTACTTTCTTACTTTTATTCTTACTCCTTCTTGTAACTGGCATCTTTACTATATTGAGAAAAACAAATTCAAAGGTTAAATACAATTCCACCTATAACATTGGCTCTATCGCACGATCTAAGAAATGAAGAAAAAAAAACAAGTCCTAAATGTCTCGTAGCCTCCTGTTTATAGATGTGGTGCACAACACACCCATAAGAAAGAGTCTACATAGAAACGGCTTTGTATACTCCCTAGGATGACCTGCTCTAATACCACTTTTGTCATACCTCAAATCCCATTGAGATGGACAGACACTCTATGCCCTAAAGACTCGAGAGAACCAACTTATCACCTACGCTTACCATGTATATAACTATGATAATCATGAAAATTTGGCAAATATACATAAGCTACAGTAATGAAAGACTAACATAGATAGACCCAAACCACATATACATGACTTGGCTATTGCGACAACAACTGTTACGAGACAAAATATATTTGAACTTCATACATTAGTCTACAAAGACTCTAGAGGATAGAAAACATAGTCTAGGTTAGGACAGGCCCCACCTTACAAAACTATTGTACAATACTAAAAAGCCTATATCAAAGACTTAGTAAAGCCCCGAATCAACTTGGAGCTCACCAATCACAGGTGAGTGTCCTGTGCTCCTACTTAGGAGGTCAACTAGCTTGAGTACCTATACATGAGACATGAAACACAGTGTCCCCCATGAGGGATGTCAGTATGAAAGAATGTACTGAGTATGTAAGGCATAAAGTAATTATATGTAAGGCAAGAGCTTAAATGAAATCAGGTATCCATATATAACTGTATAGATAAGGATAAAAGACCACCTTTACTTGCACTTGTGGGATCACGTACATTACATTCTTTTCTTTTCTTTTCTTTTCTTTTCTTTATAAACTTTGTAAGGTATATAATTCAAATAACCAGCTGATCAGCGGTTAAAGAGGATGACCCATGCTAAGCATTTTAACCCCTGGGATATGGTCCTCATAAATACACAACTAGGGATCAACCCATGTTAGGCTTTCCTTTCACCCCTGGGATACCACCCATAATATTGGAATCAACCCATGCTAGGTGTTCCTTCCACCCCTGGGATACCACCCACAAATAGGCACGCTCACTTTACATTATTTCTTTAATCTTTGAGATTGTTCTTTTGGTCGTCATAACATTATTAAGTTTTGGACTATGGACCAGTAGTAAGAGACATGTGAATACGTATTTAAGGCAGTAACAATGACATATGGAGCAAATGTAACATCACTGTATCATTCAGGAGCTTAAATGACACAATGAAATTCACTTGACTAAACAGAGAGTTTACTATGATTGTTGTCGGAAGTAGCATTCCCCTACTAGTTCTTGGAAGAATAAACAAACTAATCCAATAATAAACACATATCGGAGTATTATAACACACTAAGGAGTGGGAATAAGTCCATTGGCTAAATTGAAGATGGTACACTGCCACTATCTATCTTTTACTAGGAAGAGCACTTAGAAAGCTTGCTTGTAACACGTGCATTAGATTTCATGCCCAAAGAACATAGAATCGAATAGCCTTATATACCTTGTTGTATAACTCTGATATTACCCCAAATTAACCTCCTGCCCTTTGGATTACTTATCTACAATAAAGCAAGGGATAAAAATAGTATTAGTAGCTAATCAACACATTTGGGCAACTTAACTTCGCCTAAACAGTAGCCAGGCAGTAACCCTATAATTTATAAAATCAAGGGTGTTATTTTAACCCTTTCTCCTCCAATAAAATTTGTACAACACACGAATTCATATAAGATCCCCAGAGACTCTTGTGGCTTTATAATATGTACAAAACAGTTCCAAAGTGTGATAGGCAGAGAAGCGTACACAATATTTAATTAAGTGGTGTATTATTACACATTCCTTTTATGAGTCAATACCAACTACTCACATCCCTTTTTAAGATCAACCACGTTGTCCACAACATATACATATAAAACAGCCCCTAAAACAGTCCCTAAGTCCTTTATTATAGCAACCCAATATTATATAAAAAGGGGGGCAAAAATGGACAGTAGCCTTACCTTAGTTTTTGTGATGGTTTGTTCTCTTAACTTGTATCTCTTCAATATCTTGATTCCTTTAGCTTGGAAGGAAAAGAAATTCCAAGAACCCTAATGAAATTATAGGGCTGCTGCAGAAGCTACTAGAGAGAAAGGGAGAAAACCCTAGAAAGCTGATCGTTTGCCTAAGTAAAAATGGACCAAATGATCTAATCTTAACCCCTTTAAAGGGGTCCTGATTTGGCCGACTTTCTTTGCTAATTTTGGGCCATATATTGTCAATTAGGTGAACCTACTTGTCCATTGGACTTGGGCCTTTGTGGACTTAAAATTGTTGGGCCTTGGCTCCCCATTCTCCACATTTTCTTCCAGCCATTTTGGGCTAGTATTAATTCAAGTATGTGGTGGTGTACTTGGCCCAATACGATGGTCAAAGGAGTCTTAGTAGGTGATGCACCTACTTAGTTCTTAGGTTGGTCAATAAGGAAAAGTAGGTGATGCACCTACTTGTCACCTACTAGCTTAATTTAAGTCAAGCAAGCAGCTCACTTATTTTAATCCATATTCTTAGTCTTAATCCCTTTATGTTAACTTAACACTTATATACACTTGGCCAATTTAAAATTTGGGGTAGAATACCACTTTACTATACCGTGTTTAAATACTTCCGTCGGGGTTAACTTGGCATATACATGCTGAAAAGTTTGGGCCGTTATAATATCCTTTAAATTCTCTTTAAACCTTCACTAATCACTTAAGAAAATTGGTCTCTTACCTATACAAAAAGGTTACCTCAAGTTCCATATCAATAGAACAAGTATATGCAAAATACAGGGTGTCACAACTTAGCCATACTTACAAGTATCTTGGGGAGTATACACGATTTTGAGAGGAGACAAGACATCAAGGAGCTTAAACTAGGGTTCTTTGTTCTTTAACTTTACTTTCTTGTAGTTTTAGTTTATGAACTCATCTATGGTGATTCTTTGTATGACTATGAGTGGCTAAACACCCCCTTTCTAGGGTTGAGGCTACAACATGATTTCTTAGTTATGGTTTTATAGTTGGTTTATATGTTTATCATTTCATGTGATTGTTTTTAAGTTCTTGCTTTACTATTCAAAAGAATTGCAAACTTTGGGATAAATCCTAGTCTCAAAATGAATTGACCATTTGAGTGGAGGGATGGAATGAAGAACTTAAGGAGTGTGGATCATGTCTTTAATTGTTAGATATTAATTGTTAAAGGATGATTTACAGTTAGGATAGAGTATACCAAAATGCCCCACTTGGTTAATAAAATGGGAAGATAGCTCAATACATCTGAATTAAAGACTCACATTCCCGCTCAATGATGTAGTTGTGAGATTAATTTGGGTAGATGATTTAGAGGATGACCATTTCCAAGTTATAATATCAACCCTATAAATCAACAATCACAATGAACACCAACACCGGCTAGAAACCATAACTATGCATGTTTGTAAAGTATGTCTTGACCCTAGAATTCTCCTTGTTATTGTTTATACCCCAAGTTAATCACGTTAGTCTAGTTCATAGTTAGTTTATATTTTAAAACCATCATATCTCTATATTCCACCGCTTAAATAAATAATCAAGAACTAGTTTAGTCTAGTGAATAGTTAAATGCAAGTACCTGTGGGATCGACATACGGCTCGCAAGAACCACTTTATTACTTGTACGAACGCGTACACTTGCGTGTGTGTTTGGATGCAATAAGTTTTTGGCGCCGTTGTTGGGGACATCGGTGTTAATTATTTATCTAGATTAGACTTTTTATTTTTATTTGTTTGAGTTGTATATAGTTTATTTTTGTACAAAGTTTTGTTTTACTTTTCTATCACTCTTATTGATATGCCAGCCTGGGATAAATTGTGGTTGAATGATGACAACTCTTGTTGTTTTAGTGGAGGACCGCACTTAGATGGTAATTGTCATGATGTTAAAAAGAGAGGGTTGTGCGTACCTACTTAATCTTTTGAATTGAATATATGACATATGTGTGGTGGTGATGATAGCCATTGGAGTGACTGTCGAAACTATTATTACCCTCCCCTGAACCCCTATTATGACCAATCTATTATTTGTGATGTTGGCAGGGTTAAGGGAGCTAATGAGGCAGAACATGAGGTTCACCTCATAGATATGCTGAAGCAGATACTAGAGCTGCAAGAACAACAACTGAAATAACAACGGGAAGCCACAGAGAAGATGAGTTCCCAAGTCACAAAGCTACAGGCTAGGGATGAAACTTGTGTTAATCGACAAGTTATAGTCTTAATTAACACTCAAGAGAACCCCCTGATTGATGAAGAACAAGAGGCACTAGTAGGAGAAAGTTTTGATAAAGTAGACATAGTAAGACAAGATTAGCTAATTGAACTAGAACAGCAAATCAAATTTCAAAAGTGTCTTCAGGATGGTCTCACAATCATGGCAACCCAAATAAGTAAGGGGGGATGAGCTTATACAAGAGAGAATAATTTGGCATAGATATCAATGATTTGAATGACCAATTGACTAAATGGATTGTGGATATTAGCCAGTCTGTGGAGAGGGAAGAAGAATTTAACCATTTGACCACCAGTCTTTGATTGATGTTGTGGATGATGTAAGTTTGAAAGTGGGATGTGTTAGGTCTCATTCACAACACTTTTCTACATTATGTTTAAATGATGACATGTATTTTGAGTCGTCTAAACTAGTGGATAACTATGTAGATGAGGAACAAGAATCCTACATTCTTAAATTTGCACCAGAAAATCAGCAGAACAACATGCCTCACCTCAGGGCCAAGCAGTTTAACATGCACCATCCATTACTTGATTCTTTCATCTTTGTACCACCACCCTATGAGCGAAGAAAAACGATAGATGCGATGTTGAGGGTGAAATTTATATCCTCACGATGGAAGAAAAAGTTGATAGGTCGTGCCTCAATGTTAAATTAGGCATTGCTTAGGAGGCAACTCAAGTTAAGGTAGTTTATTTTTAATTCTTTATTTCTTTGGTATCACCTTTGTTTTTTGTTTTTATTTTGTGTTGACAGGTTTGGGGGGAAGTCTGAGTAGCCAAAATCTAAGCTAAGGAGCATGATGAAAGTATAAGTGCGGAGTACTCCGACCCCCATGATGGGAATCTGAGAAAGTGGCATTCTACTAGCTAGGCCTAAAGGCCTCAGGGAGTATTTCTATCCTCACTTTGATTTATACTTTTGGATCAAAGTATGATTTTAAGTGTGGAGTGGGAAATCTTCTGATTTTTTTAGGGTGAAGTACGTCATAGGATTTTGGTTTTGATTTATTTTCAAGTTTCTAAGAAGCACACTTCACCTACCCTCGGTTTTTTTTTTTTGGTTCTTTTCTAAGGGGGAGCCTTTTGAACCCAGTATCCTTTTTTATTTTTAGGGGTAATTTTAAATTTTTTTATCATTAGGAATAAATAGATATGCTCTTGTTAGGTGCTACGCATGACTACTTGATGCAAGTTGGTGTTGAATTTTAAGTTATGATATGAAAATTGAATGACTTTTGTGAGGCACCTAGGCTCTTTTATCTGACTCTTGTGGTGTTGGCTAAAAATTAAATTCCTGCAATTTTATGGTTGAGAGTCTATAGGGATCCTTCTTGATTTGAACATGTGGCAAGTATGAGTGAGGTTTGTTTTGTACTCCATGTTTACATATTGATGTCTAGAACGTACCCGGTGTGTTTGCAAAGCGAAATAAAGAATGTTGAGTTTAGGAGATGATATAGGCATTTCTTTGATAGCCATGTTTTATACCCTCTTTGTCTACCCTTTCTGCATGACCTTAGTTAGCCCTATTGAGCCTTTAGCCTATTATTTGGTAGCCTCATATGTAGCTTATTCCCTTTCTTTTAATTGACCATAATTTGATCCAAAACTCCTAAGCGCTTTAGTTGGCAAATTAAGATGTTGAGGAGTGGAAAAATGAAGAAGGAAAAAGTGAAAGTGAAGCCCCAAAATAATAGATATTGGTCTTGTGAAATAGTTTAAGTGTTGTTGGTTGGGAGTGATGTACTGAAAACAAAAATTGAGCCAAAGTGACTCATGTGTTGTAGAAGTGTGATGTATTAAAGCCCTTGGGAAAGTTAGTCACTATTCTTGACAAATATAGTTCCTACCCGTCCCTTAGCCTACATTACAACCCATAAAGTCCTATCTGATCTTGAGCTTTGATATTCTTATATTAGTAGAGTATTACACTAAGGGCAAGCTTATGATTCATGTTATGTGACATGTGATTCTTTGTGAGAGTGAGCGGAATTTGATTCTTACACCCATTCTTGTGATGAATTGTATATTTGTGAGTGAATATGGGTGACTCTCTTATGGTGAGGGCGCACGTTTAATGATGGATAGGTGACTTATATGATCTCTTTGTTGAGTAATATGCATGAGTTTGCCAACTTGGTAGAGTCAATTCTTGAGGCTAGGAAGTCTTGAAGTAGTACTCATATCCGTTCAATTGTAATATGCCATGCCTAATGTAGAATTTGTTATTCAGGTAGTCGTTGTAGTTCTAGTTTGAGTGTCTTATTTAAAGTATTAAAGTTAGAATCTTCTTTTATTGTAAAGATTTGTTTGAGGAAGATCAAAGCTTTAAGTGTGGGGTGGTGATCTTAGGCGTATTTATATACTTAAGTGTCATTATTTATGCGCATTTAGCTTAGTTTTGAGGATAACTTGATGTGCTTAATGAAGTATAAAGTGTGTATTTGTGTGATAATTTAAATTTTTAGAGTGTTTAAGGTGCATTTGAAACAAGTCAAGATTCAAAACGATCAAATAGAGTTTAGACGAGAAAACTAGTGTTGCTAGCTTGTGCTATGCTTGTTCTAGTGTACCTTGATGAGCTCTATTGTATTGTATGGACTAATGTTTGTTATGAGTTGTTGTAGGAGACCAATGGGGGATATATTGAAGATAATTTAATCCTACAAATAAGCCACAAGGTATGGGGAAACAAGGAACGAGAGGACGAGAATAATAGAGCAAGAGTTGGCCGAAACCTCCCCTTGTGGGGGCAGTCTTGCGTCGCACCCCCCATAGAATGGGAGGGGTCCTTGAACCGTACACCCTATGAAGAGGTTCAAATTTTTTTCCCATGTGTTGGCCCTGCGTCGCATGCCCTAGTCCATGTGGGGGGGTGCGACGCAACCCCCTCCCCCCCCCCCCCCAGTACGTCTAAAAGTTGGCTTTTGCTTGTTTTAAGGTAGGGGCAAGTTGGTAAATGCATATATTTCGTTTAGTAAAGCCTATGGATGATATAAAGCAATATATAATGAGTAATTAGTCACATTTACAAGCATCTTGGGGAGTATACACGATTTGGAGAGAAGACAAGACATCAAGGAGCTCAAACAAGGGTTTTTTGTTCTTTAACTTTACTTTCTTGTAGTTTTACTTTATGAACTCATCTATGGTGATTCTTTGTATGAATATTAGTGGATAAACACCCTCTTTATAGGGTTGAGGCTACAACATGATTGCTGAATTATGATTTTATAATTGGTTTATATGTTTATCATGTCATGTGATTGTTCTTGCGTTCTTTCTTTACTATTCTAAAGAATTGCAAACTTTAGGATAAATCCTAGTCTCCAAACGAATTGAACATAGGAGTGGAGGGATGGAATGAAGAACTTAAATAGTGTGGATCATGTCTTTAATTGTTAGATGTTAATTGTTAAAGGGTGATTTGCAGTTAGGATAGAGATATACCTAAACACCATACTTGGTTAATAAAACGGGAAGATAGCTTAATGCATCTCTTATCCCCACTCAACGATGTAGTTGTGAGATTAATTTGGGTAGATGACTTAGAGTATGACTTTTCCCAAGTTATAATATCAACCCCATAAATCAACAATCACGATGAACACCAACACCGGCTAGAAATCATAACTATGCATGTTTGTGAAGTATGTCTTGACCCTAGAATCCTCTTTGTTATTGTTTATACCCCAAGTTAATCACGTTAGTCTAGTTCATAGTTAGTTTATATTTTAAAACCATCATATCTCTACATTCCACCGCTTAAATAAATAAAAAGAATTAGTTTAGTCTAGTGAATAGTAAAACGATAAGTCCTCGTGGGATCGACATCTGGCTCGCAAGATCCACTTTATTACTTGTACTACCGTGTACACTTGCGTTTGCATTTAGACGTAACAGTAACATGCATTACATATTTACAAAAGAATTACTTGTTTACAAAAATACCCTCCACAAATAAAATGGAGAGGATGTAGAACATGTTTTGAGGAGAAATTATATCTTTACCCATGCTAATGCATGTATTAAAATCTATTGCATTGATAATACCATGATTTCCCATGTATTAGTTATGCATAGTATAATACCATGTAGAGTGTATAACTAATGCTTACATTAGTTATTCATAGGTTGAAAAAGTGATAATAAAGGTATTAGTAATACATAAAATTAATGCATGTATTTTTTCTAATGTATCCTGCCAAATGAATCCTTAGTTTTTTGAAAGTTGTGCATGAAAAATATTTTCTAGGCAAATTGGACAACACACAAAAGATACAGGAAAGAATCATTCTCCTTAATAGAAAATCAAATTAAAGAGGATACTCAACAGAGCATTTGAAGAATAGAGTTGTTAGTTTTGAACAAGATGAGATCAAGAATACTCTTGATCTCCCTGGTGATTGGTTCTATTCTGGTCATAGTAATAGTGGATATATAAAAGACAAGTATCTACCTTAGTTCTACACCACAACCTGTAAGAACTCATAGATTGATCAAGGGGATTAGAAGAAGATCTAGTAATATTGTCCTACTCTTAGGAATGATCAATCGCACTGAAGAATGTCAAAGAACCTGATTCTTGTAACTAGTTAGATATACATTTCTTTTTGCAATAGACAATTACATGCGTAAACTTGTATAAACTGCTTGATTATTAATCTAGGTCCCCAGATCATATTTCAATACTCTCTCCATTTTAACTTATTTATATAGTTTTGAATTGGGATGGAATTTTAAAAAACAAAGAAGTCTTTTCAATTATGCAGTCTTAAACTAAAAATATGCAGAATATATCAAAATTTTCTTTAATCTTGGTATCATAAATCTATCATGTGAAAATTTAAAACTAAAAAGTTGATAAAAAAAGAGTCATTCTTCTTGAAACGAAGTAAAAAAGAAAGTAAAATAAAACAATTGAAACTGAAGGACTATGATCCTTCCAAAATAACATCAATATCAAACTTGAAGTGAATTACCGGGATACTTGATCACGTCTTATCCCTACAAAGTTAAGTTCTATAAAACTCTTCCTGATTTGACTCAAAGAAAACATGATAATCTACTTCTTTAAAATCCCAAAATATTCGGGTAAACTACAAAAATGGCCTCCATTGTGGGTGGTTTTGCCTTTTTGTCCCCCATAAAAAAAGTTATACAAAACTAGTCTTCCTTCTTTTTTATGTATAGAACAAATACTTATTTGCCCCTCTACACCTCAAATATTTTTAAACGACTCTCCATGCTTATTATCTTTTGACTTTGATTTTTTTTCTTTTTCTTTTACTTTGATTTTTATTTTTTATTTTCTCTTCTTTTTTTTTTTAAGTTTTTCTCAACCTCTACTTTTTTTTCCTTTTTTCCTCTCAACTTCTATTTTTTTCTCTTTTTTTATTTTTCTTTGGTTTTTATTTTTCTTTTCTCTTTTTTCTTTGTTTTTTTTTATTTTTCTCAACTTTATTTTTCTTTTATCTTTTGCTTTGCCTTTTTTTCTTCGTTTATTTCTTTTTTCTCAACATTTATTTTTTTTTGTTTCTCCTCTCAACTTATTTTTTTTTTATTTTCTTTTTTTTTTTTCATTTTTTTCTTTTTCCTCAACTTTTCTTATTTTTCTTTTCTTTTCTTCGATTCCTTCCGAACAACAAGTTATGCCCAATGGGCAAGAGTTGACACTATCACATTGTGTCTTGATTTATAAGATATTCTATAAATCTTGCCTTAGATGCAAGACTTAGTCCAAGGACTTTCAAACAACAAGGTACGTCCATGGGCAAGAGTTGACACTACCACATTATGTTTTTAGTTATGAGATATTCTATAACTCTTGCATTAGAGGCAGGACTTAGCCCAATGACTTTCAAACAACAAGTTACGTCCCAGTGCAAGAGTTGACACTGCCACATTGTGTCTTGATCTATGAGATGTTCTATAACTCTTGCCTTAGAGGCAAGACTTATCCCAAGAACTTTCAACCAACAAGTTAGGTACAATGGGCCAGAGTTGACACTACCATATTGTGTTTTTGACTTATAAGATGCTCTATAACTCTTGCTTTAGAGGCAAGACTTTGCCCAAGAACCTTCAAATAGTAAGTTACGCCCCATGGGCAAGAGTTGGCACTACCACATTGTGTCTTGATTTATGAGATGCCCTATAACTCTTGCCTTAGAGGTAACACTTAGACCAAGGGCTTTCAAACAACAAGTTACGCCCAATGGGCAAGATTTGACACTACCTTATTGTGTTTTGATTTATGAGATGTTCTATAAATCTTGCCTTAGAGGCAAGACTTATCCCAGAGACTGTCAAACAACAAGTTACGCCCCATGGGCAAGAGTTGACACTACCATATTGTGTTTTGATTTATTAGATGCTCGATAACTTTTGCCTTAGAGGCAAGACTTAGTCCAAAGACTTACAAACAATAAGTTACGCCTGTTGGGCAAGAGTTGACACTACCACATTGTGTCTTGATTTATGAGATGCTCTATAACTCTTGCCTCAAAAGAAAGACTTAGCCCAAGGACTTTCAAACAGCAAGTTACGCCCCATGGGCAAGAGTTGACGCTACCATATTGTGTCTTGATTTATGAGATGTTCTATAACTCTTACTTATCCCAAAGAACTTTCAAACAACAAGTCACATCCTTAAATTTACTTCGATGTCAAAGGAAGAAGATCCTCTTTGCGGATTATCCAACTTTGTGTTTATTAGCAAAATTTAATAGAAGTTGAGAAAAAAGAAAAAAGAGAAGAAAAAAAAAAGAGAAAGAAAAAAATAAAGATTGAGAAAAAAGAAAAAAAAATAAAGGTTAAGAAAAAAGAAAAAAGAGAAGAATAAAAAACAAAAAAAATAAAGATTGAGAAAAACAAAAATGAGAAGAAAAAAATAAAAATAAAGTTTGAGAAAAATGAAAAAAAATGAGAAAAGATAAAAAATAAAAAATAAAATAAAAATAAAGGTTGAGACAAATGAATTAAAAAAAAAAAAGAGAAATGAAAAATAGATAATGTTTGAGGAAAAAAAAGATAAGAAAAAAAAGAAAAAACAAAAAATAAAGGTTGCGACTAATGAATTAAAACAAAAACAAAAAGAAAAAAAAATCAAGGAAAAAGAAAAAAGAAAAAAAGAAGAAGAAATAAAAATAGAAGCTGAGAGACAAATGACTATGGAAAGTCTAAAAATATTTGAGGTGTAAAGGGGCAAAAATGTACTTGTTCAATTTATAAAAAGAAAGGAAGATTAGTCCTTAAAGACTTTTTTTATGGAGGACAAAAAAGCAAAGTCACCCTTTATGGAGTTCATCCCATGTAATTTCCTGAAAATATCCACTAAGCTAAAAGCCCAAAACCTAAAGATCATTAAATAGGGTAGGAAGTGATTCAAAGGGGAAAAAAAGGAGTTGTAGTATGAATAAGAAGATAACTCAGAATTATAGGAAAAGGGATAGTGATTAGGATTGCGGGAGTTTATTATTGTGAGGATCTGGGAGAAAATAATAATAAGGGGATGGTTGATGGTTGATGTTAACAAAATTTAATAATAAATGTTGATACAGAGCTGAAGAGATAGAGGGATTGAAGAAGAACCTGATTCCTCAAGGAATTAGTCCATCAAATAAACGTTGATGAATGTAGCAAGAGGTGTGGTAATAAAGATCTTAAGACTGGTGTTTCGGTGGGAATAAAGAAATCAAGTCCAAGAAAAAAAATTGAAAATTAGAGAAAGTAAGGAGAAATTAAAAAAATATCATTGTTTCCCTTGACAAATTACACCTAGAAACTTGCTAAAAACCTTTATTCTTCGAACAGATCACCTTTTGAAAACCAAAACCAAATAATATCATGATAGTTTCATAAGCTAATGTCAATTGTCTATTCGGTTTGGTCTCTGTAGATTAAAATATGTATCAAATGTTTCTTATTTTGGATTTGATGAGTTCTGTAGTTGGAAATCAATATTACTATGTTCTCATGATAATTCTACTAAATATTATTGCTTTTTGCTGATGCCAAAAGGGGAATATTGAGTTGTATTTGATTTAAGAATTGAAATACTACATAACTCTAATGATCATTGATAAAGAAAGACCTTGATTCCTAACTATTGGCACCGAAACATTTTTTTTTGAAAGAACTAGGTATCTAAATCAAGAGTTATTAATAAAGTGGATACTTGTGCAAATACCATATGAATCTATCTGATCAGGTTCGCATAACCTAGCCACCCACTAAGTTGCAATGAGTAGAAGGTTAATCCTATAGAAGGCTTAGCTAAGAGCTCCAGTATAATCTTACTAAGTCGTAATAATAAACGACACTGGTTCTTAGGGGGAGGAACTGAACTTGAGTGCACATGTGACTATATTTAAGTGTTATATTTTTGGTTTGGGCTAATATAGGTTTATCATTATCAAAAAGGATGAAATTATTGAGCTAGGAGCACTCAGCTAAAAAGCTACATGTGATAGGCAGAGCAATGTGAGCTAAGAGTGTCATGTGCTAAGGCTACCAATATAAAGTTTTGTTGATTAAGAAATAAGTGTGTCATGATCCAAAATTGATACCACGATGACATCTATCCTAATTTCACCGATAGGTAAACTAACCCATAACCAATGATTTAAAATAGTAGAAATGCGGAATAAGTAAATCAAACAAAAATTAATTGTCTTAAACATCCTCTTTCATATAATAGAAATGAAAAGCGGAAGACAAGTCAAAAATCTCCAAAACCTGATGTCATAAATACAAGCCTCTAAGAATTTCATAATCTGATAATAACTACTATAATGTTTGGTAATGAGAATGATTTAGACAAAATGAAGGATAGTAGAGATAATCCAAGAACTATAAATAAGCCAAGCAGCTACCTCTGAATCTAGAATAATCAATCGCGACAAGGATCACATGCCCCTCATACTCGACCTGAAACCTCCACAATAAAGGTGAAGAAAAAGGCATGGGTGAGTACAAAAATCCACTTGTACTTAGCAACATCATCAATTGATCATAATATAAGGCAATGGCAATGGTTAGTTCTATACTACCCTGTTCGATACCCGATCACATATATCAAAGCACTTATATAAAGACCCAAACTAACAACTAGATGACATTTTATTAGTACAAAACAACACAAATATCAAATAAAACCCAAATAAAGTAATCATCTACATCTATAATTACTTCTCACATCAAGCCAATCCATCGTAAAATGCGAATGGGATGAAAATATGTGGATAAAGTAATGCATAATACCTAACTCGAAACATGTACATACCATTTCTTTTACTGGATAGTGGGGACTCATGGGAGTATCTGGAGGTCCATGTTCCCACCTTGTACTGAACAAACCTATACCAAAAAATGCCCTAGATGAAATATCATGTATCTGATAATTCTTTACTGGGAAATATCCTGGATGATATATCATGTACCAGAAAATTCTTTATCATGAAATATCTTAAATGACCCCTTTGCTGAAATTTATTCTCTCACTTCTTCAATGTCAATATGCATGAGATACAATGTGTAACATAACAAATCTTATATAGGATTCAATCCTCAACACAGATAATCATAAATCAGTCTAAAGTAATTAATAACAAGAGTAGGAAAGTGAAATAATAATCAAATAAGCATCTCATATGCAAGATTTCAGGTATAATTCATTTTAGCAATATCAAGTGAGCAACACAAGCATCTAACAAATACTACACCTAAAAATCAAGCTCGCATAGTCACAAAGTTCATCAACTATGGGAGAAAATCTCAAATTCCCCATATCATGACACTAGTATCCATATAAATGCTCTTCATCTCATTTATATGAAATTCTCATTATCTATTACCATTTTATTCAATTAAACAATACACTAACATTTTATAAAGAGTCAAGAAATCTTACTTGCCATAAACAAAGTCTAAAAAGTCAAATAATGGTCTTGCCCTTCCTTAAAGCCTCCAAAAGGCCTCAATATGGTCAAATACATAATCTAGATGAGTAAAGGAGTCTTTAGATACTCATATTGCTATATGTACCTCTATTTTGAATCCAAAACGTCAACCCCAAGCACCAAAAACGAGATCATGAACTATTTTTGAAAATCATATCACCTATAAGTTAACAAACTCAAATCTAAATGTCATGCCTCGACTTCCAACGAGGCGTGATTGGCACCCGAAGCCGATATGGCCCGAGAGAACCAATATTTACTCATGAACCTTCGTATGCATATGCTCGTATGAATCTCATTAAACCGTATGCAACTATGCAAAAGACATGATCATGGAACATTTGCTATATATATATTAATGAAACTTGGCCGTTGGGGAAACTAAGTCAAAACGGACATTTATCTCTTACATCCACATACCTACATATGTCTACAAAAGCCTCTAACAGATGCATTTACTAGACCAACTAACAGTCGGGACAAGTCCCCGCTTTATACAATATTTACAATATCAAAGCAAATATACAACTATGACTCAGGAGGCTCCGAACCAACTGGAGCTCACCAAAACTCTGCAAATGATCCACAGTCTACTGAGGAGGTCTACTAATTCCTGCACCTGCAACATGTAAGGTAAGTCCCCCGAGGGGTCAGTACGAAGAATGTACTGAGTATGTAAGGCTCATAAGAAATAGCATCATACATGAGAATATCAATAGAATGCCATATGAGAGAATAGTCATTGAGGATAAACCATCATTTTATATCATAACCTTTATATCTACTCTCCTTCAAGGGAAATTACCTTCACTCAAGAAACTTGCCTCCAATAGATTCTTCTACTTGATTAGTAGGTTATAAAAGAATAACATTCATCCACATACATCCACTCTAGTGGTGGGATAATGATATAACATACATCTCTTCTATTGGTGATTTAATAACATAACGTACATCCATTCTATTAACGTACATCCACTCTCATGGTGGGTTAGCATACATCCACTCTATGGTGGGTTAACGTACATCCACTCTCATGGTGGGTTATCATACATCCACTCTCGTGGTGGGTCAACATACATCCACTCTCATGGTGGGTTATCATACATCCACTCTCATGGTGGGTCGACATACATCCACTCTATGGTGGGTTAACATACATCCACTCTATGGTGGGTTTAACATACATTGCTCACACATCTCCTCACCTCTTTGGGAGGGATTGATTTATTCACTTATGCGAGATTGGTACATTAAGGATCATAACACTATTTGGAACACACAAATATGCTTTACCTCACTCTTATACCTCATGAGATTAACACCTTAACTTGTGAAGGATAGTTATACTAACTCGCACTTTACCTCCTTCCTTATCTTATGAGATCTTATATATGCAAGCATAACATCGGGCCTCCACCTTTGGTGGCTATACTATGCCCCTTTAGATTGTAATCCATACTCAATGAAACATCTAGCAACCATGCATGCATTACTTCTTTACCATCTTATACCCTTTACATAGCTAAGAAGGTGACACAGTAGAGATCATGACATTAATTGAAGCACACACTTATATATTACTTCACTTCTGTACCTTTGGAGATTGACATCTTCACTATGCGGAATTAGATATATTGACTTGCACGTCACTTCTCTTATTACTCTTATGAGACTAGTACTTTTACTTATGAAAGGTTAGTACAAAGATAATCATCATATTATAGGACTTTGGAACATGACAGGATTGGAAAATGCTATTCAAGCATAAATAGATTTTCCTACATTATTACTCTCTTGAGATAGTTCTTTTAGGAATTACAACATTATGACATCTTACATGAAGCTTTGGATCATTAACCAATGAGTGAGAGACATGTGAATAAATTGGCAATATAACATCCTTGGAAACACAACACTATTGGAACCATTGAACCATGAATATGAGACATGTGATGCACAATTGATCAATGAGTAGAAACTATGTGATAATGACCATTGATAACCGGCTATAGGATACCTTAGCACATTTCGGAATAGGACAAGTGAAAAGATATGGACAGAGTAACCTTACATACCTTGTATTCTCAATACGATTCTACAATCTTAAGTGTGCATACAATTGTCCCGCTCCGTCCTTGTGTTTCGCTCTACAACATAAGTGCATAACGAAATCAACATTAACCACCAATGACCTTATAATGGCATACAATAACAATAAGTCACATGTTTAGCTTTAACATGTCATTCCCCCTTGACAATACCATTTATGAAACGGAAAAGGGTCAAAAATACCCTTAAAGTATTATAAAAGGCTCAAAAATACCCTCCTTCCACCTATTGGCTCAGAAATGACCCTCCATCCATCTATTTGGATCAAAAATGCCCTTAAGGTTAAATTTAAGCTCTAAATTTCCCCTCCTTTTAACATATGGAATAAATAAATTTTTAAATCAAATATGTGGCATTATTTTGATGGTTTCACATATAATTAGACTCAAATTCATTCACAATCCTACCCATTAACTCAAACCCAATTAAAAGACCGACACGAAGCACGTTTATCAAAAACGTAAGCAGATTTAAATAAGTGAGCAATTTACAAACAAGAATCCAAATGAATCACCTTATATCCACTATATGTTGTTTTTCTTTTTTACTTTTTTTCAAAAAAAAATAAAATTAGTTGTTCCTCTATTTCAAAGCTAGTGGATTTTTAATATTCCCTTCATACTTTTTTATTTCAATGAATATAATATGAAGAAACTAAAATAATGAAATAACTGATTTACGAAGAAATAGTCAAAGAATAAATTTTTAGAAGAGAAAAATAAGGCAGGAAAAGAAAAGGGTATTGAGAAACTGAGGGTTAAGTTTCATTTGAATGTGAAAAGAGGGAGAATGAGAATTGGAATGAATTAATTTAAGAGTATGCAGAAACACGAGGTTGTAACAAACATAGGTTGGAGGAAGATGGAGAAATGGTGGTTTTTTTAATTGGGTTTGAGTTAATGGGTAGGATTGTGAATGAATTTAAGTCTAATTATATGTGAACCAATAAAAATAATGCCACATATTTAATTTAAAAATTCATTTATTCCATATGTTAAAAGGAAGGGCAATTTAGAGCTTAAATTTAACCTTAAGGGCATTTTTGATCCAAATAGGTGGATGGAGGGGCATTTCTGAGCCAATAGGTGGAAGAAGGGTATTTTTGACCCTTTTCCGTTTATGAAATCATCATACCAATAATCCCACAATATTCCATACATTTACCAACACATGATAACCAATAGAATGTCACGCCAAGCTCATATTTTACCCTTCTCCATCACCACAACATCACAATTTTGCCATCAATTTACTTCAATACACCTCACAACAACAAATCGGCCAAAATCTCATAATTTACACTTATAGAAAAATAATAAGTTTAGGACCATAATAACACCCTACATGTTGTTATTTTATCCATACCATGCTTTTTCATCAAGACCACAAGTCATAATCCAAGTTACAATCCCATGGATTTCACATCTTTTACCAAAACACAAAACACCGTATTCAACACTTTCAAGCATAACCAACATGATATACATAATATATCATGCTCATAATATGTTAAGGTACAAGAATAATCACTTACCCAAGCTTGGAAAATGGTGATCTTGCTCCAAAAAGTGCCTTAGGGTTTGAGAGCACAAAAGGGTGTTCTTGAAAAGTCTAGAAAAAAAAAAAGATAGAAAAGTATGTTTCTTTTGTGGATTAAAAATCTGATTTGTGACCCTTTTATAGAGCCTTGAATTCCTCTTTATCCACCTTTCTCAATTCTTGATTAGTCAAAGGAAGAATGGGTCATTTGACCCATTCTTGGCCCATGTCTTTTGCCTTATTTTGGGCCTCTTTTGAGCCCAATTTACTTAATCCAATAAAATCAATAATTCCTCATGTTTAATTCATTACATATGTGTTACAACAATATTCCCACTCACGCTATTCATATCCATGGCCTCAATCCCAAAAACAAGTGATTCTAGCCACGTATGGCTCATTTGGACCAAAAGGGTAAAATCGTCATTTTGATGCCAAATTCGTTCTCGAGTAATTTTATCATACCAACATAATATCTTACTCATTTCATGTATATTATCATGGTTGTATAAGAAACGTGGCGAAAATCGGCTCAATACGTCCCCGGGCACCTTGGGACTTAAGAAAAATTCCAACTTTTGAAAGGTGCGCACAAGCAGCCCGGCACGCCCTTGGGAGTGATACCTTACTGCCTGTGGACTAAAACTTTTACCCCAGAGAGGCCCGGAAAGCCCCTGGGTGCGCCCCACCTCTTTGTTTTTCAAAATTTTCGTTTATTCGACTTTTCTTCGCGGATTTGGTTAGACACTTCAAGTCTATTCTTTCACTTACTTCTTAACCTTAATATCCTTTGTTTAGAGGTCCTCTTAGACTTATTTTTAACCCCACAACTGCGCCATAAAACTCACAAAACAACTCTTATGAAGGTCTAATCACATGTATGAAGCCAAATTTCAATTTCCTCAACATTAACATTACCAAATGCATACTTATAGCTCTCGACACCTAAGTATACATTGTTCAACGTCGTCAAGTAGGGTTGGGAAGGTACGGGGTGTTACATTCTCCCCTCTTAGAAACATTCATCCTCGAATTTTAACGATATTGCTTCAATTACAAATGTATCTCTATATTAGCACATGTACGCATAAACACTTAAGGCTCATGGATATTTACTTGTTATTGGTATACTTTCACACTTTGAAATTTTTCTTCCATTTGAAACAATATGGGTACATTGGTTTCATCATTTTTTTTATTTTCTCAACTTCTCATGCGATGTCTTCGACTTTTTGAGTTCTCCAAAGAACTTTTACACAATTTACGTCTTTATTTCTTAGCCTTTTCACTTGTCTGTCTAGAATGATAATAAGTATTTCAATGGGAACAAATATGAAAGGATACTCTTATATACTGTCCACAATTGCACATCCTTTCTTTCCAAATCCTTTTATTGGTGACACTTGCAAGAGTACTTAATCATCTATGATCACAAACATCTACTATACCATTACGATATGTTCTTTTCACTACACTAAACTCACCGACCGGTGGAAATATTTCTATTGACTTCACACACAACCCCCGGTGTACTATTAAATTCACGGTAGTCGATGGCGTAACGTACGATGGAGTAGAGCTCAATCAATCAATACATATACATCATGTAAAATATGGTAATATACCTAAATACATGTACCGTCATCAGGAGGTGCTTCCTCATTTTGTCGGTCCACTAAAGCGTAAGTGCGATTTTGAGTTCCACTGGAACTAGCTGCTCCTCTGGCACCTCTACCGCGACCAGCAGACTGTACACCAGTTGCCGATGCCACATCGACCGATTCGGTAGGCCGTGTCATACTAACCGTAGGCCTCTGTGGGCATTCTCTCATCATGTGTCCTAGCCTACTACATACAAAGCAAACATTCGTATCAAACCGACATTCGCCTGCATGAAATCTCCCACAGCGCGGGCACCACTGACGAGAAAATCTTATTACCTCTGATCCATGAATCCCACTACTCTGTTCAAATCGACCACCTCTAGACCCTCAGAATTGAGAAGGAGCACCTGATGTGGAATAAGATGATGAGGGTCTAGGTGGTAACATTCGAGATCCAGATTCTCCGGGGGATACCATAGACTGCCCCATAGGTCTGGGCCTTTTTAATGGCCCTTCCTCAGATTTCTGTGCCCTCTTTCTTTACCTTTAGTCCTCCATCTTTTGTGCGAAGGCCTGTATTCTAGCTATATCCATATCTCGATTTAAGGCAACAATAGTGCATTCTTGTACCAAATAAGGCTCCAATCTGTCCATATATCGATGGACTCTATCTTCCATAGTGGCTACCACATTTGGAGCATATCTAGCCAAGGAATTAAACTGCAAACTATATTCTCTAACACTCATATTTCCTTGACGCAAATGGAGAAATTGGTCTGCATGTGCCTCCCGAATCTCATATGGGAGGTAATGATCAAGGAATGCCATCTTAAATTCATCCTAATCAGCTGGGAGTGCACTCATACCCCTTGATCTTTTCCAGTCCTCATACCACAAGATAGTCTATCCCTTCAGTCTATAAGCTGTTAGTTCAACTGTTTCTACACCTGTTACATGCATCAGCTCTAGTGCTCTTTGAACTTGGTCCACAAAATCCTGTGGATCTGCTTTCATATCAGACCCTGTGAATATGGGAGGGTCTAATTTTAAAAAGTCCTGTGTTCTGCGACTCGCCACCCTAGCCGCATCATCCTCATTTATCATTGGGACAGTTCGTCCCTGTGTCTGTGCAGCAACTAGCTGTGTCAATATATACACTGTATTTCTCAAATCCTGATCAGTGGTATTCATTGGTGGCTCTGCAGGTACTTCTCTACCTCTTGGCTCTTCTGGAGCTGGCAAGGTAGAGGAAGACAGCGATGCAATTTCAGCGTCAGCTCCACCGTGACTCACTTGTTCAGGTGGTAATCTACTTATTCCTTCTTCAGCAGGCACATCCACCTGCTTTCGTTTACCTCTACCTCTTCTCGTGATTGGCATGTTTACTATACCAAAGAAAAACAATCACCATGGTCAGATACAATTCAACTTACAACACTGGCTCTATTGCACGATCTAGAATGAAGAAAAGAAAACACATCCTAAATGCCCCATAGCCTCCTGCTCATAAATGTGGTGCACAACACATCCATGAACAAGACTCTACTCGGACACGGCTTTGTAGACACCCTTAGAACGACCTGCTCTGATACCACTTTTGTCACGCCCCGACTTCCAACGAGGCGTGATTGGCACCCGAAGTCGATATGGCCCGAGAGAACCAATCTTTGCTCATGAACCTTCGTATGCATATGCTCGTATGAATCTCATTAAACCGTATGCAACTATGCAGAAGACATGATCATGGCACATATGCTATATATATATTAATGAAACTTGGCCGTTGGGGAAATTAAGTCAAAACGGACATTTATCTCTTACATCCACATACCTACATATGTCTACAAAAGCCTCTAACAGATGCATTTACTAGACCAACTAACAGTCGGGACAAGTCCCCGCTTTATACAATATTTACAATATCAAAGCAAATACACAACTATGACTCAGGAGGCTCCGAACCAACTAGAGCTCACCAAAACTCTGCAAATGATCCACAGTCTACTGAGGAGGTCTACTAATGCCTGCACCTGCAACATGTAAGGTACGTCCCCCGAGGGGGTCAGTACGAAGAATGTACTGAGTATGTAAGGCTCATAAGAAATAGCATCATACATGAGAATATCAATAGAATGCCATATGAGAGAATAGTCATTGAGGATAAACCATCATTTTATATCATAACCTTTATATCTACTCTCCTTCAAGGGAAATTACCTTCACTCAAGAAACTCGCCTCCAATAGATTCTTCTACTTGATTAGTAGGTTATAAAAGAATAACATTCATCCACATACATCCACTCTAGTGGTGGGATAATGATATAACATACATCTCTTCTATTGGTGATTTAATAACATAATGTACATCCATTCTATTAACGTACATCCACTCTCATGGTGGGTTAGCATACATCCACTCTATGGTGGGTTAACGTACATCTACTCTCATGGTGGGTTATCATACATCCACTCTCGTGGTGGGTCAACATACATCCACTCTCGTGGTGGGTCAACATACATCCACTCTCATGGTGGGTTATCATACATCCACTCTCATGGTGGGTCGACATACATCCACTCTATTGTGGGTTAACATACATCCATTCTATGGTGGGTTTAACATACATTGCTCACACATCTCCTCACCTCTTTGGGAGGGATTGATTTATTCACTTATGCGAGATTGGTACATTAAGGATCATAACACTATTTGGAACACACAAATATGCTTTACCTCACTCTTATACCTCATGAGATTAACACCTTAACTTGTGAAGGATAGTTATACTAACTCGCACTTTACCTCCTTCCTTATCTTATGAGATCTTATATATGCAAGCATAACATCGGGCCTCCACCTTTGGTGGCTATACTATGCCCCTTTAGATTGTAATCCATACTCAATGAAACATCTAGCAACCATGCATGCATTACTTCTTTACCATCTTATACCCTTTACATAGCTAAGAAGGTGACACAGTAGAGATCATGACATTAATTGAAGCACACACTTATATATTACTTCACTTCTGTACCTTTGGAGATTGACATCTTCACTATGCGGAATTAGATATATTGACTTGCACGTCACTTCTCTTATTACTCTTATGAGACTAGTACTTTTACTTATGAAAGGTTAGTACAAAGATAATCATCATATTATAGGACTTTGGAACATGACAGGATTGGAAAATGCTATTCAAGCATAAATAGATTTTCCTACATTATTACTCTCTTGAGATAGTTCTTTTAGGAATTACAACATTATGACATCTTACATGAAGCTTTGGATCATTAACCAATGAGTGAGAGACATGTGAATAAATTGGCAATATAACATCCTTGGAAACACAACACTATTGGAACCATTGAACCATGAATATGAGACATGTGATGCACAATTGATCAATGAGTAGAAACTATGTGATAATGACCATTGATAACCGGCTATAGGATACCTTAGCACATTTCGGAAAAGGACAAGTGAAAAGATATGGACAGAGTAACCTTACATACCTTGTATTCTCAATACGATTCTACAATCTTAAGTGTGCATACAATAGTCCCGCTCCGTCCTTGTGTTTCGCTCTACAACATAAGTGCATAACGAAATCAACATTAACCACCAATGACCTTATAATGGCATACAATAACAATAAGTCACATGTTTAGCTTTAACATGTCATTCCCCCTTGACAATACCATTTATGAAACGGAAAAGGGTCAAAAATACCCTTAAAGTATTATAAAAGGCTCAAAAATACCCTCCTTCCACCTATTGGCTCAGAAATGACCCTCCATCCATCTATTTAGATCAAAAATGCCCTTAAGGTTAAATTTAAGCTCTAAATTTCCCCTCCTTTTAACATATGGAATAAATAAATTTTTAAATCAAATATGTGGCATTATTTTGATGGTTTCACATATAATTAGACTCAAATCCATTCACAATCCTACCCATTAACTCAAACCCAATTAAAAGATCGACACGAAGCACGTTTATCAAAAACGTAAGCAGATTTAAATAAGTGAGCAATTTACAAACAAGAATCCAAATGAATCACCTTATATCCACTATATGTTGTTTTTCTTTTTTACTTTTTTTTAAAAAAAAATAAAATTAGTTGTTCCTTTGTTTCAAAGCTAGTGGATTTTTAATATTCCCTTCATACTTTTTTATTTCAATGAATATAATATGAAGAAACTAAAATAATGAAATAACTGATTTACGAAGAAATAGTCAAAGAATAAATTTTTAGAAGAGAAAAATAAGGCAGGAAAAGAAAAGGGTATTGAGAAACTGAGGGTTAAGTTTCATTTGAATGTGAAAAGAGGGAGAATGAGAATTGGAATGAATTAATTTAAGAGTATGCAGAAACACGAGGTTGTAACAAACATAGGTTGGAGGAAGATGGAGAAATGGTGGGTTTTTTAATTGGGTTTGAGTTAATGGGTAGGATTGTGAATGAATTTGAGTCTAATTATATGTGAACCAATAAAAATAATGCCACATATTTAATTTAAAAATTCATTTATTCCATATGTTAAAAGGAGGGGCAATTTAGAGCTTAAATTTAACCTTAAGGGCATTTTTGATCCAAATAGGTGGATGGAGGGGCATTTCTGAGCCAATAGGTGGAAGAAGGGTATTTTTGAGCCTTTTCTAATACTTTAAGGGTATTTTTGACCCTTTTCCGTTTATGAAATCATCATACCAATAATCCCACAATATTCCATACATTGACCAACACATGATAACCAATAGCATGTCACGCCAAGCTCATATTTTACACTTCTCCATCACCACAACATCACAATTATGCCATCAATTTACTTCAATACACCTCACAACAACAAATCGGCCAAAATTTCATAATTTACACTTATAGAAAAATAATAAGTTTAGGACCATAATAACACCCTACATGTTGTTATTTTATCCATACCATGCTTTTTCATCAAGACCACAAGTCATAATCCAAGTTACAATCCCATGGATTTCACATCTTTTACCAAAACACAAAACACCGTATTCAACACTTCCAAGCATAACCAACATGATATACATAATCTCTCATGCTCATAATATGTTAAGGTACAAGAATAATCACTTACCCAAGCTTGGAAAATGGTGATCTTGCTCCAAAAAGTGCCTTAGGGTTTGAGAGCACAAAAGGGTGTTCTTGAAAAGTCTAGAAAATAAAAGATAGAAAAGCATGTGTCTTTTGTGGATTAAAAATCTGATTTGTGCCATTTTTATAGAGCCTTGAATTCCTCTTTATCCACCTTTCTCAATTCTTGATTAGTCAAAGGAAGAATGGGTCATTTGACCCATTCTTGGCCCATGTCTTTTGCCTTATTTTTGGCCTCTTTTGAGCCCAATTTACTTAATCCAATAAAATTAATAATTCCTCATGTTTAATTAATTTCATATTTGTTACAACAATATTCCCACTCACGCTATTCATATCCATGGTCTCAATCCCAAAAAACAAGTGATTCTAGCCACGTATGACTCATTTTGACCAAAAGGGTAAAACCGTCATTTTGATGCCAAATTCGTTCTCGAGTAATTTTATCATACCAAAATAATATATTACTCATTTCATGTATATTCTCATGTTTTTAGAAGAAACGTGGCAAAAATCGGCTCAATACTTCCCCGGGCAGCTTGGGACTTAAGAAAAATTCCAACTTTTGAAAGGTGCGCACAAGCAGCCCGGCACGCCCTTGGGTGCGCTACCTTACTTCCTGTGGACTAAAAATTTTACCCCATAGCGGACCGTAACACCCCTGGGCGCGCCCCACCTCTTTTTTTTGTCAAAATTTTTGTTTCTTCGACTTTTCTTCGCGGATTTGGTTAAACACTTCAAGTCCTATTCTTTCACTTACTTCTTAACCTTAATATACTTTGTTTAGAGGTCCTCTTAGCCTTATTTTTAACCCCACAACTGCACCATAAAACTCACAAAACAACTCTTATGAAGGGCTAATCACATGTATGAAGCCAAATTTCAATTTCCTCAACATTAACATTACCAAATGCATACTTATAGCTCTCGACACCTAAGTATACATTGTTCAACGTCGTCAAGTAGGGTTGGGAAGGTATGGGGTGTTACACTAAATTTCATCAAAACAGAGTTCAAAATTGATCTTTAAATTAGCAAAATTCAATTTCTTAACTCTACATCCAAAATCACATTTTTTTTCTCAATTTAAAATATTGATTTAAAGGTGAGATCGATAATAAATTAGTAAAGAATATGTAATTGATGAATTAGGATTATTATTTGTGCCTAGTGGTGTTTTTCAGCGGATGCCCATTCCAAAAGAGAAGTGGGAATGGATAATGATAGATTTTGTTGTTGGTCTTCCAAAAACTGTAAGGAAATACGACTCCATTTGGGTTATTATTGACCGGTTGACTAAGTCGGCTCATTTCATTGTTGTAAGAGTTTATTATAATGCGGCCAAGATTTATGCAAAAAAAATTGTAAGGCCGCATGGGGTACCGGTGTTAATTATGTCAGATAGGGATACTCAGTTCACTTCCAATTTCTGAGAGAGATTCCAGTTTGAGTTGGTTTCTAGATTGGACCTGAGCACAACTTTCTACCTGCAAATTGATGGCCAATCTGAGCGGACTATCTAAGTACTTGAGGATATGCTCCGGGCTTGTGTTATGGACTTCAGGGGTCAGTGGGACCAATACTTACCATTGTGTAAATTTTCCTACAATAATAGCTACCACTCTAGTAATAACAAGTCTCCTTTTGAGGCCTTATATGGTAGAAGATGTAGGTCCCCAATTGGGTGGTTTGATGCATTCGAGGTTAAGGCTTGGGGCACCAATACGCTCAAGGACTCAATGGAAAAGGTAAGATTTATACAGGAAAAGCTAATAGAAGTTTAAAGCCAATAGAAAGAATATGATGACAAAACGGTGAGAGATATAAAGTTTGAGCAGGGGGAGAAAGTACTCTTGAAGGTTTCACCCATGAAGGGTGTAGTGCATTTTGGCAAGAAGGGCAAGTTAAGCCCAAGGTACATTGAACCTTTTGATGTGTTGAAGAAAGTGGGGTCAGTAGCATATAGACTGGCCTTACCCCCTAGTATGCCCAGGGTTCACCCTGTTTTCCATGTTTTAATGTTAAAAAAGTACCATGGAGATGGTGATTATATTATTCGTTGGGACCCAGAACTGTTTGATAAGGAACTGTCCTATGAAGAAGAATCGATTGCTATTCTAGCTAAAGATGTGAGAAAGTTAAGGACACGAGTTATTACTTGTGTGAAGGTTCATTAGAGGAACTATACTATTGAGGAGGCTATATAGGAGACAGAAGCAGACCTGTGTAAGTGGTATCTGCATTTGTTTATTGACTCAGGTACATTCTACTCCAGTTGTAATTTTTATTTTGGGCCAGTTGTCGTTCAGGTACAAAAGAGTGGTAAATTGGTATCTAATGTAATGATCCAAAATATTGTTACGCTGAAATAGGAGGTAAAAATTGCAGTTTGACTCCTCTTAGTGAAATTTTAGGAATTCAGGGCAAGTCTAATATTAGGTTATTTTTTAGGGTAGGAGGGTCAAACAAAATTTGGTGTTAATGTGGTTGGTAATAGTAGGGTTTGACGTTATAATTAGGTAGCCAACGAGTATAGGAAGTCTTAGCAACTTTCAGCACCTGAAACAGAGTTATAGAACTCCAATTATAGCATTTATCGTGAAGGGGTTGGTTCACAATGTCGAAATTTGTGGTGTGTATTGTAAAATGAGGAAAACTGAGAGGAGGTCGTGAGTTTCTACCTCAAACTTCTACAGCAGAAAAAATAATTGATGCAGCGGTACCGCTACAACGGTCACGGGAACCGCAGTAGCGACCTCCAAGAAAAAGAGCGTGAACCGCTATAGCAGAAATTGAACCACAGCGGTAACATGCAGTAAAAAAAAAAATACAATTTTAAAAAACCAAAAAATATTTTCATTCCCCACTTTTTAGAAAAAATACAATAAGGCTCTGGGGAAGGCGATTTTCAGAGGGTTTGTGGAGTTTTTCATCTTTTGTGATCAGTAATTACATTCTAGACTTGAATTTACTTCATTTAACCTTAGAAAATCACTAATAATGGATTAATGGTGGATTTTAGGGTTTAACCCTTGTTTTGTGGAAATTGATAAGAAATGATGGGATTGTTTATAAATTCAGAGTGTAATGATCCTAGGGTGTTAGAAAACACTAATGGGACTAGAATCATAGTTGTTTGTGCTAATTCAAGTAAAATCCATAAGGTTTAAGAGATAGAAAAACCCAAAGATGGTGAAATAGGGTAAATGTATGGCTAAAATCAATGGGTTTTAATCCCTAATAGTTAAAGAGGGATGAATTATTAAATGAGTATATATTCTTGTTGTTATAGATCAAGAATAAGATTTAAAGGGTAAAAGTGTGGCTTAAAGGTAACTTTGAGCAAAGGAGTTGAGGGAGGCGATGATTTTATTATAAAACTTAGACTTTCTTTGCTTTGCACTTGTTTGTGATTTAGACATCTATGATTGCCTTTTAGCATGACTCATGATTTAATGACTGCATTGCATTTCATTTGCATTGTGATGATATGTTGAGATGATTGATCGGGTACCATGTCGGTACAAATATAATATGTTGTGATATGGGTTGGGTACCACGCCAGTATAATATGATATTATGATGATGGGTAGGGTACCACGTTGGTACATTATGATTTTGATGATGAGGATGAGAAAAGTAAGAGTTGATGTGCACATTTTGCATACATGCACTCATTCATATGCTTTGAGTATTTTTTATGATGAGTATATACGATGATGAGTTATTGATGAACATAACTAAGTACAAAAGCCTGTGAAAGTGAAGTCGTGGGTTTTATAATATGATTATACATGGTGTGTTTAGTTGATTGTTATCATTGGTTATGAGTGTTGTTATGATGGATTTTATACTTATTTGACTTGCTTACTTGTGCATTGTTAAGTCGGCCTGTGATGTTTACCTGTATTTGTTGATGTACTGATGCTACTTGTACTCTTCTTTTGTTGAGTGTAGAATATTTTCCAGTGGCTGACACGCGACCTCGGCTCTAGATAGTGATTCACACTTGATTTTGTGGGTGAACACCCTGATCGGGCAATCTTCGGATCTTTCTATTGGTGTTGAAGTCCTTTGTTTTGGGACTGAGATAATTTCTTATTATTTATGTTTTTGGATATTATAGTTGTTCCAGACTTAGTTATATTAGATGTTCTTGTATGGAACTTTAGGTTTCGAGGATTGTAATAAATAGATGTGTCCCCACTCTATTCTCCTTATGGATGATGATGTCGTTTGGCAATGATTTTATTTAAATGAAACCATTTTTAGAACTTGCTTAATATATGGGGATTTATATAATATGAATGTGAGAGCAACACTTAGGTAAGGGTGAGCATAGTATGGTTCTCCTGCTATAGGTTAGGGTGGGTGTAAATCATGACCGTTTGGGTCGTGACAAAGATGGTATCAGAGCACTGGGTTCGTAGATCTCATGGTACAAGAACAGGTCTAGTAGACTCCTGCGGAATGATACAGAGACGTTTGTACTTTTCTTCGAGATTCTATGGGGCTTTAGGAATGAATTCTTTCCTTTCTTTGTTTCTTGCTATTAATTGATTCCCATTGGTATCTGGCGATCCAAATTGGTATCTAATTTTTTCACTCTTATTCGCATATGGTGAATACTTGTTCCACCAGAGAAGCAGTAGTAGCACCCACGGTAGCACCTGTAGCAGTACCTACACCTGCCGTTGGGGCCGTAGTCCAGGGTAGGCCTCGAGTTAGAGGAAGAACAAGAAGGAAAGCACGGAGAGCAGTGCCAATTAGGGGTAGAGCACAGGCAGCCGGGAGACTGGAAAGATAAAGATCGTCGTCCCCTCCCCCACCACAGGATGCTCCAGGATATTCTCAATATGAAAAGAAGGTAGTTGAGGAAGAAGAGATGATAGCTCCAGAGAATGTAGTACCAGCACCAAATGGTGCAGCTCAGGTGACCTTGTCTGTAGAGGTGATTCAACAACTGTTAGGGGTTTTGGGTACCTTGGAGGGCGCTGGCTACACTCCAGATTTTGCCTGCTCTGCCCACATCCTTGCAATATGTCATTGCTATAGAACCAAGGATGGATATAGGCTCTAAAACATGAAGGTATCCCCAAAAGGTACTTGTACCAGTGATGACTGATGACGAGCATGGGCTATTTCGTAAGTTCATGAATATGAAGCCCCTGGTATTCCAAGGTACAGAGTCTGAGAATGCTTTTGAGTTCTTAATAGATTGTCACAAATGTCTGCACAAGATGGGTATTGTTGAAAAGTATGGTGTGGAGTTTGTTTCCTTTCAGCTGCAAAATGAAGCTAAGCAATAGTGGAGGTCATTTGTGGAGTGCAGGGCTACCTTACCTTCACTTACTTGGGCTGAATATCATAATGTATTCCTTGAGAAATAAGTTACCCGCACTTATTGTAACCAGAAAAAAGATGAGTTTCGGAGGCTAGAGCAGGGTAACATGTCTGTGGCAGCCTATGAGGCCAAGTTTCATGCCTTGTCCCACTATGCACTACAATTGATTACCTCATAAGAGGAGCAGATCAGGTACTTTGTGAAAGGTAAGAATTTAGGGATTTAGTTTGCTACCTTATCAGTGGTTGTATCTGGTAAGTCCTTTCGGGATGTTGTTGAATTTTCTAAGAAGGTTGAAACTGTTGAGAAACAGAAAGAGGTAAAAGCAGAAGAGAAGAAGGCTTGGACCTCGAGCTAATTTAGTGGTACCTTATTAAAAGGGTGTGTTTCTTCTAAGCCCTACTATTCAGCCATGCTAGTGTCAGCAGGGAGCCCATCTGGGGTCAGTTATCAGTCTTCCCAAGCCGACAGTCATACTTCTTCATCCTCTTTAGTTCAGAGGCATGCTTTTGGACCCAAATGCTTTGAGTGTAGGGGTTTGGGACACATCAAAAGGGATTTTCCTAACTTCTTATCTTAGGTCAGCTGGCACAGGAATCAACTTCTACTATTCTAGTTACGGCAGGTCATAGTGGAGGAGGAAATGGTAGGGTTCATCTATAAAATTGGAGTGGTGGCCAAGCTAGGGGTGGAAACCAGGCCAAACGAGGTGGAGGACAAGTTGGAAGAAACGGAGCTCAGGGTGGTAAAGGTGGTGGCCAAGTTGGTAATAAAGCACATCTTTATATAGTTTCGACTCGTCTTGAGGCGAAAGCTTCCGATGTGGTAATCATAGGTACTATTTTTGTCTATGATCGTATGGCTTCTGTATTTTTTGATCCCAGTTCCACCTTCTCTTATGTGTCTGTGAAATTTTCTATAGGTTGGGACTTAGATTGTGAATATCTTAATACTCCTATGTATGTGTCTACACCGATTGGGGTGTCTTTGTGTTGATCAGTTTTATCATGCGTGTCCTGTAGTGTTCATGGGTTTTAAGACCCTGACAGACTTAGTCATTCTATACATGGAGGAATTTGATATTATTTTGGGATGAGTTGGTTTTCCCCTCATCATGTTGTTCTTGATTGTTATGCCAAAATTGTGTCACGCCCCAAATACCATTGAGGTGGACTGGTACCCGATGCCGATAAGGCCCGAGAGAACCAATCTTTGGTCAAGTCCATTCTTATGCATGTCACTCAGTAAGCATCACCATCGCATATAAATACAAGATGCTAGTAGCAAAAATTATGGAACATATGATATATATACATATGTGAAGCTTGGCCGTCAGGGCCATCAAGTCAAACGAACATACATCTCTTTCATTCACATACCCACATACGTCTAAAAAAGCCTCTAACAGAAGCATATACATAACCATCCTAAATTTGGTACAAGTCCCCGCTTTACACAACATTTACAATACCAAAACCAATGTACAACTGTGACTCGGAAGCCCCGATCCAACTGGAGCTCACCAAAGATCAGTAGATGACCCGCATCTTACTGTGGAGGTCTACTAGTACCTGTGCCTATAACAAGTAAGGTAAATACCCCAAGAGGGGTCAGTACGAAGAATATACTGAGTATGTAAGGCCATAAGAAACTGTATCAATACATAAGAACTTCAATGGTAATAACTATGATACAATACCCAGTATGGATAAGTCATCAATCTATATATTTGGAACACGCATATTACTTTCGTTACTTTCTTCGCTTCTCTATAATGCCTTACTTTACTTCATCAATCATTAATCATTAATCATATACTGCCTGGGCCTAACTGATCAGTGGCAAAAAATTAATATCGTCATGCAGGTGTTCATTTCACCCCATGGATACACCCATAATGTTGGGATGGTAATCATGCAGGTGTTTCATTCACCCCATGGATACAACTAACTATACTTAACTTCATTCTTTAACTTTTGCAAGGTTGCTACCTTTACTTGTGAGAGATTGATATATTGTAGTCATAACTTTATTGGAAGCTTTGGAACATAACATTATTGGGACTTTGGAACCATGTCCATGATTATGTAACACATGAGCAACAATGACTAATGATCGAGGAATATGTGACTTAACAATAGATATCAATCTGAAATGAGATACCCTTGGATATTTCGAAATGGAATAAGTACAAAGTCAATATGAACAATATGCTGTAGAAGGATACCGAAAGAGTAACCTTACATACCTTCACTTCCAAGTATGAATATATAAGCCTAGATACGAATACAATAGTCCAGTTCCTTCCTTACGTCTTACTCTACAATACAAATACAAACCGGGGCTTACATTAACAACTAGTTACCATACAAGTGTACAAGACGACAATGAACTATATGACCGCCGTATAATGTCATTTCACCCTTTACAATACCTTTTACGGCATTGTCATATCAAAAATACCACAACATGCCCAATATTGACCAAAATATCACAATCCAATAGCATTTCATACCAAGTTCATTCTTTACATTTCTTCATTAACACGACGTCACAATTACTCCATCAAATCACCTCAATACACCTCACAATATCATTTCGGCCAAAATCCCACAATTTACACTTATATAAAAATAACGAGTTTAGGATCATAATCACACCATACATGTTGATATTTCATCCATACCATACACTTTCATCAAAACCACAAGTCACCTATCAAGTTTAATTCACAAAGATGGCACATCTTTTACCAAAGGGCAAAAGTGTCCTATTCAACCGTGCCAACATAACCATCATGATCTACACAATCTCTCATGCATATAATATATAAAATCACAAGAATAAACACTTACCCAAGCTTGCAAGGTGATGATCTTGTCCAAAGAAAATGGTTGCCCTAGGGTTTGGAAAATAGAGAAATGTTTGAGAAATATCCAAAAAGGTATGAGAGTTTGTGTGAATAAAATCTGATTTGTTCCTTTATATATGCCCTCATGTCATCCTTATCCAATTATTGGCATTTAATTCAATGTTTACTTGGTCAATATTGGAAGAATGGGTTATTTCCCCTTTGGGCCTTTTATTTTGGCTCATTTTGGGCCTTAAATTGGGCCCGATAACACATCTCAACTTATCCCACCAAATCCAATGTATAATCCACCATATATCTCATGTTTAAATAATTCCATAACGTCACAAAAATATTCACTTACGAGATTCACGTTCGTAGCCTCAATCGCAAAAATAGAAATTCTAGTCGCTCTTGGCTTCATTGAACATTTTTGGTAAATACTTGTGTTTCATGATTTGATCATGTAAGAGTGTATTGAGGTATTTGAAGCCTTAAAAAGGAGTAAAGAAACACCAAATAACCAAAAGAAACCAAGGAAGAATCGACATGGCATTGCGTTGCAAAACGAGCATGGAAAGGCCAAATTCTTTGTGCCTTGCACCACTGCTGCAAAGCAAGCAGTGGCGCGAGAATTGTGTGCCCTCTGAATCAGGTGGCTTGCACCACACACCCTGAAACAGGGAGTGGCACAAGTTTCACTGGTTCTCTAAATTTTTTTTCCCTTTTTGCTAACACTAGCATACCATCCAATACCCCATCAAAGCACTATAAAATACTTACTTATTGCTCTCAACACTAAGTAAACATGACTCCAAGTTATCAAATATGGTCGTAAAGGTACGGGGAATTAAAAATTGTCACTGTAGCGATGCCCGGGAAAGAGAAGTTAGAATGGGAGGGTACTTTAATCCTAATCCTGTGAGGATTGTAGCTGCAATTCATGCTCAAAAATTAGTAAAGAGAGGGTGTAAGGTGTTTCTAGCCTGTCTTTAGGGAGATAAATCTGTAGTCCCTCCTAGAGCATCAATTTCAGTGGTTTGTAAATTTCTAGAAGTAATTTTGGATGATCTTTTAGGTATACCTCCAGATCGAGAAGTTAACTTTTGCATAGATTTGGAGCCGCGGACTATACCTATTTCTATTCCTCCATACCGTATGGCACCTATAGAGTTGAAATCCCAATTACAAGAGTTGTTATAAAAGGGCTTTATTTTCCCAAGTGTATCTCCTTGGGGTACACTAGTGTTGTTCTTAAAGAAGAAAAATGGTAGTATGAGAATATGCATAGACTACTGCCAGTTGAATAAGGTGACCAATCGTAACAAATATCCCTTGCCCAAAATAGATGACCTATTTGACCAGCTGCAAAGAGCTGCAGTGTTCTCTAAGATCGATTTGAGGTTGGGTTATCATTATCTAAAAATCAGGGCAGTGGACATCCCAAAAACTATTTTTTGAACTCGTTATGAGCACTACGAGTTTCTGGTTATGTCTTTTGGCTTGACTAATACCCCAGCTTCTTTCATGAGCTTGATGAATGGAGTGTTTAATTCATTTTGGATTCCTTCGTTATTATGTTTATTGATGATATACTTGTTTATTCTAAGAGTGAGAAATCGCTTGAAGCTCATTTTCGTACTATGTTGAAGTTGTTGAAGGAGAAAAAATTGTATGCGAAGTACTCTAAGTGCGAATTTTGGCTTTCTTCGGTGTCCTTCCTGGGGCACATGATTTCTAAAGAAAGGTTTATGGTGGACCCACAAAAGGTTGAGGCTGTTAAGAATTGTTCTAGACCGACAAATTTGACAAAAATCCATAATTTTATAGGGTTGGCCAGTTACTACCGCCGGTTTGTTAAGGGGTTTGCTGCTATTGCTTCGCACATAACCCTTCTGACTCAGAAATTAGTTCCATTTGAATGGGATGCCAAGTGTAAGGAGAGGTTCTAAAAGATCAAAACTTTGTTGACTTAGGCTTCAGTACTAACCCTGCATATTGAGGGTAAAGATTTTATTGTATTTTGTGATGCCTTACATTTGGGTTTAGGTACTGTGTTGATGCAGGATCAAAATGTGATTATTTATGCTTCGAGGCAACTAAAACCTTATGATAAGAACTACCCCACGTATGATTTGGTATTGGCAGTCGTGGTGTTTGATCTAAAAATTTGGAGGCACTATCTCTATGGGGTGAAGTGTGAGGTGCTCACAGACCACCGCAGCTTACAACACATGTTCACTCAGAGGGATTTGAATTTGAGACAAAGGAGATGGATGGAGTTGATTAAAGACTATGACATCTCAATCCTGTATCATCCAGGAAAAACCAATGTGGTAGTGAGCATGGGATGCTTAGCAATGTTGGAGTAGGCCTTTTGAGGTAAGTCGCACGACACCTCATGGCGCGGTGGAACTTTCAAACAAGGCGGATGGTACAAGGTTTATGGTAAATGGCCAGAGATTGAAGCATTATTTCAGTGAGGAAGAGAAGAAGACGGAGGACGTGCTTCGCCTTGATGATAATTGAGCTCTTATAATTGGTCGAGCCGCGACATTAAACCAGGCGCTACATGGGAGGCAACCCATGCATGTGTTGTAATAGTTAGATTTATAAAGTAAAAATACAAAAAAAAAAAAAAGAGTCGTGCCCCGACCAAAACTAAGGCGCTTGATGGGAGGCAACCCATCTCTTTTACAGTTTTTGTTTTCTAACGTAGTGCTAGGATCTTGTGTTCATGCAGAGGCACGGAGTATGTTGGTATGAGAATCCACAAGACAAAGGTAAATTTGGAGGATGGATGATTATTTGAAGGTGCCGGGCAGGCAGGACATGTTTTGGAGCAAAGCTTCGAGTCTTGGGACTTGTAAAAGCCCCAAGATTATGAAAAGAATGTGAAAAATTGTTCAGGTATGAGGATAAGTGTGGGGTACGCTACCCAGCGTGCCAGGATGAAAAAGCTAAAAAAATTATTTGTTGAGGCAGTGGGGAGGCGCGCTGGCCAGCGTGCCACGCTGCCTTCCCCAAAAATCCAGCACGCATGGGCAGTGCACAGGCGCGCTGGCCAGCGTGCCACACCGCCTGTGCACGATTTTTGGTTCAGGTTGGCAGTGGGGTAGCGTGCTAGGAAGCGTGCCACGCCGCTACCCCCTA
Source organism: Capsicum rhomboideum (assembly GCA_031232105.1). Taxonomy (NCBI): domain Eukaryota; kingdom Viridiplantae; phylum Streptophyta; class Magnoliopsida; order Solanales; family Solanaceae; genus Capsicum; species Capsicum rhomboideum. The sequence goes on along the minus strand of CP124719.1, from coordinate 18,912,840 downwards.
TTAAAATTTTTGGTATTTTGTTAGTTATTTTCTTTAAGTAGAACCGACCCACCCCCACCCCTTCTCCTTTAAATCCCCAAATTACCTCATTCTTCACAAATATTCCAACACCCCACACCCAAACTCACGATTTTCTCCCCACATCTTCAAAAAATTTCTCTATTATTTTTCTCCTCTTTCCCACACATAGCTCGACTCTTTGCTTTCTCACTTTGGGATTGTGTTCAAGTCTCCATTCAAAGCTCACAAGGTATGTCTCCTTCGCTGTCTATTTCTACAAATTGCCATGAAGTATGCGATTTTGGGTACTCTTAATTTTGTTTATGAACACAATATTTTCATGGTTTGTTGGCTTGCATCTTATCATATGATTGGGGTGTCTGGGGTGGCATTACAATGAACTTGGAAGGCCTGTGCACTTGTGGTTAATAATCTTATTTTGGTGCAAAAAGTGGAAGTGGGTTTATCTTTATTGGTGAAAATTAAGCATATTGGTGGTCGAAATCACTTAATACAACTCATATGTGTGGAATATGTATGATTATTGTTGGATCTCTTTATTGGGAATGTACATTTATCTGTGGTGGGAACTTGGTTTTGGGGAATTAAGTGATGAGGGGAAGTCTGAGTACCCTCCGCCCATATTTATTTTGACTTGGTGCTAAGCGACTAGGTGTGGGGTGGCCCTCAACGTCACCGCGCATCAAGTTAGTTAGCTATTTTTACATGGTTTATTGACTTGTTTGTGGACCTATGCTACAGGTACTATGTCTGATTCTAATGTAGCAGCCTCTAGCTCTCACAAGAGACGTCGGTCGGGTAATAAGGTGCCCGCAGCTCCCCCAGTCCCAAAAGGGAAAAAACGGAAGTATGGGATACACGCGGTCTCCAGTGCGGGGAAAAGTTGGTACAAAAGCCATCCGGAAGCTAAATATTTCTCTGATGAGTGTATTGATAGGGCAAGCCTTGCTCGGGCTTACCTAAGAATTTTGGCTCGGCTTGAGCAAGTTGGGATGGGCTTTGTTTTCAACAGACCTACAGATTGCAACCTCCACCTGGTGAGGGAATTGTACGCAAATTAGAACCCGGACGCACCTACATGCTCGGTAGTGGTACGAGGTTCAGATGTGATACTTGACTCCTTGAGCTTGACTGGATTATTGGGGGTCCCCACTCGGGTTAGTCCCCAAGACATACTCAGGCTAAATGCTAGGCCTCCATATGCTGAAATTCGACACACTCTGTGCGGCCCACGTTCAACTGTGAGGTGGCTTCGCCATCACCAAAGAGGGTACCACAAGAGTCTACCCTTTGCCCATCTCAACAAAGAGGCTAGGATTTGGCTAAAGATTGTGTGTTGTTGTTTAATTCCGGGGAGCCACATGACTGAAGTTACAAGAGATCGCGTCTGTCTGGTATATGCTCTTATGACTGATGCAGAGATTGATGTAGGTTCTGTTTTATTGTCAGTGATGTGGCGAGCTCGCTTTCATGGAGGTCTTCGATATGCTTTCGGTGTACTATTGACCAAATTATTTCGAGCATTCGAAGTGCCCGAAGAAAATTTTGACTATCATCCTCCTTTGACGAAGACGTCTGTGGATATCACCCAGACTAAGGCGCCAGATTCACTCGGCCCCACTTTGACATTAGCAGAGCGTCATGCTCGAGATGACGGGATTTTAGCCCGCATGTATGGATTGGAGATGCTGCGACACAGGACTAGGGGTAGGCCCTCCACGGCGGATGAGCTGAGCCAGGTAGAGAGGGATTATCCTCTCAATGAGCATGCCATGGCCTTATTGAGGATTGGTCCTGACTTTGTGGAGCTTGTGGACGATGATGTCCCCACAGATGAAGAGGACCTCCAGAGTGGTTCTGAGGATGAGGAGGCTGAGGCAGATGATCCACCGTTAGAGGTCCTTGGGCCGGAGAACGACGACTACCTCGACTGACTAGGGAGCTCCTTACATCCTACTCTTGCTTTGTTTATTTTGGTAGCATTGGGGACAGTGCTAATCTTTTAAGTGTGGGGTGGGGTGTGATGGACTTCCCTTGTATGTATGTATATGTGTGATACTGTATGCTTTTATTTTGGGTTCCTTAGCATTTGTTTTCAGTTCTTTTACTAAGGAGAGTCCCTTTGAACCGTACAAAAAAAAAATTGTTAAATTTTGGATTTTTGATGTTATTTTGTGTTGTTTTTAGGGTTTATTACTTTTGAGTCGCCTTAGTCAGAGGACTAAGGGATTTGCTCTATGATGGATGGATGACGACCGTCTTAAGAGCAAATTAGTCATGTAGTGTCATGTCGGGTGTTCTTGCTTGCTATACAATTGTTCTTACACGTGTGAAACATGCCCGGATATATAACAGCAAGTGTTGAGACGCCTAATTCTCACTTAGTTGACTTGCTTAGTTGCTTAATATTGAATTTATGCATGCATGATTTCGGAGGTTTTATGGTGAACCTGTTGAGCTGAACATGTGCCATGTGTGAGTAAGGTTTTTTTTTTATGATATTCCATGTGCATAATGATGTCTAGAACTTTCCCGGGGTGTGTGCAAAGCGAAATAAGAGATGTTAAGTTTAGGAGATGATATAGGCATTTCTTTGATAGCCATATTTGAGACCTACTTTACCTGCCCTCTGTGCATAATCCTAGTTAGCCCCGTTGAGCCATTAACCTTTTCCTTGATAACTTTACATGTAGCTCAATCCTCTTCTTTCAGTGAACCAGAATTTGATCCAATAACTCCTAAGCGCTTTAATTCGAAAATCAAGAGGTGAAGGAGTACAAGAGTTTGGAAGAAGGAAAGAGTTAAGTTAAAGCCTCAAGCATGTCTCCTATAGGTGTGTGAAAAAGTTTGTGCATGTTGGTGGGGAGTTAAAAAAAAAAAGAAAAAAAAAAAGAAATATATATATATAGAGAGAGAGAGAACATATAAAAATTGTTTTTGGAATCAATGGGTGATAACAGTATTCCTTATCCAGTGTGCTGAAGCTAGTTTAAAGTTGTGGGGCAAAACAAAGAAAAGTTGGGAAGAGAGAAGTAGTGGAAAATAGGCCGGTTGAAGGTGCTCTGAATGTAATGTGTAGTGGAGTGAAGCGCTCAGGAAAGATAGTCACTATTCTTGACCAAATAGTTCCTGCCCTTCCTTGTGCTTACATTACAACCCCTACAAAGTCCTACTTGATCTTGAGCTTTAACATTTTAACATTAGTGAAGTATTACACTAAGGGCAAGCCTATGGTTCCTCTTTGTGTTGCATGTGAATTCTTTTTGAGAGTGAGTTACTTTCATTCATGCACCCAGTTAGTAATTACGTTGTAGAATTGAGGGGTGATTCTCTTGTTATGAGGGCACATGGTTAGTGAAGTTTGGTGATCTATTAATAATGTGTCACGCATGAATTTGCAACTAGTAAGTTGTTTTGTGAGGGTAGGTTGTTTCAACTTGTTATTTAATTGAGTAATATCCTAGTATGTGGTGCATAAGTTGTTAAATGTGGTTGTGTAAGTTGTGCAAGAATGCTCATTTTGTGTCTATTGTTTAAAGTCGCCCGGAGTTGAGTGTGATTAATTGTTCGAGGACAAACAAAGGTTTAAGTGTGGGGTGGTGATCTAAGGCGTATTTATATGCCTTAGTAGCGACTTTAACCCTTGATTACCTTAGTTTTGAGAACAATACTTGTGTATTATATAAGTTTTTGATGGAAAATGGGATAGTGTGCTAACCAATATGATTAGACTCTTGTAGGTGGAATTTGTTACTTTTTAGAGCATGTTAGGCATGGAAAGTGAGGCGTGGAGGAGCTACGAGTGAAGAATATTGAAAATAAGAGACAAGCCAAAGAGTTGATCTTGAAGAATCCATCCAAATCCGCGAAGAGAAGTCAACAAAAGCAAAAAATTACAAAAAAGGGGGCCTGGCGCGCTAGGCAGCGTGCCAGGACGCGTTTGGCAAAAATTCCACTTGCCTAGGCAGTGCCTAGGCGCGCTGGCCAGCGTGCCACGCCTCTTGGGAGCTCCTTCTTGCTGAGGCAAAATCTGCCTAAGTGCTAGGCGCGCCCAATGGCGTGCCGGGCCGCTTTTTGGCCGATTTTTGCCTCAACTTGGGTCTATAAATAGGGCTTTTGAGTTATTGTATCACATTCCATCATCCTTAGAATATTTTGGGCGTTTTGGGGCATCTAAATTAGGTTCCATTCCTCTCCTTTTCAGTTTTAATTAATTTTTAGAGTATTTATTACTTGTGGATGTTGAAAAACATTATGAGTGGCTAAAATCCCTCATTCTTGGGGTTAAGGCCAAGAACATGAATCTCTTGGGTTAATTGTATTGGTTTTTGCTGGAGTTTATTATAAAGTGGTTATTCACATATTCTAAAATTCATTATTTTGATGTTTGATCACCATTGGAATATATTCCTTGTCTTGAAGTGAGCTCGAGAGAGAAACTGAGAGATAGAACTTGAATATATGAAGTGTGGTCTTTCTTGGAGAAGTAATTCTAAGGGATTGACATGTGGTTAGGACCGAGAGGTACCTAACCACCCACACTTGGTCAATTACAAGAAGAAATCTTGAATGCTCTAGAACTGGTTAAGCTTATCACCACTCACGGATGTAGGTAGGTTTCTAAGTTCTAGTAGAAAATTATAATTTGGAGACGAATATAGTTATAAAATTAACCTTGGGATCGATAATCACGATAAACTACTCAAAGTGCTTAAACCAACAACAATTATGCTCAAGAGATGATGTTCAGGGTGCCTTAGCCCTGGGAATTTTCTTTTCATTGATTTTCCAAGCATATTTGCGGAAACCAAAATTACGGTAGCGAATATAGGAGTTCTCAGTCCGCAATCATTAAATTTTAAGCACCAAATCTCTTGTCGTTTTTGTAACACTAGTTTTTAATTATAGTTTGCCGTCTAGAGTTGATTTCTGTTGACGAAAGTCCCTTGGGTTCGATATCCGGCTCTTCAAAAGGAGTCACTTTATTACTTGCACGATCACGTACACTTGCGTGCATAGATGGGTCGCAACAGTATCCGCACTTATTTATTGACTCAGGTACATTCTACTCGAGTTGTTATGTTTTTTTAGGCCAGTTGTCCTTCGGGGACGAACGAGTGGTGAATTGTTATCTAATGTAATAACCCAAAATGTTTTTACGCTGAAATAGGAGGTAGAAATTGTACCTAAACTCCCCTTAGTGAAATTTTGAGGAATTCAGGACTAGTCTAGTATTGGGTTATTTTCAAGGATGTGGTGGTCAAATGAATTCTGGTGTTAATGTGGTTGGTAATAGCAAGGTTTGACATGATAATTAGGTATACAAAGAGTATAGGAAGTCATAGCAACTTCTGGCACGTGAAACAGAGATATTGAACTTCAGTTATAGCATTTATCGTGAAGGGGCTGGTTCACAATGTTGCAATCCATGGTGTGTGTTGTAAAATGAGGAAAACTGAGGGGATCTCCCAAGTTTCGGCCTCGGACAGCTGCAGCAGTCACGGGAACTTCAGTGGCGGCCTCTAGGCAAAAGGGCGCGAACCGTTGTAGTAGAAATTTAACTGCTGCAGCGGTAACACACTGTAAAAAAATTGCAATTTTAAAAAATCAGAAAATGTTTTCATTCGCCACTTTTTTAAAAAATACAATAAGGCTCTGGGGGAAGGCGATTTTCTGAGGGTTTGTGGAGTTTTACATCTTTGGTGGTCTGTAATTACATTCTAGACTTGAAGTTACTTCATTTAATCTTAGAAAATCACTATAAAATGGATAAATGGTGGATTTTAGGGTTTAACCCTTGTTTACGAAAATTGATGAGAAATGATGGGATTGGTTATAAATTCAGTATGTAATGATCCTGGGTGTTATAAAACACTAATAGGACTAGAATCACAGTTGTCTGAGCTAATTCAAGTAAAATTCATAAGGTTTAAGAGATAGAGAAACCCTAAGATAATGAAATAGGTGTCGCGCCCCATTTTTCTCTCGACAAGTGGGATTCGACGTGACAACTCTTTTTGAGATTAATTAGAGTGAAGAGTCGCAACCTAAAGAGTTAAGGTGCGTTAGGGCACCATTCTAGACTAATTACGAACTTATTTTAATAGTCTACATCAATCAGAAATTCGGATACGGGTTCAGGTTACCTCGAAAGGAAGGTGTTAGGCACCTTTCAAGGTCCACAATTTTGGTCTTGGCCGAACTCATATATTACGTGAGAATTTTATGTGATAACCAAAAGTCAATTATTTAATTAATATAAATAACCAAGTGTCTAATCATGCAACATTTAACTTAATTCTTCTAGATGAAGAATAAAAGCACATAAAAAAGGTAATGAAAAGATGAATAAAAATCTAACAAAATACATGCATTTTAAATACAAACACAACTTAATATTATCATGCAAGTTGATACACAACCTATTTTATAACTAAAAAAAGTACAAATTCAATTGTTACTTGGTTACATTACACGAGGATAAAGAAACGAAAGAAATTAAGTTAATTAATTTATACTATACAAAATAATTGCGAAAGTAGAGGGACTGACCTGGTTTGTGGAGCGTCAACTTAATAAGAATGCTAAAGTATTCAAAATTTTGAGTTACGAATAATAACGGGACTCCAATAAGTCAACTGAGATTCTAGAAGAACTCCGATTTATTGTCTATTCCACATAGTGTTCTAGACCTCTCGTAAATTATAACATCTCACATAAGAAAAGAAATTATTTGTAAAATATATGCCACCTTAATTTGATGGCAAATATAATGTAAGAGAATGAATAATAAATTAACAATACATAAAGTTAAGGTTAAGAGTGAGAATGTGGGATCAGGGTATGACAAGGCTGCTACGGGCCCAATGCGATGTTACATCCCTCTTCTCTATTTTTATATGATCAACTCTCTTAAACGCCTCAAGACACGCCGAATATAATTCTTAAATAAACTTATTTAAGAGTACTAAATAAAATATTTTAGCATTTAAAAGTCATGTAAAGCAAAAATATGTTGGTCTAATATATAAATTATATCAAAGCATGCCGACAATTAGTATAATTGTAAGAATTGTCAAGTCTTTGAGACTTTTAAAAGTGTGATATATAAAATTAGAAAAGACAGGAGTAACGAGTTGATTTATTTTTATAATAAAGCTATACGTGTGCTTCATACAGGAAGTCAGCTATAGCCTGTCTTATTTGTCATCATTTCCCAAACATACCTTTCCCCTGATGGGGCGATGATTTTACCTGATCTCTACTTCACGCGTTGACTCCTTCAATCTCCGTGGTTGAACTCCAAGTGACGTCATTCTTTATTGCTGAAATTTCAAACTTTGCTTCATACACTGAGAATAAAAACTTCAAAATTCCTCGATAAGCTTTAACATCGATGGGATAACGCTGATGAGGAACCGACGACGTCGAACAAGACTACACCCACGATCAAGAGCAACCAGCGAAAGTGGTGTTGATATGTGTCCTAGGTAGAGGAAAGTGGTCTTGGTTTGTTCATGGCTGCTTTCCGATGGCTTAGACTAGTGTCTCACATGGCTATAAAAATGGGGTTTCTAGGAGCTACTTAATTTGGTTAAATGATGGCTCTAGAAAATAAATGATTGGAGTCTTTTATTATATGCTTGTCCCTCACTATGGGTTTACATTATCGTGTATGTATACATGTGTTATGCTTCTGGTTGCAACCCTCCATTCCCTCTATCATTAAGCCTTACAAAGGGGAGAAAAGAAAAAGACGTTGGAGGAGGAGTTTAAGATGGGAACGAATTATTTTTCCCATGTCCAAGAATGATAAGAAGGACTATTTTTGGGAGAAGTAATATTCCTCCCTCTAATAAAAGGATATTTTGATTTTGTAGGAGGATATTAGGGATATGGAGTCAGTAAAACAAAAATAGAAAAATTGATTTAAAATGATTTTGAGAATAAAGATATTCTTCACAAGAAAGGAAAAATAGTGAGAAGGATTTTTTCTACTTATGAAAAGATTTGGCAAAATTTGATTTTGAAATTTGAGCTTGTTTAGTACTAAATTAATTTCTACCAAAAAATATATAAATGACTACTAAATTACTAAGTGAATGAAAATAATATTAAATTATTAAATCAATTATTATATTTTATATAAAAAAATATTTCACTATAAAAAAAATAATAACTCTTAAAATATTTGATCAAATACTTTTTAAAATAGAATACAAGCGAAATGTGAAATACTAAGGAATATGACATGATAATAATGATAAGAATAATTAAAAATAATAATCATATAATAATAATAATAGTCATTAAATGATATTAAATAATACGAATAATACTTGTTTGCACAAAATTTGATAAAAAAATAAGTAAAAATATCGATTTTGACCTCGTAACAAAATAAAGGGTAAAAATGAGTAAAATGACAAAAAAGGAGGGTCAAAATTGGGTGTCAACAACTGCCCCTTCTTTGCACGAGAATGAAGGATGAATTGTCGGGAAAAGAACGTTGACGAAGTAGCCAATTTTATCCGACTGAGGGAATGACTCTTTTGAAATCCGAAGAAGTGAGATAGAGTTGTGAAAATGTTGTGGCCGAGACTTCGGTTTCAAGTCGCCTACATATCTATGGTTTTATGAGAATCAAGCCATGTGTAGTTCTAGCTTTAGGAACGAACGAGATTCCTAAAGAAAATTAATGATACGGTATGCGGACAACAATAATGGTAAAAGTGCTTGATGAGATCGGAGTGGATAGAATTGAATGCAATGTTGTAAATGAAAAGTATGAAAAATGAAAGGTGAGTGAGTTTCAAGCTGAATTAGAGTGAAACAAGGATAAGCAAAATTATACCTCAAAAACAATAGTGAGAGTTACTCCAATTTGTAGCTTGTTCTTTCTTCATTACCTGCGTGCTTTCTAGTATTACTAAATAAAATAGTTAGAGCATGTGGATAAAAATAAATGATAAGTAATAATTATAAATATTTAAACATGATGTAATTTCCCATTTAGACCATGAGCATTTGCTTTGATACGGCAAGTATGATGTCTCTAATCCATGATGTCTTAGGGTCATGATAAACAAAAAGTAAATCCTTGGGCCATGAAATGATGTCTATAGGCCATGAAAATGATGCCTTTAGACTATGACGCCTTCAGAGCATGATAAGAAGAAAGTAAATTCCTAAGCCATGAAATGATGTCCGTAGGCCATAAAAATAAAGCCTTTAGACGATGATGCCTTTGGAGCATGATAAGAAAAAGTAAACCTTTAGGCCATGAGATGATGTCCGCAGGCTATGAGGATGATGCCTTTGAACTATGACGCCTAATTATATAATGATTAAAGAAAGCGTATCTATCTTGAATGGCATGATGTGTCATTGGATGATTTGAGTAGCTTAGCCTACAGTTAATTTGATGTAGTCCAGTAGCATGATGCAATTTGTATGCTTGGTTACGGATTTTGCAGGTGCAATGTAATGCGGACTCTTGCAGGAGCCATGTAATCTAGATTTTTGTGGATGCCTTGCGATGTGGACTCTTGCAGGAGCCATGCAATGTTGATATCTATAGATGCACTACAGTGTGGAATCTTACAGGAGCCATGCGATGTTGATTTCTATGGATGCACTGCGGTGTGGACTCTTGCGGGAGCCATGTGATGTTGATTTCTATGGATGCACTGCGGTGTGGACTCTTGTGAGAGCCATGCAATTTTGACCCTTGTAGGGACCATGGAATGTAGATTTCTCATAGATGCACTACGGTGTGGACTCTTGCAGGAGTCATGCAATGTAGACTCTTGCGGGAACCGTGCCATGTAGATTTCTGCGGAGTGGACTATTTTGTGGACTCTTGCAGGAGCCATGCAATGTAGACTCTTGCAGGAGCCATACAATATTGATGGAAGGATAAAGTGGCTTAGTTGCTTTTCCACATTGGACATATAGTAGGATTTCTTTGATGATGATTCTTCAGGTGTTCCAAGGTAGCTGCTGAATTTGTACCTGTTGTTTCTGCACTCAAAGAAAAAATGTAAGTTTATAAAAAGGGGAAGGTTGATTTGTGCCTCTGCTATGACTGGTGTGCTTCCTCCTTGCTTGATTTTGTGGACCGATAATAGGCTTTGTACGGATTTTCAATTGGGTAAAAATAAAAACAAGTTTAAAAATCATGTTTTGAAAAATGAGAAATGAAAAATATTATTGTAAAGGAAATATTATTGAATCATTGATTGTGACACGTTTCGAGACAACGCAACTTCTTAAAAGCGAATATCTTTTGTCTAGAAATTTTTTATCTTCAAAAATTTCAGCCCTAGTGTAGATTTGATTGCTTCGGTAGGTGAAGATTGCTTGCTTCAAATTTTTGAGATTTCCTCAAAAATTCTTCCCCAGTATCATAGTTGCGTAAATGCTATCCCATGGAATTTTTGAGATCCTCTCAAAAATTCTGCCCCAGTTACATGCTTATAAGGGGAAATAGGAGAATTTCATTATGCTAGGACCGAACTCCAAAAGAGCGCCTACGTATCCCTCTTAAACGGGAATCAGGTCAAAAGTAGTTCTAATTACAAGGTAAGAAGGCATGAAATAAAGCTTAAACATAATATCTCTTAACAACATCTGAATTGATAGGCTTGGACCAAACTTTTCCATCCATTTCTGCAAGTATGAGTGCTCCTCCTGTCAAAACCCTATGAACCACATAAGGACCTTGCCAATTCGGTGAGAATTTACCCTTTGCTTCATCTTGGTGTGGAAAAATCATTTTCAAAACCAATTGCCCGGGCGAGAAGTGTCTTGGTTTAACCTTCTTGTTGAAAGCTTTGGCCATTCTGTTTTGATGGAGTTGACCATGACAAACTGCGTTTATCCTCTTTCTGTCTATGAGTGCCAGTTGCTCGAATCTACCTTGTACCCATTCAGCGTCGCTCAATTCTGCTTCCTGAATGATTCTGAGAGAGGGTATATATTTCTACCTCAGTAGGTATCACTGCTTCACTACCATAAACCAGAATATAAGGTGTGGCTCCCTAAAGGTTCTTATTGTAGTGTGATATCCTAGCAGGGTAAAAGGTAACTTTTCATGCCAATGCGTGTAATTATCAATCATCTTTCGAAGTATCCTCTTGATGTTCTTATTGGCAACTTCCACCTCTCCATTCATTTATGGTATATATGCTGTGGAGTTTCTATGCTTGATCCTGAACATCTCATATGTTGTTCTCATCAAATCACTATTGAGGTTGGCACCATTATTTGTAATAATAGACTCAGGTACTCCAAATCGGCAAATAATGTGATTTCGAACAAAATCATCTACGACTTTCTTTGTGACTGACTTATGAGAAGTGGCTTCAACCCACTTAGTGAAGTAGTCAATTGTAACAAGAATAAACCTATGTCCATTGGATGCATCTGGTTCAATGGGATCAATGACATCCATGCCCCAAGATACGAAGGGCAAGGGGAGCTAGTGACGTGGAGTTCATTAGGCGAAACTCGAATCATGTCAGCATGAGTTTGGCACTGATGACATTTTTGCACATAACGAATGCAATCGGTCTCCATAGTCAACCAAAAGTAACCTGATCTTAATATCCTCTTTACTAACATAAATTCGTTCATATGAGTACCATATGTTCCAGCATGTATCTCCTCAATTAACCTGGATGCTTCCCTAGCTTTGATGCACCATAGCAAACCCAAATCTGGAGTCCTACTATATAGGATTTCTCCGTTTACAAAGAATTGGTTGGATAACCTCCGAATGGTGCTCTTCTGAATACTCGTTGCATTCTCTGGATAGTCTCCATTTTTCAGATATCCCTGTATATCAGTATACCATGGTTTTCCATCCACTTCTTCCTCTCTATGAAAAAAATATGCAGGCTGCTTTTGTATATGAACGGGGATGGGGTAAATATAATTCTTGTCTTGATACTGGGTCATAGAAGACAAAGTGGCCAATGCGTCTGCAAACTCATTCTGGATTCATGGAACATGCATGAACTCTATCTTGTGAAACCTCTTGTGCAACTCTTGTATACAATCTAAGTATGGTAGGAGTTTTGTGTTTCTTATGGCCCACTCACCTCGTACTTGATGAATCAATAAATTCGAATCTCCAATAGCTAATATTTTGTGGATATTCAAATTGATTGCTAAACGAAGCCCTAAAATGCAAGCTTCATATTCAGCCATATTGTTGGTGCAAGGGAATCTGAGCTTGGCCGACACAGGATAATGTTGACCAGTCTCCGAGACCAAAACGGCGCCAATACCTACTTCTTTGAAATTTACCACTCTATCAAAGAACAATCTCCAGCCATCATATTCTTCAGAGATATCCTCCCCTATGAATGCCACTTCTTCCTCAAGAAAGTAAGTTTTCAATGGCTCATACTCTTTATCCACGGGATTCTCGGCCAAATGATCTGCCAATGCTTGTGCTTTTACAGCATTCTGCGTGACATAAACTATGTCAAACTCACTCAATAGTATTTTCCATTTAACTAGCTTCCCTGTAGGTATTGGTTTCTAAAATATATACTTCAAAGCATCCATTCTGGAGATCAAATAGGTAGTATATGCTGAGAGATAGTGTCTCAATTTCTGAGCTATCCAGGTTAAAGTGCAACACGTGTGTTCCAGTAAGAAATACCGAGCCTCATAAGATGTAAATTTCTTACTCATGTAATAAATTGCTTGCTCCTTTCTGCTTGTTTCATAATGTTGCCCCAGAATACAACCAAAAGCGTTATCCATCACAGATAAGTATAATAATAACGGCCTACCAGGTTTGGGAGGAACCAGAAAGGAAGGATTTGATAAATAATCCTTGATTTTGTCGAATGTCTGCTGACACTCTGTCGTCCATTCTATAGCCGCATCCTTTTTCCGTAGTTTGAAAATTGGCTCACAAATAATAGTAGACTGAGCTATGAAGCGACTGATGTAGTTAAGGCGACCCAAGAAGCTCATTACTTTTTTCTTGCTTTTTAGAGGCGGAAGATCTTAAATAGCTTTGATCTTGGATGGATCCAATTCTATACCTCATCAACTGATAATGAATCCCAATAATTTTCCAGCAGGGACCCCGAAGACACATTTCCCAGGATTCAACTTTAAATTGTACTTTCTCAATTTGTTAAAGAACTTTTCCAGGTTGTCCAGATGACTTGATCCCTTTTTAGATTTAATGATGACGTCATCCATGTAGACTTCAATTTCTTTGTGGATCATGTCATGGAATAGAGCGGTCATGACCCTCATGTACGTAGCTCCAGCATTCTTCAACCCGAAGGGCATAAACTTGTAGCAATAGATTCCCCAAGGAGTAATAAAAATGATTTTTTCAACATCATGCTCGTGCATCTTTATCTGATGATAACCGGCGAAGCAATCCACAAATGATTGTGTTTCATGCCTGGCGTAATTATCGATCAACAAATGTATATTTGGGAGAGGAAAATCATCCTTCGGGCTAGCTTTGTTGAAATCCCTATAATCCACACAAACTCTGACCTTTCCATATTTCTTGTGAAGAGGCACGACATTGGCCAGCCAGGTCGGATACTCAGTTACTTGAAGGATACCAACCTTAATTTGCATCCAAATCTCCTCTTTAATTTTCAAACTCAAATCGGATTTGTATTTTCTCCGCTTCTGCTTAATAGGAGGAAAAGATGGATCAGTGGGCAACCTGTGGGCTACAATTGACGTGCTTAGTCCTGTCATATCGGCATACGACCAATAAAAGACATCCGGGTGTTTCCTTAGAAATTGTACATATTCCTGTTTCTCATCTTTTGGCATATAAATACTAACACAAGTTTCTTTTACTATCTCAAAATTCCCTATGTTCACTATTTTCGACTCTACAAAGTTTGCCTTGGGTTTATCTTCAAAATCTTCAACCTTACTAACAAATTCCTCGAGCACTTCACTTTCTTCCACTTCTTCTATTTCACTTATATTATGTTGCGTAGTCTCATTATGTGTCACAATCTCAGACTCAACATTTTTAAAAGTGATTTTGCTGAAAGAAATAGAAATAAATAATATCAATAACATGAAAAGAGAGCTTTTATTAATTCCAATAACGTTAAATGTCTTCAGACATAGACAAATAAAAAAGATGGGAATTAGCCATAAATCAAGTCTACTTATTTCAAACAATAAGATAAAAATAAAAATCTTTCAAATCTACCCAAGTGCCCGGCGAGTCCTGGAAGGAGTGGCAGTCCAGTTACTGAGTGTAGCCTTTTGCTCAACGTTCTGACTAGGGGCTCCCCTCTCCTCACTGATGATGACGTTACAATCTTCTCTTCCAGCTTCAGTCAAAAACAAATTCTTTGGACTTTCCAGTATTTCATCTGCACCATCATCAAGAAACCCGGTAGAGTGGAAAATTTGATATAATGATTGTGAAGGATCAAGTGCCTGACCCTCATCTATGTAGCATAACCCAGAAGTGTCATTCTTAACTGAAGGGTATATGGGTTCAACTATTCCTTGTAATCTGGACCCAAGACCCTTACCTGGTTCATATCCAGACTTGAGCATTTTGTCACCTTTAATCTTTCAACTCAGCTCTTCTTCAACGTTTTCAAGCAGCTCTAAAGTGTGGAACACTTCTCTATTAAGAACTTCCTTTCCTTCGATAGCATATACGGGATATCCTCTTTCACCATGTATTACCACGTCTTGGTGATCGTACTTGAATTTGAGACATTGGTGTAGTGTGGAGGGGACTGCACCATCCATAGGAATCCATGGACTACCAAGCAAAAGGTTGTAAGAAGCGGGGATGTCCATCACTTGAAATGCTATGGTAAAAGTACCAGGACCCATTACCATGTCCAATGTAATCTCCCCAATAGTATCTCGTTGGGAGCCATCAAATGCTTTCACGTTCATCTTCCAATTTTGCATTTTAGCCAAATCGACCTCCAACCTTGTCAGTGTACCCAAAGTACATATGTTCAATCCCGAACCTGGATCAATTAGCACTCGAGATACAACCCTTTCTCCATATTATACTATAATATGCAAGGCTTTATTGTGCAACCTTCCTTCAGGTGGCAGCTCATCCTCGTGAAAGGATATCTTGTATGCCTTGAATACCTGCCCAACTATATGGGCCATCTCTCGCCATGTTATAGTAAATGGTACATAGGCTTCACTTAACACCTTCATCAGAGCATTTTTATGGTGTTCAGAAGTCTGCAACAATGTCAAGATGGATATTTGAGTTGGGGTCTTGTTCAGTTGATCTATCACAGAGTATTCTTTAGCTTGTATATTCTTCCAAGTACCACTATCCTCCATTTCTATCATGGGTTGCTTGCTTTTACTAGAACTTTCTATAGTCAAATTTTTTGGTGTATATATTCTCCCAGATCTGGTGACACCTTGGGCAACGTCTGCTTCAACCACTCTTGCTTTACCTGGAGTGTTCTGCTCATAATTCCAAGGAACTGCATGGGAGTTATAAGCAGTTGGGGAGGCTCTGATTACTGTGAAAGGAGTCTTAGGTACTGCTACCTTAACCTCAAATAGTGCCCTCTTTTGTGTACTGATTGGCGTACCATTTGCCTTTTCGATGAACCAAATAGAGTTTTCCAGGTCTACCAATTCATCAACATCGAGCATGTTTACTTGATGATCCGATAACAAAATTTTGGTGACATTCGGCGTCGGATCTTTCAATTGAATGGCCTTAGTGTCGATCAACATCTGGATTTTGTCCTTCAGAGTATAGCATGTTTCTATGATATGACCCCTCATCCCAAAATGATATGAGTAAACCTTGGTAGAATCAAAATTCTTGGTTTGAGTATTCTCCCGTCTAGCAGCAATGGGCGTGACATAGCCTGCTTCTTTGAGTCTTTCGTATAGTTGGGATATAAGTTCGGCTAAAGGAGTGTATTATTTATTTTGGAAATTGCCTTTGGGTCTTTGATTTTGGTAGGGAGGGGTGCTTGGACATGAGTGGGTTGGACATTATACACGGGGTAAGTAGGGCTTTGGAATTATGGATGTAGTGGATATGTGGTAGGTGCTGGGTATAGAGGGGAATGATATGGCATTGGGGTTTGCATTTGGTACGGAGATATTGGATATGGCATTGGAGATTGTGGGTAGGGAGGTGGAGTTGTAATAGGAGTTTGGTAATTGGGCACACTCTTTGAAGGCTGGGCTAACATCACTGTACCTACCTCTTTTTTCTTCTTGTTCTCAGCAATTTCTCCAGACTGTAAAGCCTTGTTGGCAGCCTGTAAAGCTTCCAGATTGATGAAGCTTCCATTCTTGAGAGCCTCCTCAAGCATTTCTCCTGCCCTGATGATTTTAGCAAAACTTTTATCTACGACGGTTATCATTTTCTCAAGATATTGAAGCTCTTGCGCATGAATAAAGTATTCTTTCATTTGAGCTTCTTCAATCGGAGGTCGAGCTCTTGTAGCCTCAGACCTCCATCTTATAGCATAGTCCCTGAACAACTCATTGGGCTTTTTTTTCAAAGTGCATATAGAACCAGTTAGGAGCATTGTCAATGTTGAATCCAAACCGTTCCATAAAATCTGATGCCATATCGATCCAGCCCTTCCACTTCCTTGTATCCTGCTCGATATACCATGTTAAGGCTTCTCCAGTGAGACTTCTCATGAACATTTTCATTCTTATCTTCTTATCTCTCCCGACTTCAGCCAGCTTATCAAAATACATGCGCAAATGCGCCTTGGGATCTCCAGTCCCGTTATACAGTTCAAACTTTGGAGGTTTGTACCCTCCGGTAATCCCATATCAGGGTGTACACATAAATCCTCATAACTGAGCCCTCTTGATCCTTTGCTTCCCTCAAGTTGCCTCAGCCTCTTGACCACAGATTATACCATGGGGTCTTTTTCTGAAGGATCGGGTGTATACTGAGGATAAGTGAATGGGGTTGTTTCGACATAGATGGGGTTCAAAGAGTGGCTACCAGATGCCTGGTTGTAGGATACGTTAGTGAAAGGCATATGTAGGTAAGTGGGATATTTAGCATTTTGGACATGCGGAGTGGGATATATGGGATTTGGAGTATTATGGGTATTTTGAGGAAGGGGAAGGTTTTGGATATTTTGAGGAGGAGGAAGATTTTGGTTGTTTTGAGGAGGAGGAAGATTTTGGATTTTTTGAGGAGGAGGAAAATTTTGGATGTTTTGAGGAAAAGGAAGGTTTTAGATGTTTTGAAGAGGAGGAAGATTTTGAATGTTTTGAAAAGGAGGAAGGTTTTGGATGTTTTGAGTTGAGGGTAATTGATGGCTTGGGGTAGAGGTTTGAGATTTTGCACCAGTATGACTGTCTACTTGTAGTTCGAGAGGGGTGTTAAGGGTAACAGAAAGATTTGCCAAGTTGCGCACTTGCGCTAATTCTCCTTGCAATTCGAGAATCTGTTATCCCATTCTTAGGATAATTTCATTTTGTCCCATAACACTTTCTCCTTCTGTGCTTTTATCTGTAGCACTGTTGTTATCTCCCATTGTCTCTTTCAAACTTGTAGGAGGAGGAAGAGGAGGAAGATCCCCTTTTGACCGCGTGTGATAGGCCAGAGTGCACAAATCAACCTTTGGGAAAGGGGAAAGACAAAAAAACAACAAGATCCAAAAATTAGTGCATTAGTGGCATAAGGAGAATAATAAAAACAACACACATTAGATACATTGTTCGACGTTTCCTATTTTGGGTGCCTCTTTTGAGCCAGAGTTGGGCCTATCGTTGTTTGAGAGATAAATATGTCATAAAATAATGCCATTTGCTCATAAAATAAACCGCAACAAAATTGAAAATTCATTAAACTGAATTGTCTCAAAAATTGAAAATACAAAAAATATTAAAGAAATAAAATAAATTCTGAAAACATCTTCTTCTTTGTCTTCTTTTTTGTAGGCATCTAAAGTTTTGTCAAAGCGATGGCGGCCGGTCAGGAGATAAGATAGTGCCAGCGTTCCGCCCAGGTTTCCCATACTAAGACACTCTTTGCCTTATTGATCAAACTCCTAACGAAGTTCTTGCACTTTTTCTTCTACACTTAGAGCACGTTGCCTCCAAAATTCTAAATCTTTGCCCATTTTTGCTATCTCCTTTGCATTATCATCATGCAATTGGCGATGTCATGTCTCAGATTCCAAAGCCCTTTTCTTAAACTTGCGGTATAGGACTTGCGCCTCAGCTTCTTTGTCATTAACTTGTCTTCCCATTCTAATGCTCGAAGTCACATTATTTTTCAAGTCAGCGTGCAGCCATTCAATATAGCCTACTACATAACCTGCTTGATATCTGTCCGATTCGATACTCTTCTGGTCCAGCAAAGTCTTCTTGCCCCAAGTTTTGGCAATATCGGTAGCATGCGGAATTCTGTCATTTTGATAATCCACTCGATGTTCATCCATGTTGGTCACATTTGGTATTATTTGTTTCCTGCCTGCTTGCCTTATTACTCTTGCAGGAGCATATGGTTGAAGGCCATGAAGTCCCATCAAAATTAAGTAGACTTGATGTTGATTGTATATCACAAAGTTCGTACTTGGAAACCAGTCAAACATCCATTGAACAGAATCTTCAGTCAAAGCGCTCAGCATCTGTCCCCACTTTTCTACCTCATTTGGTCGCTTGATTCTCACGACCCCCATGGTAACTCAAAATTGATGTGCAGCAATATTGTCAGTCCCAGTTGGTGTACGCATTCTTTTCAACCCATGCACCTTTTAAAGGTGTTCGATCAACCATAATTGCAACAACAAATTACATCCTTCAAATCGTCTGGACCCATTTTTGCTACAACCCAGGGCTCGATAGATGTCAGCTAGGATCATAGGTACAATCGTGCACGGGCCCTTGTTAATCCCATTACACAAAGCATCAGCCACCATAATTAAGCGGGTTTGTATGACTTTATCAGCCCCATTTGGGAAGATCACCATTCCTAAGAAGTAGACGATAAATGCCAAAACCCTCTTACTTTCCCATGACTTAGGATCAGGACTCTCTGCTTCATACGCTTGACGACTATGATGGTGTCAAAATTTATCAAACAGATGACTTCCCGGAATCTTGTATTTCATCACATATGACACCATCATACTGCCTTGAAGCCCTAACTTGTCTCGAACCTCTTCTAAAGTGACACTTTTCGGAATAATGACCTCAGCTTTAGGCTAACTCTTTTTTGGCAACAAATTCATATCTTCGACATATCCTCCGATTTCCTAAAGAAGTGGGGTCATCTCAACATCGTCGAACCTGAACACAGACCTTGTTTCATCCCAAAATACAGTATCAGCCTCAATAAGTTCCCTGCACGGGGTGACATCCATAAGAGATGGCAAGCTCCCCAATACCCTTCCCACTGCTGCTTGTCCTTCTAAACCCAAGTCTAGCCACCATGACTCCATCTGCTTTGGCATGTACTAAACCATACTGAACCTTGGATATGATGTAGGTGATGCCATTGAGCCTGGAGAACAAAAACTGTTAGCCTACCCTACCATCGATGAGCAAACGACAACATTTAGACAATATTTATCTCTCAAAAATGCACATAAAATATGAGGGCGTCCTTTTTGGGATTGTGAAATCCCTTAGAACTTAGGGCATAGTTTTCTTACCAAAGTGGCTTTAAGATGCCTATTCCTTAGTAAAGGAATAGACAGGCAGGATCTAGGAACAAGAGTGATTTTTCACAAGGTTCTCTCAAGCGGACAACTTGAGACTGGGAAGGCTCATCACTGTCGACGCACCGCTGATCGATCGATCCACAAGACATTTCCCATAAGGTGTTTTTAGAATACGAACGTCCGTGCAACCACGCAATCGTTCTTAAAAAAAAAAAAAGAGGTTCCAAGTGGAGTAAGATATGAGCGGAATGCCAGTTATACATAAAGCAGTAACACATAGCACATTAGTAGAAAGCAATAACATGTTGATCAATATATATATTAAAAAAATAATAAAACTAGATAAAATTACAAATACATAATTAAAAAAATAACAAGTAAGCAATTAAAAGGGAAAAGGAAAGTAGAGGGACATGAAAAGACAAACGAGATAAGGAAAGGGAAGAGGATTAATATACTTTCTAATAATAAATTAAAAGTACCAAAAATGATTATTTAAGAAACCTGATAACGCAAAAGAAATAAAAATTAACATGCATAGTCAGAAAAAATTTGAAACAACAATTAAAAATGAAAATCCCACATAATATATAAATTCATAATGGTTAGAACCTAAGTATCCCCAGCAGAGTCGTCATGTTGTCGCGCCCCATTTTTCTCTCGACAAGCGGGATTTGATGTGACAACTCTTTTTGGGATTAATTAGAGTGAAGAGTCGCCACCTAACGAGTTAAGGTGCGTTAGGGCACCATTCTAGACTAATTACGAACTTATTTTAATAGTCTACGTCAGTCAGAAATTTGGGTAAGGGTTCAGATTACCTCGAAAGAAAGGTGTTATGCACCTTTTGAGGTCCACAAATGTGGGTCCCGGCCGAACCCATATATTACGTGGGAATTTTATGTGATAAACAAAAGTCAATTATTTAAATTAATCTAAAATAACCAAGTGTCTAAGCATGCAATATTTAACTTAATTATTCTAGATGAAGAATAAAAGCAAATAAAAAAGGTAATGAAAAGATGAATAAAAATCTAACAAAATACATGCATTTTAAATACAAACACAACTTAATATTATCATGCAAGTTGACACACAACCTATTTTATAACTAAAAAAAGTACAAATTCAATTGTTACTTGGTTACATTATACGAGCATAAAGAAACAAAAGAAATTAAGTTAATTAATTTATACTATACAAAATAATTGCGAAAGTAGAGGGACTGACCTGGTTTGTGGAGCGTCAACTTAATAAAAATGCTAAAGTATTCAAATTTTGAGTTACGAATAATAACGGGACTCTAATAAGCCAACTGAGATTCTAGAAGAACTCCGATTTATTGTCTATTCCACATAGTGTTCTAGACCTCTCGTAAATTATAACATCTCACATAAGAAAAGAAATTATTAGTAAAATATATGCCACCTTAATTTGATGGCAAATATAATGTAAGAGAATGAATAATAAATTAACAATACATAAAGTTAAGGTTAAGAGTGAGAATGTGGGATCAGGGTATGACAAGGTTGCTACGGGCCCAATGCGATGTTACATCCCTCTTCTCTATTTTTATATGATCAACTCTCTTAAACGCCTCAAGACACGCCGAATATAATTCTTAAATAAACTTATTTAAGAGTACTAAATAAAATATTTTAGCATTTAAAAGTCATGTAAAGCAAAAATATGTTGGTATATTATATAAATTATATCAAAGCATGCCGACAATTAGTATAATTGCAAGAGTTGTCAAGTCTTTGAGACTTTTAAAAGGGTGATATATAAAATTAGAAAAGACAGGAGTAACGAGTTGATTTATTTTTATAATAAAGCTATGTGTGTGCTTCATACAGGAAGTCAGCTATAGCCTGTCTTATTTTTCATCAATTCCCAAACATACCTGGCCCCCGATGGGGCGATGATTTTACCTGATCTCTGCTTCACGCGTTGACTCCTTCAGTCTCTGTGGTTGAACTCCAAGCGACGTCATTCTTTATTGCTGAAATTTCAAACTTTGCTTCATACAGTGAGAATAAAAGCTTCAAAATTCCTCGATAAGCCTTAACATCGATGGGATAATGCTGATGAGGAACCAACGACGTCGAACAATACTACACCCACGATCAAGAGCAACCAGCGAAAGTGGTGTTGATGGGTGTCCTAGGTAGAGGAAAGTGGTCTTGGTTTGTTCATGGCTGCTTTTCGATGGGTTAGACTAGTGGCTCACATGGCTATAAAAATGGGGTTTCTAGGAGCTACTTAATTTGGTGAAATTATGTCTCCAAAAAATAAATGATTGGAGTCTTTGATTATATGTTTGTCCCTCACTATGGATTTACATTATCGTGTATGTGTACATGTGTTATGCTTCTGGCTGCTACCCTCCATTCCCTCTATCATTAAGCCTTACAAAGGGGAGGAAAGAAAAAGACATTGGAGGAGGAGTTAAAGATGGGAAAGAATTATTTTTCCCCTGTCTAAGAATGATAAGAAGGACTATTTTTGGGAGAAGTAATATTCCTCCCTCTAATAAAAGGATATTTTGATTTTGTAGGAGGATATTAGGGATATTGAGGGATTAAAAGAAAAATAGAAAAGTTGATTTAAAATGATTTTGAGAATAAAGATATTCTTCACAAGAAAGGAAAAATAGTGAGAAGGATTTTTTCTACTTATGAAAAGATTTGACAAAATTGATTTTGAAATTTGAGCTTGTTTAGTACTAAATTAATTTCTACCAAAAAACATATAAATGACTACTAAATTCCTAAGTGAATGAAAAAAATATTAAATTATTAAATCAATTATTATACTTTATATATAAAAAAAAAATAATTCACAATAAAAGAATAAGAACTCTTAAAATATTTGATCAAATACTTTTTAAAATAGAATACAAGCGAAATGTGAAAAATTAAGGAATATGACATGATAATAGTGATAAGAATAATTAAAAATAATAATAGTCATTAAATGATATTAAATAATACGAATAATACTTGTTTGCACAAAGTTTAATAAAAAATAAGTAAAAATAGCAATTTTGACCTCGTAACAAAATAAAGGGTAAAAATGTGTAAAATGACAAAAAGGAGGGTCAAAATTAGGTGTCAACAATAGGGTGAATGTATGTCTAAAATCAGTGGGTTTTAATCCCTAATAATTAAAGAGGGATGCATTATTGAAATGAGTATATATTCTTGTTGTTATAGATCACGAATGAGATCGAAAGGGCAAAAGTGTTGCTTAAAGGTGACTTTGAGCAAAAGAGTTAAGGTAGCCTATGGTTTTGTTGTAGCACTTACATTTTTTTGGCTTTGTGCTTGCTTGTGATTTAGATATCTATGGTTGTCTTTTAGCATGACTCGTGATTTAATGACTGCATTGCATTTCATTTGTATTGTGATGATATGTTGATATGATGGATCGGATACCACGCCGGTATGAATATGATATGTTGTGATATGAATCGGGTACCACTCTGGTACGACGTGATATATTATGATGATGGGCTAGGTGCCACACTAGTATATTATGATGTTGATGATGAGGATGAGAAAAATAAGTGGTGATGCGCACATCTTGCATACATGCACTCATTCATATGCTTTGAGTGTTTTTATGATGATTATATACAATGATGAGTTGTTGATGAACATGACTAAGTATGAAAGCCTGTGAAAGTGAACTTATGAGTTTTATTATATAATGATATATAGTACATACAGTTGATTGTTATCATTGGTTATGAGTGTTGTTATGATCGCTTTTATATTTGTTTGACTTGCTTACTTGTGCATTGTTAAGTTCGTCAGCCTATGATACTTACTAGTACTTGTTGATGTACTGATACTACTTGTACTCTTCTTTTGTTAAGTGCAGAACATCTTCCAGAGGCTGGAATGCGACCTCGGCTCTAGAGAGTGATTTAGACTTGATTTTAAGGGTGAGCACCATGACCAGGCAACCTTCGGATCTTCCTATTGGTGTTGAAGTCCCTTGTTATGGGACTGAGATGATTTCCTGTTATTTATGTTTTTGGATATTTTAGTTGTTCTAGACTTAGTTATTCTTTAATGTTCTTGTACGGTGACTTCAGGTGTCCCAAGGATTGAATAGTGGTTTTCGCACTCTATTTGCCTTATGGATAATGATGTCGTTTGACAATGATTTTATTTAAATGAAAACCTTTTCAGAACTTGTTTAATACTTGGGAATTTGTAAAATACGAATATGAGAGTAACACTTTGGTGAGTAAGGGTGAGCGTAGTATGGTTCTCCTGCCATAGGTTATGGCGGGTACTAATCATGATCGTTTGGGTCGTGACAATCGGGATCATGATTTATAAAGAAACCCAAAAATCTCCTTTTAAATCATCCCAAAACATGATCTCAAACTCCCAAAATCGAGTTATGAAGTTAAATAATGAATGGCATATTAAATTTTGTCCAGGTGACTTGATTGTCACAATTATAGGACCCTCCTTCATGATTGCAAGAGACCTAAACTCAGACCCATCACGAATGTGAAGGTTCCTTCACGATCACAAAGCACGATCTGACTCATATCCCCAATGTAACGTTCAAATACACCTCTCTAAAAGAAATATAAATGATCATATGCAATATGTAACCCAATTCAGAGTTGGGGTCGATCCCTCAGGGAATGAACTTTGAGTTTCACCCTAGAGTGTAGTTAATTCACTAAATATTTGCACAAATTAAAAAGCGAATAAAGTAAATAAGGGGGGTTGTGAATTAATTAAAACAATTTCTGTAGGCATAATTATCAATTTTGAACACTTTATTAACACACTTCTCATTTATCAACTTTGAATCGAGTATTAAAAAATCTTAGGGATGTGCTTGTATGTATCTAAACCTTGTAATTGGGTAATTAATGTTGTTTCAACAACATCATTCATGTGGGTAGTCTAGGTCATTGATATTATTTATAATTTATCAATCTATCAATAGATTTCACATAGATTTTTCTCAAACCCCAATGTGTATGCACTCTCATCCAACCTCTATGTAACAATCCTTATTGAGATTTTCAGCTTTTCCTATATTTTGACCAATTTTTCTTTCTCCATAGTTGCTATATATCATTTCTGAGTTATGGGGATAGTTGGCACGGTCTCCAAAGCATTAGGGAGTAATTTGAGTGAGTTTGAGGTATTGAGTAGCCTTGAAAAAAATTAGTTTGACTTTGGTTAATATTTTGTGATCTGAGCATCGGATGGTGATTTTGTTAGTTCCATTAGATCCAAAATATTGATTTTGGGTTAGTAGCATGGTTGGTTCGGGGTTTGGGCTTTTATATCAGGTTTTGACCTCTTAGATGAAAAATTAGTTAAAATAGCTTAAAAGGGGTCTCAGGAGTTAACAATTTGAAAATGACCTCTTTTAATAAATCCAATGGTTTCATTGAGTCCAGAACGCCGAAATTAGCCTCGTAGCATTATTGATTTATTTTTTTGGGATTCCAAACAAATTTCGAGGATCCATTCAAAAGAATTTGGATCATTTCATTTCAGCTGAGTTGTTATATCTGGTGCAGCAACATGGCCTTTTTCGTGTTTACAAGAGCCTCCTCGCGTTCGTGAAGAAGGAATTCTGGTGTTCATCACAATAGCGGTAGGGGGCTTGCGATCGCGAAGAGTTAGAAGTTTAGTCACTGTGAATGTGAGGTGGTAACCACGTACGTGAAGGGTCTGGTCCGGGTCGAGTCACGAACGCGACAAGATGATCGCGATCGCTACCTGGGTAGTATATAAAAAAAAAATTCACGATTTTTGTCCATTTTCACCATTTTTGAACTTGGAAAACTCGGTATTAAGAGATTTCAAAAGGGGTTTTCATTAACTTGGATTTGGCTAAGATTTTAAAACTACTTTTGATCATTTCCTTTGGATTAAATCATGTTTTCATCTTCAAAGCTTAGATTTCAAACTTGGCATTTTGGGTTTTTATCTGGTACTGGAAAAAATAGTTTTTTCTTCGATGTTAACTTATTTTTCAATGGATTTTCATATTTAGGATTATTGAAGTATGGAAAATATAATTATTTAATAAAATTTTAATTTTATCCTTTTTCCTTCGGGGTCAATTTTTGAAATATTTTTTTTAGACCAGGAACAAAAGAAGCTAATATATGTATCGTTAGACTCCTTTTGGTGTGTAGATCATATTTTTGATAGATTTTATTTGTTCCAAGCTGAATGTAAAGGAAAGGCTCTATGTTGAAGGGTCCATGCTTGAGATTCAATTTTTCAAGGTGGTTATGGCTTAACTTTCTTGAGACTGGGTTGGGTAGTAACTATTCATATAAAGTACTCCCTCCGTCCCATTTTATGTGTCGCTATTTCCTTTTTGGTCCGTCCCAAAAAGAATGTCATCTTTCCTTATTTGGCAACAATTTAATAACATCATCCCCATTTTATCCTCACTGGGTCCCACTTAATAATAAAAGACAACTAAAAGAAAAACATTAAAGTGACTTTAATAGGGGCAATTTTGTAAACTTTACAAAGTCATCATTTATTTCTTAAACTCCGTGCCAGGTCAAAAGGCGACACATAAAATGGGACGGAGGGAGTATACTATAGATTGGAGATTTTATCGTGAGAATCATATTTTGAGACAGTTACTTTATCGTGTTGCTTGTGTGGGGGCTTATGTGAATATTACTATTGATTTGAGATATTATTATTATTGTGATGCCCGAGTTGGGGCTTATGTGGACATTATATTTAATTTGAGAAATAATTATTGTTGTGATACCTAAGTGAGGGTTGATATTGACCTTGTTTGAGTATTATTTTCCATCTATATTTATGGTGATTCCCAAGTGAGGGCTTGAATTTGTATTATTGATGTCTTACATGACTATTCATTGTTGTGGTGTCATGCGATGACTTATATCATGATTTGAGGAGATTTGAGCTCATTTGATACCATCATTAAATTAATTCATTATATGAAATTGTTTTGGTTATGAGCATGCATCCTCATTTCATTCATCCGTATACATGAAATTGGTACCACAGAGAAATACTAATTTTAAAAGAAAATGAGAGACTTTATAAAACCCTTGATTAAGGATTTTGCCGGCTAGGTTGATTGAGATATGAGATTGAGATTGTGAAAGTATATGGATTGAAACCCCCATGGTCCTGTCCTGGAAGCTTATACTCGGAAGGTGTATACAAAGGCCAAGTGATGGCTATCATGCGATGGCTTACTTCATCATCCCATTGCATTACATTGCATTGCAGCATTTGAACTTTTGTTTATGCGTTTTTTATCATGTATTTAGCCTTTTTATTATATATTTGTGTGTAGTTATTCTTATATAGATGTTATACTTATTGAATTGTTAGGAGATACGGTTTGAGCCACCATTGGAAACTTTTCTGTATCTAGGTGGAAGCGTGCTCATAGCATTTTTCACTTGTTTTATTTTCTGGTTTGCTCAGTCGGCCTATGATACCTACTGAGTACGAGAAAATCGTACTCACTCCTACTTTATGTACCCTTTTGGTGCAGATCCTAGTTCGAGTGCGATCCGCAGAACATGAGATAGTGTTGTGATCGAGGCTGATTCGGAGGATAGGTGAGCTCCTCGTTTGGGGCTTGGTTCGGAACTTCATCTTATTTATATTGTCTTTACTATATGATTCAAAGATAGACTTGTGTATTTTCGTGCTCTTGTTTAGTATTAGTTCTTTTTACTCATGACATCAGATTTTGGGGTTTAGAGTTATATTTTGTTCAGTTTCGGATATTGTTATTTATCTATATTATGACCTGACTTTCTTATGAAGTCTCATATTAGGTTTTATTATTTATTTTCCTCATTCTTTAGCTATTTGGGTGTTGGTCTTACCTATCTAGGGTTGGGATGGGGTAGATGTCATCATGACCTCAACTTTTGGATCGTGACACTATAACCTCAAATTAGCCAATCTATCTCTAGAATTAGCTATTAAGTAAAAGAGATCAAGTCTTTGTCAACCAATTTCCCTCGCCCTAATCCCTTTTTTCAAGCAAAATAAGAGATCCAAGACTAATTAGAGTTTGCAACCGCTAATCATAAGTTAAAACATGGTGAATTAGCTAAACCTACAACAAATAAATCATTATTACAGCAAAGAATTAACATCCAATCACATGTTATTATTCATACATCACACATCTCTAATAATTGGGGATTTAGCTAATCATAGTCAAAGAGAAATAAAATATGCCCACATCATCAGCTTAATCTGCTATAACTTGAATAACCATAATAGAAATAATGATTCCGAGAGTAGAAATCCACACTATGCCTTTACCCAAAACATAGATACTTGATTACAAGTCTCAAAAACTAGAATGAGTGTTTAGAATAAAAAATTCTCTTTTATAGTGTCAACAATTTGGAGCATATAATGTATAAAACTGCCACCACCATGAGTTAGGTGATCTGCGTCGGGCTCACATACCACTTTTACTATACACAAAAGTGTCTCTACGTTTGAAGAAGTTGCCTCCAAACCTTGGTTTCTTTAGTGTTCAGTCCAATTCAACGATGATCCTAGCCCTCGTAAAATAGTTCTATGAGGCACAAAACTTCCTATTAGCTCGCAAAACTTTGCTTGAGAGGAACTTGAGTTTCTATTTGATTTAGCAATAAAACTCCACTTTGGTGATCAGCACAATAATTATGTGATTCTCAGTGGATCATTTGGCGATAGAGTTCCTCTTTCTTCTCATTTTCTTCCATATTTTTGCTACTTTTGGCCTTCTTCTGCTCCTTGGATGCATTTTTTACTTCCGTCCTACATTTCAATCAAACTAACATAAGGAAATGACTCAAATTGGCATTGAGGACAATAATTTAGTATAAAAGGTAGGCTAAATGAGTCGCAAATTGTCGACTCATCAAAACTCTCAACTTAAAGACTTTGCTTATCCTCAAACAAATTAACACTCACAATAAAATGCAGTGACTCTAATTGGTACTTCTTGGGAGCTTGTACACATGCATTTGTGAAAAAATTGTTGTCCTCTTAATTTTGAAAACCAATGCTGCAAAATTCAATGATCAAACACTTATGTCATGACATACAAGCCTCGAGCGTTGACTATCCATTATCAAGATATGCTTGTGCTCCACTATACCAATCAAAGCCTATCAATGTGCTAGAAGTATTCAACTTAAGTGTCCTCACACAAAGAATATCCCTTCACTCAACATGTATTTAATCAAACAAATAAGGGATCATAACAAAGTTCGTTCACGCTCTCAAAGACGATCAAGTGTGTGAATGTCATGCCACAGGCTTGCCTATATTTTACATCACACCATACTTGCGCATTGTTAGTTGGTGCTCTCAAAGGATTTCAATAGGATTGTATTGTAGGGAATGGGTAAGGTAGGATGCCATATGGTTATAGTGATTGTACCCTTCTGAAGCACTACATGAGACTCATCAACACCTTCTTCTTCAATACTAACCCAATTTTGACAAACTTTGAAACACGTGGTTACCTTTTTGATTTTATCACTCGCTTACTTCCTTCTCTTAAGATCTTCAAGTAACACAACTTACTTATTTACATCAAAAACTCTTTTTCCTTTTCCTCTTTTTTCTTCTACCATTTACAAGCCTAGCTCAATAATCACCCTACCCCCAACCTAGATTTTTTGTGTAAGTTGTCTCCTTTAGTGCTTCAAGGAAGATTTGGTTCAAGAAAGGGTATTTTGGAAGAATGGGTTATGGCTTGTATTGCGAGTATTCAAGAAAAATGCTAATAAGCACAAAAGGGAAAATCTCGATCACTCATCTCATGGTATGGGAAGTAATAATATCATTTTTGAAGGTTCACTCACTTAATGGGCTAGGATCATATCTCCAACTTCACAAAACCCTATATTTAGTGGAAGACCAACAAGGAAAGTTCTATATGGAAACACAACACAAGATCAAAGATGAGGTCACCATACATGGCACTAAACACATTTAAAGCTATATTTTCAATTCCCTGAGTAGCATAGCTCAATCATTGTACATCTCATAGAAGGTACTCAAATAGTCAAAGAAATATGCATGTATTCACAAAAATGAATATCCAACTATCTTAACTCAACCAACAAAAATTTCTAACAATGGGCACATGTTTGATTAAGAGATCGCTTTAAAGTTCCATTCATGCAAAAATCTCCACAAGAGTACCCTTAGAGTCAAAGCATTCTATTGCAAACATCTATTACTAGGGCCAACACCAAATAGAGTCAAATCAAATCAACAAGAACAACAATGCATTCCTAGAATTTTAAAAACTCAAATAAACAAACTCAAATATAAAATGAAACAACAGTCACATCATCACACACCATCACATAAAATCAAAATAAGTACTTTGCACGTCGCAACATGCAATAATTCAAACCCAAAATCAAGAGAATATCTAAATTATACACATCAAAATGAATCAATCCCTCCTCAACTAAAAATCATGACTTGTCCTCAATGTATAAAGAAATGAAAGAAAAGAAGACAAAGATATGGGCACCCTATGTCATCTAGGATTGGGATGAATTCTGGTCCACTGTAGCATCCTCATGTTGGGAATTAGTTCCCAGATCTGAACTGAGAGGTATCACAAGTGTACCATCTAGAGCAGTCTCCATGTACAATGTCTCCTCAATGGGTTTAGACCCACTAGAATCTACCATAGTTGTCTCTTTTAGAGACAACTCAAAAGTGGTTATCGTCATTGCATCCTCAAGATCTAAGAGCTCCTCAAAATCACCATATAGCTCCTATATAGCAACTTCTACTCCCCTCTTCTCCTTAAAATTAACATATAGCTCTTATATAGAAACCTCTGATCCTTGTGCTCTTCAAGCTCCTCCTCATCAGTCTCTGACGTGTCCTTATCCTCATCTACCAATCTTTATGGGGCAGTCTTTGAATCAATCACTGAGGCAAACTGGGGAATAAGTTGGGGGTACTTTGTGGGACCACCAATGATGGTTCAGTACGCAAACTATATAAATTTATGAACCTCAGCTGGTCCACATCAACTCGTAACTATGTAATTTCGACTTTCAAAACCGACCAATCTCCACCACCTGAAACATTCTTCTTTTTTTGATTATTTTGAGTAACACTTTCAGTTAAGGCAAGCTATTTATCCCAAGAGATGTGCAAGGTCTATCTGTACTTACTCATCTTAGCCTGAATAGGAACCAAGATAGCCTGAATCAACTTAAAAATCTATGCCTCCAACCTAGCAGACCTTGTGTCAGCGACTGTGCTATGTTGCCATTTGTATCAAGCTTTCATAGGTCAAAGAAGGTGGGGTAGGTGTAGCAACAGTTGATGGTAGCATTAAAGAGAGAATTGTGGTCAGTGGTGGAGTCAAAAATTTAAGAAAGGGTGTTCAATAAAATAGGAGCTCTTTTGAAAAGGTTAAAAACTTTATTGCCGCTGGGAATCGAACCCATGCATATGTTGTCCTAGAATTTTGTAGAACACCTATTACCGCTGAGCTATTTTCCTCAGATGTGTAAAGGGTGTTAAAAACGTGGTATTTAACCTAATAGAGTAGCATTTTACCTATATACACAGTGTAATATTTTGGTGAAGGGTGTTCGCTTGACCACCCTTGGTAGGCTGTACCTCCGCCCCTGACTATGATGGGTGCAACAGTCTCCCTCAAAGTAGTAATATGGGTGTCTGTGGTTTTATTTGCTTATGTAGAATGCGAATTTGATGAGATTAGAATCATTAGGAGTCTCTAGGAAAAGGTAAAGCTTTGATTTAATCTTTTGATGTGTTGAAGGCAAGTTTTTTTTTCTTACTCTTTTCAAAGTATTTATATACTAGTTTCTTGTATGTGGAGTAACGGGGAGATGGGGGTCTCATATAGATGAGATCACAAGCATCTATGCAGGTATCATTGTTATGAAAAGTATTAAAAATGAAATTGAAGTATTTTCCCTTATTCTTGGTACTTGTAAAATAGTGTGGAAAGTGGAATAGTAAATTTTTTGGATATGATAGTTGTTGATAATGATTGTACTCTCTCTTATGAGAGTTATTTTAGTAAATTGAGAGAGGTTGATGGTATTTGGGCTTGTAGCCGGTGTTTTTTTTAGTTTAGTATGGCCTTGTGTGACTGGATTGAGATATTTGTGTTCCCCTCATCACTGTGAATCATGCATATTTAATCATATTCATATCATAGAATTGTTAACGAGATACTTTTGAGAAATATGATTTGAAAATGACTTGCATGTCTAATGGAATAGTGTTTCAGGTGGATTTTACTTATTTATGACTTGCATGCCCGATGGGAAAGTGTTTCAAATGGATTTTACTAATTTTTGACATGTGGGTATGATAGAAAATGATTTCAGGTGAATTCATGACTTGCACTCTCGAAGAGAATCTGTTTTGGGTGGGTATATGGACTTAACGAGTCTCCCATGGATCCCAGCTAGCTATCTATGGTAGCGGGTGTATACTATAGTATACATTGCTTTATATGTTTTCATCCTCATCATCTACATTTGACTTGTACTGTTATTATTATGAAAATTGATTGAGTGATTTTTTACTCTTGTTTTGATTTGAGTAGATATTGTCGCGCCCCATTTTTCTCGCGAAAAGCGGGATCCGACGTGACAACTCTTTTTGGGATGATTTAAGAGTGAAGAGTCGCCACCTAACGAATTAAGGTGCGTTGGGGCACCATTCTGAACTAATTAAGATTAATTAATTAGTCTATGTCAACCAAAGATTCGGGTAAGGGTTCAGGTTACCTCGAAAGGAAAGTGTTAGGCACCTTTCGAGGTCCACAAATGTGGGCCCTGGCCGAACTCATCTATTACGTGGGGATTTTACGTGATAAGCAAGGGTCAATTATTTTATTTTTTTTAATTAACTTAATATTGACTAAGTGTTTAAATGTGAAACTTCTATTTTATTATAATTAATAACTAAATGACAAGGCCATTAAAACGTAAACGAAATATGAATCAGATAAGCGAGGAGATAGGACGAACACAATTATACAGTTAAAATAATTACTTAAACTTAAACTACCCCAAATAATTAAAGAAAAACACTCGAAATAAAGAAAAGCAAAGTCGATTCATAGGGAGTTAGTTTTATCCTATTCGGATCAGCGCCCGACTTATTAACGGAGGACAATGACGCATATCGCATTGTCGAATACTGCTCGGGGCAACTTTCATCATTTTCGACTTTCTATCTACCCCACCTAGTTTGATTATTAATCTTAAAGGCGTTCTAAAGAAAGCGATAAAACTAGCATTCCCTAAAATGTCTACCCGTCCCAGCTTAATGTCCAAGAGAAGTTGGATGACCTATTGCGGGTAAGGATCTAGACACAAAGAAAGTCTTAGGCTTCCTACTTAGATTCATAATTTACGTCAATCAAAACAAACAAGACTAGCATTTAACATGTAACGGTTTCAAATATGTCTCTTATTTAATTAAAGTTGATTAGGCGATAAACATGCTAAACAATTATTTGCATTGTAATTAGAACCTATAGGCATAATATCTAGGCGACAAATAATTAATATGCTAAAAAATTTATTAAAGTGAATAGAAATTGAATTAAGTATGCTGGAAAACCTATTCAAAATATGCAGGAATTTATTTAAAATATGCAGGAAATTATTAAGAGTGTGCAGAAAATTAATTCATTGTGCAGAAAATTATTTTTAAATGTGCAGAAAATTAATATTAAGTTCAGAAAATTAGCCAAAGTGTGCAGAAAAATTATTTTCATATGTAGAAAATTATAAAAATGTGAAGAAAATTGATTTTAAAATGTGCAGGAAATTATTTAAAATGTGCAGAAAATTAATATTAAGTGCAGCAAATTAACCAAAGTGTGCAGAAAAAAATATTTTCATGTGCAGAAAATTATAAAAAATGTGAAGTAAATTGATTTTAAACGTGCAGGAAATTATTAAAAATGTGCAGAAAATTATTTATAAATGGGCAGGAAATTATTAAAAATGTGCTGGAAATTAATATTAAAGTGCTAGATATTAAATAATTTTAACTATGCTGAAAATTAAACTAAATATGCAGTAAATTAATTAAAAATTCTAGAATTAATTACAGGTGCTGGAAATCAATTTAAAGTGCTGAAAATTAGTTTAAATTTTGCAGGAAATTAATTAAAAATGATGAAAATTAGGTTAAAGTGCTGGAAATTAATTTAAGGTGCTGAAAATTAGCTTAAACTGCTGAAAATTAGTTTAAATTTATATAAAATTAATTAAAAATGCTGGAAATTAAATTAAGAGGAAATTAATTTATATATGCTAGAAAATATGCTGAAAAATGATTTAAATGCTGGAAGAAAAAACTTAAGTGCTGGAAATTAATTAAACACGCTATAAGTTAAATTTGACGTGCCCGAAATGAATTTAATATTTCAAAAGTTAATTAAAAATCCTAAAACATGATTTCTAGGTGATAAAATAATTTAATATGTCGGGATTTAAATTTAAATAAAATCTTTCTTAATTATAAAAAAAATAAAAATTAAACCAATAGGCATGCATTCAGGCTAACACGTTTAGTAATGGAGAACATGTTACAAAAGGAGAGGATATGGCACCATTATATCAATAAATAAACCAAGTTAACAGAAATAAATATTATACACAATCGACATGAAATCAAGTACGAGCAATCAACATTAGAAGCAACATTTTACTCAAACAGTATATATAAACCTATTGAGATTTCAGCCATGGCATGCGAGTTTGAAATAGTAGCACTCAACACTTAAGTAATTAAGAAGACATACCCGTTTAGTAGTAAAAGCAATAAAAGAGATGAAAAACCAGTCCTTCTTCTCCACACAGTACGAGAGTGTTTGATATATAAAACAGAGAGGAGAGAGTATGATAGCCTAAGTGAAAGTATAAGTCCAAAGGCAATGTAAAGAGAAGTGGGAATGTCAATAATGTCCCATTGAAATGAGAGAATGAAAATCTTTATATTAAATGAAATGGAGGATCTTCAAAATGGTAGGAGAAGTAATTGTTGTATAAAGAATTATTGAAGAGTAAAAAGGAAAAAATCTGATTTGGTGTAATTTCAAGAATTATGATATGCTTTGAGATTTAACTTTTAAAAAAATAGGAAAAATAATTAGGAGAGAATAAGAGAAAGAATATCAAAATTTCAAAATAAGTAAAATGAATTTTAAAAGAAGGTGTAAGGGAGACGTTTTGAAAAAGCTGCAAATGGCAAAGAAAATCAACAAAAATATGAAAAGTATAAGATCACATTTTGTTAGTAAGTATATTAAATGTCCATGATTAAAAAAAGAATAATATCTGGCCACTCTATGGTCATCATCATCATCATCATCATCATCATCATCATCATCATCATAATAATAATAATAATATATGAGATCAAAAAAAGATGAAAACTAAGGAAACAAAATAAAAATAAAAGGGAAAGAAAAGCAAGAAAAAATAAAGTAAAAGTTAAAAAAAAAAAATTAAAAGAAAGGGACGTTTGGGAAGGCTCAAGAGTAGGAAAAGATTGATTTTGGGTGAAAAATAAAGTTATCTTCTTCCATGTAAAGAAAATATTTAAAAATATTTTGAGGATGAGATAGAAAAATGAAAACATTGAGTTAGAGTAAAAATAGGAAAAAATTGATTTGGTGGGAGTATTTTTTTGGAGGAGATTTACGTGGGAGAGGGAGTAAGAGAAATGATTTGGGAAGATTTTTGAGAATAATAATATTCTTCTACCTAAAGAAAAGATTTTAGGAGGATTTTATGGATATGGGAAAATTTGAATAAAATTTGAATTTGAAATTTGAGCTCAATATATATTTGAGTCTAAATAAATTCTACTAAAAATATATAACAAGAGTAGTTGTTAAAATACTAAGAGGCCGTTTGGATACGATTAAAATCTGGTCAAACCAGATTTTAATCTCTTTTTTAGCTTTTTTAGGTGTTTGGTAAATTAAAAAGTACTTAAAAAAAGCAAAAAGTGAGAAGTTGGGTACCCCCAGTTTTTTTTAAAGATTAAAATTCTTTTAAGTTTGACCAAAATATTTACTTTTTTATCCCTTATATTTTCCTCCAATTCCAACAATACCCTGAATTTGTAGCCCTTAAATATATGGTTTTTCTTTCTTTTTTTCTTTGCCGCTTCTCTTCGTCTCTTCCCTCCATCGTCTTCATCTTTCTCCTTTGTTTTCAGCAAATTTATATCTGAATTTATTTAAATATATTCATTTTTGAGATTAGGTTAGCTTCTTGAGAATAATCTCTTATCATCCATTATTGAAAGAACTTTGTGTAGTCCCTTGTACGCACATTATTGAAACTTCACTTACGTTGAAAATGCATTTAAATAGAAACTATTTTTGAATTATTAGAATTAAAAATTATATATAATTCAACTTATTTATGGTGTTAGCAACTTTAAGGATATTTAAGTCATTTTGACAACAAAAAGTGCTTAACATCACTTGTTTACCAAACACATCAACAACTTTTTTTTTAGTTTCAGCACTTTTATCCAAACACTTATCTGCTTAATTCATAAGCACTTATTTTAAGCTTTTAATCACTTAAGCTAAAAAGCTATTTTTTTTAATCCTATCCAAACGGGCTCTAAGTATAAAAGAGATAATAAGATAAAAGAGTAAGTAAATAAAATTCCTTTACAAGTGAAGATGATTATTATTATTTAATAATAATAATAATAATAATAATAATAATAATAATAATAATAATAATAATAATAATAATAACAGGCTATGCATTTGGTAAAACACAAAAATACGAATTTAAAAATACTTGCATAAATAATTTAACAAAGTTATGTAAGACACAATTAATAGACTATAAGTATATTATACAAAATTATCGATAATAAATAAAATATAATAAAAAATAAAAAATTAAATATTATTAAAATCATGAATGCGAAACGTAGGAATTTATTTAATACTAAAAATAATAATTAAAGAAATATCAGTATCCCAAACAGATAATTTATAAAATAGCAGCCTATAAGAAATATAGGGAGGTCAAAATTGGGTGTCAACAGCTGTAACACCCCAAAGGTTTCACATGATTAAACTCATACATAGATCAGAAACCAGCTAAAATCAAGTTTCCAGACTAGTACGACTCATTATACGAGTCGTACAATGAGATTACGAGTCATACTATGACTTATGGTAAGCTGTCCAAAATTTTCCAAAAACTTCAGTAACTATGACTCAGACCATGAGTCGTGGAATGGTAGTGTGACTCGTGCACTGACTCACACTAATAAGGAGCAGAAAGATGAAAATTTATCTCAAGGATCACGACTCATGGATTGATATCATGAGTTGTGGATGAGATTGTGGCCCCAAGGCAGAAATTAACTCCAATAACAACGAGTCAAGGTAGGACTAGTGGAATCAAAGTATGAGTCGTACTGTAGACCCATAGTGCCAATTCAGAAATAGCTAAAAATAATCCTATTAGTCATAAGTCAAACCATGACTGGTGGACCCAGAGTGCGAGTCATATGTTGACTCGTGGGACGTAGTTTTTCAGAAATTAGTTACATTTTAAAAGGGGCAAACTGGTCTTTTTCCACTTTTTAAGCCCTATACTATGTAGTTTTGTCTTTCCTAGAGAGATATTATAGGTTAACCCATTAGTCATTCCCCTTATTAGCATCGATTAACATTTAAATCAGAAAGCAAAAGCTCTCAAAACTATTTCCAGCACTAAAGGCCTATGGTTCTCCTCCAAGACTAATTCTCTCATCTTCAGCCTAAATTTCTCAAGCTATCAGGTATGTGGGATTTCAATGAGGGTTTTCTTGAACCCTCATGCTTAAATTTTCAAATTTATCAGTTATAATTTCATGATTTCATGATCTAGGTTTCATACCCTATTATGCAAACTTTTTGATTTCCAGTTGTAGTTTGTTCACTCATGGTTTTCACTTATATTAAAATAATTGTGCATGATGTGTATTGTCAAAACCTTATTTGAAATCTTATACGTGATTTAGCATGTTCTCCATAGAATTGGGCATGATTTAGAACAAGCTAGCACGAATTGATCTTATGATCACATAATAGTGTAAATTTAGCATGACTAGTCCAGTATTTTAGAATATTAGTACAAATAGTAATCAAACTAGTTCATGCTTTATTTTCAGACATCAGTTCATATTTATGAGCTAATAGTTTATGGTTTTGCAAGAAGTATTTAGCACTGAGAGGATATGGGTTCCAAATAATCCAAGTCCTAGAACTAAGTTATTGTCGTAAGATAAGGGTCCTTGCCAGTTGAGAGTTACACCTTTAGCCTGAATGGGCTCAGTTAGTTGATCCACATCAAACAGGTTCTATACCTTTGACCGAGTATAGGGCACCCTCCCAACTAGGGTTGTACATTGGACTCCATGTTAGCTCACATGGTTTATGTCGGTTACTAAAACCTCCCACAGAAATAACTTTTTACATGAATTTTGTACATGACCTACAATTTTAGTTTAGTTAAGTTGTTTCAGGACTTACAACCTTACTTCATGTTTACAAATTTATTATTTTACTTTTGGGTCATTGTACTACGATTTTGATATCTTATCTAGTTTTGCTTATTCCATCAAAAGATAGTTTAAGAAGCATGTTTCAATGTATTTATATTTACTGCATATCTCATATGCTTAGTACATTCGATAGTATCAGTACTCTCTTTTGCATCATATCCTATTATGATATAGGTTCAGGTTCTCATTCTCAGTCGTGTAGTTAGATATGTTTTCAGTGCCCGGTTCAGCAGCAGTTGTGGTGATTCCTCATCATTCAAGGAAACTTTCAATTTATTTATGCTTGATCTATACTTTATTTTATTTCTAGTACTTTAGAGTTTAGTTGGGGTCCTGTCCTAGTAACTCATAAGTGTTAATAGAGGCTTGCAGACATAGTCAGATGGTTTAATTTTCATTTGGGTTTTCAAATTGTTATTTCATAACTTCAGATTATATTTTAGTTTGCTCACTTTACCATATTTATACTTTCGCATAATGTCTTTGATTATCTATTTTTGTTTTATTCTAGTGCCAAGGGTTCTCTTAGGACCACTTGTGGTTCTAAGTGTTGTGTCTAGTTAGGGTGTAGACTCAGGGCATTACAAACTTAGTATCAGAGTATTAGGTTCATGAATCCTAGGATATTTGAAAAGTCGTGTTTAGTGGAGTCTTTTTCATGGGTGTGAAGCGTACCACACCTATGGAGTAGACGCTAAAAGATGTTTTAGGAAATATTCCCTTCTTCCATATTAATTATCCTGTGATAGAGTTTAAATTTATTTACTCCTTTCTAAATTATGCTCTATATATTTCAGATTATGCCTCCATGTAGAACAACAGACAAGGAAACTATCAGAATGTTAATCCACGTACACCAACGGATAATAAGGTTACAAATATTGAGTTCCACAATGCCATCCAGATGTTGGCCCAGGCTATGACAGCCCAAATGAACCAGTAGGTAGCGGTTTGGTTTAACCCAAATGGTGGGTCGGTTGCTTTCTAGATTAGAAACTTTGTTTGCATGAACCCACCAGAGTTCTTTAGGTCGAAGGTCGAAAAAAACTCACAAAATTTCATTGATGAGGTGAAGAAGATTCTTCAAAGTTATGAAGGTGTCTGAGGATGACAGAGTTGAACTAGCTTCCTATCGGCTTAAGGATGTGTTATACTTAGTGGAAGGAGAGTCGAGGTAAAAATATGGCTCATACAATTTGGGATGTTTTCATTGATGCTTTCCTTGATCGATCCTTTTTGAGACAGTTAAGGGAGGTGGAGGTAAAGGAATTCATGAACTTGAAACAAGGATTAATGTCTGTGAAAGACTATGTTCGTAAGTTCACTCACTTATCCTGGTATGCTTTAGAGATGGTGGTTGTGCCAAGGGCCAAAATAAGTAAGTGAGTTTTTGGGGTTTTCAACTTTGTGAAAAAGGAATGTCGGACAACTATGTTGGTTGGGGATATGGATATCTCCATATTATGACCTATGCCAAGCAGATTGAGGAAGAGAAATTGAAAGAGAGAGAAAGGGAGAATAAGAGGGCTAGAATGGGTAACATCGATTACAACCAGCAAAGGTTATATGGTAGGAATTGGTATTTTTTTCTAGCAGAGATCTTCAAGCCAACTCCTTTATCATCTAGTGCTTCATCTCTTACACCCAGGCCCCAATACAATCAGAAGAGTCGGGTATCAAGCTCTTATCCATAGGGTAATATTGTAAAGATAAAATCCTATCCCATTTGCAACTAGTATGTTAAAAACCACCCAGAAGAGAGCCTTTATGACATACAGGGATGCTTTCGGTATGGCTAGATTGGTCACAGGTTAAAAGATTGCCCCTCTGCCAAGTAGGGCAATGGAGGTAATCGTGCTCAGTCTACTTCTTCAGTAGCTCCAGCAGGTCACCTAGATCTATAGGGTGCCTCTTCTAGTGCAGGCAGTGGTCATTGCGAGAGCCATTTTTAAGCACTTTAATCTCATCGGGATTAGGAAAGCTCCCCAAATATAGTCATAGGTATGTTACAGCTCTTTTCTCATGATGTGTATCCTTTGTTAAACCCAGGGGCTGATTTGTCTTATAACCCCATATGTTGCTACTAAAATTAAAGTCAGTCCTCTGAACAACTCCTAGGACCCTTTCCTATTTCCACTCCAATTAGTAAAGCAGTCATAGCTAAATGGGTATATAGAAATTGTCCAGTTTCAGTCCTTCACAGAGTCACCATAGCTAATCTAGAATAGTTATACATGATTGACTTTGATATCATTCTTGGAATGGATTGGCTACATTCCTGTTATAAATTTCAATTTCCAAATGACACTGTTTTAGAGTGGAAAGGTAGTCCTACAATGCGTATAGGTAGTTTCATCTCTTATCTTAAGGATAGGAAGATGATTTCTAAGGGATGCATCTGTCATCCTATTCAGGTTAAGGACACTAAGTGTAAGACCCTATCTCTTCAGTTGATTCTAGTAGTCAGTGAGTTTACAGAAGTGTTTCCTGAGGATTTGCCTGGAGTTCCTTCTAAATAGGAGATCGACTTTTGGATATACCTTCTTTCAAGATTTGAAGACTCAACTCATTTCTGCTCCAGTTTTAACTTTACCAGAGGGTCCAGATGGGCTTGTTGTTTATTGTGATGCCTACAGAATTAGCCTAGGTTATGTATTGATGCAGCATGGCAAAGTCATAGCTTATGCCTCTAGACAGCTCAAACCCCATGAGAAGAATTACCCAACTCATGATCTTGACTTGGCAGCTATAGTTTTTGCCTTAAAGATTTGGAGGCACTATCTATATGGAGTTTATGTGGATATGTTCACCGATCACAAGAGCCTTCAATATGTTTTTAGTCAGAAAATTCATTAGAGGAGGTGGTTAGAGTTAATGAAAGATTATGATATAAGTGTTTTTTACCATCCAGGTAAAGCCAATGTATTGGTTGATGCTCTTACCAGGCTTTTGATAGGTAGTGTTGCTCATGTAGAGGATGAGAAGAAAGAATTTGTTCATGATGTCCACAAACTTGCTAGATTAAGAGTTCAGTTGGTTGATTCAGCCAAAGGTAGTGTCATGGTTAAAAATGGTTCAGAATCTTCTTTAGAGGCATAGGTGAAGGCGAAGCAAGATAGTGACCTTATTTTGCTTAAGTTGAAAGAAGTGTCCAAAGTCAGAAGGTGGAGAATTTCTCCTAAGGGGGAGATGGTATTCTTCATTGTCAGGGACGATTATGTGTTCCAGATGTAGATAACTTGAGACAGTTGATGTTGATAGAAGCTCACAGTTCTACATATTCCATTCACTCAAGTGCCACCAAGATGTACCGTGACCTACGGCAAGTCTATTGGTGGAATGGCATAAAGAAGGATATCGCAGAATTTGTGGCTAGGTGTTCGAATTTTCAATAGGTTAAGGTTGAGTACCAGAGACTAGGTGGTATGACTCAGAATATCCATATTTCTACTTGGAAGTGGAAATATGTGAATACGGACTTCATTACAGGGTTACCTCTTATACACCAACAACATGATTTGATATGGGTTATTATGGAATGGATAACTAAGTTAGCATATTTCCTACCAATTAACACTATAGATTCAACTGAGGATTATGCTAGACTCTACCGTAGAGAATTTGTAAGTTGCATGGAGTTTCTTTGACTATCATTTTGGATATGGGGTACTCAATTTACTTTGTAGTTCTGGAAGTCCTTTCAGAAGGGTCTAGGTACCCAGGTTTATCTCAGCATAGCTTTTCACCCGCAGGAAGATGATCATGCAGAGCAGACTATTTAGACCTTAGAGGATATGTTGAGAGCTTGCATGATCGACTTTCAAAGTAGTTGGAATGATCACTTGCCTCTTATTGAGCTTGCCTACAATAATAGTTATCACTCCAGTATTCAGATGGCTCTGTTTGAGGCACTTTATAGTAAGAGGTGTAGATCCACTATTGGTTGATTTGAGGTTGGTGAAATAGGGCCTAATTCATTTTATTAGGCTATGGAGAAAGTATAGCTGATTAGAGAAAGGCTGAAAACCACTTAGGAGTCGTCAGAAATCCTATGCAGATGCGAGAAAAAGGGAGCTTGAGTTTGTAGTTGATATTTGGGTTTACTTGAAGATTTCACCCATGAAAGGGGTGATGAGGTTAGGCAAGAAAGGGAAACTTAGTCCACGATATGTTGCTCTTTAAAGAATTTTGAGGTGCATTGGTAATGTGGCCTATGAGTTAGAATTTCCTATAGATTTAGCATTAGTGCATCTAGTTTTTTATGTGTCTCTATTGAAGAAATTCATTGGTGATCCAGCTCTAGTTGTTCCCTTAGAGAGTGTGGGCAGGAAAGATAGTCTTTATTTTAAAAAGGTTCCGGTTGAGATTCTTGACTGTCAAGTTCATAAGTTGAGGAACAAGAAAGCCACTTCAGTGAAAGTTATTTGAAGGAATCAGTTAGTTAAGGGAGCTACTTGGGAAGTA
This sequence comes from Capsicum rhomboideum, assembly GCA_031232105.1. NCBI lineage: Eukaryota > Viridiplantae > Streptophyta > Magnoliopsida > Solanales > Solanaceae > Capsicum > Capsicum rhomboideum. The sequence goes on along the minus strand of CP124719.1, from coordinate 18,870,041 downwards.
GAAACAGATATGATGACCAAATACCCTCACCTATTACCTTCTAACTCAGTTTCATCCAGAGGTAACAGTTTTCTCCTTAGTATTCCATTCAGTATCATATCCCTCAGTTTCTTTCATGTCTTAGTATGCATGCATATTTCATGAATTAAGTTCAGCTTCTCTTTCAGTCAGAAAATCAGTTACTATATCAGTATTCAACTTTTAGAACTCTGTTTTGGGATTGCATCTCTTTCAATATCTTTTTAGCCTAGTTATTCTTCATTTGAGGATGAATATTACCAAAGGGGATATATTGTAACACCCCAATAGTCCATAATATCAATTCTAAGACTTAGCACCAAAATTAGAAAAAAACAGTAGAAAAATCCACAGTACGACCTTGACTACGAGTTGTGGTCAGGTCTGATAAGTCATCCCAGCTCTCGTCCTGAGTGTTTAGCCAAAAATCCTGAAGGTGAAAAAAAATCCAGCCCAGTGGTGATGACTAATGATGATGATTCATCATCACCTAGAACGACTTATCCTGTCAATCGTCCTGAGCATAAACTCCAAAAGTTCTGAAAGTTAAAAATTCTACCTAGTGACAATGACCCCTGATGATGAGTCATTATGTGTCACCATGAGATATGGTAACCACCCATCATCAAGAGTCCTAGAAATAGATCCTGCATAATGACTCAGATGACGAGTCATTATAGGTTATGATGAGTCATCCTGAGACTCGTCTGTCGCATTCAACAGTTTTTAAAAATGGTTTTCCAAGGGTATTTTTGAAATTTCTTATTTCCTAGACTTATACTACATCGTTTTAAGGCCTATTAGGAAGGGGTTAAAGGGAATTAAATATTTATTTACCCTCATTCTCTCCAAAACACTTAGAGAAATATTTAGAAAGGCGATTCATCTCTCAAAACAGAAGGAAACTATGGCTCTTCCCCAAAGGCTTCAAAGCCTAAGTTCTTATCAAGGATTCTCTAAACTCCATGTATGTGTGTATTCAATGAGGGTCTCCTTCAACCCTCATGCCTAAAGTTGCTTTTAAAGTTCAGTTTTTATGAAATCCATGAATTAGGGCAAATCCCTAAATATCCCAAATTTTTGATTCATTCAGTATCCACGTTTCAGGACATCTTATGACTATGTATATTATTTGATGTATAATTTTTAATATGACTTCCATATATGTTTGGCATGTTATGAACACACAATCCTAGATTCTTGTAAAATTTGCATAAAACATCCAATTGGAGCATAACTTCAAATGAGTATTCGATACACTATGTTCCTCATGATTTTTATCACATAGTAAGATGCATATAACTAGTTCCATTATTTCAGTCATATTCAGTAATAGTAAATTACACTATTTCATGTATTTCACTCAAATTTCAGTATAATTATGAGCATATGTATATGATTATGGAGTAGTACTTAGCACCGAACGGACACAGGTTCAGATAACCCAAGTCCCAAACTATATGCCACCGTAGGTTAAAGGGGTTCTTGCCAGTTGAGAGTGTCTCCCTTTGCCCGAATGGGCTCATGAGTGAATTCACATTAGTCATGATTCTTACCCTTTGCAAGGTATAGAACACCCTCCCAACTTGGGTTACAAGTTGAATTCTATGTTGCTCATATGGTTTATGTTGGTTACGAGAAACTCCCATAGTTTCAGACATAGTATTTGTACATGACCGTTAGTTCGGTTTGAATAAAACTTATGACTTTTTAGATTTTTATTTCATACCAGTGTTTATATGTATATTTATGCATCTCAAATAGGTTTATTATACTTCAGTTCAGTTTTACATCTCAGTGTACTATTTCAGTACTTTCCAGCATATCCAGGATATTTTATAGCTGTATATCTCACATACTTAGTACATTCAAAGTACTAATCTCATACTCTTTTGCATTGTATTATCTTATGATATAGGTTCTGGCTCTCAGCATCAGCCTCGCGATTAGTGCATTCTGGTACCCTCTCAACAACAGATATTGTTGAGTCCTCATCATTCAATGATAAGATTTCATTATTATGTATTTTTGTATTTCATTTCAGTTTCAAATTTTTTGATTTAGAATGAGGCTTATCCTAGCAACTCATCCGATATTAGAGGCTTTTGGACATAGAGTTAGATATTCAGTTTATTCAGCTTTAGTATTTCCTTGTTGACTGAGACTATGATTAGCAGTATTTGATTATCATATTTAAAATCCATGCTTGCTATGCTAGTTTAGCTTCCGCTCAGTTTATATTCATAGAATGCTTAGTGTTATGCTAGGTCATAGGTTAGCTTGGGGTCAATTGTGGCTCTAAGTGTCGTGTTATATCTAGGGTGTAGTCTCGGATCATGATAGTTAGATAGTGTGACATTTGAAATATATCCTTCAGAACTCGATATAGTTACTATGAATTTGTGCTTATGTCTTTTGGTCTAACGAAAGCTCCTGCAGCTTTTATGAACATGATGAACAGGGTATTCAAATAGTATTTGGATATGTTTGTCATTGTCCTCACAGATGACATCCTTTGTCTAATCTCAAAGTGATAAGGAGCCTACAGATCATTTGAGGTTTGTGTTGTAGACTCTCAGGGATTGTTGGTTATTCGTTAAGTTTAGAAAGTGTGAGATTTTGGTGAAGTTAGTTGCATTCCCTGGTCAACTTTTGTTTAGTAAGGTTGTGTAGGTAGACTCTCAGAAGATAGAGGCAGTAAAGAACTAGCCTAGACCCACTTCTTCGTTCGATATCAGGAGCTTTCTAGGTTTGGCTAGTTACTATAGGAGGTTCATTGAGAAATTCTCGTCTATTGATGCCCCATTGACTAGCCTGACATATAAAAAGGTTAAGTTTTAGTGGTCCAAATATTGTGACATGAGCTTTCACGAGTCAAAGGCTAGAATTACTTCTGCTCCAATTTTGACTTTACTAGAAGGTTCAAATGGTTTTGTAGTCTATTGTGACTCTTCTAGAGTTGTCCTGGGTTGTATGTTGATGCAAAATGGTATGGTCATCGCTTATGCATCTAGATAGCTTAAGGTTCATGAGAAGAACTATTCGATTCATGATCTTTAGTTAGAAGCAGTGATATTTGCCTTGAATATTTGGAGACATTACTTCTTTGGTGTTCATATTGATGTGTTCACATATCATAAGAGACATCAGTACGTGTTCAATCAGAAAGATTTGAATCTTTGACAGAAAAGATGGCTTGAGCTTCTCAAGGATTACGACATAAGTATGCTTTACTATCTGGATAAGGACAATATAGTGGTTAATGCTCTTAGTAGTATATCCATGGGTAGTGTGGCCCATGTTGAAGAAATAAAGAAGGAATTGGCTAAATACATTCACAGGCATGCTCGTTTAAGGGTTTATCATACAGACTTAGCGGATGGTAGTGTTATCCTTCAGAATAGTTCAGAGTCTTCTCTTGTGATCGAAGTTAAGGAACATTATGATAGTGATCCCATTTTACTAAAGTTGAAGGACGTTGTCCACAATCAGAAAATGGAGGTTGTCTCCCAAGGGGGGAAGGTGTTCTTCATTATCAAGGTCATTTATGTGTTCTAGATGTGGATGATTTGAGGCAGCAGATATTGACAGAGGCTCACAACTCTCGGTATTCTACTCATCCAGGTGCCATAAAGATTTACCGTGATCCATGAAAAGTATATTGGTGGAATAATATGAAGAGGGACATTACAGATTTTGTGGCTAACTGTCCTAAAAGACAGCAGGTGAACGTAGAACATCAGAGACCAGAAGGTATGACTCAGGATATCAGCATTCTTACTTTGAAGTAGGAAATGATTAACACGGACTTCATCACGGGTTTACCATGCACTCGACAACAACATGACTATATTTGGGTGATAGTAGACAAGATGACTAAGTCAACTCACTTTTTATCTGTCAAGACTACAGATTCAGTAGAGGACTATGCTAGACTTTGCATCCATAATTTGGTTAGCTTGCATGGAGTTCCCTTGTCTATCATCTCTGATAGGGGTACTCAGTTCACATCTCAATTTTGGAAGTCCTTTCAGAAGGGTCTTGGTACCCGAGTAGATCTCAGCATAACTTTTCATCAGCAAATAGATGGTCAGGTAGAGTGCACTATTCGGACCTTAGAGGATATTTAAGGTCTTGTGTGATCAACTTCAAAGGTAATTTGGATGATCATTTACCTCTTATAGAGTTTGTATATAATAATAGCTTCCATTCTAGTATCAAGATGGCTCCTTTTGATGCACTTAATAGGCGGAGATGTAGATCTCCTATTGGTTGGTTTAAGGTAGGTGAAGCTACTTTGATTAGTCCAGATTTAGTTCATAAGGCTATAGAGAAAGTTCAGATAATTAGAGAGAGGTTGAAACCCGCTCAAAGTCATCAGAAATTATATGCAGATTTGAGAAGAAGAGAGCTTGAGTTTGCTATTGATGATTGGGTCTTCATGAAAGTTATGCCCATGAAAAGGGTGATAAGGTTTTCTTAAAAACTCAGAATCTCATTTCTTAACCTTGCAGTTTTGCCTGATGGGAAGAATCGAATGAGGAACTTCTTTGCTAAGTCGTCCCAAGTTGTGATCTAGTTTGAAGGTTCTACCTTCAACCATTTCTTTGCTTCTCCCAAAAGTGAGAATAGGAAAAGTGTGAGCCTCACATAGTCTGTAGAGACTCCACCAGGAATAAAAGCGTCACTTATCTCCAAAAAATTCTGAAGGTGGACCTGTGGATCCTTATGTGACAAGCCTGTAAACTACCCGCTTGTGTGCAACAATTGTACCATGTTCTGTTTCAGTTCAAATCTGCCTCTTCCGACTGGATTCTGAATACAGGAGGTCATATTAGTTACGAGAGGGATTGCCACTTCGTACACTATCCTGCGGGCTGGTGGTTCTTCAACCATTGGTGCATGAACGATCTTGTCTTGCTGAACTTGTTGGGTTTATTGGAGAAGTGTTGCTTCTCTCCTTACTTGATTCAAGCTTTGCTCGGGTTTGGGATATGGTTCGACCAATTCCCTCTCCCTTGCTAGCTTACTCGAGATTTAAACTTGTACCTACAAATTCAGTAGCTAAGACCAAGTTGTTAGCACTTTATCAACCAAAATAATAAAACTAAAAATTAGAAGGTTGCTAATTTTCAAGTCCCTAACAACGGTGCCAAAAACTTGTCGCTCCCAAGCGCACATGCAAGTGTACGTGGTTGTTTCAAGTAATAAAGTAGCTCTTTGTGAGCCGAATTTTGAACCCACAGGGATTTGTGTTTAACAAATGATCTAATTTAAGAGTTACTATTTCGAAGTAAACAAGTGTGAGTTGTAACCAAACAAAGTTGAGTTTTATTATTATAACTAAATACTAAAATTAAAAATGATAAGGAATTCTGGTTGTGAACAATATATGGAGAGTTCTAGGGTTACGGCATTCGATACAATCATGCATGGTAGTTATTCTATTCAATGATCTTTATTTCTCGGATTATGGGTTTCGGGGTTAAGTGTTGATCCAAGAATTATCATCATCTAAACTGTCTATTTGACCTGGTGTTACAACTCCATCGTTGAGTGGGGATGTGATTTCATAATTCAAGTGGGTTCATTAATCATCCCGTCATGACCAAACAAGGCTCTTAGGTACCCATCTATCCTAGTTGTGAATTAACCCTAACTTACACTAGAGATGATCTTGTTCCTTAAGTTCTTCATCCTATTCATACAATCCCATGATCAATTTATGCATGAATTACTCATATATTCTAATGTTGATCAGATATCAAAATAGTAGAATCAAGAACAAAAGCATAGTCGGATGAGAAACGATATCAATGAATAAAACAAACTACTAAACATTCATGTTCTATCCGTGACCCAAGAATGAGGGTGTTTAGCCACTCATATTCATACAACCAATCTCCAAAATAGAGTTCATAATTTTAAATTACAAGAATGAAAAGTAAAGAGGACAAAACCTTAGTGTAGATCTCCTTGCCTTCTCCTTTGCTCTCCAATTCGTGTGTAAGGTAAATCCTCCTTTTAATTGTGGCCAAATACTCCTTTTATATGTATTTTAGTCTTCCAAGAGTTTCCCAAGTCAAAGCCCAATCAATTACAACTTTACCCTAACTTAAAACAACATTAGAAACCAATTTCGGACGGGTTTGGGACTTGGGGCATTGCGTCCTCCATCGCGTGGGAGTGGAGGCGCGATGCGAGCTCAATTCGGGATCAAACCATTAGTTACTCAACCTACCATGTGTTACGTGAACCTCATTATGAATATTGGATGGTGTGATGCACCTCCCAATACGGGTAGTGGAGGGTGCGACGCGCCTCTTTTCCAAGGCTCTAGCATTTCACGTCCAATCTTCTCGTGCTTTTGTCCCTTGATCCCAAATGTATTGTTCTTTGATTGTAGGATTTATTTAGCTTCCTAATCTCCTCCAATGGTACCCTACAACATCTTAATACAACCATAAGTTCATACAACATAACAGAACACATCAAAGGACACTAGAACAAGCATAGCTCAAGCTAGCGACACTAGTTTCCTCGTCTAAGTTCTAATTGATCATTTTGACTCTTGACTTGATTCAAATGCACCTTAAACAATATAAACAAGTACTTTAACACAAAAATACACATTTATACTCTTTATGGTTCACAAGCATGTCGAATTATCATCAAAACTAAGCTAAATGTGTATGAATAATGACACTTGGGAGTATAAATACACCCAAGATCAGCCTTTGGTATAAGAAAGTGTCAGTTGTGATCCTTGATAGGCAGGTTTACAAGTTGATAAATAAAAAGGTCACTTCAATAAAGGTTTTATGGAGAAATCAATTGGTTGAGGGAGATACTTGGGAAGTAGAAGCAGATATTATGGCCAAGTACCCCCATATTTTCCCTCCTAGCACTGGGACAGCATGAGGTGGTGATCTTTCATCCTTTGTTAATCCTTCATATTTCATAATATTTTCAATTTTTCACGATTTCTATGTATAAATTTGTGCTCGATATGTTTTAGATGAGTCCCCACTTTTAATCTAAACCAGTCTCAACCATGTTATATGCTTAGATTCAAAAAATTAGTTTTTCATATTAGTAGTTCCTTCCCTATAAGTCCATCTCAGCTTCAGTCTTCAGTCGAGGACGAATGATCTCAAGGGGGAGATATTATAAAACCCCAAAAGCTTCTCATTCTTAAACTCTGTAACAACCTATCTTGTCATTATAGAGTTGTTTGCTACGTAAGAGACCGAGTAGAGTTTTCCTCACGATAAGTGTTGTGAAAATCTTAGGCTAGGGTGAGTTCAGATTGATATAGAGTTTTGTATGGTTTAGATACCATCTGTGTCTCATGGAAATATGTTTGATGGTCTTGTGGGTGTGGCATGATAGATATGAGATTTAGTAATCTATAGAAACTTATGGAATGGTATTCGGGTTGTAGAACTTCAGTTAAAGCATTTGTTGTGATAGGGAATTTCTGTGTGGTTGAAACAACAAGGGTGTACTGTGAAATGGGGGAGTTTTATAACCTCCCTAAATTTCTGTCAGTCACCACTGTAGTGAGACCCTGCTCGCCATAGCGGGTCCGCTATAACGGAGAGTCGATCGTTGTAGTGGTCAGCGAGTGAATCAATGGACTGTTGTAGTGGGTCCCAATCTACTGCAGGATGCTGTAGTGGGTTCCTGCTCTCCATAGCAGGCGCCAGTAGTTAAAATGTTGGAACTCTGATTTTTAGTCAAATTTCATTCAAAATCTCCATATTTTTACCAAAGGCTTACAATAGGAGATTTTCTTCCTACTTGGGATATTTATACTGTTGAGGTAAGGTTATTATATCATTATAACGTATAATTACTCCCTTTCATCCATAGAATCATTAGAACAAGTGTTCTTGGTTAATTTTAGGGTTTACTTCCAAAGTTAATGGAAATTAGGGAGAATTGTTATGGGTAGCCTTTAAAATGATTGATAATGATTCTAGGATGTTATTTTATACTTCCTGGTATAAAATTACTTCCCTTTAACATGAATAATAGGGAATTAGGGTGGATTAATGGGTGAAAACCCCAAATTGGTGTTTTAGGCTATGAACAAGGCTAAAATTAATGGGTTTTGTTTCCTAATGCCTAGAAATGGAGAGTAAGATGTTAATTACCTTTGTTTGCTATTTTTAGACCAGGAATGATCCATAGCTGCAAGAAAGGGCAAGTTTTTAGCGGATTAGTCCATACGGGCTTGTATTTGAGATAGGTTATAGTTTAAATTATAGTCATAGACTTGATTTGAATTTCCGTGCCTATTCGTAAGTTAAATATGTGTGAATTGGCCTTCTAGAATACCTATGATTTGGTGAGTCTGTGGATATTGGTTGTAAATATGAAATGATGAACCTGAATTTGACTAAGTGTATAGAAAAAATGTGTACTTGCATATTTGGTGCACTGCATTATATCCTAGCTGATATTTGATTTGATATGTATACATTATGATATTCGGAGGGTTGGGCACTACGCATGTACATGTAACTTATTTATTGATATTTGGTGGGTCGAGTACTATGCCAGTATGGTATATGGATGAAGCTGGTCCTCTAAAGATCATGACTATTGGGCAAATAAGTCCGTTTATTATGTACATACAGATTAAAATCAGGTAATGATGGTTTTTGATGCATTGTTACATGCTCATAATCATTAGATTGCTCATTTGCATTTCATAACATGTTGCATTGAAATTAGGGTGGTATAAGTCTACTCTTGTGAGATGGTTAGGTGATAATTGGTTGGTGTATTTACACTTGAGGCAATTTAGATGGTTCTCACACTAGAGAGTTAGAGTGGGTGTCACTCACGACCATTTGGGTAATGAAAAACTCAAACTTACACCAGAAAACTAGCTAAAAAATCAAGTTTCTAGACCATTACGACTCATGGTATGAGTCATACAAGAATACCGCGAGTCATACTATGACTCATGGTAAGTTGTCCAAAATTTTCCAAAAGCTCTAATAACCATGACATAGACCATGAGTCGTGAAATAGTAGTATGAGTCATGCACTAACTCGTATTGAAAAGGACCAGAGGGATAAAAATTTCTCTGAGGGATCACGAGTCCAAACCATGACTTATGGATTAATATCACGAGTAGTGGAATGAGATCATGGCCCAAGGTAGAACTTGGCTCCAGCAACCACGAGTCAAGGTACAACTCGTCAAAATTAAAGTATGGGTCATACTGTAAACCCATAGGTCCAATCCAAAAATAGTTCAAAAATAGTCCCAGGAGTCACGAGTCAAATCACGACTCATGGACCAAGAGTACGAGTTGTAGGTTGACTCGTGGGATGCAGTTTTTCAGAAATCAATTATGTTTTAAAAGGGGAAAATTGGTCTTTTCCCAGTCTTTAAGCCCTATACTACATCGTTTTAGCTTTCCTAGAGGGATATTAAAGGTTAACCCATTGATCATTTCCCTCATTAGCATTGTCACGCCCCGAATCCGATCGAGACATGATTGGCACCCGTAGCCGACAAGCATCGATTATCATATAAGTCAGAAAGCAAAAGCTCTCAAATATCTTTCCAATAATGAAGGCCTAGGGTTCTCCTCCAAGTTTAATTCTCTCATCTTCAGCTTAGATTTATCAAGCTATCAGGTATGTGAGAAATCAATGAGGGTTTCCTTTCAACCTCATGCCCAAAGTTTCAAATTTTCCAGTTATAGTTTTCATGATTTTATGATCTAAGGTTCATACCATATTATACAAACTTTATGATTTTCAGTTGTAGCTTGTTCCCTAATGGTTTTCACTTGTATTAAAACAATTGTGCATGATTTATATTGTCAAAATCTTATTTGAAATCTTATAAGTGATTTAGCATGTTTTTCATAGAATTGGGTATGATTTAGACAAGCTAGCATGAATTGATCCTATGATCACAGATTAGTGTAAATTTACCATGAATAGTTTAGAATTTTAGAATATCAATACAAACAATAATCAAACTAGCTCATGCTTTATTTTCAGACATCAATTTATATTTATGATCTAATAGTATATGGTTTTGGGAGTAGTATTTAGCACCGAGCGGATAAGGGCTTCAAATAGCCCAAGTCCATGAACTATGATGACACCGTACTATAAGGGTCTTCGCCAGTTGAGAGTGACACCTTTATCCTGCATGGACTCAGTTAGTGGATCTACATCAGGCAGGTTCTATGCTTTTAGTTGGGAATAGGGCATCCTTCCAACTGGGGTTGTACGTTGGACGTCATGTTAACTCATATGGTTTAGCTTGGTTACCAAAACCTCTCACATAAATGACTTTTTACATGACCCACAGTTTCGGTTCAGTTAATCTATTTCAAGACTTACAACCTTACTTCATGCTTACAAATTTATGATTTCACTTTTGGGTCGTTGTACTATAGTTTTGATATCTTATCCAGTTTTGCTTATTCCATCTAAAGATAGTTTAGAAAGCATGTTTCAATGAGTTTATATTTACTACATATATCACATGCTCTACATATTCGATAGTACTGACCGCATACTCTCTTTTGCTCTATATCCTTATTATGATATAAGTTTAGGTGCTCATTCTCAGCCGTACAAATTGGTTACATTCCCAGTGCCCAATTCAGTAGCAGTTGTGGTGAGTCCTCATCATTCGAGGACACTATCAGTTTATTTATACTTGGTTCAGACTTTATTTCATTTTTAGTACTTTAGAGTTTGGCCGGGGTCCTGTCCCAGTAACTCATCAGTGTTAGTAGAGGCTTTCAGACATAGTCATATGATTTAGTTTTCATTTGAGTTTTCAGATTGTTATTTCATAACTTGATATTATAGTTTAGTTTGCTCACTTTACCATGTTTATGCTTCCATACAGTGTCTTCAATTATCTATTTTAGTATTATGCCAAAGTCAAGGGATCGCTTGGAACCACTTGTGGTTCTACGTACCGTGTCTCATCTAGGGTATAGACTCGGGGCGTGATAGTAGTTGTGGGATTTTGTATAGTGTTATACTAATATTATTGTTGTATGACTGTTAGATTAGGCATGGATTTTTTAATTTGGTAGGTGTTCAAGGATATAATCGGTAGTAGTATTTTAGGTGGATCTCCTCATCACTTTGAATTAGGGTCAGTCAATGATGTTGTTGAGTATATGTAATTTAGTACTCATGCTTGTTTATTCCTACACTTCACATACAAGTATTGAGCCACTTATTCCAGGAAGTTGAGATGGGGTCTTCGCTTGGGATTTCATTCATCGAGATTGAGGTAGCGGTTGATTGATCAAGTGCCTACCAGATCTCCTCTATCCTGTTAATGTTGCCTTTCCTTATACTGAGAGACATTAGACACCTTTTTGTATTGATTTCTTCATTAGAGCCGAGTACTTGTAACTTCCGAATTTTGGGCGGTGTTTGTTGGTTATCGTACTACTTTATCGAGTTGCTTATGCGATATAGATTTGACACTTATCTTTATTTTAGTTCTTTCACATATTTACTTTATTATCATTGTTTAAGTATTGGGCCGGCTTACCTATCACGGAAGGTTAGATAGGTGCCACATGACTTGAGTTTTGGAGTGTGACATCTACGTGAGATGGATGTTGCACACAGCAACCAAGAGGCTAAAACAGTCAGCAAAAGCTGTGGAATTACCTCAAAAATATAGGAGAAGGATAAGGATTAGTCCACTATGATCCATGAATTCCAAGATAAAGGAATATTTTGCAACTCCAGTGATGATGATCTTCACTACCATTTAACAAACTTTCTAAAAGTGAGCACACAATATCTGCATCCCTTGATCTCCGATGAGGACTTTAAGCTTAGGACTTTTGGTTATTCTCTCACGGGAGAAGCAAGATCATGGTTCAGGAAACTACCTAAACGTTCTGTCCATACATGGAGAGGATTAGCCACCATCTTCCTAAATGACTGGTGCCCTATCAAGAGAAGAGATGAATTAAGAAACGACATCTAACTTTTTAGATAACTGTCTGGGAAAGATTTTAATACGCGCTATCTCTATTCCCTTATCATGGAATGACTACTACAATAAAGGCTTTTAGCAGCAATAAATATGAACTTTAACAAAGAGTATTAAATTTTTTACCAGCATTAGTTAATTGTCATTGGATCCAATGTCTCTATAGGCTTTAGATGTATTTACAAAGAGTGATAAAGTATAATTTAACGACAATTAAGCTATTATCATTAACTAATTGACGTTAAATATATTTTTTAGAGCACTATGTGGTTCGGCCTAATGAACCAAGCCCCATACACGAGACCACACCTTTTACAATCTACTAGCTATTACAAACTAAAGAACTATATAGATAATACTTGATAGGAACATGTTCTTTGACATCGTTTCTTCGAGACTCTGCTTGTAGAACTAGGAACACTCTGAGGACTCTATCTTTGATTTCGTTCTAACTCCAAAGTTAGTTGACGTGTTATTTATATAGGAGTAAGTCATCACCTTCCAGCACATCTAATCCAAGTTAGATTTGGTTCAATACTTGCCAAAAATTCAATCGTAAAACGGGTTCTTTTTCTTTTGACGAGCATGGGATTCTTTGTCTTCTTATTTTAAAATTGATTTCATATGAAAGTTTATGGTAACTTTCCTTAATATAAATTCCTATTCCTATATTAAATACAATTCTCTCATAATGCAATTCTTCCAAGGAATCCTCGTACATATGTGAACAACCTCAATCTTCTATCTTTGATAGTCTCCTTCACTACTTAGAGGAACAAGTTCTCTGATGAGTTCCTCTAGCAGTGTTGCTTGTATATTCATTTTTTTGAAATCTGTGAGGATCTGATTCTTGATACTTCTTTCTTCAACCTTTAGCATATAGATTAGCCCTTGTACATAGTTTATCAATCATCAAAACTTCACATGATCTTAAATGTAGATCTAGGATCATTGTGCTTCAACAGAAACGATACGAAAAATAAATATAGATATTTGTGTCAAATATCAACTTATTTTATTGAAGCATAGCGTAAAAACCTCGTGTCAAATATCAACTTATTTTATTGAAGCATAACGTAAAACCTCCTTCTCTTCTTGCATATATTTCTTTGTGTTGGAAGCTCCTGCATTTTGTTTGTCGATTTTTATAACAAAGAAATGTTTCTTATCCTAATACTATGTCATTTGATTGAAACAAGTTCCGTGTTGCTAACCATTCCTCGAGGCCAAGGACAGGTTCTACTATCTTTAAATCCTGATTTGCCTTAAAATTCACCTTATAATAGATAAACCTAACTACCAGCATTAGATATACAAATACACAAAAACATGTATATCTTACACGCGTGCATACATCAAGGTTGCACCCAAATGCTGCACCGTGACAATGGGATCGTTTGATAAAGGGTAATTCGCTCCAAATGCTCTTAAAAATGCCTCTGTTGGTTGGAAACATGATAGACCAATCTCAGGTCAAGAAATCGACGAGGTTCTGTCTATTGGTTACTATACAATGGGCCATCGTATTAAGAGCAAAACGGATAATGAAATCAACTGTGAAAAAATGGGTCTGAGACTGATCGAAATTTAATTGTATCAAGAGATTCAAGTATGAGAGTTAGGATGGACATGATACTATAGATACCAAATTATAATATCGAAATCAAAACTTTTGACATTGCGATTTTGATATTATGATATTTGGTATGATATGTCGTGTGCATTTTAAAACTTTTTGATATTCAGTAATTTTTTTCACAAAAAAAAATAAATCAAAATATCGAATACCATATATACCGACAAGATATATAGTTACATTTACAATACATATATATCATTATAATACTAACAAATATATAAACTAGCATTAGTACAAAACTAATTGTTTAGACGTTGGAACTTTGACTACTCTATCTTGATTGAAATGTCATTTTCGTGTAATTGATTAACTAAGTGCATTATTTGTTCTTTTTTTTTGAATATTTCTACATACATAGGGTGTGTTGTTTTCTGGATTTTGAGCAGAACTTTGATACACTACGCACACAGTTTTGTTTGTTCTAAGTCCACAGTTATACTGTGTCTCCTTAAAGAATCTAATCCCCTCACTATTGCCCGAGGTATGGATTAATTCTTCCCAGGATAAAATAGAACACTATTCTACAATATCGGCAATGAAAATTGTAGAACTTTGTCGAACTCAAGAACGGAGTATTCACACACACTGACTGACTGTTTTAGAAGAAGAGAGTTTTCAGAATTTCGTTTTGCTTGTAAAAATATTCTGAATACCTAATGAAGGAAAACACAGGTATTTATAGCCAACTATGCACTGTTTTGAAAGGATGCACTGCTTCGAAAAGTTGCACTGTTTCGAAGCACTGTTTCTGAAATATTGCATTTGTTCTGGAACTGATGCATTGTTTCTGGAACGTTGCATGTTTCTGGAACGTTGCATGTTTCTGGAATGGTTGCATTGTTCTGGAACGATGCACTGTTTCTTGAACAGTCACAAATGTTGCAAAACATTTCGTTGGAACATTGCATCTGGAGGAAAATTTCAGAAGAAATTTTTCTGGATTAAAAATAAATTGGTCCAAAAAGATAGTCTCTCGATCGATCATTTTCCAAAGCCAAAGCCAAAGCCGAAGCCGAGCGAGCAACGACGACGACGGCGCGAGTCTTGGTTTCTTCTTGGCTCACTATCCCTTCAAAGGAGTACTTCTTAATATAAAGGACAAATGATTTCTTTCTCCCACCAATGAGGGAGAAACTATTTTTCCTTCTATAAAGTGACTATTCACCTCCCTTTGTTCCCATTTTGTTCCACCATTTTCCATTCAGCTTTCACCAAAACCCAACAGGGTGTTTGTATGATATAATTGAGACATTTCTTGAAATGCGGAAGTCATAATTCTCTCTGTATGAGTATGAGTAAGTTGAATTCGAACAAACTATGATTACCAATTTACCATACCACAAAATATCAAACTTAAAATTATTGAATAGGGGCGGACCTATGTGAAATGTTGTGGTGATCCGGCACCCGTTAAACCTGAGGCAGACTAGGTATAATTATATAAAAATGTATATAAATTGGTATAAGATTTAGAAAAGCTCCCTGAAATTTGAGAAGATAGTTGGGTGTGTTTCCAGTCGGAACCTTAAAGTTTTGGGCGTCTATATGTGTGTTCGAAGCTTCCGAGCACCTATGACCCCTAAATCCTGGATCTACCACTGATATTGAATCATATCGAATCAATTTAATAAGATAATATTATAATATTTTCAAAAACTTAAATTATCGAATCGAAACTTTCAATACGGTAACATGCCATCCATAGGGGAATCTGTAATCGAAAAGGTAATCTGTTCAGAACCTTCAAATTTCTCTTGAATATATCCCGTCATCTTCGCTATATATTCTCTTATTCTCAAATAAAATTAGTGTGTGTTTTTAATGATAAAATGAAAATTTTATTGATAAATATTTGTGAATATAACTTTGTTTATCTCTTGATACTTCTCTTCTAGATATGTTTTGTGATTCGAGATTCGTTAGTAGCATATTTCTCAAACATAAGATGATCTAGACCTCCTTATGATGTATTTGATCGCCCAAAAAGTTGGACTTGAAGAAGATCGCCTTTTGATCACCTCGCTTTTAAGAAAAAAAATATTTGATGTCTTGATCTCTTCGAGATAAATAAGCGTATCAATATGGGATAATCTTGAAATCAAGTCTGCATTAAAGGTGTCAGGAAGCCTTCCTATCCGAATATGGACAGGAAAAATACTAGCTATTGTTTCAAGAGAAAACATATTTAGCCTAATCCCTAGAGATCTTACAGTTGGCAGCCTATGAAGTAAAAGAATTATAGTAGAATTTATAAGATCATCAATGCATCTTTTCATTGAACAACATTAAAATGTGGCTTTGATACCTCTTAAATTCCAGACTGTTTTATTGATCTACAGCTTGTTTGGATGGTTAAGTTACTTGTTGTATTGTATGATATTATTACTTTAAATTCAATGTCGTTAGTTTTGATTGTCATTTAAATTTTATTGTCTTATATTGTTAAATTCATCGTTAATTATTGACAAAAAGTCTCATGTTGTGTAATGATTGATTTAGTGTGATCGCATCATTATCTTATTTGTTTTTTTCGTTTTATCTTTATTTATTATTTAATAATCATATTTTATCCTTTAATCGACTTGTTTATAGTATCTCTATGTCATACCCTACTTTTCTTGTAGGTTTATCCTTCAAATCGTTAATGTGTGATATTATGTAATGACAGGAAACGATACTATCTACCCAAATGTTGTATTCATTAAAACAATATAATACGATACAATCAATACAATACATTATGAAACAATGCGCAACAACCGTACAAAGAAAGTATTAGGATCCAATGTTCTTCAAGGGTCCATACCAATTTCAAAAGTCAAAATTTAATTTGCTCCAACATTTAGGCTGCATCAATATATATAACTTGTCTCAAAAAATAAACGCTTGTTTTTTCCTTGGTCATTTCTTTTCCATGGATAGTGTGAGATTTCCACAAACATTATTTAAGCTTGACCAATCTAGAAATAATTTCCAGAGACATTTTCTTTGTCTATACATCTCCGTGGACAGCGGACATTGACTCCTTGATTCCAAAGTTGTTCTAATTCTACCCGTATTTCACAAGCTGAGAAATATTAGCTATTGACTTGTAGGTCTGTAATTATTCACTACAATATAAATTTAAGTGTACCCTGCACCAAGTTCATCAAAAGCAAAAATAATCAAAATTCTTCAGCAGCAATATATGATGATGGTTTTGAAAATATCTTCTCTACTTCAAGTGTTGACTCTCTTGTACCTCTTCACATTTACTTTTGCTTCGACTGAGGAAGCAATTGCTCTCCTGAAATGGAAAGAAACTTTCCAAAACCCAAATAATTTCTTCTTGGCTGCATGGAGACCAAGTCCTAATGCGTGCAGGGATTGATACGGAGTTATATGCTCTAATGGTAGGGTAAACAAGTAGAATATTACAAATGCTAGTCATTAGTACACTCAATAATTTTCTAGTTTCATCTCTCCCTTTTCTTGAATATTTTGAAGTTAGCTTAAACCATCTCTCTGGTACAATTCCCCCTGAATTAGGAAAAGTCACTAATCTTTGTATCTTGATTTGTCCAGCAATCAGATTTCAGGCTCAATTCCACCACAAATTGGTTCACTAGCCAAGCTTTAGACTCTCCACCTTTTTGACAACCATTTAAATGGTTCCATTTCCAAAGAAATAGTTTACCTAATATCTCTTACTGAGCTAGCTTTGAATAATAACTTTCTTAGTTATTCTATTCCTGCTTCATTGGGGAATTTAAAAAACTTGTCTGTTTTGTCACTTTATGGAAATCACCTCTCTGGCTCCATCCCGTCAGAAATAGAAAAATTGGTCAATCTTGTTGAAGTTTTTCTTCATACAAACCAGTTAACAGGTAATATTCCTCCAAAGATAGGTAACCTGATCAATGCAAAGTTTTTCTTAGCCTACTCCAATGAATTATCTGGTCCCATTCCTGCAGAAATGGGCAAGATGAAGTCACTTGTGTATTTAAGCTTACACAGAAACAATCTTTCTGGTCCAATTCCAAAAACTATAGGTGACTTTACTAAGCTCAAACTTTTGCACGTTTATGCTAATCAACTTTCTGGTCCCATTCCTAATGAGTTGGAGAATCTACAAAACCTTAATGATCTGGAATTATCCAGTAATCAACTTACTGGTTTGATTCCTTCTTCCTTTGGAAATATGAGAAACTTGCAAACTCTGTTTCTCGATGGGAACAATCTCACTGAGGAAATTCCTCCATCTGTTTGTAATTTGACATCACAAAAAAAATTGCATTTGGAGAGAAACAACATAAAGGGAAAAGTTTTACAGTGTTTGGATAATATCAGTGGCCTCGAGATTTTGAAGATCTCACATAATAATCTCAGTGGAGAGATCCCTGCATCTATTTGCAGTTTGACATTATTAAAAATTCTAGATTTTGGTATAAACAACCTAAATGGAGTAATTGCACAATGTTTTGGTAACTGAGTAGTCATCTTGAGGTTTTTGATATGCACAACAATAATCTTTCGGGGAATCTTCCAACAACTTTTAGAATTAGAAGTTCACTAAGAAGCCTGAACTTGCATGACAACAAGTTACATGGGAAAATTTCTGGATCATTGGTCAATTGTAAAGAACTGCAAGTTCTTGAATTTGGTGATAATTACCTCAACGACACATTTCCAATATGGTTGGGAACTCTATCAAAGCTGCAAGTTTTAAGCCTGAGGTCGAATAAATTACATGGACCCATTAAAACGGAAAGGAGAGGGAACATGTTTCCTGGACTTCGAATCATGGATCTCTCTTACAATTCTTTCTCGGGAAACTTACCTACGAGTTTGTTTCAATATTTGAAAGCTATGAAAACAATTGACCAAACAATGAAGGGAGCAAGATATCTTGGAAACGGATATTACCATGATTCTGTAGTAGTTGCGACCAAGGGACTGGAGCTTGAACTTGTTAGAATTTTAACAATTTACACCACTATTGATCTTTCAAGTAACAAATTTGAAGGACTTTCCAAAGTTTATGGGAGATCTTATTGCGCTTAGGGTGCTGAATTTATCTCACAATAGATTGGAAGGTCATATACCACCATCTCTTGAAAGTTTATCTGTAGTTGAATCATTAGACCTTTCGTTTAACCAACTTTCAGGAGAGATACCACAACAACTTGCTTCTCTTACATCTCTTTCATTCTTGAATCTCTCCCATAATCATCTTCAAGGATGCATTCCTCAAGGACCTCAGCTTCATACTTTTGAGAGCAATTCGTATGGAGGTAATGATGGATTGCGTGGATACCCTGTTTCAAATGGTTGTAGTGATGATAGGGATACAGAGACAAATTATACATCGTCCTTTCTATATCAAGAAGACAATGATGAATTTCTCAATGATTTATGTAAAGCTGCTCTTATGGGCTATGAAAGTGGACTCTGTATTGGTTTATCCATAGTATATTTCATGACGTCAACTGGAAATCTAAAATGGCTTGCAAGAATTATTGAAGAACTGAAACACAGAATTATAATGCGAAGAAGAAGGAAGCAGTGAAGCCAAAGGGATTATAGAAGAAGAAATAATCGCTTCTAGACAAATTGCCTATCGGGTAAGTTTTGATTTCAGCACATCTGGTATTCAAGTTAAGTTGTCAGCCGATCTTTTAGTTTATTGTAACTTCTAATATCTTAGTTTTCATACTCTTTGTTATTGCAACTAGTCGATGCTCAGCTAAACATATTTTTCTTTCCAATAATTTCAACAAGTATAAGATATTGGAAGGGATTTAGTAGGCGTTTGGCCATGAAAATAAAATATTTTGGCGTTGGAGTTGGAGTGGGAGTTGAAATTGGAGTTGGAGTTGGAGTTGTGTTTGGCCATGAAAATAAATAGTGTTCTTTTTGACTTTTTGTGAGAGAAGTAAAAGTAAAAAAAGTGAAAACAAGAAAAAGTTGTTTTCACTTTTCCGGAAATAAATTTCACTTTAGTGAAATGCATTTCATGGCCAAACACCACTACATTTCACTTTTTTTACTAAAGTGAAATTTATTTTTGAAAAAAAGTGAAAAAAATCCATGGTCAAACGGGCCCTGGAGTTTATTTGTAGTGTTGAAGGAAGCTCGTGTATAAAATTTTGTGTCAATCGGAGCACGTTTGATTGAAGTTGAATTTTTGACTATTCATGGTCTTCTTCAAAGGTTGAAGATGAAGAAAATGGGTTTAATTTCAGCTTCGGATTGAGGATTTTAACTATTGGGGTTTGTTTCCTACATCGAGGGGAAGCTAATCCTAAATTTTGAGCCAACTTCTAGATGATTTGAGGGTGTTGGGATTTTGTATGTGTTCTTGGTGGTCTTCAAATTGATTTTGAAGAAAAGGGAAGAAAAGGCTACATTTGATCCAAATCTTCTCAAGTCAAAGTTGGTCAAAGTGTTGTGGATCTACTAGTGAAAATTTTAAAAAATTAAATTGATTTTCTACGTGGACTGCCACATCAGCAAGTCAACGGGTCAATGCCAATGCAGCAACCATGCGTCTGCCACATCAGCAACAAGCATAACATCTGAGCAGTCAACAAACTGGGAAGGGTCAGACGCTTACTGGAATGACCAAACCAATAAAGCTTTTAAAGCTAAGCATCCTAGGAAGGGCCAGACGCTTGCTGGAACGCCTAAACTAGTAAGCTTTTAAAGCTGAAAACAACCCCCAAATTTTTTTCTAAGTGTCCAAACTTCCTACTTCTTTTTCTCTACTCTTTTTCTTCCATTTCTCTACTAATTAACATCTTTAATTACTTGTTGGTAGTTTCAGGGGCGACTCAACAAATTTGGTGGCCTAAAGCCAAACTTTCATGTGAGGCCTTTAATTATTCTTTTCCTAAATAACGAAGAAACCTTATCCCCTCTCCCCTCTCCCCTCGCCCTTATGTATATATATTATGCAGATTTGTTGCTTACTTAGATAAAGTAATTAGAAACCTACAAGTGAAATCTTCTAGTAAGAAAGAAAAATGAGAAAATATAACTTGCCTCATCTATTTCAAATGTCAAATGTAAATGATCCAAAAAGATCTATATTCAAAGAACGAAAGGATCTAAATTAATGAGTTATACATATTACCTAAGAAAAAATAAAAAGAATTCAGTGGTACTATCATCATAATTTCAAAAGTCTTCTTTCTTATTATACTTTCTTCATACCAAAAATACTTGTCATATTCATATACCTTGAAATTTACAATTCACGGTGTTTTTGTATAGTTTATGAATATCTATCATTTAATTTTAGTATATTGAATTAATTTAATCCAATTTAGCTCCAAAAATTAATCAAATTGACTTTCAAAAAGTGAAATGTACCCATTATTTTGAATGGAGGGAGTAAATATTTTGTAATTTCTATACTATCTATTTTTAAAAAATAAATAAATAACATATACACATACTATTATTAGAAAACGGGGCCCCAAAAATTTGGGGGCCTAAAGTAAAGGCTTGGGAGGCTTTACCCTCCAGCCGGCCCTGGGTAGTTTTTAAACATCAAATCATCTATTTGATTCTTCGAATTAACAAGTAATTTCTCCTACTTTTGTTACTTAGTTTTTGAGTCTGAATTTTTTTGTGCATCTTTACTTCTACTTTTCTTGTCTTAATTCGTAGATAACTTATTGATTTAATTCCTTTTAGCTTTATTTGAGTCGTCCTTCTTTCAAGAGTCACAAGAATCCACTCCACCACAAAGATAGGTGACCTTGAATTGATTGAGCGAAGCTAGTTCACAACCAATCTTGAAAAGAAGCCGTAGAGGTGAGTTGAGAGTTACATACGAGTGACGTGATGCTTTTATTACTAACCTCGTGTGTTGATTTTTTAGGTACAATGTCTAATCACTTTCCTTATAACCATGAAGGAAGGAGCTCGACGAACAATATGGGGTCATATACCAATGTGTCAAGGCGTGTGACCAATATGAATGGAAGGGTAGTTGAAACGAACAAGAGGCTTAGAAGTATAGAGAAAGGGATGAGAAGGATGGATAGTACGATTTAAAGGAGGTTCCTTGCGACAAGTCGAAGTGAAGAAACAAGAAGGGCCTCGGTTCAAGAATCCAACCGATACTACCCCCAACCAAATTGAAACCAAACCTACCCTCAAACTACATTCCGAATGAACCTGAGTTATGTTAGGCAAGTCACCCCACATCCAAATACACAACCATATCATCCACCACAAAGGAGTCTTTCTTTTATGGAAACCCAAGCTAGAAGCCAATCACCTCCGCAAAATGTATCACATGCATCCTTGCATGTGCACTATATCCCAACCCAACAATACTACCTGTTGACACCCAATTTTGGCTCGTCTTTTTCCTTTAATTATTTTTTCTATGCTTCTCGGTCCTAAATAATTTTCTAAAATTAATTCGTATTTTAGTTTCTATTAAATTTTAAATGGATGAGAAATAGGGTTTATTTTTCCCCTATCATATTTTTAAATATTTTGGCTAAATATAATTAGTTATTTAATATTAAAATCACGCAAAAATATTTTTTTTTTTTTGAAACATGCATTCACATTTCTTCGAATTATATTTTCACAATATTATATATATATATATATATATATATATATATATATTTGTTTATTTATTTATTACAAAATTGTTAAATTTAAATATGAATACTAAATTATTTATATAATTTATATACATATATATATTTAAAAAAAATAGGACAAAAGAAGTATTTTAAAATTAGTTTTAGTAGAAAAAGAGTGTGTCACACCCCGAACCCCGTTCGGGACGTGATTGGCACCCGAAGCCGATATGGCCCGAGAGAACCAATCTTTGCTCACGTTCATTCATATGCAAGTCGCTTTACGAATAGCATACTTTCTCATGTAACTGATGAAATATATAAGATACCATTGGTGAAAGTCATGGGAAACATGTACATTATATGCAACTATGGTCGTTAGGACCATTACATCTAAATGAATATACACCTCTTACGTTCATATACCCACATATGTCTACAAAGCCTCTAAATAAATACACGACCCTTTCATAACATCTACAAAATCAGATCCAATGTATAACTATGACTCGGAAAGTCCCGAACCAACAGGGGCTCACCAAATATCTGCAAATACTGTCAACCTACTGCGGAGGGCTACTAGTGCCTGCACCTGCAACATGTAAGGTAAGTTCCCCCGAGGGGGTCAGTACGAGGAATATACTGAGTATGTAAGGCTATACGTAAATATATGAGATATAGGAACTTTGATGAAAGTAAGTACAAGTAAACACATCATGTGAATAAATTACCATAAGAATACATGTGGAATCATGTGCATTACTTTCTTTACTTCATTTCATTTTCCTTTACTTCTTCATCATTCATGTGATCATCAATCATGTATGCCCGGGCCCAACTGATCAGTGGGAAATAACATTAGGATCGTCTCTAGCTAGGCTTATGCCCCTTTGAGCTGCCACCCATAAATAAATAAAGCAGGTTTGTCTCTAGCTAGGCTTACGCCCCTTTGAGCTGCCCCCTGTATCCAATAATCATTCGGGATCTCCCCTAACTAGGCTTATGCCCCTTTGGGTTGCCACCCGTTCTCAACAAGTGTTTATTACTTCAATTCTTTTGTTATGAGATTGGTACATTAGTGGTTACAATGTTATTGGAACTTTGGAACATTATTGGAACATTAACCAATGAACATGAGTCATGTGAATCACAATTGATCAATGAATAAGGAACACGTGAGTAACAATGATTAATAACTGGGAATGGAATACCTTTGAACATTTTGGAATGGAACAAGTATAATGACAATGTGATACTATGTGCTGCAGAAGGATATGGAAAGAGTAACCTTACATACCTTGTATTCTCAATACGAATATATATAATCTTAGATGTGCATACAATGTCCCGCTCCTTCCTTATGTTTCACTCTACAACACAAATACATAACGGAATTTACATTAACCACCAACTACCTTACAAATGCATATAACGTCCATGAGTTACATGTTTGCCTTTAAAATGTCATTTCCCCCTTGACAATACCATTGATGAAATCATCATATCAATAATCCCACAATATTCCCAACATTGACCAAAATATCATAAACCAATAGCATGTCGCACCAAGTTTATACTTTCCACTTCTCCATCAACATAACATCACAATTACTCTATCAGGTCACCATAATACACTTCATAACAACATATCGACAATAATCTCATAACTTACACTTTTGGCAAAATAACAAGTTAAAGAACAAAATCACACCAAGTTTCTCCTTTACGTTTCTTCAATACCACCATGTCACAATTATTTCATCAATTCACTCCAACACATGTCGTAACGACATATCGCCAACAATTCCATAATTTACACTTATGGAAAAAAAAATAATAAGTTAAGGACCATAAACACACCATACATGTTGATATCTCATCCATACCATTCACTTTTATTCAAACCTCAAGTCCTTGTTCAAGTTTAAATAACATAAATGACACATCTCTTACAAAAAGCAAAAGTGTCATATCCAACACTTCCAAGCATAACCAACATGATCCACATAGTCTCTCATGCATATAATATGTTAAAGTATAAGAATAATCACTTACCCAAGCTTGGAAGATGATGATCTTGCCCAAGAGTTGATTGCTTTAGGGTTTGGAAATGGAGAGAAAAGTCTAGAAATGTTATGAGAGATTTTGTGAATAAAAATCTGCTTTTGGCCTTATATATCCTCCATTTAATGGTTATCTTGATCCACTTGGGTCAATAATTGATGAATTAAAGGAAGAATGGGTCATTTGACCCATTGGGCCATGCATTTTGGCTCCATTTGGGGCCTCAAATTGCCCCATTAACACATATTACTTTAGCCCACTAAAATCAATGTATAATCCATCATATATCTCATGTTTAATTAATTCCATAATCGTCACGACAATATTCACTTACGAGATTCCCGATCGTAGCCTCAATCGCAAAACTAGAAATTCTAGTCGCTCATGGCTTTTTTTTTTTTTTTTTAACATAATTTGTTAAAATACTTGTGACGAAGAATTAACCCCACAAAGTCACAAACACCACCTACTACCAAGGTCTAATCACATTTACTAGCACACTATCAAATTTTTCCATCAATAGTAATATGAAATACGTACTTATGGCTCTCGAAACCTAGGAAAGCATGGTTCAAGGTTTTCAAGTAGGGTCGGGAATGTACGGGGTGTTACAGAGTGTTTGGGCCAAATTTAATCCAATTACAATTATATTTATTCAAGCCCACTATTATTCACCTTTTTCATACCAAAGCGGCCCGAAATTTGGCCCAAAATCCAGTCCAATCCACTTTCAACTCATCCACCTCATCAATCCACTCCACACCATATCCACCAATCACACACCGCCACGTCAATAAAGAAACACAAATCTTCCTCCAACAAACACAAATCCATCTTGAGCATTTAAACTCTTTTGATCAAAGGCTATGAATTTTTTAGCATATATATATATATATATATATATATATATATATATATTAATTGCTATTTTTATTTTTCAGATTTATTTTGAACCGTCCGATCAAGTAATCGAACTATCCAGATTGCGGTCAAATTTTCAAACCAAAGACGTGTATGTTTCTCTTCCCCAAAATCAGAGACGTACCCTCTCTCTTCCCCAAAACCATCGACACATCTTTTTCAACTTTCCCAAAACACCATTAAAACCTAACTCCTCTCCTTCTCTCCTCTCTTCTTCCTTTTCTCTCCTCCACCAAATCAAAAACCCTAGCCGCGTCACCCTAACAGCCACAGCTGCCACCTCTGAGCGAGATTCGTTCCTTTCTTACCTCTCCCAACCCGTGATTTCTCTCTGATCAGCAAAATAGTCCCAAATTCGTATAACAACGGAAAAACAATTTCAAATCCGCAACATTCAAAATTCGAAAAAGGAGTGGTCCCTTTCAGTTCTTTGAATTTTGAATTCCCCCTCTTTTTCTATCCGTTGGCTCCTTTGATTTCAGTTTCGAATTCGAACTTTGAAGTCCGGATTTACCTATATATAGTCACAATTTCACCATTGTGGGACAAGTTTGGAGATTGAGAAAAACCAGTTCACATTCGCACAAAATTTGCAAGCAAAAGTTCATTACTAATTACTAGTTTTTTCCTTGATCTTTCTTTGGTCCGAGCTTGAGTTCGAGATTTTCACCGAAATCTTGACGGAAAGCCTCAGCTTTGCTGCCCAACAAAAGGTACGAATTTACCTTTTTTTTTTTGACTCTCATTTTTTTCCTTTCATCTTTTTTTTCTTCGAATTACCATGAACACACTCCCCTTTTATTTTAATTTGATTGCGCTTATGTCGATGTGGTATTGCTTGAGTCATGTAAATATGGATAAATACAATTACTGATTCTGGGAGGTTGTTTTTATGTATGAATATATGGGTTTGTAAAGAGGTGTGGTGCTCATCTTTGTTGTTTTTAGTCATTTTAAACGCACTGCCTCATCGCTCGCACCATCTTGTTTGCTTTCAAATTACTGTTACACACATAGAACGAAAGTTGACTAAAATATATATGTTTTTGTTCGCACTTTCACTTAGATTTATGTGTTATATTCTTGTAGGTTTCGTAAGAAATTATTGGGTTTTGTGTCTAGAATTCTTTGGTTTCGTGCTTAAAACCAGCATGAAATATTGTCAAAAAGGGCTTCCGTATTTGGAGTATTATCCTTGTTCTTTATTTGCACACTTTTCTGATTTGATTTAGATTAAAGGACAAAAGACCCGTTAATATCTTTGCTAAATCTGCAGCTCGATTTCTGCCTCCGTTACCGATTATATGTGCCTAAATTATGTTTTGTCTGAACTCATTTGCCTTCTTAATAGTTGTTTTTTTTGGTTGGTGTAAAAGTAATTGATTTGCCTCAGATTTGGGTTGTATAGTTGATCTGCCCCTATTTATTTACCAAAATTAATGTTAGTCAATTTTTGGTAGCATTTGATCTTTTCATGGAGTTTGATATTAATGGTAGAAGGTAAGATTAAAGACCCCAAATAGCCCTCTTGTAAAATCTTTCCCTTAAAATTCTCTACTAATTTCTTGGTGGATATATGCCAAAGTCTCTGCGACACTAGGAGATATGGTTTGATTAGAATTGTGAGTAACATGGCACTTTGTATATCTATTTACTTCTCTCTCTTGGAATGGTTGTTCTGTACCCTCAATTTGTTTGAACAAGTTCTGCCCGTATTAACTTGTTTTCATTTATCAAAAGCTAATTAACTCTTTGCTAATGAATGTTTGAATTGTCGCAATTGACTACTTGAAACACGACCCTGTTGAATGCTCTTATTAATTTACTTCTATTGTATTCTTTGCGATTGATTAATTGGTTTCTAATCCTTATTATCTTCTTTGTTTCATGTGACTTTGGGAGTGAGAGTTTCAATTGGAACTCCATTTCGACCCAAACTTCGGGTCAACCGGTACTAGCATCACAGAGCCTCGGAGTCGTGTAAATTAGAAGCTCAAACTCCGTTAGGAGTGTAGTATCTCTTAGTCCCTTCTCTTTATTTATCATTCATGTTATGTCGTTAGTCTTTTGAAACTTGAAATGGTGTTTAATTATTATTGGTTATCAGAGTTTTATTAGTTGCTTATTGTGTTTATATTGCTTTAGTATTTGCAGATTATCTCTAAAATAGGTTAATGTTCCCACATTTCTCGCAATTAACACCTGACTAGTTAAATGGAGTCTTTCTTAAATAAAAAGAGGGCTTTAGCAACTTTAATATTCGGTTAACTTTTTAAGCTAATTTCTCACCTCAAAAATATTTTTATAAAGAACAAAAGTCGCAACCTCAACATTTTCTCAAAAAATAAAAGAGAATTATAATATTATTGTATGAATGGCTAAAATTCAGATTTTTCTCTTAAAAGGGACCTATTCACCAATTTCAACTTATTTCAATATATGAAATAACCCCAATATTTTACGTTACTTTGTATTTTTCAACAATTGTTTGAGTTTTCAGATTTCAAAGGGTCAAAACGTGAGGTGTATATATATATATACACTACCATATACAAGGTATACTTTATCACTATTATCATCTATTTATTTATTTATTTTCCAAATCACCATTACTATTATTATCATTATTATTCTTGTTACGATACTATTATTTTCGTTATTATTATTGTTATTATTATTATTATTATTATTATTATTTGACTATTTCAATTTTATTATACCTATGTACTTTACTATGACATTTATTTCTCACTTAGTTCAAATCTATTTGGATTTCACAAACCAAATGATTTTTTTTTAAAATCTTTTTCATATATTTATAAATATTCATATATTTATGCTTATTTTAAATAAATTGTCTCATACTCTAAGTATACACTTTCTTCACTTTATAATGAATTTTGTTCACATATTCAACTCCATTTTTTTAAACATATTTTCTCTCAATTTCTTGAGGTTTTATACTTTTTATATTATTACAATAAAAAATACTACTCTTTCCCATGTTTTTTTAAAGTATTCATACATATATTCTGCAACAATTATATTACTTCCTTGTATATGGTAGCGGTATATCTTATATGCCTTAAGTTTCTTTTTTTCTCAAAATAATAAAGGTTTTCTTATCATTATTTTTTAGCAAATAACGAGGCAACTATTTTCCAAATGTTTTTCTAAAACTAAGTTTAAGGACTATCTTCGGATAGGCTCTGAGGAGTGCTTAATACCTTTCCCTCGAGTAACCAAAACTCTTACTTAGAATCTCATCGGTTTTCGCAGACTAAAACAGAGTTTTACATTACACAAAATGATTTTCCTAATTTTTCCTAAAAGTTAGGTGGCGACTCAAAACAAACATTTTTCAAAACCATAGAGAGTCACGATGCCATTTACGTTGTGCACTGTTTCGTACGGTTCGAAATGGGGCATGACACTACCCACAAATACCCTACTAAGATATCTATTATCAAAATCCTCTTTATGATGAGATGTGTGAAGAGGTTAACCTCGATAGACGGTGGAAAGGACCCGAAGGCTTTGGTACGAACCAAGGGAAATGGGATAGTGGAGATAAGTATAGGGATGAAGAAGGAAGGTGTGAAGATCAAAGCAATCGATATGGTGATCAAGGGATGGGTGATAACATGGTGAGTCTTTCAATGTTCCAAGATGAAAGTCAAGCTATTCAAGCTAACTACAACATGAAAAGGGAAGACCAAGTATGTGGAGGTAATGATGATATACCTTAATCTTCTTCTCCTTCTATCATTTGATGTTATAAATGTCAAGGCGAAGGACATATTACTAGAGAATATCCACAAAGGAGGTCAAATGTGATCTTGTGTGATGCACCTTGTGCTAAAAATTTGATAGAGTGTGAGTTTGGGAATAGTTATGATGAGCCTAAGGTTAGGCATGATGAAGCAACCTCTAATGTAAATGATGATCAATTGGAGAAGGGTTTTAACTCTTTTTGTGATCTAACGCGAATCATGGGGGATCTTTTTAAAGAGGAACTTGATCGAAGTGTAAACCTATTCCATATAAGGTTTAGGATAATGGAGAAGGTATGTTCCTTGGTCATTGATGGTAGGAGTAGTACTAATGTGGTGAGTTTCACTATGGTTGATAGAATGAAACTTCTTACATAAAGACACCCCAAACCATACAAACTTCAACGGCTCATTGAGAATGGTGAAGTCGAGGTAACCAAGCAAGTGGTCATGAATTTTAGCATTGGCAAGTATCCAGATGAGGTGTTATGTGATGTTTTGCCCATGCAATCATGTCATATGTTATTTGACAGACCTTGGCTAGTAGGTAGGTATGTTTGATATCAAGTGGATTCCAACAAATACTCACTTGTATTTGGAGGATGAAAGCACACTTTTGTGCCCTTAACACCCTATCAATTGAGTGAGGACTACAAGATAATGAGTGAGCTTCGAAAGTACTTAAGAGAGAAGAACTTGAGAAGGAGGAGAAAGAATTGGCTCAAGAAAGGGAGTTTTATGAGATTGATGAGCCAAGAAGTGACTTAAAAGATGTGAACAAGGAACACTTAATTGTGAGACTTGCCAATACCAATCCATTATTGCCTACTAACCATGGTGCTAGCATTTTGCCTAGTACAATCCCTTATCTTTTGCAGGTTTATGGACAATTACTTCCAAAGTAGGATCCAAACAAAGGGTTGAAGGCCTGATGATGGAGCTACCTACCAAGTCAACTCCTAAGAAGAAACAAATGGACCAAGTTTATAGGTCCAAGATGATACATTAGAGAGAGAGAGAGCTTTGGGAAACCAAGTGTGGAGGGAAAGAATGAAAACTCAAATGCCTATCTTTGAGGTATGTACCCTTTCCCTCCTATTCCAAGCAATTCTTGGAATCATGATGATATTTTCCCTATGGTTGGAAGGCTTTTGAAATTGTATGACCTCATACCCTACCATGCGAGTGATGATATAGTTCCAATGTATTCATGGTTGGTTTTGGCTATGCTTAAGTTATGTAAGCTTCATGTTTTGAATGGCAACTATACTTTTGTTTATCCATGGTGCATCCGTGATGCCCAATTTATATATTCTACTCCCTGTCACACTTATGTGGTTAGATAAGTTGATGTGTTAGGATGGATTCTTAGGAGCATGCTAAGATTAGTGAACATAGGAAGTGTATCCTATAGTTCCTTCAATCTCTCAAGAAGCATGGCTCCACTTGTTAATCCACTCCTTGTGGGAGTTTGTTTGAGGAAGGATAATGAAGTATACTTGAAATGATTAATCATATCCACTTGTGTTCCAACATTTTGAATACCTTTTTGTTAATATTCAAGCCTTAAATTGTGTATTTGTAATTGGGAACCCATGGGATGAGTTGAATGCCCTTCGGCCCTTCCTTTATTACTTGTTTGCATATGATGACCCTATGCTCAAATGTGGTCTCATGCTTGTGATCCCCAAGGCAAATGTGCCATTGCCTATTTTAGGAGTTTTTTTTTATATACGTGCATACTTATTTGACACACTTGTGCTTAAGTTGTGTGACCCACAACTAAGGGATGCTAAGTGGTTTGCTTATTTGTGGAAGAGTCCATGGATATTAAAGGCTTCTTGTCACCTTCAAGGCATTGGACAAGTTGTGCTTTCAAATGGGACTCTTGGAAGCATGCTTAATACTATGATAGGAGGGTCCCCAACTCATTGGGAGTACTATTTGATATAGAGTGATTTGACTTCTAATATATCCCTTGACCATTCTAGTAGCATGGCTTCATTGATGTACTTTATTTCTTTGGGAAGTTGTTTGATAGAGAGGGTTGTTTTGTGCTTAAAATGTCTCTCCTTATCTACCGGTGTCCTTATCTTTTGGCACGCCCTAGATGAGATTAGTGATCTTAGCACCTTTCTCTATTACCTATTTTCTTACAATGATACCCATGTTGGTGTGGGATTTGTTTACTGTAGAGGTAGAAGTATATGGGTCTTGCACTTTTTTGACCCGGATAAGCCCTTATGCACCACTTTGGGTATGGTGTTATTGCGAGCGATGAAACAATTGTGTCTTATGGCTCCTAAATTTTATGTGATCATCTCTTGGGATTCTTGATGCCATTAAGGCCTTTGTGGTTTACTTGTCTCATGATGTTGCTTATGACAAATTCCTTTGTACCTTATATGATGAAGGGATCTTATTCAACACAAAGGATAGTTGGTTGTATTTCAAATGTGTGCCTCCTTGGCAAGTTAGTATGGTTGATAACCCTTGTGCTAACCCTCATTCTACGAGGATATATTTGTTATTTGTCCTTCTCATGTTTTTGAAAGGTTAGGATTCGAGGATAAATCCTTTTGAAGAAGGGGATGATGATACGAGCATGGTTAGCTTAGGGCGCATTAGGAGAGGCTTCCACATATGGATGATAGCTTGGAGCCTGAAGGAAGCCATAGAGTAATAAATACACAAGGTCATGGGCGATCAAGATGCCTTTTGAGAAATCAAGAAGGGCCCTTGTGGGTTATTTCTAAAATAGTCATTTTTGGGCTATTTTTGTAATAGGTTATTTTTGTAAAGACAATAATTATAATTAGTGGCCTTAGTTATTTTCATCCTTAGATTATGATGATGATATTTTGATGACTTGAATATTTGAGAGCTTTCAAGCTTGTAGTTTATAGGTGAAGCCCAATATTAGTGTAGTTCATAATTGGTAATTGTAGTTGAGTGATTAGGGTGGATTCCCGATATTGCTTGTGTTAACTTCTTCTAGCTTAATCAATCATCGAGTTTCTTTTTTTGTGGATTCAATTAGGTTTCTCGTCTTTGATTGTGTTTGGGTTATTGTTGTTTGATCAGATTCAATTGAGAGGTGAAGGTATAAAGTCCTTTGTTTCTCATAAATTCGATTCGATTTCGATAATTCCACATATCCTTTTCTTTACTTCAATTTTCCTCATTTTGATTCTAGTTTTCAACTAGGATCATTATCAGTATCTCTGTATATCATTTATGTATCTCATATATCAAATGTATATGTCATACATATCAAATGTGTATCTCCCTGTGTATCATTTGTATATCACATATTATCAAATGTGTATCCCGTGAGATACATGTGTCATAGACAAATTTTTAACCTCAATCCTGACAATGAATTTCGACTCCAAACTAGTTGAAATCACCTTCAATCTTTCTCGAATTTTGTATATTGCCTCATCTATATATTTTCATTGTTTCCAATCAATACCCATTAATTAAAAAGTGCTTTTTAGCAGTGTTTTTTTGAATGTTGTAAATTTGGTAACTTTTTTTGTGGCTGTTTTTGGTAACGTGACTCAGTGGCTAATTGTTGATAGGTACAGTTTATTTGTTTCTATTTCTATAGTTTCCCTTAATTATTCTTTAGTCCAAACGCCATAAAATAACAGATTTCTTATTCTGATCTTAGTGTGTTAGACCAACGCTTCATATTATTGTTTTCTAGTAAAGAGAGCAGAGTCAAACTTCTTTGGTTCTCAAAGAACTGCGAAGTCACTTAATAGAGAAAACAGAGTAAGATGCCCATTTCAAAGGTGGATCAAGGATTTTTTGAAGTCATAGGATAAAAAATTAATATTATTCTAAACTTATGCCATTCTTTGTTTACATGCATATTTGTGCTCTGTATAGAAATGTTGGATCAAGTTAACTCCATCCGCCACTGGCACTATGGACATTCAAAGGTATTTGCCTTCATTTTGAAGATTGAAATTTATGCATTTCGAAAGAGTGTGTGGAGCCAGATGTTCAATTGAATCTCCTTTAGGTGTATTCTAAAGGCAGTTTTTTTGAAAAAATTATGGATCTTCTATTGGAATTTTGGTGCTATTACTATGTAGAAAAATATCTACAACTACCATTATGTAACTTATGTCATGTTAGACTAACCATTATTTTGCACAAAAACAACATATCCAGAATATTTACATGATTTTGATTAGGTTTGAAATAACTCACAAAATAAACTACCCAAATAAGGGTAATTTTGGGAGCGAAACAAATAGCTATTGTCTTCCTTATGAGTGAGAGTTTGGTGGTACTATGAAGGGCACTTTTGGTATTTCAGTTTTCAATTACAATCCAGGGACAATGAATTAAGGGTGGCCAAAAAGTTTTGAAATTAAGTTGTGGGGACTCAAGTCTTAATTATTGAGTATGGGTGACTATTTTTAGATTAAGGATTAAGGGGATAAATTTCATATCCCCAAGTTTTTAAAATTACACTTTGACCCATCTTATATAAAACCCTAAAACTAAAAAAGAAGGGGAAAAAAATGCGGCTCTGCTCTCTATTCTCCTCTCTTGGATTTTCTTTATTGTTGCTGCTTCTTGGTGCTGCTGCTTCTTCTTCTTCATCATCATCTTCTTCATCTTCTTCTTCTTATTCATCATCTTCTTCTTTTCAGTGCTTGTCGCCATTGTTGTTATTGTTCTTGTTGCTGCCGCTACTGCTGCTATTGGACCAAATTTTTGGACCAAATTTTGTTCGTATATCACTGAGCATTACTTCATAGGTGATTTTGGTAAGTAAAATTAATGATTTTTAGTTCAATTTCTCATCTGGGTATATCTGCTATTTTTTCAACAATTTTCTGTAGCGTATCCAACAACTGTTGTATTCATTTACAACAGTTGTTGGATTGTTTCCATTACTG
The DNA here is from genome assembly GCA_031232105.1 of Capsicum rhomboideum. Taxonomy (NCBI): domain Eukaryota; kingdom Viridiplantae; phylum Streptophyta; class Magnoliopsida; order Solanales; family Solanaceae; genus Capsicum; species Capsicum rhomboideum. Next base: position 18,836,103 of record CP124719.1, on the reverse strand, counting down.
TTAAAGTAGTTCCAACAGTAAGTCATCTGTTGCAACAGATGAGTCATCTGTTGCAACAGATGACTTACCTGTTGGATTCATGTTACAACAGCTCAATCCAATAGCTAAGTCATTTGTTGCAACAGATGGATCATCTGTTGCAACAGATCAATCATCTGTTGCAACAAATGACTTACCTGTTGGATTGAGCTGCAGAATCAGTAGCTCAATCCAACAGGTAGGTCATCTGTTGCAACAGCTGACTCATCTGTTGCAACAGATGAGTAATCTGTTGCAATAGATGACTTACCTGTTGGATTCATGTTACAACAGCTCAATCCAACAGCTAAGTCATTTATTGCAACAGATGGATCATCTGTTGCAACAGATCACTCATCTGTTGCAACAGATGACTTACCTGTTGGATTGAGCTGCAGAACCAGTAGCTCAATCCAACAGCTAAGTCATTTGTTGCAACAGATGGATCATCTATTGCAACAGATCACTTATCTGTTGCAACAGATGACTTACCTATTGGATTGAGCTGCAGAACCAGTAGCTCAATCCAACAGGTAGGTCATCTGTTGCAACAGCTGACTCATCTGTTGCAACAGATGACTTACCTGTTTGATTGAGCTGTAGAACCAGTAGCTCAATCCAACAGGTAGGTCATCTGCTACAACAGATAGGCCATCTGTTGCAACAGATGACTTATCTGTTGCAACAGATGACTCATCTGTTGCAACAGACGACTCGTCTGTTGCAACAAATGACCTATCTATTGGGACAATGATAATGAATATAATTTTGTTGTTGTACATAGCTACTCAACTTTACTATACTATCATTATTAATATTTTTAACAAATTTCTTTAGGTACCATTAATGGAGGATTCAATAATAATAGGTGTTGATTGTTATGGTGAGTGGATCGAGAAGAACAATTGATTTATTTAGCATTGGAAGGATGGTGACATGTTAGAGACTATAGCTATGATAGTCCAAAGAGATGTATTGTATGATGATTTTATGAACTTAATCATCAGCAATTGTGGACTAAATTGCCAACTAGAAAATCTTGTTATCAGTTATATGTACAACTCTTTTGAAAATCAGAGGGTCCTACCTTTTAAGATAAACTCAAGTTCGTTTGCGTGCTTATCTGAGTGATGCAGCTAGGCCTATTTTAAGGGTGTACGTGGTTGAAAAAACAATAGAGAATCAGAATGTAGAACAAGACCAACAAGATATGCTACTTGATAAATTGGATGGTGTGGACATGAATATTCCAGATGATGAGAGTGGAGATGAAGTAGAGGAGGATCAAACACCTACACCCGTTGTTGCGGGCAATACGGTGGGCAGTTCTCAATATGTGCTCCATATGTAAGACGGTTGGCCACAAAAGAACTGCATGCCCTGATCAAAATGCTCCATAATTATTGTAATAGTAAATAGTCTTCTTGTTGGTTTAGTTATGAACTTGATAATTTTAACTCATTTTAGTTGGTCATGTATGTTATTTATTATATAAAATATATTTTTATTTATGGTCCAACAACTGTTGTATGTGTGGGAACTACTTATGTTGCAACATATGTTATATCTATTGCAACAGAATTAAAATTAGTTAGAATAATGAATTATGTTGCCGCAAATGATTAATATGTTGCACCAAATTATTCATCTGTTGGAAATAATCAAACAGATATAGAAATCTGTTGCAGCAGGTGTTTAATATATTTGATCATTTCCAACAAACTCTACATATGTTGCAACAGATGCATTATCTGTTGCAGCAGATGACACATCTGTTAGAAATAATCAAACAGATATACACATCTGTTGCAATAGATGACTAACCTGTTGCAACAAATAACTCATCTGTTGGAAATTATCAAACAGATTACACATCTGTTGCAACAAATGACTACCCTGTTGCAACAGATGACTCATCTGTTCGAAATAATCAAACAGATATACACATCTGTTGCAACAGATGAATGATATGTTTGATTATTTCCAACATACTCTACATATATTTGATGTGAATTACTTCATTAAACCATGATTAGTGATACATAAAGTTATTTAACTATAATTAGCCTTCAATTAATAAGTTCAATTACAATCTCAATGAATTACACAGTAATTACATGTTCAACTAAGTGTATTCGTCCTAAATAGAGTGATCAATCGACTAATTTGATTTGAATTACTTCATTAAACCATGATTAGTGATGCACAAAGTTATTTAACTGTAATTAGCCTTCAATTAAGAAGTTTAATTACAATCTCAATGAATTACACAATAATTACATGTTCAACTAAGTGTATCTGTCCTAAATAGAGTGATCAATCGACTAATTTAATGTGAACTGATTCGTTAAATCATAATTAGTGATGCACAAAGTTATTTAATTATAATTAGCCTTCAATTAATAAGTTCAATTACAATCTCAATGAATTACACAGTAATTACATGTTCAACTAAGTGTATTCGACCTAAATAGAGTGATCAATCGACTAATTTGATGTGAATTGATTAATTAAACCATGATTAGTAATGCATAAAGTTATTTAACTATAATTAGCCTTCAATTAATAAGTTTAATTACAAACTTAATGAATTACATAGTAATTACATGTTCAACTAAGTGTATTCGTCCTAAATAGAGTGATCAATTGACTAATTTGATGTGAATTGCTTCATTAAACCATGATTAGTGATGCACAAAGTTATTTAACTATAATTAGCCTTTAATTAATAAGTTCAATTACAACCTCAATGAATTTCATAGTAATTACATGTTCAACTAAGTGTATTCGTCCTAAATAGAGTGATCAATCGACTAATTTGATGTGAATTGATTCATTAAATCATAATTAGTGATGCATAAAGTTATTTAACTATAATTGGCCTTCAATTAATAAGTTCAATTACAATCTCAATGAATTTCATAGTAATTACATGTTCAACTAAGTGTATAATATGTTGCAATAAATTATAACCTGTTGCAACAAATAACTATATCTGTTTGATTATTTCCAACAAATTACTAATATGTTACAACATATGTAGAGTATGTTGGAACTAATCAAACATATTATTCATCTGTTGCAACAAATGTGCATATTTGTTGTAACAGATGATTATATATGTTTGATTAGTTCCAACAGATTATTCATCTGTTGCAATAAATTAATCAACTGTTGCAACAGATTAATCAACTGTTGCAACAAATGTAGAGTATGTTGGAACTAATCAAACATATCATTCATCTGTTGCAACAGATGTCTATATCTGTTTGATTAGATCCAACATATTATTCATTTATTGCAACAGATGTGTCTATCTGTTGCAACAGATTAATCAACTATTACAACATATGTAGAGTATGTTGAAACTAATCAAACATATTATACATCTGTTGTAACAGATGTGTATATCTATTGCAACAAATGTCTATATCTATTTGATTAGTTCCAACAGATTATTCATATGTTGATTTGATTTATTAGCTATTGCAACACATGTTGAGTATGTTGGAAATCTTCTGCAGAAGATGTCTATATCTGTTGCAATATTTCCAACAGATATACATCTGTTGCAGCAGATACAGTAGAACTGTTGGAAATAATGCTGTAAATTTATACATCTAAGAAATTAATTCATAACAAAATAAAATTCATAACAAAAAATAAATTCAAGCCATCACAAATTACATAAAATAATTAAACAAAAATATGAAAATATAAAAATTATTATGTTGTCAGAACCAATAATTACATAGAAATAAAAGTCATCACAAATTACATAGTCATTTGAAAACGAGCATTATTGTCCTCCGACAAATCAAGATATTACCCAAAGCAGCTGTCCTTAAAATAAACATTCAATTTTTATTCTCGAAGCATTTTTCTAAAGGTGTCAAAAAAAATTTCATAGCCGACTTTACCACACAATCACCAGTTAAATTTATGGCACCATCACACTGCATTCTTATAAGAAAATTATTAATACATATAGTTTTGACAAACTCTTCAGTGGAAGGGCTATTAGGATCAATGTTAGCATTTAGATCATGTTGACTTTTTGATCTAAGTTCAGGATCTCTTGTGAAGCTTTCCTCTTCCTCGTGTTCATTTTCATCATCTTCTCTTTCCTCTTCTTCTCTTTCTTCATTTTTATCATCTTTTTCTACTTCATCATCTTGTACAACAAGCTCATCTAGTGGTGAATGTAGCCTAGCTACTTTACTTCTTCCTTTCTTTGGGGTTGATTCACTTCTTTTTCTTTGGGGAGTCATTTTATCTACAGACAAGAGGAAAATAAAAAATATTATAATTGATTTGTGCATCATTAAAAAAAGGGTAACCATGAATTTAACAAGTACAACACAGTAAAATAATAGTTTCAACATATGAGTGATCTGTTGCAACAGATGACTCATTTGTTGCAACAAATGGGTGATCTGTTGCAACAGATAACTCATCTGTTGCAACAAATGGGTGATCTGTTGCAACAGATGACTCATCTGTTGCAACAAATGGGTGATCTGTTGGAAGAAATAAAAACAGTTTCAATACTGTTTTGATTTCATCCAACAGATGACCCATCTGTTGCAACAGATAAGTCATCTGTTGGAAGAAATCAAAACAGTATTGAAACTGTTTTTATTTCTTCCAACAGATCACCCATTTGTTGCAACAGATGAGTCATCTGTTGGATGAAATCAAAACAGTAGCAAAACTGGTTTGATTTCTTCCAACAGATGGCCCATCTGTTGCAACAAATGAGTCATCTGTTGGAATAACTGTTATGATTTCATCCAATAGATGACCCATCTGTTGCAACAGATGACCCATCTGTTGCAACAGATGAGTCATCTGTTGGAAAAATGAAACCAGTAGCAAGACTGTTTTTGATTTCTTCCAACAGATGACCCATATGTCGTAACAGATGAGTCATCTGTTGGAAATATTTTTACAATAAACCAACAAATGATATAGTTGTTTCCAACAGATGCTTAATATGTTCCAATATATTCTTATTCTATTGTAACATATTACACATTTGTTGGGCAATATTTTTACTATGCATATATATAAACAAGAACACCACCACCTTTTGTTCAATTTTCTCAAAACACCACCAACACCACCACCACCAACAAGCTATATCACACTAAGAACACCACCACCACCACCACCAACAACAACAACAACAAGTTATAACACCTCTTGAACAACACCAATATTTTTACCAATACACCACCACCACCACCACCACCAACAACAACACCAACAAAACTAAGAAAACCAACAAAACCAAGAACACCAACAACAATAAAAAAAAAATAGGGCACCAAGAACACAAACAACACCAATACCAACAAAACAAAACTAGGGCACCAAGAACACAAACAACACCAACACCAACAACAAGCTATAACACCTCTTGAACAACACCAATGTCTTTATCAATACACCACCACCACCATCACCACCAAGAAAACCAAGAAAACCAACAAAACCAAGAATACCACCACCACCACAACACCAACAAAACAAAACTAGGGCACCTAGAACACCAACACCAACACCAACAACAAAACAAAACTAGGGCAACAAGAACACAAACAACACCTACAACACAAACAACACCAACAAAACCAACAACACCAAGAACACCAACAATACCACCAACACCACCAACACCCACCAACACCACTAACAAACACCAAGTGAAGTTATTCAATACAACAACACAAACAACAAGACAAAATTATTACAACAGATATCTCCGAAAAAAGTCAAAATTCAAGTTTTACTATTTTTACAATAATTTTTGAGAACAAGAGCAACAACAACAATAAAAAATTATATTTCACTTAGAAAAAATACCACATTTACATCAACCATCATATTAAGAGAACAAATACCACAAATTAGAATTTTTTCGGATTCTTTTTTTTTTTTTTTAGCATCAAATCTCAAAATTGTTAACCCATACTTGAAGAGAATACAACTACAGTTCTTTTTTTTCTTCATTAACTAAAAAGCCTTAATTTTTTGAAAACCAACAAAAAGAGAAGTCCTTACCTGCGAAGAGAGAGAAATTGACGGCTACAAGGGAAGAAGGAAGGATGAAGAAGCCGGATAATGAGTCGCCGGAGGTTTAAAGTCGACGAAAAGCTTGCCGGCGGTGATTTGTTGGGAAGCTTTTGGAGTTCTGTTGGAAAGAGGAGGACAGAGCAGAGAAAATGTTTGAAGAGAAAGAGGAGAAGTGGGTGTTAATATTGGATTCTTTTATTTTTATTAGATATTAAATAAGTTATGGATTGTTTTGTATTTTTAAAAAGATTAACAAGTTTTAAAAATATTAATTGAATTCCTAATTAATTTAATTTGATTTTTAATTATGTTTGACTTATTTTCTTGATCAAGAGTCACCAAAAATTAAAATAAGACTTGTGAGACTCCTTTTGTTTAATCTTCTCTACAATCCATTTGTTTCTCTTGAAGACCCTTGGTTTCAAGTTTCAACTTTGATTCCACTTCTAGAGAGCTTCTTCCATGCCTCCAAACTCTCTCTGTCAACACAAGAATGGAGGCTAAGAACGGATTTGATTGAATCCACCACTTGTTAGGCTTGATTCAATTGAGGTAATTAAGCTCTAGTTGCAATTATGAATAGTGTGTTGGGGAAATGTTGAAAAAGGGAGGTCAATAAGCAACGAACTGACTCGATTTTTGAAGTTAATTAATGGGGTTTCCATATTTCAAGTAGAGTATAATGTGAGGTGGGAGGTGGGGGTGGCAACATAGCTAGGGTTTGTTTCTTTTTCTCCTCAAGGTTTCCATTCTCAGAATTTGATCAGCAAAAAGTCTTCTTTTTCTCCTTTGTTGCGTTCTTCTTCTTCTTTTTGGTTGATTTGGGGAAGGGGGGGTGGGGGGGGGGGAGAAGGAGGGGGGAAATGCTGATTTCGTATATTATTATTTGTATGTATTGGGATAATAATATATTAGCTCTTAGTCTTGACTAAGGGGGTTCAAATCGAAAAATGTGAATAAAAGAACTAGTCGAAGGGGTTCAATGTCTACTATATATACATGAAAAATAATTTTAACCTTACATAAATAGTTATAATTTTTCGCCGAAGGGCGAACCCCCTCAGTATTAGCTGGCTCCGCCCCTGGTTGTGATCATTTTCTTTTTGGACCATGCTATAGTTTTGTACTTCATCTGAGGTAGTGGTATGGTCTGCGTACACTTTACCCTCCTCAAACCCCACTTTGTGGGAATTCATTGGGTTGTTGTTGTTACTATGCTACATTTTTGTTTTTTACTTTTTCTTGATTGTATATATTACTCTTATATATGTTAATTGTCGTATTTTTGAAAAAAAGACTTTTTTTTGGGATTCTTTTCCTATGTTTATCAACCTTACATGACACATGTTTTACCTTTTTTTTTCACAGATGAAGTTAAGACGTTCACTCTAATTCTGTGTTGTATTTCGTAGTGTTGTTTGCATGCTGGAATGAACTTCGCGGTGAGCAAAATTCTATATCTTCTATTTTGAGTTTAATTGTAAAATCCCTCCTTAGAGAAACTGTTGCGCCAATTAAAAAAGACTGCATTCTCTGCTTTGCTAGTACTGTTATTTAATTGATTATAGATACAATGAAACTTAATCATTTAATGCATGACATTATTTTAGATCCATTTAGTTGGAATATATGGTTGCACAACTTTGAATTTAGGTACAGGTTTTTGAAGTTAAAAGTTGCTCAAGTGGGAAAAGGTACTCTGCATATGAATATAATAGGTAATTTTGTCATATATCCGAAATCCTAAATGAAGCTTTAATTTCTCTCAATACACTTTTACGATTTGTTAACCATCTTAGTTTCTCTTTTTTCTTTCTGCAATTGGATAACGATGCAGTTTCTTATGAGAATTTTGCTACCATTCTCTCTTTTTGTTGGTATTCTTAAATACAGTTATGGTTGAGTAAGATATCCTACATATTCATATGAACTAGGGTAATTTTCTCTAGGCTGAAATCCGATAAAATATAATACTTGCATTGTTATAACTTTTGTGATTCTTTGTCTTTGTGCTACCAATGGATCTCTAGAAGGTGGATGGATTGACATATGAAACTTTTTTAAGCGCTGGACTATTTCATTATTTAAAGTTCATGATTTAGTTAGTAATCTTTTTGGAATTGATCGAATTAGGAAATTGATTCATGAGAGTTTTTGTTATCTCATTAGTGCTATTAATATTGCTATCTTATCTGGAATTGACGCTCTAATTGATGGAATCGATTTCCCATCAATTTGTTGGATGCAATTGTTTCAAGTGAAAGAATTAGTTACGACATTTTAACTTTCAGTTTATTTAGTTGGCGAATGTGAACGGATGGAAGAGCAATTACTATTTCTGAAAGTTTGAAAGCCAAAAATAATGCATTCAGAGAATACAAAATGAGATCAAAATCAACCACGTTAGTTCCAAAGTAGATGGATTACACTATAGAAACAAAAGCTTTCAACAGGTAAGCTCTTCCAAAAGTTCTCTATGCTATTTTAGATATGATCGAGTATCTATTGGATAGGTTATGCCCAAATATCCTTAAACAAACTAAGTTTCTTTAAAGACTTAAGTGGTAATGTTGGAATGACATCTCATTTTATCAATGAAGTCACTCTACGATGGGTGGTTCTTTTCATGGAAACAATTATGGACTTCTTTGGTTACCTCATGCTATGGATATCAGTCACTAGAATAGAATAGTGACTCAATAGGAATTCATTTGAACAAAAACTCAAGCAAGCTTCAAAAGGTTTGTCAAAGCTGATTGGTTGGGTATTAATATTGAAAGTTTCATAGGTGCTTGTGGCACATATCTAAATCTGGTGCAGCATTTTCTCTCTTAACTTCTTAGATTATCAGATTTTATTCCTTAGAAATAATGTGCCTAGCTGTATTTTTTGATGAGCCTTGTTGTTATAAAAGGATTTCTGTGCTTTCAGCTAAAGTACGTGCACGCGAATATCTGCTTTGATTGAATGAACTTGTTACGCGTGCCTTAGGTCAACTGAATTTTGTGAAGATGAATGATTAGATATTGAAAAGCAAATAGTTTTCTCTTACCTTTGGTCTTCTGAATTTTATGAAGATGAATGATTAGATGTTGAAATGCAAATAGTTTACGAGTGACCAGTGTCAATTAGATTATTGCAGACATTCACATACGCCAATAGTTTTGAGTGATCTTGTGCCACTGAAAGGAATAGAACATGTAAAGTTACGTTCAACAACTCCAGCCAAAGAAGAACATTTTTAAGCCACCAAGGAACACAATTTTGCAAAAGTTTCTCTTACCCCCTTGTCTATGGGTGATATATAGTAGAATCTCTTTCCGGTAGGCTTTGATCTGTGTCTTTTATATGATGTGGCTTTTCTTTATTTTATATTTTTCAATTACAACATCCTTGTAAAATGGCAAGACTATGAATAAATGAAGTTGAGATTAGATGCTTCTTACAATGTAGCTATGAGTAGTTGCTTTGCGTGCATCTCCCAAGTTTGAAATTTCCTATCTCTTTTAGTACTGAATTTGTATTACTAAACATCTTTTCTTTCATCATCATTCTATACTCCTTGGAGGGTAGTCTTGGTGTAATCATAAACTAATTGGGGAATCTCATGCCTCAATTATCATTTTGCATGGAATCTGATGTGGAACTTAAGAAGATATGTCTATAGTGCGATTTGAATTTGCTGTCTATAAATCTAACAATGTTATAACTCTGTCGGTTCATGTTGATGCAGTTTGATGAACAAAAGGATCAAGTGAATATTGAACATATCTTATGGGTGGTGTTCTTGTACCTATAATGCCCTTCTTCTTCTGTGAACATTAGGCCAAATTGGTAAGGCATTAGGATATCCTAACACAAGTATTGCAATGTTTATTTCACTCCATTGTTCATTTTGTGTTCACTTTTCCTGTTTTGTCCTAAATCTATTGTTTTTTAAAGTTCACTTGGCGCGTTATTTGGTCCATCCTATCATGTTCCTGGTAAGTATGCTGCAATTAGTTTGGCAGGCTAGAAAAACCAATAGTTGAGCATTGAACTTATTTGCTGAAGCGAAAGAGTTTGGGTGCTAAAGTTAAGGAGAACTACCCAACATATTGTAAACTAAAAATGTCTTGGTAGAGCTTCTATTGTGAAAGATAATGTTGAGTATGTGTGCCAGGTGTTGTTTAACTAGCTAATCTCAATTATGCATGTGGTATATTTGTAGTATCATAGATGATAACAATAAATTTACTCTCTTTAGCAACAGTGACTTTTTATGTTATCCAACTTTGTTAGTTCTCTGTTCTTTTTTCCCCAAATAATACCCAATACGCAGATGAATCATGTGCTACCAACTTCAGCCCGCTTGAATCCAGATTTTATCCACTTTGTAGAACCAGCTCTTGTATTGATTAAGTTACACCACCAATATGACAATTTTACAACTTTTGTCCTCCTAGCAAGCTTTACCAATATAGTAGTATAACTTTGTCCCCATAATATGAAGTATATTATTATGTTAATATTTAATTTGATAATACTATTTTTTAAGAACAACTCTTCCTGAACAATTAAAATAAATAAGAAAGTGTAAACCTGTCACGCCTCAAATTTCATTGGGGCGGACAGACACCCGTAGCCGTAAAGGCCCGAGAGAACCAACCTATGATCGAGTACATTCATATGCATGCCATTAAATGAACAAAGATTCTGCCACGTGCAGATAATATATATTGACGACGGAAGTCATGTAAAGATGTTCAAAACAGATACGAGACTTGGCCGTTGGGGCCATAACGTCTAAAAGGTAAGACACTTCTACGTTTGACTTTACAAGGTTTACAAAGCCTCTAAAAGATATATAACCATGACTAAGGTCGGGACAAGTCCCCGCCTTATACAACTACTACACAGTACCAAAAATAAATACAAATGGCTCGGAAAGCCCCGAATCAAGTTAGAGCTCACCAATAGCCTGTAGATGACCCGAACCCTACTGTGAAGGTCTACTAGCTCCTGTGCCTGTAGCAGGTAAGGTAGGTCCCCTAAGGGACGTCACTACGAAAGAATGTACTGAGTATGTAAGGCTATAAGTAACTGTATGAAATATAGGAACTCAATGGAATCAAATACAAGTGAATAGATAACACTGACATACCACCGTACTGTATATGTGGAACTATGTACATTACATTCATTTCTTTCCTTTTTACTTTCATATCAATATACATCATACAATGCCCGGGACCTACTGATCAGTGGTAAATAACATTGGGATCGGCTCGAGCTAGGCTTATGCCCCCAGAGCTACCACCTATAAATCAATAAATCAGGTTCGGCTCGAGCTAGGTTTTCACCTCCAAAGCTACCCCCTGCATCCAATAATCAATCGGGATCGGCTCGAGCTAGGCTTTCGCTCCAGAGCTACCACCCGTACTCAACAAATTATGCATTATTTCACTTCTTTAATTTTTGTGAGATTGTTACATCGGTGGTCATAACATTATTGGAGCTTTGGAACAATAGTCAACAAATAAGAGACATGTGAATAACAATTGCTAACAAACCTGAAATGAGATGCTTTAAAACATTTCGGAGTGGAAACAAGTTTGGTAACGATGTGAACAATAGGTGCGACCAAAGGATACGGAAAAGAGTAATCTTACATACCTTATCTTTCCAACACGTGACTGCAACAATTCGGCTCTTCCTTAAAGCGTTACTCTACAACACAAGTACGTAACGAAGCTAACATTAAAAGCTAGTTACATTACCAGTTGCAAGACGGTAATTAGTAACTTAACGGGAAATAAAAACTATCCAACATCCCAAACACATGGTATATCATTCCACCTTCCTTTCTACTGCCATATAACTTCATTCCACCCTCCTATAATACAATTTACTGTCCCACAACACCAAAAATACCAAAACAGTCCACACATCAACATAGACATTACAAACCGACAAGATTTCTCACCAAGTGTATACTTCACATTTTTACCTCAATAAAACTCCATAATTTTATTCCATCAAGTCACATAAATACCTTCAACAATAATATACCTAAAACAGTCCACACAGTTTCAGAATTCACTTTAACATAACAAGAAAGTATTCTCCTTTCACTACGCCAAACGTTCCATGCACAATTACGTATAAACATTTTCACAAGTCATACACAAGGAGTAACAAATTAGGTACATAACCACACTTAAATATATTAAAATTTCATCCATATAATTCAATTCCTTTAAGACCTTAAGTCCCCTTTCAAGTTTAAACCACATAGAAGGCAAATCCTTTACCGATTTAGTAAAAGTGGACTGCTCAACACTTTTTAAACATAACCAACATGATTTACACAACCTCTTATGCATATAATATATTAATCTATAAGGGTAAATACTTACCAAGGCTTGCAAGTGGAAGATTTGTTCAAAAATCCTTACAAAAAATTAGGGTGGCTAGGGTTTGAGAGAGAAAAAAATATTTGATTGAAAATCTGATTTTTGGCAAGTGAAATGTGTGGAAAATAAGCTGAATTTCAGCCTTATAAAGGCCCTCAAACAGCCTCTCCTTTGGTTATCTTAGCCAATTATTTGGTCAAAAAGTTCAAGTAAACTTAGTTCATTTTTAAATGGATCATCTCCTTTTTGAGCCCATGTCTTTTTACTTAATTTTGGGCCTTAATTAGGTCCATAAATATAATATTAATTCAACCCAATAAATTTAGTGGGTAATACACCAACTATCTCAAGTTTAAATAATTTTATAAATGTTAACGTAGTCAAATAAGTTCGAAAATGTACGGGGTGTTACATCCTTTCCCCCTTAGGAACATTTGTCCTCGAATGTTAGTAACATTATCCAATCTAAACAAGTTCAAGTCTAAGTTCATTCTTCATATTATCACATACACATAATACTTATATATACTTGCTTGTTATTTCTCCAATTCCGCATCTTGAACTCTCTCTTCAGTTTGAAATAATGCGGGTACTTAGACTTCATCATTTCCTCGGCTTCCCATGTAATTTCTTCTACTTGCGAATTTTTCCAAAACACTTTTATGGAAGCTACTTCTTTATTTCTTAACCTCTTAACTTGTCGATCCAAAATAGCAATAGGTATTTCTTCATAGGTGAGATCTTCTGTAACTTGTACATCTTCAATGGAAGCAATACGAGATGGATCTCCTATGCACTTCCGAAGCATTGAAACATGAAACACTGGATGAACTGTGGAGAGTTCTTAGGGTAGTTCTAATTCATACGCAACTTGACCAAATCTTCAGATAATCTTATATGGCCCTATATAACGCGGACTTAGCTTTCCTTTCTTTCTAAATCTTATTACCCCTTTCATTGGTGATACTTTCAAGAATACCCAATCACCTATAGCAAACTCTAGCCCCCTTCTTCTAACATCGACATATGATTTGTGTCGACTTTGGGCCGTTTGTAGCTGCTGTTGTATCACCTTAACCTTCTTCATAGCTAGATGAATAAGATTTGGCCCAAATAAGGCAGTTTCACCCGCTTCAAACCATCCAATTGGTGATTTACACTTTCTTCCATATAAAGCTTCATAAGACGCCATTTTGATACTTGAATGATAGCTATTATTGTAGGCAAATTCAATAAGAGATAAATGATCATCCCAACTACCTTTAAAGTCCAATGTTCAAGCTTGTAGCATATCTTTCAGTGTTTGTATAGTACGTTCTGCTTATCCATCTGTTTGAGGATGAAAAGTCGTACTTTGGGTTCCCAAACTCTTCTGAAAAGACTTCCAAAAGTGTGCAGTAAATTGAGCTCCCCTGTCTGATATAATAAAGATTAGAATTTCGTGTAGTCGAACTATCTCTTTAACATACAGCGCACATAATCTTCAGCTGTGTAGGTGGACTTGACCGGTAGGAAGTGTGCTGACTTGGTAAGCCTGTCAACTATTACCCATATGGAATCAAATTTTCGAAGTGTACGAGGCAAACCTGTGATGAAATCCATGTTGATCATGTCCCACTTCCAGATTGGAAGATTTATACATTGCATATAACCTCCAGGCTTCTGATGCTCTACTTTTACTTGTTGACAATTTGGACATTGAGCTACGAATTCTGCAATGTTCTTCTTCATGTTACCCCACCAATACATTTCTTTCAAATCATGATACATTTTAGTGGCTCCCGAATGAATAGAATACCATGAATGATGTGCCTCTATCATAATCCGTCTCCTTAGCTCATCTACATCAGGTACACACAATCTAATTTGGCACTGAAGCACTCCCTCTTGCGTAAGATCAAATGCCTTTGTCAAACCTTCTTGTACATTCTCCTTCAGCTACAATAAAATAGGATCCGCATACTGTTTTTCTTTCACTTCAGCTACTAAGGAAGATTCTGCTGCATTTTGCACCATAATTTCTTTATTTGGAGTTTTGTGAAGACGAACCCCCAAGCTGGCTAGTTGATGTAGATCCTTGACTATACCTTGCTTTTCCGTGAGCTGGCCATCAGTGCTTCCTATTGCTTTGCGGCTTAATGCATCGGCTACTACATTTGCTTTCCCTCGATGATATAAAATATCAATGTCATAATCTTTTAATAGTTCAAACCACCTCCTCTACCTCAGATTTAGCTCCTTCTGCTTAAAAATATACTGCAAATTCTTATGATCGGTATATATGTCAACATGAACCCCATACAAATAGTGGCGCCATATCTTTAAAGCAAATATCACAACTGCTAACTCAAGATCATGTGTCGGATAATTTCTCTCATGTGGCCGCAACTGTTTTGAGGCATAAGCTATTACATTACCGTGATGCATCAATACACATCCTAAGCCAACTCCTGAAGCATCACAATATACCGCATACCCTTCTGTGCCTTCTGGAAGTACCAATACAGGTGCAGAAGTCAACTTATCCTTCAGATCTTGGAAACTCTTCTTAACTTATCCTTCAGATCTTGGAAACTCTTCTTACATGCATCATTCCACTGAAACTTGATTGCCTTGTGTGTTAGCTTTGTTAAAGGTGCCGAAATGGAAGAAAATCCTTCAACAAATCTTCTATAATAACCTGCCAACCCGAGAAAACTACGAATCTCTGTAGGCGTTGTTGGCCTTGGCCAATTCTTCACAGCTTCTATCTTTTGAGTATCAACCCTTATTCCTCCATCCGATACAATATGACCCAAGAATGCTACAAATTTTAACCAAAATTTACATTTAGAGAACTTTGCATATAACTTACGATTACGAAGAATCTGTAACACCTGCCGTAAGTGATTAGCATGGTCTTCTTTTGATCTTGAATAAACCAAAATATCATCTATAAATACTGTCACGAACACATCTAAGAATGACTTGAACACCCTATTCATCAAATCCATAAAAACTGCTGGTGCATATGTTGGCCCAAATGACATACCTAAAAACTCATAATGACCATACCGTGTTCGAAAAGCTGTCTTGGGTATATCTTTTTCTCTAACCCTTACTTGATGATAACCTGATCTCAAGTCAATCTTTGAGAAACATTTGACACCCTGTAATTGATCAAACAAATCGTCAATTCTGGGGAGGGGATATTTGTTCTTGACTGTTACCTTATTCAGTTGTCGATAATCAATACACATTCTCAACGTGCCATCTTTCTTGCGTACAAATAGCACTAGTGCACCCCACGAGGACATGCTAGGCCTTATGAATCCCTTGTCCAACAAGTCTTTTAATTGCTCCTTCAATTCCCATAACTCTACCAGAGCCATTCTATACGGAGGAATAGAGATAGGCTGAGTACCTGAAATCACATCAATACCAAACTCTACTTCCCGTTCTGGAGGCAAACCTGGAAGATCTTCAGAAAATACATCAAGGAATTCATTTACCACTGAAACCGATTGAAGAGTTGGTGGCTTCACATCAATATCTTGAACTCTTACTAGATGACATATGTACCCCTTGGATATTATTTTCTTTGCCTTAAGATAAGAAATAAATTTACCTCTCGGTTCTCCAACATTACCCCTCGTTTCAAGGACGGTCTTTTGTGGAAAATAAAAATGTACCCTCTTGGTTCGGCAATCTACCGTGGCATAACAAGAAGCCAACCAATCCATACCCATTATAACATCAAAATCTACTATTTTCAGCTCAATAAGATCAGCCAACGTATCGTGATCACAAATAGTTACTATGCAATTACGATAGACTCTTTTAGCTACAATAGATTCACCAACTGGTGTAGATACTTCAAATGGCTTGACTAGTAATTCCGGTATTCTTTTGAATTTTTTAGCAATCAATGGAGTGACATATGATAGGGTAGAGTCCGGATCAATCAATGCATATACATTATGTGAAAAGATGGATAATGTACCTGTAACCACATAAGGAGAAGCCTCCAAATTCTGCTGATCCGCTAAAGCATAGGTACGTTTCTAGACTCCATTAGAATTAGCTGCTCCTCGAACACCTCTACCACGCCCAGTAGGCTGTACACCCGACGAGGATGATGCAATGGCTGATCCAGTAGGTCGCGCCACACTACTCGTGCACTCTTTCATTATGTGCCCCGACATACCACATCAGAAACAAGCATCTGTCCCAAGCCGACATGTACCTAAATAAAACTTTTCGCAGTACTGACACGGCTGACGAGAAAATCTCGATTGGCTCATTCTTCCTTGTTCTTAATACCCTGCTTTCTGTGAACCTTGAATCCCACTACTTTGCCCAGCTCGATTGCCTCTAAACCCTCAAAATTGGGATGGAGTACCTGCTGTAGAATAAGAAAATGATGGTCTAGGCGGTCTATTAAAAACCCAAGGCCTAAATTCTCCTTGGGACGCCATGAACTGTCTCATAGGTTTAACCCTCTTTGACGGTCCTTTTTCAAATTCTTGCGTTTTTCTCCTTTGGCTCTGATCCTCCGTCTTTTGTGTAAAAGCTTGTATCTTGGCTATATCCATGTCTCTGTTCAAAGCAGCAATAGTATAATCCCTAACCAAATATGGATCTAATCTATCCATATACCGATGAACTCTATCGTCAATAGTAACTACTACATTAGGAGCGTACCTAGCCAAAGAGTTAAACCGAAGACTGTACTCTCTGATGCTCATATTACCTTGACGAAGATTTAAGAACTGGTCTGCACGAGCCTCCCGGATCTCATATGGAGGGTAATGATCAAGGAATGCCGCTTTGAATTCTTCCCAACTAGCTGGAAGTGCACCGATACCCCTAGATCGTTTTCAATCTTCATACCATAATATAGCCTCTCCTTTTAATCTACATGCTGCAAGCTCAACTGTTTCTGTACTAGATACATGCATAACATCTAAAGCCCTTTGAATTTGGTCCATGAAGTCTTGTGGGTCTTCATTAAGATCTGACCCGGTGAATGTGGGAGGGTCTAATTTAAGAAAATCCTGTGTCCGCCGACTAGCTGTCCTATCTGCACCGTCATTACTTGTAGTTGGACCAGCTTGTCCTTGATTTTGTGCAACAACTATATGAGTCAACATTTGCACCGCATTCCTTAAATCCTGCTCAGTAGCATTAATAGGTGGCTCTGGGGGTACTCCTCTCCTTCTTGGCTCTCCGGGAGGTGGAAGAGTAGAAGAAGCCCGCGATGCAAACTCGTCTTCAGCCTCACCTTGATTAGCTTGTTTAGGTGGTGATTTACTGGTTCCTTCTCCGACAAGCCTGTCTATCTTCTTACTTTTACCCTTGTTTCTCCTTGTAAACGACATTTTGCGATACTGAGGAAACAAAAACATAAAACAAATTCAGTGGTTAAATATGACTCCACCTACAACTTTGGCTCTATTGCACGATCTAGGAAATGAAGAAAAGAAACAACTACTAAATGTCCCATAGCCTTCTGCGTATAGATGTGTTGCACAACAAATCCATAAGCAAGACTCTACTCAGACACGACTTTGTAGACACCCTAGGACAACCCGCTCTGATATCACTTTTGTCACACCTCAAATCCCATTGGGGCGGACAGGCACTCATAACCGTAAAGGCCCGAGAGAACCAACCTATGATCAAGTACATTCATCTACTTTCCATTAAATGAACAAAAATTCTGCCACATGCAGATAATATATATTGACGACGAAAGTCATGTAAAGATATTCAAAACAGATACGAGACTTGGCCGTTGGGGCCACAACGTCTAAAAGGTAAGACACTTCTACGTTTGACTTTACAAGGTCTACAAAGCCTCTAAAAGATATATAACCATGACTAAGGTCGGGGCAAGTCCCCGCCTTATACAGCTACTACACAGTACCAAAAATACATACAAATGACTCGAAAACCCCCGCATAAACTTGGAGCTCACTAATAGCCTGCAGATGACCCGAACCCTACTGTGAAGGTCTACTAGCTCCTGTGCCTGTAGCAGGTAAGGTAGGTCCCCTAAGAGACGTCACTACGAAAGAATGTACTGAGTATGTAAGGCTATAAGTAACTGTATGAAATATAGGAACTCAATGGAATCAAATACAAGTGAATAGATAACGCTGACATACCACCGTACTATATATGTGGAACCATGTACATTACATTCATTTCTTTCCTTTTTACTTTCATATCAATATACATCATACAATGCCCGAGACTAACTGATCAGTGGTAAATAACATTGGGATCGGCTCGAGCTAGGCTTATGCCCCCAAAGCTACCACCTATAAATCAATAAATCAGGTTCGGCTCGAGCTAGGTTTTCACCTCCAGAGCTACCCCCTGCATCCAATAATCAATCGGGATCGGCTCGAGCTAGGCTTTCGCTCTAGAGCTACCACCCGTACTCAACCAAATATGCATTACTTCACTTCTTTAATTTTTGTGAGATTGTTACATCGGTGGTCATAACATTATTGGAGCTTTGGAACAATAGTCAACAAATAAGAGACACGTGAATAACAATTTCTAACAAACCTGAAATGAGATTAGTTTAAAACATTTCGGAGTGAAAACAAGTTTGGTAACGATGTGAACAATAGGTGCGGACAAAGGATACGGAAAAGAGTAACCTTACATACCTTATCTTTCCAACATGTGACTGCAACAATTCAGCTCTTCCTTAAAGCGTTACTCTACAACACAAGTACGTAACGAAGCTAACATTAAAAGCTAGTTACATTACCAGTTGCTAGACGGTAATTAGTAACTTAACGGGAAGTAAAAACTATCCAACATCCCAAACAAACACATAGTATATCATTCCATCTTCCTTTCTACTGCCATGTAACTTCATTCCACCCTCCTATAATACAATTTACTGCCCCACAACACCAACAATACCAAAACAGTCCACACATCAACATAGACGTCACAAACCGACAAGATTTTTCACCAAGTGCATACTTCACATTTTTACCTCAATACAACTCCATAATTTTATTCCATCAAGTCACATAAATACCTTCAGCAACAATATACCAAAAATAGTCCACACAGTTTTAGAATTCACTTTAACATAACAAGAAAGTATTCTCCTTTCACTACGCCAAACGTTCCATGCACAATTACGTATAAACATTTCCACATGTCATACACAAGGAGTAACGAAATAGGTACAGCACCACACTTAAATATACTGAAATTTCATCCATCTAATTCAATTCCTTTAAGACTTTAAGTCCCCTTTCAAATTTAAACCACATAGAAGGCAAATCTTTTACCGATTTAGCAAAAGTGGACTGCTACAAATAAAGTGGATTGCTCAACACTTTTTAAACATAACCAACATGATTTACACAACCTCTTATGCATATAATATATTAATCTATAAGGGTAAACACTTACCAAAGCTTGCAAGTGGAAGATTTGTCCAAAAATCCTTAGAGAAAATTAGAGTGGCTAAGGTTTGAGAGAGGAAAAAATGTTTGATTGAAAATCTGATTTTTGGCAAGTGAAATGTGTGAAAAATAAGCTGAATTTCAGCCTTATAAAGGCCCTCCAAACAGCCTCTCCTTTGATCATCTTTAGCCAATTATTTGATTAAAAAGTCTAACTAAATTTTGTCCATTTTTAAATGGATCATCTCTTTTTTGGCCCAAGTCTTTTTACTTAATTTTGGGTCTCAATTCGATCCATAAACATAATATTAATTTAGCCCAATAAATTTAGTGGGTAATACACCAACTATCTCAAATTTAAATAATTTTATAAATGTTAAGATAGTCAAATAAGTTCGAAAATATACGGGATGTTACAAAACCTCCATGCACAGCACGGGCACGGGCCAACTAGTGTAAACATAGATGAAAGACATGTCACGGGACGAAGCTTAAAAGTGAACATAGGAATTAGCCAAATCCATTACGTCAACATCTTCTTGTCCTTGACATCTGAAAATTTGAAAAATAAGATAGTGAGTCAAACACAGAGAAATTATTTTTTAACTGCGAAATATGCAATTGAATTAGCTATTTTCGTTATACAACTGAAGCTAAAACGAAAATATACGATTAGTTTCCACTTGAAACACATGTTAAATGATTCATAAACTAAATTATTAGATCATCAATATAGTATTAGTCTCAGTAATGACAACTTTCAACTAATTGTTATATAGATTTAAAATTTTATTTACATGAATCCGCATATGAGGCCTATTGTAGTGAAAGAATATTAGCTTAAAACGCCAACAGGCATAATTTTTATGCTCCAATTTCAAACCAATTGCTCTCGAAAAATTAAACCCACTTACAATTTCTTCAAACCATGAAAAATCTCCATGAACACAAAAATTGACCCTAGTGAAATTTAACTCTGTTTGTCTTTAATTTTAGATTCGAGCTCCAATTGACTAGGAAAACAAATCCCAATACAATTGAACCTCCAATTTTGAGTCAATCAACAAATCCACTTCACCTTCTTTAAGTTTTTTCAAGCTCAACAATGGTGAAATTTTCAAACAACTCCAAATCAAGTCAAATTTCAGATTTAGACCCTTAAACACTAGAGAAACATGAATCTAGTGTTGGAAACCCAAACAAAACACGAATCACACAATTTTTTTTTTGATTTTTGATTTTTTTTGGAGATTTTTAAATTTATGAACCTAGGACCTAAGAATTGATGGAACAACTCTTAAAACCTACTCTTTGATACCAAAATGATAACGGTCCTAGTCAGAATGAGAATCAAAATGGGGAAAATTAAAATAAAAAAAAGGATATGTGGAATTATCGAAATCTAATTAGACTTATGAGCAACAAAGGACTTTATATCTTCACCTCTCAATTGAATCTGATCAAATAACAATAACTTAAACTCAATCAAAGATGAGAAATCTAATTGAATCCACAAAGAGAGAAACTCGATAATTGATTTAGCTAGAAGAAGTTAACACGAGCAATATCAGGAATCCACCCTAATCACTCAACTACAATTACCAACTATGAACTACACTAATGCTAGGCTTCACCTAGAAACTACAAGCTTGAAAGCTCTCACATATTTAAGTCATCAAAATAGCATCATCATAATCTAAGGAAGAAAAAAACTAAGGTCATATTTATAGTTATTGCCTTTACAAAAATAGCCCAAAGTGACTATTTTGGAAATAACTCACAAGGGTCCTTCTTGATTGACCAAAAGGCATCTTGATCGCCGAAGACCTTGTGTATTTAGTGCTCCATGGCTTCCTCTGGGCTCCAAGCTATCTCCACATGTGGAAACCCCTCCTAATGTGCCCTAAGCTAACCATGCTCGTATCAGATGCATATCTCATATCATATCCTTTACTTTGATATGGCTCAAATTCCATGTCAAACCACCTCAAATATCCAATAATTCATTCCAAAATTGATAATCAAACTTCTTCAGAAAATATCGAATCTTCTCCTAAAAAAACCCACTAGAAAATAAATTTCAATTTCAAAAACCCAAATACTTTAGCTCAAGCATAAGCAAACTTATATGGCTAGCCATGGCATTTTTCAATGTTTCAAAAACAATAATTTATTGTTTTAGCTCACTTTTGATGCTTCAACTTTGAAATCCAAACTGATTCCTTATTAGGACATAAGGGCTGACTCCTTGCATCCCATACCAGGTTTTCAGGTCCCAACAGTCCACTCAGTCCCAAAAGGAGCTTCTAGACTTGGTGATATAGCTCTACCAAGTGTTAGTGTGTTACTTGGGGCTAGTCCGAATATGTCTGATGAGAGTAGAAGAGGTTTGAGCGCTTCAAGAAGATGGATCCACCTCACTTTCAAGACATGGAGATGATGCATATGAGTTTTTTGTGAGCTACCATGAGAGGTTGAAGAATATGGGGTTAGTGGAGTTCTACGGGGTTAATTGCACTACTTTTCAGATACATGACCTAGCCAAGTAGTGTAGCGGCCATACGTTGATACTAGACCACTAGGGTCTTTTCCTATGACTTGGGAGCAGTTTGCTCAGGTTTTCTTGGAGCGGTTCATTCCTTGTAGCTTACAAAAAGAGAGGAGGAACCAGTTTGGGCACTTGACTCAAGACGGTATTTTAGTGAGTTCATGCCTGATTTTGTCATACTTTATAATTTTACCAGATGAGACTAAACTGCTCAGGTTTTCTTGGAGCGGTTCATTCCTTGTAGCTTACAAAAAGAGAGGAGGAACCAGTTTGGGCACTTGACTCAAGACGGTATTTTAGTGAGTTCATGCCTGATTTTGTCATACTTTATAATTTTACCAGATGAGAGAGGTTTGACTGATCATGTTCGTGTGGCAGCTTTTCAGACAATATTAACTAAGACTTTTTTTTAGAGAGTGGTCGAATCGGCCAACAAATTTGAGTCATGCGTCATGAAATGGTGGTGGAGCGGCGTCGGTGAGCAGTATAATATTGATGACTAGAGTTTGTGGGAAGAGAAGATATGGACAAAAACAAGATAAGAAGAAAGAGAAAAAGGAATATCTCTAAAATTCTAATTTTTTAGGATTTGTTGCAAGCTCTATATGTTTTGTGAAGAAACTATTGCTACATTTTCAAAATGTAGTAATATTATTAGTTATGATAATATGAATTATTTAAGTATATCCATATAAAAGTTGATGTTTTTTTGGTTATTGTGAGATATTCAATGGACACATTTGAGATATGTTTTATAGGTGTCTAATAAAGCAAAACCTTAGGAGTAGTTTGGTATTAAGGATGAGATAGGCAAAGTTATCTTATTGATTGAGATATCTTATAAATAGGGGTGTCAAATGGACGGGTTGGGTTGAAATTAGAGATATTAAATGGGTTGAATTAGATATTGGGTTGGGTCATGACTCGTCCAAATTTACTTTGGATTGAAATAAGTTAAAAATCGCACTACCAAAAAAAGGCAAAAAAACGACGGACTGTGTCGCTCCAGAAAAGCGACGTTGTCCATCGTTTTTTAAATTTATTTTGAATTTTTATTTATTTTTTATTAAAATCGACGGACAACGTCTCAATGTCCGTTTCTTATTTTTGCTGATTATTGTGCTAAACAATTATTAAATAATTTATAGTTTTCTTAATAAAAGCGACGGATAGCGCTATTAATTTTTAAAAAATAATATTAATTTTAGAAAAGCAACTCTGTCCGTCACTTTTTTAATTTAAATTAAATTTTTATTTATTTTTACAAACATCGACGGACAGCGTCGCTATTATTTTTTTAAAAAAGAAAATTAATTTTAGAAAAAACGACGCAATCCGTCGCTTTTTTTAATTTATTTTTAATTCTTCTTTATTTTTTACTAAAAGAGACGGACAGAGTCGGTTTCATTAAAAATAAATAAAAAATAATTTTATGAAAATGACACTGTCCGTCGATTTTTGATAGTTTAAAAAATTAATTTTTATATATATATTTTTTAAAAAAATTGGCGAACAACGTCGAGTTTGTCCATCGCTTTTTTAGTCATATTTTTAGTCTACCATATAATTAGTGCAGGACTCACATCTCTCTCTATCTCTTTCTTTTCTTTTCCTTCTCTCATCTATCCAACAACTCTCTCTCTCTCTCACGCTAATCTACGCCGGCAACGCCGCCGACGGACAGTAGCAGCTGTCGATGGACAGCAAAAGCAGCAGCAGCAGCAGCCGCCGATGGACAGCAGCAGCCGCCGCCGACGGACAGCAACAACAACATCCATCTCTCCGCTCCTTTTCTTACCAACGACAGCAGCAGCAGCCAAGTAAAGGTAAGTTGATTTCTCTCTATTTTCTTATATTGAAGTCCTTAAATGTAGCGTTATGGTGGGATTATTTTCTGTAGAAGGCTTTGAAAGCCATAGGTTTTGTGATGATTATATGGTGTGAGAGGGAAATGCGACGCCTCTACTTATTTGCTTTATTGAATTTATTGAATTGTTTGACTTATACTAGAATTGAAAATTTGAACTAGTGACTTGAAAATGTTTAAATGTAGCAACTTGAAATTGTAAACTTGTTTCTTGAAAATGGTTGTGTAGTTACTTGAAATGTGAATTAGTGACTTGAAAATGATTAAGTCTAGTTACTTGAAATGTTAATTAGTGACTTGAAAATGGTTAAGTGGAGTTACTTGAAATGTGAATTAATGTCTTCAAAATGGTTAAGGTTAGTTACTTGAAATGTGAACTTGTGACTTGAATATGGTTAAGTGTCTAGTGACTTGAAATATGAATTAGTGTCTTGAAAATGGTCAAGTGTAGTTACTTGAAATGTGAACTTGTGACTTGAAAATGGTTAAATATAGTGACTTGAAATTGTGAACTTATTTCTTAAAAATGGTTTAGTGTAGTGAATTGAAATGTGAACTTGTGACTTGAAAATGTTTAAATGTAGTGACTTGACATTGTGAACTTGTTTCTTGAAAATGGTTAAGCGTAGTGACTTGAAATGTGAATTAGTGACTTGAAAATGGTCAAGTGTAGTGACTTGAAATTGTGAATTTGTTTCTTGAAATGGTTAAGTGTAGTGACTTGAAAATGGTTAAATGTAGTGAATTCAACTTGTAAACTTGTTTCTTGAAAATGGATAAATGTAGTGACTTGAAATTGTGAATTAGTGACTTGAAAATGGTCAAGTGTACGTAGTGACTTGAAATTGTGAAATTGTTTCTTGAAAATGGTTAAGTGTAGTGACTTGAAATGTGAATTAGTGACTTGAAAATGGTTAAGTGTATTGATTTGAAGTTGTGAACTTGTTTCTTGAAATGGTTATAGTGACTTGAAATGTGAACTTGTTTCTTGAAAATGGTTAAGTGTAGTGACTTGAAATGTGAACTTGTTTCTTGAAAATGGTTAAGTGTAGTGACTTGAAATTGTGAATTAGTGACTTGAAAATGGTTAAATGTAGTGAATTCAAATTGTGAAATTGTTTCTTGAAAAAGGTTAAGTGTAGTGACTTGAAATGTGAATTAGTGACTTGAAAATAGTTAAGTGTAGTGACTTGAAATTGTGAACTTGTTTCTTGAAATGGTTAAGTGTAGTGACTTGAAATGTGAATTAGTGACTTGAAAATGGTTAAGTGTAGTGACTTGAAAATGGTTAAATATAGTGAATTGAAATTGTGAACTTGTTTCTTGAAAATGGTTAAGTGTAGTGACTTGAAATGTGAAATAGTGACTTGAAAATGGTTAAGTGTAGTGACTTGAAATTGTGAACTTGTTTCTTGAAAATGGTTAAGTTTAGTGACTTGAAAATGGTTAAGTGTAGTGACTTGAAATTGTGAAATTGTTTCTTGAAAATGGTTAAGTGTAGTGAATTGAAATGTGAACTTGTGACTCGAAAATGGTTAAATGTAGTGACTTCAAATTATGAATTAGTGAGTTGAAAATGGTTAAATGTAGCGAATTGAAATTGTGAACTTATTTCTTGAAAATGGTTAAATATAGTGACTTGAAATGTGAATTAGTGACTTGAAAATGGTTAAGTGTAGTGACTTGAAATTGTGAACTTGTTTCTTGAAATGGTTAAGTGTAGTGACTTAAAATTGTGAACTTGTTTCTTGAAAATGGTTAAGTGTAGTAATTTGAAAATAATTAAGTGTAGTGACTTGAAATGTGAATTAGTGACTTGAAAATGGTTAAATGTAGTGAATTCAAATTGTGAACTTGTTTCTTGAAAATGGTTAAGTGTAGTGACTTGAAATGTGAATTAGTGACTTGATGTTTAGTAAATTGAAGTTGTGAACTAGTGACTTGGAAATACAAATTTATAATTAAATATCTATATTTTTGTAGATGGATCATCGTTTGTGGATGTATGATATGGATTATGAAACTAGTGGGGGTTTAAAATCCCAATATCTTAATGGTGTTAGAGGTTTTATCGTTCATACAATGTCACTATACTTATATAAAAAAAGTGGGGTGGTTAGGTGTCCTTGTAGTTCATGTAGGTGCATGAAGTTTTTTAAACCAGATATAGTTATGACTCATCTCTATCGTAATGGATTTAAGCCAAGATATTTTGTGTGGATCGATCACGGAGAGAGAGATAGTTTGAATGGTACATTTTATAATTCGCTGCCTGAGGATAAATATGACATGCTTGTACGTGGTCGACATGCTAGGATTCAACATGCTAGAGTTCAACATAGGGTTCAACACGATAGGGTACAACATGATGATAAAGTTCATGAAATGGTCAATGATGCCTTTGGGATTAGGGATGGGATGGAACCAGAACATAATTTAGAAGAAGATCCCAAGAAAGAAGCAAGACACTTCTATCAATAATTAGAAGAGGCTAGTCGCCACTATGTGAAGGGAGTCATCATTCTGCTTTGTCTGTTGCAGTTAGACTAATGAGTATCAAATCCAATTGGAATGTTGCTCAATCTGCTATGGACTCTATGGTTGGTCTTTTGGGTGAACTAGTTAACCCAGAGTTGAACATACCTCAAAATTTTTATCAGGCAAAGAAATTAGTTTCCAAGTTGGGATTGCCGTATAATAGAATCCATTGTTGTATGAATGGTTACATGTTGTTCTATAAGAATGATGCTAAATTAGATAATTGTAAGTTTTGTGGACATGCTCGTTATAAGCGGACTCCCGATGGAAAGATGGTTCCGATTAAGGCAATGCACTATTTACCTCTTATACCTAGGTTAAAGAGGTTGTATGCTTCAATGAGTTCTGCCCCACATATGAGATGGCATGATGAAAATAGAAGGCTACCAGGTGTCTTGTATCATCCATCGTATGGAGAAGTTTGGAAGTATTTTGATAAAACTTATCCTGATTTTGCTAGAGAACCAACAAATATTAGATTGGGCTTGTGTGCAGATGGTTTCACACCATTCTCTAATTCTGGTGCACCTTATTCTTGTTGGCCTGTATTTATTGCTCCATATAATCTTTCGCCTGAAATGTGCATGACAGGTCCCTACATATTCCTAAGTTGTATTATTCCTGGTCCTCATAATCCAAAAAGTTTGATTGATGTTTATCTGCAGCCATTAATAGATGAGTTACTACAATTATAGTATGAAGGTGTAGTGACATATGATATATCAACTAAGCAGAATTTGGTTATGCATGCTAATTTAATGTGGACTATTAGCAATTTTCTTGCATATGGGATGTTGTGGTTGGATGACTGCCGGAAAATTAGCTTGCCCGTATTGCATGAAAAATAGTAAAGTATTCACTTTAAAGCATGGTCGAAAAAATTGTTGGTTTGATTGTCACCGTCAGTTCTTGCCAATGGACCACGAGTTTAGAAAGATGAAAAATGCATTCAGAAAGAATAAGATTGAGAATGATCCGCCACCTCCATCACTATCAGGGCATCAGATTTGGGAAAGAGTTTGTAATTTGCCTAAAGTTACAGATGGTCCACCTTCTAGACTTTCCGGATATGGTGTTGAACATAATTGGACCAAACAAAGCATATTTTGGGAGTTGCCGTATTGGGGGGACAATAAACTACGACATAATCTTGATTCGATTCACATTGAAAAAAATTATTTAGATAATTTGTTTAACACAGTCATGGATGTTAAGGGCAAGACAAAAGACAATCCAAAAGCTAGAATGGACATAAAGCAATATTGCAAGAGAAAAGAGTTGTGGTTGAAAGAAAAAAAATGGTAAGTTGTTTAAGCCCAAGGATAGTTTTTCATTCACATTGGATGAGAAACGAAAAATATATGAGTGGGTTAATAATTTGAGAATACCCGAGGGCTATACTTCGAATTTAGGAAAACAAGCAGATATGGAAGAAGGAAAATTGATTGGTATGAAAAGTCATGATTGTCATGTTTTCATGGAAACCTTGATTCCTATTGCATTTAGCCACCTTTTCGAGAGGGTATGGAAACCATTCACAGAGATAAGTCTGTTCTTCAAAGATTATGTTCGGGAAAGTTGTTGAGAGTAGTTTGGACAGAATGGAGCAGAATATTTCCGTCATCACCACTAAGTTGGAGAAGATCTTTCCATGTGGCATCTTTGATGTGATGGAGCATCTTCCAATTCACCTTATAGAAGAGGCACGTCTTGGGGGGCTAGTTCAAATAAGGTGGATGTATCCAGGCGAGAGGTACTTTTTATTTTGATTAATGCTTTAGTTTTTTTTTTAAAAAATATTTAACTACCTACGATACAATTATGCAGAAAAATTGGAGAGTGCAAACAAACTATAAAGCAAAGGGGAAAGATTGAAGGATCGATTTATGAAGCTTATCTTGTAAAAGAAACTGCTCATTTTTGTTCTTACTACTTTGGGGATGAAGTGCCATGTAAGAGAAATAGACCCAATCGCAATGATGAAGGTGATAGTGATCCTATGTTTCCACCAATTTCAGTTTTTAATCAATTGGGAAAAGGATCTAAAAATCATGATACGCGAGCCTTCACTGGTATGGAAAGAAAATCTGCTATGACCCATGTTTTGCTTAATTGTCCCAAGATTCAACCATATCTTGAGTAAGTGTTAATTTTGTTATCGAATTATATTAATTTGGTAAGGACACTTAACTAATAAAAAATCTCAATGATGTACACTTAACAGTATATTCATAAGGACCTGGGGTAGTGATGCCATATATACAAAGTTTTCCGATTGGCTGAATGAATATGTAAGTATGAAAGTTCACATGTACATTTAATAAAATTATATGTCATTTAATAAAACTTTATATTTTGGATTAACGATATGTAGGTTTTGGATGAATATAGTACCATCAAACATTTGCAATTGGTGAGAGATGTTGCATTTGGGCCTGGAAATCAAATTCATACGATGAATAAATATTGTGTGAATGATTTCAAGTTTCAAACTGAAGAAGTTTCTAAGTATAAGAAAACTAATAACAGCGGCGTGTGCGTTCAAGGTGATGTTGATGGTAACGGCCAAATCGTTGAATATTTTGGTGTCATACAAGAGATTATTGAAGTTACGTACCCTGGTTGGCCAAAAAAGAAGATAATACTTTTTCGATGCAAGTGGTTTGATCCATCACATAGAGGTACCAAGGTAAATCAACAACATAATATAATTGAAGTTAAGCACACGAGGCAATATAACGGCTACGATCCTTTTATCATTGAACAAAATGTCAGGAAGGTATATTATGCTACATATCCATTGTGTAGAGACAAAACCAATTGGTGGTTGGTTATAAAGACTAATCCTGTGGGGAGAATTGAGATTGAGAATGTGTTAGCTGTGGCATACCAGAACGAAGTCGCAATTGTTGATCAACCAGTGGATGCTGAGTTGGAAAATAATTTAGAACATCCTCAACGCATTTTAAAAGAAGTTTCTGATGATGAGATCACTGTCATGAAAAATATTGATGAAGAAATAAATGAGGGAAATGAATCATTCTAGGAGGAAGAATGGAACGATGAAAATGAAACAACTGAAGAGGAAGAGTGGGACAATGATGGAAATGAAACAAGCGAGGAGGAAGATTGGGAGAATATAGACTAGCATGTTAGTTTTTTTTTTTTTTTTGTTACCACTAATTATTTGTCAATACTAATGATTTTTTGTATGTTTTAATGTAAACTTGCATACAGATGACATCCGGTGGTGATGGTGATCGACCTCATACTAATAAGAGTTCGAAATGAATTGCTAAAAAGAAATCTAGGATGCTTATAGACCCTAATGATACTCCTGATCGACTTTCATCCCAGCCATGGATGTACACTTCTTCATCAGGGCGGTCTTATGTCCCCTATGACACTGGAAATCCTGTAGATTTTCATGGTCCCAGAGAGCAATCACAACCTCTACACATTTCTGCTTCACATAATATTAGGCCTACAGATATAGGGACTTCGAGATTATCATCTGCTACTCCATCCCCCCACGATTCATCCCCCACCTCTCAGGATTGAGGCTTAGAGATAGCTCTGACTCCAATGTGTAGACATCTGCTCCCCCGTTGACTTAGCATTATGTACTCTCGAAAGTAGCATCTACATCTGGGTTTGTATCTCCACCTCCTCCTATAGATGATAATACTGATGTGGATCTGATCGGACTAGTACCTGGTGATACGGACAGGCTTGGTAGAGTGTTCATGGAGCCCGATGGATCATCGTAAGTTTATTTTTTTAATTGATAAGTTTATTTAATTTTTTTTATATTTATTAATTAAATATTTATGAGTTGACATATTTATTATTTTTTTACAGGTGGTATCCCTCATCAAAAGAAGTTAATAAAGTTGGAAGGGAGAGCGTTAAGAGGCTTTATTCGCAACCTTGGGTCAGTTGGAGGGAGATTCCAGAGAGATATCGACAAGCCATGCTAGTCAATTGATTTTCAGACTATGTGTACTTGCTTGCGAAAGCATAATAAAGCCATGTCTGTTATTTTTGAAAATCATGCTGGAGCGAGGCTAAAAGGTTGGCTTGAACTTATTAGGCTTAAGGGAAATGCAAAAGAATGGCTTCTTAAAGAAGTGTATGATGACATGCGTGTTATTTGGGATTCTCCTGAATACAAGGCATTGTCTGAGAAAAATAAGCAAGCCAGAGCTAGTTTAAAAGGTGGCTCATTACACACCGGGGGTGCAAAGAGTGTCGGGACCATAATTTGGGAAATGGTAAGTAATAACCTTAGATTCTAATTTATATGTTTATATAAAGTTCATTAAATACTACTTAATTATGTTTATTTATTTTTTGCTTCCAGACAAAAGCTTTAGGTCATGAACCGACTCAACTTGAGGTCTTCGAACGAACACATTTAAGGAAAAAGATGAGACCCGGATGTATGGTGTCACGCCCCGAATCCCATCGAGACATGATTGGCACCCGTAGCCGATAAGGCCCTAGAGAACCAACCTCTGCCTATGTTCAATCATATGCATCTCATAATCATAACCACCATTTCATAATAATATGAAAGACGAATAAAGGAGAACATGGGACATATTTATACATACATATGAAACTTGGCCGTTGAGGCCATCCAATCAAAACAACATGTGTCTTTTACACTATTACACCCACATCGGTCTACAAAAGCCTCTAACAAGAGCATTGACCAAAACAAACCAAAAGTCGGGACGAGTCCCCGCTTTATACAACATGTACATCATCAAAACATATATCTACTATGACTCGGAGAAACCCCGAATTACCTACCAAGGAACTGCTAACACTGGCAATCTACTGGGGAGGCCTACTGGGACCTGTGCCTGCAGCAAGTAAGGTAAAGTCCCCGAGAGGGGTCAGTACGAAATAAGTACTGAGTATGCAAGGCTCAGATGAAACTATACAACACATGTATATGTCAAGGAATATGTCAATGAACTCAAAACATATGAATACTCAATGTGAATAAGTCACCATGTTGCATTTTGGAAACCATGTGGATTGCTTTCATTACTTTATTTGCTTTTTTTATCTCAATGCTCAATGATAACAATGTACCCGGGCCCCTACTGATCAGTGGGTCTTTTCATGACTTATCGTCATGTTGGGATCGAGTCGAGCTAGGCTTATGCCCCTAGACCTGCCACCCATAAATCAATGCTTCGGGATAGAGTCGAGCTAGGCTTACGCCCCTAGACTTGCCACCCATAAATCAATACATCGGGATCGAGTCGAGCTGGCTTACGCCCCTAGACTTGCCACCCATAAATCCATACATCGGGATCGAGTCGAGTTAGGCTTATGCCCCTAGACTTGCCACCCATACTTGATCATTGACCACATTTGCATTACTTTGAGATTGATACTTTGAAGTTGGTACAATGATAGTTATAACATCACTTGAATTTTGGAACATAACATTGTTGGAACCATAGAATCTTTGGAACATTAGTCAATGCATATGAGACATATGAATGACATTTGATCAATGCACAAAGAACATGTGATGAACCATAATTGATATCCGTAAATAGGATACCCTTGGCTTATGAGAGATTGATACTTTTGTAGCCATAGCATTGTTGGAAGCTTTGGAACAATAACCAATGAGCAAGAGACATGTAAATAAACATTATTGGAAACATAGACTTTGTGGAAACATAACACTATTGGAACTATTGGACAATAATCAATGAACAAGATATATGAGTATAACCACTATTGGAACTTTGGAACACAACCTTATTGGGCTTTTAGAACATTATCCATGAATAGGGGACATGTGATTCACAATTGATCAATGAGTAGGAAACATGTGATAATAACCATTGGTAACCGGATATGGAATACCTTAGCACATTTCGGGATAGGACAAGTGACATGTCAATGTGAACACTATTTGCCGCGGAAAGATGCGGACAAAGTAACCTTACATACCTTGGATTCACAATACGAATATACAACCTTCGATGCGTATAAAATAATCCCTCTCCTTCTTTAGGTGTCACTCTACAACATAAATACATAACGAAATTCATATTAACCACCAATCACTTTAAAAATGCATACCATGTCAATGAATTACATGTTTGCCTTTAAACATGTCATTTCCCCTTGACAAAAACCATTGATCATACTATTATTCCAAAAATTCCATAATAGTCCCAACATTGACCAATACATGAAAATCAATACATTTCACCACAATACTTCTCCTTTACACTTTCTTATCCATAACATATCACAAATAATCCATCAAAACACCTTAATTCAACTCATAACACATATCGGCCAAAAATCCCATAATTTCCACTTTTAGACAAGAACAAGTTTAATGCCCAAAATAACACCATACATGTTCATATTTTGTCCATACCATGCTTTTTCATCAAAGGCACAAGGCCTAATTCAAATTCAAATCACCAAGATGACACATCTTGCACCCAAGGCAAAAATACACTATTCATCATTTTGCCAACCCAACTAGCATAATATACATAATCTCCCATGCATATAATATGTTAATCCATGAAAATAAACACTTACCAAAGCTTGGAATATGATGATCTTGTCCAAATATGCCTTAGGGTTTATTTGCTTTAGGGTTTGGAAATGAGAAATGTTGAGAAAAATGTTTTAAAGGCATGAGAGGTTTTGTACAATAAAAATCTGATTTGCCCCTTTATATAGGCCTCTCATGTTGTCCTTAGCCAATTCTTGGCATTTAATAATGTGTCTAGAAGGTCAAATGGAAGAATGGGTCTTTTGACCCATTTGGGCCAATTCTTGTAAATTCCATTTTGGGCCTAACTTTGGGCCCAATAACACATACCTATGTAACCCATCCAATTTCATGTATTATTCACCATATATCTCATGTTTACATAATTCCATAATGTCACGACAATATTCTTTTAAACATTTCTCATTCGTCCTTTCGATCGCAAAAATTGAAATTCTAGTCGCCCTTGGCTTCATTGGACATTTTGGATCACTATTCACATTTCATGATTTGATCATGTAGGAGTATGCAGGAGTATATTGAAGTGTTTGAAGCTTTAACAATGCTCAAATAACTCCAAAGAACCAAAAGAAACCATCCAAGAAGCGTCGTAGAATTGCGTTACAAAACGGGTCCGGAAAGGCTAAACTTTTGTGCCTTGCGCCACACCCCCTGAAACAGGGTAGTGGCACAGGAAATGCAGCCTCTCTGAATTTTCTGCAGGCTGGTGGCTTGCGCCACACCCCTGAAACAGGGTAGTGGCGCAAGTTTCAGCAAAGTGCTGAAATTTTCGGCCACTTATCCAATGTTTACGTATCGTCCAATCCCTTATCACAACACTACAAAATACTTACTTAGTGATCTTAACCATCACCTAAACATGACTTCAAGTCACCAAATGAGGTTAAAATGTGTACGAGTTCTCACCCAAAGGTTCCACGAAATCACAAAACACCTCCTACGAAGGTCTAATGGCACATGTTAAGTCCGATATCAAATGTTTCACAAATGACACTATAAAACACATATGCATGGCATCTCAACACTTATGTAGATATGATCCCAAGGTATCAAGTGAGGTTATAAAGTACGGGGTGTGACATTCTTCCCCCCTTATGACTCAAGTGATTGCGTCACTTTTTCATCGATTTTGACCAAAAAACCGACGCGGTCCGTCGCTTTTGGCCATCGTTTTTTGAATTATTTTTAGTAGTGTCGGGTTGGGTCTTGACCTGCAAGTTTGACCCGCTTAGTCTAAAGAATATTAACAAATTGATATTTACCCCTTCTAACCACAATTTGAATACCAACTCAAAAAAATAAAATTTTAATGGGGGTGAGGGTGGGGGTGGATGGATGGGTGGGTAAGGAGTGGGGGGATAGGGGATGGGGTAAAATTTTTTTTTTTAAATTTTTTTACTTGGGGGAGGGGGAGGGGGTTGGGGAAAGAATTTTTTTTTTTTTAAAAATTATTTGGGGAGGGGGTATGCTGTATGGGGTGGGTGCGGGGATGCAAGGGGGCAAGAGATATTAGGGTTTGGTTTTTTTTTTGGTTTTTTTTTTAAAAATTATTTTTTTTAGGAGGGGGTATGCCTTATAACGGGGGTTGCGGGGGGGGGGGGGAGGGGAGTAGGGGGATAGGGGGTTCGGGTAAGAGTTTTATTTTTTTGGAAGAAATTTTATTTTTTTGGGAAGGGGGTATGCAGTATGGGGGTTGTGGGGTGATGCAACTTCGAGAAGTACTTATTGCATGGAAGGATTTCAACTTGACATCAATAGCTTGGAGTATTTTAAGAGAGTATGAAATCCAAAAATAAATAAAAAGAATAGCTTAACGTTATGTTTTAGGGTCATTTTATACATAGTATGATATATATGTAATCAAGGGGCATTTATGTTTGCTTGTATTTGAAGTTAACCCTAGTAGTATAAATTGAACATGATGAACATTTTAGGGTAGACAATATTTTTAGGTTGAAGACTCTTGTGAGTTAGTGGGTTGAATCCCTTTGGTCTCTACATTGGATCTCTCTTGAATATCTTTTGGTAAGATTATTCATGTATGAGTTCAATTCTCTTCTCCCTTGAATTAATCATGTAATTGTTTGTTCAAATTAGAGAATTACAAATTTAATTTGTTGGTCTCTAATTTACTTCAATTGTGGAATTGTTCTTTCTTTCTTGTCTATCTCTCCCTCAATTTCTTAGTATTTCTCGATTTTCTTTCTCTTGTATCTCGTTTTACATCACAAGGGTGGTGGGGGGTGGAAGGTAGGGGGATAGGGGAGTTGGGGTAAGATTCTTTTTTTTTTAAAAAAAGAAATTTAATTTTTATTTAAAAAAAAAAAATTTTTAGGGGAGGGGTAGGGGTGCGGGGGAGGGGTGGGGTAAGAAAAGATTTTTTATTTTTTTTCAAAAAAAATCCAAAAAAAAAAACAAAAGAACAAATTGTTTGGGAGGGGTGGGGGAGGAGGGTTGTGGGTGGGGCAAGAACAAAAATTTAAGAAAAGCTTTTTAAAAAATAAAAATAATTTAATTAAGGGAGGTGGGGTGGGGGTTAGGGTAAGCTGGGGTGTGGTGGGGTTTGAGTGAGATGGGGTTAAGGTGAGGTGGGTGATTTTGAGAGTGGTATAAGATACATTGTCACTTATTTCCCTACTTTCATTAAGGAAATTATTTTCCTATTAAACGGGTTGAAGTAGAGATTGAATTGGGCTTAATTGAACCCTATTTAAAAATGGGCTGAAACTTATTAGGTTGAGATTTACCCAATAGTAAATTATCTTGAACCCAACCCATTAAATTTTGGGCAGGTTGGGCGGGTCAACTCAATTTGGGCTCATTTTGACACCCCTACTTATAAAGATTAATTATTTCAACATATATATGGAATAATTCATTCCATCATTATAGTGCAAATTGTGAGATAAATAATTTTAGAATTAACTACTCCCTCCGTTCATTTATGGGTACACCTCTTAAGAAATTACTCATTCCTAAAAAACAAAGAGTTTTTCTTAATAAATACATTGAAAAAAGATGCAACTCCTTAGTTTTTTTTTTTTTAAAAAAATTGGGGGAAGGAGAAGGGGAATGAGGGAGGGAATTACAATGTGGGGAATCGAACCCTCACCAATAAGGTGAGAGTTCAGGTAACTAACCAACTAAGCTACTAAGATTCCCCAAAAAATTGTAATAGCTTAATGTGTGGCTATTGGAAAAAATATGTTTCAGAATTTGGAATATTTAAGAAGAATATACTATCACCTCTCACCCATAGAAAAAGGGCAATCCTATGTGTGGGGTTCGGGAAGGGCAAAACAGCTGAGCATGCTTGGTTATGTAATTTTTTTATAATTTCAAAAAGGGTAAAATTGGAAGAATGTTTTCTTGTTTATTTAAAACAGCACTTATAAAGAAATAAAATGAAAAGTCTAAAACACCACTTATTTAGGAACAAATTGAGTAATACCCCCAATGAAATCCAGAATAATATAGAATTTTTATCCTGAAATTATTGTCCCTTATCTTCCGTACCAAAACTGACCCCTTAGGCCTCGTGTGGGTATGAGGGATAATGAATAACTTATTCCAAAATTAATTTTAAGATGAATTTAACTCATGCTTGATAGGGATAAATCGCAGGATAATTTATCCTGAAATTATAGTGTTGTTTTTATCCCATATTGAGAGTTGAATAACAATCTCAGGATAACTAATCTCGAAATGATTAATTCGGAATAACTTGTTGCCTAACCAAACGTACCCTGGAGGAGATGCAAAACTGGAAAGTAGTGCCAACTAATGGACTAGATGTTCTTGACCTAAAGTGTTTGTCTAATATACCCAATGTACTTAAGAACCATACCCATATCCCTTCCCTCCCAAAGATATTAAAATTGGCTTAAACCAGAAGGGAGAATTTCTCCGTGGATTATAATGGCAATACCTGCAGTTCAAATTCAGGTCTTGAAAACCCAACTCAATTTTCCTCGCTCCTCTCTTATCTTCAACCTTCACAAGGTCAAAAAGAGCAGCTCTCTTGCTGAAGATGAAAAACTTTAAATCTTGAGAATAAAGTTTCATTCTTTTTTTTTTGTTTCATTTCATGAGCTACATATTGTCCTTCGATTTCTATTACTATCTGTTGGTGAAATTACAATAAAATTACAATTGAAAA
This sequence comes from Capsicum rhomboideum, assembly GCA_031232105.1. Lineage (NCBI taxonomy): Eukaryota > Viridiplantae > Streptophyta > Magnoliopsida > Solanales > Solanaceae > Capsicum > Capsicum rhomboideum. The sequence continues at coordinate 18,798,508 of CP124719.1, read as the reverse complement.
AATACAAATGAAGAAAATAAAAATATCTTCTTCTTGGCTGAGGCGCGGATATCTCGCTCTCTTTAAGGAGATTCAAGTCCACTGTAGTAAATATTTTACCGGTTCAGCAGTAATCTTCTTGACTTGTCTCCTCCATGATACAACAGCCTTTTCACTAAGTACAAATCAACAAACTCTGGACAAGAGTTTAGTTCAAAGCTCCACAAAAAAGAACACCTCCCTTCAACTAATAAACTCTTTATTTTACTAACTTTAGTGAACTCTCTCTTTTATAGTTCATTACTTCTTCTTACCTTGTTATCAAAATATGCAAAACCCTTACTATATATATAGGTGAGGAAATCATCCAAGAGAAGAAAATTGTGAAGTGGTCATGAGAGATATAAGGACTACGTGGCCATATGAGATATAAGGAATATGTGGCCACATGAGACTTAAGAAAAAAATGCCGGATAATGAGAATTAATATGCAATATAATGATACTTCAGAACATATGAGCCACATTAATATAATAATATTAAAATGCTCAAACACACAAATACACTATCAATCCCCCACTCATTTTAATATTAATAAGAGAGTCTACTAGCTGAAGGAAGACTACCATGCATAATGAAGGTGTGCTCTGCATTGAACCCCCACTTATTAAAACAGTAATTTTTACTCTAGAGTCGTAGTGGTCTCAGACTTGAACTATGACTGCTTTATAGAAATAAAAAATCACTGCTTACACATAATAGTCAAGGTTTTGACATGAGCTTTATAGCCAGCACATTACAGCCTTGTGCTATCCCAGTTTCATGAGTGTCTTTGAGAATGAGCCTAGTTCTCATAGGAAGCGGCCTCCTTCCATACTCACATAGGTAAAATCTGTCGAGAATGCTCCTGTAATTTTAGCACCCCACTCATACGAGCTACAAATTATCATTAAGAGTTTTTTAAACTCAACCTCACAAATCATTACACAAAAATGCACTCACATCATAGGGAGGGATAAAAAATAGGGCATTTTTTCACAACAAGTCATCATGTGATTCGTTTCTCCCATTGAACCTGGTTATAGGATCTCTAGTCCCCAGGTTGGGTTTCCTTACATATGACTCAAGAATTTATCGGCTTCAATCCCATCCCCCTCGATGTACTCCAGACCTTTTCTCTTGCTAAGGCGTTAGTCAATGGATCTGCAAGATTATCACAAGATTTGACATAATTAATATTAATGGTACAATTTGTCAAATATGATCTCACATTACTGTGTTTTCTCCTTATAGGTATGGATTTACCGTTGTAATAACGGTTTTGTCCCAATTAAATATCTCATAGCTCTCGTTATAGCATGCCAATGTTCATTACCTGGCTTACTAGTAAACCTGCTAAGTACTCCTACTGTATATGCAATATCAGGCCTAGTGCAATCAGTCACATATCTCAAACTTCCAATTATGCTAGCATATTCCTTTTGATTTATAACATCATTTTCACTTTCAACAGGTAACAAGTGAACGCTAGAATCAAATGGAGTTACAACATGCTTGCAATCAAGGAAATTATATTTTTTCAAAATTTTCTCAACATAATGTGACTGATCAAGGAAAGTTCCATCACGTGTTCTAGTAATTTTTATTCCTAGAATAACATTTGCCTCACCAAGATCTTTCATATCAAAATGGCTTCTAAGAATATTTTTAGTCTCTCCAATAACATTCATGTTAGAGCCGAAGATCAATAAGTCATCAATATATAGGCAAATAATAACATGCGAATTATTCCAAGACTTATGATATATGCACCTATCACACTCATTTGTTTTAAAGCCATTATCACTCATGCAGGAATCAAACTTTTCATGCCATTGCTTAGGTGCCTGTTTCAAGCCATATAGGGATTTAGTAAGTTTATATACTTTGCTTTCTTGGCCAAATTCAAAAAAACACTCGAGCTATTCCATGTAAATCTCCTCATGTAGGTCTCCATTTTAAAAAATAGTTTTTACATCCATTTGATGAATTTGTAAATCATAAATTGCAGCAATTGCAATTAAAAGTCTAATAGATGTAATTCTAGTTACCGGAAAAAAAGTATCAAAAAATTATAGGCCTTCTAGTTGTTTAAAACCTCTAGCCACTAGTCTAGCCTTATATTTATCAACTGATCCATCCAGTTTTAACTTTTTTCGTAAGATCCATTCACACCCAATTATTTTACAACCCGGTGGTAAATCAACTAGTTTCCAAGTTTTATTGGAAATTAGTGATTCCATTTCATCATTTATAGCCTCTTTCCAAAAAATAGCATCATGTGAAGACAAAACTTCTTTTAAAGTGAGAGGGTCATCTCCAATATTAAAAACATAATAATCAGACCAAAATCTTTTTCTACTCTAGCTCTTTTACTTCTTCTTAACTCAAAATCATCATTTTCTTTATTTTTCAAAATAGAAGTAGAAGAACTAGGTAGTGATAAAATATTTTCTTGAGTCCTTTGACCCTCACTATTTTTAGAATCAAAAGGGAATTTATTTTCATGAAAAATAGCATCACCAGATTCTATTATAATACTATCTTCAAGATTAAAAAATCTATAGGCTGTGCTATTTGAAGCATAACCCCGAAAAGCACAAGTAGTAACTTTTTTACCCAACTTAGAGATTTTAGGATCCATTAACCTTACATAGGCTAAGGAACCCCAAACTCTTAGATATCCTAAATTTGGCTTGTGACCTTTCCACAATTCAAAAGGTGTTAATTTGGTATTTTTATGAGGCACACGATTCAATTCATAGCAAGCAGTCAAAAGAGCTTCACCCCAAAAGTTTAAAGGTGCACTAGACTCAATTAACATGGCATTAGTTAACTCAACGAAAGTTCTATTTTTTCTTTTTTCTACACCATTAGATGCAGACGAATAAGGAGGAGTAGTTTCATGAATTATATCCAATGATCTAACAAAAGAATTGAATTCATTTGACTCATATTCACGACCTCTATCACTTCTTATTCTTTTTAATTTTCTATTAAACTGATTTTCAACTTCATGGAGAAAAGTTTTAAAATTCACAAAAGCATCACTTTTATTTTTCATCAAGAAAACATAAGTAAACTTAGAAAAATCATCAATGAAAGTAATAAAATATCTGTTTCCTCCACGAGTTAAAATTCTTCCAAGTTCACAAATATCAGTATGAGCTAATTCTAAAAAATCAATTTTTCTTTCAACTTGAAAATGAGGCCTTTTTGTGATTTTGGCTTTACTACAAGCCTCACATTTTTCAAATTCTTTTTGATCATTGAAATTAATCCTAAACTACTCATGATTCCCACATAACAATAATTGATATGACATAAACGAGCATGCCAAAATTAATAGAAGAAAGCATATAAACAGAAGTAGAAGTTTTATTCATTTTAACATTCAGCTTGAACATCTTTTAAAGTCAATACCCTCGCAGAAGTGAAACTCAATTCGACATCTCCCTTTCCAAGCACTTGAGTGGTGTGAGAATCACCAAACATGATGGTTTTGGACTCCTCAAAAGAAGTATACACTACAAGAAAAACCTTATTTAAGACCAACATTTAGGGACGAGTTAATAAACTCGACTCTAAAAGTATATATATTGGGACGAGATTTTAGTCCCTTCTCTAATTTTATATTTTATTGCAAAGATACTAAATATGGTCCCTAACGAACTTAGTAGCTGGTCCCAATTGGTCCCAAATTATATTTAAGGGCCTTATAGCGGGAGAATATGCCGCCAAGTTATATACTAAAACATTAAAAATGTTATTTTAATAAAAATTTAAGCGGCAAAACGAAAGTGAAATTCTTAAAACAATAATAAAACCCTCATTTCTCCAGATACGCTAGTTGAAAACCAACCCTAATCTACGTATCGCTAAGGTTTCATATGTCACACCCCGAATTCCAACAGGGCGGACCGACAGCCGAAGTCGTTGAGGCCCGAGAGAACCAATCTTTGCTCATGTACATTCATACGCATGCTACCCAATATACATCACCACTACAAATGGATATAAGATGCCAATAGCGGAAGTTATGGGAAATACATGATAACTATGAGACTTGGCCGTTAGGGCCATCAAGACAAAGACATACATTCCTTACATATCCTTCATTTGTCCCACAACATCTACAAAACCTCTACAGATGCCTAGACAAAACCAACTTAGAGTCGGGACAAGACCCCGCTCTATACACATATACAATACCAACACAGCACCAAAACAAATGTATATATGTGAATCGGAAAGCCCCAAAGCAACTGGAGCTCACCAATGCTCTACAAATGACCTGCAACCTACTGTGGAGGTCTACTAGCACCTGCGCCTGCAGCAAGTAAGGTAAGTCCCCCGAGGGGTTAGTACGAAGAATGTACTGAGTATGTAAGGCTATATAAAATTGCATCATACATAAGGACTTCAATGGAGTCAAATAACAAATGGAAAGACAATATAGATAAGCCACTGTTGTGCATATGCTTGGAACCATGTACATTACATTCATTGCGTTCTTTGCATTTACATTCATTTACCATTATTTGATTAATATCATGCCCGGGCCCCGACTGATCAGTGGGAAGAATAATATTGGGATCGTCTCTAGCTAGGCTTTCGCCCCTTTGAGCTGCCACCCATAAATCAATAAAGCAGGTTCGTCCCTAGCTAGGTTTTCACCCCTTTGGGATGGTCCCTGTATCCAATAAGCAATCGGGATCGTCTCTAGCTAGGCTTGCACCCTTTTGAGCTGCCACCCGTACTCAAATAAACAACTATGCATTACTTTATTTCTTTACTTTTGTAAGATTGATACACTGATAGTGGTACATTATTGGCATTTTGAAACATTAGTCAATGACTATGAAACATGTGAATCATAATTGACCCTATGAGTAATATGATATGACAACTTGAAATGAGATACCTTTGGACAATTCAGAATGAAACAAGCACAATGTCAAGGTGAAAAATTGGTGCTGTAGAAGGATACTGTCACGCCCCAAATCCCATTCATATGCATGCCATCAGAAATACCCTTATCACGTAGGAGCTTATAATGCTAACAACAAAATTCATGGAACATGTGACATATATACATATATGAAACTTGGCCGTTGAGGCCATCAAGTCAAAAAAATGACATGTAACTTTTACATTTATACACCCACAACCGTCTACAAAAGCCTTTAACAAGTGCATTGACCAAAAAGAACTTAAAGTCGGGACAAGTCCCCGCTTTATACTACATGTACAACACCAAAACATATGTACAACTGTGACTCGAGGAAGCCCCGAACTAACTGGAGCTCACCAATGATCGACAACAACTGACAACCTACTGTAGAGGCCTACTAGTACCTGTGCCTGTAGCAAGTAAGGTAAATCCCCCAAAAGGGGTCAGTACGAAGAATGTACTGAGTATGTAAGGCCATATGAAACTTGTATGATATGTAAACATGTCAATGAACTCAAATACAATAAAATATCAATGTGGATAAGTCACAATACTGTACTGTGGAAACCATGTATATTGCTTTCTTTACTTTCTTTGTTCCTTTGATTCTATGGTTATTCATCTTCGCCTGTGAACTGTGATACCCGGGCCCCGACTGAATAGTGGGTTTAACATAACATAACATTATGTTGGGATCGGCTCGAGCTAGGCTTAACCATAAACCAACATATCAGGTTTGGCTCGAGCTAGGATTATACCTCTAGAGCTACCCCCTGTCAGGTTCGGTCCAAGCTAGGCTTATGCCTCTAGGACTGCCCCCTGATCCAACAATCATGGGATCGGCTTGAGCTAGGCATTTCACCCCCAAGGCTGCCACCCATACTTGATCATTAACCACATATACATTACTTTATTCTTTATTTTGAGATTGATACAATGATAATCACAACTTTACTTGAAGCTTTGGATCATTAACCAATGAGTAAGAGATATGAGAATAACATTATTTGGAAATATAGCCTTTTGGGAAACATAACACTATTGGAACCATTGGAAAATAATCAATGAACGAGATACATGGGCATAAACAATAATGAAACTTTGGAACTTAACTTTATTGGGCTTTTGGAACATTATCAATGAATAGGAGACTTGTGACAACAACCATTGGTAACCGGAAATAGTATACCTTAACACATTTCGGAATAGGACAAGTGTAATGTCAATGTGAATTCTATACGCTGCAGAAAGATATGGACAAAGTAACCTTAAATCACTGCACTTCCAAGTATGAATACCCAAGTCTATGTATGATCACAATAGTCCAGCTTCTTCCTTACGTCTTACTCTACAATACAAGTACATATCAGAGCTTACATTAGCAACTAGTTACTATACAGGCGTACAAGACGACAACGAACTATATGACTGTCATATAACGTCATGTCATAATTTACAATACAATCCACTGCATTTTCATATCAACACCACCACAACATTACGCACATTGACCAAGAGATCACACATCGATAGCATTTCACACCACACTTACCCTTTACGCTTTTCTCTTTACCATTACGTTGCAATTACTCCTTCATAACAACATATGAACAACCATCCATACTTAATACAGTCCAACACACCTCCATACGACACTTTAAAGTCATTAAAACGACATCACAAGTTGATAATTACATCCAAAAAGGGTATAGGGGCCTTCGGGGTCAACTAGAAACGAAACCACTCAAAACAGAAAAATGGACTGACCTGCATTGCCACCTGCGCCCGCAGGTGGATGAGGTATGCACGCAGATGGCCTCTGGAAAATTCTAGGGGCATCTGCATTGGCATCTGCGCCCGCAGGTGCCCTCGTCTACGGGGGCGGATGCCCGTTTTAGTCCGAAATGGCCTCTTTTGGGTCTTTTAATGCCATGAATGGTCCATGATCATAAAAAAACTTATTTTGATATATTTCTGATCATCTTAAACACCAACATTCAGCCATGGTCTCACAACACCCAAAACTACACTTTACGACCAATACGTCACCCAAAACCATAACCAATTTTACAATAGCAACTCCAAACATTATACACAAGAACGAAACAAGGTAAGACTATAATAACATCTCATATGTCAATATTTAATCCATCAAGTTCAATTCCTTCATGACCATAAGTCCATGTTCAAGTTCACAAGACAAAAACCATTCTCCGATTGCAAAAATAGAAAGTTTTACACATAGCACACTGTCCAACACTTTGCCAACACAACCAACATGATTTATACACCTTATTAAACATTTTATATACTGAACCATGAGAATAAATACTTACCAAAGAGTGATCTTTGCCCAAAAAGTAGTTGCCTTAGGGTTTTTGTGTGAGAGATAATGTGTAAGAAAAATGTTAAAAAGGCATGTGTGTATCTAATGAAAAAAAATCTGATTTATGGGTTTATATAGTACCTTTTGAATGATTCTTATCCACACACTTGGTGGGTTTACTTGGTCAATGGATGAGCAATGCAAGAATGAGTCAAAAATTCTTTTGGGCCATGTCTTCCTTATGATTTTGGGCTTGTTTTTGGGCCCAATTGTGCAAGACTTTTAAATGCCCACAATTCAATACATAATTCATCAAATATCTCATGTTTTCATATTCCCATAATTGTTACGGTAGTTATCTAGACTCCGAAATGTACGGGGTGTTACATTCTTCCCCCCCTAGGAACATTCGTCCTCGAATGTTAGTGTTATCATTTCAAAGTAAACAATTACAAGTTTAGGAACATTCTTCATGTCATCATATAAAGATATACTCAAAGCTTATAAATACTTACTTGTCATTCTTCCCCTTGGAACAAATGAGGATACTTGGATTTCATCATTTCTTCAGCTTCCTATGTGACCTCTTCTATTTGTTGATTTTTCCAAAGTACCTTTACGGATGCTATATCTTTATTACTTAGCCTCTTCACTTGTCTATCCAGAATGGCAATAGGTATTTTCTCATAGGTAAGATCCTCTGTACCCTATACATCATCAACAAGAGTAAAACGAGATGGATCTCCTATGCATTTTCGAAGCATCGACACATGGAATACTGGATGAACTGTGGAGAGTTCTTGGGGTAGCGCCAACTCATACGCAACTTGCCCAAATCTTCTAATAATTTCATATGGCCCTATATACCGTGGTCTCAATTTTCCTTTCTTTCCGAATTGCATTACCCCTTTCATTGGTGACACCTTCAGAAATACCCAATCACCTATGGCGAACTCAAGTCCTCTTCCTCTAACATCGGCATATGACTTGTGTCGACTTTGGGCCGTCTGTAATCGTTTTTGAATCACCTTAACCTTCTCCATAGCCTGATGAACAAGGTCTGGCCCAAGTAAAGTAGTCTCACCTGCTTCAAACCACCCAATTAGTGATCTAAATTTTCGTCCATATAATCCTTCATAAGGTGCCATTTTAATACTTAAATGATAGCTATTGTTGTAAGCAAATTCAATAAGAGGCAGATGGTCATCCCAACTACCTTGAAAATCTAACACACAAGCTCATAGCATATCTTCAAGTGTTTGGATAGTATGTCCTACTTGTCCAACAGTCTGAGGATGGAAAGCCATACTCAAATTCACCTATGTGCCCAAACTCTGCTGAAAAGATCTCCAAAAGTGCGCTGTGAACTGTGCTCCTCTATCTGATATGATGGAAAGTGGAATACCATGCAATCGTACTATCTCTTTCACATATAAGTTTGCATAATACTCAGCTGTATAGGTGGTCTTGACCGGTAGAAAATACACTGATTTGGTAAGCCTGTCCACTATAACCCATATAGAATCAAATTTCCACAAAGTACGGGGCAAACATGTGATGAAGTCCATATTAATCATGTCCTATTTCCAGACTGGAAGATTAATACATTGCATGTAACCTCCTGGTTTCTGATGCTCTACCTTTACTTGTTGACAATTCGGGCACTGAGCGACAAATTCTGCAATATTCTTCTTCATATTTCCCCACCAATACACTTCTTTTAAATCATGATACATTTTACTAGCACCCGGATGGATAGAATAGCGCGAATGATACGCCTCCATCATAATTCGTCTCCACAGTTCATCTACATCTCGAACGCATACTATACCTTGGCATTGGAGCACCCCTTCCTATGTTAGATCAAATGCCTTTGTCAAATTCTTTTCTATATTCTCCTTTAACTGCATTAACATAGGATATGTAAATTGCTTTTCTTTCACCTCAGCTATTAGCAAAGATTCAGCCGCATTTTACACAATGACTCCTTCATCTGAGGATTCAAGAAGACGACCCCCCAAGCTGGATAATTGATGTATATCTTTGAGTATCTCTTTCTTTTTCGTCCCTTGACCACTAGTGCCTTCTACTGTCTTGCGACTCAATGTGTCAGCTACCACATTTGCTTTTCCTGGATGGTATAGAATATCAATATCATAATCTTTTAATAACTCAAGCCACCTTCTTTGCCTTAAATTGAGTTCTTTCTGCTTAAAGATATACTGCAGGCTTTTGTGATCAGTATAGATATCAACATGAACCCCATACAAATAATGACGCCATATCTGTAAAGCAAAAACCACCGCTGCTAATTCAAGATCATGTGTGGGATAATTTTTCTCATGTGGCCGCTATCAAGACCCGAAATCCCATTCGGGCCGGACTGGCACCCGAAGCCGATATGGCCCAAGAGAAACAATCTTTGCTCCTAGTCACTCGCAAGCATATTCTAGTATGAATCATATAATACTTCATACAACTAAGAGGAAGCCATGGAAAACATATACAATATATGAAACTTGGCCGTTAGGGCCGTCAAGTCAAACAGAACACACATCTCTTACATTCCTCTTCCCACATATGTCTACAAAGCCTCTAACCGATACATGAACACAACAACTTGTAGTCGGGACAAGTCCCCGCTTTATACAATAATTACAAAACCAAAACAATATACACATATGACTCGAAAGGCCTCGAACCAACTGGGAGCTCACCAATGATCTGCGGATGACTCGTAGCCTACTGTGGAGGTCTACTAACACCTGTGCCTACAACAAATAAAGTAATTTATCCAAAAGGGGTCAGTGCGAAGAATGTACTGAGTATGCAAGGCTATAAGAAACTTCATGAAACCTAAAAACCTCAATGAACTTGATTTCAAGAGAATAGTCAATGTGGATCAATCATCGTTTAGTATGTGTGGAAATAGGTACTTTATGTTCATTACTCCATTTGCCTTTATGCCCGTTACCGTTAGCAGTTAGAACCGTCAATACATAATTGTCAATAATCTATAACCATTAGTATGCAACTGTTAACATGCAATGCAACCGTCAATATGCAATGCAATCTTCAATATGCAATGCAACCGTCAATATGCAACCGTCAATATATATATATATATATATATATATATATATATATATATCAGGTTCGGCCCTTAGGGCTACCCCCTGTCAGGTTCGGCATCAAGTTAGGCTTTTTTCCCACTGAGCTTCCCCCCTTCCATCACTCGAAAATCAGCGAAGCAGGTTCGGCATCAAGTTTGGCTTATGCTTCACTGAGCTTTCCCCCTAATCCAACAATATCGGGATCGGCTTGAGTTAGGCTTGCGCCCTCACAAAGCTATCACCCGTTCTCAATAAGTATAAAGAAGTATAAAGTAACCATGAGGAAAATATAAAATATCCACAAGGAAAATATAAAGTAACCATAAAGGAAAATATAAAGTATCCATAAGGAAGTATAGAGTAACCATATGATAAATGCAAAGTAACCATACGGGAATTACTTCTTCCATTACTTCATTGGATTACTTCTCTCTTTTACTTTTCTGAGATTGATACATTGGGGATCATAACCTTTTTGGAAACACATAAGTGCATTACTTCAATCTTTTATGTTCATGAGATTGATACTTTTGAAGGTGTAACATTATTGTAAGCTTTGGAACATAATATGATTGGAGCTTGTAATCATGTCCATAATTAAGTGATACATAAGAATAATAACATATGACAACTTGAAACGAGATACCTTATAACATTTCGAAATGGAACAAGGACAATGACAACATGAATAATATGTACTGCAGCAAGATACGGACAGAGTAACCTTACATACCTTATCTCCTCAATACGAATATACAATCCTATACGTGAATACCGTAGTCCCGCTCCTTCCTTATGTTTCACTCTACAACACAAGTACATAACGGAATTTACATTAACCACCAACTATCTTACAAATGCATACAACGACAATGAATTACATGTTTGCCTCTAAAATGTCATTTCCTTCTCAACAATACCCTTTACGGTATGGTCATATCAACAATACTACAACATGCCCAACATTGACCAAAATATCATAAACCACTAGCATGTCATACCAAGTTCATACTTTCCACTCTTTATCACCACAACATCACAATTATTCCATCAACTCACCTCATTACACTTCACAACAATATATCAGCCAAAATCCCATACTTTACACTTATGGAAAAATAACAAGTTTAACAACATAATCACACCATTCATGGCATTATCATACCAAAAATACCATAGTATTCCATACATTGACCAAGGCATCATAAATCAATAACATTTTACACCAAGTTTACCCTTTATACTTCCACATTAACACTACGTCACAATAACTCCATCAAAGCATCTCATTACCGTTTGTAACAACACATGAACAACCATACATAATTGATACCATGAAAAATACCTTCGATATACTCCTTTAAAGTCATTCAAAAGGTATCACAAGTTGGTAATTACATCCATGAAGGGTATAGGGGTTTTGGGGGGTCAAAGGAATGCAAAAACAATAAATTCGGAGTTCTGGGCCGACCCGCTAAGCCACCTATGCCCGCAGGTGGATGAAATGCGTCCGCAGGTGCCATTTGGCAGTATCCAGAGGCATCTGCATTGGCACCTGCGCCCGCAGGTGCTCCAGTCTCGAGGGCGGATGCCCGTTTCAACCTCCGGGGGTCATTTTAGGGTATTTTTTTTGCCATGAATGATACATGATCATAATTAAACTTCTCATAACATATTTTAAATCATCTTAGATGCAAAATAACAGCCATGTCTTCACAACGCACATAAACATCACCAAACTACATGTTTCTTTCAATACGTCACCAATTCCATACCCAATTTTGAAATAAAAATTCCAATAATGTATAATGTCAATAGATAATTGTCAATAATGTATAACCGTTATTATGCAACCGTCAATATGCAATGCAACCATAAATATGCAACCGTCAATATATATATATATATATATAGCAGGTTCGGCCCTTAGGGATACCCCCTGTCAGGTTCGGCATCAAGTTAGGCTTTTGCCCCACTGAGCTTCCCCCCTGCCATCACTCGGAAATCAGTGAAGCAGGTTCGGCATCAAGTTTGGCTTATGCTTCACTGAGCTTTCCCCCTGATCCAACAATATCGGGATCGGCTTGAGTTAGGCTTGCGCCCCCACAAAGCTATCACCCGTTCTCAATAAGTATAAAGAAGTATAAAGTAACCATGAGGAAAATATAAAATATCCATAAGGAAAATATAAAGTAACCATAAAGGAAAATATAAGTATCCATAAGGAAGTATAGAGTAACCATATGAGAAGTGCAAAGTAACCATACGGGAATTACTTCTTCCATTACTTCATTGGATTACTTCTCTCTTTTACTTTTCTGAGATTGATACATTGGGGGATCATAACCTTTTTGGAAACACATAAGTGCACTACTTCAATCTTTTATGTTCATGAGATTGATACTTTTGAAGGTGTAACATTATTGGAAGCTTTGGAACATAATATGATTGGAGCTTGTAATCATGTCCATAATTATGTGATACATAAGAATAATAACATATGACAACTTGAAACGAGATACCTTATAATATTTCGGAATGGAACAAGGACAATGACAACATGAACAATATGTGCTGCAGAAAGATACGGACAGAGTAACCTTACATACCTTATCTCCTCAATATGAATATACAATCCTATACGTGAATACCTAAGTCCCGCTCCTTCCTTATGTTTCACTCTACAACACAAGTACATAACGGAATTTACATTAACCACCAACTATCTTACAAATGCATACAACGACAATGAGTTACATGTTTGCCTCTAAAATGTCATTTCCTTCTCTACAATACCCTTTACGGTATGGTCATATCAACAATACTACAACATGCCCAACATTGACCTAAATATCATAAACCACTAGCATGTCATACCAAGTTCATACTTTCCACTCTTCATCACCACAACATCACAATTATTCCATCAACTCACCTCATTACACTTCACAACAACATATCAGCCAAAATCCCATACTTTACACTTATGGAAAAATAACAAGTTTAATAACATAATCACACCATTCATGGAATTATCATACCAAAAATACTATAGTATTCCATACATTGTGTCACGCCCCGAATCCCATCGAGACATGATTGGCACCCGAAGCCGATATGGCCCGAGAGAACCAACCTTTGCTTATGAACATTCGCGTACATAATCTCATGTGAATCGTATTACACCTGGTGCAACTATGCGGAAGTCATAGACATGAAAACATAAGTCATAGCTAAGCATGTAAAACTTGGCCGTTTGAGCCATTAAGTCAAAACTACATGTACTTTCACATTTACACACCCACATCTGTCTACAAAAGCCTCTAACAACATGCATTGACCAAATGAAGTAAAAATCGGGACAAGTCCCCGCTTTATACAACATGTACAACAGTGACTCGGAGAGGCCCCGAACTAACTGGAGCTCACCAAAGATCTGCAACACTGACAATCTACTGTGGAGGCCTACTAGTGCCTGCACCTGCAACATGTAAGGTAAGTCCCCAAGAGGGGTCAGTACGAAGAATGTACTGAGTATGTAAGGCCATAAGAAAAACTGAATCAGTGCATAAGAACTTCAATGGAAATCATTATAAGAGAAACTCAATGTGTGGAATCATGTACCTTTCCTTCATTATTATCATCTCCAATAATACATACATAATAAAAATAATCATGGAATCAACATAAGAGAAATAGCAAGTGTGAACAAACTCTCTTTCTGTAGGTGGGATACCATGTACATTACGTTCTTTCTTTCCCTTGCCTTTACTTTACTTTACTTTTACATTGCTCAAAAGCCACTAATTATTCAACGTACATCCACTCTATGGTGGGTTAACATACATCCACTCTATGGTGGGCAATGACATACATCCACTCCGTGGTGGGCAATGACATACATCCACTCCGTGGTGGGCAATGACATACATCCACTCTATGGTGGGTTAACATACATCCACTCTATGGTGGGCAATGACATACATCCACTCTATGGTGGGCAATGACATACATCTACTCCATGGGTAGGTCAACATACATCCACTCTATGGTGGGTCAATAACATACATCTACACCATGGGTAGGATTAATATATCATAACATTGCTTTCTTTACTTTCATTCGTCATTACTTCGCTTCACACTATGAGTGGTACTTTGATGATAGAAACATTCTTGAAACTTGAAACACAAATACATTACTTCACATCTTTACTCTTGTAAGAGTGGTACCTTTACTTGTGAGGAATAGATACATTAACTTGCACATTACTTCTCTCATTACTTTTGAAAGGTTGGTACAATGATAGTCACAACCTTGTGTGAAGCTTTGGATCCATCATCAATGAGTAAGAAACATGTGAATAAGCATTAAAACATAACACTGTTGGAACCATTTGACAATGATCAATGAACAAGATACGTGAGTATATCCACTATTGAAACCTTGGGACATAACCTCATTGGACTTTTGGAACATTACTAGACATGTGCATAACTCTATTGGAACTTTGGATCATGACATTAATTGGATCACACCCATATACTTTACCTTACTCTTATGAGATTAACACCTTAGCCAAACACGTACTTACATGCACATCTCACTTCACCCTTTTATCTCATGAGATTGACAATTTCACTTATGAAGTATAACTATACTAACTTGCACATCACCTCTCTTATTACTCTTATGAGATTGATACCCTTACAATTGGCACAAGGATAATCATCATACCATAGGACTCCTCACATGATTGGAACAATGATGTTTAACTAAACAAGCTCTCTTTACCTCATTGCTCTTATTGGGATAATCCTCTTAGGATCAACAACATATGACAACTTAAGAACTTCCACCCATAAATAAGAACTAAGTGATTCATGATTCGTATAGGAGTAAAACACATATGACTATCAATATCTCACCCCTAGTTGGCATACTATAGAACCCCCTTGGTATAGTGCACTTTTGGAACCTTAACATAATGATCACTCAATGCGATACATGTGAATACTAACTATTCATCACCCTGCAATACTAACTATTCATCACCCTGCGATGCAATACCTTAGATCATTTGGAACTTTTGACATATTAGCCAAAGAACGTGAGTCAACCAATGGACATGAGTCAATCAATAAACATGAGTTATACGATTTACCATTGACCAATGAATAAGGAACATATGAGTAACTCTAGCCAACTATTGAATATGAAATACCTTAGCGTATTTCGGAATCAAGTGAGTGCGATGACAGTGTGAACATCATATGTTGCAGAAGGATATAAAAGTAACCTTACATACCTTATCTTCCCAAGGTAAGCACCCAATCAAATATGTGAGCGCAACAATTCCGCTCCTTCTTTACGTTTCACTCTACATCACAATTACATAATGGAACCATCATTAACCACCAATTGCTTTGCAAATGCATACAATGTCAATAAATTACATGTTTGCCTTTAAACATGTCATTTCCCCTTGACAAATCCATTGACAAAATTATTATTCCAACAATTCCATATTATTTCCAACATTTACCAATACATGATAATTGATACATTTCATCACAATACTTCTCCTTTACACTTTCTTATCCATAACACATCCCAAATAATCCATCAAAGTACCTTAAGACAACTCATAACACATATCGGCCAAAATCCCATAATTTCCACTTTTTGACAAGAACAAAGTTAATGCCAAAAATAACTCCATACATGTTCATATTTTGTCCTTACCATGCTTTTTCATCAAAGTCACAAGGCCTAATTCAAATTCAAATCACCAAGATGACACATCTTGCACCAAAGGCAAAATACACTATTCATCATCTTGCCAACACCACTAGCATAATATATATAATCTCCCATGCATATAATATGTTAATCCATGAAAAGAAACACTTACCAAAGCTTGAAATATGTTGATCTTGTCCAAGGAGTCCAAAGGATATTTTGCTTTAGGGTTTGGAACTTGGAGAAATATTGGAGAAAATATCATAAAGGCATGAGAGCTTTGGACAGTAAAAAAAATCTGATCTTGGGGCCTTTATATAAACCCCAAGTCATCCTTAGTCACATTTGGAATTAATTGATAGGTTGCTTGGTCAAATCTTGGAAGAATGGGTCATTTTGCCTTTGGGCCTTCTCTTTTGTTCCATTTTGGGCCCTAATTTTGGGCCCAATTGCACATGTAGCTTAGCCCATCAAATTTCATGTAAAATTCACCATATATCACATGTTTACATAATTCCATAATGTCACGACAATATTCGCTTAAACAATTCTCATTCGTCCTTTCTATCGCAAAACTAGACATTCTAGTCGCCCTTGGTTTCACTGGATATTTTGGATCATTGTTCACATTTCATGATTTGATCATGTAGGATTATGTAGGAGTATATTGAAGTGTTTGAATCTTTAACAATGCTCAAATAACTCCAAAGAACCAAAAGAAACCATCCAAGAAGCGTCATCGAAGTGCGTTACAAAACGGGTCCGGAAAGGCCTAATATTTGTTCCTTGCGCCACACCCCCTGAAACAGGGTAGTGGCGCAGGAAATGAAGCCCCTCTGAATCAGGTGGCTTGCGCCACACCCCCTGAAACAGGGTAGTGGCGCAAGTTTTTATGCTTTGCTGAATTTTTCGGCAATTTTTCCAACACTTGTGTATCGTCCAATACCTTATCAAAACACTATAAAATACTTAGTGACCTTAATCATCAAGTAAATATGACTCCAAGTCACCAAATGGGGCTAGAATGTGTACGAGGTATTCCAAAAATGCTCCACGAAATCACAAAACACTTTCTATAAAAGTCTCATTAAGTCTCATTGCATGTACGTGGCCAAATTTTAATTTTCTCGTCATTAGCATTTCAAAATACATTTTTCTCATCTTTAACCTTTCCCAATACCTACTTATAACTCTCGACACTTAAATAAAAATTATTCAATGTCATCAAGTAGGGTTGGGAAAGTACGGGGTGTTACACATTGACCAAGGCATCATAAATCAATAACATTTTACACCAAGTTTACCCTTTATACTTCCACATTAACACTACGTCACAATAACTCTATCAAAGCATCTCATTACTGTTTGTAACAACACATGAACAACCATACATAATTGATACCATGCAAAATACCTTCGATATACTCCTTTAAAGTCATTCAAAAGGTATCACAAGTTGATAATTACATACATGAAGGGTATAGGGGTTTCGGGGGGTCAAAGGGATGCAAAAACAATAAATTCGGAGTTCTGGGCCGACCCGCTAAGCCACCTGTGCCCGCAAGTGGATGAACTGCATCCGAAGGTGCCCTTTGGCAGTATCCATAGGCATCTGCATTGGCACCTGCGCCCGCAGGTGCTCCAGTCTCGAGGGCGGATGCCCTTTTCAACCTCCGGGGGTCATTTTAGGGTCTTTTTTTTGCCATGAATGATACATGATCATAATTAAACTTCTCATAACATATTTTAAATCATATTAGATGCCAAATAACAGCCATGTCTTCACAACACACATAAACATCACCAAACTACATGTTTCTTTCAATACGTCACCAATTCCATGCCCAATTTTGAAATAAAAATTCCAATCATTATGTACATGAATAAAACAAGTTAAGGTTATAATCAAACCTCACATGTAAATATTGAATCCATCAAGTTCACTTCTCTCAATACCACAAATCCATTTTTAAGTTTACAAGACAAAATCATCCTCCGATTTAGCAAACATGCAATATTACACACATAGTGAATTCTCAATACATCACCAACACAAACAACATCATATATGCACCCTATCATACACATAATATATTGATCCATAAGAATAATCACTTACCAAGGCTTGAAAAGAGTTGATCTTGGCCAAAGGGATGAAGGCTTAGGGTCTGTGTGTGTAGAGAGAAATTTTGGGAAATTTCTAGAAATGGCATGTGAGTCTTGTGAAATAAAATCTGATTTTTAGTCCACTTTATAGTCCCCTAATGGTCCCTTTCTAGCCAAACATTTGGTCCAATCATGGTATATTGACTTGGACACACAAGAATGGATCAAATTTCCATTTGGCCATGTCTTCTTATTAATATAGGGCTTCATTTGGGCCCAATGACTTAAGCCCACAAATTTTAATGCATAAATCATCGAAGCTCTCATGTTTCATTATTTTCATAAATGTTACGGGAATTAATTAGACGCAAAAACTTACGGGGTGTTCGGGGTGTTACAGCCGCAACTGTCGTGAGGCATATGCTATGACGTTGTCTTGCTGCATCAGTACACATCCGAGGCCAATCTCGGAAGCATCACAATACACTGCATAACCTTCGGGCATTCAGGAAGTACTAAAACTGGTGTGGAGGTTAATTTATCTTTCAAC
Organism: Capsicum rhomboideum; assembly: GCA_031232105.1. Classification (NCBI taxonomy): domain Eukaryota; kingdom Viridiplantae; phylum Streptophyta; class Magnoliopsida; order Solanales; family Solanaceae; genus Capsicum; species Capsicum rhomboideum. Next base: position 18,779,699 of record CP124719.1, on the reverse strand, counting down.
TTTTGGAGGTTTTTCTCACACGCATCATTCCACTGAAATTTCACTGCCTTATGTGTAAGCTTTGTTAACGGTGGAGCAATAGAGGAAAAACCTTCCACAAATCTTCGGTAATAACCTGCCAGTCCAAGAAAACTACGAATTTCTGCGGGTGTCGTAGGTCTTGGCCAATTTTTCACTGCTTCAATCTTCTGTGTATCAACCTGTATCCCTTCATCTGACACAATATGACCTAAGAACGCGACGAAGTTTAACCAAAACTCACACTTAGAGAACTTTGCATACAACTTATGCTCACGGAGAATCTGTAGCACCTGCCGTAAGTGATTAGCATGGTCCTCTGGTGATCTTGAATAAACCAGAATGTCATCTATAAACACCGTGACGAACACGTCCAGAAATGGCTTAAACACTCTATTCATAAAATCCATGAACACAGCTGGTGCATCTGTTAGTCCAAATGACATAACTAGAAATTCGTAATGGCCATACCGTGTTCGAAAAGCTGTCTTGGGTACATCTTCTTCTCTCACTCTGACTTGATGGTAACCCGACCTCAAGTTGATCTTTGAAAAACGCCTGGCACCCTATAACTGATCAAACAAATCATCAATTCCAGGGAGGGGATATTTGTTCTTGATCGTTACCTTATTCAATTGTCGATAGTCGATGCACATCCTCAATGTGCCATCTTTTTTCCATACAAACAAGAACGGTGCACCCCACGGGGACACACTAGGTCTAATGAAGCCCTTGTCCTGCAAATCTTTCAATTGCTCCTTCAATTCACGTAATTCTGCTGGAGCCATTCTATATGGAGGAATAGAAATGGGCTGAGTGCCCGGAATCACATCAATGCCAAATTCTACTTCCCATTCTGGGGGTAAGCCTGGAAGATCCTCTGGGAATACATCTAGAAAATCACTGACCACTGGAACCGACTGCGGAGTTAGTGGTTCCACTTCAGTATCTTTCACTCGTACTAATTGACATATGTAACCCTTAGTAATCATTTTCCTGGCTTTTAGATAGGAAATAAATTTTCCTCGTGGTGCCCTTACATTACCATGCCATTCAAGAACATTTTCTTGCGGAAAACAAAATTGCACCTTCTTGGCCCGGCAATCTACCATGGCATAATAAGAGGCCAGCCAATCCATCCCCATTATCACATCAAAATCCACCATGTCTAGTTCAATGAGATCGTCCAATGTATCATGACCACATACAGTTATCACACAATTTTGATATACTCTTTTTGCAACAATACATTCACCAACCAGTGTAGACACTTCAATTGATTTAATTAATAATTCTGGTGCCTTTGAAAATTTTGCAGCAATCAATGGAGTAACATAGGAAAATGTAGAACCAGGGTCAATCAACGTATATACATTATTTGAGAATATGGATAATGTACCTGTGACGACATCAGGAGAAGCCTCTGATTTTTATCGGTCCACTAAAGCATAAGTGCGATACTGGACCCCACTAGTACTGGCTGCTCCTCTGGCACCTCTACCACGGCCCACAGGCTGCACACCTCGGCCCAAAGAAGGAGCCGATGCTGATGACGCAATGGCCGATCCTACCGGTCGTGCTATACCACCCATACTCCTCTGGGGACACTCCCTCATCATGTGTCCTGTCATGCCTCACCAAAAAAAAGTATTTGTCCCCACTCTGCATGTACCTGCATGAATACGCCCGCAGTGCTGACACTGTTGATGAGGAAAACCTGCTGCCTGTGATCCGTGAACTCCACTACTCTGCCCAGATGAACCACCTCTAAACCCTCGAAACTGAAAGTGAGCACCTGCTGTGGAATGAGAAAATGATGGTCTAGGTGGTCTCGAAAACATACGAGGCCTAGATCCTCCTTGAGACATAGCAGACGATCCCATAGGTCTAGCCCTGTTGGACTGTCCCCTGTCAAATTCATGTACCCTTCGTCTCTGTCTTTGATCTTCCATTTTCTGGGCAAAGGCTTGTATTCTAGCTATGTCCATGACTTTGTTCAAGGCAGCAATGGTGCAATCCCTTACCAAATATGGCTCTAGTTTTTCCACGTATCTATGGACTTTGTCGGTCATCGTAGCCACAACATTTGGCGCATATCGAGCCAAGGAATTAAATTGCAAGCTGTATTTTCTGACGGTCAAATTTCCATGACGGAGATTTAGAAACTGATCCGCACCTGCCTCATGGATCAAATAGGGAAGGTAATGATCAATAAAAGCCACTTTAAACTCTTCCCAAGTAGGTGGGTTCACACCAATATCATAGAATTTCTTCCAATCCTCGTACCACAATATCTCTCCCCCTTTCAATCTATATGCAGCAAGTTCAACTGTTTTACCCCTGTCACATGCATAACTTCCAGAGCCCACTGAATTTGATCCACGAAGTCTTGTGGATCTGCTTTCGAATCTGACCCTGTGAATATAGGAGGGTCCAATTTCAGAAAATCCTGTGTTCTGCGACTCGCCACTCTAGCCGCATCATCATCATGTGTCATTGGACCTGCTCGTCCTTGACTTTGTGCTGCCACTAACTGTGTCAACATATGAACTGCATTTCTAAGATCCTGATCTGTGGCATTCATTGGTGGTTCTACGGGTACTTCTCTACCAACTGGCTCTTTTGGAGCTGGAAAAGTAGACGAAGACCGCGATGAAATTTTAGCATTTGCTCCACCTTGACTAGCTTGGTCAGGTGGTAGTCTACTCATTCCTTATTCAGCAGGCACATCCACCTGCTTCCCTTTACCTCTACCTCCTCTCTTGATTGGCATTTTAACTATACCAAAGAAAAACAATTACCATGATCAGATACAATTCAACTTACAACACTGGCTCTATTGTACGATCTAGAAGTGAAGAACAGAAACAACATCCTAGATGTCCCGCAGCCTCCTACTTATAAATATGGTGCACAACACATCGATAAGTAATACTCTACTCAGACAGGGCTTTGTAGACACCCTTAGAACAACCTGCTCTGATACCACTTTTGTCACGCCCCAAATCCCATCGAGACGTGATTGGCACCCATAGCCGATAAGGCCCGAGAGAACCAACCTGTACTTATGTTCATTCATATGCATGCCATCAGAAATACCTTTATCACGTAGGAGCTTATAATGCTAACAACGAAATTCAAGGAACATGTGACATATATACATATATTGAAACTTGGCCGTTGAGGCCATCAAGTCAAAAAAATGACATGTACCTTTTACATTTATACACCTACATCCGTCTACAAAAGCCTCTAACAAGTGCATTGACCAAAAAGAACTAAAAGTCGGGACAATTCCCTGATTTATACTACATGTACAACACCAAAACATATTTACAACTGTGACTCGAGGAAGCCCCGAACTAACTGGAGCTCACCAATGATCGACAACAACTGGCAACCTACTGTAGAGACCTACTAGTACCTGCGCCTGCAGCAAGTAAGGTAAATCCCCCAAAAGGGGTCAGTACGAAGAATGTACTGAGTATGTAAGGCCATATGAAACTTGTATGATATGTAAACATGTCAATGAACTCAAATACAATAGAAGATCACTATGGATAAGTCACAATACTGTACTGTGGAAACCATGTATATTGCTTTCTTTACTTTCTTTGTTCCTTTGATTCTATGGTTATTCATCTTCGCCTGTGAACTGTGATACCCAGGCCCCGACTGAACAGTGGGTTTAACATAACATAACGTTATGTTGGGATCGGCTCGAGCTAGGCTTATGTCCCTAGAGCTGCCACCCTAAAATCAAAGCATTGGGTTCGGCTCGAGCTAGGTTATTACCTCTAGAGCTGCCACCCATAAACCAACATATCAGGTTTGGCTCGAGCTAGGAATATACCTATAGATATTCCCCCTGTCAGGTTCGGTCCAAACTAGGCTTATGCCTCTAGGACTGCCCCCTGATCCAACAATCTTGGGATCGGCTTGAGCTAGGCATTTCACCCCCAAAGCTGCCACCCATACTTGATCATTAACCACATATACATTACTTTATTCTTTACTTTGAGATTGATACAATGAAATCACAACTTTACTTGAAGCTTTGGATCATTAACCAATGAGTAAGAAATGTGAGAATAACATTATTTGGAAATATAGCCTTTTGGGAAACATAACACTATTGGAACCATTGGACAATAATCAATGAACGAGATACATGAGCATAAAAAATAATGGAACTTTGGAACATAACTTTATTGGGCTTTTGGAACATTATCAATGAATAGGAGACTTGTGACAACAACCATTGGTAACTGGAAATAGTATACCTTAACACATTTCGGAATAAGACAAGTGTAACATCAATGTGAATTCTATACGCTGTAGAAAGATACGAAAATAGTAACCTTACATACCTGCACTTTCAAGTATGAATACCCAAGTCTATGTATGAACACAATAGCCCAGCTTCTTCCTTACGACTTACTCTACAATACAAGTACATATCAGAGCTTACATTAGCAACTAGTTACTATACAGGCGTACAAGACGACAACGAACTATATGACTGTCATATAACGCCATGTCATCCTTTACAATACAATCCACTGCATTTTCATATCAATAACACCACAACATTACGCACATTGACCAAGAGATCACACATTGATAGCATTTCACACCACACTTACCCTTTACGTTTTCCTCTTTACCATTCCGTTGCAATTACTCCTTCATAACAACATATGAACAACCATACATACTTAATACAGTCCAACACACCTCCATACGACATGTTAAAGTCATTAAAATGGCATCACAAGTTGATAATTACATCTAAAAAGGGTATAGGGGCCTTCGGGGATCAACTAGAAACGAAACCACTATAAACGGAAAACTGGACTAACATGCATTGCCACCTGAGCCCGCAGGTGGATGAGGTATGCAAGCAGATGGCCTCTGGAAAATTCCAGGGGCATCTGCGTTGGCATCTGTGCCCGCAGGTGCCCTCGTCTGCGGGGGCGGATGCCCGTTTTGGTCCGAAATGGCCTCTTTTGGGTCTTTTAATGCCATGAATGGTCCATGATCATAAACAAACTTATTTTGATATATTTTTGATCATCTTAAACACCAACATTCAGCCATGGTCTCACAACACCCAAAACTGCACTTTACGACCAATACGTCACCCAAACCCATAACCAATTTTCCAATAGCAACTCCAAACATTATACACAAGAACGAAACAAGGTAAGACTATAATAACATCTAATATTTCAATATTTAATCCATCAAGTTCAATTCCTTCATGACCATAAGTCCATGTTCAAGTTCACAAGACAAAAACCATTCTCCGATTGCAAAATAGATAGTTTTACACATAGCACACTGTCCAACACTTTGCCAACACAACCAACATGATTTATACACCTTCTTAAACATATTATATACTGTACCATGAGAATAAATACTTACCAAAGAGTGATCTTTGCCCAACAAGTAGTTGCCTTAGGGTTTTTGTGTGAGAGATAATGTGTAAGAAAAATGTTAAAAAGGCATGTGTGTATCTAATGAATAAAAATCTGATTTATGGGTTTATATAGTCCCTTTTTAATGATTCTTATCCACACACTTGGTGGGTTTACTTGGTCAATGGATGAGCAATGCAAGAATGGGTCAAAAATTCTTTTGGGCCATGTCTTCCTTATGATTTTGGGCTTCTTTTTGGGCCCAATTGTGCAAGACTTTTAAATGCCCACAATTCAATACATAATTCATCAAATCTCTCATGTTTTCATATTCCCATAATTGTTACGGTAGTCAGTTAGACTCCGAAACGTACGGGGTGTTACAGATACGGAAAGAGTAACCTTACATACCTTATACTTTCAATATGAATACACAACCCTATATGTGAACACAATAGTCCAGCTCTTTCCTTACATTTCACTCTACAACACAAGTACATAACGGAGCTCACGTTAACAATCAACTACCTTACAAGTGTATAAAACGACAATGAGTTACATGTTTGCCTTAAAATGTCATTTCCCCCTTTACAATACCATTCACGGCATTGTCATACCAACAATACCCCAATCATGCCATACATTGACCACAACGTCATATACCATTAACATTTCACAACAAGTTTCTCCTTTACACTTTCTCATTAACACCGCATCACAATTAATCCACCAAGTCATTTCAATATACCTCATAACAACATATCGGCAACAATCCCACAATTTACACTTATAGAAAAATAACAAGTTTAGAAACATAATCACACCATACATGTTGATATTTCATCCATACCCTGCACTTTCATCAAAACCTCAAGTCTCCTTTCAAGTTTAAATCACAAAGATGGCACATCTTTTAGCAAAAAGCAAAAGTGCCCTATTCAACCTTGCCAACATAAACATCATGATATACACAACCTCTCATGCATATAATATATTAAATCACAAGAATAAACACTTACCCAAGCTTGAAAAGTGATGATCTTGCCCAAAGTGTCCAAAGAAAATGGTTGCCTTAGGGTTTGGAAAATAGAGAAATATCTTTAGAGAATTGTCTAGAAAGGCATGTGTGATTTTTGGAATAAAAATCTGATTTTTACCTTTATATATTCCCTCAAGTCATCCTTAGCCACTTCTTGGCATTAAATGCCATGTTTACTTGGTCAAAGTGGAAGAATGAGTCATTTTGCCCTTTTGGGCCTTGCATTTTGGCTTCACTTTGGGCCTCCAATTGAGCCCATTTACACATATTAACTTAGCCCACCAAAATCAATGTGTAATCCATCATATATCTCATCTTTAAATAATTCCATAATGTCATGACAATATTCACTTACGAGATTCATGTTCGTAGCCTCAATCTCAAAAATAGAAATTCTAGTCATTCATGGCTTGAGTGAACATAATTTGATTAATACTTGTGTTTCATGATTTGATTATGTAGGAGTGTATTGAGGTATTTGAAGCTTTAACAAGGAGTAACGGAACACCAAGGAACCAAAAGAAACCAAGGAAGAATCGACGTTGCAATGCGTTGCGAAACGAGCACGGAAAGGCCAACCTATTAGTGCCTTGCGCCACTTGCTGCAAAGCAAGCAGTGGCGCGAGAATGGCCTGTCCTCTGAACCTGAAGGCTTGCGCCACACCCCCTGAAACAAGGAGTGGCGCAAGTTTTGCCATTTCTCTGAAGTTTGATTGCTCTTTGCAAACACTAGCATACCATCCAATACCCCATCAAAGCACTACAAAATACTTACTTATTGCTCCCAACACTAAGGTAAACATGGCTCAAAGTTGTCAAGTAAGGTCGGAAATGTACGGGGTGTTACATCATACATCAAAGATCTTGAATTTCAGCTCCTTGGTGTGTTCAGCTCTGCCCTAGTCTCTAATTTACATCTGCTAGAACTCAAATTTCAGGTATTCCTCCTCTTCCGATCTAGTTTATTTTTCTTTTTTCTTCTCTTTCTTTGAAATTGTACTGAAACCCATCATATTTTTTCTCTATTTGATGAATTTTCACTTTCCTTGGACTTTTTGGGTTTACTTAATTTTTAACATTCTTGCCTTTATCTTTACTTTTTTCACTATTTGAGGTTGTGCAAAGATTGTAGCTTTTCTTAGTTTTCCTGTTCTTTTTTGGTGTTCACTAGCTTCCTTTCTTGCCTTTTGGGATGAAATAGTTACTAATTGAGTGATATTTTACTTATTCTGTTTTTGGATTTTGGTGTATGAGTGTTCAAATAACCTGATTTCTAAGTTTGAAATTTGGTTTCTAGTGCGTTGCAGATTTTTTTTTCTCTTTTTAACTGAAAAGTGCCTAGGTCCAGTAGAAAGTATTATCTTAGAGTTATGTTATGTGAATTTAATGATTTTTTTTATCCTTTATATTTTCTTAATCTAATTTTCATGTATTCTCCAAGGTTTGTTATGGCACCTAGTAAGCAATGGATGCAACTTTCTCTTAATAACCGGGTCGATAAAATCTACTTAGACGGGGAGAAAAAGTTCTTGGATTATGATTTTCGGGGAAAAGGAGAAGAATGTAAAATACGATGTCCATGTTGCGAATGTCCTAATGTAACATTAGGAACTCGTAAGACGATTCAGACACATTTGAAAGTTCATGGAATAATTCCAAATTATACCTTTGATTTCACCACGGGGAACAATTAGGCGAGCCACTATCGGACTCTGAAGATGAAGATGATGATGAAGCAGAAGATTGTGAGAGTGAAGATGAAGTACAAGAAATGTTGAGAGATTTATATCCTAATGTTGATGGAGGAGCTACACACACTGGTTGTGATGATTTACTTGAGGAGGAACCAAATGATGAAGCGAAAAAGTTTTATAGCCTACTGAAGGATTTCGAGCAGCCACTGTACCAAAACTCAAAAGCTTCAAAGCTTTCATCTTTGATTAAATTGCTTCACATCAAAAGTATGGGTCATTGGATTAATGAGTCATTTAGCATTAGAATTTTAACTTATAATACTTTTTGTATAGGTTTTGAGAATTTGCAAAGCTCAAAGACGATTTTGACTGTATCCTTCAGTTCACTAGATAAGAAGTTTTCTTACTGTTTTTTTTTACTTTTGGCTCTTTTTGCAGGTTCAATATGAAGACTGAAAATGAGGATGGATCAACTATGAAGAGTACTATCAAATATACTTTCTGCGCGCCTGGTGCAATTGGAAAGGGACGAGGACGAGGGCTTAAATCTTTGACAACAAAAGGGAAAACTCCAAATAAGAGTTCATTTTATCAACCTAGTGATCTAGTTAAGCAATACATCCAAGAATTTGAAGCAAGTAAGTTTTTTTCAAATCTATTTGAATTTTTATTGCATAAATAACTTAAATTAAACACCTAACCTTATTTTTGGTCGACCACTCATGGGATTTTTGTAGTATCTCTTGTATTATCTCATGAGTGGTTCCAAACACATTCCCCTGAGTTTTGTTGAATAATACTCCGTTGGTAACAAATAGGAGCTTTATTTAGAAAAAAAAAAGACGGTAAATGACTTGGGAGGTTTTGATGTGTTGCTTCCTACTCCTACCAACAAGATTTTTCATCCTTTATGCTTGAGTAGGGAAGTGAACTAATCTGCTTTCAGGAGTAAAATGTTTAGCTGTCATTTATTGCCATGTTCGCACCTCTTCGTTGAACTTCCTCATCTCTAGTTTCATCTTCCACAGTAGCTAGGTAGTTTGCATGTATAATTGTTTCCTTTCATCTCTGTCAAAAGTATCAGGATACATTGTTTTCAAGATGGTGTCCCCGAAATTTGATGTCCCATTTAAAAGATCACCTACTTAACCAACTCAGTCACCCTTTGCTATATATAATGTCTTATCATTTTTATCCCCTAAAAAGAAACTTTTCTTTTTTCCAACAAATGAACTCAATAACGAGAATTGAGGGACAAATTATTGATCCTAATCTCACAATTTTAAGTGCAAAATTCAATTCTAACCAGTTTTAAATTCTTTTACATTCGGTGATCATAGTTGATTGAAATAAATAAAATTTAGTATACAAATAAAATTACAGGGGAGTGACCGGAACGGGGGCAAATGTTTAATTGGACTTCTCTTTTTGATCAAACGAAGACACGTAAGAATACGCTTAGTCAAATTTTCCTCTCCTAAATCTTAATGTTTATACCGCACCGAGTGTGTTTGGTAGGAAGGAAAATAATTTTTTAAAAATATTTTATTAAAATATATTTTTATAGAAGATGTTTTATAGGAAAATAAGTATATTTTTCATTTAATTTCTGTTCGATATCGTAAGCAAAAAATATTATCCTAAAAATATTTGTATATAATTTAGATAAATACTATGTGATAATGTGAGGTGGGAGTGGGGAGTGGGGTAGTGGTGTGGTTGTGATGGGGTTAGCAGGATGGGATTACGAGGGTGGAAATGAAGATGAAGTGTGTTGGAGGGTGGAAGAACACAAATTTTGACCGAACATGAAAAAGTTAGGGAAACTATTTTCTTTTCCATCATACTAACCACACTCTCTATCAATGTAGCTTGTCATATTAATTATCTTTTATACGTCTCTCAAAAAAATATTAACTAAAAAGATGACTCGACTAAATAAACATTATTTACTCTTTAATCTTAATTTAATATTATTCTTCCATTTACCATAATAATCTCTTCTCATAAGTATTTATTAGAGTAAGATTAAAGGTGAAAAAATAATTAGTTCTATCTTGATTTTCTGAATTACAAAAGAATTAAATTAATTTTTTTAATAACTATGATAAATAAATTGAATGGGGAGCAAGCAAAAACAAATTTCAGGCTAGGCTAATGAAAATAACCCACTGTAACGATCCTTTCCGTCATTATTGTTAAGTCTAGCATGTCAAAATTTGGGTTAAGATTTTTTTTGGATTAGGAGTTAGAAATTTCAGGCTAGGCTAGTCTTGGGTGAAATCCAAGCGTGGCATGGTCTAGGGTACTCCGGGAAAGGATTAGTTAAAGGTAAAGTAATTTGGGGTGATTTTATGATAACTAAGACGATAAGGAATTCACAGAAATTGTCGGAAGTGAATTCGGATTAGTAGATCTCCCGATATCGAATTCGACATACCAGGATGTTGAAATCTGAGCATGTGTTGTAAAAATGGCAAAACTGGGAAAAATCCCGAGTTTCTGCCTCGCTTACTCCTCTATAGTGGGAGGCAGACCACTACCATTTCCCTTCTATAGCGGGAGTCAGCTTTGGTCAATCCCGCCATAGTGGGCGAATCGCGCTATAGCGATGCCGCTATAACGGGATAGAGCTACTATAGCAGGATAAGTAATGATTAATGCAGAAAATTCCCAAAAACGTTATTTTTCATTCCACTTTCATCCAAGGGCTGGGAGAGGCGATTTTAGGCGATTCCAACCTATTTTTCACCAATTTCCTTCATTGAGCTAAGTTAGTCCCTCCCATTAACTAGTTTTTCGATAATTACTCCTTAAATTCTTTAGTTTTTGGTTTTGGAAAGAATTTGACTTGACCTAAGTGATTTTTATGGTGCAATTAGTTGAATTGGTTGGAAAATCCTTGGGTTTTGGTTAAAGGTTGTTAATTTATAATTGCATGCTTAGAGTTCACTATTATATTCATGAAATTTGTAGAATTAAGGTGGAATGATGAGAGAAAATCCTATAATGGGAGGAATGATCATGAATTTGATCTTGGGGTTATGAGATTAGGTTGTAATCCTTGAATGCATTAGGTCATTGTCTGAATTACGTTTATATTGTTGTTTTTAGACCACAACCAAGCCGAAATTGCACGGAAAGGCAAGGCTCAAGCTCGTTGGAGTGGTGCAAGCTTGGATTAAGGTAGGTGATGGTTGAATGTAGTTGAAAATCCAACTTGATTTATGTGTGCATGTTAACTGTTCCTTCGTATACTTGTTACAGTTCATATTCATAGAAAGTAAATCGTTGAACGATATCCTAATTGTTAATCACATGTAATGAGTTTATATTAAAGGCTTGTTGATTGTAAGAGGGTGGTTGTTTATTCTCATTGTGGTTGTGATTGTTGTGATATCTGTTGCTATTTGTGGGATGTACCAGTATTTGGACATCTTCACAAGATTTATATGTTACGACCTACGCCACGGATTGTGCCGGACACCTACCCAACTCTATCCTAGATAGGAGAACCCTTAACACCCAACCATTCAATTAATGGGAACTTTAAAACAATCTTTAAGTTAATCAAATAACCCATCCATATAAATAGCATCTCATAATTCAATTACATTTAATAAGTGAAACAATGTGCAAGATAACTACAGTAACTCCCCATAACCTAGCCTAGACCAGTACAAGAGCACTAGACAAGGAGTAGGGATATCCATGACACAACATCCATTCAAGATCGAGAGGGCAGGAGCTGTTGGAGAATGGTCATCGTCACAACTATAGAAACTCCAACTGACCTGCAACATGGATATCTCCCCGGAAGGAGATATAGTAAGTGTAGTAGCAGTACAAAACACATGTACTGGTAGATATCATCGGCCGACCAGGGTTAGAAACATATAACAGGATATAGAAGACAAGAAAGATCATGACAAACACATAAGTTTAATAATTGAGTATACTTAACTTACTTTGACTTCCAACATTATCGCCTTTCTTTTGTTAAAGCAAAATAATTTACCTTTAGGTCATGAATAACTAACTACCTTCTATGAATTAATCTAATAATCACTTCTTACGCACTTACCTTATTACAAAAACTCTATATACTTCTCTTTATCTTTTTCATTAATCCTCTTATTGGACAATCCTCGCTCTCTATTATACTACCTTTAATCATTAGGATTGCATTTACCAAGGCAATTAATAGCATCAACAATTTTTCAAGGAGGGATACTATACTATACATCACGTATATAACTATATACACAGAAGAATAATATTTACACATAATTCATGACGTACCTTATATTCACACTTTGTTACAATGTCAAATCACATCCATCAACATAACTGGTCCACTCAAGAAACCACATAATCTCATCAATAACTGGTCCACACAAGGAACCATGACATATCATCGACATAACTCGGTCCACTCAAGAAACCATCAACCATATATAAATGTCAATATATATTCAAATGCATGTATGAACGCAAGATGTGCGCATCATCTCTTTCTCTTCTCAGTCTCATCATCATCAATATCATTCTTTAATATCATGAACATCATGATCTCAATATCATCATCAATATCATCAACTCATCATCATCAATATCATCTTAATATCATGAACATCATGAATTCAATATCATCATTAATACAATCAATATAAATGCAACATGCAGTCAATATCTATAATTAGTGTTTGAAGGCAAATTGCAAGCACCCAATTGAAATCAGGTAAAAGCAACAACGATCGAAACATAACTTACAATTAGTGACAACCAAGTAATTACAGTCAATAACCACAAATTCCTCATCTCAGATAAAAACGAATATACACTACCATGAGAAATCAAAAGAATGTCCAAAGGCTAATTCACCACTTATTCAATAGAACATTATCAAATTCAATCATTAATCACCACAGGTCTGAGGACCAATTAATCGGGTATCCATTTAAGAATTCACATTTCACCAAGGTTGATATCCACATGCTAAATCATCATCCTAATTCGTTCACCAATTAAACCCTCTTTTATTCATGTTGATATTTAGTTACTAACTAGCAACCCCTATACTCAAGTCATCACTAAGTTCAAGGTACTATCCACTTGAGTCGATCATTCAACTAGTAAGTTCTATTCAACTTACCATTCTAGCTAGAGTCATACACATTTACACGTCTTACTTCCTATCACTTAGCCAAACATGACTCTAGGTTCTTAAGTCATATCTTCACCTCCTCTGATCACAATCAATCCTCCTAACTATCTTATAGCAAGGATATCTCAAACTTCAAATATGTACAATATCGGATTCACCCTTTTTAAGGTAGTAAAGACTAGCTCCATAGATTTGAAGGCACCTAATTCTTCTATTATTACACACCTTCACATATTAAACTCTACCAATTATCAAGTAAGTCATATAAATACAAACACCTATCAAGGGATCCACACAAAATATAATAACACATAATTATATTACTGTTACATTAATTCCATATTTTATCCTTCCAAACATTGTGCCTATAGGCCTAGACATGAAATATCCCGTCAACTACAATTATAGCATATAACTAATCCCAGTCTACTACACATTAAACCATAGCATACCTTGACCAATGATCTTGGAACAAGAAAGCCACACCACAGATGCTCTTTCCCTTCCTTCAGGCCTTGGAATGCTCAATCATCTAACAAACAAGTAGTTATAAGAGTAATTAATCAATTACTCTTCAAATAAATACTTTGGAAATTCAAACCCACTAATTCTACTCTTATTCATTCCCTAAAATATTACCCAAGGGTCAAGTTCCCATTAACAAGCTCTATCATATTCAACCTATCTCCATTAATGGAGTTTCAAGGCTTAAAATTCTATTTTTATTAAATTCAAGGTCCCCAATCATCAATTTCATGTTTAGAGTCACTAATTCATGTTAGGAATCATTAATGAACAATCTAAAAATAATTCTAGGTGATATTAACCCAACCCATAGGTTTTCCCTAAAACATCATCAACTTAGGGTTCAAATCCTGAAGAATTCCACCATTGATAATCGTTCTAAGGATTTTAGGATGTTAAAGGATCGAAATACGAAGAAGATGATGGAAAAATCTTACGTCAATGAAGAATTTTCACCCAAGAAGTTAGAGAATTTTCGTCCTAGGGATTTGGGACAAAGTTTTGAGTTAACTCTAAAACCTATCAAAAACAATGTTATAAACTACCCAGTTACCGCTGTAGAGATTAGTTTCTCAGCTCAGACAGTGTTTAGTAAAATACCCATAACATTCTACTCCGAAAGCGGATTAATGGATCCTTAGATGTGCTGGAAAGAAGACTCAAAGATCTTTCATTTGGTGGGTATTGAGCTACGTAACTCTTTATATTTTAGGAGATATGCTCATTTGAAGTTGGACCTAGTTTAAACTTAGCTCGAAACTCAATTGGTAAGAACACTTCCACTTAACTTTGTGCTAGGGGTATTGTATGACCATAGTACATATCCAATGCACTCCCATACTAAAGAATTGGTCTTATAACTTATGGTGAAGGATATTCTCATGCTTTTACTACAAATATTTTTAGTAACGACGGAACAGATCACTACATTAGATACCAATTTACCCACCGCTCATCCCCAAACGGTCATCGGTGAAGAGGATAGTTTTTAGCACGATTCTCGAAATTTAGCATACACAACGGTTACATAACAAATGCAACTTCCCATCAACTTCTAATACTATTTGATAATACTTACCGAACTGTTATCCCATAATAATGCCAACCAGTCTACATACCACAGACTACTAAGCTCTAGGTATAAAGCATGATCTCTATAAACCAAGGAATATGATTCGTAATAAAATTTATGTACGGGTCATCTATAATACCTGGAACACCACACGATATTACTATGCATGAACATGTTGGGCGACAACAAAAATAATAGTGAATGAAAAACTAAAACCTACTTTTTTACCACTGTGGCGGTAAAGTTACCGCTGCAGTGGTCTGAGGCAGTAACTCAGGACCTCATCCCAGTTCAGTCCATTTCACAATAAACCTCTCAAAATTTGACATTAGACCTAACTCTTTCACGATAATCGATATATGCATAGTTCTACCAGCTCATTTTACACACCAGAAGATTTTATGACTTCTTAAACTCGTCTTCTAACACATTAACCACTAAAATCCACCAATCAACATACCATGATCCACCATTAAACACTAATCCATACAACACCATATTTTTAACCAAAATCACATTACTCTGAGGTTGTCATCCCTATGTTAGGAAAAAGTTTAGTGGGGTACTTACACCTAACCAATGCTATAACTAACACAACACCACTAACACACCACTATGGATTTTTACTATCACATATATTCTCCACCACAACTCATATTAAGCTTATTTGACCCTACAACATACCTCAACCACTCAAGGAGTAATACCAACCAAGTATTATCATGTATCAATTGGATGGATATGACTATGTATAAACACATCTAATAACTCTGCTCCCTCTGTTGACCCTACAACTAACAATTATCAATAGTAGCCAAGCTAACTTATTTCAACAACCTCATCAACTTAACTACACCACATTAAAGTGGTAATATTAACCAATATTTATTCCCATACAATAAGAATTTACGCAATATCAAGTCATAAAGAGCCAACTACAAGGTCTGTCTAGTAGCTCTGCCTCCTCACTAAGCCTATGAACATTATCCTACTATCACTTTATTCACATCCTTAAAACTTAACCCATTATATTCATTCATTGACAACATGAGTTTTGTACAACTGGTTAGTCTACCTTTAGGACATCAACACCTTTACCCCCATAAGATCATTCAAGTCACCAAGATTGTGCAAAACAACTCAAAACAACTAAGTTCATCTTAGTTTAACCAACTACATATAAAGGCATCACTAGAAGGCCAATTTATTAACTGGGTTATTCATACAAGGATGACCCAATAGCACTCCAGGCCCATATATAATCATCAAATATTGGACCACACAATGATCCCAAGTATAATCATCAAAGGTTGAAACCATACAAGGATCTCAAGAATAATCATCAAAGGTTCGGACCACATAGGGATCCTGATTATAATCATCAAAGTTTGGACCACACAAGGATCCTAAATATAATCATCAAAGTTTGGACCACACAAGGATCCTAAATATAACCATCAAAGTTTGGACCACAGAAATATTCTAAGTATATTGTCAATGACCAAACAGAAATCCACACGTACCTCAAAAGCACACCTAGCATTTATGATTCACGGATATTCCTTCGTAACAACTCAACTTATATCATTCATGACAATATCTTGCACTTAAGAAATTCACCCATCAAACAACTAGGTAATAGTGTGATCAAAACAATTATCACCCACATAAGTAATGCACGTAGCATTCTATCATACCACAATAAAAATATTTAAGCACAAGTATTTTTCCAGTAAGCATAATTGAGCAATTAACGAAAGAGTTACGCTTACAAATGGCACTGACAACTACAATACTCACTACATCAAATAACATAACCACCTAAAAGGCGCACATATCACTCATGCAAAACATAATTCACAATATTAGAATACAAGTCTTATGCCTCTTATTGACCTTTACCAGTTAGAATAACACTATCCAAACCTTCTAAACGTTATTGAGATACCAATTGGGACAAACTAATCCCAGTTGTGATGGTCGAGATACCAATTAGAATCTGTTAGATACCAATTGGACTCAACTTAGGAAGACGACACTGAGATAGCACGATAGGAGAGAAGAAAGTGAGATAGATTCCTAGATACCTTGTAGCTTCTTACAGATTTGATGTGGACTTTAACACACCAATCTGCAGGACTCTACTCGATATTTTCTCTTGTACTGGAAGACCGATAACCTGGGCTCTGATACCATCTTTTCATGACCCTAGCCATGAATTGTGCTGGACACCTACCCAACTCTACCCTAGATAGGAGAATCCTTAACACCTAACCATTCAATTAATGTGGAAGTTAAAACAATCTTTAAGTAAGTCAAACAACCCAGCCATATAAGTAATATCTCATAATTCAATTACATTTAATAATTGAAACAATGCGTAAGATAACTAAAGTAACTCTCCAGAACATAGCCTAAACAGGTACAAAAGCATTAGAGAAGGAGTAGGGACTTCCATGATACAACATCCATGCAAGATCGAAAGGGCAGGAGCTGTTGGAAAATGGTCATCGTCACCGCTATAGAAACTCCAATTGACCTGTAACATGACTATATGCTCGGGAGGAGATATAGTAAGTGTAGTAGCAGTACAAAATACACGTACTAGTAGGTATCATCAGCTGACCAGAGTTAGAAACATATAACAAGATATAGAAAATAAGAAAGATAATGACAAGCATACATGTTTAATAATTGAGTATACTTAACTTACTTCGACTTCCAACATTATCGCCTTTCGTTTTTTAAGAAAAATAATTTACCTTTAGAGCATGAATAACTTACTACCTTCTATGAATTAATCTAATCCTCACTTCTTACGCACTTACCTTATTACAAAAACTGTGTATACTTCTGTTTCTCTTTCCTATTAATCCTCTTATTCGATAATCCTCGCTCTCTATTATACTACCATTAATCATTAAAATTGCATTTACCAAGGCAATTAATAGCATCAGAAACTTTTTAAGGAGAGATACTATACTATACATCATGTATATAGCTATATATATAGAATAATAATATTTACACATAATTCAGTACGTACCTTATATTCACACTTTGCTACAATGCCAATTCACATCCATCAACATAACAGGTCCACTCAAGGAACCATAGAATCTCATCAGTAACTGGTCCATACAAGAAACCATGACATATCATCAACATAACTCGGTCCACTCAAGGAACCATCAACCACATCTAAATATCAATGTACATTCAAATGAATGTGAATGAATGTATGAATGCAAGATATGCACATCATCTCTTTCTCTCTCAATCTCATTTTCAACATCATGAACATCATGATCTCAATATCATCATCAATATCATCAACTCATCATGATCATCAATATCATCTCAACATCATGAACATAATGATTTCCATATAATCATTAATATCATCAATATAAATGTAAGATGTAGTCAATAACTATAAGTAGTGTCTGAAGGCAAATCGCGAGTACCTAATTGAAATTAGATGAAATCAACAATGATTGAAACATAACTTATAATTAGTGACATCCAAGTAATTGCAGTCAATAATCACAAATTCATCATCTCAGTTAACAACGACTATACACTACCATGAGAAATCACAAGAACGCCCAAAGGCCAATTCACCACTTATTCAATAGAACATTATCAAATTCAATCATTAATCACCTTACCATTCTAGCTAGAGTAATACACCTTTACCCGTCTTACTTCCTAGCACTTAGCCAAACTTGACTCTAGGTTCTTAAGTCATATCATCACCTCCTCTTATCGCAATAAATCCTCCTAACTATCTTCTAGCAAGGATATCTCAAACTTCAAATATACACAATATCAGATTCACCCTTTTTAAGGTGGTAAAGACTAGCTCCATAGATTTGAAGGCACCTAATTCTTCTATTATTACACACCTTCACATATTAAACTCTACCAATTATCAAGTAAGTCATCTAAAAACAAACACCCATCAAGGGATCCACCCAAAATATAGTAACACATAATTATATTACTATTATATTAATTCCATATTTTATCCATCCAAACACAGTGCCCTTAAGCCTTGACATGAAATCTCCTATCAACTACAGTTATTACTTATAACTAATCCTAGTATACTACACATTAAATCATAACCTACCTTAATCTATGATGTTGGAACAAGCAAACCACACCACGGATGCTCCTTCCCTTTCTTCAGGCCTTAGAATTCTCATTCATCTAACAAACAAGTAGTTATAAGAGTAATTAATTAATTACTCTTTAAATAAATACTTTAGAAATTCAAACCCACTAATTCTACTCTTATTCATGCTCTACAATATTACCCAAGGGTCAAATTCCCATTAACAAGCTCTATCATATTCAACCCATCTCCATTAATGGAGTTTCAAGGCTAAAGATTCCCTTTTTTTTAAATGAAAAGTCCTCAACCATAAATTTCATGTTTTAGAGTGACTAATTTATGCTAGGAATCGTTAATTAATAATCTAGAAGTAATTCTAGGTGTTATTAACCTAAACCACAGGTTTTCCATAAAATATCATGAACTTAGGGTTCAAATCCCCAGGAATTCTACCATGGATGATTGTTATAATTATTATAGGATATTAAAGGATTGAAATATGAAGAAGATGACGAAAAATCTTACCTCAACGAAGAATTTTCACCCAAGAATTTAGAAAATTGCCCTACTAGGGCTTTGGGACGAAGTTTTTGAGTTAAAACTAAATACCCCATCAAAAACACTGTTATAAACTGCACAATTACCTCTGCAACAATAAAATTACCACTGCAGCAATATTGCTACGATGGTACCGCTGCGGCGGTTAATTTCTCATCCCGAACAGTGTTCAGTAAAATGGCCATAACATTTTACTCCGAAGGTGGATTAACAAATGGTCAGATGAATTGGAAATAAGACTCAAAGATCTTTATTTTGGTTGATATTGGGACTGTAACCCTTTATATTTTAGTAGATATGCTCATTTAATGTTGGCCCTAGTTTAAAATTAGCTAGAAACTGAATCGGTAAGAACACTTCCAACTTAAATTTGTGCTAGGGATATTGTATGGCCTTAGTACATGTCTAATTCACTACCATACTAAAAGAATATTCCTATAATTTATGGTGAAGGAGGTTCTCATTCTTTTACTGCAGATATTTTCAGTAATGATGAAATGGGTCATTATATTATACTTATTATTATGGGATATACTGGTATTTGAACATCTTCATGGGATTGGTTAATATAAGTTTGGAAAACACTAGATGTCTGGGATTTTTTGTACATGAACAAGAGCTCATCCCTTTTAGGTCAGGCTAGTTGAAGACTATAAGACCCTTAGCATGTGTGTACAAGGTATTGGTGCGTGTGATAGTTCCTTGAGTGAACCGAAGTTCATGATTATTGTTATTGTTATTGTTGAATTAGATCCTTGAGTGGTTTGGGCTAAAATTATAAGTGATTGGAATATCTCCTTTGTTGTCTACTACTTGTGTATTTGAGGCAAGATGTAACTTATTGTTGTTGAGTCATGGCTTGTTGACTTGGCTTTTTGTCTATATGGACTTGCACTTGACTGAACTATGTGGTGTTGTTTGAAAAAGGCTAAGTATCTCATACTTGAGGTGAAGTCCTTTGTAGGAATTCATGGTTGTACTTGTTTACTAAGTTATGGTTATTTATTCACATTTATTATCTTGGGTTGGCTGATGATGCTACCAGTATACTGTGATTTTCTTGTGTATTGATACTGCACTTGCTCTTCTTTTTGTTGAGTGAAGAGTATTTTTTGGTGACTGCATCGAGACCTCAGCTTTAGAGCAGACTAAATTCTGACTCAAGGTCTAGCTACATCTTTCGGGCATCCTTGAGTCCTCCATTTAGTTCTTGTCCATTTGTTTCGAACATGGATATTTTCATTTGTTTTAGGGTTGAACCCATTTATTGACAATTGTAGTGTTTTGGTACAATGACTTTCAGATTCATGGGGTTGTTTTAGACTTTCGCATGTTTCCTTATTTGGTATTATTGTTAGAACATTTCAAATCACTGGATTATTTATTAAAGTAATTAGCTTATCTTAAATTTGGCTAAGTGTTGGGCATGGGTAGTTTGGGTTGGATAGTTTTTCCATTGGAGGGTTAGTGTGGGTGTTACTTTCTATGGGTTTGGGTCGTGACAAAGTTGGTATCATAGCCCTAGGTTCTTTGATCTCGTTATACCAAAATGGGTCTAGTACAGTCTTGTTGAACGATACGAAAATGTCTGTACTTTTCTTTGGGAGGCTATAGGACTTTAGGAAATTATCACTTTCTTTCTTCTTTCCTGCTATAACTTGATTCCAATTGGTATCTGGAGATCCAAATTAGTATCTAACCCATTCATTCTTTTATCCACAGATGGTGAACATTAGAGCTAATGAAGCCAGAGCAGCAACCCCCGCACCAGCAACTCTAGTTGTGGAATAAGAGAGAGAGCAACACTCGTCATGGGTGGAGCTTGAGTGATAGTTAATCTAGCCTTCTAGATATCCGAGACACCTCCCCCACCCCAGGTTCAATATAAGGAGTTTGTGAATGAAATGTTATAGAACAAGAGGAGGCAACACCAGCTGGGGGTACAACTCTTCCCCTTTTGTCTTCAAAGATGATCCATAAGGTTATTGCTTTTCTGAGTGGGTTGGCAGGTATTAAAGCCATTCCAGCTATGCCTTCTTATTAGTTTCCAAGTGCTCAGTCGATTGCTACTTTTGCTCCTAGGATGGGTGAGGTTTTGAGGAGATTTTCCCTTACCCGATGTTAGGTCCTGTTATGACTGAGACCAAACATGACATGCTAATTAAGTTTCTAAAGATGACTTCCTACTTTTATTGGTTTTGAGACTGAGGATGCATTTAAGTTCATAGTTGATTATTATGAGAGGCTACATAAAATGGGTATTGTGGAGTAGCATGGGGTTTAGTTTGTAACCTTCTGACTACAGGGTGATGCAAAGCAGTATGTGGACTATCAGTCACCAGTTTTACCTCAATTGGCTTGGGCTCAGTTCCATACCTTATCTTTGGAGAAGTAAATACCCCATACTTTTTATGATCGCAATAAGGAAAAGTTTTTGGCCCTTAAACAGGGCAGTATATCTGTTGCAGCCTATGAGGCTAAGTTTCATGCCTTTTCCCACTATGATACTCAGTTGCTTGGTACAAAAGAGGAGAGGATTCGATTATTTGTAAATGGTTTGAAGACTGACTTGCAGGTTTTGGATGTGAAGATGACTTCTACTGGAAAGACTTTTAATGATGTAGCTGATAATGTGATGAAGGTAGAAGGAGTAAAACAGGTTAGTCAGGCTAAGGTATTAGCAAAGAAGTTCTGGAATACGGATAACTTTATGGTTCTTACTCCAAGGGTCATAGACATCAGGCCTATCTGGCTAGCCCTATTTAGTCTGCCCTGCCAACTTCTATAATAGGTTCGTTAGGGCCCACTCAGCAGCCCTTTATTGCGAGAAGCCAAGGGGCTTCATATTCATCTGCTAATAGGCCTTCCATAGATCAAGGTTGCTATTCTTGTGGTGCTATGGGGAACTTCAAGAGAGAATGTCCTCAAAGACAGGCTAGTTTTTAGGGGCAGCAACGGGCTAGAGATATGGTTCCTACTGGTAGAGGTAGCGGAGGTAATGGTAGACGTCGTCCACAGGGTAGACGGGATAATTATCATGGAGTCCCTTGTGGAAATCTAGATGGTAGTAATAAAAAGAGATATAGTGAAGTATGTTTCTAGATACCACAATTGTCAACAGGTGAAGTACGAGCATCAAAGGCTTGTAGGTTTACTTTAGAGTATGTCCATTCTCGAGTGGAAGTAGGAAATGATAGCCATGAATTTTGTGGTGGGTTTTCCTAAAACCTTGGGGTAGGATGAATCGATTTGGGTCATAGTAGACAGGCTAACCAAGTTTGCTTATTTCATTCCAGTTAGAGTAGACTACAATTCGAAGTAGTTAGTTAATATTTATGTTAAGGAGATAATGAGGTTGCATAGGGTGCTAATTTCCCTCATATTTGATAAAAGTATGCAATTCACCTCTAAGTTTTAGGACAGGTTACATGAAGAGTTGGGCACCAAGCTTGACTTTAGCACTGTGTTTAATCCTCAAACCAATGGGTAGTCTAAGAGGACTATTTAGGTGCTTGAGGATATATTAAGGCCATAATAGTATCAACATGGATCCACTCGAAGCACTTTATGGGAGTTGGTGTAGATCACCTATAGGTTGGTTCAAACTTGGTGATATAAAGCCTTTGGGCACAGACTTGGTGAAGAAAGCTCAAGAGAAGGTGAGGTTCATTCAAGACGTTGTTGGCAGCCCAAAGTAGACAAAAGGAGCATGCGGATCACAAGGTAAGAGATATGTCTTTCAAACTCGGTGAGCAGGTATTGTTAAGGGTATCTCTTATGAAGGGAGTTATACAGTTTGGCAAGAAGGGTAAGCTTATCCCTAGGTATATTAGTCTATTTGAGATCGTTGATGATGTGGGCCCGATAGCTTACATGTTGGCTTTTCTACCAAGACTTTCAGGGGTCCATCCGGTGTTCCATGTGTCAATTCTCAAGAGATTCCTTAGGTATGGGGATTATATCATCAAATGGGACTCGGTGTTGCTATATAAAAATCTTTCATATAAAAAAGAGCTAGATGCAATTTTTGATCGAGATGTTCAAAAATAAAGAACAATGGATATTCGATCTGTGAAAGTTTAGTGGAAACATTGTCCTGTTGAGGAGGCTACTTGGGAAACTGAGAGGGACATGCGTGACAAGTACCTTCACCTGTTTGAGGATCCAAGTACTTCCTTATTCCTTACTTGTCTTCTTTTCTCAAGAAATTTCCACATGTTCGAGTCGCATGAGACTACCTGGAGCAAAAGTTTTTCAATTACGTAAGGTAACCTGGACCTCGCTAATATATCGAAAATAAAATAATTCAAAAACAACAGACGAAAAATTTTCCCATATCCCAAGATACAGGATCTTACTATAGCAGGAATATTCCCGCCATAGAGGCACCGCTATGATGGGATGAGGGCCACTATAGTGGGAGGGCACAGTTCAAAAGGTTGGGAAATGGGTTTCACACCCATTTCTCATTCTTTTCACTCCAAAACTCTCCTTCCCTCCCCGATCACTTTGCTACCATCGTCGAAATCAAGTAATCATTGGTTAAACTCTTTCTCTTTACTTTATTACTGCTTTCTCGCATGAATTTTGATTGAAATCATAGAAATAGAGTAGGTTTGGGGTTGGTTTTCAAATTTGAAATTGTGGTTTGATTTGAGCAATTTGCCAAAGCATGGTTGCTTCTCTTACATTTACAACGCTTCTATAGCGTTCTAGCCGTAAGAATTATTCGATTCATGGACAAATAAAGCTTGAAATAGGTGCAAAATGTGAAGAGTTCTTATTGATTTGTTTTTGATGATTGGGTATGTTTTAGGAGTTTAAGTGCCCGGATGTTTGTATAAACTAGTCCTAGGACACTTCCCCTATACTGATATGTACTTAGAATGCCAAAAAGGGGACTTTTTTCAAGGTTGACGCACCCTTGAAGCTTCAGGGATGATGAAGGCCGCTATAGCGGACTTACTATAGCGGTAATATTCTTGCTATAACAGTCCCATTGTAGCAGAATGCAGTCGCTATAGCGGGAGGTTGCAGGCAGTGGCCTCCCTGCCAATTTCCAGACTTGGCCTTTTCCTGAAATTTGATTTCTTCGATACTCCTATGAGTTCTAACTTGCTTTCACATGAATTTTTACAAGCATACTACTACAATGGCTGACAATCAAGAAAATGCTCCCCCCGCCTTCGTAAGATTCCTGGATGAATACTATCAAACATTCTTTCGTGATTACTGGAGGATGGGATTTTGCTATAGGACGACCCCAACCCCACCATCTGTATTTGGGGAGTCGATGTCCCTGTGGATGCTGCTACTATCAATAAGGTGTTTGGGGTGCCAAATATCTCTAATGCTGAGTACATGTCCAAGGTACGAGAGATAGTTATAAAGTGGATGAGAGACACATTGATAGCTGAGGAGGACTAGGACAAGGTTTAATTGCCTACCAATGAGGGGATTAGGAGAACTCATTTTAGTACTGATGGTCGAATGTGGCTGAACTTGGTGACCCGGAGGATTCGCCCGTCGGGCAACACTTCCAACGTGACTTATCCTTGGGATTTGGTGGTGGCCTACACCATTTGGGATATATAACTGAATATGGGGCTCAAATCATGATGGAGTTGGAAGACTTCTATCGAGGAATCAAGAAGGGTCTACCCCTACCTTCTCGGACTAGTTTCTGAGCTGTACAGACACGTAGGGGTGCCCACGGAGGATCCTGACCCAGAGGTGGAGATGGACATACCCTTCCATCCCCTCAAGGTGAAGGGTGCCTCATCTAGGAGCAAGAAGAAGAGGAAGATGGGCGAGGCCGAGACCAGCTGGGCAGTAGTGAAGGATGACGAGAATGGTGATAATGATACTCCCCCTGCCCAGCCCCCAATTTCCAGTAGTTTCCTAGAGGCAGCCCTAGCTATCGTGAGGAGGCATAGAACATGCCCATATGCCTCCCTAAGGTATAATCCCTTCCATCTCCACAGCCCTACCTCCCACTGCCTAGGACTATGCAGAGCATCAGAGTGAGCTTGATGAAGAGAAGAGGAGGAGGCACTCTCGGGACCGCATGCTCGTACAAATGTGGAAAACCGTTAAGGTCATGTTCAAGTGCACATTCCCTGACACGGGTCTTCCCCCAGCTGGAGCCTAAGGACGTGCAGGATTTCTCCTTTCTGAGTGACTTAGAAGGAGGAGACCCCGACCTTACAACCCATGATAATAACGGGGCATCCAACTAGGTCCCTAGTGTATGTCATCTTAGTCCCCCCTCCTTTTATATACTGATACTTGCTTTGGGTGGCCCTCGTTTGGAGTATGTAACAAACAATCTTCCCTTTCCTTTATTTTTATTTTATTGCACATTGATGCTTGTTTTTAATAATTAGTAATGAATGCATACTTCTTACCTTGTATTGTGCAATTTCTATTAATCACATGGTAGCTTGCTGCTTAGAATAATGAATTATACTGGTTGGGAATAAAATGCAAAACAGGGAAAAACAGGGTAAGGAATCTGTCCAAGCCTATCTCGCTATAACGGACTTCATGCCGCTACCACGGCGCTGCTATAGCTGGCTCACTGTAGTGGGACAGTGCCTGCTATGGTGGCCCTATAGCAGTAGCCCAGAAATTTTCAGTTTTTCTGCAATTCTCTTCCCGCTCACTCCCGTACAACATTAAAAATTGAAATCGCATCACGATCTAAATTACACCACTTTATATCAGAATTACGAACCACAAAAAGGATTTTTCTTACAACAATGCCCTCTATTATACAACAATAGCCTTTTTTCATGGTATTTACTCACATACCAACCTCTCGAAGTAAGAATTTTCTAGTCATATACTATTTCCTTTACCACTTAATCAATGATCGTACCATGCTTAGCATGTACCATCCAGTTTTTCACTTAAATCACGTAGCAAACAATTTCCTAACCAACCACATATAACCTATGTATGATCACTTCACAAATCACCAAACTTACAGTTATTCAAGCAATAACAATTCACATAAGGGTCAAATCAAGGATTTCATTCACCAGATAAACCATTTCATTATTCCTTTACTCGCCTCGTGGAAAACCACTAACTGGTCATTCATAAATTATATACAGCCCTTACGGCCAAATACTAATTGGAACCTTCCCAGTTCCAATTCTGTTGCTTGTGCCATTCAAAACAGATTCAAGTGACATCCCTTTGTTTTGTTGAGCTACCAATTGGAATCAAGAGATACCAATTGGACTCAATCCATTCAAACAATCATAGAGACTGCACAAGAGAAAAGAAGGAAGTGAAACAATTTCCTAAAATGCGTCATAGCTTCTCGAATATTAGATGTGGACCTTAACACACCAATCTCCAGGACTCTATTCAATATTTTCTCTTATATTAAGAGACCGGAAACCTAGGCTCTGATACCAACTGTCATGATCCAACTAATCAGATCGTGTAGGCACCTACTCTAATCCACCTAGATAGGAGAACCCTTACAACCCAATTTGGAATCATGCAAAAGTTATGTAAGAAAACATTATTTCCTTCAATTTATCCCAACCTGGTTACCTTTTCTTGAATACAAAAGAAAATACGTTACCTCAAAAATCTAGTCTGAACAGGTACAAGGGCTACTATAAGGAAATTTTAAGATACATATGACCCAACTTCCACCATAAGAGGTTAAAGATAGAAGCTGTTGGAGATCTCTACCGCATCAAGTATGAAACATCCACTGATCCAGCAACCAGACAATACCCCACAAAAGGGTATAGCAAGAGTAGTATCAGTACAAATAACAAGTACTGGTAAGCGTTATCGATCGATCCAAATTAAATCACATAAACACCACATAAATATCCAAAAATAAAATATGTACCTTAAGAGTTTTAATAATCTTCTTTTCCTGTAATCCCTTACCTCCCTTATCTTTTGCCACTCTCACCAGTCTGCAAGTCAACTTCCACACCATATCAACTCTAATACCCTACCTTCCAACAGCTTATCACCACCCAGTTATGCATTAACACCCTCTTAATTACTAATTCTATCATGCATAACTGTATTGAGTTCCAACCTTTAGTAGCCAATTAGTTTAGACTTTCAAATAATTATGCTTTAGGACTATTCACCATTTAGGAGAAACATCCACATAATGTAACCACATAGCCAACAAATGGCAAATAAGTACAAGTCATAAACGCTTAACAATTACTTTTACCTCAACTACATTATCCTTAGCCTTTTTCAAACAACATCATATAGTACAGTCAAGTACAAGTCCATAGAGACAACAAACCAAGTCAAAAACCATGACTCAGCAATAATAATTTACACCTTACCTTAATTTCATAAGTAAGTCCACAACACATGTGATATACCAATCATTTACAATTTAGCCCGGATCACTCAAGGATCCAATTCAACAATAATCACACTCTCGGTTCACTCATTGAACCATATATAAACAAGTCAACAAATAAAACCCGATCCACTCAAGGAACCATTACACTTACCAATACATTGTACACACATGCTAAGGGTCTTATGATCGCCCACTAGCCATGACCTGCAGGGGACGAGCTCTTTTCCATGTACCAAAATCCTAGACATCTAGTGCCTGCAATATTATGTCAATAAATCCCGTGAAGATATCCAAATACCGATATATCCCACAATAATAATATAAATTCCATAAAGATGTTCAAATATTGGTACATCCCACAATATTAATTTAAACTCCATAAAAATGTCCAAATATCGATATATCCCATAATAATCAGATTTCACGACTCAATTTTTGAGTCATGATGGTGCCTACCGAGAACAACAAATAGGCAAGCCAAGCCCTAGCCTAGGGTGACAAGCAACGGGCCAATAGGCGGAATCTTATAAGAAAGGAGATGAAGTAAAACTACTAAAATCAATATGCTACGAATATAAAGACAAAGGGAGTATACATACAAGAACAAAAAGGAAGTAGACAGTATATAATGCTAAAACCCCTCCCAAGACCTAGTGAGGTCAGTACACGAGCCACTACTAGACGTATCCAGAATATAAGACAGAGACCAAATATAAACAACATATATACAACACTCTTGGATCCAAAAGACTATACATCAAGGATGGAGTAGGATCTGCCTCGGACGTCAGCAAGTTTTCCCTACTCCAGAATTATTGTTGAGAAGAAAGTCACGTCATGGCTGCCGGCTAGTGCCTGGATCTACATCGGGAAAAGACACAAAAGTACAGTATGAGCACCGGGGCAACGGGTACTTAGAAGAAATGATCGGCCGACTGAGCTCAATGTAACATAGAAAGCTAAAGTACGGGGGTGCATGTTAAGTATGGGTATAACTGATAAGTAAATGTAATAATGAATATTAAGTAAGTAACTACGCACTGTACATATAAGTCAAATATAACCCAACTAGTCACCAGTGTCTCAAAGTTGTACTAGTTTCTAGTAACCACAATAACCAATGGAGCGCACCGGGCTTGAACTGGTACCAATGGGTAATAACAATAGGCCAGACGCCGAAATTAAATCGGATACAGTGGGTAATAATAATAGGCCACATATACATATTGTATCTGCCGGACTCAAACTGGAACTTAGAGAACAACAATATCATAATCACGGTACCCAGTTCCAGAACTCATAGTGCACCTCAATTCGGGGTCGAACTCGAACCGGGACACCCAACAGTTAATAACCAAAATCATCATACCTGAATCAGTAGCCGAACTCCAATTGGAACTCATCATAGCCAGTAACCAGAACATAACCCAATGTCACATCATAACCAGTCAAAGGGGAACATGCTAGTCCTAAGCCGAAGATGAAATATAGGCAAATGAGCTAACCAATCATCTACTATAAGGTAAGTCCCTGGATTCTCCTAGGTCCAGAGTCTACTATCATGCAATATCTAAGTCAGTCCAGGTATGGTCCTAACTCTAAGCCAGGACCAGTAATCCCAATCAAGTGCGGTGCTATTAGGGACTAAAAGGCTAAATGGGCCAACCGGGTCTAATGGGGGTGACTCAATACCATCATAAGCCTAACAGGTCATACTAGGGCTTAACTAAGCCAAAAGATGTCAAAGTTCTAATAAGTCTACATAAAGGGTAACAGGGCTCACTACCAGGTCCCAAAAGCCAAGTCTAGTTATACTTGTCTAAGTCTGGGAAAAGTCTATCTAAGCCTGGACTAAGGTCCAACAATATTATTCCCCAACCAGTAACAACAACAACAATACTATCCGACCCCAAATAGGTCATTTGTGGTGTACTACGAGGATAACGGACCTGGAATGTATCCGAATAGCCCTATCCAGCCTAGAAGGCCTAAATCACAGCAAACCACCACCAAGCCTATAGTACCATCCCACACCACCACCACAATAGCATATATATACCACATATAAGCCTAATCTAAGGATAAAGGAAACCTAGCCTACCTGGACGCCGCTGTAAGCCTGCCGAAGAACCCGCTAAGCTGGAGTTTTCCCTTTTCGAGAGGCCTCTAATTGATGCCACGCTATCAAAATGGTAAACTAGATGTCAAAAAATATCCAATGATACTCATATGTCACTAGGTCAGAAAATAACCAAACAACTCACGTAGGGCTCGTTTGTGGAATCTGCCAAATTGGAACCGTTACAGCATCCCGAATCTCACCGTGAGCAATAGTCACAACATCAACCTTATTATCTGAGCCCAATACATAGCCCAAATACCAATAATAATATCAACAAATCCAATGGAAACGTAAAGGACCATAAAACTGGGAAAATGTACCGTAGAAATGTAGAGAACGAAGCCACGAACTCAAATATGTAAGTGTCCAAGTTTGGACCTTGCTATATAAGCCTATATAAGAGCTTAAAACTCTGAAAATGGTGCTTCTATGGTTTTTATACGTTTAAATATGAGAGAGAAGATGAATTATGTATATATAGCCAAGGCAGGTGGCGCTAAAGTGCCTTTATGACCGCTTAAGCGCTCCACCACTTCCACTGTTTGGCCGCTAAAGCAGAGCCAAGGGTCTCTTAAGCGACTACGGCCACTTTAACCATGACCTTGGCCGATAAAGAGCGCCTAGGGCCGCTTAAGTGCATAGCGATAAGGCTTGCCTATGGCCGCTTAAGGATATGGCCAATGCCAAAAATGGCTAAGTCACGGGCAATTTCGACTATGTGTCCGGGATCGATCCGAAATTTCGTGCGCTTAAACAAACTAAGCTACCTAACTAATTTCGATGTTTCAAACTCAATAGCACTGTCGAAATTTCCATCACAGGTTGTTCCAACTAAAATTGGGGCCCACGCCCCGAGGGCTCACTTGACTTTAGCTAATAGTCGACCTATCACCCAAAACAAATCCAGGAACGTCAAAACCCAACCAAAGTTCTACCTAACCTAAGGTCGACATTTTGGATCCGATGAGATGGTCAGAAATGACATCCGAGTCCATTAAATAGGGGTTTAGGCCAGGGAGCCATGCCTGACTGCCAGAAAATTTAACATAGGAAAGTGACTCTAAAAGTCAAATGGACTGCCAGGTAACCGTACTACCCATCCCAGCAAGTCATACAGAACCTGGGGAAGTCATGGAAAATCTCTAAACATCGTAAAAATTTGTAAACACTGAGAATGACCTGGAGGGTCATTACAGTATCTACTACTAAAAGGAACTTTTATCCGCGAAAGTCAAGAATAAACGCATACCTAAAAACGTGAACAAGTAGGGATACTGGGCTTGCATATCATGCTCAAGATCCCAAGTGGCCTCCTTAAACGGATAGTGATGCACTGTACCTTAACCACTGGAATGTCTCGGGAGCGCAATCGTCTGACGACTTTAGCCAAAATAGACACAGGCTCCTCTACAAATGCTAACTTCTCATCTAACTGAATCGAATTCCACTGTAGCACATGCGACTCATCTGAAATGTACTGTCGCAGCATAAAAACATGAAATACTGGGTGAACAGATGAAAATACTGGAGGTAAAGCTAACATATATGCTACCTCTCCAACTGTTCGTAGAATCTCAAAAGGTCCAATATATCTTGGGCTAAGCTTGCCCCTCCTACCGAATCGCATCATGCCCTTCATGGGCGATACTCGTAAGAAGACTCTATCACTTACTCTGAATCTTAACAGATGACGTCTATGATTAGCATAACTTTTCTATCTTCTTTGAGCTGTCCGCAACCTGTTTTGAATCACCCGAGCTCGGTCTAAAGATTCACAAAGCAAATCTGTGCCACGAGGACTAATCTTCAAAGTTTCAAACCGACCCACTAGATACCGACACCGTCTACCATACAAAGCCTCAAACGGAGCCATCTAAATGCTGGAGTGGAAGCTATTATTATACGCAAACTCTGCTAAAGGCAAGAACTGATCCCACTGACCCCCAAAGTCTAACACACAAGCACAGAGCATATCTTTGAATACCTGAATAGTCCGCTCTAACTTCCCATCGTTTTAAGGATGAAACATAGTACTAAGGTCCACTTGAGTACCCAACTCTTCCTGGAAAGTCCGCCAAAAATTAGAGGTAAACTGAGACCCTCGGTCTGAGATAATAGATACTTTCACTCCATGTAGGCGATCCACCTCCTAAATATATACACGATCCAACCTTTCAGCACTGTAGAAAACTCGAACAGGGATAAAATATGCACTGTTTTAGTCAACCGATCTACAACGACGCAAATACTATCGAAATCGTAGGACGTATGAGGCAATCCACCAACGAAATCCATAGTGACTCGCTCCCACTTCCACCCAGAAATGGGCAACTACTGTAGCAAACTAGCGGGTCTCTGGTGCTCGGCCTTTACCTACTGACAACACAGGCATCGAGCCACCATCTCAGAAATATCTCACCGCATACCACTCCACTAGTAGTGTTGTCTCAGATCTCGGTACATCTTAGCTGTCTTGGGGTGAATAGAGTATCTGGAACTGTGTGCCTCATGCAAAATTAAAGGAATCAATTCTCCAACCCTCGGAACACACACAAGACCATCATATCTCAGTAACCATCCGAACCCAAGGTAGCCCTCTGGTCTCACCTCTCAATGGTACATTTGTTAAAGCAGGTCTAAATCTGCTTTAACAAAGTAGACCTCTCCCCAACACAAGTAATAATCCTCCTGGAATCAGAGATATCCAAATGCACCATTGAATTAGCTAAGGACTGAATGTCCAAATCTAATGACCGCTGAGAGACTGGAATAAAGGCTAAACTACCCATACTCAATGCCTTCTGAGTTAAGGCGTCCGTAACTACATTTGTCTTTCCCGAATGATAGAATATAAAGATGTCATAGTCCTTTAGCAATTCTAACCATCGATGCTGCCTCGAATAAAGATCCCTCTGAGTCATAAGATGCTGAAGACTACGATGATCAGTATAAATCTCACAATAAACTCTATACAAATAGTGCCTCCAAATTATGAGCGCAAATTCTACTGCTGCTAACTTCAAGTCATGCGTAGGGTAATTATGCTCATGCACCTTTACCTGTCTTGATGCATAAGCAATCTCGCGACCTCGCTGCATCAGAACGCAACCCAAACTGACACTAGAAGCATCACAGTAAATAGTGAAACCCTTACCCTTAACTGGAAGAGTCAACACAAGAGCAGAAGTAAGTCGGTCCTTAAGCTACAAAAAGCTCACCTCACAATCCTCAAACCAATGAAATGGGACCTCCTTCCTGGTCAGTCTGGTCATAGAAGATGTAATAGATGAGAAACCCGCAACAAATCATCTGTAATAACCTGCCAACCCAACAAAACTGAGAACCTCAGTAGGCGACGTAGGCCTAGCCCAACCTCGAATAGCTACAATGTTCGCTGGGTCTACCATGATACTGTGTTTGGACACAACATGCCCCAAGAAAGATATAGACTCAAGCCAGAACTCACACTTCGAGAACTTGGCATAAAGTCGATGATCTCTCAAAGTGTAGATCACAATCCTCAAATGCTGCTCATGCTCTTCATTACTCCTCGAACAAACCAAAATGTCATCAATAAACACAATTACAAATGAGTCCAAGTACGGCCTGAATACACGATTCATCAAATCCATGAAGGCTGCTGGGTCATTAGTCAATCCAAAAGACATCACCAAGAACTCATAGTGGTCATAACGAGTCCTAAAGGCTATCTTAGCGATGTCTGCAACCCTAACTCTTAACTGATGGTAACTAGATCTCAGATCTATTTTAGAGAACACTGATGCTCCCTGAAGTTGATCAAACAAATCATCCATATAAGGCATAGGATACTTATTCTTCACTGTCACCCTATTCAACTGCCTCTAATCAATACACAGACGCATAAACCCCTCTTTCTTTTTTACGAACAAAATTGGGGCAACCCACGACGACACACTTGACCTAATAAAACCCTTATTTAGAAGATCCTCAAGCTGACTACTGAACTTCATCAACTCAGCAGGAGTTATACTGTAAGGAGCTATGGAAATAGGTCGAGTGCCCGTCTCGAGGTCAATAATAAACTCTATATCACGCTCAGGAGGAAGGCCAGGTAGTTTAATTAGGAATACATCAGGAAACTCACGAACAATAGGGACGGAGTCAAGCAACGGACTCCTAATACTAGCTTCCCGAACATAATCAAGGAATGAATCACATCCCCTCGCCATAAATCCATGAGCCTGAACATATGAAATAATCCCTATCGGTGTGCGACTAACAGAACCCTGCCATACCACCGGGGGTACACCAGGTATGACTAAGGTAACAGTCTTGGCAAAATAATCCAAGATTGCATGATGAAAAGACACCTAGTCCATGCCCAGAATCACACCAAATCTACCATGGCCAATACAATAAAATCAACCTAAGTCTCAAACTCCCAAACAGTCACCAAACAAGATATATATACTCGATCACTACTAAGAAATTACCAACAGAGATAGATACACGTAAGAGTATGGATGATAACTCAGAACATAAACCCAACCATGGTGCATGATAAGTAGATACATAAGAAAACGTGGATCCAGGATCAAATAATGCAGAAGCTGGCCGATGGCATACGAAAATCATACCTGCAATCATCGCATCTAAAACCTCAGCCTCTGGCCTAGTTGACATGACATACAACTGACGCTGGCTACCACTAACCTGAGCACCAACCTGACCACTAGTCCGACCTCCCAGCACTCCACCTTGGGAACCCTGGGGACCCCCCCGATGATCCTGTGCACCACCTCTACCTGCTGGTGGTATGGATCTGATGGGCTGTGCCATCTGAGCTGAAGGATCAATCACCCTGCACTGAGGACACTCATATGTAAAATGACTGACAACTCCATAGGTAAAAATACTCCTGGCTCCCTGCTCGGCCTAGAAGATCTAGCTGACCTAGTATGACCACCTCTAGTTTATGACCACATTCCTGAGGATGACTAACATAACTAGTATAGGCGGGTTGACCCCTATTAGAAATTTGCAAGGCTGACTGTACAGGCCTACTAGGATGACCCTATCACTGAAAAGACTGCTATTACTGCTGAAGGTACCTACCCTAAAATCCGCGGCCTCTGAACTACGAATTGCTGTGACTATTACTGTAACTACCCTGGAATCCGGGTCTCTTATCACTGCACCCTTGGGCCTCGCGATTTATCTCCTCAATTAAATATACATGCTCAGCTATCTCAGCAAATGACTTCCCCGAAGACAGTAAACTCTGTGTATCTCTATGAAGTGATAACCGTAATCCCCTGACAAAATATCTGATCCTCTCATACTCGTCAAGTAGGATAATGGTAGCATGCCTAGACAAGTCATGAAATCTAGCCTCATACTCAGTTACTGTCATAGACCCCTAGCTCAACCTGGAAAACTCATCTCGAAATGCTCATGCATGCTGTGGGGCATATACTTCTCCAAGAACACCTCGGAGAGCTGTACCCAAGTAACGGGTGGAGATCTAGCTGGGCTGGAGTCAAGATAACCTCTCCCCTATCTCCTTGCGACTGTATCAAACTAGTAAGCAATAAAATCTACCCCGCATGACTCAACTTATCCCAAATTCTTCAGCTTTTCCTCACAGCTGGATACGAACTCATAAATATCCTCTCCTGGAGTACCCATAAATTTGGGTGGAGATAATCTCAAAAAATGACTCTAAATCTTCTACTCCTCAACAGACTTAATTGGCTAGACTACTATCAGTATAAGCGGAACCTCAACTCTAGGTGTCGTAGCTGCAGGCTGTGCCCCAACACCAACTCCCTATGTGGCTGGCTGTACTCTCGCAATAGGTGGACCTCCAACTAATCCCAACAACTGTACCAACGTACCTCAGAGCACTGAAGCATCAAAAAATCAAGGTAGAGCCTGGGTTGCTCCCTGGCCCACTAATTGCTATGGCAGTGGAACATCTGAGGCTACAATGAGATTGGGTAATGGATCCTTGGTCTGATATCGACTTGGGGATGCTGCTCTATTATGCCTCCGACCTCTATATCGACCTCGGTCCCTGATTGGAGCTCTCGTTGTTGGCTCGGGGTCTTGCTCCCCAGCTCTCTTGCCATGAGTCCTAACTATCTACAAAAAGAGTGAACCAAACAAGGATCAAAAACCACTACTGGCTTTATCACGAACATGAATCAAGAAATGAAACCATCCCCTAAAAATGCTCCGTAGTCTCCTAAAGATAGGATACATGCATCCCTGTACTGATCTGCGGAACCCTACTACACATCGACTTATGTACTGACACTACCCATAAAACCTAGACTCTTATACTAATCTGTTATGACCCAATTTTTAAATCATGATGGAACCTACCGAGAACCACCAATAAGCAAACCAAGCCCTATCCCGGGGCGACAAGAGAAGGGCCAATAGGAGGGATCTAATAAGAAAGGAGATGAAGCAAAACTACTACCATCAATATGCTATGAACGTAAAGACAAAGGGAGTATACATAGCGGAACCAAAAGAAAGAGAACAGTATATAACTCTAAAACCCCTCTCAAGACTTGGTGAGGTCAGTACACAAGCCAATACTAGACATATCCAGAATACATGACAAAAACCAAATATAAACAATATATATACAATAGTCTCAGATCCAAAAGACTATATGTCAGGGATAGAGTGGGATCTGCCTTGGACGTCAGTAAGCTTTCCTTGCTCCAAAATCAGTGCTGAGAAGAGAGTCACGTCACGAATATCGGCTACTGCTTGGATCTACATCGGGAAAAAATGCAGAAGTGTAGTATGACTGTATGAGTACTGGGGCAACAGGTACTCAGTAGGCATCATCGGCCGACTGAGCTCAATGTAACATAACAAGCTTAAGTACGGGGGTGCATGCTAAGTTTGGGTATAACTGATAAATAAATACGATACTGAATAATAAGTAAGTAACTGCGCACTAAACATATAAGTCAAACATAACCCAATTGGGACTCCATAAGCCC
Source organism: Capsicum rhomboideum (assembly GCA_031232105.1). NCBI lineage: Eukaryota > Viridiplantae > Streptophyta > Magnoliopsida > Solanales > Solanaceae > Capsicum > Capsicum rhomboideum. The sequence goes on along the minus strand of CP124719.1, from coordinate 18,742,589 downwards.
GCTGGGCATACGAAAGAATACAATACCCAGCCTGGCTCCCATAAACTGATAGGACACACAAGAATAGTAAATGCATAGTCCCCAGTGTCTCGAATCGGTACCAATTTCCAGTAACCATAATAACTAATGGAGCGCACCGGGCTTGAACCGGCACCAATAAGTAATAATAAGAAGCTAGACGCCAAAATTGAACTGGATACAGTGGGTAATAACAATAGGCCACACATATATATTGTATCTACCAGAATCGAATAAGAAAACAAAGAACAAAAATATTATAATCATGGTAGCCAGTAACAGAACTCATAGTGCACCTCAATCTGGGGCTGGACTCTAATCGGGACACCCAATAGTCGATAACCAAAATCATCAAACTTGAATAAGAATCCAGGCTCGAATCAAAAATCATCATAGCCAGTAACCAGAACAGAACCCAATGTCATATCATAACCACTTAACGGGGAACATGCTAGTCCCAGGCCGAAGCTGAAATATACGCAAAGGAGCTAACCAATCATCTGCTAAAATATAAGTCCCCGAATCCTCCTAGGTCCACAGTCTACTATAATGTAATATCTAAGTCAGTCTGGGTATCTAGAGTAGCTTATGGCAAGGCAGGTCCCAACTCTAAACCAGGAGTAGTAATCCTAATCAAGTGCGGTGTTATCAAGGACTAAAATGCTAAACAGGCCAACCTGGTATAATCGGGGTGAATCAAACCCGTCATAAGCATAACAAGTTATACTAGGGCTTAACTAAGCCCAAAGATGTCAAAGTTTTGATAAGTCTACAAAAAGGGTAATGGGGCCCACTATCGGATCCCAAAAGCCAAGTCTAGTTATACCTGTCTAAGTCTGGGCTATGTCAATCTAAGCCTGGACTAAGGTCCAAAAATAATATTCCCCAACTATTAACAATAACAACAACACTATCCGACCTCAAATAGGTCATTTGTGGTGTATCACGAGGATAACAGGCTTGGAATGTATTCAAATAGTCCTATCCGGCCTAGAAGGACTAAATCACAACAAACCACCACCAAGCCTATAGTACTAGCCCACAACACCAGCATAATAGCATACATATATATATATATATATATATATCATCTATAAGCCATATCTAAGGGTAAAGGAAACCTAGCCTACCTGGATGTAGCCGTAAGCCCGCCAAAGAACTCGTTAAGCTGGAGCTTTCCCCTTTTAAGAGGCCTCTAATTTCTGCCATGCTATCAAAATGGTAAACTAGATGTCAAAACATAACCAATGATACCCATATGTCACTAGGTCAAAAAATGACTGGACAACTCATGTGGGGCCTGCTTGTGGAATTTGCTAAACTGGAACCGTCACAGTATCCCAAATCCCACCGTGAACAATAGTCCCAACATCTACCTCATTATATGATCCCAATACATAGATCAAATACCAATAAAAATACCAACAAATCCAATGGAAATGTAAACGATCATAAAATAAGGAAAACGTACCGTAGAAATGTCGAGAACGAAGCCATGAACTCAAATATGTAAGTGTACCAGCTTGGACCTTGCTATATAAGGCTATATAAGATCTTGGAGCTCTAAAAATGGTGCTTCTATGGTGTTTGTACGTTTAAACATGAGAGAGAAGATGAATTATGTATATATATCCAAGGCAGGTGGAGCTAATGCGCCCTTATGACTGCTTTAGCCATGCCCTTGGTTGCTAAAGTACCTTAGCCTAGCCGGCCTTGGCTGCTAAAGTGCACCTAGGACAGCTTAAATGCATAACACTAAGGCGTACCTATGGCCGCTTAAGCGCATGGCCAATGCCAAAATTGGCAAAGTCCCGGGAAATTTTGACTATGTGTCCAGGACAGATCCAGAGTCCCGTAAACGCAAACAAAGTTTGCTACCTAACTAATTTAGATGTTCCATACTCAAGAGCGCTGTCCAAATTTCCATCAGAGGTCGTTCCGACAAAAATTTAGGCCCACGCCCTGAGGGCTGACTCGAATTTAGCCAAAAGTCGGCCTATCACCCAAAATAAGTATGGGAACCTCAAGACCCAACCGAAGGTCTACCTAACCTAAAGTCGACATTCTAGATCCAATGAGATGGTCAAAAATGGAATATGAGGCCGTTAAATAGGGGTTTAGGCCTGGGAGCCATACCTAACTACCAGAAAAATTCGACATAGAAAAGTGACTCTAAAAGTCAAATGAACTGCCAGGTAACCGTACTACCAGTCCCAGCAAGTTATATATGACCTGAGGCAGTCATGAAAGGGCTCTAAACATTGCAAACACATGTAAACACTAGGAATGACCTAAAGGGTCATTATATCAAATATCACAACAACCACAACTATAATGAGAAAATAACAACCATATTTGTACATTCAATAAGTAATACAACCTCATTACTTGTGATTAATATTTAAAATATCATTTAACGAATTACATTGTTTGAACATACATTTTAACAAGCATAAAAAGAATTAGTTAACTTGCAAACATAGATCAAGTTGAGTTTCAACTATGTTAAGCCATCACCTATAATCCGTATATCAATTGGGGTTAGCTAGGACTTGCAATTTCTAAGGCACGTATCCACACATATGGTTCTGTCACGCCTCGAATTCCAAAGGGGCGTACTGGTACCCGAAGCCGTTAAGGCCCGAGATCATCCATGTACACTCATATGCATGTTTCTGTATGAATATAATTCTATCTCATGTAACTAGTAAATACTAATGACGGGTGTCATGTGAAACGTATTCAATATGTGAAACTTGGCCGTTAGGGCCATCAAGTAAAAATGGACATACATCTCTTACATTCATCTTCCCACATACATCTACAAAGCCTATAACCGATACATGTACATAACCAACCTACAGTCGGGACGAATCCCCGCTTTATACAACAATTACAATACCAATACAATGTAAACATGTGACTTGGAAAGCCCCGAACCAACTGGAGCTCACCAGTGATCCTTGGATGACTCGTAGACTACTGTGGAGGTCTACTAACACCTGTGCCTGCAGGAAGTAAGGTAAGTCCCCCAATGGGGTCAGTATGAAGAATGTACTGAGTATGTAAGGCCATAAGAAACAACATGAAATGTGAGAATTTCAATGGAATCAAATGCAAGTGAATAATCAATGTGAATGAGCCATTATTCTGTATATGAGAGGAACCATGTACATTACATTCATTACTTTCCTTGCTTTTACGTTCATTACTATTATTAGTCATCCACCGTATCGGTGGGTAAATACATAGTCATCCACCTTATCGGTGGGTCATAATGTAGTCATCCATCTTATTGGTGGGTCAATATATAGTCATTCATCTTATCGGTGGGTCATAATGTAGTCATCCACCTTATTGGTGGGTCAATATATATAATATTAGGGTCCGCTCGAGCTAGGCTTATGTGCCCCTTTGAGTCATCCCAGTTCTCAAACAATAAACCATATATGCATTACTTCATTCCTTTATTTTTGCGAGATTTATGCATTTGCCTGAGAGAGATTGATACATTTGTAGTCATAACATTATTGAAAGCTTTGGAGCAATAGTCAATGAATTAGAGACATGTGAATAAACATTATTGGATCTTTGGAACATTAGTCAATGAATATGATACATGTGAATCACAATTTATCATGTGAGTAACACTATATGACCACCTGAAATGAGATACCTTTGAACATTTCGGAATGGAACAAGTACCATGTCAATGTGAACATTATGTGCTGCAGAAGGATATGGAAAGAGTAACCTTACATACCTTATCTTCCCAACGTATGACTATAAAAATCCAATCAATATGTGAATACAATAATTCAGCTCCTTCCTTACGTTTTACTCTACAACACAAGTACATAATGAATCTCATGTTAACACCCAACTACATTACAAGTGCATAAACGACAATGAACTACGTGACTGCCATATAAAGTCATTTCACCCTTATTATAATACCATTTGTTGCATCACCATACCAACAATACCATAACATTCCACACTTTGACCAAGACATCATAAACAAATATCATTTCACGCCAAGTTTATCCTTTACACTTCCCTATTAACACTACGTCATAATTACTCCATCAAGTTGTCTCAATACCTTTCACAACAACACATAAACAACAATCCATAATTGATACCATTCAAAATACCTCTGGTATACTCCTTTAAAGTCATTCAAAAGGTACCATAAGTTGATAATAGCATCCATGAAGGGTATAGGGGCTTTGGGGGGTCAAAGAGATGCAAAAACATGCGAAACAGAGCTCTGGACTGACCTGCAAAGCCACCTGCACCAGTAGGTGGATGAGGTGTGGCCACAGGTGCCTCTTGGCAGTGTCCATATTCACCTGCGAAGTCACCTGCGCCCTCAGGTACCTTCGTCTGCGAGGGCGGGTGCCCTTTTCGGCCAAAATGGGTCTCTTTTGGGTCCTTTTTTGTAATAAATGGTCTATGGACATAAGTAGGCTTTTATTTTCATAGTTTATGTTAACTTGTATGCCAACAAACAACCATGGTCTCACAACGCACATAAACATCACAAAATTATAATTTTCCCTTCCATACGCCACCGGTTCCATGCAAAATTTCACAACAACAATTCCAAATGTTATACACAAAGAGAAAGCAAGTTAGGAACATAAAAATATCATACATTTATACATATCATCCATATGATTCACTCTTTTCAAGATCCCAAGTCTCCTTTCAAGTTTAGGACACATAGATGACACATCATTTAGCAAAAAGCAAAAATGCACTTTTTAACACCTTTGGACATAACCATAATTATATACACAATATCTCATGCATATAATATATTAAATCACAAGAATAAACACTTTTCCAAGATTTCAAAAGGATGATCTTGTCCAAACAAGTGTAGTTGCCTTAGGGTTTGAAGGTGAAGAGAAAGTATCCTTGGGAAAATTCTAGATTTTGCACATGTGTGGAATGGTGAATAAAATATGATTTTTCACCTTATATAGACCCTTTAAATTCATCCTTATACAATAATTTTGGTCAATAATTTATTTGTTAACTTGGTTAGGTTGAATGGATCACTATTCCCTTTTGGGCCATGTCTTTTGGTGTAATTTTGGGCCTCCATTGAGCCCAATAGCACAAGCTTAATTCAGCCCACCTAATTTAAGGTGTAATACCCCAACAATATCAAGTTTAAATAATTCATAAATGTTACGGTAATCAACTAGGTTCAAAAATGTACGGGGTGTTACATTCTCCCCCCCCTTAGAAACATTCGTCCTCGAATGTTAGCGACATTGTACCATTTACACAAATTTAAGTTTAAATTTATCCTTCATGTTATCATATACACACAATACTTGTAAAGACTTATTTTTTATTGGTACAATCCCGCATTTTGAACTTTCTCTTCCGTTTGTAACAAATGAAGGTACTTAGACTTTATCATTTCTCGGTTTCCCATGTGATCACTTCTACTTGCTGATTCCTCCAAAGTACTTTCACGAAAACTATTTCTTTAACCTCTTCACTTTCCAAATCTCATTACCCCTTCCATTGGTGACACTTTCAAAAATACCCAATCACCTGTATAAGCTCATAACATATCTTCAAGTGTTTGAATAATACATTCTGCTTGCCTATCTGTCTGAGGATGAAAAGCCATACTCAAATTCACTTGTGTGCCCAAGCTCTTTTGAAAAGATCTCCAAAAAGTGCAATAAATTGAGCTCCCCTGTCTGATATAATGGCGATTGGAAGTCCATGTAATCGCACTCTCTCTTTAACATACAACCTTTCAGAATCTTCAGTTGTATAGGTGGCCTTACCGGTAGGGAGTGCGCTGACTTGGTAATCCTATCACTATTACTCATATGGAATCAAATTTCTAAAATATCTAAGGAAAACTTGTGATAAAATCTATGTTAACCATGTACCATTTCCATCTGGAAAATCCATACATTGCATATAACCTCCCGGTTTATGATGCTCTACTTTTACTTGTTGACAATTTGGACAATGAACTACAACTTCTGCAATGTTCTTCTTCAAGTAACCTTACCAATACATCTTTTTCAAACCATGGTACATTTTGGTTTCTACCGAATGAATAGAATACCGTGAATGATGTACTTTTGTCATAATTCATTTCCTTAGCTCATATATATCCGGTACGAAAAATCTACCTTGGCATTGAAGTTCTCCCCTATTATGTAAGCTCAAATACCTTTGTTAAACTTTGCTGTACATTCTTTTTCAATTGAAATAAAATAGGATTTGCATATTGCTTTTTCTTTACCTCAGCTACAAGTGAGAACTCTACTGCACTTTACACTATAATTCTTTCATCTGGAGTTCCAAGAAGACGAACCCCCAAGCTGTCTAATTGGAGTATATCCTTACTAATACCTTGCCTTTGAGTAAGTTGACCATCAATGCTCCCCACCACTTCACGGCTTACACATCGTCTACCACGTTTGTTTTTCCCGGATGGTATAAGATATCACTATCATCATCCTTTAGTAATTCCAGCAACCTTTGTTGTCTTCAGTATGGATCCTTTTGCTGAAAACATACTGTAAACTTTAATGATTAGTATATATATATATCAACATGAACTTCATACAAATAGTGGTGCCATACTTGTAAACCAAACATCACGACTGCTAACTCAAGACCATGTGTTATATAATTTCTTTATTCACATGGATGTAGTTGTCTTGAAGCATAAGCTATCACATTACCATGTTACATCAATTCAAATCCTAAGCTGACTTCTGAAGCATCACAATACACTGCATACCCTTCTGTACCTTCGGGAAGTACTACTACAGGTGTAGAAGTCAATTTATCTTTTAGCTCTTGGAAACTCTTCTCACATGCATCATTCCACTAAAACTTAGTTTCCTTGTGTGTTAGCTTTGGTAAAGGTGCAGGGATAGAAAAAAAAAATCCTTCAACAAATCTCCTATAATAACCCACCAATCCAGAAAAATGATGAATCTTTGTAAGCGTCGTTGGCCTTAGCCAATTTTTTACTGCTTCTCTCTTTTGTGTATCGACCCTCATTCCTTTATCATACACAATGTGACCCAAGAACGCTATGGATTGTAACCAAAATTCACATTTAGAAAACTTCTGTAACTCCTGCTGCAGGTGATTAGCATGGTCCTCTTGTGATCTTGAATATCATCTCCAAACATGGTCACGTACACATTTAAAAATGGCTTGAACACCCTATTCATAAAATACCTAACAACTGTTGGTGCATTGGTTAGCCCAAATTGCATAACTAGAAATTCATAGTAACCATACCGTGTTCGAAAAGCTGCCTCGGGTATATCTTTTTTTATCTAACCCGATCTTCAGTTAGTCTTTGGAAAGCATTTGGCACCCTATAACCGATCACATAATTCATCAATTTTGGGAAGGAGATATTTGTTCTTAACCGTTACTTTACACAGTTGCCAACAATCGATACACATTCTCAATGTACCATTTTTCTTCCGTACAAATAACACTGGTGCACCCCAAGGGGACATACTAGGTCTTATAAATCCATTGGATAACATTTTCCTTGGCTTAGATAGGAAATAACTTTACCTCTCGGTTCTCCAACATTACCCTTCCATTCAAGGGCGGTCGTTTGTGGAAAAATGAGAATATAACTTCTTAGCTTTGGCAATCTACGTGACACAACAAGAAGCCAACCAATTCATACCCATTATAATATTAAAATCCACCATTTCCAGCTCAACAAGATCAACCAATGTATCATGATCACAAACATTTACTATACAATTACGATATACTCTTTTAGCTGTAACAAATTCACCAACAGGTGTAGATACTTTAATTGACTTAACGAATAATTCTGGTGTCCTTTCAAAAAAAATAAAATTCTTCAACAATCAATGGAGTAACATATGATAGGGTAGAACCCGGATCAATCAATGCACATTCATTAAGTGAAAAGACGGATAATGTACCTGTCACTACATCAGGAGAAACCTCCAAATTCTGCCGATTCGCTATGGCATAGGTACAGTTCTAAATTCCACTAGAACTTGCCCCTCTAGCACCTCTTCCATGACTAGCAGGTTGTACACCTGACGATGATGACACAACATCTGATCCTGTAGGTCGCGCCATACTACACGTGTCCCCTTGTAGACACTCTCATCAGATGCCCCGACATACCGCACCGCAAGGAATCTTTTGGTCCATACCAGCATTCACCTGAATAAAACTTCTTGTAGTGCTGACACAGTTGATGAGAAAATCTTACTGTCTGTGAACCTCGAACCACCCTGCTTTGCCCATCATGACTGCCTCTAGACCCTCGAAATTGAGGTGGAGTATCTGCTGTGGAATAGAAAAATGATGGTCTAGGTGGTCTATTAAATATTTGAGGTCTAAACCCTCCTTGAGACGCCATGACCTATCCCGCAGATCTAGCCCTCTTCGACGGTCCTCCTTCCCATTCTTGTATCCTTCTCCATTGCCTCTGATCCTTCATCTTTTATGCAAAAACCTGTATTCTGGCTATGTCCATATCTCTGTTCAAAGAAGCAATGGTACAGTCCCTCACCAAGTATGGCTCTAATCTGTCCACATATCTATGGACTCTGTCTTCCATTGTGGCTACTACATTCAGAGCATATCAAGCCAAAGAGTTAAAATGTAGACTGTATTCCCTAACACTCATATTCCCTTGGCGAATATTTAAAAATTGGTCTGCACGGGCCTGTCGGATCTCATAGGGAAGATAGTGATCAAGGAAGGCCGTTTTGAATTCCTCCCAACCAGCTGGAAGTACATCAATACCCCTCGATCTTTTTCAGTCTTCATACCATAATATAGCTTCACCTTTCAATCTATAGGCCACAAGTTCAACTATTTCTACACCAGTCACGTGCATGACATCTAGAGCCCTTTGAATTTGGTATACAAAGTCCTTTGGATCTACTGTCGGATTGACCCAGTGAATATAGGAGTGTCTAATTTCAAAAAATCCTGTGTCCGCCGACTAGCTACTCTAGCCACATTATCCTCACTTGTCGTTGGACCAACTCGTCCCTAAATTTGTGCAACAACTATTTGAGTCAACATATGTACTGCATTTCTTAAATCCTGATTAGTCGCATTTATAGGAGGTTCTGTCAGTACTTCTCTACCCCTCAGCTCTTCAGGAAATGGAAGAGTAGAAGAAGACCGCGATGCAATTTCAGTGTCGGCTCCACCTTGATGTAACACCCTGTACATTTCCGATCCTACTTGATTGTCTTAACACTTATGAAATCATTTAAACATGAGAAAGTTGGTGGATTATGTGTTAATTTTATTGGGCTAAGCTATTGGGCCTAAATGAGGCCTAAAATAAAGTAAAATACATGGCCCAAATGGGGCAAGTGACCCATTCTTGTGTTGAACAAGCAAGCATGCATTTAATGACCAAGTATTTGGCTAAGTATGACTTGAGGGACCATATAAGTCAAGGAAAAATCAGATTTTTATTTATCAAAACACACATGCCCTTTTCTAGAATATTCAAGACATTTCTCTTTACTCACAAACCCTAAGTCATCACTCCTTTGGACAAGATCATTTCTTTGTAAGTATTGGTAAGTGTTTATTCTTATGATTTAGTATAATATGTGCTTAATATGGTGTATCAATCATGTTGGTTATGTTGGCACAGTGTTGAACAGTTCACTATGTGTAAAACAGTGTGCTTTTGCTTAATCGGTGAAGAGTTTTGCCTTCTAAACTTGAAAGTGGACTTGTGGTCTTGAAGGAAATGAGTTTGATGGATTAAATATCAAAATATATGATGTGGTTATGTCCTTCACTTATTTTCTTTTGTATATAACATTTGGAATTGTTGTTGTGAAATTGTGCATGGAATGGGTCTCGTATTGAAAGAAAAATGCAATTTTGGTGATGTTTATGTGTGTTGTGAAACCATGACTGTTCGTGGGTATCCAAGTGACCAAAAATATTTAAATAAAAGATTACTTATGGCCTTGGACCATTTATTACACAAAAGGACCCAAAAGAGACCCATTTTGGCCGAATCGGGCATCCGCCCTCGCGTCTGGAGCAATTGCGGGCGCAGATGTCAACACAGGTGGATCTGGACAAGGACAGAGGGGAACCTGAGGCCATATTTCACCCACCTGCGGGCGTAGGTGGCCTCCCAGCCCAGTCCAGAATTTCCTTTTGTGTGTTTTTGTCTCTCTTTGATCCCCGAAGGTCCCTATACCCTTTTTGGATGTAATTATCAACTTATGATACCTTTTGATTGACTTTAAGGGGTCATTTAGAGGCATGTTGGATTATATCAATTATGTATTGTTGTTAATAAATTGTTATGAAAGGTATTGAGGTGACTTGAGGGAATAATTGTGACATAGTGTGAATGAGGAAGCGTGAAGGGTAAACTTGATATGAAATGTTATTGGTTTATGATGTCTTGGTCAATGTGGGGAATGTTATGGTATTGTTGGAATGGTAATGTAGTGTATTGTATTGTAAAGGGTGAAATGACATTATGGGGCTTCCATGTAACTCATTGTCGTCGTATGTACTTGTGTTGTAGAGTGAACGTAAGGAAGGAGCTGGACTATTGTATTCACGTATAAGATTGTGTATTCATATTGAGAAGACAAGGTATGTAAGGTTACTCTTTCCATATAATTCTGCAGCACATAGTGTTCACATTGTCATTGTACTTGTTCCATTCCGAAATGTCCAAAGGTATCTCATTTTCAAGTTGTCATATAGTGTTACTCACACGACCATTGGTGAATAACAAGTCTCATGTTCTTTGACTAATAGTTCCAAGTTCCAATAATGTACAATCATCAATGTAACACTCTTATAATGAAAGAATGAAGTAATGTATAATTGTTTAAGTATTCATGAGTAACATCCCAGGGGCGATATGAAAGGCCTAGCATGGGTTATCACAATAACATTTCAGGGGTGATGTAAAGGCCTAGCATGGGTTATCACAATAACATCCCAGGGGCGAAAGAAAGACTAGCATGGGTTAATCACATCCCAGGGGTTAAAATACCTAGCATGGGTTAATTACATCCCAGGGGTTACAATACCTAGCATGGGTTAATCTTATCCCAGGGGCGACAGAAAAGCCTAGAATGGGTATAACGATAAAGAAGAATGAACGTAAAGGCAAAGAAAGTAATGAATGTAATGTACATGGTTCCAACACAAATAGAACGATGGTTTATCCATATTGACTATTCCCTTATATTTGATGCCATTGAAGTACTTATATATCATGCAATTTTATATAGCCTTACATACTCAGTACATTCTTCGTACTGACGTCCCTTGGGGGACTTACCTTACTTGCTGCAGGTACAGGTGCAGGTAGACCTCCACAGTAGGTTGCGGATCATTTGCAGACCATTGGTGAGCTCCAGTTGGTTCGGGGCTTTCCGAGTCATAGTGTACATTTGTTTTGGTGTTGGTATTTTGTAAATGTTGTATAAAGCGGGGACTTGTCCCGACTATAGGTTTGTTATGTACATGCATCTGTTAGAGGCTTCGTAGACGTATGTGGGAAGATGAATGTAAGAGATGTATGTCCATTTTGACTTGATGTCCCTAGCGGCCAAGTTTCATATATATAGCATATGTTTCAATGACTTCCGCCATTGGTATTTTATTTTATCAGTTACAAGAGATAGAATGCTATTTATAAAGATACATGCATATGGAGGTACATGAGTAAATATTGGTTCTCTCGGGTCTCAATGGCTTCGGGTGCCAGTCTGCCTTAATGGGATTTGGGGCGTGACACTTGACTAGCTTGGTCAGGTGGTGATTTACTCATTACTTCTTTGGCAGGCATATCTACCTGCTTACCTTTGCCGCTACCTCTTCTTGTGATCGGCATTTTACTATACAAAAGAAAACCAATAACAATGGTAAGATATAATCCCACCTACAACATTGACTCTATTGCACAATCTAGAAATGAAGAAAAAGAAAAAACTCCTAAATGTCCCGTAGCCTCCTACTTATAAATGTGGTGCACAACACATCCATAAGCAAGACTCTACTCAGACACGGCTTTGTAGACACCCTAAGGACGACCTTCTCTGATACCACTTTTGTCACGCCTCGAATTCCAAAGGGGCGTACTGGCACCCGAAGCCGTTAAGGCCCGAGAGAAACAACCTTTATCCATGTACACTCATAGGCATGTTTCCATATGAATATCATTCTATCCCATGTAACTAGTAAATACTAATGGCGGGTGTCATGGGAAACATATACAATATGTGAAACTTGGCCGTTAGGGCCATCAAGTAAAAATGGACATACATCTCTTACATTCATCTTCCCACATACGTCTAAAAAGCCTCTAACCGATACATGTACATAACCAACCTACAGTTGGGACAAATCCCTGCTTTATACAATAATTACAATACCAATACAATGTACACATGTGACTCGGAAAGCCCCGAACCAACTGGAGCTCACCAATGATCCGCGGATGACTCGTAGACTACTGTGGAGGTCTACTAACACTTGTGCCTGCAACAAGTAAGGTAAGTCCCCCAAGGGGGTTAGTACGAAGAATGTACTGAGTATGTAAGGCCATAAGAAACAACATGAAATGTGAGAACTTCAATGGAATCAAATGCAAGTGAATAATCAATGTGAATGAGCCATTATTCTGTATATAAGAGGAACCATGTACATTACATTCATTACTTTCCTTGCTTTTACATTCATTACCATTATTAGTCATCCACCTTATCGATGGGTCATAGTATAATCATCCACCTTATCGGTGGGTCATCCACCTTGGAACATTAGTCAATGAATATGAGACATGTGAATCATAATTTATCATGTGAGTAACACTATATGACCACCTGAAATGAGATACCTTTGAACATTTCGGAATGGAACAAGTACCATGTCAATGTGAACATTATGTGCTGCAGAAGGATACGAAAAGAGTAATCTTATATACCTTATCTTCCCAATGTATGACTATAACAATCCAATCAATATGTGAATACAAAAATTCAGCTCCTTCCTTACGTTTTTCTCTACAACACAAGTACATAATGAAGCTCATGTTAACATCCAACTACATACAAGTGTATAAACGACAATGAACTACGTGACTGCCATATACCGTCATTTCACCCTTCTTATAATACCATTTGTTGCATCACCATACCAACAATACCATAACATGCCACAAATTAACCAAGACATCATAAACCAATATCATTTCACACCTAGTTTATCCTTTACACTTCCCCATTAACACTACGTCATAATTACTCCATCAAGTCATCTCTATACCTTTCACAACAACACATGAACAACAATCCATAATTGATACCATTCAAAATACCTCCGGGATACTCCTTTAAAGTCATTCAAAAGGTACCATAAGTTGATAATTGCATCCATGAAGGGTATAGGGGCTTTAGGGGTAAAAGAGATGCAAAAACATGCAAAACAAAGCTCTGGACTGACCTGCGAAGCCACCTGCGCCCGCTGGTGGATGAAGTACAGCCATAGGTGCCTCTTGGCAGTGTCCAGATTCACCTGCGAAGTCACCTGAGCCCACAGGTACCTTCGTCTGCGAGGGCGGGTGCCCGTTTCGACCAAAATGGGTCTCTTTTGGGTCCTTTTTTTATAATAAATGGTCCATGGACATAAGTAAGCTTTTATTTTCATAATTTATGTTAACTTGGATGCCAACAAACAACCATGGTCTCACAACGCACATAAACATCACAAAATTATAATTTTCCCTTCCATACGCCACCGGTTCCATGCAAAATTTCACAACAACAATTCCAAATGTTATACACAAAGAGAAAGCAAGTTAGGAACATAAAAATATCATACATTTATACATATCATCCATATCATTCACTCTTTTCAAGATCCCAAGTCTCCTTTCAAGTTTAGGACACATAGATGACACATCTTTTAACAAAATGCAAAAATGCACTTTTTAACACCTTTGGACATAACCATAATTATATACACAATATCTCATGCATATAATATATTAAATCACAAGAATAAACACTTTTCCAAGATTTCAAAAGGATGATCTTGTCCAAACAAGTGTAGTTGCCTTAGGGTTTGAAGGTGAAGAGAAAGTATCCTTGGGAAAATTCTAGATTTTGCACATGTGTGGAATGGTGAATAAAATATGATTTTTCACCTTATATAGACCCTTTAAATTCATCCTTATACAATAATTTTGGTCAATAATTTATTTGTTAACTTGGTTAGGTTGAATGGATCACTATTCCCTTTTGGGCCATGTCTTTTGGTGTAATTTTGGGCCTCCATTGAGCCCAATAGCACAAGCTTAATTCAGCCCACCTAATTTAAGGTGTAATACCCCAACAATATCATGTTTAAATAATTCATAAATGTTACGGTAATCAACTAGGTTCAAAAATGTACGGGGTGTTACAGGTTCACACCCTAATACATCCAAATTTCCATCTTAATACTAATACTGCTTCCACTGCTGCCATTCTTTTGATTACTCCCATAGATTATTCGGAATCCACCAATGACAACCAACATAGATTCTTTGGAATCCACCAACACTAACCAACATAGATTTCTTAGAATCCACTAACACCAACCACCTCTAGTTGGGCATTTATTAGATTCTAACACAATTTTCTCTATTATTACCATTACAATCATTCATATTTGGTTAACATCATCAACCATACACACTAGCTCATGTCATAAATTTAATATCACATACAACATCAAATTACATTCTAACAACCAGGAATTACCGCTTTTTATCCATCTCAACACTGTACTCGCAGGCGTAAACATAGAATATCCCATCAAACCATGTTATACATATGTTTTATAACCTAAGTCTATACTACTCAATTAAACCTGGCCTACCTAGATGCCAAGCAGCTATTACGGAGGCATAAATACAAACTTCTGGATCCATGCTAGTGATTTCTTCTGTGAAATCCATGAGAAAATCATGGGTTTTACTCTATTCAAGATTATTTCTTCCTCTCCATTTCTCCAAGGCCATGAGGAAATCCTACGGGGTATTTGGAGTAAACCTTGTCCTATTTGCAACTGAAGAGGAGAAAAGAAAATAATAAAATGAGGAACTATTTTCTGCCCTCAGAGTCCCGCTATAGTGGCCAGTAGGCCGCTACACGGTGTCGCTATAGATGGATGACATCATCCCAACCCAAAATTTCAAATTCCAAAAATTTTCAACCAAGTCCATCTGTACTAGTTCGTGGCCAAATTTTCAAGAAATCCCATGCCCCGTGCTTTTAGACGAAGTGCCTTAAGTAACAACAGAACAAGTCGTTACAGTATTGTATGTGTGACGGTTCCTTGAGTGGTTTATGATTAATGTTATTGTTGAGTTGGATCCTTGAGTGGTCTGAGCTAAAATTATAAATGATTGGCATATCTCTTTTTTTGTCTACTTGCCTATGTTTTTGAGACAAGTTGTAACTTATTATTTTTGCGTCATAGATTGTTGAGTTGGTTTGTTGTCTATATGGACTTGCACTTGACTGAACTCTGTGGTATTGTTTGAAAAAGGCTAAGTGTCACATACTTGAGGCAAAGTCCTTGGTAGGTGTTCATGATTGTACTTGTTTACTAAGTTATGGTTATTTGTGCACATTTATTATCTTGGGTTGGCTGATGACCCTATCAGTACACTATGGTTTTATTGTGTACTGATACTACACGTGCTCTTCATTTTATTGAGTGCAGAGCATTTTTCAGCTACTGCATCGAGACCTCAACTTCAGAGCAGACTGCATTCCGACTCAAGGGTGAGCTACATCTTTCGGACAACCATGAGTCCTCTGTTTAGTTCTTTTCCATTTGTTTCGGACATGGACATTTTTGTTTGTTTTTGGGTTGAACCCATTAATTTATAAATGTAGTGTTTTGGTACAATAACTTTTAGATTCTTGGGGTTGTTTTAGACTTTTGTATGTTTCCGCATTTGGTATTATTATTAAACATTTCAAATCATAGGATTATTTAATAAAGTAATTTGTTTATCTTAAATTTGGCTAAGTGTTGGGCATGAGTAGTTTGGGTTGTATTGTTTTTCCACCGGAGGATTTGTGTGGTGCCACTCGCGACGGGTTTGGGTTGTGACACCCACCAAAGTCACTTTTTTTTATGACAAATATGTCGTTGAACTATTACCTTATCTTTTATAAAGTCATTCTAATATTTTAAGCTTCAAAACTCACTTAATTTGATTAATTAACATCTTAAATTTCACTTTACTAACAAATTCATTAAATGATCTCACCCAATACACAACAAAATATGGGTCTAATATATATGAAATAAAATCTACCAAAATAGAATAGATTTTAAATAAAGACAAATTACATATACTAAGATGTTAAAAAAATATAAATAAGATAATATGAGATTTTATGGGACAAATTTTTTTAAATTCTTAAGTGGGCACTCTCTTCATTTCATATTTATCTACTTTTTTCTTTACAGGTCCATACAAAATTCTAAATAAGAAGGATAATTTACTAATTTACACTATAATATTTTTTAATACACTGTATTTATGTATCTCATCCATTAATACTAAAATTAATAATATAATTTTTTAAAAAAACTTTACAATATTTATACTTTCAAAAAGAATTAATTATAAGAATACATAAAAAATTATTAATTTTATCTTAATCTTGCAAATTGACAAATAACTTGGAATATATGAGATGAAAAGATTAGTTGATACTCCCGAGTTCCTAAATAAGTGGACAAAAGAAAAATTTTAAGTAAGAAGATTTAAAATATCGAAAATTAAAATAAACACACTAAAAAACTAAGACATTCAACATTTTTTGTACATACATAAAAATAATTTTATTTTGTTATATGTAATGTAATTTTTCACAGAATGAAGTTTGGATGAACCATTGAGCTCAGTAACTTAATTTGGTCCTAATTTTATATCGATTTAAGAATTTATTGAATTTATACATATTAATAGGAAAAAGTATAAGTTGTGTGGGATTCAAACTAGGGAGTGAGAAGTATAAACAGAAAAGTGGATAAATAATATAAAACGGAAAGAGTGTCCACTTAATTTTTTTTAAATGGTCATATCTAAATTCTCATGTTGTTTTATTTACTTTTTTAACATTTTAATAAGTGTAATTTGTTTTTATTTAAAATTTATTTCTTTTTGATGGGTTTTATTTCTTTTATAGTAGATCCGTTTTTTTATTGTGTATTGTGTGGGATCATTTAATGAATATGTCATTAATTAAAATGCTATTTAAAATGTTTACTAAGTGAATTTAGTAGATTAAAATGTTGTGATGACTTTAAAAGAGATAAAGTAATAGTTCAATGACATTTTTGTCTTAAAAAAAAGTGACTTTTGTGGGTTATTTCCATTAGTTCAAGACAATTCAGGGAATTAACTCTGGTCATAAACAATTGCTTCTGGGTCTTGACCTTCCCGATTCCCTTTTCCATAGCTAAATGACACTTTATCCCTTTTTTTGTTGTTGACACCGTTATGTCATTGATAACATCTTCCCCAATGATCATGTTTGCCCAATACCAGGGTAGGAAAATCTCGATGCAATCTTTGGCTTGGTCACTTATGAGCTCCACAAGATGTCCGTTTCTAAGGAGTATAGCCACCTCTTCCTCTAGATGTCTACAATCTTCTATTTTGTGCTCGTGTGTCCTGTGAAAATTGCACCATAAGTTTGGATCCCTTGACTCAGGATCAGACTTGATGGGTTTTGGGAAACAAGCCTACTTAATATCTCTCATAGTTGTGACATCAAGTTCACACTTTGAGATTCTAGGAACTGTTTTTGTTGCATGGATTAAGCTCAGGCCTCCTAATACTTTCCTATTCTGCTGCCCCTTCCCATTTTAGAGGCCATTCGGAAGGCTCTAGATCGAACTTGGTTTATCCTCGGCTGGTATTGACAAAATTGACTCTTTGTATTAAAAATCTGGTACCCAAATCTTTATCATTCTGCCATGGGATCGGTAGTATGATTCAAATTATTGATCATACCGACTCTTTACATAGGCCCAAGTCGTGGCCTCAAACTCCGTCAAATATTCCTCAAGTTTCAAAGAAGTGATTGAGCTTTGAGGGTTCAGTTCCTTTGTGAAACCTTCAGTGGTCAGTCATTGAAACGATTGGAAACATCATCCTTTCCTTATGGAATCATGCAACGAAGTCCCTGAGTAGTTCAGAATCACTTGAAGATGTTCGCCTTCTTGGCTGCACCTTCTGGCCATGGTATGTGCTTTGAAGAAACAATCTACAATTAAAGAAAAGAGTTAATGAAATTTTTGGGTGGTAAAAAATAACATGCCAGTGCTCTCTCGGTCAGAGCTTCTCCAAACTTCTGGCCATAACTGACTCGACCTCATCTTTAGTCAGATCATTCCTTTTTACAATTATGGTAAAACCAAGACATACTCATGTGGATCCTTTGTTCTATCAAACTTCAGGACATATAACATCTGAAAGTTTCTGGAATGGGCCTCGGTATTGCATTGTCCTTGAAAGGGAGTTGAGCATAACACTTTGAGTTTAGTCACTTCAACACTAGAGGCGCTCCCAGTATATGGTTCACCCGAGTATGTAATTCTGTAAATTTTGACTTGAGTTCCTGTATAAGTAGATCCATAATTTGGTTAACAACATTGGGGTGACTCTAACTACTGATATACCTACTCTGCATTCTTTGGATTGAATACTCACCATTTGACCAAATTCATTAATTTCTCTGCGGAGTGGGTGTCCCCAATGGAGTTAGGTTATCCACACCGACATTGTTGGACACCATTGTGTTAACGCTTTCTGCAACTCCATTACCTTTTTGTTCTGCTTAATTATATGGTCCATTATGGACTTTTGTTGGTCGGCAATGACATATAGAGAATATTTGAGGTCACACATGTCTGCCCAAGCCCCATTGTTTTCTTGGACATTCAAACGATCCAATCCTTCATTTCTTAGCTCAAACTTAGCCCTGTTAGTAACGAAAATATTTTCATTATTCTGGTTCGCATTTGTCACAAGTGGTTCCTGAAAAAACAAATAGTATTCAAGCTAATGACAAAGTAGAAAAGCGAGCTAAACTAATACACAACTGCCGTGGCCCCTTGGTGGGGGCCAAACCATTTACTGAAAAATGGTACGATCATATCTGGAGTATCCGTTTTTTTGACCTTTTTATCATGTCATCAAAACATGAGTTCTTCTCTATTCTTTGGACCATGAGTTTCTACCTTTATCCCTATAATGGTCACTCTGTGGCTTCAAGACTCACCAGGTGCCGATTTTCACTGAATGCATCTTCGAAACCAGTTCATTCCACCAAATTAATTTTCTCAAACACCTTTTGTTGGTATTACATGTCCACCTTTCATCCTACCACATATATGAGTCATTTTTTATCCAATCTAAAGGTTTTGCACAACTCTTAATAAAAAATTAATTAGTGTATAATTTCATTATTATATCCCTTATCAATTCTTTAATCCTTATATATACGTGCCTTTTATTCTACAATAATTAATGCTAAGGAAAGAATTAAAAAAATAAATATTCTCTCTTAATTTTTAAAATTTACAGTATTTGGTAACAACTACACTTAGTATACATGACCACTAAAAAGAAATGGAGGGAGTATAAACAATACAAAAATAGTTAGTGATCCTAAGATAGGTAGAGGTAGATGTGAATTTTAAGTTTGTCGATTTCTACGGTCATCTCAAATTAATATATAATAATAACCAACTAAACTCAAAACTATATTATTTGCTAAATACTTTTAAACATTTAATTAATTAATTTAATATAAATGCATGATCTAAATAAAGTTTATTAAGTTTCCCAGATAAATAAACATAAGTCAAACTTGAAATTTAGTCAGATCAACTGCCATGACCCAAAACTTGATAGTAATGGCACCTATCACACCCACTGCGATAGATAAGCCAAATCCCGCACATACATCGAAAACTAATAAGATAAAAAGTGAAAGAAATAGAAATAATACAAAAACCCACAATAGTCTCATCAACCAATGATAAAATAGAATACGAATATCAATAACAACCAAAGGTAAGGTAGTCATAAGTCCAAACCTCTAAAAGAAAGGAAATACAACAAATAGTCTAAAAGTATAAAAAATGTGAAAGACAACATAAGGCTTGGATAGAGGAGAGCCCAGTAATAACTGGGATCAACAGTCGCTACCACGAAAACCTCCGAAAGTGAATCACCAAATCAACCACAAAATCAGCATCTGGGGACCACCGACTTGGTACCTGCACGTAACGTTCATTATATAAACAAGCGTGAGTACCATCCATATGTACTCATCAACATCATTGACCGATGCTAATTCAAAGCGATGTCGAGAACCACCAAAACCAACAATATCCAACACAATCATATAAACCTGCACTTAAAAAATCCACACCCAGTCTAACAGATAATAATAATAAATAAATAATAGCAAGGTTCTAGTCCAGAATTTATCAATCCACTGCGCTATCAACAATCCATCAATCACAATATTCAATCACAATAAAACCAATCATATAGAAAAGATGAGATGAATTATTTGATGCAATGTATGATATATTATACACCCACTGCTCTGTCTGGTTAGCTGGGACCTATGGGGGAGTTGTGAGATCCATATACTCACTTTGAATAATTTTTATCAGGCATGCAAATCAGGTATCCACGCAAAACCATTTTCCATCGGGACAGCCGAAATAATTTTCCCTCGGGCGTGCTTGTCAAAATTAGTAAAATCCACCTAGACACTTTTCTATCGAGCATGCAAGTTATTTCAAATCAAACTTTCTTAAAATATCTTTTTTATAGTTCTATGATATGAGTATGAGTGAGTATGCATGAAACATAATAATAAGGAACAATACAATATCTCAAAACCAGGCTTACAAGGCCATACTTAATTCAATAACATTGGCTACAAGTGCAAAATTCATCAATCTAGTTCAAGTAATTCAAATCTCACTCATAAACAGATATACCATCAATTTAAACACCTATAAAGTCCTATATAATCACTAATCCATTTTTTGCATCACAATCAAACAAACAAGAATAGAAGAATATCCAGAACAAGTCACTAATTCTATTTTTAGCCTTTTACAATACAATGTTACCTGCATCGATTCTATTTATCTCATCTATGTGGGACCATTCCCCATTACACCCAATATAAGCAACTAACATATAAACACTTCAAAAAAGAGCCAAAGAAAGTCTCAACTTGCCTTAAGAAAAAACCTAAAAAGTCAAATCAAATCCTTGACCTCCTAAGGAGCCTCTGAATGATCCCAATCTATTCAAATATGGATTCGACAAAGGAATACGAAACTAAAGACACCTATATTGCTATACTTCTGATTTGGGCCCAAAAAGTTAATCCCGAGCCCACAAGGGTAAAATTGGAATTTTATTAAAAATTAATCTACTCATAATTTAAGGAGTTCAAATCTGTAATTTCATCAAAAAATAAAGTTGAAATCGATCTTGAAATCATTAAAATATCATTCTTTAACTTTACCGGAGAACCCCAAATTTTTAAGTTGAAAACCCAAGGGTTGAAGGTAAAATCATGAAATAATCATTGAGAAATGTTAAAATATGGTGTTTAGAAACTTGCACAATGATGAAATCTTCAAAATCCACTTTAGAATCTCTCAAAATCATATTCCAAAGTTCAAAAGTGGAGTTTTGGATTTTGTTTCGAAAAAGACATTTAAAATCACTAACAGTGATTCTTCTTCGCGAATGTGGGCACTCCGCCTTGTTCATGAAGCTACATAACCCAGACTCATTGTGATCTTGAAGATTCGGTTGCATTTGTGTAGAGGAAAAAATGACCCGGCCCTCACAAAATAGAATCCTATTTTGCGATCGCTTTCAGACCCCAACAATCACGATAAAGAAGAACTTCCTTCTTAGCGATTTTGACTGGAGCATCGCGAACGCGATAAAGGATCACCATGCACCAGATGACAACAACTTTCAGCTAAAGCACAAGTTTAAAACTCTCGTGAACACAATCCAACTATGCTACTAGACCAAAATCGATGTTTTGGACTTAATGGAATCGCTAGATTTACCAAAGGAGGTCGTTATCAACGGATGATGACCAAAGTCAACTCTAGGCCAAAAACTTCACCTTTCTAACTGACTACTCAAAATCTATCAGAAAGTCTTAAGACCCAAACTAATAGTGCTACTAACCCAAAAATGACATTTCGGAGCTAGCAAACTGATTTAATTCTCATATGATGTCTAAATCTCCATATGTTGACTAACGTCAACCCTACCAACTTCGAAACTTCAAAAACAAAAAACTCACATAGAACATATCCAAACACCCCGAGAACTCTGCCACCTACTTCCCTAGACCACAAATATCAAAATACAACTATGAAGAGGGGTAAAATGGTCGAAACACATAAAAATCCAAAGTCCACTATATGGGTTGTAACATTATCAACCACTAAAACACACGTTCATCCTCAACATAAGAGTACGAAAGGTACAAGAACTGTCAAAAAGTTGGGGTTATCTACTCCTTATGTTTGTCACTATCTCCCACATAGCCTTCTCAATTGGACGTTCTTCTGCTGGAACTTCACTGAATCAATACCCTTAGACCTTTGTTTCCTAGTTTGCCTATCCAAAACAGTTATAGGCTCCTGCTCATAAGTCAGATTTTGATCCAAATCCATAGAGTCCCACCGAATCACATAAGAACTATCAGAATAATACTTTTTTAATATCAAAACATGAAAAATGGGATGCACAACTGAATGACTTTGAGGTAAATCCAACTCATAGTCTACCTTCCCAACTCTGTGAAGAATCTCAAAAGGGACAATAAACCTTAAACTAAGCTATCCGTTCTTCCCAAATATTATCGTACCTTTCATGGCTGATATCTTCAATAAAACCCGCTCACCAACTGTAAAATCCAAGTCACAAACTCTCCTATCAGCATAACTTATTTATCTACTATGGGCTCCTAAGAGCTAGTCCTGAATCAAGCTCACTCTATCCATTGAATCTCTCACTAAATCTGTGCCCCACATACTAACCTCAGAGGAGCAAATCACCCAATTAGAGATCTATACTTTCTCTCATATAAGACCTCAAATGGCGCCATCAGAATATTAGAATGGTAACTATTTGTAGGCAAACTACACCAAAGGCAAAAATTGGTCCCAATTACCATCAAAATCAATCACACATGGCTTAAGCATATCCTATGAAACTTGAATAGTCTATTCTGATTGAATGTCTGTCTGAGGGTGAAAATCTATACTAATCTTCTATTGAGTGCCCAACTCTCGCTACATGGAACTCCAAAAGTGTGATGTAAATGGAGAACCTCTATTTGAAATGATGGAAATAAGCATACCATGCGACCAAACTATCTCTAGAATGTAGATTTTTGTTAACTTCTCCGCATTGTAGTTCACCTTCACTAGAATGAAATAAGTTGATTTGTTCAATCTATCCACAATAATCCAAATGGAGTTAAACTTTCCTAAAGTCTAAGGTACACCAACCATGAAGTCTATAGTGATACGGTCCAACTTCCACTTAGGTATAGGTTTTTTTTGAGTCAAGCCACCCAGTCTAAGGTGCTCATACTTCACTTGCTGGGAATTCAAACACCTAGCCATGAAATTCATGAATTCTATAGTGATACAGTCCCACTTTCACTCAGGTATAGGCATTTTTTGAGTCAAGCCACCCAGTATAAGGTGCTCATACTTAACTTGCTGAGAATTCAAACACATAGCTATGAAATCTATGATATTTCTCTTTACTCTACACCATCAATAATGCTGCTTCAGGTCATGATACATATTTGCTGCACCTAGATGAATAGAATGCCTCAAACTGAGCGCCTCCTTCATGACCAATCTAGTTAAATTACCCACTCTAGTAACAAAAATTTGACCCATCATTCTCAAAACACCTTCAAATCAAGAATTGCTTCCTTGACTTTACCACGCTACTCTTTATCCAGAATGATGTATAAGTTCCCATCCTCGAGTTGTATACTCTTAATCTTCCCTAATAAAAAGGACCGTGCCTCAACACTAGCAAGAACTCTACCCAACTCAGAAATATCAAGTCACATGAAACTATAGACCAACTGCTGAATATCCATGGCCAAAGGTATCTCCTTAGCTGCCAATAAAGAAATACTATCCATGCTCATCGCCTTCCTACTCAAGGCATCTGCCACTGTATTGGCCTTACCCGAATGATAGAGAACAGTCATATCATAGTCCTTCAACAACTCTAACCACCTATATTTTCTCAAATTAATATCCTTTTAGTTGAAAATGTACTGAAGGCTGCGATAATTGGTGAACATCTCACAATGAATCCTATATAAGTAATGCCGCCACAATTTCAAAACAAACACTACCACTGCTAACTCTAAATCATGAGTTGGGTATTTATTATCATGAGTCTTCAACTGCCTCGAAGCATAGGCTACAATTTTCCCTCTCTGCATTAAAACACCACCAAGACCAACTCCTAAAGCATCACAATATATTGTAAAGTCCTCACCTCCAACGGGTAAAAGTATGAATAAGTGTTGAAGTCAACAAAGCCTTAAGCTTCTGAAAGGTTGCCTCACACTCATGTGACAACTAGAAAGAAACATTCTTCTGAGTCAATATGGTCAAAGGAGCTGCAATAGTAGAAAAACCCTGCACGAGCCCTCTACAGTAGCTATCCAAACCAATAAATCTCCAAATTTGGTAGGTAAAATAGCTCTAGACCAATCTCAATGCCTCAACCTTGGGTAGATCGATCATAATAACCTCCTTGGACACTATATGTCCCAAGAATACCACGGAACAAAAACAAAACTCACATTGAGAATTTAACGTACAACTTCTCATCTCTCAGTCTCTGAAGCATAATCCTCAAATGGTTCACATGATATGCCTTACTCTTAGAATACACCAGTATATCATTAATGAACAAAAATATGAAGGAATTAAGATAAGGGTGAAAAACTCCATTTATCAACTCCATAAACACCACCGAAGAGTTAGTCAATCCAAAGAACATAACTAGAAACTCATAATGACCATATCGAGTCTTTAAAGCAGTCTTAGTAATGTACAAAGACCTAATCCTCGACTAATGGTACCCAAACCTCAAGTCAATATTTGAAAACACTGAAGCACCCTCAAACTAATAAACAAAAATCAATGTATGGAAGAGGATACTTGTTCTTTATTGTCACTTTGTTCAACTGTCGATAGTCAATACACATACACAGAGACCCATCCTTTTTCTTACAAAAATACAAGAGCTCCAAGTAAAAAAAACTAGTCTAATAAATTCCTTACTCAATAAATCATACAATTGATCCTTCAACTCATTCAACTCGACTAGAGCCACCCTATAAGGAGGAAAGAGATGGACTTAGTCCTCTACACCAAATCAATGCCAAACTTTATATCTTTGTCAGGAGGAACACCTAAAATATCCATATAAAGCACATCCATAAGCTCCCTAAACACCCTCACTGACTCCAATGGAGGTGTGTCAACACTAGTATCTCAAACATAAGCCAAATAAGAAAAACACTCATTCTTAACTAACTGTTAAACCTGGAGAATGGAAATCACCCTCTTAGGATATGAAGCCTGGGTACCCCTCCAGTTTAACCTCGAGACACCCGACATGACTAAAGTAACTATTTTGGCATGAAAATCCAAGACAACATGATATGGAGAAAGCTAATCCATACCCAAAATTATATCAAAATCTATCATATCAAGAATAATCAAGTCTACCTAAGTATCATAATTAAAAAAAGTCACAACACAAGATAGGTACACTCGATCCACCACTAAACAATTACATACTGGGGTAGCAACACAAATAGGTACATCAAGATGCTCACACATCATTTCAAGACCTGATGCAAAATAAGCAGACACATAGGAAAAGAAGAACTAGGATCAAATAACACTGAAGCAGGTCAATTACATATCGAGATGATACCTGTGATGACTATATTTGAAGAATACATATTTGGCCTACTTGAAAAAGTATAACACTGATCTCTATCACCTCCTACGTAAACAACTCCTCTACCACCTCATCGACTGACTAGTGATGCACCTCTACCTCCCTGGGATCTACCTCTACCCCTTATTGGGGGTGCTGCTACACGAACTAGAGAGGAGGGGTGCATAGAATGTGTGTCCTAAGAGGTTTATCTCATTCCCACAAGCTCAGCTGTTAGTATAAAAGTGGTGTCTTTCTTATTTGGCATATGTTCGGGATGCTAGTGTCGAGACTCTTTTTTAGGAGTCAGTAAGGGTGGTTACGGAGTTTCTAGATGTGTTTTCTATCAATCTTTCAGGTGTTCCTCTTGACCGTGATATTGAATTTGGTATTGACTTGGAGCTAGGAACTAGGCCTATCTTTATTACTCCCTATAGAATGACTCTATGGAGTTGAAAGACTTAAAAGATCAGCTTTAAGAGTTGTTGAAAAAGGTACTACTGCAAAAATGTCTTTTAGTGACAATAAATATACACTTTAACAAAGAATGCTAAAGCTTTTACCAACATTAGTTAATTTCCATTGTATCCAATAACATTATAGGTTTTTGAGGCATTTACAAAAAGTGCTAAAATATAATTGTCACTAATAATTGCCACTAAAAAACATAAAGCAATAATTAAGCTATTATCGCTAACTAATCATTGCTAAATACCTTTTTTGGTGTAGGGAGGGGTTCATCAGGCCTAGTATTTCACCTTGGGGTGCTCCTATGTTGTTCATGAAGAGAAAGATAGATATATGTAGATGTACATCAATTACCGATAGTTGAATAAGGTCACTATCAAGAATAAGTATCCTCTACCATGCATTGATGACTTTTTTTATCATCTTTTGGATACTTTGGAATTTACAAAGATTAATTTGAGATCAAGATATCATCATTTGAATATTAGAGCTTCAGACATTCCTAAGACAACTTTCAGGACCCATTATGACCATTATGAGTTCTTGGTGATATATTTTAGGCTAACTAATGCCTCGATGGAGTTTGTAAAGTTGATGAATGGGGTGTTCAACCTTACCTTGATTCTTTTGTTATTGTATTCATCTATGATATCTTGGTGTATTTCAAGAACGAGACGGACTATATGGATCATTTAAGGGTTGTGTTCTAGATGATAAGATATGAGAAGTTGTATGCAAAGTTCTCAAAATATGAGTTTTGCTTTAGTTAAGTGGCATTTTTGGGGCATATGGTAATTAAGGATGGTAGTATGGTTAACCCGTCCAGGGTTGAGATGGTTCAAAATTGGTCTAGGCCTACTTCACCCATCGAGATTCATAACTTTGTTTGTTTAGCAGTGTATTACAAGTAGCTTGTGTAGGATTTCTCTTTCCTTACATCTCTTTTGATTGATTTACTCAAAAGTATGTTGCTTTTCTATGGTCTAATGAGTATGAGGAGAACTTTTAAAATCTCAAGACATTGTTGACTTTGTCATCTATTCTGACCTTACTTGTGGAGGGTGAGGGTTTTATAGTTTATTGTGATTCTTTAGGTGTTGGCCTTAGTGGCGTGTTGATGTAGAAAAGGAAGGTGACAACTTATGCTTTGACATAGTTGAAGGCACATGAGAAGAAGTATCCTACTTATGACTTGGAGTTGGCGGCGGTGCTGCTCGTGTTGAAGTTATGAAGGCATTATCTATATGGAGTCTATTGTGAGGTGTTTACTAATCATCACAACCTTCAATATATGTTTCTTCAGATCTAAATCTGAGATAATATTAGTGGTCAGAGTTGTTGAAGGATTATGACATAACCATTCTTTATCATCTAGGCAAGGCTAACGAGGTAGCGAATTCCTTGAGTTTGAAAACGGTGAGTATGGGTAGTATTTCTATGTCAAAAGCTGTGGAGAGGCCTTTGTCTATAGATGCGTAGCGGTTGGTTAATAGTTTCATATGACTTAATATCTTTGAGCCGGGTAAAGTTCTTGCTTGTGTTGAGGTACAATCTTTATTGGTGGAGTAAATTTGGAATAGGTAGTTTGAGGATAAGAAGTTGTGCATTGTTTGGGAAAAGGTGTTAAGGGGTTAAACTAAGGATGCGGTTCTTGATTCGGAAGGTGTTTTACAAATAAAGGGTCAAATTTGTGTTCCTAGAGGGGGTAACTTGACCAGGTTGATCATGGAGGAGGTTCATAGTTTGAGGTATTTTATTCATCCAGATATAGTGATGATGTATCATGACTTGAAGAGGCACGCTTGTAGCTAGAAATTTCACTTTATAAAATCTCATTAAAAGATATAGAAATATCACGACCCCAAACCATAGTGAGTGGCACCCATACCAACCCACCTGTGGGAGGACCATCTAACCCAAAACAAGTGTCCAACAATAGCAAGTGTCCAACACTTAGCTATTTTTAGAGAATAAACTGTCAACT
Organism: Capsicum rhomboideum; assembly: GCA_031232105.1. NCBI lineage: Eukaryota > Viridiplantae > Streptophyta > Magnoliopsida > Solanales > Solanaceae > Capsicum > Capsicum rhomboideum. Next base: position 18,713,958 of record CP124719.1, on the reverse strand, counting down.
TTCAATAAATGGAGACAATCATCTTGAACAATTAAAATATTTCAAAAAGAAATAATATTGTCTAAACAAGTCCCCAAAAATTGATTGTCATCATACCAAAACTCTAACTAAACAAGTCTACGGGTACAAACTAGATAGAAACATCAATATAATAAATATCTATTTCCAAAAATAAGGAACAGATCAGGTCTTATTGATCCACGGTATCCCGAAGAATGAATGCTCACCATTGGATCAGGATCAAGTTGTCAACTACAAATGAGGCCTCATAGAAGCCGCTAGAATATGCACTACAATCAACAAAAACAAGAGCATGTGGTAGAACTACAACATTTTAGTTTTTTGACCACCCTTGTAAAGTGTGGCCTAAAGTAGCAAAAAGTGTGGCCTTTGATCAAAGGCTATGCTTTTGTACTTTCAGCCATTCTTTCCCGGGGGTGGGCCAAAAGGGCGTAACCATTGACTTTAGACCATACTTTTTAAGTGTGTCCATAGAAGCTATGCTTAAAAAGCATGGCCTATGAGTTACAATGGCCACACTTTGTTGCATCCTATTGGCAACAATTTTATTTGATAAATCTACACCTGTAAAGCATGGCCTTAGCTTTTTTACTGGCCACGCTTAAAAGTGCAACCCTTTATACCTATTCTACAATAACACTTATAAAGGGTAACCTTTTCTTATGTACAGGTACACAATTGACACTCCTATAGCCACACTTTTGAAGTGTGGAAATATTGTATAAATAGAAAATAATGTTATTGGTTTGCATATATATAGCCAGAAATTATATATAATACATACATATATAAATGATCTAAAATACCGAATTATCTAATAAATATTCAAATGCATAGATCATTTGCAACAAACTTCAAAATGTACAAACTTCAAAATGTACACATTAGTACTAAAGGTAAATTCCATTACACAAAAAAATGTTTTCTAACATATTTCAAAATAGTTCAAAAACTCTTTATCATTCACTTCAATAGGTCGAGTTGACTTGTGGCCACCATTCAAATTCGACCACAGACAATTTCCTACACATTCTAAATGAAATTAAAAGTTAAAAAAAAAAATCATGTTCAATACAACAAGACCAACTAGTGATAACAGAAAAATTATACTTCCTAGATTATCCATCGGAAAGTTAGTATTTTCAAGCTAGGTGATTTTTGAGTTAGAAATTATAGTCAAGTGAGAAAAGTGATAGTTAAGTGGTCATCCGTGAAATTTAACCACAGAAAAAGGGTGAACCAGAGTCAATTATAACTACTGCTAGTGTATTGCTCCTGCAAAAAAAATTTGTTTACACTTATACATGGTTCTAGAAATATATGTAAAAAATTCCAAGGCACCATGTATGGTATTGGTAATTTATTTCACAAGATATTCTTTCATAATGTAGACAAATGCAGAGAAAGCTAGGGCTTTGTTTGAGGAAATGTCTAAAGTAGGAATCGAGCTTAACGTTATGGGATGCACTTGTTTGGTTCAGTGCTTTGGTAGAGCAAAGAGGATAGATGATTTGGTTAAGGTGTTTGAAGTCTCAGTACAGAAAGGAGTCAAGCCAGATGATAGACTTTGTGGATGCTTGCTCTCAGCTGTGTCCTACTTCCTAACCAATTAGTGATAACATGACACATTCTTTGTGTTAGCTAGATTATGGTTTCTACTTCCTAACCAATTAGTGATAACATGACACATTCTTTGTGTTAGCTAGATTATGGTTTCTACTTCCTAACCAACCAAGTAGATGGAACCATATCCAGCATATAAAACAAACAATACACTGTGCGTCAGCTGCACCATGTCCAGTACACAAAGGCATTGAATCCTCCAAGATTGTGACCATCAAATTTGATGGAAAACACACATTGAAACCAATCAAAACCAAAACCAAACCATAACCAAAACCAAAACCTAACCAAAATCAAACCAAAACCAAATCAAAACCAAAACCAAAACCAAATGTACCTCCTGCAGTGCCTATTTACAAATAAAAACCAAACCAAATGCACCTCCTGTAATCCTCATTAACAAACTAAAACCAAAACCAAAGCGCCTCCTACAGTTCCCATTTACAAACCAAAACCAAAATCAAAACCAAAATCAAAACCAAAATCTAAACCAAAATCAAAACCAAAACCAAAACCAAACCAAAACCAAAGCCAAAACCAAAACCAAACCAAAACCAAAATCAAAGCACCTCCTCTAGTCCCCATTTACAAATCAAAACCAAAACCAAAGGTTCCTTCAGTTCTCGACTACAAGCCCAAATTAGAGCTTTTGCCCCTCATCAGTTCCAAACCAACATTTTTTGAAAAAGTAATTAAGCTAGAAGTCCAGGAAAGAAATCGTAAGTGTATAAAAAGATATACTATATGATGTATTATCTTGTAATTTGGAAAATTAACATACTTACCATGATGATTAATCAACACACTAATTAGTTTAGACTAATAGTATAGTTTTGTTACTGGTCTGCCAATAAAGCTATCATTTCATTCAAATAAGTGGCCAACTTATGAGTCTAAGTAGATTATTTAAAAACCCATAATGCAGAAGAAATAAAGTAACACATACACAACAATTATTACTAAGTCATACAAGTAATTAAGGAAATGACGTATATTTGTGACAACAGACTCCCAGCTAACCACCAATAGTGCAAAAAATGATATCCATCACTAGTACTATTGCGCCCTCTTGCACATTTGAAAATTTAGGATTTAAGTTTCTTGTGAATGTAAAATATAAAGTACCTTTTCAGAAATCAAAGCATGAGCTGAGCTAGATGAATTTGGTATATTCTGTCCTCTTATAGCTTATGCACTGCTTGCATCAACAGGTGAAGGAACGTTAGATCTGGCACACCCTGGTATATCTTGAACATTTAATCTAGGTTTTTTTTGCATCAATTGACTAAGAAAATGTCAAATTTCTTCTGTTATTTCAAGCAGTTCTTCCGTAAGACAAGTTACTTCATTGGCATGCTTTTGTTTAAGTTTGTTGGTTTCCTCATCTTTTTTCAGAGAACTTACGGTCACTAATCTACCATAGCATTTAAGTCAACCAGGCTGCTCCTTTCCAAACACTGTCCTGAATGCATCCTCCACTGTTTCCCCAGAACTTTGATGATTTTAAAGTTCAGCCTATGAAAAAAAAGTTTTGTAAACAACATATTGAAATACAAAAATTCTCATAGTTACTAACCAAAAGGACAACAACCGTGATCACAGTACATAGATCATCAAGCTATGCACATGGATCTTCTTAAAAAAAATTCACATCCTCTCCCAGCAAACAATGCAGCGACTCCGATCAAGAATTGAAAAAAAAAAATTGCCCCCTCCCAGCAAATAGTCCAGCAAAGAAGAAGAAGAATGTAGCACAAAAATGATTTACTATTACAATTTGGCTATCTGTTTGAACTTCTTTTCCCATCTTTGTACGAGTTACAGTAAATATTTCAGACTGTGATGGTTCTTTATTGTTTTCTTTGGTTGCATGCTATAATTATAGTAAAATAAACTTAAAACTAACACCAATATATACATTCAGACAAAGTAGAAAAAAAAAAAAAATCAGATTTTTCACATAGTGTATCTACTAAATATCACCAATGTCATGCATACTCTTGCAAAACTAATAGGTCCCATCCGATGCCTCCATTTTTATTTTTTTTGGTTTTGATAATTCACCTCGCTCAGCACCTAAAGTTCAATAAAAAAAGTTATATTAATTTATAAATGAAAAAACAAAGAATAGAAATGATGTAAGATATGTCCAAGAGTAGAAATGCACTGTTTTAGTCCCACTTGAATAATTGGATGTTTCCAATACTTGATCAATTGGATTAATTGAACTTCTGGTATATCATCGGGATGTTTTGCTAGCATTTCTTTTTCAGTAAGTTTCTTATCAAATATCTCGGTTTAATACTTCTTTTGCTCTGCCTCTAAGCATCACGAAGACCATCCATCACTCACTTCTCTTCTTCTATTGGAATTATGAATTTTGACTATGCAAAATAAAATATATGTATCTTGAGTTAGTAATAACATACAGTAAAAATTAATTTTTCTTACATTGACATAGTCCCACATGCACTTTTTATTTTTCATTGGCGCAACAACCCAACTAGTGTACATCAAGGAGATAAGGATTCCTTGTAATTGTTCCTATGAAGCTTCTTAAATTAGAAACTGTCTTGCTAGTTGATCCCACTGCTTATCCTTTGTAAAATATCATCTCCTCTCTTTCATCTAAATTTCTAGCATGAATTTTTTTACATCTTTGTCCTCAAAATTTTTTCTTCTCTGATGTCCCTTGATTGATGTAATAGCCAAGAAATAAGAAAAAATTAAAATGAGTAATAACTTAAGAATCTTAAGACATACCATTTGTAGGACAATCAACGTCCATATCCTTATCTGTAGCACACCTACCCTCACCAATTTCTTCTTATTCCACAATATCATCCAATTGTTTATTATGTTCATCAACAAAAAAAACTGGTAAATTAGTTGTTGTGTGAATATCATGTTGTTTTTAACCACCTATGTGTATCTCTTATTTTTCTAGAAACTGATCAAGACTAGTCGCTTGTAGAACTGACTTCCTCTTCACCTGTTTGCAGTTTTTAATCCCTTCAATAACATGTTGTTTCTTTTCTTCACCTTGTGCTCTTCCAATGATATTTGAGGTATTAACATCTACCTTTGAAGATGCTTGGAACATGAGGTTGTTCATTGGTAATTTCATTCCTTTCTTTTGAATGAACTGTCCAATTCGAGATTGAACTAACCTCTGTGTTTTGTCTTTTTCCTGTAATTATCTGTGAAGTAATCTCATCCCTTGAGGAAAATTGGATCATTGGCTTGTACCCAGGCAATTTACTCTTTCCTTGTTATGGAACGGACTCCTCAAGATTCTTTTTTTTATGTGTCACTGGTGCCTGCACTTTCCTAGTTTTATCATTGTGTTTTTTTTCAAGTTGTTCTCTCTTAATCCTATATTGTTTGGCCAATTTCATACTTAATCGGTATTGAAAATCAGAATTCACATTCTTCATAGGACTTTGAGCTTTATTCAGATTCAAGACTATTTTCTTTAGAGTTGCTGACTGCTCCATTCTTCTCACCTTCTTCTATTATCTATGTTTTCTTTCCTTTCAAGCTCCCTCAACTCTACAAATAGAGACAAGTCTTTAGAAAAATACATTGTTCCTAGGACAAATGTAGCATATGTTGCAATAAACTGAATGTTGTCAATCAAATAAATACCGTAAGATTCATTGTAATAGCAGAAATGATGAAATATGTTAAATCAGCCACAATATTTTCAATAAATTCTCACAGATGTTCTAACCTAACAAAAAGGGCGATAAACTATTTTAGCAAAATCAAGTAAAGAAACCTGCAGTACCATCCCACATGCTTTCATAGTTGTTATAGCGGAACAATCAGGGAGTTATAAACAAAATATACTTCCAGCTTTTGATCTTATGCTTTATATCATTGGACATGTTTAGACTTTATTAGTCTGTAGTACAATAGTACAAGAAGGTGAAACACTAGAAAAATATGAACAACTAAACTAAGAGTAATATAATCATATATTGTTTAAGCTGTTCTACGCAATCAGGTGACAACTTTGGGACAAATATTAATCGAATACAACTATCTATTTACTTAGTTATGCGAGAGCAGGGTAGTTTAAGGTGTGAAAATCTAAATATTTGCAAGCCTGACAAGGAATCTCTCTAATAATGCTAACTTATATACATTTTCCTTCACTTTCTCCGTGCAAATACAACTCCTTCCTGCCTCCTCTTAATACCACATGTGCTAGCTTTATCACAGTACAGTAAGGTTACTAGCACACTCCTCATAAGTGATAAGACTAAGTCTAGTGTCAAAGCAATTTTTCACAAAGCTTCTAGACATGGGACTTCTCTTTACTTAATCACAGAATAAATAGAATAGGTGCTTTGGGCGCTTTACTAATCTTGTAAAAACTAATAACGTACCTTATAGATATTTATCACGTATAGCACAACATATGCATATGTTTCCATTATTCTCTCACATTAACTTAGTTAAGAGTAACTAACTCTACTATTGATAAATGGAGTAGGTTAAATAAAAGTACAAACAACCATATGTCAGGGCAGATGTAGTACTTTGGCTACCCATAACTTTCGACATGAATCATAGATATATATTTATGTAATGATCTATTAAATTTCAATAAATATTAGATTTAAATCCATAATTTTAATAGTACAATGAATTTAATACAGAGAATCTTAACAATGACAGATAGCACATCTTCCTACTATGTTTCAGATAACAAAAATTAGTGCCAAATTTATAACAATGGCAGGCTATCTTTCCTTTTATACTCCAACTAGATAACATAACATATGTAGGGAAGTCACTGATCATCCATATAAGAGTTGCTCCCATTTGAAAGGTTTGATTTCTTGAAGCATCATATGTTTTAACTCCAAGATTCCACAACAGATTTAACTCATCAATTATCATTGTCATTTCCAGGTGATCGGGGCCCAAGAATAAAACATAGAGTATTCTGGTTTCATGCACATCCAAGGCGGTAAATTATAAATCATTAACATAACTAGCCATATGCTATGAGATATACTCATGGTCTGAAATGGATTGAATCCATCACTTGACAAGCCAAGTCTCAAATTATGAGAATCTTGTGCAAAGTTCGGATACAATCTATCAAAGTCTTTCCATGCTTGGCCATCAACTAGCTTTCCATCTTTAGAATGCTCCTCGTCATGCCACCTCAATGAGTCTGTTTTCTTTGAGAACATAAATAGCCTTTCAAGTCTAAAAATTAAGGGAAAGTGTCTCAAAATTTTTGCTGGAATCGATGAGGTTTTTTAGAAGGCCCTCATTGTCCAGTTCAGTGGGTTTAATATATCGAGAAGCTCCACAAACATGGAAGAATTCATCATCCTTATGTGCATTCCTAAACAACATGTAATCATTGGGACATGCATGAATTTTCTCATAGTTAAAATTGAGATCCTTAACCATAAACTTGGCTTTATTGCTCCATCCATGTAGACACTTCAACAAATGTAAAAGGATTGTGAATGATAACCTAGAGAATCATTTACAATCGGAATATAGTTCTTGGCTAGCCTCTTCAACTAAGTTATAGATTTTCTTGACATCTTCATTTGGACCTTCATAAACTCCTTCAGCTTGTGCAAGATTTCTAAATTGATCATTCAACAACCCATCAATATCATCACATGGGTCATCCATATGATCATCAACATCCAACTAGATTTCCCATTCCCCGTGATTGATCCATCTTTTATATTTTTGAATAAATCCACAGTCTATTAGATGATTATACACTACATTCCTTTTCCTCCAATAGACATTGCCACAACGATCACGTGGACACTGAATTTTTTTACCTTGAGGCTCTCCATAAGTGTAAGCAAAATCTAAAGAAAGATCCAACACCCTTAATATACTCATCAGAATACCTAAGTAAATCCATCCAATCCTTGGATAGAACATTTGAGTTCCTAAAAACCCAATATTAATGTTAGACCTTCCAATATACAAAAAACATTAATTACTGCATAGTTTAATTCTAAAAGTCACAAGAAAGTTATCATAATCATTTATTGGAATTTCTTTACCTAGTCATAGCCTTTAGCTAAGCCAAATCCAAATTTAAGTCGGCAACAGATCCAATTCCCTTTCTCCTGCATATAACAAAATTAAGTTTGCATTATTCTACATATTTTCCTACGCTTAATTACACATGAAAATGAAATCAAGTTACTCTCAAAGTTCTGAAAGCTAAAATTTTGTCTCGGAAGACACATATTTTGGCTAGTCGAAGATACAATAAAGTATCTGTATAGGTTTACTAACAGTAAACTAACAATAAAGTAAATAAAAATCAGTTTACTGAATTACATAGTTTAGGTTAAATGAAATTAGTATACTTAATTACACAGAAGAAGCAGATATTTAAGTACTCCTAAATTTCAGACAAGCTCAACAATTTTACCAGCTCATCTTTACTAATTTAAAAGGGACGTACACAAATGATTTGACGATAAATATATTCTTAGCAGCTTATGAATCCTAAATGAACTAATCTACATTAAGCAATTTTAAAAAGAAGCAAGTTGATGTTGTAAATAAGATTTCAACTTAAAACATGTACAATACTTAATTTACTTCAATCTTTATCTAGTTTAAATCTAACTTAGATTTTCATAAAGTAAAGGAATGGTATGGAGCAATAAATGTAAAACAACTTTTGCAGAGGAGATATCACGCACACCAGTAAGCAACATTAGAGTAGATTTCTTACAAATAGAATATCAGTAAGCAAGATAATTTCCAACAGTTCCCCAAGAATCAAAAGTTCCAGCAGTTCCAACTTTCCTAACTAACTAGGTTGAATAAAGCGGCAGTCTGCAATATCAGTGAGCAAGCAGTTAAAAAAAAAGTAGACAAGAGTCAATTGAAATTACACACACTTAGACTGAGTTAGTAAGTTGTACGCCTTTTTATTTGTTACTCTCTCAGTTCTAACTCAATCAGTATTAGAACGTTCTAAAATACTCATATTAATATCTTAAACTCACGTCCAAGACTCAAACACCATCAAATAATATGAAATATAAAATGGCCAACATCTGCTTATGATTTCTGTAAATGTAACTCAATAGAAATTTTACTTTGAGAGGGAGCAAAATTTTAGATAAGAACCAGAATAAATGACCGAGAAATATTTAAGAAATGTTTTTCACTAAAACCAATGGAAAATTATTTTAGATTCTCTAACTTAGGAGAAGCCTTTTTGTTTATATGCTTGTGAAGGGTAGAAATGTGTTTCTCATGAAACAAAAGCCTTCACAAGCCTTTTTATTTCTTTAAGTATGCTCTGAACGTCCCCCTCCCCCTACCTTTTTTTTGGTAGCCAAATACATAATAACAAAATCAACTCCTATGGAGTCTAGAACAAAATATTTTCTCTTTGGTGGTTTTTGGAGGGAGGAGGGGGGAGGGGGAAAGCAGCACATGACCACATGTAATTAAGAGACAATATCCATGGGAAACAAATCTTTGGGATTGATACTACAGAAAGTAAAGCATAAGGCTTATGTTGGACAACTAGACATGTGGCAGGAGAAGAGGAAATAACAAATCACTAAAACTGAGGGAGAACTAAAACAAAAAATAAGATCCTAAATGTTCACATTCTCGAACTCTTTTACCTTTTACACTTACTATAAAAATGATAAGATAGATATACTTTGCATTTGGGTGCACGTGCATTTACATAAATTCGATTGGTTACAATTTCTGTCCATATATACCAGTAACGATTCATTCTACAAAATAGTTACAGGGAAAAAGCTCATCCTTCCACATAATTGGACAGTAAAGCTCCAACTTTACAATCATAACTTTCAAGACACGAGAAATGAGCGTCTTCCCACACTAGTCGCTAATGTCTATATCTCACTCATTTTATGATCAGTACCTTCAATATATATTCGACAAAGCCCCACGAGAATGACGATCTCGTTTCAAACAAAGAATCACTTTCTAACATGCACATCAACACTAAATTATCATATTAAATTGTACTCCAACTAAAGAACTATGTATGGAAACCACTGAACATGCAAATGAACACAATGCACAACCACAAATGGAAAAAATTGAGCTTTACACCCTAATTAATAAACAACCCTCCCCCTACTATATGATTAGATAGTAAAGCATCAACTTTACAATCATAACTTTTAAGAACACAAGAAAGTACCGTCTTTTGCACACTAGTTGCTACTGTCCATATCTCACCCATTTTATGATCAGCATCTTCGATATATATTCGATAAAGCCCCACGAGAACAACGAGCGCATTTTAAACAAAGAATAACTTTTTAACATGCATATCATCACTAAATTCTCATATTAAATTAAAGTCCAAGTAAAGAGCACTAAATCCTATCACCACCTTCTAGGAAGGCCTCAAATTAGAGATTATTTACCTCAAATAGAAATATAAAACATGTAGTAAGGAGTAAACTCGCTAGTTTCAAGATTAAAATCCACATGCAATAAACCCACAAGCAATAATCTCAGATGCAAAATAGACATACAATAAATCAGGCTCACTAAAAAAGTAAACAGAAGTGAAATTAAAATTTTCACTGAAATTTCCACTCTAATCACTAACCTGAGCTGAAATTTCTACTCTAATCACTTAGCTAAGCTGAAATTTTCACTCTAATCACTGAAATTTCCACTCTAATAATTGAGCTGAGCTTAAAAGAATAAAATTTCTACCTTCTAAAATTTCCACACGAACTGAGCTGAGGTGAGCTGAAATTTGAGGATTTTGGGCAAAGACATTTGATGGATTCGATGGATTTGAGCTGAGATAATCTATATTTGAAGATATTTGGGCAAAGGGTTTTGTCAGAGTGAGAGAATCGATATATCTGAGAGAGTGTAAATATTTACTTTTCTTAGTTATTTTTGGCCAATTATAAATTAGATGGAGAGTGAAATATTTTAGAGGGAGAGTGAAATATTTTAATGAAAATTTTAAGCCACACTTTTGAATTATAATAATATCACACTTAAAAGTGTAGTCGTATATGTGAATAAGCGTTGCCAAAATTAATGTGGCTAGAAGCTAAAAACTAAGGCTACACTTTAAAAGCGTGGTCTTTAATGGTATAGGCCACACTTTACAAGCGTGGTCTAGATTTACTGTGGCCAAAAGACTAAAATGTTGTAGTGTAGTATTAATACAAGACACTATGTACTGGTAGGTATCATAGGAAGGATCAACTTAAAAGATATGAACACTTAACCACACATCAGTAAACATGTAGCAACATAATAATGTACATAATGTAGTTCACTTAGCATTCCTCAACAGACAATTAAATGCCAATCAATTTAGTTATACATATTAATGCTTATTTCATTATCAACAGCCCAGGGCAACTTACATCCCAATAAGTTTTGCCACTTAATCATATCAATCTCATTGTCGTGTCAATGCATCAAGAAAGATTTCAGGCCAGGAACCAATAAAAGATATCAGGTCAATAGAACCAGTCCACAAAAGGAACCCAAGTAATATCAACACAAATGGTCCACACAAGAAACTCAAGTATACTAACAACTCCCTCGGTCCACACATAGAACCATAAAATAACATAAAACATACCCTGGTCCACTCAAGAAGCTGTCAAATTCTCCAAATCACGGTGTACACATATGCTATGGTACTTATAGTTATCCACTAGCCATGACTTGCAGGGGACGAGCTCAGTTATGCCACCCTTATACCAACATCGCCACCCTTATTCTTTCTTAATCCACAAATTCTATGACAATTATTCATTTATCAATAATCATTCATAACAACAATCATGTATTAGTTACAATTATAATGTATCTTTCAATTTTATCATTAAGCAACACTTGCATCAAGCCAATTAACCAAATCACTATTTACAAACATGTGTTGCAACCAACAAACAACACTTAGTTAATATGCACACACAAAATTAAACTGAGCCTAAACTCTAGTTCAACTATAACCTACCTCAAATCAAGCCACACTATGCCCTAATTCACTTGTGCTTTGCCTTTTCTTGTACTCTCGGCTTTATCTCGATCTAAAAATGACAAATGAAGAACAATTGAACCATTTAATTATCAATTCTAGGCATTATAAACCTAAATTCACTGTTTTGACCCATGATCATAGACTTTGTTCATTCTAGGGATTTCTACCCTTTCATTCCATTCAAATTCCCTATATATTAGAATTATAATATTAAATCTACTCTAGGAGACATAATTCAACAATGTAATCTATGCATATTCGAAGACTACCATCTTTCTTCTTGATAAATAAAATTGGATCACCCCACGGTGAAGCACTAGGATGAATAAAACTTTTATCAAGAAGCTCCTGTAATTGAGCCTTAAGCTCTCTCAACTTGGCCAGAGCCATTCTATATGGAGAAATAGAAATAGGATGAGTTCCTGGCTCTAAGTCAATATGTAAATCAATATCTCGATTCGGAGGCATACCAAGTAAATCAGTAGGAAACACTTCCTGAAACTCACTCATAACAGCAACTGACTCAAGAGATGACTTCAGCACTAGTGTCCCAAAGATGATCTAAGAAAACTGAACACCCCTTCCCTACTAACTTTTTGGCATGAATAAAAGAAATGAGTTTCACGGTAGTAGGTTTATAATCACCCTCCACTCTAGCCTATCCATCCCTAGCATAACTAATGTTAAAGTCATGGCATTACAATTTAAAATGGCATGGTGAGGAGACAACCAAGTCATACCAAGAATAATATCAAAGTATATCATATACAATATCACCAAGTCAACCTTGTATGGTTGTTACGAGTGAAAATCTAGAACTAATAGCTATGTAAGTTAATAGAAATCAAGGATATAATTAGAGTAATCAAAGTCATAGAGGGAGGAAGTGTGAATATTTTCATTTCATAGAACATACCAAAGATAATTGTTACAAACTGATAGGATACCCTATTGACTGGAAGGAAAGAAAAAAACCTGACTATAACAATAGTAATTACTAATCACATGCTTGTGGAAATAGCAATCAGGGACATGTATATCTTTGTGGAGGTGGAGGACAAATGAGCAACAATAATGTACAACAATACTCAGAAAATGTTGTTATTGGAAACCTCAATGACACAACTTCAACTAGTCATAAAATGAACAATGCTTTTGTGGCAAAGGGGCATAGTTTCAGAGAAGGAGAATACAATCAGCTAATGAACATGCTGAACAAATACATCAAGAAGATAAATCAAGTTAACACGACAGGTATAACCACTTGTTTCTTATCTAATAATTTCTCACAAGATTAGATAATAGATACAAGTTCTTCATATCATATGACAGCAAAAAAAGAACGTGTTCCAAAAAGAACAAGGTTTAATCAAATTAGAAAGGGACAAACTACATTTACCTAGTGGTGATGAAGTTGAAATCTCACATACTGGAGAAGCTTACATATTTGAAGATGAGGTCATAAAGAATATACTCTTTGTACCAGAATTCAAGTTCAATTTGTTATTTGTCTCTAAGATCACCAGGGAATTGTCTTATTGTTTATTTTTATCCTAGCTCCTATCTATTTCTGGACCTCTTCAGTGGCAAGGTAAAGGGGATTGTGTCATGACCCAATAGTTGAGGTCATGATGACACCTACCCTGACCCAGCCTTGGTAGGTAAGCCAAAAATCCACAATAATTATGAAAAGCAAAAATAGAAAAGAGATGAAGCAAATAAGAGACTTCTAGAATGAAGTCAGGACATAAATAACATGAAAATAGAATATCTGATAGAAAATACAACAAACTCCCAAAATCTGGTGTCATAAGTATAAAGAGCATCTAAGATAGTACTGAGTCGAATAATACATATCTGTATCCAAAAATAAATAAAGACATAAAAGATAGATGGAGGCTGGAACAAGGCTCTGGATGAGGAGCTCAATAGTACTCCAAAATCACCAGTAGGTATCATAGGCCCACTGAGCAGAGTAGAAAACAAAACAAGAAAAGAATACTATGAGCATGCTTCCACCTGCATACAGAAAAGTTCCCAACAGTAGCTCACATCGTATCTCCTAATAGTTTCTACAAGTATAATATCAATCTAAGACTACACACTAGTATATATAAATGAAAAAGGCTATATACACGATATCAAACACAAAAAGGATGCAAATAATACAATGCAATGCAATGGCCATGAATGTAAAGTCACAATATTACCTCGTATACACCCTTAGAGTGAAAGCTTCTAGGATAGGACACCATGAGGGGTTTGCAACCCATGTACGTTCCCAATATCATATCTCATCCAACCTTGTTGGTACATTCATCGACCAAAGGTTTCAGAAAAATGTCTCATTATATTTCAAAGTCAATATCTCTCTGTGGTTCCAATACCATGTATATAGATAATTGAAATCAGGATGAATACTCATAACAAAAAAAATGAATCAATTCAATTATGGTATTTAATGAGCTCAGGTCTCCTCAATATGTCAATAATTCATGATATAAGCCTTTGCATGACGCCATAGTAATGAATTTTCATGTAAGACACCCAAGATATGTCAAGTCAAGCCCACTCGGGTATCACAATATTAACGAAGGCATTTCATGCTAAAAAATACCAAAGCCAAACCCCACTCAGGTATACAACAATAATTGTCTATCAAGTTAACTATAAGATGCACGTAAGCCCCTATACGGGGAACAAAAAAATGATAATAACTCAAGTCAACCATAATACTCATATAGGCCCCCTACACGGGCAACACGATAAAATAACTAACTCAAGATATAAATCTCATGATAAAATTTCCAATCCATAGCATACTTTACTAGAATAGTTAACTACCCAGTCCACTCTGAAGAAAGTTAAGCCATAACCTACCCTCGAATCATCCAATCACCAGCTTGGAACCTTCAATATGGAGCCTTTACTTTACGAGTGGTTACGAATTAGAGAAAATATATCAAAAATTTAATCTACAGGTCAAAGGAGTCTAATAATACCCATATTAGCTACTTTCTTTTCGGGTCCAAAAATAGTTTGAAAATCGACTCAGAAAAATAAAAGGGTAAATCTAAAATTTTATTTAAAAAAACATGTTTTCCATATCAAAAGGAGTCTAAATCTGAAAACCCAACTAAAAATGAGCTTAAATCAGACTTGAAATCGAAGAAAAACTAATTTTGTAGTTTACCGAGTAAAAGCCCCAAAATCCAAGTTTGAAATCATAGTTTTAAAGGTAGATTTGTATAGAAATCAATGGAAAATGATGAAATTAAGATTTTAGATATTACCCACACAAGATTGAACAAAACCCCTTTAAAAATCGCCAAGAACCGAGCTCCAAAGTCTAATAATGGTGAAACTGGGGTTTTGAATGAGAAAATGATTGAAAAACTGTCCAGGTACTAATTACTCTTCACAAACGCGAAGACCAACCTGACCTAAGTCACACGATCATAGTTATACATTCGCGATTGCTATGAAGGTCGTCCTGGACCCGGACCCAATTACCCTTCGCAAATGAGGCCACCACCTCGCGTTCACAATGACCAAAGCTTCAGAACCTTTGCGATCGCGATCCCCCTACCACAATTACAATGACCAAGAATTTCCTTTTCCACGAACACGAAGGCACCCCCACAAATGTAAAGTAGGATCCCTTATGCATCAGATATCAGCAATTCAGCTGTAATAAAATGATTCCAAAACCTCCGAAGGACCCTCGAGATTTGTTTGGGATAGCGCAGAAATATTCTGACTATGCTACTAGGCTAATTTCGACGTTCCAGACTCAATGGAATCATTAATTTACCAAAAGAGGTCATTTTCAAAGAGTTAACCCCCGAAACCCCTTTTTAAGCTATTTTAACTAGTTCTCGTATAAAAGGTCAAAACGACATATAAAGGCTCGAAACTTGAACTAATCACACTACTAACTCAAAATCGACATTCCAAATCTAATAGAAATGACATAATCACCATTCGACGCTCGGATCATAAAACATTGACCAAAGTCAAACTAAGCATTTTCAAAGCTTCTAAAAACCTCCAACTCACTCGAACCACTTCCAAATGCTTTGGGAACCATATCAACCATCCCCACAACTCATAAATAGCACTTAGCAACTACAAGGAAGGGCAAAATCTTCAAAACACAGAAAAATCTAAAAATCACAAATATGGTTGTTATATTACCCACCACTAAGACACAAGTTCGTCATCGAATAAAAAAGTAAAAAAGGTACCTAAATCAGTAAAAAACTGGGGTATCTATGCCTTATATCAGACTCAACCTCCCAAGTAGCCTCCTTAATAGGGTGATGTCTCCACTGGAGCTTCATTGAATCAATATGCTTAGATCGCAACTTCCTAGTCTACATATCTAGGATGGCGTTGGGCTCCTCCTAGAAGGAAAAGTCATGATCTAATGCAACCAAATCCCATTGGATCATATGTGAATCATCTAGACGGTACCTCTTTAATATGGAAACACGGAATACCGGATGAACAACTTACAGATGTGGAGGAAAAGCTAGCCTATATGCCACATCTCCATACTTGTTAAAAATCTCAAAAGGGCCAATAAACCTGGGGCTATGTTTCCCTTTCTTCCCAAATCTCATTACATCCTTTATGGGTAATACTAAAAAAAACCCTCAGTCCAATCATGAAGGCAATATCATGGGCTCGATAGTTGGCGTAACTCTTCAGCCTACTCTGGGAAGCCACTAGCCCCTGTTGAATCAGTCTTACTCAATCCATCGAATCTCTCAATAAATCTATGCCCCAAGGCCTAACCTCAAAAGAATTAGACCATCTCATAAAGGATCTACACATCTGCCCATATAAAGCCTCAAAAGGATCCATCTGAATGCTGAAATGGTAAATGTTAATATAGGCAAACTTTGCTAAGGGCAAAAGCTGATCCCAATGACCACCAAAATCCATAACACACGCTCGAAGCATTTTCTCTAGCACCTGAATGGTCCTCTCAGACTGACCATTTGCCTGAAGATGAAAAGTTGTGCTCAAATCAAGCTGAGTACCCAACTCACTCTCTCTAAGAATTAGAAGTAAATTGAGTACCTTTATCATAAACAATGGAGATAGGTACACCATACAATCGAACAATTTCTCGAATGTAGATCTTAGCCAACTTCTCCATATTATAATTTGCCTTCATAGGTACAAAATGCACTGACTTAGTTAACCTATCCACAATCGCACAAAATGGAATCAAACTTCCCTAAGGTCGGGGGTAGGCCAACTACAAAATCCATAATGATCTGCTCCCACTTCCATTTGAGAATAGGCATCCTCTGCATTATACCATCCGGTCGTTGAACTCCACAATGTCTTTCTTCATACCACTCCACCAATAGTGTTGCTTTAAGTCATGGTGCATCTTAGCCACTGCTGGATGAATGGAACACTTCAAACAATAAGACTCCTCCAAGATCAGTCTAACCAACCTCCAACTCTCGACACACAAAAGCAACCACTAATCCTTAAAACACCCTCGGGAACAGGAGATACACCTTTTTCTTACCACTCAACATTTTATCATGAATCACCCTCAATTTCTCATCATTAAATTAATAAGATTGAATCTGCTCCATAAATGAAAACCTAGCCTTAATAAAGGCCAAAATATGCACAGGTGTCAAAATATCAAGACTAACCAATTGGTTTGCTAAGGACTAAACCTTCAAGGCTAAAGGTCACTCCCGAGTCAAAAGATCAGCCAAATTCCCTATGCTCCGTGTCTTCTGGCTTAAGGCATCTGCGACTATATTAGCCTTGCCCGGATAATATAAAATAATGAGATCATAATCCTTAAGCAAATTAAGCCATCGATGATGTCTCATATTAAGATCTCACTAGGTAAAAAAGTACTGAAGGAAGCAATGATTAAAGAAAATCTCACAATGTACTTTATACAAGTAATGTTGCCATAACTTCAACACAAATACAACCGTGGCTAACTCTAAATCATGAGTAGGTTAGTTCTTCTCATGATTCAACTATCGCAAGGCATAAGTAATTACCTTACTCTTATGCATCAACATACCAACTAAGCCAACTCCAAAAGTATCACAAAATATGGTGAACCCATGCCCTTCTTGGGCAAGGTCAAAATAGAAGCCGAAGTCAACAACTCCTTGAGCTTTTGAAAACTCTCCTCACAAGCATATGGCCACTAAAAAATAAACTTCTTTTGAGTCAACTTGGTTAGAAAAATCCATAATACGACAGTACAAAGTTCAGAGAATAGCTTACTAACCCAACAAAACTCTGAATCTTGGTAGGAGAAGTAGGTTTTGCCCAATTATAAACTATTGCTATCTTGGACGGATCAACCATAATACCATCTTTGGTCACTAAATGACCTAAGAAAGAAATAGAATCCAACCAAAACTCACACTTGGAGAACTTGGCATACAACTTCTCATCCCATAATCTCTGAAGTACGGTCCGTAAATAACGCACATGGTCAGCCTCATTCTTTGAATAAACCAAGATATCATCGATGAATACAATAACAAAAAGTAAAGGTAAGGCCAAAGTACTTTGTTCATCAGCTCCATAAATGCTACTAGGATATTAGTCAGTCCAAAAGACATGACCAAGAACTCATAATGCCTACACTGCATCTAAAAGGCTATCCTCGAAACATCTGAAGCTCTAATCCTCTAATGATAGTAAACTAATATCAGGTTGATCTTAGAAAATATTGAGGCACTCTAAAGCTTATCAAATAAATCATTAATACGAGGAAGAGGATACTTGTTCTTAATAGTCACTTTGTACAATTATCGATAGTCAATACACATACGCTTAGATCCATCCTTCTTCTTCCCAAGTAAGACAGGAGCACCCCAAGGAGACACACTCGATCTAATAAAACCCTTACTCAATATGTTTTACAACTCCTCCTTCAATTTCTTCAACTCAGTTGGAGTCATCTTATAAGGATGAATAGAAATGGGATTGGTACCCGGCTCAACATCAATGGAAAAATTGATATCTCGGTCCAGAGGTATAACAGAAAATTCCATAGGAAATATGTCCATGAACTCTCTAAGAACTTATATAGAATCCAAAAGAGGTGGTGAGGGATCACTAGTATTGCGTACATAGGCAAAATAAGAAAGACACCTATTTTATATCATGTGGCGAGCACGTAGAAAAGATATCACCCCCTTTGGGCATGAACTAGGAGTACCCTTCTATGCAAATCTAGGCACACCTGGAGTCGCTAAGGTCACGATCATGGCAAAATAATCCAGAACCACATGATAAGGAGCTAACCAATCCATACCCAAGTTAACATCAAAATCAACCATATCGAGGATAATCAAGTCCACCAACATCTCACACCCCTTAAATGTCATCATACATGTACAGTATACCTGATCCACCACTAAAAAATCATCTACAGGGGTACAAACATGAATAGACATAGCAAGGGGCTCACATGCCACATCAAAACCAATAGAAAAATATGTGGAAACATAAGATAATATAGACCCAGGGATAAATAACATGGAAACATGACGATAGTAAACTAGGATGATACCTGTGATAACTGCATTAGAGGCCTCTACCTCAGGTCTCCCAGAAATAACATAACACTGACCAAGCCCGCTGCCAGATTAAGCAACCCCGCATCTACTGCCATGAGCTCTCTAAGCTCTACTTCAGGTACCTCTTGAACCACCCTTACTGCCCTGTGTACCACCTCTGACTGTAGATACTAGACTCAGAAAAGGTAAAGCTGAGCATTCGGCTGGGGAGGACTCATAAAACGTTGGGGGTAATCCCTCACGAAGTGACCAAACTCATCACACACATAAAACTTCTATAAGCAGAATCACGCTAAGAGGGCCCTGAAGAACCAAAATATCCTCCATAACCCAATGAACTAGAACATTACCTACGACCTATATGTCCTGATCTTTAACCTCTCGAAGCCTTCAAAACTGTAGACCTACAATCCAAACTCTGCCTATACTGACCTTCCATGATAACCATGCGAACATATACCAAAGAAAACCCTACCTTGAGATTGATGAGCACTGAACTCACCATGATGGTGTATCCTCTTGGCACAACCACTATGGATACCCTGTGAATAGTCTTAATCAACTTAGCATGATCCACAATACTCTAAAAAGAACCACCTGAGACCACTAGTTGAGCTGTCACCAACTAATAATAACCATTCAAAGCCTTAACAAACTTCCTGATCCTCTTAGGCTCTGTGGAGATACTAGAAGTGGCATGTGGGGCTAATGTATTAAAACGAGCCTCATACTATATAATAGTCATAGAGCCTAACTCCAAATAATCAAACTTGTCCCTCATCTAGTCCCTCAAGCTATAGGGCAGAAATCTCTATAGAAAAGACTTAAAAAATTAGGTCCATGTTATCTAAGGGGAATCCATTGGTCTACAACTGACAAGAGATCTCCACTACTACCTAGCCACATCAGTTAACTGGTAGGTAGTGTAAGAAATACCATGGACTCAAGTAAATTGAGGTTCTACAACCTCTTCTGGAAATCAATCAGAAACTTATAAGCATCTTCACCAATAGAACCACTGAATATGGGAGGAGTCAATGGAATATATATCTCAAATCTCTTCTTCTCCTCAACATACATCTCAAGACCAAGAACTATGGGAGGAAAAATGAGTCTAGTAGGCAAAGTATCAACACATGGGGCCACCATAGCAGTTGGCTATGCCCAGAGAGTCTGAGAACTGACAAAAGAACCTTTCCGGTGGCCGAACACCTCCTACAGTCTGGGAACCATCCAATGTACCTAATAGAATACCTTCTTTAGGAATACCATCCAAGCAACTCAAAAATTGAATCAACAAATCCTAAAGCACTGGAGTAACAACAAAACCCTGAGGGGCCTGAGATGGTCCCACTTCCTTGGTCTGATATGCCACCTCATCATACTCAATCTTGGGGGAGAGAGGTTGCTCTAACTCATCCTCTAGTTGGAGTTGCTCCTCGTGCCCAACCTTTACCTCTCACTCAACTGTGATCTATGCCTCGCCCTCTGACTAAGGCTCCAACAGTGGGTGCTGGCTCATTATCCTCAATAACTCTAGATCTAGTCCTCACCATATGTGCAGAAAAAAAATGGAATGTAAATTTAGAATATTGGGCATGAGCAACAGGCACGATAAGAAATCAAATTAGAGAAGTTTTTCTTAAAATATCCTATAGCCTCTCAAAGATAGATACTAATGTCAACATATCAATTTATGAGACTCTATTAAACAACCTTCTCTTTTACTTATGAGACCGCTGAGCCTAGCGCTCTGATGCCAATTTGCCATGACCCAAAAATTGAGGTTATGATAGTACCTACATCGACCCAGCCTTGGTAGGTAAGTCAAAATTCCACAATAGGTATGAAAAGCAAAAATAGAAAGGAGATAAAACAAATACAAGACTTCTAAAATAAAGTCTGGCTATATATAATATAAAAATAGAATATCTAAAAGAAAATACAACAAACTCCCCAAACCTGGTGTCATAAATATAAAGAACATCTATGATAGTATTGACTCTAATAATACATATGTATCTCTGAAAATAAATAAAGAGATAAAAGATAGATAGAGGCTGGAACAAGGATCCAGATAAGGAGCTCACCAGTACTCTGAAATCAACTCTCAACCACATAAATAAGCCACCACGAGTCGCACTCATAATGATATCTGCATCCAAAGGGCATTGAAGTAGGAGTGAGTATGGTCCACTTGTACTCTGTATGTATTATAGGCCAAATGAGCAAAGTAGAAAATAAAAAAAGTGAAGAATACTATGAGCACACTTCCACCTGCATATAGAAAAGTTCCCAATGGTAGCTCACAGCGTATCTCTTAATAGTTTCAACAAGTATAATATCAATCTAATACTACACACGAGTATATATAAATAAAAAAGGCTAAATACATGATATCAAACACAAAAAATATGCAAATGATGCAGTGCAATGCAATAGCCATGAATGTAATGTCTTAATATCACCTCGTATACACCTTTTGAGAGAAAGATTCCAGGCTAGGACACTATGGGGGGGGGGGGGGTTTGCAACCCATATACCTTCACAATCTTATATCTCATCCAACCTTGCCGGTATATTCATCGTCTAAGGGTTTCATAAAAATGTATCATTTTCTTTCAAAGTCAGTATCTCTCTTTGGTTCCAATACCATGTGTATAGATAATTGAAATCAAGATGAATGCTTATAACTAAAACAAATTAATCAATTCAATGATGGAATTAAATGAGCTCAAATCTCCTCAATATATCAATAATTCATGATATAAGCCTTTGCATGACACCACAGTAATGATTATTCATGTAAGACACCAAAAATATGTCATGTAAAGCCCCCACTTGGGCATCACAATATTAATGAAGGTATTTAATGCTCAAACAAGACCAATGCCAAACCCCACTCTAGTATACAACAATAATTGTCTATCACGTTAACTATAATATGCATGTAAAGCCCCATATGGGCATCACAACAATGGTAATGTTCAACCATAATCCTTATATAGGCCCCCCCACACGGGCAGTATTAAAATAACTAACTCAAAATATAAACCTCACGATGAAATCCCCAACTCATTACATACTTTACAAGAATAGTTAACTACCTAGCCTAGTCTAAGAAAGTTAAATCATAACCTACCTCGAATTGTCGAATCTTAAGCCTGGGCCCTTCAATACAGAGCCTGTTCTTTACAAGCAGTTTTGGATTGGACCAAATCTATCAAAAATGTAATCTACATGTCAAAAAGAGTCTAACGATACTCACATTAGCTACTTTCTTTTCGGGTCCAAAAATAGTTAAAAAAATTGGCTCATAATCAAAAAAGGATAAATCTAGAATTTTATTTAAGAATCATGTTCCCCATATCAGGAGTTTAAATCTGAAAACCCAAATAAAAATAAGATGAAATCGGACTTGAAATCAAAGAAAAACCAATTTTGTTATTTACCGGGTAAAAGCCCCAAAATCCAAGTTTGAAATCATAGTTTTAAAGATAGACTTGTAAGGAAATCAATGGAAAATGATGAAATTAAGATTTTAGAGTTTACACATGCAAGATTGATGAAAAAACCTTTTCAAATTGCTAAGAACCGAGCTCTCAACATCTAATAATTGTGAAAATGGTGTTTTTGATGTAAAAATGATTTAAAACTAGTCCAGCTACTAATTAATCTTCATGAATGCGAGCCCCAGATCGCGAATGCAAAAATAAACCTGAACCAAGTCACACAATTGTGATCGCGATAATGGTCAACCCTGACCCTGAACGAATTACCCTTCATGAATGCAACCATCACCTCACGTTCGTGATGACCAAAACTTTAGACCCCTCACAATTGTGAGCCCCCCCTCGGTGATCACGATGACCAAGAATTTTCTTCTCCATGTATGTGAAGTCACTTCCATGAATGCAATGAAGGATCACTCATGCACCAGATATCAGCAACTCAGCTGAAATGAAATGATTCCAAAAACTCCGAATGGATCCTCAAGATTTGTTTGGGACCCCCCAAAAATAATTCGATAATGGTACTGGGCTAATTTCAATGTTTCAAACTTAATGGAACTATCAGATTTTTGAAAAGAGGTCATTTTCAATAATTTAACCCCTAGAACCCCTTTTTAAGCTATTGTAACTAGTTCTCATCTAAGAGGTCAAAACAACATATAAAGGCTAGAATCCAAACTAACCATGCTACAAACCCATAATCAACATTATGAATTTAGTGAAACTAACAGAATCACCATCCGATGCTCGGTTCATAAAACATTGACCAAAGTCAAAACTACCGTGTCAACCATCCCCACAACTCACAAATAGCACATAGAAACTATGGAAAAGATCAAGATATTCAAAACACTGCAAAATCTAAAAACCATAACTATGATTGTTAGAGATTGTAAGTATGTAACGACCCAAATTGTCATTATGTGTAAAAACACCCCAAGAATAATTTACGATGAATAATGGGCTCAAAATAAACTTGAAAAAAATTATATCGGGGAGGAAAATTGGGGCATAAGGGAATTGGGACAAGAGGCCCAATAATGGACTAGACCAGACTATCGGTAACTGCTACGACGATAAAATTTCCACTACAGTGGTAAGAGGCAATATCCCAGTTGAGGAATTATTAGGAACCCTCTCTTTTATTATTTTCCTAGGTCGCCTCCTTCATCCATAAACACTCTAAAAAACCCTATCTCTGCAAACATGAGAGTTTAAATGCCAAGGTTCATAGAGTAGTTTTGAGGCATACCCAGAGAGAACCCGATGAAGGAATACATTTAGCACGCACGGAACAGCTCACTCCTCTCTGTAGAAGCATATTTCGCCTAAGAGGTAAGCTAGGGTTTATTTTGTAGAAACTAGACTTGGTCTAGATGCATTTAATATTAATAGTAATGTCAGAAGTATCATGCATTAGGCCTTCGGGCATGGAGTTGGATGGATGGACATGTTTAAAATTTGGGTAGGCTTAAATATGTGGAATTATTGCATATTTTATTAATGCTTGATTGGGATAAGGGATAGATAGAAATATGGAGCAAATTTATTATCTTCCAGGGTTTAAGTATAGTAGAAAGTTGAATGATATAGTGTAAAATGGTAAAAAGGGAAATTAAGGTGACTCAATTAAATCATAAATTTTATAAATGTTTGAATTGCACTAAGGAAAATGACTAAATGGTGAGGTGTGGTAAGACGAGAACTGCGAATTGTATAATCAATTCCCGTGACTAATGAGTGAATGAAAAGAACAATGTTGTGAAGTAAGAATAGAATTTCCCATTAGAAGTAGTTGGGGAAGATTAGAAAGTATATGGTCGTGATCGATTCTTCTCAGAGTTTAAAAGACGAGATGATGAGTAAAAAGGTATTGAGGTTAGTCGGTTTATAGTGTTGGCATTGCTTATTAGATGGTCATGACCAATTCTTCCCAGAGCTTAGAAGATAACGTGAAAACTTGAGGTTGGGATACAGTTAGAGAGAAAGTTAATAATAATATGAACATAGGTGACGACAGACCCATAGTGGTGAATGGTATGTCATGATTGTGAATATATATGTGAAGACTAAGGTCACCAATTTAATGAATTAGACAGTTGATGTAACATTAGACTAGATTGACCCATGTTGAATTGTGGGTTGAGCATCTGTGTTCATCTATTACATGAGTTATTATTTATTGATTTCATGCACACATTCATATGCATTTGGGATGATGTGTTGTGAAATGGATAGGGTACCATACCGGTACGTTATGATATTGTTAGTGATGAGATGAGAAGGGGCAAGGAGAAATGATGCGTACATCTTGGATACATGAATTCATGCATATGTTATGAATGCATTTCTATTTTATTATAATTTTATATGTATTCTTATTGTGGTGAGTGGTGAAAGAGGGTATGAATGTACGTTAGGTCCCTTGTACAGGCCGGGTTGGAGATGAGATTCTACGGTCCTCCTGAGAGGATCTGTTACAGTAAAATATGATTGGTATGATCTAGAATTTCATGAGAGGTATAGGTTCGAATAGGTGGTCAAAGGACATAGATATACTAAACTATTAAATAACAGGTAGGTCACAGAGATGCTATGAGCAGGTCAAAGAGATGCTAAGTGTAGGTCAAAGAGATGCTAAGCATGGGTTGCAGAGATGCTAAATGTGGGGTAATAGGAGTTGTTTAATTTGGAATTCAAATCGAAACTTTACTTGATGTTATGATTTCTCCATATTTATTATTGATGTTAGTTATTTCTAACCCTGGTCGGCCAATGATGCTTGCCAATATGTGTGGTTGTACTGATGCTACACTTATTATATCTCCAATCGGAGATATAGCCATGGTGTAATTTAGTTGGAGTTTCTATAGCAGCGATACTGATCACTCATTAGCAGCTCCTGTCCTTTCTATTCTGTATGGATGTTGTGTCATGGATGTCCTTACATCTTGTCTAGTGCTATTGTACCAGTTTAGGCTAGCTTATGGGGAATCACTTGTAGTTATTTTTTGCATTTATTTTTTATATCTGATATATTAAAACAAGTTTTGGGATGAGTTGATTTAATAATTATGCCTCAACTGTTGATTAATTGTTCATATGGAAGACATAAATTGACTAAGTGGATTTGTAGTAATTTCCGCATTGAGTGAATGGTAGGTTATTCATGGTTCTCCTATCTGGGGTAGGTGTAGATAGATGTCCGACATGATCCGGTGGGTTGGGTCATTGAAAGGATAGTATTAGAGCCCAGGTTACCAGTCTCCCAGTATAAGAGAAAATATTGAGTACGGTCCTACAGATTGGTGTTTTGACTTCCACATCAAATCTGTAGGAAGCTACAAGGCTTCTAGGAATCTACCTCATTTTCTTCTTTCTACCCTCTTAATGTTGTACCCCTGAGTTGAGTTCAATTGGTATATAGTCGATTCCAATTGGTATCTTAATCGTGACACCTAATTGGTATCTCTTAACATGGAAAGGTTGGGACAAGACGCTCAACCAATAGAGGTCAATAAGAAACATAGGAAGTGGGCTATTATGTTTTGTTTGATATGATATTAAGTACTTGTGATGAGGAAATGATATGTTAAAAATGTGCTATATGTATAGTTGTTGATGGTAGTGAATGGTAACTTGCTTTGTGATATTTAACTCTCGAATATGATTGATGAGTGTGTGTGGTTGGATGGTTTGTAGCCAAGAAGACCGATGGACGTAAGGACCAGGTATGATCTTGAGAGTGCCTTTATTTTTGCATTTTGAGCTACAACTCATCTTTACATGATTTGGAGTACTACTTGTCTTCTATCCAATCTCGTACGAATCACCCAGATGCCTGGTTGTTGGTGGAACACTATTGAGGATAATGAATTGAGGGAGTAAAAAGATTGATGTAAGTGTAGTACGGTTATTTGGACAAATAGAAATTGTACTTGTGGTAGACAAAAATAAGGGAAATGCAGATTCGAGTTATTGTACGCATAAATAAGAGGTTATTACATTACAGGAGCATGCATAAAAAAGAGTGTTGTGTAGAAAATGGGGCCTGGGCCTGGATAAGGAAAATGAAAAGCAGAGCTACTGGAGGCTACCACTGCAATGGTTCTTTTACCGCTGCAGTGGTAGAATTAACCACTACAGTGGCACCAGACAATGTCCTGCCAGGTATTTTTCCCTGTTTTATGATTTTAATTTTTTACAAGGTAACCCTATTTTTGAAGCAATAAAGTGATAAAAGTCAATCCGACCCGCATTATAAATTAAGATGATTATTATTAAGGGTCTTGGGAGGAAAAACATCTTAAAAATATGAAAAATAAAAATAGTAATTGTTTGATACAAGCCCCAAACAGGGGTAACCCAAATCCAAAATCTTAAAGGGGGGAGGGAAACAAGCTGGTGGCACTATCTCTGAGACTCGAGGCATCCGAACCCTCCTCCTCCATGCCACTAAGAAAGGAGAAATCCTCAACGTCCTTCCTGGTTAACTTCGGCAACTTCTTTGGGGGAGAGGCTCACCCAAACATCACCTGGACCGCCTTCCACATTCTTACAAGCATATGGTCACGAGAGCGACGCTACTTTTATTCTTCATTTAAGTCTTCTCTCAACTCTGCATAAGCCCGAGCCTGGTCCGATAGGGCGATAGAGCTCGAAGGAGCCAATCCAGAAGGGGGCAAGTGAGACCTCTCTAGATAGCCTCAGACTGCAGCAAGATCATCCTCCCAACCACCAAGAGATGCAGGGGGCCTGAATAGAAGGGGCACTCGACCCCCCAGCCCTACCATACAGACTTCTCTCACCCTCATCCCTTGTTTTTCTCTTCTTCTTAATTCCTCCCCATATTTTCCTACCCCGTAAAGGATTATACACCACCACACAGTCGTCCATAGTGTCTTGAATCTCTCGATGCACTTCCACCAAGGAAGGCAGGAAAAGATCTCTTACCGACCTCTCCCGAGCATATAAGTACCGCCACTTACCCACAATCTGCGCCCCCACATTCATTCGAATCCCCACGAAAGCACAAGCCACCACTACGGCCAGGTGGAAGGACATATCTGTGATGTTCCCTAAGGGACGTATCCTCCGGACACCAACTGTAACTAAACCCTGTCCTCGAATGAGAAATAGGTTCTCTTCGTCCCTCTTACGCTGGACCATCTCACCTCGACATCTTATTCTTTCGAATCCAAGACCCTGTCCACCCACTCTAAGTTTGATGCCTAAATCTTCGCCTTAAAGGTGAAATTAGAAGGGTTTGGGAAACCTAAAGTGTCATTGATGGTGGCCACATCCACCGGGACCTACTTGCCTCAATCACGGATAGTAGGGAAAGGTACCGACTAGTCTACGGTTGGGAGGTTGGCATAAAAATCCTGAACGACCTCCATATTGTGTTGAGAGATGGTCTAGGTCAACATTTCCCACCTAAAATCTTTCAGCTGGGTGTAGAATCCCGTCAACTCTTCTTCCATGTTAGTCATTACCATGCCACATTAGAGAAGGAAATCTCTATTATACAACCCTTCCTCGTAGCGGTCACAACATTAAACATTGGAAAATTAGCTATAAGTGGGTTGTTGGGCCATGATGATCCTAAAAATACCACAAAGATAGGTTAGAACTCTATCGAAACACCTAGGGAGGGAAGGAGAATTCAAATTTTAGGAAAATACAAAAGCTGGGGAATTACTGCCCAGTACCGCTGCAATGGTTAATTAACCACTACAGTGGTACCGCAGCGACGATACTTACCACTGCAGCGGTTCGTCGTCTTCAACCTGCCAACTCCTCTCCCAAGGCAAATTTTCAACTTTTCTCCATAATTTTTGAAATTAAGCTTAGATCGTACTTGAGGAAGTGTGTGTGAACCTTTTTACACCAAAATAGGAGTGTGAAACACCCAAAATCAAACACATAATCAAAGAAAAACATTGGAGAAGATGACTTTTCATCTCTCACCCCTCCCATAGCCAAAATCTACCACGAACTACGTTAATCTTACGTTCAAAATGCTAAATGAGCGTTGAAAATATAAGAAAACTTAGCATACCAACCAGATATGATTAATAACACCACCAAATTCAAGTTCAAAAAGTTGCACCCAAAGCCATCTGAATTCCATCTATTCTAATGTGATCTTATGATTCTGTAATGAGAAATACATAAAGTAAGTAGAAGAGATGAAGAAAATACCTTAAATTCATCGTTGGAGAGGGATTTTTGTAGAGAGAATTTTTAAAGTTGAGAGTGAAATGGGGGAAAATAATGCTTTTCCCCTACTAAACTATCGCAAACCACTGCTGCAGTTGGTTACTGCAATTACCACTGCAGTGGTAAACTTTTTTTAAAATCAACTTTGTCCTAAATTTCATGCTTTAAGATATCATATTATGTTCGGGTAGTTGTTCCAATAATTAATAGTGTGCTCTGTCTCAAGGAAAATATGATAATAATAGTTGTGCCTAAATTAGAGAGTGCTTTAACGGTCGCTCATTAAGGAGCATGAATGTATCATGAACTAGCTATGCAAAATAATTCTCCTAGTGGCTTATTATAGTTAAAAATCCACCGAGCGCTCGTACAAATGTTTAGACCTAACCCTTAAGGTCATTCAGGGATGAACGATGGGTAAATTGGTATCTAATGTAACAACCTAAATCGTTGTTACGTGTAAAAATACCCTGAGAATAATTTACGACAAATAGTAGGATCAAAATGGACCCGAGAAAAATAAAATCAGGGAGGAAAATCGAGGCCTAAGGAAATTAGGCCCAGAGGCCCACTAATGTACTGGGCTAGACTATTGGTAACCGCTGCAACGGTTGGATAACCACTGTAGTGGTAAAAGTTCTACTGCAGCGGTAAGAGGCAGTAGCCCAGCCGAGGGATTTTTAAAAACCTTCTCTTTTATTATTTCCCTAGGTATCCCCCTTTCTATAAAAACACTGTGAAAAATTATCTCCCCAACAATGAGATGTCAAAGGCCAAGGTTCATAAGAGAGGTTTTGAGGCATAACCAGAGGGAACTCGACATGAGAATATGTTTAGCACATGCGGGACAACTCACTCTCATCTTTAGCAACATGTTTCACCTGAGAGGTAAGCCAATGTTTATTTTGTAGCAACTAGACTTAGGCTAGATGTATTTAATGTTAATAGTGATATCGGGAGTATCATGCATTAGGACTGCGGGCATAGAGTTGGATGGATGGACATGTTCAAAATTCAGATAGGCTTAAATATGTGGAATTATTATATAATATATTAATGCTTGACTGGGATAAGAAATGGATAGGAATAAGGAGCGAAAGTACATAGCTTATTATCTTCCAGGGTTTGAGCATAGTGGAAAGTTGAATGAGATAGTGTTAAATAGTAAAAAGGGAAATTAAGGTGACTCGACTAAATCATAAATGTTATAATTGTTCAAATTACATTAAGGGAAATGACTAAAGGGTGAGATGTGGTAAGCCGAGAATTGTGAATTGTATAATCGAATCCCATGACTAATGAGTGAATGTAAAAGAACAATACTATGAAGTAAGAATAGAATTTCCCGTTAGAAGTAGTTGGAGAAGAGTAGAAAGTATATGGTCATGATCGATGCTTCCTAGAGTTTAGAAGATGAGATATTGAGTAAAAAGGTATTGAGGTTAGCCGGTTTATAGTGTTGGCATTACTTTTCATATGGTCATGATCAATGTTTCCTAGAGTTTAAAAGGTAACATGAAAAACTCGAGGTTGGGACACGGTTAGAGAGAAAGTGTGTAATAATGTGAACTTGAGTGATGACAGTCCCGTAAGGATGTATGGTAAGTCATGATTGTGAATATATATGTGAAGACTAAGGTCACCGAAGTAATGAATTAGATGGTTGATATAACATTAGACTGGATTCACCCATGTTGAGTTGTGGGCTGAGTATCTGTGATTATCTTTTGCATGAATTATGATTTGTTGATTTTATGCACACATTCATACG
Source organism: Capsicum rhomboideum (assembly GCA_031232105.1). Classification (NCBI taxonomy): domain Eukaryota; kingdom Viridiplantae; phylum Streptophyta; class Magnoliopsida; order Solanales; family Solanaceae; genus Capsicum; species Capsicum rhomboideum. Next base: position 18,683,184 of record CP124719.1, on the reverse strand, counting down.
TATTTGGGATGACGTGTTGTGATATGGGTTGGGTACCACGCTAGTACCTTATAATGTTGTTGGTGACGAGATGGGAAGGGATAAGGAGATATGATTTGCACATCTTGCATATATGCATTCATGTATATGTTTTAAATATATGTCTATTTTATTATGCTTTCATATGTACTCTTGTTATGGTAGGTGGTGAAAGAGGGTACGAATGTACGCTAAGTCTCTAGTATGGGCCGGGTTGGAGATGAGATGGCATGGTCCACCTCAGAGGACTGATTATGGTAGGATATGATTGGTAGGATTCAAAATTTCATAAGAGTTGGTGTTGTGAGGTATGTTATAGTAAGTACTGAATGGACTTGGGTAGAGGTGGATTAAGGGATTGTAAGTATTATAAGAATGAGTCGGTATTGAAGGGAGAGATATAGGTTCGGATAGGTGGTTAAAGGACAAAGATTTATGAAAATATTAAATGACAGTTACGTCACAAAGATGCTAAGAGTAGGTCACATAGATTCTAAGTATAGGTTGCAAAGAAGCTAAATATGGGGTAATAGGAGTTGTTAGTTTGGAATTCAAATCAAAACTTTACTTGATGTTATGATTTCTCCCTATTTATTATTGATGTTATTTGTTTCTAACACTGGTTGGTCGATCATGCTTACCGATATGTGTAGTTGTACTGATCTACACTTATTATATCTCCAATCAGAGAAATATCCATGGTGGAGGTTAGTTGGAGTTTCTAGAGCAGCGATGTCGATCACTCAGTAACAGCTCTTGTCCTCTCTATTCTTCATGGATGTTGTGTCATGGATGTCCCTAATTCTTGTCTAGTGTTCTTATACCGGTTTAGCCCATGTTCTGGGGAATCACTTGTAATTATTTTCTGTATTTACTTTTCATATCTGATGTATTAAAATAAGTTTTAGGACGAGTTGATTTATCAATTATGCCTTAACTATTGGTAATTTCTGCATTGAGTGAATGGTGGGTTATTCAGGGTTCTTCTATCTGGGGTAGGTGTAGGTAAGTGCCTAGCACGATCCGGTGGGTTGGGTTGTGACAAAGGAAGAAGAAGGCTTATACATTTTTAGAAGTCAAAGGAGAGTTAAAAATTAAAAAACGGTTTAAAATCATCAAAGGTTGGTTACAGAAATGTCAATACATGATTGCACTCTTTGGCATAAAAAACCTGGACACCCCTTATTTCACATTTTGAAGCATTCGGACCTCTTGAAGAGTAATAAAGATGTAGAAGTTCTAAATAAGTGTACAATATGTCCATAGGCTAAGAAAGCTAGACTTTCATTTCCTACTAGTGATTCTAATGCTTTTGTGTGCTTTGATCTTGTACATATCGATCTTTGGGAACCTTATGAAACTCCTAATTTAGATAAGAAGTGTTATTTTTTAACAGTGGTGTATGATTATAGAAAATATACATGATTCAACTATTGCAACTCAAGTCAGAGTCAATAGTACATGAGAAGTGACTTTGACAAGTATTAAGGCCACAAGTAACTCCTAGCTCATAGCCAAGTTGAAACCTACTTCACTGGTGGTTTTATTGTGAAGAATCTTGCTATAGTCAACTTCAAATGAGCATAAACCTATATACTGAAGTAGTTTTGATCTCAAAACCCACCTAATGATAGATATTTGAATTATCTTTCTAACACATCCAGATTTTCCTTAATCCAATTTTAGAGCTAAGAGTTATGGCCATTTTAGTGAAACACTGTCTAGTAGTGAGAACCTACGAGCGTAGGTACGACCGTGATTGAATTGTACGACCATACAATGGTCTCATCTGCATGAAACAGTTGTGAAAACCTGAAAGTTGACAAGTATACCTTCCAAAGTATATCTTCCAACCATGATAGGTAACCATGACCAGGGTTAGAAACCACGATCTTAGGTACGATCTTGACTTCTAAAGTTGATCCGGTTGGAACCTACAACCTATAAACCAAGGTATGCTAGTAGGTGTGTCATATGATTATACCAAGGCTAGTCTGATAGAGTCCAGAGAGACCCAAATTAGCCACCCAACCATGAACAACACCCATGATCATAGGTGGGTCCCACAATCATGGGAAGGTCTCTTAAGTCACTTCCAACAGCTTTTTCAGTTACGTTTTATAAGGAGCATTCCAGTCTTTTCCTATTTTTCAAACCCCTAAATTATATCGTTTAAGCTAGCCCAAGGTCAATAATTAAGGTTATATTACCCTAAGCCCTCATTACTCAGATAAACACTCAACACTTAGCATCACAGAGAAAGAAAGAGGAGATTTCCTCTCTTCAAGGCAACTAGGGTTCATCTTCTTCAAGCTTCCAGTTTCAAGGATTTCTTCAGGGTTTTCATCTTCAGGTACGTGGGATTTCATCGATGGGTCTCCTTTCACCCATTGAGTCCCAAAGTTAACTCAATTTCTCGATTTAATTCCTTCCTCGGAGCTTAGGGTTCATGAATATTGTGAATTTCTTGATATTTCAGATCGTTGATCTCATTGAGTTATAAACCCATGTTTTAACATGAATTTTAGTACCATTACATGATCAAGATTATAAACCCTAATTATATTGTGAAATCCATTATTTTTGGACTTGAGTTACTAAATTCTTTAATTCGCTCAGTTTATGAAATTATCATAATAGTTGCATTCTTCAGAGATGGCGGGTTATGAACACCCGATGAATTAGGATTTCGGGCGGGTTATGAACACCCGATGAATTAGGATTTCGTGTATATACTTATGAGTATTATATACTCTAGTTTACATGTTTGAATGCTCTTAGATAATGCATTTATTTTCAGTCTTCATAATATGACTATTATTGAGCTTTTTAGTTATCAGTGTCATTCAGTTGGGAGTAGTACTTAGCACTGAGCCGATACAGGGATAGAGGCTCACCCATCAGTTAGGCTGAGACCTTTAGTAGAAGTCCCTATGTCTCATAACTACGACGCTACCATAGATTCTAAAGAGTCACCCGTCAGACTAGGCTTGACACCTTAGTCCTTTTAGACATCAGTTTAGTAGATCCACGTCAGTCAGTGTTCGTACCCTTGGCAAGGTACTGAATACCCTTCCAGCTGGGGTTACAAGTTGGACCTCAATTTGCTCAGATTGGGGGTTTCTCCCACAGTCTTGAGTTCATTGTTCAGATTGAGATACTTGCATGACTTTGTATTTAGTTGTTCATCTTATCATACAGTACATGTTTATTACTTGGTTTTGCATTAGTTTATCATGATATATGCATCACATTCAGCCTATATTAGTTATTTCCTTCTCACATACTCAGTACATTTAAAGTACTGATCGCATACTTTCCTTTGCGCTATATTATCTTATAATATAGGTTTTGACATTCAACATCTAGACCGCACATAGTACGATCTCCCACCATATCAGCACTAGTGTTTTGTGACTCCTTATCATTCAGGGGCTAGTTATCAGTAGTTCTTTTTAGTATTAATTTAGTTTAAAACAATTGGAATTAGTTGGGGACTTGTCCCACCAACTCATTTTATTTAATGGCTTTCAGACAAATAATTAGATTTTCAGCATATTGATTATGTCAGACAGCCTTAGTTCTAACATTTAGTATTGATTTTGTATTTTATTATAATCATGTCATTTTAGTTCAGCTTCTGGTCAGTATTTATCAATTTACTTTATTATTCTTTGTGTCATGCCAGACCATGGATTAGCTTAGGGTCACATGTGACTCTAAGCATAGTGTTACGACTAGGGGGAAGTCTCAGGTCGTGACAAACTTGGTATTAGAGCATCAGGTTTAAAGTGTCCTAGGGTGTCCAAAAGCTGCATTAAGTAGAGTCTAATTCATGGGTGTGAAGCACGCCACACTTATGAGTGAGAGGCTATTAAATATTTCAGGAAAAGTTTCAATTCTTTCATGTTCATATCTTACGATAGAGTGTGAACTCTATTAAAATATTCTACTAACTCTTGCTCTAAGAATTTACAAAAAATGCCTCCCAGAAGAGCCAATGGAAGGAGAAATAGAAATAGTAATAGGAACAGGAACTAGTAAGCACCACCAGTTCCAGCGGACCCTTTGAATGAGAAAGTCTCTCACGTCGAATTTAGGGATGCTTTCACAACGTTAGCCCAATCCATAACCACCTAGAATAACCATCAGGTTGTGGCACCAGCCAACAAGGCAATGAATATGGTAGCAACCAGAATTCGAGACTTCACTAGGATGAATCCTCCGGTATTCTTTGGGTCTAAGTCTTGGAGTTCCTGGATAATATTTAAAAAGTTATTAAGATCATGGGTGTCACTCCAACTGAAAGTGATAACTTGGCTGCTTATCAGTTGCAAGGAGTTGCTCACACTTGGTACAAACAATAAAAAGATAATAGAGGTGCAATTGTAGAACCAATAGAATGGGATGAGTTTGTTGCTGCTTTTCTGGATAGGTTCTTCCCATATTAGTTGGAGGAGGCTAAGGTTCAAGAATTCATTAATTTGAAGCAGGGTAAAATGAGTGTGAAGGAGTATTCTCTAAATTTTACTCAAGTTGCAAAGTATGCTCCAGCAATGGTTGTTGATTCCAGGGCTCGTATGAGTAAGTTCATGGCAGGTGTTTCTAAGGATGTGGTTAAAAAGTGTAGGAATACTATGTTAGTTAAATATATGTACATCTACAGGTTGATGGTTCATTCTCAACAGATTGAAGAAGAGAGAATCAAGGAGAAGGATAGGGAGAGTAAGAGGGCCACCAGAACAAGTAGCTTTAATTTCTATCAGAAGAGGTTAGATGGTGGTAATCATTCTCAGTTCCACCAGAATTTTTAGCTCTAGCACCATCTTCTACTAGTGTTCCAGTGCCCAAGTTCAAGCAAGATAATCGAGATAGAGCACCAGACTCTAAGTCCCTGGGGTAGTGTGAATAGTGGTCAAACTAACTTGGTTTGCAAAAAGTATGGTTAGAACTACAAAGATGAGTGTATGGCAGGTAGTGATGTTTGTTTTGGGTGTGCAAAGACAGGCCACACATTGAGGGAATATCCAATGACTTCAGAGAGAGGTAGGGATGCTCGTCAGCAAAGTCAGTCTAATTCTTTAGCAGCTCCAGCAGGTCGCCCGACTCAGCAGGGTACCTCATCTAGTGCAGCTAGAGGACAATGTCAGAATAGATTCTATGCCCTTCAGACTCGATAGGATCAGAAGTGTTTTTCGTAATGTGCTCACTGGTATGTTGCAAGTCTTTCATATTCATGCATATGCATTGTTAGATCCTAGAGCCACACTTTTCTTTGTGACTCCCTATATAGTAGTAGACTTCGATGTCAGTCCTCAAATCCTCTCAGAACCCTTCTCAGTCTCTACTCCAGTCGGTGATTCAGTCATAGCTAGATGGGTATACAAAAATTATCCCAGTCACAATTTTCCAGAAAGTCACCTCAGTCGATCTTGTAGAGCTAGACATGACAGATTTTGATATTATTCTTGGTATGGATTGGCTCCACTCTTGCTATGCCTTAATTGATTATAGAAATAGAGTAGTCTAGTTTCAGTTCCTAAATGAGCCAGTCATAGAGTGAAAGGGTAGTACCTCTGTGCCTATAGGTCAATTTGTCTCTTACCTTTAGGCTAGAAAAATGATTTCAAAGGGGTGCATCTATCATATTGTTCAAGTTAAGGATTCAAATTTTGAGACCCTAAATATTGAGTCAATTCCAGTGGCTAATGAGTTCCCAGAAGTGTCTCCTAAAGATCTGCCTAGAGTTTCTCCCGAACAAAAAATTGACTTTGAAATAGATCTCCTTCCAAATACCCAACCTATTTCAATTCCACTCTATAGAATGGCTCAAGCCAAGCTTAAGAAATTGAAAGAGTTGTTGAAATACCTCCTAAACAAGGGTTTTATCAGACCCAGTATATCTCCATACAGTGCTCTTATTCTTTTTGTGTGCAAGAAAGATAGTTCTCTCAGAATGTGCATCGACTACTATCAGTTGAACAAAGTCACAATCAAGAATAAGTATCCCAATACCAGGATTGATAACTTATTAGACCAGCTTTAGGGTGCCAATTTCTTCTCTTAGATAGACCTGAGATCCAGCTATCATCATCTCAGAGTCAGGGAATGTGACATTCTGAAGACAACCTTCAGAACTCGGTATGGTCACTTTAAATTTGTTGTTATGTCTTTTAGATGAACAAATACTCTTGCAATTTTTATGGACATGATGAACAGGGTGTTCAATCAGTACTTGGACATATTCATTATAGTCTTTATTGATGACATCATCATTTATTCTCAAAATGAGGATGAACATGCAGACCATTTGAGGATCGTCTTGCAGACTCTCAAAGATCACAAGTTATTTGCTAAGTTTAAAAAATGTTAATTTTGATTGAAATCAGTAGCATTCCTTGGTCATATCATTTTCGATGAAAGCATTCGAGTTGATTCTCAAAAGATCAAAGCAGTTAGGAATTGGCCTAAACCTATCTCTCCATCAAATAACAAGAGTTTCTTGGGTTTAGCTGGTTACTACAGATGGTTTGTTAAAAGATTTTCCTATATTGCTTCTCCCATGCCCATATTGACTCAGAAGAAAGTCAAGTTTTAGTGGTTCAATTCTTGCGAGAAGAGTTTTCAGGAGTTAAATACTAGACTCACGTCTGCTCCAGTTTTAACTCTGCTAAAGGGTTTAGATGGGTTTGTGGTTTATTTTGATGCTTCCAGAGTTAGCCTTGGTTATGTGTTGATGCAGCATGGCAAGGTTATAGCATATGCCTCTAGACAGCTAAAGCCTTATGAGAAGAATTACCCGACTCATGATCTTGAGTTGGCAGCTGTCATTTTTGCCTTAAATATTTAGAGGCATCATCTCTATGGGGTTCACATTAATATGTTTACTAATCACAAGAGCCTTCAGTATGTGTTCAGCTTGAAAGATTTAAATCTTCATCAGAGAAGGTAGCTAGAGTTGTTGAAGGATTATGATATGAGTGTCTTGTACCATCTGGGTAAAGCCAATGGTATGGCCGACGCTCTTAATAAATCGTCTATGGGGAGTTGTCACGCCCCGAATCCCAACGAGGCATGATTAGCACCCGAAGCCGACAATGACATGTCAATATGAATACTATTTACCGCCGAAAGATACGGTCAAAGTAAACTTACATACCTTGGATTCGCAATGCGAATATACAACCTTAGATGCGTATACAATAATCCCTCTCCTTCTTTATGTGTCACTCTACAACATAAATACATAACGAAATTCACATTAACCACCAATTACTTTACAAATGCATACAATGTCAATGAGTTACATGTTTGCCTTTAAACATGCCATTTTCCCTTGACAAAACCATATTATTCCAAAAATTCCATCATATTCCCAACATTGACCAATACATGATAATTGATAAATTTCACCACAACACTTCTCCTTTACACTTTCTTATCCATAACACATCACAAATAACCCATCAAATGACCTTAATCTAACTCATAACACATATCGGCCAAAATCCCACAATTTCCACTTATAGACAAGAACAAGTTTAATACCAAAAATAACACCATACATGTTCATATTTTGTCCATACCATGCTTTTTCACCAAAGGCACAAGTCCTAATTCAAGTTCAAATTACCAAGATGGCACATCTTTTACCAAAAGCAAAAATACACTATTCACCACCTTGCCAACACAACTAGCATAATATACATCATATCCCATGCATATAATATGTGAATCCATGAGAATAGATACTTACCAAGGCTTGGAATATGTTGATCTTGTCCAAGGAGTCCAAAGGAATATGTTGCTTTAGGGTTTGGAGCTTAAAGAAATATTTGAGAAAATATCACAAAGGCATGAGAGCTTTTGCACAATAAAAATCTGATCTTGGGGCCTTTATATAGACCCCAAGTCAAGCTTAGCCATTCCTTGGCATTAAATGTGGTCAAAGTGGAAGAATGGGTCATTTGGCCCTTGGGCCATGTCTTTTATATTCCATTTTGGGCCTAACTTTGGGCCCAATAACACATATCCATGTAACCCATAAAATTTTATGTTTTATTCACCATATATTTCATGTGTACATAATTCCATAATGTCACGACAATATTCTCTTAAAAGATTCTCATTCGTCCTTTCGATCGCAAAAATAGGAATTCTAGTCGCCCTTGGCTTCATTGGTCATTTTGGCACTATTCACATTTCATGATTTGATCATGTAGGAGTGTATTGAAGTGTTTGAAGCTTTAAAAATGCTCAAATAACTCTAAGGAACCAAAATAAACCATCCAAGAAGCGTCGTCGAATTGCGCTACAAAACGAGTCCGGAAGGGCACATTTTTTGTGCCTTGCGCCACTACTGAAAAGCAAGGCAGTGGCAAAAGAAATCACTGCCATCTGAATCAGTGGCTTGCGCCACACCCCATGAAACAGGGTAGTGGCGCAAGTTTTCATGCTTTGCTGAATTTTTCGGTAATTTTTCCAACACTTGCGTATCGTCCAATACCTTATCAAAACACTATAAAATACTTACTTAGTGACCTTAATCATCAATTAAACATGACTCCAAGTCACCAAATGAGGTTAAAATGTGTACGGGGTATTGCCCAAATGCTCCACGAAATCATAAAACACTTTCTATAAAAGGCTCATCACATGTACAAGGCAAAATTTCAATTTTTCTCATCTTTAACATTTCCAAATACATACTTATAACTCTCAACACTTAAGTAAAAATTATTCAATGTCATCAAGTAGGATTGGGAAGGTACGGGATGTTACAGGAGTGTTGCTCATATTGAGGATGAGAAGAAAGAGTAAGTTGGTGAGGTTCACCAACTTGCTAGATTGGGAGTTCGATTGGTTGATTCAGTCGAAGGTAATATTTTGGTTCAGAATGGTATGGAATCTTCACTAATAACTGAGGTGAAGGAAAAGTAAGATAGTGATCCTATTTTTATTAAGTTGAAAGAAGAAGTCCAAAGTCAGAAGGTTAAGGTTTTCTCTCAAGGGGGAAATGGTGTTCTTCATTGTCAGGGCAGACTATGTGTTCTAGATGTGGATGACTTGAGATAACAGTTGCGAACAGAAGCTCACAATTCTCAGCATTCTATTCATCCAAGAGCTCACAATTACCTCCCGATTTTGAAATACTTTTCAGAAGGGTCTTGGTACCCAAGTTCATCTTAGTACGGCTTTTCATCCGTAGATGGATGGTTAGACAAAATGGACCATTTAGACTTTGGAGGATATGTTGAGAGCACGTGTGATCGATTTCAAGAGTATTTGGGATGATCATTTGCCTTTGATTGAGTTTTCTTACAATAATAACTATCACTCCAGTATTCAGATGGCCCCATTTGAAGTACTTTACGGCAAGAGGTGTAGATCTCTAATTGGTTAGTTTGAAGTTGGTGAAGGTACATTGATAGGGCCAGATTCAGTTCATCAAGCTATGGAGAAAGTTTAGCTAATTAGAGAAAGGCTGAAAATAGCTCAGAGCCATCAGAAATCCTCTGCAGATGTGAGGAGAAGGGAGCTTAAGTTTGCTATTGGTGATTTTATCTATTTAAAAGTTTCACCTATGAAAGGGGTGAAGAGATTTGGTAAGAAGGGAAATCTCAGTCCCCGCTATATTGGTCCTTATAAGATTGTGGGTCATTTTGACAATGTAGCCTATGAGTTAGATTTACATGCAGACTTAGCATCGGTGCATCCAGTTTTCCATGTTTCCTTGTTAAAGAAATGTATTGGTGATCCCGCATTGGTTGTACCTTTAAATAATGCGGGTATGAAAAAGGGTCTCTCTTACAAGGAGGTCCCATTTTAGATCCTTAATCGTCAGGTTTGTAAGTTGAGGAATAAAGAGGTCGATTCCATAAAGGATATATGCAAAATCAGCTCGTTGAGGGAGCTACGTAGGAAGCAGAGGTAGATATGATGACCAAATACCCTCATATTTTCTCTTCAATCTTTGTTCCAGCTTAAGGTAATAGTTTCCCCTTAATTAATTTTTTTTGTCTCTTGTCACCCAGTTATTTTCATGTCATATCATGCATTCATGAGTTCAAATCAGTCCATGTATCAGTTATAGACTCAATATCATGTTAGTATTGAGATCTTAGAGTGTCAGTGTTGGGATTGTATCTCCTTCCCTAACTTTTCAGCTTAGTTAGTTTTCATTCGGGGACGAATGACCCCAAGGGGGAGATATTGTAACACCCCAAAAATTCAAGCTAAGATTAGAACCATGCTCCAAGTACATGTAAAATCAAACATCATATTTTGGTAGTATGAGAAGTTGTTTAGACATGTATTAAGGCCACAAGTAACTCCTAGCTCATAGCCAAGTTGAAATCTTCCTCACTGGTGGTTTTCTTGTGAAGAATCTTGCTATAGTCAACTTTAAATAAGCATAAATCCTAGATTATAAGGTATTTTTTATGTCAATACCCACCAAATGATAGATATTTGAATTATCTTTCTAATTCACCCAGATTCGCCTTAATTCGATATCGAAGCTAAGAGTTATCGCCATTTTAGTGAAGTACTGTCCAGCAGTGAGAACCTACGAGCAGAGGTACGATCGTGGTTGCATTGTACGACCGTACAATGGTATCGTCTGTATGAAACAACCCTAAAAACTGGAAAGTTGACAAGTATACCTTCCAACCATGATAGGGAACAATGACCATGGTTAGAAACCACGATCTTAGGTATGATCTTGACTTCTAAAGTTGATCCAGTTAGAACCTACAACCTATGATGGGTCCCACAATTGTACCAAGGCTCATCTGATGGAGTCCAAATATCCCCAAATCATCCACCCAACTACAAACACCACCCAAGATTATAGGTGGGTCCCACGATAGTGGGAAGGTCTCGTACGTCCCTTCCAGCAATTTTTTAGTTACTTTTTATAAGGGGCATTTCAGTATTTTTCCACTTTTTAAACCCCTAAACTATGTCATTTAGGCTACACCAAGGTTAATAATTAAGGTTAATATTACCCTAAGCCCTCATTACTCAGAAAAACACTCGACACTTAGCATCACAGAGAAAAAGAGAGGTGATTTCCTCTCTTCAGGGCAACTAGGGTTCATCTTCTTCAAGCTTACAATTTCAAGGATTTCTTCAGGGGTTTCTTCTTCAGGTATGTGGGATTTCATCAATGGGTCTCCTTTCACCCATTGAGTCCCAAAGTTAACTCAATTTCTCAGTTTAATTCCTTCCTTGAAGCTTACGGTTCATGAATGTTGTGAAGTTCTTGATATTCCAGTTTGTTGATCTCATTGAGTTATAAACCCATGTTTTAACATGAATTTCAGTACCATTATATGTCCATGATTATAAACCCTAATTATATTTTGAAATTCATGATTTTCGAACTCAAGTTATTAAATTCCTTAATTTGCTCAGTTTATGAAATTGTCATAATAGTTGTATTCTTAAGAGATGATTGGTTATGAACATTCGATGAACTAAGATTTCATGGATATACTTATGAGTATTATATCCTCCAGCTTACATGTTTGAGTGCTCTCAGATAATGCATTTATTTTCAGTCTTCAGAATATGACTATTATTGAGCATTTCAGTTATCAGTGTCATTCAGTTAGGAGTAATACTTAGCACCGAGTGGATTCAAGGATGGAGGCTTACCCATCAGTTAGGTTGAGACCTTTAGTAGAATTCCCTAAGTCCTAGAACTATGGTGCCACCATAGGTTCGAAAGAGTCACCCATCAGACCAGGCTTAACACCTTAGTTCTTTGGACATCAGTTTAGTGGATCCAAGTCAATCAACGTTCATACCCTTGGAAAGGTATGGAATACCTTTCCAGTAGGGGTTACAGGTTGGACCCTAGTTAGCTCAAATTAGGGTATGTCGGTTAACGATATCTTTCACAGTCCACAGTTCATAGTTCATATTCAGATAGTTGCATGACCTTGTATTCAGTTGTTGAGCTTATCATACAATACATGTTTATTGCTTGATCTTGCATCAGTTTATCATGATACATGCATCACGTTCAGCCTATATCAGATATTTCCTACCTCACATACTTAGTACATTCAAAGTACCGATCGCATACTTTCCTTTGCACTATATTGTCTTATAATATAGGTTTTGACGTTCAGCATCTAGACCGTGCATACTACAATCTCCTACAATATCAATAGTAGTGTTTGGTGAGTTCTCAGCATTCGAAGGCCAGTTATCAGTATTTCTTTTTAGTAGTATTTTTATTTAAGACAGTTGGAGTTAGCTGGGGGCTTGTACCAACAACTCATTTTATTTAGAGGCTTTCAGATAGACAGATAGATTTTCAGCATGTTGATTATGTCAGACAATTTTAGTTCTGGCATTCAGTATTGATTTTGGCCTTTTTATAGTCATGTCATTTCAGTTCAGGTTTCGGTCAGTATTTATCAGTTTACTTTATTATTCTTAGTGTCATTCCAGACCATGGGTTATCTTGGGGTCACTTGTGACTCTAAGCATCGTGTTACGACTAGGGGGTAGTCTCGGGTCATGACAAAGACTGAGTTTGGTGTATTGATTAAAATAGTATTGTCAGATAATGGCACATAGTTTTTTTAACTTTTAGTACAAGACATTATTTCAGTCTTTAGGTATTTTGCATCAAAGTAGTTGACATTAAACACCACAGAAAAATGGTGTGGTGGAGAAGGAACATAGAAAGATTTTAAATATAGCCAAAGCTATTAGGTTTCAGTCTCATTTGCCTATTAGATACTGGTTTCTATGTGTCAAGGTTGTTGTCTATTTGATGAATAGATTGCCTTCATCAGTTATTATTGGAAAGAGTTTTTTTGAATTGTCGTTTTCCAAGGTACCTAAGATCTCACACTTGAGGGTCATAGGGTGCCTTTGCTATGCCACAGTTGTTTCAAAGGAAGACAAGTTCTCTGAAAGGGTAAAACCTACAGTTTTGATTGGATATTCTAATTTACAGAAGGGGTACTTGTTGTTGGATGTTCAAACCAAGAAGTTGTTTGTTAGTAGAGATGTCAGATTTCAAGAAGATATTTTTCCTTTTGCTCAATTGTAATTTAAGATGCAACCTATAGAACTCTCAAAATCCAGTGCAAACATGAATGATTTCTTGGTTTCAGATACTTGTGATAGTTTGGATGATGTAAATACTTCTAAACTTCCTGCTGCATTATCTATTGCTAAAGATATTGATGACAACATTGTTGTACCACCTGTTACAGAAGATACTGATGACAGTACTAGTGCAAGTTCACACGGCACCACTAGAAATCCATTTATACCATCATTAATTGAGCCTTCACTAAGAAAGACCTCTAGAGTGTAACACCCCGTACCTTCCTAACCCTACTTGAAGACATTAAACAATGTTTACTTAGGTGTCGAGAGCCATACATATGTATTTTATAATGCTATTGATGAGATAATTGAATTTGGCCCTCGTCTATGTGATTAAACCTTCGTAGGAGGTGTTTTGTGATTTTCGTGGAGCATTTGTGGGGTTCGAAACGAGGCTAAGTGGACCTCTAAAAAAAGGATATTAAGGTTAAGAAGTAAGTTAAAGAATAGGACTTGAAGTACCTAAGAAAACCCGTGAATAAAAGTCAAAAAATGAAATTTTCGATAAATCTAAGGCTGGGGCGCGCTAGAGGGCGTGCCACGCTGGTTTTGCCACTTTTTCAAAGTTGGAAATTTTCTTAAGTCCCAAGGGTACCCGGGGATGTATCGAGCCAATTTTTGCCATGATTCTTCTACAACCACGAGTATATACATGAAATGAGTAAAGTATTACATTGGTATGATAAAATTACTCGAGAACGAATTTGGAGTCAAAATGACGATTTTAACCCTTAGGGTCAAAATAGGCCATACGTGGCTAGAATCGCTTGTTTCTGGGATTGAGGTTATGAATATGAATCACGTGAGTGGGAATATCATCGTAACGCATATGAAATGATTTAAACATGGGAAATTATTGGATTAATTGAATTGGGCTCAATACAAGCCCAAAATGAGGCAAAAGACATGGCCCAATTAGGCCAACAATGACCCATTCTTCACCTTTGACCACTTATACATGGAATTTAATGCCAAGGAGACTTGAGGGACTATAAATACTTGAAAAATCTGATTTTGTTTCAAAGGCTTACACTACACTTTTCTAGAAATTTCCCAAAATTGCTCTCAACTCTCAAGAACCCTAAGCCAACTTCTTGGAGCAAAATCATCAATTTCCAAGCTTCGGTAAGTAATTATTCTTTTGGAATAATATATTATATGCATGAGAGAGTATGTAAATCATGTTGGGTATGCTTGGGAGTGTTGGATATGGCACTTTGTGTCTTTTGTGAAAGATGTGAAATCCATGGAATTGTAACTTGAAATATGACTTGTGAGTTTGATGAAAGAGCATGGTATGGATGAAATAACAACATGTATGTTGTGATTATGTTATTAAACTTGTTATTTTCATATAAGTATAAATTATGGGATTTTGACCGATTTGATGTTGTGAGGTGTATTGAAGTAATTTGATGGAATACTTGTGATGTTGTGGTGATGAAGAGTGGAAAGTATAAACTTGGTGTGACATGCTAATGGTTTATGCTATTTTGGTCAATGTTGGGAATATTGTGGGATTATTTGTATGATGCTTTTATCAATGGTATTGTCAAGGGGTAAATGACATTTTAAAGGCAAACATGTAACTCATTGACGTTATGTGCATTTGAAAGGTAGTTGGTGGTTAATGTAAATTCCGTTATGTATTTGTGTTGTAGAGTGAAATATAAGGAAGGAGCGGGACATTGTATGCACCTCTAAGATCGTATAGTCGTATTGAGAATACGAGGTATGTAAGGTTCCTCTTTTCGTATCCTTCTGTAGCATATAGTGTACACCTTGTTATGATACCTACTCATTCCCGAAATGTCCTAAGGCATCTCATTTCATGTTATCATCTAGTGTTGATCAAGTATATATTATTCTTGATCTATTGCCATTCATGTATAACATATTTCGAGACATGATTCCGAGTTCCAATAATATTGTGTTCCAAAGCTTTCAATAATGTTACAATTATCAAAAGTATCGATCTCATGAAGTGAAGGAGGAAAGTAATGTATTTATGTGTGCTTCCAACAATGTCATGATCCTCAATATATATTAATCTCTCATAAGGGTTAACGAATGAAGTAAGGTATAATTATGAGTGTATCCATAGGGTGAAATAAACACCTTCATGATGATGATTCTGATATTATGAGTGTATCCACGGGGTGACATAAACACCTTCATGACGATATCCATGGGGTGAAAGAACACACCTTCATGATGACTATCCCAACATTATGGGTGTATCCATGGGGTAACATAAACACCTGCATGACGATAATATTTTTCCCACTGATCAGTTGGGCCCAGGTAATATATAACTAATGACTGGCATGCAAGTAAGAAGAGGTACAAAAATGAAATAAGTATCGGAAGTAATGAACGCAGTTCCCAATATATAGATTGATGGCTTATCCATAATGGGCATGTCCCTTGTGATTATTTTTCCATGAAAGTTCTTATATACTGATTCAGCTTCATACATCCTTACATACTCAGTACATTCTTCGTACTGACCCCTCTTGGGGAATTGTCACGCCCCGAATTCCATAGGGACGGATTGGCACTCGTAGCCGACAAGGCCCGAGAGAACCAAGCTTTGCCTCTACTCAATCATACGCATGCCATAAGAAACCCATAATCACATAATAGCTTTAGATGCCAACAACGGAACTCATGGAACATGATATATATATATACATATGCGAAACTTGGTCGTTGAGGCCACTAAGTCCAAAAACGACATATACCATTTACATTACATTTATACACCCACATCCGTCTACAAAAGCCTCTAACAAATGCATTGACCACAATGAACTAAAAGTCGGGACAAGTCCCCGCTTTATACAACAGGTACAACACCAAAACTTATGTACAACTGTGACTCAGAGAAGCCCCAAACTAACTGGAGCTCACCGAAGATCTGCAACAACTGGCAACCTACTGTGGAGGCCTACTAGTACCTGCACCTGCAGTAAGTAAGGTAAATTCCCCAAGAGGGGTCAGTATGAAGAATGTACTGAGTATGTAAGGCCATATGAAACTTATAAGATATGAAAATATGTCAATAACTCAAGTTCAACTGCGTAACCAATATAGATAAGTCACAATGTAAATGAGTCACTATTCTGTACTTTGGAAACCATGTATTTTGCTTTCATTACTTTCTTTGTATCTTTACTTCCATGATTATTCATTCTTGCTTGTGACATGTGATACCCGGGCCCCAACTGAACAGTGGGTTTTAACATAACATCATGTTATGTTGGTATCGGCTCGAGCTAGGATTATTCCCCTAGAGCTGCCACCCTATGAATCAATGTATATATCGGGATCAGCTCGAGCTAGGTTGGTACCTCTAGAGCTGCCACCCATACAACATTTCAGGTTCGGCTCAAGCTAGGTTATTACCTCTAGAGCTTCCCCCTATCAGGATCGGTCTGAGCTAGGCTTATGCCCCTAGGACTGCCCCCTGATTTGGGATCGGCTTGAGCTAGGCATTTTGCCCCCAAAGTTGTCACCCATACTTGATCATTAAACACATATGCATTACTTTGTTTATTACTTTGGGATTGATACAATGATAATCATAACTTCACTTAAAGCTTTGGAAAATTAACCAATGAGTAAGAGACATGTGAATAAACATTGTTGGAAACATAGCCTTATTGGAAACATATCACCATTGGAACCATTAGACAATAATCAATGAACAAGATATATGAGTATAACCACTATTGGAACTTTGGAATACAATCTTATTGGAATTTTGGAACATTAGTCATTGAATATAAGACATGTGATTCACCATTTATCAATGAGTAGGAAACATGTGCTAATGACAATTGATAACCGGGTATAGGATACCTTAGGACATTTCGCAATAGGACAAGTGTAATGTCAATGTGATTACTATTTGCAGCAGAAAGATACGGACAGAGTAACCTTACATACCTTGTATTCTCAATACGAATATACAATCCTAGATGTGCATACAATAGTCCCGCTCCTTCTTTATTTGTCACTCTACAACACAAATATATAACGGAATTCACATTAACCACCAACTACCTTACAAATGCATATATCGTCAATGAGTTACATGTTTGGCTTTAAACATGTCATTTCCCCTTGACAACCATTGATGAAATTATTATCCCAAAAATCCCACAATATTCTCAACATTGACCAATACATGATAATCAATACATTTCACCACAACACTTCTCCTTTACCCTTTTTCATCCACACCACATCACAAATAATCCATCAAGTCACCTTAATTCACCTCATAGCACATATTGGCCAAAATCCCATAATTTACACTTATAGAAAAATAACAAGTTTAATAACAAAATCACACCATACATGTTCATATTTTATCCATACCATCCTCTTTCATCAAAGGCACAAGTCATAATTCAAGCTTGAACCTCATGAATCACACATCTTATATAAAAACACAAAGTACCATGTTCAACACTTCCAAGAATAACCAACATGATTTACATACTCTCCCATGCATTTAATATATTAATCCATAAGAATAAACACTTACCTAATCTTGGAAGATAATGATCTTGGTCCAAAGATGGCTTAGGGTTTGAAGAGCCCAAAGGGGTTTTCTTGAAAAGTATAGAAAATGCAAGAAAAGAATGTGTGCCTTTTTGGGTTAAAATCTGATTTTTTCCTCCCTTTTATAGAACCTTGAACTCCTTGCTCAATTATTGCTTAGTCAAAAGAAGAATGGGTCAAATGACCCATTCTTGGCCCATGTTTTTCTTCTTCATTTTTGGTCTTTAGTGAGCCCAAACCACTTAAACCAAGAGAATCAATAATTTCTCATTTTTAATTCATTTCATACGTGTTACAACAATATTACCACTCACTCCATTCATATCCGTAGCCTCAATCCCAAAAACAAGTAATTCTAGCCACGTATGGCTTATTTTGACCAAAAGGGTAAAATCGTCATTTTGATGCCAAATTTTTTCTCGAGTAATTTTATCATACCAATATAATATTTCATTCATTCCATGTATATACTCATGGTTGTAGAAGAAATGTAGCAAAAATCGGCTTGGTACGACCCCGGGCACCCTTGAGACTTAGAAAATTTCCAACTTTCGAAAAAGTAGAAAAACCAGCCTGGCACGCCCTTGGGTTCGCCATCTTTCTGCCTATGGGAACAAAACTTTGTCCCAGAGCGACCTGGCACTCCCTATGGTGCGTCTGTGCCTTAATTTTTTTTAAAATTCCATTTTTCGACTTTTCTTCGCGGGTTCGGTTAGATACTTCAAGTCCTCTTCTTTAACGTACTTCTTACCATTAATATAATTTGTTTTTAGGTCCTCTTAGCCTCATTTTTAAACCCTCAAATGATCCACAAAAATCACAAAACACCTCCTACGGAGGGCTAATCACATGTACGAGGCCAAATTTCAATTTCCTCGTCAATAACATTACAAAATACATATGTATGGCTCTCGACACCTAAGTAAACATTATTTAATGTCGTCAAGTAGGGTTATGAAGGTACGGGGTGTTACATTCTTCCCCCCTTAGAAACATTCGTCCTCGAATGTTAGTAACATTGTCTCACTGTAACAACTTAAGTCGAAATGAATCCTTTACATTCTCATATACACACATAAAACTTGTAAAGACTTACTTATCATGAATTCAATTGCGTATCTTGAATATTTCCTTCCATGTACAACAATTACACGTACTCATTAGTTCTTCGATTTCCCTTGTGATTTCTTCTATGTGCTAAGTTCTCTAATAGTGCCTTTACGGAAGCTACTTTTGCATCTCTTAATTCTTTCACTTATAGATTTAGAATAACAATAGGTAGCAATAAGTACCTCTTCACGTGTGAGATCCTCTGTAATTTGTACATTTCCACTGGCAACAATACTGTACACTTTCAAAGCATGGAATATAAAATACTGAATGAACTGTGAAGAGTTCCTAGACTAGTGCTAATAGATATGCAAGTTGCCCAAATCTTTGGACAACTTTTCTTTCTTTTCGAATCTGATTATCTTTTTCCATTAGTGACTCTATCAACTTCTAATATCGGTATATGATTCATACCGACTTTGGGCCATTTGTAGCTACTGTTATATCACCTTCACTTTCTCTATAGCTTGATGAACAAAATTTGACCCGAGCAAAGCAAAATTTCATCAGCTGTAACCCATCCAATGGATGATCTATATTTCCTTTTTTTTATAAACTTCGTAAGGTACCTTTTGATACTTTTATTGTAAGCAATTGCACTAAACGATCGATTTTCATCCCTACTACCTTTAAAGTCCAACGTACAAACTCGTGACATATCGTCACATGTTCATATAATACGTTCTGTTTGTTCATCCCTTGGAGTATGATTAGCCATACTTACATCTATCTGTGTACTCATGTTTTACTGGAAAGACTTACCACACTGTGCAATAAAGTGAGCCCCCCTGTGTGATATAATAGTGAGTGGAATCTCATGTAATCGTACTATCTCTGTAACATACAACTTTGCATATTGTTCATCTGTATCGGTGGTCCTAACTGGTAGGAAATATGCTGACTCGGTAAGCCAGTTAATTATTACTTATATGGAATCAACCTTAGCAGTGTACGAGACAACCCTGTGATTAATTCCATGTTATTTATGTTCCACTTCCAAACTAGGAGGGTAATATATTGCATAAAACATACAGACTTCTGATGCCATACTATTCATCAGTGACCGCTTGGACATTAACTACAAGTTCTACAATGTACTTCTCATATATTCTTACCAACACATCTCTGCTACACCATGGTGCATTTTGGTTGTTTCCGAACAAATAAACTACCGTGAACGATGTTATTCTGTCATAATTCATTTTCTTAACTCATCTATACCTGGTACACACAATCTACATTGGTGTTAAAGTACTCCCCCTTGTGTTTGCTCAAGTACCTTTGTCAAACTTTATTGTACATTCTTTTCCAGTTGGAATAAAATAGAATTTTCATACTGTTTCTCCTCTTGGCTACCAATAAAGATTTTTGCCGCATTTTACACTATAATTCTTTCATCTGGGGTTTCAAGAAAACAAAACCCCATATTGCTTCATTCATATAGATTTATTGCCTATATCTTTCTTTTCTGTGAGCTGGCCATTAATACTTCCTACTGCCTTGCAGCTTCATGTATCAACTACCCCATTTGTTTTTCCCAAATGATACAAGATACCAATGTCCTAAACTTTTAATAGTTCAAGCCACCGTCGCTACCTCGGATTTAAGTCTTTCAGCTTAAAAATATATTACATTTCCTCATATCCAGTATATATATCAACATGAATCCCTTACAAATAGTGACACCATAACTTTATAGCAATTATCGCAGTTGCTAGTTCAGGGTCATGTGTTTAGTAATAATTTGTTTTCTCATGTGGTCGCAATTGTCATGAGGCATATGCTATTACCTTATCATGCTACAACAATACACAATCGAGGCCAACCCCGAAAGCATTACCATACATTGCATAACATTCTTATGCCTTCAGGAAGCACTTAAAACTGATACGGAAGTTACTTTATCGTTCAACTCTTGGGAACTTTTGTCACATGCATCATTCTACTGTAACTTGATTGCCTTGTGCATAAGCTTTGTTAAGGGTGTAGGGATAGAAGAAAATCCTTCAACAATTCTCATATAATAATCAACCAACCTAAGAAAACAATGGATCTCTGTAAGCATCGTAGGTCTTAGCCAATTGTTCCCCATTTCTATATTTCACGTAGCCACTTTCATTTCTTCATCCTATACAATGTGACTCAAGAACGGTATGGATTTTAACCAAACTTCATATTTAGAAAAGTCTACAACACTTGCTGTAATATGATTCGCATGGTCCTCTTGTGATTTTTGAATACCAGCACCAAACATGGTCACACACACATTTAAAAGTGTCTTGAACACCCTATTCATTAAACCCATAAAACTACAGGTGCATTCGCTAGCCCAATTGACATACTAAGAATTTCATAATAATCATACCATGTTTGTAATGCTGTCTTGGGTATATCATCATCATTCATATATATTATTTTTCTCATTTCATCATAATTTACCCCGTAACTGATCAAACAAATCGTCAACACTGGGGGGAAATATTCATTCTTAATTGTCATCGTATCCAGTTGCCGATAGTAAACACACATTCTCAATATGCCATGTTCTTTTTGTACTAGGAACACTGATGCACCCCAAGGGGTCGTATTAGGTCTTATGAAACCCTTATTCACCACATCTTTTAGTTTCTCATTTCATTCCCGTAACTCTACCGGGCTATGCTATATGAAGAAATAAAATAAGCCGAGTACCTGACATCATATTAATACCAGCTCATAAATCGAGGAATTCATGTACCACTAGAACTGATTGTGGAGTTGGTGGCGTCACATCAGCATCATTCACTCTTACTAAGTGACATATGTATCCCTTAGAGTTTCCCTTTCTTTGCCTTAAGATGGGGAATAAATTTTCCTGGCCATTCAAAACAACATTAACATCCACTATTTCCAGCTCAATAAGATCAACCAGTGTCTCATGACCACAATTAGTGACTATGCACTTATGATATACTCTTTTAACTACAACAGGTTCACCCACTGATGTGTAGGATTCCTGTGACATAACTGGTCATTTTGGTGTTCTTTTGACTTTTCCGCAATTTATAAAATAACCTATGCTCTATGGGTCAATCAATACGTGTACGGTACCTGTAGCTTCATCAGGAGAAGACTCATTTTATGACCCGACATAACACACCAATAACAACATTTGGCCCCAACCGACATTTCACCTAGATGATAACTAGTACTAACACGGCTGACGAGGAGACTTCGGTTGGTTCCTACTTTATATGTTCTTATACTTGATACCCCATTTCCAATGAATCATGAATCCCACTTCTTTGCCAAACCGACTGTCTCTAAACCCCTGGGATTAAGGTAGAACATTTACTATAGATTAAGGAAATAAAGGTCAGGGCGGTCTGTTAAACACCCAAAACCTACATTCTCCTTGGGACGCCATGAACTGTCCCATAGGTTTAACCTTCTTTGACAACCCTTCTTCAAATATTTATGTCCTTTTTTGTTGCCTCTAGTCCTCCATTATATGTGCAAAAATCTTATATCCCGGCTATATCTATATCTCTTTTCAGGACCACAATAGGACAATCTGTCTATCCACTTACCGATGCACTCTAGCGGTCATGATAGCTACCACATTTGGAGCATATCTAGCCAAAATATTAAATCGAAAACTGTACTTTCTAACACTCAGAGTCCTTCGACAAAGATTTAACCATTGGTCCGCATGAGCTTTTCGGACCTCATATGGGAGATACTGGTCAAGGAATGTCGTTTTAAATTCCTCTCAACTAACTGAAAGTAAATTAATACACAGTCACATGCATATCATCTAGAGCCCTTTTGAAAAGGTCTATAAAGTCCTATGGGTCTTCATTCATATCCGCCTCGGTTGATGTGGGAGGGTTTAATTTCAGAAAATCCTGTGTTCGACGACTAGCTGCACCATTATCACTCGTCATTGGTCCATCTCGCCCATGACATTATACAATAACTATCTGAGTCAACATATGCACTACATGTCTTACATCCTATTCAGTGCATATCTACCTTTTGGCTAAGAGAAACCCGTATTGTAAATTCCATGTCAGCCCCACCTTGACTAGCTTGGTAAGATGGTGATTTACTCATATCTTTTTTGGCAGGCATATCAACCTGCTTACCTTTACCTTTACCTCTTCTCGTGATTGGCATTTTGACTATACCAAAGAAAAATAATTACCATGATCAGATTCAATTCAACTTATAACACTGGCTCTATTGCACGATCTAGAAGTGAAGAAAAGAAACACATCCTAAATGTCTCGTAGCCTCCTACTTATAAATGTGGTGCACAACACTTTGATAAGTAAGACTCTACTCAGACACGACTTTATACACACCCTCAGGACGACATGCTCTGATACCACTTTTGTCACGCCCCGAATCCCATTGGGACGGATTGGCACTCGTAGCCTACAAGGCCCAAGAGAACCAAGCTTTGCCTCTACTCAATCATACGCATGCCATAAGAAACCCATAATCACATAATAGCTTTAGATGCCAATAACGGAACTCATGGAACATGATATATATATAAATATGTAAAACTTGGCCGTTGAGGCCACCAAATCCAAAAATGACATATACCTTTTATATTATATTTATACACCCACATCCATCTACAAAAGCCTCTAACAAATGCATTGACCATAATTAACTAAAAGTCGGGACAAGTCCCCACTTTATACAACAGGTACAACACCAAAACTTATGTACAACTGTGACTCGGAGAAGCCCCGAACTAACTGGAGCTCACCGAAGATCTGCAACAACTGGCAACCTACTGTGGAGGCCTACTAGTACCTGCGCCTGCAGCAAGTAAGGTAAATTCCCCAAGATGGGTCAGTACAAAGAATGTACTGAGTATGTAAGGCCATATGAAACTTATAAGATATGAAAATATGTCAAGAACTCAAGTTCAACTGCGTAACCAATATAGATAGGTCACAATGTAAATGAGTCACTATTCTGTACTTTGTAAACCATGTATTTTTCTTTCATTACTTTATTTGTATCTTTACTTCCATGATTATTTATTCTTGCTTGTGACATGTGATACCTGGGCCCCAACTGAACAGTGGGTTTTAATATAACATCATGTTATGTTGGGATCGGCTGGAGCTAGGCTTAAGCCCCTAGAGCTGCCACCCTATGAATCAATGTATATATCGGGATCGGCTCGAGCTAGGTTGGTACCTCTAGAGCTACCACCCATACAACATTTCAGGTTCGGCTCAAGCTAGGTTATTACCTCTAGAGCTGCCCCTTGTCAGGATCGGTCCGAGCTAGGCTTATGCCCATAGGACTGCCCCCTGATTTGGGATCGGCTTGAGCTAGGCATTTTGCCCCTAAAGCTGCCACCCATACTTGATCATTAACCATATATGCATTACTTTGTTTATTACTTTGAGATTTATACAATGATAATCATAACTTCACTTGAAGCTTTGGATCATTAACCAATGAGTGAGAGACATGTGAATAAACATTGTTGGAAACATAGCCTTATTGGAAACATATCACCATTGGAACCATTAGACAATAATCAATGAACAAGATATATGAAGATAACCACTATTGGAACTTTGGAATACAATCTTATTGGACTTTTGGAACATTAGTCAATGAATATAAGACATGTGATTCACCATTGATGAATGAGCAGGAAACATGTTCTAATGAGAATTGATAACCGGGTATAGGATACCTTGGGACATTTCGCAATAGGACAAGTGTAATGTCAATGTGATTACTGTTTGTTGCAGAAAGATACAGACAGAGTAAATTTTACATACCTTGTATTCTCAATACGAATATACAATCCTAGATGTGCATACAATAGTCCCGCTCCTTCTTTATGTGTCACTCTACAACACAAATATATAACGGAATTCACATTAACCACCAACTACCTTACAAATGCATATATCGTCAATGAGTTACATGTTTGGCTTTAAACATGTCATTTACCCTTGACAAAACTATTGATGAAATTATTATCCCAAAAATCCCACAATATTCTCAACATTGACCAATACATGATAATCAATACATTTCACCACAACACTTCTCCTTTACCCTTTTTCATCCACACCACATCACAAATAATCCATCAAGTCACCTTAATTCACCTCATAGCACATATCGGCAAAAATTCCATAATTTACACTTATAGAAAAATAACAAGTTTAATAACAAAAACACACCATACATGGTCATACTTTATCTATACCATCCTCTTTCATCAAAGGCACAAGTCATATTTCAAGCTTGAACCTCATGAATCACACATCTTATATAAAAACACAAAGTACCATGTTCAATACTTCCAAGCATAACCAACATGATTTACATACTCTACCATGCATTTAATATATTAATTCATATGAATAAACACTTACCTAAGCTTGGAAGATGATGATCTTGGTCCAAAGATGGCTTAGGGTTTGAAGAGCCCAAAGGGGTTTTCTTGAAAAGTCTAGAAAATGCAAGAAAAGCATGTGTGTCTTTTTGGGTTAAAATCTGTTTTTTCCTCCGTTTTATAGACCCTTGAAGTCCTTGCTCAATTATTGCTTAGTCAAAAGAAGAATGGGTCATTTGACCCATTCTTGGCCCATGTTTTTCTTCTTCATTTTTGGGCTTTAGTGAGCCCAAACCACTTAACCCAAAAGAATCAATAATTTCTCATGTTTAATTCATTTCATACGTGTTACAACAATATATTCCCACTCACTCCATTTATATCCGTAGCCTCAATCCCAAAAATAAGTGATTCTAGCCACGTATGACTTATTTTGACCAAAAAGGTAAAATCGTCATTTTGATGCCAAATTCGTTCTCGAGTAATTTTATCATACCAATATAATATTTTATTCATTCCATGTATATACTCATGGTTGTAGAAGAAATATGGCAAAAATCAGCTCGGTACGACCCTGGGCACCCTTGAGACTTAGACAATTTCCAACTTTCGA
Organism: Capsicum rhomboideum; assembly: GCA_031232105.1. Classification (NCBI taxonomy): domain Eukaryota; kingdom Viridiplantae; phylum Streptophyta; class Magnoliopsida; order Solanales; family Solanaceae; genus Capsicum; species Capsicum rhomboideum. Next base: position 18,657,367 of record CP124719.1, on the reverse strand, counting down.
AAAAGTGGATAAACCAGCCTGGCACGCCCTTGGGTGCGCCAACTTTCTGCCTATGGGCAAAAAATTTTGGCCCAGAGCGGCCATGTACGCCCTCTGGTGCGCCTGTGCCTTAATTTTTTTTAAAATTCTATTTTTTGACTTTTCTTCGCGGGTTCGATTAGATACTTCAAGTCCTCTTCTTTAACGTACTTCTTACCCTTAATATACATTTTTTGGAGGTCCTATTAACCTCATTTTGAACCCCGCAAATGCTCCACAAAAATCACAAAACACCTCCTACGGAGGGCTAATCACATGTATGAGGCCAAATTTTAATTTCCTCGTCAATAACATTACAAAATACATACCTATGGCTCTCGACACCTAAGTAAAACTTATTTAATTTCGTCAAGTAGGGTTATGAAGGTACGGGTTGTTACAGGAATTTACCTTACTTGCTGCAGGCACAAGTTCTAGTAGACCTCCCCAGTAAGCTGCAGGACACCTACTGATCTTTGGTGAGCTCCAGTTGGTCCGGGGCTTTCCGTGTCCACGTTGTACATTGATTTTGGTATTGTACATATTATGTAAAGTGGGGCTTGTCCCAAACTTAAGTTGGCTGTGTATGTACTTTTCTTAGAGGCTTTTGTAGACGTATGTGGGTGTGTAAATGAATGTGGAAGAAAGAGATGCATGTCTGGTTGACATAATGGCCCTGCAGGCTGAGTTTCATGTATATATATATATATATATATATATATATATATCATCATGATCCATGATTTACGATATTGGTCCTTTATGTTCTTACATGACAGTAGTGTTTCTTATGGTGTGCATATGAATGAATGTAGGCAAAGCTTGGTTCTCTCGGGCCTTATCAGCTACGGGTGCCAATCCGTCCCATTGGGGTACGGGGCGTGACAAAAGTTGTATCAGAGCAGGTCGTTCTAAGGGTGTCTACAAAGCCGTGTCTGAGTAGAGTCTTACTTATCGATGTGTTGTGCACCACATTTATAAGTAAGAGGCTACGGGACATTTAGGATGTTGTTTCTTTTCTTCATTTCTAGATCGTGCATTAGAGCCAAAGTTATAGGTGGGACTGTTTCTGGCCATATATATTGTTATTCTTGTATATTATAGAAAATTCCAATGACAAGAAGAGGTCGAGGAAAAGGTAAGAGGATAGATAGAATTGCTGGTGAAGTAACGAGTATACCACCACCTGATCAACTTAATCAAGGCGATACTGAGCATGAATTTGTGTCACGAGCTTTCTCCACTCCCTCTATTCCAGAAGAGTCGAGTAGGAGAGGAGCACCTGTAGATCCACCAGTAAATACTACCACTGATCAGGACTTAAAGGATGCATTCCAAATGTTGACTCGAATAATAGCTGCACAGGTTCAGGGACAAGGTGGCCCAATGACAGGTGATGACAGTGCAGCGAGAGCAGCTAGTCGCAGAACACAGGACTTCTTGAAATTAGATCCTACCACATTCACTGGATCAGACCCGAATGAAGATCCCCAAGATTTTATAGATCAAATCCAAAGAGCTCTGGAGGTTATGCATGTAAATGGGGTAGAAACACTTGAACTTGCTGCTTATAGATTGAAAGAAGAGGCAATATTGTGGTATGAAGATTGGAAGAAAGCTCGTGGTATGTGTGCAAACCCACCTACATGGGAAGAATTTAAAGCGGCATTTCTGGATCACTACCTTCCCTATGAGATCCGTGAGGCTCGGGTGGATCAATTCTTAAATCTCCGACAAGGGAATTTGAGTGTTAGGGAATACAGTATGCAATTTAATTCCTTGGCTCGTTATGCTCTAAACATGGTGTCCACAATGACAGACAGAGTACATCGATATGTGGACAGATTGGAACCATACTTGGTACGAGACTGCACGATTGCTACTTTAAATCGTGATATGGATATAGCTAAAATACAGGCCTTTACGCAGAAAATGGAAGATCAGAGGCAACGGAGAAGAACACAAGGGTTCGAAGAAGGGCTGTCCAAGAGAGCTAGATCTACGGGATAGTCCATGGCATCCCAAGCAGAGTTCAGACCTCGGAGTTTTAATAGACCACCTAGGCCTTCATTTTCTCATTCCACGGCAGGTACTTCCTCTCACTTTTGAGGGTCTAGGGCTTTTCATCAAGCCGGGCAAAGCAGTGGGAGTTGTGGTTCGCAGACAACGGGATCTTTTCACCCATTGTGTCAGTATTATAGACGGTTTCATTCAGGTGAATGTCAGCGGGGGATGAACGTATGTTATTGGTGTAGCATGGCGGGGAACATGATGAGAGATTGCCCGCAAAGAGGCTTGGGTGGTGTGGCGCAACCTGCGGGATTGACTGTTGCGTCATCGTCATCGGTTCCTTCTTTGGGCCGAGGTGTGCAGCTTGTTGTCTGTGGTAGGGGTGCCAGAGGAGCAGCCAGTACTAGAGGGGTCCAGAATCGCACTTATGCTTTAGTGGACCAACAGAATTCAGAGGCTTCCCCTAATGTTGTCACAGGTACATTATCCATATTCTCATATAATGTGTATGCATTGATTGACCCTGGTTATACATTTTCCTATGTTACTCCATTGGTTGCTGTGAAATTTGCAAAGGCACCAGAATTATTAATTAAATCAATTGAAGTGTCTACACCGGTGGTAAATATATTGTTGCAAAAAGAGTATATCATAATTGTGTGGTAACGGTGTGTGGTCATGATACATTGGCCGATCTCATTGAATTAGACATGGTGGATTTTGATGTGATCATGGGAATAGATTGGTTGGCCTCTTGTTATGCCACGGTAGATTGCCGAGCTAAGAAGGTGCAATTTTGCTTTCCGCAAGAAAGTGTTCTTGAATGGCAGGGTAATGTAGGGGCACCACGAGGAAGATTTATTTCCTATTTAAAAGCCAGAAAAATGATTGCCAAGGTTTATATATGTCATTTAGTACGGGTGAAAGATACTGAAGCGGAACCACTAACTCCGCAGTCGGTTCCAGTGGTCAATGAATTTCTGGATGTATTTCCAGAAGATTTTCCAAGCTTACCCCCAGAACGGGAAGTAGAATTTGGCACTGATGTGATTCCAGGCACTCGGCCTATTTCAATTCCCCCATATAGAATGGCTCCAGCAGAACTGCTTGAATTGAAGGAGCAATTGAAAGATTTGTTGGACAAAGGCTTCATTAGGCCTAGTATGTCCCATGGGGTGCACCGGTATTATTTGTGTGAAAGAAAGATGGCACTTTGAGAATGTGCATTGACTATCGGCAATTGAATAAGGTAACGATCAAGAACAAATATCCCCTCCCTCGAATTGATGATTTGTTTGATCAGTTATAGGGTGCCAAGTGTTTTTCAAAAATTGACTTGAGGTCGGGTTACCATCAAGTCAGAGTTAGAGGAGAAGATGTGCCCAAGACAGCTTTTCGAACACGGTATGGCCATTATGAATTTTTAGTTATGTCATTTGGACTAACAAATGCACCAACTGTGTTTATGGATTTGATGAATAGGGTGTTTAAGCCATTTCTAGATGTGTTCATCATGGTATTTATAGATGACATCCTGGTTTATTCAAGATCACTGGAGGACCATGCTAATCACTTACGGCAAGTGTTACAGATTCTCCGTGAGCGTAAGTTGTATGCCAAGTTCTCTAAGTGTGAGTTTTGGTTAAAATCAGTTGCATTCTTGGGCCACATTGTGTCAGATGAAGGTATACAGGTTGATACACAGAATATTAAAGCAGTGAAAAATTGGCCAAGACCTACGACACCCACAGAAATCCATAGTTTTCTTGGACTGGCAGGTTATTACAGAAAATTTGTGGACGGTTTTTCCTCTATTGCTGCACCATTAACAAAGCTTACACATAAGGCAGTTAAATTTTAGTGGAATGATGCGTGCGAGAAAAGCTTCCAAAAGTTGAAAGATAAATTAACTTCCACACCAGTTTTAGTGCTTCCCGAATGTACAAAAGGTTATGTAGTGTATTGTGATGCTTCCGGGGTTGGCCTCGGATGTGTATTGAAGCAACATGGTAATGTCATAGCATATGCCTCACGACAGTTGCGGCCACATGAGAAAAATTATCCCACACATGATCTTGAATTGGCAGTGGTGGTCTTTGCTTTAAAGATATGGCGTCATTATTTATATGGAGTTCATGTTGATATTTACACTGATCACCAAAGTTTACAATATCTTTTTAAGCAGAAGGAACTCAATTTGAGGCAGCGAAGGTGGTTAGAGCTCTTAAAAGACTATGATATTGATATTCTTTATCATTTCGGCAAGGCAAATGTGGTAGTTGACGCATTGAGCCCTAAGGCAATAGGAAGCGCTAGTGGTCAATTGATAGAAAAGCAGTATTTAGTCAAATATTTACATCAGTTAGCCAGCTTGGGGGTTCGTCTTCTTGAATCCTCAGATGAAGGAGTTATTGTGCAGAATGCAGTGGAATCCTCCTTAATAGCGGAAGTGAAAGAGAAGCAGTTTACGGATTCTAAGTTATTACAGTTAAAGGAAAATGTACAGCAGAATTTGACAAAGGCATTTGATCTTACATAAGAATGGGTACTCCAATGCCAAGGTAGATTATGTGTACCAGATGTTGATGAGCTGAGAAATCGAATCATGACAGAGGCGCATCACTCGCGCTATTCTATTCATCCGGGTGCTACGAAAATATACCATGATCTAAAAGGAGTGTATTGGTGGGGAAATATGAAGAAGAACATTGCAAAGTTTGTCTCTCAATGCCCGAATTGTCAACAGGTCAAAGTGGAGCATCAAAAACCAGGAGGTTACATGCAATGTATCAATCTTCTGGTTTGGAAATGGGATATGATTAAGATGGATTTTATTATAGGTTTGCCTCGTACATTGCGGAAATTTGATTCTATAAGGGTTATAGTGGACAGGCTTACCAACTCAGCGCATTTTCTCCCAGTCAAGACCACTTATACAGCGGAGGATTATGCAAGGTTATATGTTAAAGAAATAGTGCGGTTACATGGGATTCCGATCTTCATTATATCAGACAGAGGAGCATAGTTTACAGCGCACTTTTGGAGATCTTTTCAGCAGAATTTGGGCACACAGGTGAATTTGAGTACGGCTTTCCATCCTCAAACTGATGGAAAAGCAGAACGTACTATTCAGACACTTGAAGATATGCTACGAGCTTGTACGTTAGATTTCCAAGTCAGTTGGGATGACCATTTGCCTCTTATTGAATTTGCTTACAACAATAGCTATCATTCAAGTATTAAAATGGCACCTTATGAAGCCTTGTACGGAAGGAAATGTAGATCACCAATTGGATGGTTTGAAGCGGGTGAAACTGCTTTACTTGGGCCAAATATTGTTCATCAGGCTATGGAGAAAGTTAAAGTGATCCAACAGCGGTTACAAACGGCTCAAAGTCGTCACAAGTCATATGCCGATGTTAGAAGAAGAGGGCTTGAATTGGCCATAGGTGATTGGGTATTTTTAAAGGTGTCACCGATGAAAGGGGTAATGCGGTTCGAAAAGAAAGGAAAATTGAGTCCACGTTACATAGGCCCATATGAAATCATTAGAAGACTTGGGCAAGTTGCGTATGAGTTCGCACTACCCCAGGAACTTTCATCAGTCCATCTCGTATTTCATGTGTCGATGCTTCGAAAGTGCATAGGGGATCCATCTCGTATTGTTCCCATTGAAGATGTTCAAATTACAAACGATCTTACTTATGAAGAGGTACCCATTGCTATCCTAGATCGACAAGTAAAAAGATAGAGGAATAAAGACATAGCTTCCGTAAAAGTCCTTTGGAGAAATCAACAAGTAGAGGAGATCACATGGGAAGCGGAGGAAATGATGAAATCCAAGTATCCCCATCTATTTCAAATGGACAAAGAGGTTCAAAGTGCGGAAGTGGAGCAATAACAAGTAAGTCTCCATAAGCCTTAAGTGTTTATGTATATGTATGATAACGTAGAGATGCATTTGTTGTAATTGAAACGATATTGTTAACATTCGAGGACGAATGTTCCTAAGGGGGGAAGAATGTAACACCCCGTACCTTCCTAACCCTACTTGACGACATTGAACAATGTTTACTTAGGTGTCGAGAGCCATACGTATGTATTTTGTAATGCTATTGATGAGATAGTTGAATTTGGCCCTCGTCTATGTGATTAAACCTTCGTAGGAGGTGTTTTGTTATTTTCGTGGAGCATTTGTGGGGTTCGAAACGAGGCTAAGAGGACCTCTAAAAAAAGGATATTAAGGTTAAGCAGTAAGTTAAAGAATAGGACTTGAAGTATCTAAGCAAACCCGTAAAGAAAAGTCAAAAAATGAAATTTTCGAAAAATCTAAGGCTGGGCGTGCCACGCTGGTTTTGCCACTTTTTCAAAGTTGGAAATTTTCTTAAGTCCCAAGGGTACCCGGGGACGTATCGAGCCAATTTTTGCCATGCTTCTTCTACAACCATGAGTATATACATGAAATGAGTAAAGTATTACATTGGTATGATAAAATTACTAGAGAACGAATTTGGAGTCAAAATGACGATTTTACCCTTAGGGTCAAAATAGGTCATACGTGGCTAGAATCGCTTGTTTCTGGGATTGAGGTTACGAATATGAATCAAGTGAGTGGGAATATCTTCATAACGCATATGAAATGATTTAAACATGGGAAATTATCGGATTAATTGAATTGGGCTCAATACAAGCCCAAAATGAGGCAAAAGACATGGCCCAATTAGGCCAACAATGACCCATTCTTCACCTTTGACCACTTATACATGGCATTTAATGCCAAGGAGACTTGAGGGACTATAAATACTTGAAAAATCTGATTTTTATTCAAAGGCTTACACTACACTTTTCTAGAAATTTCCCAAAATTGCTCTCAACTCTCAAGAACCCTAAGCCAACTTCTTGGAGCAAAATCATCAATTTCCAAGGTTCGGTAAGTAATTATTCTTTTGGAATAATATATTATATGCATAAGAGAGTATGTAAATCATGTTGGGTATGCTTGGGAGTGTTGGATATGGCACATCTTTTGTGAAAGATGTGAAATCCATGGAATTGTAACTTGAAATATGACTTGTGAGTTTGATGAAAGAGCATGGTATGGATGAAATAACAACATGTATGGTGTGATTATGTTATTAAACTTGTTATTTTCATATAAGTATAAATTATGGGATTTTGGCCGATTTGATGTTGTGAGGTGTATTGAAGTAATTTGATGGAATACATGTGATGTTGTGGTGATGAAGAGTGGAAAGTATAAACTTGGTGTGCCATGCTAATGGTTTATGCTATTTTGGTCAATGTTGGGAATATTGTGGGATTATTTGTATAATGCTTTTATCAATGGTATTGTCAAGGGGGAAATGACATTTTAAAGGCAAACATGTAACTCATTGACATTATGTGCATTTGAAAGGTAGTTGGTGGTTAATGTAAATTCCGTTATGTATTTGTGTTGTAGAGTGAAATATAAGGAAGGAGCGGGACATTGTATGCACCTCTAAGATTGTATAGTCGTATTCTCAATACAAGGTATGTAAGGTTCCTCTTTTCGTATCCTTCTGTAGCATATAGTGTACACCTTGTTACGATACCTACTCATTCCCGAAATGTCCTAAGGCATCTCATTTCATGTTATCCTCTAGTGTTGATCAAGTATATCTTATTCTTAATCTATTGCCATTCATGTATAACATATTTAGAGACATGATTCCGAGTTCCAATAATATTGTGTTCCAAAGCTTTCAATAATGTTACAATTATCAAAAGTATCGATCTCATGAAGTGAAGGAGGAAAGTAATGTATTTATGTGTGCTTCCAACAATGTCATGATCCTCAATATATATTAATCTCTCATAAGGGTTAACGAATGAAGTAAGGTATAATTATGAGTGTATCCATGGGGTCAAATAAACACCTTCATGATAATGATTCCGATATTATGAGTGTATCCATAGGGTGACATAAACATCTTCATGACGATATCCATGGGGTGAAAGAACACACCTTCATGATGACTATCCCAACATTATGGGTGTATCCATGGGGTGACATGAACACCTGCATGATGATAATATTTTTCCCACTGATCAATTGGGCCCGGGTAATATATAACTAATGACTGGCAAGCAAGTAAGAAGAGGTACAAAAATGAAGTAAGTATCGAAAGTAATGAACGCAGTTCCAAATATATAGATTGATAGCTCATCCATAATGGGCATGTCCCTTGTGATTATTTTTCCATGAAAGTTCTTATATACTGATTCAGTTTCATACAGCCTTACATACTCAGTACATTCTTCATACTGACCTCTCTTGGGGAATTTACCTTACTTGCTATAGGCACAGGTTCTAGTAGACCTCCCCAGTAAGCTGCAGTACACCTACTGATCTTTGGTGAGCTCCAGTTGGTCCGGGGCTTTCCGTGTCCACGTTGTACATTGATTTTGGTATTGTACATATTATGTAAAGCGGGGCTTGTCCCGAAATTAAGTTGGTTGTGTATGTACTTTTCTTAGAGGCTTTTGTAGACGTATGTAGGTATGTAAATGAATCTGAAAGAAAGAGATGCATATCTGGTTGACTTAATGGCCCTGAAGGCTGAGTTTCACGTATATATATATATATCATCATGATCCATGATTTTCGATAGTGGTCCTTTATGTTCTTACGTGACAGTAGTGTTTCTTATGGCGTGCATATGAATGAATGTAGACAAAGCTTGGTTCTCTCAGGCCTTATCGGCTACGGGTGCCAATCCGTCCCATTGGGGTATGGGGCCTGAGATAGAGTTACTAAACCACCTATTTGGATGCAAGACTATGTAGCTCCCAAGAGATATCTGAATTACTAATATCCATTGGCAAATCATCTGTCCTATAGTAGAGTCACCGGTTCACATTAGAGTTATTTAGCTAAGTTCTCTAACTTAGCTGAACCTCAACATTTCAAACAAGCTGTTAAAGATGAAAGATAGGTTGATGCTATGAAATTGGAGATTAAGGCTCTTGAGGACAACAACACATAGACAATGGTTGACTTACCAAAGGGCAAGAACAATGTTAGATCTATAAGATCAAGTACCAGGCTAATGGTGAAGTAGAAAGATTCAAGGCCAGGCTAGTTACAAATGGCTACAGTCAACAGGAGGGGTTAGATTATCTTGAAAAATTCTTTCCCATTGGAAAGATGGTAACAATTAGAAGTATTGTTGCTATAGCAGCTTCTAGAGGATAGTTTCTTTATCAAATAGATGTACACAATGCATTTTTATATGGGGATCTTGAAGAGGAGGTTTATATGGAAATGCAAGCGGGTTTTAAGAGACAGGGGAGACTAAAGTAAACAAATTACTCAAATCCTTATATTGTCTTAAGCAGGCTTCCAGGCAATGAAACCTTAAGCTTCCCAATGCATTATTAGCAGCTGGTTTTGTTCAGAGTACACATGACTACTCCTTGTTTACTTTAAAAAAAGAGGAGGACGTAGTTGTTATTTTAGTGTATGTTGATGACTTGTTCATCTTTTGTAGTGATGCAATTATGATCAATGAAGGCAAAGAAGTCTTGCATCATCAGTTTAAAATGAAGGACTTTGGAGAACTCAAGTATTTTTGGGATTTGAAGTGTTAAGATCTACTCCTGGAGTTATTTTGAATCAAAGGAAATAAATTTTAGAGTTAATATCATAAACAGGACTTAGTGGTGCCAAACCAGCAGCTACATATTTAGAGTCAAACTTGAGATTGACTTCAGTTGAATATGACCGAACTACTGGACAAAATGGAGATGCACTATTGTCAGACATTACATCTTATCAAAGGCTACCGGGAAAGCTTATGTATGCCACTATTAGTAGACTTGACATTAGCTTTGTTGTGTAGATACTTAGTCAATATATGTAACATCCTAAGAGATCTCACTGGAAAGTTGCTACTAGGGTGGTCAGATATCTTAAAGGGGACTGCTGGTCAAAGGGTTTGGTTAAAAGCTCAACCCACTACAAGTCTCACATGTTGGTATGACTCTAATTGGGTTGCTTGTCCCAATACTAGAAGATCAGTTACAGGCTATGTTGTACAATTTGGTGAATCATTGATATCCTAGAAATCTAAACAACAATAGACAGTATCTATGAGCTTAGCTAAAGCTGAGTATAGATGGCTTCAGTTGTGGTAGAGGTGACATGGCAAGTTGGTTTATTCAAAGAGTTGGGTGTCCCTAATACCATGCCTATCACAGTGTTTAGTGATATCAATTTTGCTATTTAGTTGGCTGCTAATCCTGTGTTTCATGAAAGTCCTAAACACATAGAAATTGATTGCCATTTTATCAGGTTTAAGATCAAGAGTGGTTTAGTGCAAGTAGTGCATGTCAACACACAGGAACAAATTGTTGATCTACTGACTATGGAACTAGGTCAAGCTCAACACTTGCATTTGTTAAGCAAACTTGGTGTGCTGAATATTCTGCACCCTTCAACTTATGGGGGAGTGTTATAATTTACTGAGATTAGCTAGCAACTATTGTTGCATTGTTGTAATTATTTTCACAGTTTTGATTTTTACTGTTCACTAGTCGGTTAGTTGTTTAATAGTTAGCTAGGATGAGTGTAAGCTGGATGTGAGTTGTATTGTAAGAGGTAGTTAGAAGATATTTTGAGTGAAGTGTGGCTCACTCTATATATAGTTGCATCCATTGTACAAATGAGCAGTGCTAAAAATATTCAATAAAAAAGTTTCGTATGTGTTATATCCTTTCGATCGAGCGAGAACTTATAAGGAAGGCCTTCATTGCCCTTTGAAAAAAGTCAAAAAAAAGAGCGCTAGGGAAGAGAGAAAGTTGCAGAAGTGCTTCTAGATCTCATGGAATAAGGCAAAATTTCTAACAAAACTTTCCACCTTTTCCCTTTTCTTCTTCCTTGCTTCTCTGTTTCTTCCTTGCATCCTTCAATGGATGCTTGAGTTGTATGCCCTTTTTTCACATATTTCTTCTAGAGTTAAATCATTCTGATTTCACCAATTAAGAAATTGAACTCTTGTGACTAAAAGAGCAAACATATTCCCTTCGCGGCCAACCGTTTAGGCTTGTAGAACCACTCATGGCATAAACTATTGCGCTAATGAGTATTACCGCACAAAACATCTTGTTACTGTTAGGGTTTTTGCCCTGATTTTCTTACCAAAATTGAGTATTAATTTTCTATTAAAGGAAAATAAAAGTAATACCATAATTACTTTTACTTTTCCTAAAAGAAAAATATAAAACTCTTCCATATTTGGCTAACCTTTTTCTAGGAGGAAAGGTTTTGGACCTCTATAAATAGAAGACCCCTCTTCTCAATACAATAACACAATAGCATCCACAATGTAGTCGTTAAAGAGTCTTGTTTAGGAGGAGATTATCCTCCTAGTAGTTTTTATATTTTTTTATATTAGTTCTTAATATGTAGGTCGTTTGACCAAACCATATTAATAATATGCTTTTTAGTATGTTTTTTCTTTATCATCTGAATTATCGTCTTTATGGTTTGCAACTATAAGCTTCCGCATGACGCCCTCTCGATTTCGAACCCAACAAGTGGTATCAGAGCCTACGGTTCAAAGACTCAGTGGTTTGGTGAAACGAAATTAAAGACAGGTTCAAAGTGGTTTCAAATAAAGATGCAACTAATTTGATGATAATGAATATTTTTGTCCAACTACATGTGAAGAAAAGTTTTAACCATATTTTCAACAATCCTGCTGTTACATATTTGAAAATAAAGCTCACTTTTAACCCTGCAAAGGGCTCCAATATTTTTAATCCGAAAGGGCTCATATATTTTTAACCCCAAAAGCTCCATTTTTAAGCATGCCAAGCAGCAGTGATGAAGATTATGTGAAGAACGAAGATCATATATGCAAGTGAAGAAGGCGGATCAAATTTTGTCAAGAAAATCAAGCCAAAAAAATGGAGATTTGTTAGGGTTTTTGCCCTAATTTTTTTACCAAAATTGAGTATTAATTTTCTATTAAAGGAAAATAAAAGTAATACCATAATTACTTTTACTTTTCCTAAAAGAAAAATATAAAACTCGTCCATATTTGGCTAATCTCTTTCTAGGAGGAAAGGTTTTGGACCTCTATAAATAGAAGACCCCTCTTCTCAATACAATAACACAATTGCATCCACAATGTAGTCGTTAAAGAGTCTTGTTTAGGAGGAGATTATTCTCCTAATAGTTTTTATATTTTTTTATATTAGTTTTTAATATGTAGGTCGTTTGACCAAACCATATTAATAATATGCTTTTTAGCATGTTTTTTCTTTATCATCGGAATTATCGTCTTTATGGTTTGCAACTATAAGCTTCCGCATGACGCCCTCTCAATTTCGAACCCAACAGTTACTGCATTTATCAGTAACATACAAATAAATATCAACCACAAAAATATATACCTATAAAGGAAGCAAGAAATTCTGGTTCCCAACAGCATAACAAACTAAATAAAAGTGTCAGTTCTCTTACTCATTTATATAAATCGAACTGTATCCAATACTCCAAGGTGTTCCTCTCCACCACTCCAGTTAAAAGCAATTACATCTCTGAATATCTACAAATTACATCCTTTTAGCAAACATGGAAAAACTTGAAGTTGTATCTTGGCAAAGACCAATAATGACAGTAAACTAGCAAATTTTTACCAGCTATTATTTCAATGGTGGTGGTCTCAAGCAAGGTATGAGGACAGCTTTTTCATGTCAACAGAAATGTTTTTTTTAAGTATTTACATGTTCTTTTTCTTTCTTTCTTATTCCCAAAAAAGAATATCCATGGTGATTTTACTAATGAGAAGGTAGATAAGGAAAAAAAAAACGCTAAAGAACAAACCCAAAAATAGTGTAAATCGTCTTATACACATAAACATTAAATATATCATTTTCATTCATATCTATCTATCTATCTATCTACATATTATAAAAGCACGAATAATTTTTGCTAAATGTTGATTGATCAAAATATTTCTCAAATATTGATCGACTTTTATACCCTCTATAATTTTGAAAAACAAAAGTAATTTATAAAGGACAAAATTGTAATTAGAACTTCAAATTCAACTAATAATATTATTACGTAGAAAAAGGTATTTGAGTTGAACAAGAATTGAGTTTCTATGTTTAGCTGCTTCTTTAATTTGATCCTACATATAAACAACAAAAAACTCCTAAATACTCCCTCCGTTCACTTTTACTTGTCACTATTTTGCTTTTTAAGGTCAACTTGCATGAACTTTGACCAATATTTCAAGATGAATAATTTAATATTTTGAATTTAAAATTTAGATGATCGAAAACTATACGAAAAATGTTATAAGCTGCAATCCTTCTCATATTAATATTCATCTTAATATTATGAAAAAATACATTTTAAAATGTTGGTCAAAGTTCATACAGATTGACCTCGAAAAGCGAAACAGTGACAAGTAAAAATGAACAGAGGGAGTAAAACTTTGTTTCCTAAAACATAATCCTCATCCCTTTAAAGCTCTCACCCAAACTTAGTCTAAATCTGTAAAAACTTCGTTTCCTATTTTAAATCTACGTCAAAAACTACCCTTTACGTCCAATCCCAATCCCCTAACAAATACTACATCTATACAAACTTTAAATACTACTTCCTCACGTAACAAACCGGCAATACACTCAGACGCCTATATAAATTGCACCACCGCACGCCGCACGACGTACGAAACCATACACACCGTAGACAATATAATACAAAATAAAAGAAAGCACAGAGAAAAGCATACCAAGAATGAATTATTCTTCTTAGGGTGCAGATATTGTTGGTGTAATATACCACAAATAAATAAGTTACAATTGAAAATAAAATGAATAAAATATTGAGTAAATAAAATTCAGACTGAAGCACGGATATCTCGCTCTCTTTAAGGAGATTCAAGTCCACTGCAGTATAATCTACACCGATCCAACGATATCACTCTTGACTTGTCCCCTCCAGGATACAACATCCCATCAACGTACAACTCAAGCAACTCCAGATTAGTTGAAGAGTCCAAAGCTCCACCATAGGAACATCTTCCTTCAACATATTAAAACTTTCTTTTTGTATAGTGACTAGAGTTGGAGATTTAGAATATTTTTTTTGTCTCAACTCCTACATACTACAATGTTTTCCTACACTTTTCATATTTCTCTTATTTCAACACGCAGGAAGAAACGCCATTATTTATAAGTGAAGAATTCTTCTATATAATTAATGGGTAGAATGAGGGTTAGTAATGTAGGTAGATGAATGGCTTAAAGATTACATACATTACAAGTATAATGAGGTAGATAATAAACAGATAAAGAGAATTTCAAGCAAAATGATGGCCAAATTCAGCCACCATTTAATCAAGAATCAAAGCTCCTTAATGTCATAAAATGCAACAACCCCCCGTCCTTGTAATGTAGCAGCCATCAACAAACTTTGGCCAATTCAATATAAATCAAATAAAATATGAGACAATTTAATATAAAATAATATTAAAATGCTCACAATACACCTACAATCCCTCACTCATTTTAATATGTGAAATTATCTTTTATATCTATTTCAGATTGTTAATTGCAAGTTATAGCAATACTTTTATATAATTATTTAATTAAATTTTTAATTGCAAGTTATAGCAGATTTTTAAAGTTTTATTTATTTAATATATATATATATATATATATATATATATATATATATATTAATTTAAATCCCTCCTAGTTTCATATTTATCTTTTCCCTCTCTCCTCATTTAGTGTGTAGATAGTTATTGTATGGGTAAAATTTGGTCATTAAATTATCTTCTTACACGTTTTTGCCTTTTCAGAAAAAAGAAAAAGTATAATTTATTTAATTTTCCTATTGTAGTAGATTTGTTTCACTATATATGTATTGTATGGATAGGATATATAATATGAGATGTTCACCTTATTATAAAAAAAAAAATTATATTTATGAAATAGATGTATATAAACTATTTTACTTAATCTTTTTTATACCAATTTATATACAAACAAGATTAGTGTATTGATTGTGTATAAAATATCATATAGCTAACTAGTTTGCTTTTATTTTTCGAGGTCTGAAATTTGTATAGAAACTGACATATTTCATTTTTTTAAAGTTATTTTTATATGTTAGTATGTAAAAAATTAGTGCATATTTTATTGTATTAATTGTATATCAAATATGGTACATTTAATTAGCTTAGGTTTGCTTTTATTTGTTAGGTGTCCAAAATTAATATATAAATTTGTGTATCTTTAATTTATTTATTTTTGTTTATACAAGTTTGTATGTAAGAAATTTGTATACAAACTAATATGAATCATGAATGCGAAGTTGTTCACTGCATTTGCTATTTCATTTAAAAAAAAAAAAAAAAAAATGAATATATACAAATATGTTTTATGTATGGATTGTATCTAAATATGATAAATTTAACTAGTTTATGCGTACTTTTATTTTCTGGGGTCTGAATTTTGTAATGTATGTTTCGGCATTATTAGTTACTTATCAAGTTGTATTATTTGTTAATAAATACACATAAAAAGATTATAAAGATTGATTTTTCAATAAAACTTCAAATAACGATTTTATATTAACTGCGTATGAAAAGTTCTTCACTAAATTCTCTATTTCCTACAAAAAAAAAGTAAAAAATCACGTTGACTAATGTATAAAATATGATTTATGAATGAAATTTATTTTTGGGAAGGATTAATTAATATTAAAAAATATTATTTAAGAAAATGAAATAGGGAGAAAATAAAGGATTTATGATCCTTTACCCTTTTTTTTTCTTAACTTTGTTAGGTGGAGAATTTGGGGGGATTCATTAAGGAAAAAATTAAGGATTAGTTATCAATCCTTTATTTAAGGAACTAGAGAGGGAGAAAATTAAGAATTTGTTTAATCCTTTTACCCATTTTCCTTAAATTTTTTTGTTTTAGAATTGCGATTAAATTGTATTTTTTTTATTTTAAAAGTTGCTATTAGTTGTAATGTAAGAAGTATTGCTATGACTTGCAATATATAATCTAAGGATGTATATTTCGATTTTTTTCCATTTTAATATTAGAATAAAAGAGTATTTCACCAATTTAGTTGAAAGGAGACTACCATGCATAATGAAGGTGTGCTCTAAATTAAACTTTCGCTTAGTAAACAGTAACTTTTACTCCAAAGTCAGTAGTGGTCTCAGACTTGAACTATTACTACTTAAGAGAAATAAAGTATCACTGTTTTACACACAATAATCAAGGTGTTAACATAAGCCTTTATAGCCAGTGCATTATGACCTTGTGCTATTTCGTTTTTTCATAAGTGTTTTTGAGAATAAGCCCAATTCTCATAGGAAGCGACCTACTTCCACACTCACACAGGTGAAATCTGTCAAGTGTGGTCCTATAATTTTGACACCCCACTCATACGAGATACAAAATTTTATTAAGAATTCTTAGACTCAGCCTTCATAAATCATTATAGGAACATAATGCACTCACATCATAGGAAGGGATTACAATAATGCATCCCACACAAAGTCATCATATGATTCGTCCTTTCCATTGAGCTTGGTTATAGGATCTCTAGTCCCCAAGTTGGGTTTCCTCATATATGACTCATATATTTTTATAGGCTTCAGTCCTCCCCCCATGTTTCATACCCTTTATCTTGCCAAGGCCTTAGTTTAAATCTGCAAGATTATCACAAGATTTAACACAATTAATATTAATGGTATACCACATATCAAGATGGTCTCACAATATTGTGTTTTCTCGTTATGTTCTGAATTTTACCATTATAATGGTTTTAAACTTTATCAATATATAACTTATTTGGTGCTATCACAATAACTCAAAATTAGAAAAATCAATTTCTCAAAATAAAGTGATTGATCAATTCACTTTTTCACTAGTTGAAGCTAAAATAATTAGTTCAACCTCCATATTAGAGTTAGCAAATAGTAATTTGTATTTTTCATTTCAACAAATATAGCACCAAGTGTTCTCATTTGCATCACAAAGTACTTTTAAGTATAGCAAAATATTTTTTCTTTTGTAAAACGAGCCTCAACTTTTGTATCAAGTAAATATACACAGTTTGCTTGTACCTGCTAAGTACTTTTTCTCCATACACAATATCAAGCCAAGTGCAATTAGCCACATATTTTTTTTTTATTAGGCTAGCAATTTTTTTTTATTTGTCACACCACTTTCACATATTTGAATCAAAGGGAGTTCAAGGCTCATACAATCATCAAAATTATATTTCACAAATTTTTCAACATAGTGTGACTTGTCAAGAAAAATCTCATCACATGATTTATGGTATTTTTCATTCCAAGAATGAAATTTATCTCACCAAATATTTAATGTCAAAATGGCTACTCAACATATTTTTATCCTTTCTTTGATGACACGCATGCTAGAGCCAAAGACATCAAATCATATGTAAATAATAACATGTGAAATTTTTTTTCAAGACCAATATATGCACTTAGAACAATTTTTAAAGCATTCTCAAAGATTCAAAAATCACATTTTTTCATGATGAATATTTTCTCATTTCATCAACTCCCACTATTTCAAGAATTTGAATACCACTTTATATTTATGAAAAGTAGTATCATTTTATTCATAAAAAATATTAGGTAATTTTTTAGCTTTCCTCCGCAACAAGTAGAAAAACTTCCACCTTTCCACTGCAACAAGTAGAAAAGCTTTTACATTTTTTCCCCTTGAGTTGAACAAGCAGAAAGATACTTTACTTGTTTATCTCTTCCTTCCATCTCTTGAAGAGATCTAGTGACGTTGAGATGTCGAGATCTCCCATGTTGATATCCGAAAATTTTCAAACTGTAACAAAATATGAATCTCCTTAAAATTGTTGGTGTAATATTCCAAAAGTAAATAAATTACAGTTCAAAATAAAATGAACAAAATATTGAGTAAATAAAACTCAGGCTGAGGCACGGATATCTCACTCTCTTTAAGGAGTTTCAAGCCCACTGCGGTGTGATCTACACCAATCTAGCAGTTAGATACAACAGCCCATCAATGTACAACTCAAGCAACTCCGGATAAGTTGAAGAGTCCAAAGCTCCACCATAAGAACACCTTCCTTGAACATATTAAAACTCTCTTTCATGCACTCTATATTTTCTTGTCCTTGGAAAAATATGCTTGTGGATTTTTTGGATGAATTTTCTTATGTAAGGGAATGTCAAATTGAATATAGATAGATATTACTCCATCCGTTTAAAAAAGAATGACCTACTTTCCTTTTTAATCTGTTTCAAAAAGAATGACCCCTTTTCTTTTTTGGCAATACTTCAATTTCAACTTTTCACGTGGCATGTTTAAAACCACAAGACTCAAGGGCATTTTGGTTCATTTGCCATAACTTTAATTTAGGACCACAAGATTCAAAAGTCTTTTTTATTTTCTTAAACTCCGTGCCAAGTCAAATTAGGTCATTCTTTTTTAAACGGATTGTGTAATAGACAACAAATGTTGTGAATTTTGCTTATTTAAGGATATTCTTTTTATCCTTTTCCAATTTTATAATAAATGACAAGGAAAATTCGTGCAACGCGCATGTAGAAACTAGTTATACTAAAAGAAGGAAGTTCCAAAGTACAATGTTGGATTATCATTTTACCCCTATAATAAATCAACATGTTATAATAAAGATATCTAACTAACTAAATATTAATAATTTAATAATTAATATTATTCATCTACATATTTATGTCATTCCCATTATCTTTTTGCAAAGGTTATTTTTTATTATTTTGTGCTTTTTTCACATTTAGAGCTTTCCTACAGCTACCCCAAGTCATTAATGACTTTCTGGGACTGACAGTTTGATTTTCAGGCAGTTCGTTCGTTTTTTATAGCCATTTCCCTATTTTGAAGCTTATGAAGTTGAGAAGATAGCCTCGGACCAAAACATTAGGTAAACAGCTTCAAATGACAATTTCGACGGTTTTGTTAGCTTTGAAATGTCGATTTTAGTCTACGAAAATACTTGGTTCGAGTCACGAGTCTTCCGGACGCATTTTGGGTCATTGGTTGGATTTTAATAAAAATATAACTTTGGTTATGGGACTCATTTTTTTATCGAAATGACCTATGTTGGAAATTTTGATGGTTCCATTGAGTTTGGAATGCTGAATTTTTGTAGGGTAGCATAATTTGTTTGCTTGTACGGGGTTCCAAATGAATCCCGAGCACTTGGTCGTAATCTGTTGGGACATAGAATTTTACAAGTGCATCAACACCTGGTACAGACCAAAATTGGTCTTCGCATTTGCGAGGCCTTGGCCGCGTTTGCGAGGGTCAACGATTCTTGACCTTCGCATTTGCAAGCTAGTCATCGCGTTCGCAAAGAGGAAGCCGGCCTGACCAGTATAGGCTTTTCTTCGCGTTCATGGTGGACCATCCACGTTCGTGAAGGCCTATCGGTTGGGCATAGCGTTCGCGATAGGGGTCCCCCATTCGCAAAGAAGGGACCCATGGCAGTATAAATAGTGCTCCCCACGATTTTTAGCTCATTTCTAAGTATAGAATACTCCATTGTTGGACTTGGGAGATCAAGAATGTGTGGAAATTCATATGTTAAAGCTGGGAATAGCAAAGGGTCATGTTAGTGTTATTATCCCATCGTTATCTCGTAAGTTCCCAACCTAATCCTGTCAAATTTATAGTTTAATTTTTTGCTTTTCCTTAAACATTGCGGGTTGTTTGGGACTCGAATTCGAGGGCTGGTCACACCCAATTTTTGAGAACTATCTCATTGTTCCCCGAGGTACGTTATTGAGATTTCAATTTTAGGATTCGATAAGGGGGGCCACTATTTGATTTTTAGCCCTATTTCTTACTCGGAGTGTAAATTTGCAATAATATGGGTATCTTTGCTCTTGTATTGATGCCTAGATTATTATTTTGATAGCGTGGAAATGGTCGTAGGTTTATAGAAAGGTAAAAGCTCCAATATAGAGGATTTTTGTGTGCTTTCAACGGCGTCCAGGTAGGCTAGGCTTACCTTTCTTTAGACTTTGCTCTTTTATTGTATTAGTATGGTATTATGCTAATTGGTGGTGGGTTGTTGTGGTTCAGATAGTCATTTAGACAATTCCTAATTATTTTAGTCGGTTAAGGGGGCGTAGGAAAGATTTCGGCCTTGAATTTTCTTAGGCTACTAGTTACTTCTCCTTTAGCACTTGACCAAGCATACTTAGGGCCTTGGGGAAGGATTTAGAAGCTTTAGACTAGGTTCAGGTAGATGCTTGCCTTAGGTTGGGATTCGAGGACTTATAGGTAGCTTTATGGCTCCTTTTTAGGGTAAAATATCATAGGGTAGTGCCTTGTCTTATAGTAGATAGATTTAGAACACCTAGGTAGACTAGTTATCAGAACTACAATAGTTTGCTTGTTATATTGTGGTTGTTGACTTGGTATTCCCGGTGTTTAGCCTTTTTGGCCTTAAATCATGACCCTTGACTTAATAATCGGAACCTTGCGCTTCTCTAAATGAATTTGACCTTCTAAAATAGGAATAAGGACTAGATAGACTTGGGTTTAAACAAGACTTTGGATTGTCACTACCTGTTGCTCTATTAGTTCTTGTTTGATTTCGGCACCTGGCTTACTGTTATTTATTTATTAGTTTCGATTATAGTCTAGCATCTGGTTGTACTGGTTATTATTTGATTGTTTCGGTTCGAGTCCGACATTCTCTATTATTGATTCTAAATTGGGAAATCTGGTTGGGACTGGTATGTTTTATTATTTTGGCTAAAAGAAGGATATACAATACGCTCATCGTACATCTCGGCTCATTTTACTTCCCTTGTTGTTATTCTTGGCCATATATTGTTATTACTCCTTTGTTGCACCCACTGTGCTTATGGGGGATCAGTTGGATTTTGTTTTATTGTGTGTACCTTCTGGGTTTATGAGGGTCCAATTAGGTTATACCTAGGCTTTTATTTACGTACTTGAGTTACTTACATTTCATTCTTGCATTTGCTTATCATAGACTGTTACTTCCATTCTGACTCCTCTTTACTGTAATTAAACTTAATCGGCTTATGATGCCTACTGAGTATCCCATGGTTTGGTACTCATACTACACTTCTGCATTTTTCCCTGATGAAGATCCTGATACGAGTCATTATCATTGACGATGTACTTGAGCTAAGTTGTTGACCAGAGATTTTGGTGGCTTTCAGCATCTGGAGAAGATCCTTCTCCTTCTACTTTAGTACTAGTCTTATTTTGCATATCTGGAGATTACTTGTAATTTTTAGCACTTGTCTAGTACTCTTTGCATATAGTGGCTCTTGTACTGACCTTACCAGGTCTTGGGAGATTTATTTTGGGTATTTTGTCCTCTCTCGCCCCCTTTTTATATGGGATGCATATATATATATATATATATATATATATATTCCCCTTTTGTTGCTTTATATCACTGTTTTATCCTTATTTCTTTATCTTTCGCCTGTTATCCTGTTACTTGTTGTTCTAAGATATGGTTTGGCTTACTTACTGGTGGATTAAAGTAGGTGCCATCATGACCTTAGTTTTGGGGTTGTGATAGTTTGGTATCACAATCAGGTTTATCGGTATCATCGATACAATAACAAAAGTCTAGAAAAGTCCCGGGATCGGTACGATAACATTCGTATCCTATCTTTGAGAGGCTACATGACATTCTTAGGAAAATGTTAACTTTTGGATTCATTATCATGCGTTTTGTCTATGTTGGTTTCTGGATTCTCATTTGTTTCATTCTTTTGCAGATGGCTAGAACGAGGGCCACGGCAGCCGAGGGCGAGGTGCCCGAGCCTGCAGCTAGGGCACCCATTAGGGGCAGAGGTAAAGGTCGACCCTAGGGTTGAGGTCAGGCTAAAGCTGCAGCACTAGCTCTAGACCAGGCCAGAGAGCCATCACAAAAGCTGATTATTAATCCTGAGCCAGAGATTACACCTAATGATCTGCCACCACAGCAGCCACGAAGCAGTCCAGGCTCCACCTGGATTCATTTCTTCACTTATCCTTTGTGATGCCCTAGTTCTGTTATTAGGTATGGGATGAGGTCAGCTAATGGATGGGGCTTAGACATCTGCTCAAAAAGGTATCTCAATTGGACTTGGTATAGGAGCACAACCTGCAGATGCGACTCCCAGAGTAGAGGTCCCATCAACACCAGTAGTCTCATAGCCAGCAGCAGCCCAGCTAGCCATGACTTTTGAAGAGAAGAAGATGCTGGGTCGGTTCTTAGATTGGCTCCACCGAGGTTTGCAGCTGACCCAGGGGAAAATATATTTGAGTTCCTTCCCAGCTGTGAGGAAAGATTGTGCAATTTAGGTTTCATTGAGACATACTGTGTGGATTACACCATATTTCAGTTTGATAGAGCGGTGAGGCAGTGGTGGAGGGTATACCTTGACTCTATACTAGCTAGATCTTCTCCTATACTATGGGTTTAGTTCTTCGAGGACTTTTTGGAGAAGAACATGCCTCGCAGCATACACGAGCACCAGAGGGGTGAGTTCACAGGGTTATAGTAGGGTTCTATGATTGTGGTTGAGTATGAGGCTAGATTTCATGAGTTAGCCAGACATGTCACCTTGATTCTACCTACTGAGTATGAGAGTGTACGGTGCTTCATCAGAAAATTGAGACTTCCACTCTATATGGATACTCAGAGTCTGGTATCTGTAGTAGGTCATTTGTTGATATTGTTGATTGTGTTAACACTATAGAGGGTTTGCATCGCGAGGCCCATAGGGGTAACGATAAGATACCTTGTCATTAGGGTAGTTACAGTGGGAGTCATAGTGGTGCACAGTTTGGGGGTAGAGGTTTTCAAGATACTGGTATTAGCAGCAGTCGTCGTATCAGCTGGAGGGTTACTCCAGTAGGCTTGTTCATGCAGTGCTATAAATTTCAAATGGAGGTCTGCCAGGGCATAGTTATTACAGTGGTAAGGGCAATGGTCTGCCATTGAGGGGTATTCAATCAGGGTCTTCAGGATGAGGTGGTCATTCTGGGTCAGCCGGACCTTTCCTTCAGGTTAGAGTGCCCGAGACATGTTTGATTATGGTGTTGTGGGTAATTTTTTAAGAGAGTGTCCTCGGTGTGGGATGATCAAGCCTTCTTCTCAGGGTGTTCAACCTATTAGGGCAGTGTCATCCCCAGCCAGAGATGGTGTACAAGGTAGTAGAGGTAGTTCCTAGGGTTCTCGAGGAGGTACTCACGTAGGCAGAGTAGGTGGTCGGATAGGCACCTAGTTCAGAGGTGAGTAGGGGTCATCTATATGCTTTTCCTGGTAGCCCAAAGGCCGAGGCCTCGGATGTTGTTGTTACAGGGATAGTTTTAGTGTACCATCAACAGACTTCTACATTATTTGATCTAGGATTTTCTTATTCTTATCTTTCTGCCTATTATGTATCTCGTTTGGGATTGTGTTGAGAGCTATTATCTGTGCCTATACATATAGCTGCTCTCATGGGTGATTTTTTAATAGTGGATCATGTGTATAGATCTTGTATTGTGACTATTCGAGAGTATAACACTTGGGACGATCTTATTGTACTTTATATGGTTGATTTTGACATAATTTTGGGCATGGGATAGTTATTCCCCTCTCATACAGTCTTGGATTGCTTTGCCAAGAATGTTACCTTATCGATGCCTGACATACCCCCAATTGTGTAGGATGGTGCTTTTAACCGCGCGCTGATAGGGATTTTATTTTATTTAAGATAGTAGACTGGTATCAAGTGGGTGTATGGCTTATATTGTATATGTTAGAAATGTTAGTATGGAGAGTCCTTCGCTTTACTCTGTCCTTGTAGTCCGTGAGTTCTCAGATGTTTTTCCTACCGACCTACCTGGCCTTTCTTCTGAGCATGATATAGACTTTGCTATTAATCTTGAGCCAGACGCTCGACCCATTTCTATTGCACCTTATCATATGGCCCTTGCTGAGGTAAAGCAACTGAATGTTTAGCTTTAGGATCTTCTGGGTAAGGGATATGCTAGATTGAGTGTCTTACCTTGGGGTGTTTCTATTCTATTCATGAAGAAGGAAGACAGCTAAATAAGGTGACAATGAAGAATAAGATCCTATGCCACATATCAATGATCTATTTGACCAACTTCAGGGTGCAACTGTGTTTTCTAAGATTGATTTGAGATCTGGCTACCATCAATTGAGGATCCGGGTGGAGGACATCCCTAAGACAGATTTCTAGACTCGCTATGGCAATTACGAGTTCTTGGTAATGTTTTTTGGGTTAACCAATGGCCCAACAACTTTTATGGACTTGATGAACCATGTATTCAGGCCTTATTTGGACTCCTTCGTGATTGTGTTTATTGATGCCATCCTAGTTTACTCAAGGAGTAGGGGGGCTGCACGAGCAATATTTAAGGATTGTGCTCCACATTTTGAGAGATAGGGACTTTATGCCAAATTCTAAATATGCAAGTTCTGCCTTGAGTCTGTAGAATTCTTGGGGCAAGTGGTGTCTAAAGATGTGATTATGGTATACCCGGTGAAGATTGAGATAGTTTGTGATTGGGCCAGGCCCACATCTTCGATCGAGGTTTACAGTTTTATTGAGTTGGTAGTCTATTACAGATGGTTCATCAAGGGATTTGCCTCTATTGCAGCACCTAAGACTAGATTGACTAGGCAAGAGGTCCCTTTTTAATAGTCCGATAAGAGTAAGGTGAGCTTTCTAAAGCTCAAGGACTTACTCACTTTAGCTCTTATTCCGGCTCTTTAAGTTAAGGGCGAGGGCTTTATAGGATAATGTGATGCTTTAGGTGTTGGTTTGGGTTGTGTTCTAATGCAGCAGAGCCGAGTTATAAAATAATCCTCAAGGTAGTTGAAGGTGCATGAGTGCAATTACCCACTCATTACTTGGAGTTGGCAGTAATAGTTTTCACGCTTAAGATTTAAAGGCATTACCTGTATGGTGTTTTGTACGAGATATTCACTGACCACTATATTCTTCAGTATATTATGGCTCAAAAGGACCTTAATTCGAGACAACACAGGTGGCTTAAGTTGTTGAAGGACTATGATCTCTCTATTCTGTACCATTTGGGTAAGGGAAATGTTGTAGCGGACGCCTTGAGCCTGAAGTTTGTGAGTATAGGGAGCTTGGCTTTTCTTTCATTTTCAGAGTGACCGTTGGCCTCAGATATCCAGTCCTTATCTAACTAGTTGGTTCGACTTGACATTTCATACCCTAGGTGGATACTTGCTAGTGTTGAGGCCAGGTCGTCTATATTAGAGTAGATTCAAGATCGACATTTTAAGGATAGTCAATAGTATGGTATTCGATATCAGGTGAGGAAGGGCGAGTCCAAGAGGGATACCTTAGACTCTGAGGGTATTTTGAGATTTGACAATCGCATTTGTATTTCGAGGGTAGGAGGCTTGATTCAATTGATACTTCAGGAGGTTCATTGCTCCAGATACTTTATTCACCCAAGGACAACTAAGATGTATAGAGACATGAGGCAACATTACTAGTGGAGTAGTATGAGGAGAGATATTATAGACTTTATTGCTAGGTGTTTGTGTTGTTAGTAAGTGAAGTCTAAGCATTTGAGGCCTGGTGGTTTGTTGTAGAGGCTACCCATTCCTGAGTGGAAGTGGGAGCGGATTACCATGGACTTCATGGATGGTTTGCCTAGTACTTCTCATGGTTTTGATAGTATTTGGGTCATCGTAGATCTATTAACCAAGTCAGCTTATTTTATACTTATCCGTCTTCTTATAATGCCAAGAGGTTAGCTCGAATCTATGTTCGAGAGGTGGTTCATCTTCACAGGGTGCCCGTATCTATTATTTCTGATAGAGATTTCCAGTTCACCTCCATATTTTGTAGAGCTTTTCAGGAGGAGTTGAGTACCTAGGTCGACCTTAGCACAACTTTTCATCCCTAGACTAATGATCAGCAGAGCAGACTATTCAGGTGTTGGAAGATATGCTCTGAGCTTGTGTCATGGACTTTGGAGGCCAGTGGGAGCAGTTTTTAGCCTTAGCGGAGTTTGTATGCAATAATAGCTGCCATTCGAGTATTCAAATGGTACCATTCAAGGCATTATATGGTAGGCGGTATCGATCTCTAGTTGGTTGGTTTGAGACTTCAGAGGTTAGGCCACGAGGTACTAACTTACTTTGAGAGTCATTAGATAGAGTCTGGGTTATTCAGGAAAGACCGCGGGCAACTCAGAGCAGGCAAAAGAGTTATGCTGACCGAAGGCTTCGTACTTTGAGGTTTGGAGTTAGTGATTGGGTCTTCCTTCGAGTATCACCTGTGAAGGGCATAATGAGGTTTGGGAAGAGGGGAAAGCTCAGTCCTAGGTATATTGAGCCATTTGATGTTCTTTAGAGAGTTCAGGAGGTAGCCTATGAGTTAGCCTTGCACCCAACCTTTTTAGCTATTCACCTAGTGTTTCATGTGTCGATGCTTCGGTGCTACATTCCAGATGTGTCTCACATGCTCTAGTGGGACTCAGTTCAGTTGGATGATAGGTTGACCTCCGTGGAGGAGCCAGTCTCTATTCTAGCCAGAGATATCAGACTGTTGCTATTCCAGAGAGATTCCTATAGTTAAGGTTCAGCAGAGATACCATTAAGTTGAGGAGGCTACCTGGGAGACCAACCATGATATATGGACTCAGTATCCTTACACGTTCGAGCCTTCAGGTACTTCTTATGTAACACCCCGTACCTTCCCAACCATATGTGATGACGTTGAATAATGGTTACCTAGCTGTCGAGATGCCATGAGTATGTATTTGGTAATGTTAGTGATGAGAAAAAGATTGAAATTTGGCCTCGTACATGTGATTAGCCCTTCGTAGGAGGTATTTTGTGATTTTTGTGGAGCATTTGTGAGGTTGAAAATGAGGCTTGGAGGACCTCTAACCAAAGGATATTAAAGGTAATAAGTAAGTTAAAGAATAGGACTTGAAGTATCTAACCAAATCCGCGAAGAAAAGTCGAAGAAACGAAAATTTTCAAAAAAAGGGTGGGGCGCGCTAGAGGGCGTGCCAGGCCGCTCTGGGCTAAAATTTTTAGCCCACAGGCAGCAAGGTGGAGCGCCCAAGGGCTAAAACATGAACATGGAAACATATGCTATACATATATTTATTTAGGAAACTTGGCCGTTGAGGCCATTAAGTCAAAACAGAAATTCGTCTTCTACATACTCGTCACTTACATCCATATACCACATATGTCTACAAAAGCCTTTAACAAATGCATCAACAAGACCAACTTACAGTCGGAACAAGTCCCCGCTTTATACAATTTATATAACATCACAACAAATATACATCTATGACTCAGGGGGGGGCTCCGAACCAACTGGAGCTCACCAAATATCTGCAAATGATCCCCAGTCTACAGAGAAAGTCTACTAATGCCTGCACCTGCAACATGTAAGGTAATTCCCCCGAGGGGGTCAGTACGAAGAATGTACTGAATATGTAAGGCTCATAAGAAATTCATCATACATAATAACAACAATAATGGAAGCACAGAAATGTGAATAAACTCTCTTTCCGTATGTGGGAAACCATGTATATTACGTTCCTTACTCCTCTTGTCTTCATCTTTTATTCATCGTTATTGTTCTACCCATGCTAGGCTATTCTGTTGCCCCTGGGATGAGATTAACCCATGCTAGGTACTTTGACCCCTGGGATGTTATATGAACCCATGCTAGGCTTTCGTGTCGCCCCTGGGATATCATTAACCCATGCTAGGCTTATCGCCCCTGGGATGTAATCTTAACCCATGCTAGGCTTTCGTGTCGCCCCTGGGATGTACCGTCATAACCCAAGCTAGGCTTTTATATCGCCCCTGGGATGTATCGGGATCGACCCATGCTAGGTATTTAACCCCTGGGATACCACCCATGGTTACTTCTTAATTATACACCTCTTATTTCTCTTGTTATTCTTACTTCCATTCTTAAGAGTGATTGAGATATTAAAAAATCATGACATAATAGGAATCACACATATATATTACTTCTTCACTCTTGCTTCATGAGATTGACATCTTCACTTATGAGAAATAGATATATTAGCTTGCACATCACCTCTCTTATTACTCTTGAGAGATCTTATGAAATTGGTACTTTTACTTATTAAAGATTGATACAAAGATAATCATCATAATTGAGGGCTTGAAACATGTCATGATTGGAAAATACTATTCAAGAATAACTAGGTTCTCCTATGTTATTACTCTCTTGAGATCGTTCATTTAGGAATGATAACGTTATGACATTTTTGGAACTTCACTCAATGAACAAGAGGCAAACGAATCATCATGCATTTAGGAATAGGACACATATGAATAACAATATACGTCAACCTGAATTTGAGATACTTCAAACCCCTCGGAATTGAAACAAGTCCAATGTCAATGTGACTAACATGTTGCAGAAGGATATGGAAAAAGGAACCTTACATACCTTGTATTCTTAATACGAATACACAATCTTAGACGTGCATATAATATTCCTGCTCCTTCCTTATGCTTCTCTCTACAACACAAGTTTATAACAAAACCAACATTAACCACCAATTACCTTATAATGGCATATAACAACAATAAGTCACAGGTTTAGCTTTAACATGTCATTTCACCCGTAACAAAACCATTGATAAAATCATTCTTCCAAAACTCCTCCAATATTCCCAAAATTTACCAATACATGAAAATCAATACATTTCCCCACAATACTTCTCCTTTACACTTTCTTATCCATAACGCATCACAAATAATCCATCAAAGTACCTTAATACAACTCATAACACATATCGGCCAAAATTCCACAATTTACACTTGTAGAAAAATAACAAGTTTAATAACAAAATCACTCCATACATGCTCATATTTTGTCCATACCATTCACTTTCATCAAGACATCAAGTCACCTTTGAAGTTTAATTCACAAAAATAACACATCTTCACCAAAACACAAAAGTGCACCACTTACACTTTTAGGCATAACCATCATGATCTACATGCTCTCCCATGCATATAATATATGAATCCATAAGAATAATTACTTACCCAAGCTTGCAAATGAGTGATCTTGCCCCAAAGATGACTTAGGGTTTGCAAGAGCCCAAAAGGGAGCTTTCTTGAAATTTCTAGAAAATGAGAAAATGTGATGTGTGTCTTTATGAAATAAAATCTGATTTTTGTGTCCCTTTTATAGCCACTAACTCATCCTTATCCACTCTTTATAGTATTAAATACTATATCTAGAAGGTCAAGAGAAGAATGGGTCATTTGACGCTTTCTTGGCCCATATCTTTTAGTCCATTTTGGGCCTCAATTTGGGCCCAATAACACATCTCAACTTAGCCCACAAATTTTATGCATAATCCCTCATATATCACATGTATAAATAATTCCATAATGTCACGACAATATTCTCTTACGAGATCCTCATTCATCGTCTCGATCGCAAAATAGGAATTCTAGTCGCTCATGACTTCATTAAACATTTTTGGTAAATACTTGTATTCCATGGTTTGATCATGTAGAAGTATGTAGGATTATATTGAAGTGTTTGAAGCCTTCACAATTCTCAAAGAACTCCAAAGAACCAAAAGAAACCATCTAAGAATCGTCATAGAATTGCGTCGCGAAACGAGCTCGGGAAGGCAAAATGTTTGTTCCTTGCGCCACTGCTGCAAAACAAGCCAGTGGCGCAAGAAATGCACCCTCTCTGATCTCAGAGGCTTGCGCCACACCCCCTGAAACAGGGCAGTGGCACAAGTTTCCATGTCTTGTTGAATTTTTCGGCAATTTTTCCAACACTTGCGTATCGTCCAATACCTTATCAACACACTATAAAATACTTACGTAGTGGCCTTAATCATCAAGTAAACATGACTCCAAGTCACCAAATGAGGCTAGAATGTGTACGAGGTATTACATAAATGCTTCAAGAAGTCACAAAACACTTCCTATGAAAGGCTCATCACATGTACAAGGCCAAATTTCAATTTTTCTCATCTTTAACATTTCCAAATACATACTTATAACTCTCGACACCTAAGTAAACATTATTCAATGTCATCAAGTAGGGTTGGGAAGGTACGGGGTGTTACAGTTTCTTCTACAACCACGATCATATGCATGGAATGATTGAAATATTATATTGGTATGGTAAAATTACTCGTCAACGAATTTGTCATCAAAATGACAATTTTACCCTTTTGGTCAAAATAGGCCATACGTGGCTAGAATTGCTTGTTTTTGGGATTGAGGCCACGAGTATAAATCCCGTGAGTGGAAATATCTTCATAACGCATATGAAATGAGTTAAACATGAGAAATTATTGATTTTATTGGGTTAAGCGAATTGGGCTCAAAAAGGGCCCAAAATGAGAAGTAGACTTGGGCCAAAAATGGGTCAAATGACCCATTCTTGCCTTGACCCTCTAGACATAACATTAAATGCCACAAGAGTGGCTAAGGATGGAATTAAAGGCCTATAAAAAAGGGCAAAAATCTGATTTTATTCATTTGGAAACTCTCATGCTTTCTAAATATTTCTCAACTTATTTTCTCTCAAACCCTAAGAGTTCAAAGCCAACTTTTGGAGCAAGATCATCATTTTTCAAGCTTAGGTAAGTGATTATTCTTATGGATTAATATATTATATGCATGGGAGAGTATGTAAATCATGTTGGTTATGCTTGGAAGTGGTAAATATGGCACTTTGTGTTTTTGCTAAAAGATGTGTTATCCATGGAATTGTAACTTGAAATATGACTTGTGGGTTTGATGAAAGGGCATGGTATGGATGAAATAACATGTGTGGTGCGATTATGTTATTAAACTTGTTATTTTTATATAAGTGTAAATTATGGGATTTTGGCTGATTTGTTGTTGTGAGGTGTATTGAAGTAATTTGATGGAGTAATCGTGATGTTGTGGTGATGAAGAGTGGAAAGTCTGAACTTGGTGTGACATGCTAATGGTTTATGATATTTTGGTCAATGTTGGGAATATTGTGGGATTATTGGTATGATGATTTCATCAATGGTATTGTCAAGGGGCAAATGACATGTTAAAGCCAAACATGTAACTTATTGTCGTTATATGCCATTGTAAGGTAGTTGGTGGTTAATGTAACTTCCATTATGTATTTGTGTTGTAGAGTGAAACATAAGGAAGGAGCGGGACTATTGTATGCACCTTTAATATTATATATTAGTATTGAGAATACAAGGTATGTAAGGTTCCTTTTTCTGTATCCTTCTGCAACATAATGTTCACGTTGACATTGGGCTTGTTTCAATTCCGAGAGGCTTGAAGTATATCAAATTCAGGTTGACGTATATTTTTATTCATATGTGTCCTATTCTTAGATGAGTGATGATTCACTTATTTCTTATTTATTGATTGAAGTTCCGAAGATGTCATAACGTTGTAAATTCTAAAAGGACTATCTCAAAGAGAGTAAGACATAAAGAGAATCTATTTATTCTTGAAAAGCATTTTTCCAACCATGTCATGTTCCAAAGTCTAAGTAATATTATGATTATGTTTGTACCAATCTCTCATAAGTAAGGGTATCAATCTCATGGGGTAAAGGAGAGAAGTAATATATATAAGAGTGAGCTTCTATTAACGTCATGATCTTTAGTGTGTCACTCTCATAACTAGGTAAAGGGTATAAGTTTAAGATGGATTAATCCCAAGATTATGCTATGTTATTTATTATAGCCCACCAAAGGTGGAGGCCCGGTATCGTAGACTTACTTATATAAGATCTCATAAGAATAATGAAGAGGTAATGTGCGAGTTAGCATATCGATCCCTCACTATTAGAGGTGTCAATCTCTTGAAAATTAAGAAATGAGGTAAAGCATATGTGTGTGGTTTCGATAGTATCACGATCCTTAATGTATTATAAAAGTGTTAATATCTCCCAAGTAAGAAATGAGGAAATGTGTAGGTAATGTATGTTACCCCACCATGAGAGTGGATGTATGTTACCCCACCATGAGAGTGGATGTATGTTACCCCACCATGAAAGTGGATGTATGATAACCCACCATGAGAGTGGATATATGTTACCCCACCATGAGAGTGAATGTATGTTACCCCAACATGAGAGTGGATGTGTGGGGTATATGTTACCCCACCATGAGAGTGGATATATGTTACCCCACCATGAGAGTGGATGTATGTTACACCACCATAGAGTGGATGTATGTTAACCCACCAATAGAATAGATGTACATTATATTATTAACCCACCAATAGAGTAGATGTATGTTAGAATATTACCCCACCACTAGAGTGGACGTATGTGGATGAATGTTATCCTTTTACAACCTACTAACCAAGTAGATGTAGAAAAATGGTGATGAGCATAGAAGCAAGAAAGAATTTCTTGGTTGAAACTAAGGAATCTCTTGGGGGCAAGTTTCCTGAGTAAAGGTAACTCTCTCTTGAATAAGGGGGTGTATAGAGGATGGTAAATGACAATAACCGAAGAGATGTTCATGGTTCCTCCCATATAGAAAGAGAGTTTATTCATAATTACTATTCCTCTTATGTTGACTCCATTGTTGTTGTTATTATGTATGATGAATCTTTTATGAGCCTTACATACTCAGTACATTCTTCGTTGGACCCCGTCGGGGGACTTACCTTACATGTTGCAGGTGCAGGCATTAGTAGACCTCCTCTGTAGGTTGTGGATCATTTGCAGATTTTTGGTGAGCTCCAGTTGGTTCGGAGCTTTCTGAGTCATAGCTGTATATTTGTTTTGATGTCGTAAGTGTTGTATAAAGCAGGGACTTGTCCCGACTTTAAGTTGGTCTTGTAGATGCATCTGTTAGAGGCTTTTGTAGACATATGTGGGTATATAAATGTAAGAAATGTACGTTCAGTTCGACATGATGGCTCCAACGGCCAAGTTTTATATATATATATATTCATGGCATATGTTTCCATGTCCATGATTTCCGCATAGTTGCATGAGGTATAATAAGATTCATACAAGGTTATGTACACTAATGTTCATGAGAAAAGATTGGTTCTCTCGGGCCATATTGGTTTCGGGTGCCAGTCCGGCCCGAATGGGATTTCGGGTCGTGACATCTTAACTCTTTACTTTCGCGTACAAAAGTCCTTTTGGTAGTGGATGTTATAATGACCCTCTAGGTCATTTTCTTCTTTTTCATATTTTTCTGCATTTAGAGCTTTTCTATAGCTGGCCCAAGACATTTATGACTTGCTGGGATTGATAGTTTGGTTCTCGGGCAGTTCATTTGGTTTTTATAGACATTTTTCTATTTTAGAGCTTCTAAAGTTGAGAAGATGGCTTGGACCAAAGCTTCAGGTAAATGGCCTTGGATGACAATTCTGACAGTTTTTTTAGCTCCAAAATATTAATTTTAGGCTAGGAGGACCCTTAGTCTGAGTTCCGAGGTATCCAGGCGTATTTTGGGCTATTGGTCAGATTTTGGTATAAACGGAACCTTGGGTGTGGGACCAAGTTTTTGTTGAAACAACCTTTGTTGGAAATTTTGATAGTTCTGTTGAGTCTGAAATACCGAATTTGGTAGCGTATCATAGGTAATTTGCATGCGTGGGGTTCCAAACGAATCCCGAACACTTAGTCGGAGTCCATTAGGACTTAGAATTTTGTTGGTGCATCAGCACCTGGTGCATACCCAAATTTATCATTGTGTTAGCGAGGCCTTGGCCATATTCATGAGGGTCAAGGATTGTTGACCTTTGCATTTGCAAGCTAGCCATTCAGTTTGCAAAGAGGAAGTCCCACGTTCATCGCGATAGTGCTTCTGATGATTTTCATCTCTTTTCTAAGTATAAAATACTCCATTGTTAGAATTTGGAGCTCAAGAAAGTGTGGGAATTCATAAGTTGAAGCAGGGGGCATGTTAGTGATCATTATCCCGTCGTTATCTCATAAGTTCTAGGCCTAATCCCGTCAAATTTATAGTTTAATTTCTTATTTTTCCTTAAACATTGTGGGCTATTTGGGACTTCAATTCGAGGGCTGATCATGCCTAATTTTTTAGTCTTATCTCATTGTTCTTAGAGGGACATTATTGCGGTTTCAATTTTGGGATTCCACAAGCGAACCCCACTATTTAATTTTTAGCCCGATTTCTAATCCAGAGCTTAAATTTGTAATATGGATATCGTTGTTCTCGTATTGATGTCTAAAATATTATGTTGATAGCGTGGCAACAGTTGGAGGCTTCTCGAAAGGGAAAAACTCTGATATAAAGGATTTTCAAGTGTTTTTAGCGACGTTCAGGTAGGCTAGGCTTACCTTTCTTTAGACTTTGCTTTTTATAATATTGGCATGTTATTGTGCTAATTGTTGGCGGTTTGTTGTGGTTCAGATAGTCGTTTATATAATTTTTGATTATTTTTGTTGGTTAAGGGGTCGTAGGATAGATTTCGGCCTTAAATTTCCTTAGTTTGGTAGTTATTTATCCTTTAGCATACTTAGGGCCTTAGGGAGGGATTTATAAGATTTAGCCTTGGTATGGGTAGCTTATTCCCTGAGGTTGGGATTCGGGGACTAGTTGTTAGCTTTATGGATCCTTTTTAGGGTAAAATATCATAGGGTAGTGCCTTGTCCTGTAGTAGATAGCTTTAGAACACCTAGGTAGACTAGTTATTGGAACTAGAATAGTTTGCTTGTTATATTGTAGTTGTTGACTGGGTATTTCTGGCGTTGAGCCTTTTTGGCCTTAAATCATGACCATTGACTTAATAATCGAAACCTTGCGCTTCTCTAACTTAATTTGACCTTCTAAAATGGGAATAAGGACAGGATATACTTGGGTTAAAAGAGGAATTTGGATTATTACTACTTGTTGCTCTTTTAGTTTCGGCTCAAGTTCGGTACCTGACTTACTGTTATTTATTTATTAGTTCTAATTCAAGTCTGGCATCTGTTTGTACTGGTTATTATTTGATAGTTCTAGTTCGAGTCCGTCATTCTCTATTATTGATTTAAATTGGGAAATCTGGTTGTGACTCATATGTTTCATGGTTATGGATTGAGGGATGATATAAGGTATGCTCATCACATCTCTTGGCTCATTTTACTTCCATTGTTGTTATTCTTGGCCTTATATTAGTATTACTCCTTGCTTGTACCCACCATGCTTATGGGGGCTCGGTTGGATTTTGTTTTATCGTGCGTATCTTTTGGGCTTATGGGAGTTCATTTAGGTTATAACTTGACTTTTATTTACGTACTTGAGTTATTTACATTTCATTCTCGTATTTGCTTATCATAGCTCGTTACTTCCATCCTGACTCCTTTTTTATTACCTATTAGTATTGATTCGCACCTTATTTATGCTTTTACTATAATTGAGCTCAGTCGTCTTATGATGTCTATTGTGTACCCCGTGTTTTGGTACTCCTACTATATTTCTATATCTTTTTCCTTGATGCAGCTCCTGGTATGAGTTATCATCGTTGACGATGTACTTGAGCTGAACTGTTGACCAGAGATTTGGGTGAGCTTTCTACGTCTGGAGGCGATCCTTCTGCTTCTACTTTAGTACTAGTATTATTTTGTATATCCAGAGACTACTTGTATATTTGGGCACTTGTCTAGTACTCTTTGTATATAGTGGCTCTTGTACTGACCTTACCAGGTCTTGAGGGATTTATTTTGGGTATTTTGTCCACTCTCCCCCTCCCCTTTTTGTATGGCATGCGTATATATATATATATATATATATATATATATATATTCCCCTTTTGTCACTTTATATCATTGTTTTATCCTTATTTATCAATCTTCCTGTCACGCCTCAAACCCCGTTAGGGCGGACATGGCACCCGAAGCCATTGAGGCCCCGAGTGAACCAATCTTTATTCTTGTACATTCATACATATATCATCACTATCACGTATAGATGCAAGATACCAATGGCGGGAGTTATGGCAAAACATATGATACATATATACATATGTGAAACTTGGCCGTTAGGGCCATATCGTCAACATGATAAGACATTTCTTCCTTTAACTGTACAACGTCTACAAAGCCTCTATCAGATACATAACCAAAACCAATATGTACATATGACTCAGAAATCCCCGAAGAAACCTGGAGCTCACCAATAATTTGCAGAAAATCCAACGTCTACTGTGGGGGTCTACTAGTATCTGTGCCTGCAGCAAGTAAGGTAAGTCCCCAAAGGGACGTCAGTACGAAGAATGTACTGAGTATGTAAGGCTGTAAGTAACTGTATGTAATATAGGAACTTTAGTAGAATCAAGTACAGGTGAGTAAACAATATAGATAAATCATTGTAAGGTATGTGTGGAACCATGTACATTGCTTTATTTACTTTACTGTACTTTACTTTACTTTACTATAATTTACTTTACTTTACTGTACGTCTTCAATCATCAATCATATAATGCCCGGGCCCAACTGATCAGTGGGAAAAATAACATCATCATGCAGGTGTTCCTTTCACCCCATGGATACATCCCGTGATATTGGGAATAGACATCATGCAGGTGTTCATTGCACCCCATGGATACATCATGCAGGTGTTCCTTCTACCCCATGGATACATCCTGTAATTTAGGGAATAGTCATCATGCAGGTGTTCATTGCACCCCATGGATATAACTAATTATGCATTACTTCATTCTTTAACGATAAGAGTGATATATTGTATGTTGTAACATTTTTGGGACTTTAGAACAAGACTTTGACTTTCGAACAATGTTCAATGAATGAGATATAAGTAAATAACAAGTACTACTAACTCTGGAATAAGGTACTCTAAACCATTTAGATACTGTACAACTCTTTGGGGTAGGACAAGTGATAGAATAATGTGAATAATAGATGCTGCAGAAGAATGCGGAAAAAGTAACCTTACATACCTTATCTTCCCAATATGAATATATAGTCCTATATGTGAATACAATAATCCAGCTCCTTCCTTAAGTTTTACTCTACAACACAAGTACATTACGAAGCTCACGTCAATCATTAACTACATTACAAGTTCACAAGACGGTAAGTAGGTGCTTAATGGAAAGTAAAAACCGTCCAACCTACAAAACACATGGTGCATCACTCCCCCCCTTCACTATACTACCAAATAGCATTATTCCACCACAATACACTATAACTTACTGCTTCAGCAAAACAATACCACCAAAACAGTCCACACACCACCAAAACAGTCCACAAATCAACGTAGACATCACAAACCTATAGGATTTTACACCAAGTTTCTACTTTACATTTCCGCCTCAATAGAACTCCACATAATTATTCCATCAAGTCACATAAATACCTTCCACAACAATATACCAAAACAGTCCACACAGTTTCATATTTCACTTTCACATAACAAAAAAGGATTCTCCTTTCACTACGCCAAACGTTCCATATACAAACATGTATAAACATTTCCATCAAGCCATACACAAAGGGAACGAATTAGGACCACACTTAAAAATACTGAAATTTAGTCCATCTAATTCAATTCCTTCAAGACCTTAAGTCCTCTTTCAAGTTTAAACCACATA
Source organism: Capsicum rhomboideum (assembly GCA_031232105.1). Classification (NCBI taxonomy): domain Eukaryota; kingdom Viridiplantae; phylum Streptophyta; class Magnoliopsida; order Solanales; family Solanaceae; genus Capsicum; species Capsicum rhomboideum. Next base: position 18,619,656 of record CP124719.1, on the reverse strand, counting down.
GAAGGCAAATCTTTTACCGATTAAGCAAAAGTGGACTGTTTTACAAATAGTGGACTGCTAAACACTTATTAAACATAACCAACATGATTTACACAACCTCTTATGCATATAATATATTAAACCATAATATTAAACACTTACCAAGGCTTGCAAAGGAGTGATCTTGTCCAAAGAGATAGTTGCCTTAGGGTTTGGGAGTAGAGAGAATTTTGTGGAAAACTCTAGAAATGGCTTGTGTGTTTTGTTCAATAAAAATCTAATTTTACACTTTATATAGTCCCTTATGTCCTTCTTATCCAAACAGTTGGTCCAATAATTAATATGTTTACTTGGTCAAGATGAATGGGTCAAAATTCCCTTTTTGGGCCATGTCTTTCTTGTTGAATTATGGCCTTAATTTGATCCCATAATCACAAGATTAGTTTTTGTCCAATAACATTCATGAGTCTTGCACCAACTATAGCAAGTTTAATTAATTCTGTCAATATTAAGGTAATCGCATGCGTTCCGAAATATACGGGGTGTTACATCCTTCCCCCCTTAGGAACATTTGTCCTCGAATGTTGGTAACATTAACTGATCTAAACAAGTGGAAGTATAAGTACATTCTTCATATTATTACATACTTATAATGTTCATAGATACTTACTTGTTATTGTTCCAATTTAGCGTCTTGCACTTTTTCTTCTGTTTGAAACAAATACGGGTACTTCGACTTCATCATTTCTTCAACTTCCCATGTGATCTCTTCTGCTTGCTGATTTCTCTAAGGTATCTTTACGGAAGTCACTTCTTTATTCCTTGTCCAACTTTATTATTCTTTAACCTCTTAACTTGTCGATCCGAAATCGCAATAGGTATCTCTTCATAGGCTAGATCCTTCATAACTTGTATATCTTCAATGAAAGCAATACAAGATGGATCTCCTATGCACTTTCGAAGAATTGAAACATGAACACTAGATGAACTGTGGAGAGTTCTTGGGGTAGTTTCAATTTATACGCGACTTGACCAAATCTTCGAATAATTTCATATGGCACGTTATATAGGGCCAACTGTTTTTTTATTATTTTGAAACCTCATTACCCCTTTCATGGGTGATACTTTCAGGAATACCCAATCACCTTGGCAAATTCTAGTCCCCTTTTTCTATCATCAGCATATGACTTGTGTCAACTTGTAGCTACTATTTTATCACCTCAACCTTTTCCATAGCTTAATGAACAAAATCTAGCTCCAAGTAAGGCAGTTCCACTCGCTTTAAACCATCCAATTGATGATTTACACTTTCTTCCATATAAATCTTCGTAAGATGCCCTTTTGATACTTGAATGATAACTATTATAATAAGCAAATTCAATAAGAGGTAGGTGGTCATCCTAACTACCTTTAAAGTCTAATGTGCAAGCTCGTAGCATTTCTTCAAGTGTTTGGATAGTACGTCCTGCTTGTCCATCTGTCTGAGGATGAAAAGACATACTCAAATTCACTTGGGTGCCCAATCTTTTCTGAAAAGATTTCTAAAAGTATGCTAACTTGGAAAGCCTGTCAACTATCACCCATATGGAAATCAATTTTTTGCAGTGTACGAGACAAATCTGTGATGAAATCCATGTTAATCATGTCCCATTTCCAGACTGGTAGATTTATACATTGCATATAATCTCCAGGTTTCTGATGCCCTACTTTTACTTATTGACAGCTTGGACATTAAGCTACAAATTCTGCAACATTCTTTTCATGTAACTTACCAATACATCTCTTTCAAACCATGGTACATTTTGGTTGCTCCCAAATGAATAGAATACCATGAATGATGTGCTTTTGTCATAATTCATTTTCTTAGCTCATATATCCGGTACACAAAATATACCTTGGCATTGAAGTACTCCCCCCGTATGTAAGCTTAATTACCTTTGTCAAACTTTGTTGTACATTCTTTTTCAACTGAAATAAAATAGGATTTACATATTGCTTTTTCCTCACCTCAGTTACAAATGAAGACTCTGCTGCATTTTACACTATAATTCCTTCATCTGGAGTTTCAAAGAGACAAACCCTCAAGCTGTCTAATTGACGTAGAACCTTAATAATACCTTGCCCTTTCGCAAGTTAACCATCAATGCTTCCCAACACTTTGTGGCTTAACGCATTGGCTACCACGTTTACTTTCCCCGGATGGTATAAGATGTCACTATTATCATCTTTTAGTAATTCCATCCACCTTTACTGTCTTTTGTGTGGGTCCTTTTTGCTTAAAAATATACTGCAAACTTTCATGATCAGTATATATATCAATGTGAACCCCATACAAATAGTCGCGCCATATTTTTAAAGCAATTATCACGACCGCTAACTCAAGATCATGTGTTGGATAATTTCTTTATTCATATGGACGCAATTGTCTTGAAGCATAAGCTATCATATTACTGTGTTATATTATTACACATCCTAAGCCGACTCCTGAAGCATCACAATATATTGCATACCCTTCTGTGCCTTCGAGAAGTACTAATATAGGTGTAGAAGTCAATTTATTATTCAGCTCTTGGAAACTCTTCTCACATGCATCATTCCACTGAAACATGGTTGTTTTGTGTGTTAGCTTGTTAAGGGTGCTGAAATGGAAGAAAAACTCTCCAACAAACTTTCTGTAATAGCCGGCCAACCCAAGAAAACTACGAATCTTTGTGGGCGTCGTAGGTTTTAGCCAATTCTTCACAGATTCTATCTTTTGTGTGTCAACCCTTATTCCTTCATCTGATACCATGTGACCTAAGAATGCTACAAATTTTAACCAAAATTCACACTTAGAGAACTTTGCATATAACTTATGGTCACGAAGAATCTGCAATACTTGCCGTAAGTGATTAGCGTGGTCCTCTTGTGATCTTGAGTAAACTAAACTATCATCTATGAATACTGTCACAAACACGTCTAGAAATGGCTTGAACACCCTATTCATCAAATCCATAAAAACAGTTGGTGTATTTGCTATCCCAAATGACATAACTAAAAATTCATAATGTCCATACCATGTTCGAAAAGCTGTCTTGGGTATGTCTTGCTCTCTAACCCTTACTTGATGATAACCCGATCTCAAATCAATCTTTGAAAAACATTTAGCACCCTTTAACTGATCAAATAAATCATCAATCGGGGATGGGGATATTTGTTCTTGATTGTTACTTTATTCAATTGCTGGAAGTCAATACACATTCTCAATGTTCCATCTTTCTTCCATACAAATAAGACCAGTGCACCCCACGGAGACATACTAGGCCTTATAAATCCCTTGTCCAGTAAGTCTTTCAATTGCTCCTTCAATTCTCACAATTCTACTGGAGCCATTCTGTATGGAGGAATAGAAATAGGCTGAGTGTCTGGAATCACATCAATGCCAAACTCTATTTCTCGTTCTGGAGGTAAACCTGGAAGATCCTCAGGAAACACATCAAGAAATTCATTTACCATCGGAACTGATTGAGGAGTTGGTGGTTTCGCTTCAGTATCATGCACTCTCACTAAGTGACATATATACCCCTTGGATATCATTTTTCTAGCCTTAAGATAGGAAATAAATTTGCCCCTCGGTTCTCCCACATTACCTTTCCATTCAAGAACATCCTTTTGTGGAAAATGAAATTGTACCCTCTTAGCTCGACAATCTACCGTGGCATAACAAGAAGCTAGCCAATCCATTCCCATTATAACATCAAAATCTATCATGTCTAGCTCAACAAGATCGGCCAATGTATCATAACCACAAACAGTAACTATCCAATCACGATAAACTCTCTTCGCTATAATAGATTCACCAACCGATATCGTTACTTCAATTGACTTAACTAGTAATTCCGGCATTTTTTTGAATTTTTCAGCAATCAAAGGAGTAACATATGATAATGTAGAACCCGGATCAATCAAGGCATATACATTATGTGAGAATATGGACAATATACCTGTAACAACATCAGGTGAGGCCTCCGAATTCTGACAGTCTGCTAGAGCATAAATGCGATTTTGAGTTCCGCTGGGACTAGCTGCTCCTCTAGCACCTCTACCATGACCAACAGGCTGCACCTCTCTACCTAGGGAAGGTACCGATAATAATAATGCCACAGTGGATCCCGCAGGTCGTACCATGCTTCCCGAGCCTCTTTGTGGACATTCCCTCATCATGTGCTCCGTTATACCACACCAATAACAAACATTCATCCCCAGCTGACATTCACATGAATGATATCGTCTGCAATGCTGACACAGCGGGCGAGAAAACCCTGTCATTTGTGAACCACGACTCCCACTACTTTGCCCGACTTGATTACCTCTAAACCCTCGAAATTGAGATTGAGTGCCTGCCGTAGAATAAGAAAATGATGGCCTAGGCGGTCTATTGAAACTCCGAGGACTAAACTCTACTTGGGACGCCATAGAATGTCCCATAGATCTAACCCTCTTCGACGGCCCTTCTTCAAACCCTTGTGTTCTTCTCCGTTGCCTCTGATCTTCCATTTTCTGTGCAAAGGCCTGTATTCTAGCTATGTCCATATCCCTGTTCAACTCAGCAATAGTGCAATCTTGGACCAAATATGGCTCTAGTCTGTCCACATATCGATGAACTTTATCGGTCATAGTAGCTACCATATTCGGAGCATACCAGGCCAAAGAGTTAAATCGAAGGTTGTACTCTCTTACGCTCATGTTACCCTACCGCAGATTAAAGAACTAGTCCGCACGAGCCTCTCAGACCTCATAGGGGAGGTAGTGATCAAGGAATGCCATTTTAAATTTGTCCCAACTAGATGGGAGTGCATCAATGCCCCTTGACCATTTCCAATCTTCATACCATAGTATAGCCTTGCCCTTCAATCTATAGGCCACAAGCTCGACCGTTTCTACACCAGACACATGCATAACCTCCAAAGCCCTTTAGATTTGATCTATAAAATCTTGCGGGTCTTCATTCAGACCTGATCTAGTGAATGTGGGAGGATCTAATTTCAGAAAATCCTGTGTCTGTCGACTAGCTGCCCTAGCTGTACTATCATCACTTGTTGTTGGACCACTTTGTCCCTGAACTTGTGCAGCAACTATTCAGGTCAACATCTGCACCGCATTCTTTAAGTCCTGGTCAGTAGCATTTACTGGTGATTCTACAGGTACTTCTCTTCCTCTTGGCTCCTCTGGAACTGGAAGAGTAGATAAAGCCTGCGATGTAAACTCCTATTCAGCGCTGCCTTGATTAACTGGTTCAGGCGGGGCCCTACTAGTTCCTTCCTGAACAATTCTATCTATCCTCTTACTTTTACCTCGACCTCTTCTTGCCATCAGCATCTTACTATAATATAAGAAAAATAATTTCAACAGTCAGAAATGATTCCACCTATAACTTCGGCTCTAATGCAAGATCTAGAAATAAAGGAATGAAACAACTCCTAAATGTCCCGTAGCCTCCTACTTATAAATGTGGTGCACAACACATCGATAAGTAAGACTCTACTCAGACACGGCTTTGTAGACACCCTAGGACGACCCGCTCTGATACCACTTTTGTTACGCCTCAAACCCCGTTGGGGCGGACATGGCACCCGAAGCCATTGAGGCCCCGAGTGAACCAATCTTTATTCTTGTACATTCATACATATATCATCACTATCACGTATAGATGCAAGATACCAATGGCGGGAGTTATGGCAAAACATATGATACATATATACATATGTGAAACTTGGCCGTTAGGGCCATATCGTCAACATGATAAGACATTTCTTCCTTTAACTGTACAACGTCTACAAAGCCTCTATCAGATACATAACCAAAACCAATATGTACATATGACTCAGAAATCCCCGAAGAAACCTGGAGCTCACCAATAATTTGCAGAAAATCCAACGTCTACTGTGGGGGTCTACTAGTATCTGTGCCTGCAGCAAGTAAGGTAAGTCCCCAAAGGGACGTCAGTACGAAGAATGTACTGAGTATGTAAGGCTGTAAGTAACTGTATGTAATATAGGAACTTTAGTAGAATCAAGTACAAGTGAGTAAACAATATAGATAAATCACTGTAAGGTATGTGTGGAACCATGTACATTGCTTTATTTACTTTACTTTAATTTAATTTATTGTACGTCTTCAATCATCAATCATATAATGCCCGGGCCCAACTGATCAGTGGGAAAAATAACATCATCATGCAGGTGTTCCTTTCACCCCATGGATACATCCCGTGATATTGGGAATAGACATCATGCAGGTATTCATTGCACCCCATGGATACATCATGCAGGTGTTCCTTCCACCCCATTGATACATCCTGTAATTCAGGGAATAGTCATCATGCAGGTGTTTATTGCACCCCATGGATATAACTAATTATGGATTACTTCATTCTTTAACTATAAGAGTGATATATTGTATGTTGTAACATTTTTGGCACTTTAGAACAAGACTTTGACTTTGGAACAATGTTCAATGAATGAGACATAAGTAAATAACTAGTACTACTAACTCTGGAATAAGGTACTCTAAACCATTTAGATATTGTACAACTCTTTGGGGTAGGACAAGTGATAGGATAATGTGAATAATAGATGCTGCAGAAGAATGCGAAAAAAGTAACCTTACATACCTTATCTTCCCAATATGAATATATAGTCCTATATGTGAATACAATAATTCAGCTCCTTCGTTACGTTTTACTCTACAACACAAGTACATTACGAAGCTCACGTCAATCATTAGCTACATTACAAGTTCACAAGACGGTAAGTAGGTGCTTAACGGAAAGTAAAAACCGTCCAACCTCCAAAAAACATGGTGCATCACTCCCCCCTTCATTATACTACCAAATAACATTATTCCACCATATTACACTATAACTTACTGCTTCAGCAAAACAACACCACCAAAACAGTCCACAAATCAACATAGACATCACAAACCTATAGGATTTTACACCAAGTTTCTACTTTACATTTCCGCCTCAATACAACTCCACATAATTATTCCATCAAGTCACATAAATACCTTACATAACAATATACCCAAAACAGTCCACACAGTTTCAGATTTCACTTTAACATAACAAGAAAGTATTCTCCTTTCACTACGCCAAACGTTCCATATACAAACACGTATAAACATTTCCATCAAGCCATACACAAGGGGAAAGAATTTACATCACCACACTTGAAAATACTGAAATTTAGTCCATCTAATTCAATTCCTTCAAGACCTTAAGTCCCCTTTCAAGTTTAAACCACATAAAAGGCAAATCTTTTACCGATTAAACAAAAGTGGATTGTTTTACAAATAGTGGACTGCTCAACACTTATTAAACATAACCAACATGATTTACACAACCTCTTATGCATATAATATATTAAACCATAAGAGTAAACACTTACCAAGGCTTGCAAAGGAGTGATCTCGTCCAAAGAGATAGTTGCCTTAGGGTTTGGGAGTAGAGAGAATTTTGTGGAAAACTCTAGAAATGGCATGTGTGTTTTGTTCAATAAAAATCTGATTTTTCACTTTATATAGTCCCTTATGTCCTTCTTAGCCAAACACTTGGTCCAAAAATTAATATGTTTACTTGGTCAAGATGAATGGGTCAAAATTCCCTTTTTGGGCCATGTCTTTCTTGTTGAATTTGGGCCTTAATTTGAGCCCATAATCACAAGATTAATTTTTGTCCAATAACATTCATGAGTCTTGCACCAACTATAGCAAGTTTAAATAATTCCATCAATATTAAGGTAGTCGCATGCGTTCCGAAATATACGTGGTGTTACACTTTCGTCTGTTAGACCGTTACTCGCCGTTCCAGGCTATGGTTTGTTTTGCATACTGATGGGTTAAAGTAGGTGTCATCATGCTGCCCTCGAGGACGTGTACAAGAAGGTCTTTGCCGATTCCTATCAACATGGTGCATCTCTTAGTCGAGGGGCGTGAAAAGTGGAGACTTTGACCTGAGTTTTTGAGTCGTGACACTTTTCAATTGTTAATCATTAATATTAATTTACTTTAATGTAAGAGTATAAAGAGTTCAATGTATATACTTCAAATACAAACCAAATTCATCTGATCAATTCACTACAAAGTCAAGAGTCAAGTGCATATTTATGTCATTCTCATTAACTTTTCTTTAATAATGAAATCAGCCACCAAATTTTGTGGCTCGTGCAAATCAATACTCCCAACTAAATGATTTTCCAATATTGTAACTGCTAGGAATTATAAACCTAAAGTTCTTGTGCTTTAAAAAAAAAAAAAAAAAAAACTTTTGAACTTCCTCTAAATATAACAAATAGTTTAGTAATATTTTAAATGTTCTTAAGTTATAAATATAGATATTTCACAATCATTTTCTATGCAAATGTAGATCTCCATAATTTGATCGAGGTTGTTAAAGAATTTGTGGGAGTTTACATTGAAACAAGCAAAGAGTACAAAGATATGTTGGATTATAAACGGTTCGGTTGGCTTTTATCTATTTCTTCTTTACATACAAGACGAGAGATTTTTTCTTCCCTGTTTTTCCTTTTAAAATTTTTAAATTATTGCTCATCTGTTTCTTTTTCATATAGAAGAATGGAATAGGAAGGTAGGCCAATTAATTTTGTTGCAGAAAGAGAAAAAAACTTGCCAAGAAGTGAGAAAGAGCTGCTTTTAGGATATCTAATGTTGCAAACATGTTTCTCTATGCTGCAAAAGTATATGCATGTGAAGAGTGGTACCGCGGACGCCATAGCATATATCCACACTAAACACATCTTGTTGTTCTCTCAATCTCATGTTATGATTTACATATAGTTAGGGGAAGTTCAAACCATTAATTCTGTGTTCATATTATACATGTATTTGATATCCACCATCAGTAAAAAAAGAATGTAAATGTTGTTCTTTTACCATTCAATAACAATTATTCTATAACATTTAGTGTACAAATATAAAAACATATATATTACTTTTTAACTCAATATCAAAATCTGGAATGCATCTGATTTCAAAGAAGATGAAGATTTCATTATTATAGCCTTATCGATCATTTAATTTGCTTAGAAACAAGTATAATCTAATAATTAATCCAAGAAAAGAAGACAAGCAGATACCTTACGTAAAATTATAAATCATAGTAATACATCCGAGAACTTCAGCATGGCAAAATTCCTTCCTAATCTAGCCAACCATTTTCCCCTTATTTTTATTTACAAATACATTATCTAATATAAATATGTGTCTTTTTAAAATTTTATACCAATTGATATGGGTACACGCGCAAAGTCCGTGCCCAGAAACTAGTTTTCTTCAAAAGTATAGGATAATCAAGAAAATGCATAGAAAAGACTTAAATCCAAGTCACAATTCAAGGTCATATCAGTAAGAAATATCGAGTTAGCATTACCATTTTTTGAGTTACATCAATGTTGCCCCAACGAATTACCCGTCTCTTCATGCAGCGTGCATAGGTAAGAAGTAGAAATGACAGAGCTGTTGGGTTTGCATATTACAAATCCCCAATTTGTGAATGAGTCCCAAAAAAAATAAAATTAGGATCATGGAAAATAAATATATCGGGAATATCTGACTGTATTGCTGAATGTCCAAATCACGTTATGATTATAATTAAGTCTTGATACTTACATTGTAATTACAATAGAATGGGCACACCCAAGGTCCCATGCTATCATTTTAATATCCCCTGTATTTATCTGCAAATTGAAAAACCTGAAATCAGCACAATAACAATACTTCCTACGTTTCAAAAAGAATGACCTATTTTCCTTTTTAGTTCATTTAAAAAAGAATGATCCTTTTCCTTTTTTGGCAATATTTTAATTTCAACTTTCCGCGTGACATGTTTAATACTACAAAATTAAAGGACATTTTGGTACATTTGACATAACTTTAATTTTGGATCACAAGATTCAAAAGTCTTCCTTATTTTCTTAAACTTCGTATCAAAATAAAATAGGTCATTCTTTTTTTAAACGGAGGGAGTAGCATTATTATCACCTCAGCTGTTTGATAAACAGACTAGCGAAATCTAGGAAAGACAATGTGCAACTTCTGCCTCCCTTTCACACAGGTAACATCTCTTGCGACAGGATAAATCTCCTACTACAGATTTTGTTGGATAGTGAAAGCTTAACGCACCGGATTTTTTTTTCAAGTTTAGACCGACAATTGCATGCTATATAGGTAGCAACAAAAAATGTGTGGCATAAGATTGATAGCTATGTCTGAGTGTCTTTCCAGTTATAGAATTTAATACTCCATCAGACAATTAGATTAAAAAAGAGATTATATCTATTATGAACGTGGTCGGTAAGTACTGATATGCAATATTTCATTCATTTTCAAGGGTGAGACTCACGTTCTTACTCGTGAAACAAAGTGTAGAACTTAACATGAAACTGTTTTAAGCATCTAATTGTTCTAATGCCAAGCATCTAGTCATTACTCAAAATAAATCAACTATATGTTGCAGGGGCGGAGCTATAGTATAAAGGGGGGTTCGGCCGAACCCAGTAGCTTTTTTGTAGACTCTATATTTGCATTGAAAAATTGGGTAAATATGTATAAGTATTAATATTGCGAACCCACATACAAAGATTGCCCGAAGGCTCAGTGGTTAAGCGGAGCCTTATAAGGCGCTTTACTTCCTAGATGTGGGTTCCAGCCCCACTGATTTCAATTTTTTTCTCCTTTCCAAGGAACAACATCAGGGCAGTAAAGCTCTCCTGTGCATCAATGACTGGTTTTTTATACAAAAAAAAAAACTTTATTTAACAAAAAAAAACAAAGCATAAAATTGACAAGTCAAAAAATGAAAAAAAAAATCTTCACTCTTAAAATCTATTCTGTCTTGTTCCCCAATAAAATCAAAATCCGTTTTTTATGGAGATCAAAATCTATTCGATTTTCATTCTTAAAAACTATAACAGCCTTTGTAATTTGCCCATACTATATCGGAAACTCTGTGATTGGTATGTATAGGAAACTCTTTTTATATTTCTCCTCTCTATTTTCTTTCCTTCAATTTATTTGTAACACACCGTAGATTTCCGAATGTATGCGACTACGTAAAAAAAATTGTGAACATGTAATAAAGGGTATATAATACATGCAAAGTGTTGGATTTAATGTATATTGGGTATTGGGCTCTAAATTGGCCCAAAAATGATAAGGAAGACATGGCCCAAAACAAGGGAAAATGACCCATTCTTCCTTGACCCACTTGGACACCTCATCCTTGACTTAAAATTGACTAAGGATGATATATATATAGCTCAAAAATCAGATTTTAATCACAAGGAACACCTTGCCATTTCTTGAAATTTCTAGACTTTCCAAGAAGACCAAAAAGAAACCCTTTCAAGCCTAAGGCAACTATACTTATTTTGGCCAAGATCATCACCTTGAAAGTGTTGGTAAGTGTATATTCTTGTGATTTAATATGTTATGTTCATGAGAAATTGTATGGGTTGTGATGGTTATGTTTAAAAGGGGTTGATTGGTGCACTTTGGCTTATGTGACACAAGTTGTGTATTTTGGTGATTTGAACTTGAAAGTGGCCTTGTGGTCTTGAAGAAAGTGATTTGATGGATTGGACATCAACAAGTATGATGTGGTTATGTCCCTAATTTAATTTCTCTTTGTATATTATTTTTGGAAATTGTTGCTATGGAAAAAGTGTGTGGAATTGGTGACGTATTGAGAGGAAAATGTGATTTTGGTGATGTTTATGTGTGTGGTAAATGTTTACTCTTGTAGATTACTATATTATATGCATAAGAGGGTGTGTAAATCATGTTGTTTATGTTGACAAAGTGTTGAGCAGTCCACTATGTGTAAAACAGTCCACTTTTGCTAACTCGGTAAAGGATTTGCCTTCTATGCGATTTAAACTTGAAAGGGGACTTAAGGTCTTGAAGGAATTGAATTATATGGATGAAATTTCAGTATATTTAAGTATTGTTCTGTCCCTAATTCGTTACTTTTATGTATGGCTTGATGGAAATTTTTTTACCTAATTGAGCATGGAACGTTTGGCGTAGTGAAAAGAGAATACTTTCTTGTTATGTTAAAGTGAATTATAAACTTGTGTGGGCTGTTTTTGGTATATTGTTGTGGAAGGTATTTATGTGACTTGATGGGATAAATATGTGGAGTTGTATTGAGGCGGAAATGTAAAGTAGAAACTTGGTGTAAAATCCTATCGGTCTGTGATGTCTACGGTGATGTGTGGACTGTTTTGGTGGTGTGTGGACTGATTTGGTGTTGTTGTTTTGCTAAAGCAGTAAGTTATAGTGTAATGTGGTGGAATAATGTGATTTAGTAGTATAATGAAGGGGGGAGTGATGCACCATGTGTTTTGGAGGTTGGATGGTTTTTACTTTCCGTTAAGCACCTACTTACCGTCTTGTGAACTTGTAATGTAGTTAGTGGTTAACGTGAGCTCCGTTATGTGCTTATGTAGAGTAACACGTAAGGAGAAAGCTGGAGTGTTATATTCACGAATAAGATTGTGTATCCATATTGGGGAATTAAGGTATGTAAGGTTACTCTTTCTTTATCATTCTGCGGCACATAGTATCACATTGTCATTATACATGTTCCATTCCGAAATGTCCAAAGGTATTCCATTCCCGGTTGTTAATCATTGTTACACACATGTTCCTTATACATTGATCAAATGTAATTCATATGACTCATGTTCATTGATTAATGTTCCAAAGTTTCCATAACATTGTAACCACTAATTTACCAATCTCATAACAAAAAGAATTGAAGTAATAAACACTTGTTGAGAGCGGGTGGCAACCCAAAGGGGCATAAGTCTAGCTAGGGGCGATCCCGAATGATTATTGGATACAGGGGGCAGCTCAAAGGGGCATAAGCCTAGCTAGAGACGAACCTGCTTTATTGATTTATGGGTGGCAGCTCAAAGGGGCATAAGCCTAGCTAGAGACGATCCCAATGTTATTTCCCACTGATCAGTTGGGCCTGGGCATTACATGATTGATGATCACTTGATTGAAGACGAAGTAAAGTAAAGTGAAATAAAAGTAAATAAAGTAATGCACATGATTCCACATGTATACCTATGGTAATTTATTCACATAATGTGTTCACTTGTACTTAATTTTATCAAAGTTTCTATATATTATACATTTACTTATAACCTTACATACTCAGTACATTCTTCGTACTGACGTCCCTTGTGGGACTTCCCTTACTTGTTGCAGGCACTGGTACCAATAGGCCCCCACAGTAGTACTTGGAATAATCTGCGGTTTTGTTGGTAAGCTCCAGTTTGCTTTGAGGCTTCCCGAGTCCTATGCACATGTTGGTTTTGATAATGTATCACAGTTGTCTAAAGCGGGGACTTGTCCCGACTTTAGGATGGTTATGTTCATGTATGTATAGAGGCTTTGTAGACAATGTTGGACAGATGAAAAATGTATGTCATGTCATGATGGCCCTAAAAGCCAAGTTTCACATATGTATATATAAATCACCTGTTTTGCCATGATTTCCGCCATTGGTGTCTTGCGTCTATACATGGTAGTGATGGTCAATGAATGACGTGTGTATGAATGTACAGGGTGATAGTTGGTTCTCTCGGGGCCTCAACGGCTTCGGGTGCCAGTCCGCCTCGTTGGAACTTGGGGCGTGACATTATTTTACTATCATAATGTGTAATAATATAATTAAAAATTAACTTTTTAATCTTTGATTCTAGGATTATTTCATATTATCCTTTTATATTTATCAATTTTGCCATTTTCTTTGCAAAGTTTCAACACCAGAGAACTCCCAACAAGCCGACAAGCATGTGGTCCCTTCTTATTTCTGATCTTTTTTAGTATAATTTTTTTCTTTTCCATAATTTGCAATCTTTATATAGTTGATAGTGAAAAATAGGCACATAATTTGTGTTTTATGATTTTAGTTAGAATCTTTAAAGCGAGAGTCAATATGATTAGAAACTTTTTCAAGGCACGAACTTCTTCAAACGCTACTCCTAGCTCTAGAGTGCAATTATTATATAATATTAAGTGGTTTGTTGTTTTTTTAAATATACATTATGTATCGGTATTCGTTCGTTGGTTTGCTGATTATTATATATTAGCTGAAAGTCCTTGTCCTATTTTAACATTTAGAACCCCCAACTTCAAATCTTGGCTCCGCCTTTGATATGTTGTGCAGTCATAATTTATGCTAAAACTCCAATAGGACCGGTGTTAGTAAAACACTTCAAGTGTAAGAATGGAATTTTTGTATATTCCGTTCAAGATTAATTGGATCTCATAATTGGGAGAAAAAATAACCAAAAGATGCAATTTTGATTCTACAATAAGCCTAGAATAAAGCAGGAGATCCAGGATATAAAATACCAAGATACATGAAACATCAACCAAATATGAAAAGAAAACCTAGAACCCTTAAAAAGAGAAAAATGAGATTTAATTACTTGATGGCGAAGAGTACATTGGGGCTGAATCCCTAATCCACTGTGGAGAAAAATAATCCTTTTCCTGTATCCTTTATCGAGGGGAGTAATCCCAAAAATAAATGCAATGTTACAGCCAAAATTCTTCTAAGCTTTTTACTATCACACTATTTATTACTCTATTCAAATAAAAATAGTTGTAAGAAAACTTCTACCGGTTAAACTATCCACAAGAAGATAGATGAGTCTATTTTTCTGAATTCTTTTTGAGATGAGATGGAAAAAGGGACGGGAGAAAATGCTGAGAGGGAGGAAGAGGAAGAGAACAAGAGGAAATGATACCAATTTTTAGAATTATTAAGAGTGAATTTTGGATTTTTTATTTTAGAAGCAGTCACTAATAGAGCCACAACATACAGGGAAAAAGTTAAATGGAAATCCTACATTTCTCCTTGCGAAACACAAGAATATAGCCAATGGCTAATGTTTGGAAAGAAAACAGAGAAACAGTTAACAGGATTAGAGACATGACAAGCGGAAGGCAAAGACAAAGCCTTCCCCAATAAAATTCATGTGCATGGCTACAAAAAAATTCATGTTTTTGGTATAAGAAGTTTATGTGAAAATCAATATCCCCAACAAAAGTTGGGAAAAAAACAAATGTGTGTACCTCGGATCCATCTTACCAATAAACTTCTCTTCGGTATTTTTTTGACAGACACCCTTCACTTAACAGTCCAAACTTAAGGCCGAATTATTTTTAAAACTTGTATGTCAAATATAGTGAACTTGTGACGGGAGAAAAAGGAAAAGAGAAGACAACTACCTTAACTGCCGATGCAGTGGTAGGGAAAGCTGAGTTTTCTTGTGAGAAAATGTGATCTAAGGTATTTTCTTTATCTGCATCTGCAGACTTGTGATGAAACTTCTCCCCAGAAATTTCTCGATCCTCAAGCTGATTCTCAGTTCCAGGTGGCTTGGAAGTTCCAGCTCCTTGGTTCACATCATCAGTTTCTAATCCCAGTAGTCCTTTTCCAATTTGGAGGAACTGAATTTTTTGCGCTATGGACTGTATTTTCTCATAATCTCTGTTGAAAATATGCAGTCCATTGACAAATAAAATTAGGTTAGTAAAAGAACCCCTAGGGCTTCGTTCAAGTGGCAAAGGTTGAGGCATTTGTGCCTTAGGTCGCAGGTCCGATCTCTACCCTTTCAAACTAAGTTTGACGTTTAATTGGAGAAGGGTAGAGGGACCGGTCCATTATCTCAAACTAATAACAATTCCTTCTTGCTTGCAGTTTGCAAAAGGTGCATCTATCAAGCAGTTCAAGAAACAAAGTGATGCCCACAATGCAAACTTGACTCAGGTTCTTAACCTGAAGAGCATCTCAAGTAATTGCGGGACCGTTTCTATTTCATTTAAGTTTGAATGTTTTCAGGAGTAAATATGTCGTCAGAAACCGCAATAAGAAGATATGCAATAGCTTATGTTCACCTATGTCTTTTGACAAGTTTCAAATAAATGGTTGAAACTTGTATACTGGTAATGGTACCATTACTGAAGGATCTCAAGGAGATGACCTTGTACACAGAAAAATATCTCATACATCCAATCCCAATGAAATAGTCTTCCGTTACATTTCTCAGACAATAATCAACCGTTTATTTGAAACTTGTCAAAAGATATAGGTGAACATAAACTATTGCATATCTTCTTATTGCAGTTTCTAACGTCATATTTACTTGCGAAAACATTGAACCTTAAATGAAACAGAAACGGGTCCAGCAATTACTTGGGATGCTCTTCAGGTTAAGAACCTAAGTCAAGTTTTCATTTGTGGACAGCACTTAGTTTCTTGAACTGTTTGATAGATGCACCTTTTGCAAACTGCAAGCAAGAAGGAATTGTTATTAGTTTGAGATAATGGACCGGTCCCTCTACCTTTCTCCAATTAAAAGTCAAACTTAGTTTGGATGGGTAGAGATCGGACCTGCGACCTAAGGCACAAGTGCCTCTACCTTTGCCACTTGAACGAAGACCTAGGGGCTCTTTTACTAACCTTATTTTATTTGTCAATGGACTGCATATTTTCAGCAGAGATTATGAGAAAATACAGTCCATAGCGCAAAAAATTCAGTTCCCTCCAAATTGGAAAAGGACTACTGGGATTAGAAACTGATGATGTGAAGCAAGGAGCTGGAACTTCCAAGCCACCTGGAACTGAGAATCAGCTTGAGGATCGAGAAATTTCTGGGGAGAAGTTTCATCACAAGTCTCCAGATGCAGAGAAAGAAAATACCTTAGATCGCATTTTCTCACACGAAAGCTCAGCTTTCCCTACCACTGCATCTGCAGTTAAGGTAGTTGTCTGCTCTTTTCCCTTTTCTCCGGTCACAAGTTCACTATATGTGACATACATGTTTTAAAAATGATTCGGCCTTAAGTTTGGACTGTTAGGGGCAACTCCCAAGTGAACTAGTGAATGTGCATGGCTACAAAAGACTGCCTACAAAAAATTTATGTTTTTGGTATAAGAAGTTTATGTGAAAATAAATATAAGTCTCCAATAAAATTAGAGGCAAAAAAACAAATTTGTGTACCTCCGGATCCTTCTTACCAAGAAACTTCTCTTTTGTACCTTTTCTCTACCACGGACCGCAAGCCAAGGACAAGTGAAACTTCGGGGCTTTGGGTAGTAACTGTTGAAATTTGATTTAGTTAATGCACTAACTTTAAGCCTAAGGAGTATAAATTTAAAATAGTTTTGAATTTTAAATTTTAAATTATGTTGTTTTATTTGTTTAGATATTTTAGAATTTTAAATTTATATTATGCAGACTTTTAATTGCAAGCTGGGTATTTAAAGTTTTTCTATGCTTAATAAAAATAATAAAAATATTGTGTAACACCCCGTAAGTTTCGGAGTCGGATTAATTCCTATAGCATTTATGGAAATAAAGAAACATGAGAACTTTGAGGATTTTTGCTTTTAAAATGTTGGGCTTAAGTCATTGGGCCTTAAATAGAACCCAAAAATAATGAGAAGACATGGCTCAATTATGGAAATGACCCATTCTTCCATCTTTTGACCCATTCAACATAAAAATAAAGGATAAGCAAGACTTAAGGGGACTATATATATGGGTAACCATCAGATTTTTATTCATTTTGTGCCACCCATGCCATTTCTAGAATTTTCTCACACATTTCCTTCAACAATACAAACCCTAACTCTTCATCTATTGGACCAAAGCATCATCTTGCAAGACTTGGTAAGTATATACTATCATGGTTTAATATATATTATGCATGGAAGATAGTTTATATCATGTTGGTTATGTTGGTGAAGTGGGAGAAGTTCCCTATGTGCAAAATAATTTGTGTTTGCTAAATCGGAGGATGATTTATGGCTTGAAAACTTAAACATGGGCTTGTGATCTTGAAGAAAATGAACTTGATGGATTCAATATTGATATATGAGATGTGATTATAGTCTTAACTTGTTTTATACTTGTGCATAGTGTTTGGAATTTTTATTGAGAAATTGGTTATGGTTTTGATGGCATGTTGGCCGTAAAGTGTCGTTTTGGTGATGTTATGTGTGTTGTGAAATCATGGCTGGTGGTTGACATGTTAAATGATCAAAAATATGTTAAAATGAAGTTGGTTATGATCATGGACCATTCATGGCATTAAAAGACCCAAAACGGAGCCATTTCGGACCAAACGGGCATCCGCCCCCGCAGACGAGGGCATCTGCGGGCGCAGATGCCAACGCAGATGGCACTGGCTGCTACCAATGGCCATCTGCGTGCGCAGATGGATGACCTGCGTGCGCAGGTGGCAGCGCAGGTCAGTCCAGAATTTAGTTTTGGTTGTTTTCGACTCCCTTTGATCCCCGAAAGCCCCGATACCCTTTTGGGATGTAATAATCAACTTGTAATGTCATTCTAATGACTTTGAAGTGTCGTATGGAGGTGTTTTGGACTATGTTAAGTATGGATGGTTGTTTGGATGTTGTTATAAAGGCATAATTACGACGGAATGATAAAGGGAAAAAGCATAAAGGGTAAGTATGGTGTGAAATGCTATCGATGTGTGATCTCTTGGTCAATGTGTGTAATGTCATGGTGTTGTTGGTATGGAAATGCAGTGGATTGTATTGGGAGGGGGTGACATGACATTATATGGTAGCCACATAGTTCATTGTCGTCTTGTACGCTTATATAGGGACTAGTTGCTAATATAAGTCCGGTATGACCTTGTACTGTAGACTAAGAAGTAAAGAAGGAGCTGGACCACTGTATTCATACATAGATTCGTGTATTCATACTTGGAAGTACAGGTATGTAAGGTTACTCTTTTCGTGTCCTTCTACATCATATTGTTCCTACTGACGTTGATCATGTTTCACTTCCGAAAGGCATAAACATATCAATTCAGGTTGACATATATTATTCTTCATATGTAACCTATTGGCTTGTTCTATTTCTAACGGTTGTGAAGTACCTCAATTCAGGTTGACATATATTGTTATCCATATATGCCCTATTCTTAGATGAACGAACTATGATTTACTTATCTCATATCCATTGGCTATTCATTGACTGAAATCCCAAAGATGTTAGAATGTCGTGAGTCCTAAAAAGACGATCTCAAGAGAGAGTAAGGTATAACGAGAATCTATTAATGCTTGCTTAGCATGTCCAAAATATGTCATGATCCCAAAGTCTCATAGTTTGATGATTTTTGTTCTTGTACCCATCTTTCATAGGTAGAAGTCTTATAAAAGCAATGAAGGAAGTAGGATGTGAGCTAATTTAACCCTCCCTCATAAGTTAAGGTATCAATCTCATGACGTAGAGAAGTGAGGTAATAGATATAGGTGTGTTTCAAATAGTGTCTTGATCCTTAGTATGTAAATTCTCAATAGATAAAGTATGTATCTCTCTCATAAGAAGATGTGTGCTAGTGATCTCATGAAGTGAAGGAGTGGAGTGAAATGTGTATATTCTCATAACCTAGTGAAGGGCATAAGATTGTAAAGGAGTAATGCACGTGGTTGTTATATGTTACATGAAGTATGGATCACATTCTGAAGGGGTAGAAGTTTAATATAGAACATCTCTATATTGTGCTATGTTAGTTCTTGTTATAGAAGATCTCATAAGAAGTAGCAAAAGTGTTAATCTCTTGGAAGTAGAGAAACAAGGTAAAGTATATACATGTGTGTTGCCAATAGCATCGTGATCCTTAATAGGTCGTACAAGTGTGTAGATATGCTAACTCTAAGTTCTGAGAATGTGATGTTCTAAAATGTAATAATGTTATGATTATGTTTGTACCAAGCTGGTAAAAGTTGAGGTATATATATCATCCATGGGGTGCAAAGAACACCTGCATGACGGTTCTCTATGTATATCATCCATGGGGTGCAAAGAACACCTGCATGACGGTTCTCTATGTATATCATCCATGGGGTGCAAAGAACACCTGCATGACGGTTCTCTATATATCATCCATGGGGTGCAATGAACACCTGCATGACGGTCCTCTATACATTATCCATGGGGTGACATGAACACCTGCATGACGGTTCTCTATGAATTTCCCACTGATCAGTTGGGCCCGGGCAGTATATGATTAATAAGTTATTGAGTGAAGTAAGCTAAGGTAGAGAAGCAAGTAGAGTGGATGTATGATACCCCTACCATAGAGTGGTTGTAGGTTATATTATTCATCCACCAAGAGAGTGGATGTGTATGAATGAATGTTATTCTTTTGTAATTTACTCACCAAGTAGTAGAACCATAGTGATAATGAACATAGAAGCTGGAAAGAATCTCTTGAGTGTAAATACATATGAAAGATATTCTAAGATTGGTAAGGATAAAAAAATGAATGTCCTAAAATGTTCATAGCGGAAGTAGTGTGCAAGTTTCCAATTAGAACGATGGTTTACCCATATTAAATAATCTCTCCTATTTATTTCATTGACATTATCCTATTTAGTTCATTGACATTCTCATGTATGATGTAATTTCTCTAGCCTTACATATTCAGTACATTCTCGTGCTGACCCCCTCGGGGGACTTACCTTACATGTGCAGGTGCAGGCATTAGTAGACCTCATCTGTAGACTGGGGATCATTTGCAGAGTTTTGGTGAGCTCCACTTGGTTCGGGTCTTTCCGAGTCATAGTGTACATTGTTTTGATATTGTAAATATTGTATAGACATGGTCATGTATTTGTTAGAGGCTTTCGTCGACCTATGTGGGTATGTGAATGAAAGAAGTGTACGTTCAGTTCTACGTAATGGCTCCAACGGCCAAGTTTTAGATATATGTTTATGGCATAAGTTTCCATGTTTATGATTTCTACATAGTTGCATAAGAAAGAATAAGACGCATATGAGGGCATGCATGTGAAGGTTCATGAGCAAAGATTGGTTCTCTCGGGCCATATCGGCTTCGGGTGCCAATCACGTCCTGATGGGATTCGGGGCGTGACAAAAGTGGTATCAGAGCAGTTCGTTCTAAGGGTGTCTATAAAGCCGTGTCTGGGTAGAGTCTTGCTTATGGATGTGTAGCTTGCCACATTTCTAAGTAGGAGGCTACGGGACATTTAGGAGTTGTTTCATTTCTTCATTCTAGATCGTGCAATAGAGCCATTGTCATATGTGGGATTATATCTGACCAGTGTAATTGGTTTTCTTTGATATAGTAAAATGCCGGTTACAAGACGAGGCATGGATAAAGGAAAGGAGGTAGACATGCCTACCGGGGAAAGAACAAGTCAATCACCACTCGATCCAGTTAGTCAATGCGGGGGTGAAACTGAGTCCCCAAAATCACCTGTTAATGTTACGAAACAAGAGTTACGGCATTTGAGAAATGCAGTACAAATGTTGACTCAGATAGTTGTTGCACAGAATCAAGGACAATTTGGTCCAACGGTAAGGAATGATGATACATATAGGGCGGCTAGTCGGAGGACACAGGATTTTTTGAAATTGGATCCTCCCACATTTACCGGGTCCGATCTTAATGAGGATCCGCAAGACTTTATAGATCAAATTCAGAGGGCCTTAGAGGTTATGCATGTAACTGGTATAGAAACAGTAGAGCTTGTAGCATATAGACTAAAAGGCGAGGCTATACTATGGTACGAGGATTGGAGACGATCTAGGGGTGTCGGTGCACTTCCAGCTAGTTAGGAGGAATTTAAGACAGCATTCCTTGATCATTATCTTCCCTATGAGGTCCGCGAGGCTCGTGCGGATCAGTTTTTACATCTGCGTCAAGGAAATATGAGCGTCAGGGAGTACAGTCTCTGGTTTAAATCTTTGGCTAGATATGCTCCAAATGTAGTAGCCACTATGGCCGATAGAGTTCATCGGTATGTAGACAGATTGGAGCCATACTTGGTAAGGGACTGTACTATTGTTGCATTGAATAAAGACATGGACATAGCCAGAATACAAGCCTTCGCGCAAAAGATGGAGGATCAAAGGCAAAGGGAAAGGATAAAAGAATCTGAGACAGGGCCGTCAAAATGGGCTCGACCCATGGGACAGTTTATGACATCCCAAGGTGGGGTTAGGCCTCGGTTTTTCCCAAGTTCACCTAGACCATCATTTTCTCACCCTACAGCAGGCACTTCCTCTCACTTTCGAGGGTCTAGCGGTTTAAATCAGGCCGGGCAAAGTAGCGGGGATCGTGGTTCGAGTTCACAGATGACAGAATCTTTTCGCCCGCTGTGTCAGTATTGTAGACGCTTTCATTCAGGTGAATGCCGGTGGGGAACTACTAGTTGTTAGTGGTGTGGAATAGAGGGTCACTTAATAAGAGAATGCCCACAAAGGGATTCGAGTGGTGTAGTACGACCTACAGGATCAACCGTGGTATCATCAGCATCTGTTCCTTTTCCAGGCAGAGGCGTTCAGCCTATTGGCCGTGGTAGAGATATGAGGGGAGTAGTGGGTCGGCAGAATGAGGAAACATCTCCTGATGACAGTACAGGTACCTTACCATATGTTCACCTGATGTATATGTATTGATTGTTTCAAGCTTTACCTTATCACATGCTACTCCATCGATTACTTTCCATCAGTTGGTGAATTTATTATAGCTAAAAGGGTATGTCGCACTTGTATAGTACATGTTGTGATCACGTTACAGTGACTAATTTTACTGAGATGGATATGATAGATCTTAATGTTACCATGGGTATGACTGGATTGACTTTTTGTTAGGCCACAATAGATTGCCGAGTAAAGAAATTACATTTTCACTTTCCACAAAGAAGTTTCTTGCATGGAAGGGTACATATGTCGTTAGCCAGAGTGAAGGATACCAAAATTAAAGTTACTAATGTGAAAGATACTAGTCTACACCCGTAGGGTGTCCCAGTGTAAATTGTATCGACAAGGGATGACACGTAGAGGCAACGGATTGAGGTGTCAGGACGATTGAGGTATTAGGAAGATTTTACGCATTGGATATATAGATGAGCTAAAGAAATGCATTAGGGTAAAGCAAATCATTCACGATATGCTATTTAGTAGGGAGTAAACAATATGTACCATGATTTGGAAGCGACTTATTGATGAGATTACATGAAAAGAATAATGCGGAATTAGAAGTGATAACCAGTAAAGGTAAAGTGTTTGGAATCAGAAGGTTATAGACTATGTAGACATTCTTTTTTTAGTTAGACATAGATGTGATGCCATAGGGGTTATACTTGATGGGCTTACCAAGTTAACACAGTTATAGAAATGTTTTTGGGAACCCAAGTGAACGTAAGCATGGCTATACATCTTCATACAGAGGAACAAGCAAACGGGAGTGGATAGAGAGACATTGTTACGCATGAGACGACGTTGTTAACATTCGAGGACGAATGTTCCTAAGAGGGGAATAATGTAACACCCCGTAAGTTTCGGAGTCGGATTAATTCCTATAGCATTTATGGAAATAAAGAAACATGAGAACTTTGAGGATTTTTGCTTTTAAAATGTTGGGCTTAAGTCATTGGGCCTTAAATAGAACCCAAAAATAATGAGAAGACATGGCTCAATTATGGAAATGACCCATTCTTCCATCTTTTGACCCATTCAACATAAAAATAAAGGATAAGCAAGACTTAAGGGGACTATATATATGGGTAACCATCAGATTTTTATTCATTTTGTGCCACCCATGCCATTTCTAGAATTTTCTCACACATTTCCTTCAACAATACAAACCCTAACTCTTCATCTATTGGACCAAAGCATCATCTTGCAAGACTTGGTAAGTATATACTATCATGGTTT
Source organism: Capsicum rhomboideum (assembly GCA_031232105.1). Taxonomy (NCBI): domain Eukaryota; kingdom Viridiplantae; phylum Streptophyta; class Magnoliopsida; order Solanales; family Solanaceae; genus Capsicum; species Capsicum rhomboideum. Next base: position 18,595,870 of record CP124719.1, on the reverse strand, counting down.
AATATATATTATGCATGGAAGATAGTTTATATCATGTTGGTTATGTTGGTGAAGTGGGAGAAGTTCCCTATGTGCAAAACAATTTGTGTTTGCTAAATCGGAGGATGATTTATGGCTTGAAAACTTAAACATGGGCTTGTGATCTTGAAGAAAATGAACTTGATGGATTCAATATTGATATATGAGATGTGATTATAGTCTTAACTTGTTTTATACTTGTGCATAGTGTTTGGAATTTTTATTGAGAAATTGGTTATGGTTTTGATGGTATGTTTGCCGTAAAGTGTCATTTTGGTGATGTTATGTGTGTTGTGAAATCATGGCTGGTGGTTGACATGTTAAATGATCAAAAATATGTTAAAATGAAGTTGGTTATGATCATGGACCATTCATGGCATTAAAAGACCCAAAACGGAGCCATTTCGGACCAAACGGGCATCCGCCCCCGCAGACGAGGGCATCTGCGGGCGCAGATGCCAACGCAGATGGCACTGGCTGCTGCCAATTGCCATCTGTGTGCGCATATTGATGACCTGCGTGCGCAGGTGGCAGCGCAGGTCAGTCCAGAATTTAGTTTTGGTTGTTTTCGACTCCCTTTGATCCCCGAAAGCCCCGATACCCTTTTGGGATGTAATAATCAACTTGTAATGTCATTCTAATGACTTTGAAGTGCCGTATGGAGGTGTTTTGGAATATTTTAAGTATGGATGGTTGTTTGGATGTTGTTATAAAGGCATAATTACGACGGAATGATAAAGGGAAAAAGCATAAAGGGTAAGTATGGTGTGAAATGCTATCGATGTGTGATCTCTTGGTCAATGTGTGTAATTTCATCGTGTTGTTGGTATGGAAATGCAGTGGATTGTATTGGGAGGGGGTGACATGACATTATATGGTAGCCATATAGTTCATTGTCGTCTTGTACGCTTATATAGGGACTAGTTGCTAATGTAAGTCCGGTATGACCTTGTACTGTAGACTAAGAAGTAAAGAAGGAGCTGGACCACTGTATTCATACATAGATTCGTGTATTCATACTTGGAAGTACAGGTATGTAAGGTTACTCTTTCTGTGTCCTTCTACATCATATTGTTCCTACTGACGTTGATCATGTTTCACTTCCGAAAGGCATAAAGCATATCAATTCAGGTTGACGTATATTATTCTTCATATGTAACCTATTGGCTTGTTCTATTTCTAACGGTTGTGAAGTACCTCAATTCAGGTTGACATATATTGTTATCCATATATGCCCTATTCTTGGATGAACGAACTATGATTTACTTATCTCATATCCATTGGCTATTCATTGACTGAAATCCCAAAGATGTTAGAATGTCGTGAGTCCTAAAAAGACGATCTCAAGAGAGAGTACGGTATAACGAGAATCTATTAATGCTTGCTTAGCATGTCCAAAATATGTCATGATCCCAAAGTCTCATAGTTTGATGATTTTTGTTCTTGTACCCATCTTTCATAGGTAGAAGTCTTATAAAAGCAATGAAGGAAGTAGGATGTGAGCTAATTTAACCCTCCCTCATAAGTTAAGGTATCAATCTCATGACGTAGAGAAGTGAGGTAATAGATATAGGTGTGTTTCAAATAGTGTCTTGATCCTTAGTATGTAAATTCTCAATAGATAAAGTATGTATCTCTCTCATAAGAAGATGTGTGCTAGTGATCTCATGAAGTGAAGGAGTGGAGTGAAATGTGTATATTCTCATAACCTAGTGAAGGGCATAAGATTGTAAAGGAGTAATGCGCGTGGTTGTTATATGTTGCATGAAGTATGGATCACATTCTGAAGGGGTAGAAGTTTAATATAGAACATCTCTATATTGTGCTATGTTAGTTCTTGTTATAGAAGATCTCATAAGAAGTAGCAAAAGTGTTAATCTCTTGGAAGTAGAGAAACAAGGTAAAGTATATACATGTGTGTTGCCAATAGCATCATGATCCTTAATAGGTCGTACAAGTGTGTAGATATGCTAACTCTAAGTTCTGAGAATGTGATGTTCTAAAATGTAATAATGTTATGATTATGTTTGTACCAAGCTGGTAAAAGTTGAGGTATATATATCATCCATGGGGTGCAAAGAACACCTGCATGACGGTTCTCTATGTATATCATCCATGGGGTGCAAAGAACACCTGCATGACGGTTCTCTATGTATATCATCCATGGGGTGCAAAGAACACCTGCATGACGGTTCTCTATATATCATCCATGGGGTGCAATGAACACCTGCATGACGGTCCTCTATACATTATCCATGGGGTGACATGAACACCTGCATGACGGTTCTCTATGAATTTCCCACTGATCAGTTGGGCCCGGGCAGTATATGATTAATAAGTTATTGAGTGAAGTAAGCTAAGGTAGAGAAGCAAGGAGAGTGGATGTATGATACCCCTACCATAGAGTGGTTGTAGGTTATATTATTCATCCACCAAGAGAGTGGATGTGTATGAATGAATGTTATTCTTTTGTAATTTACTCACCAAGTAGTAGAACCATAGTGATAATGAACATAGAAGCTGGAAAGAATCTCTTGAGTGTAAATACGTATGAAAGATATTCTAAGATTGGTAAGGATAAAAAAATGAATGTCCTAAAATGTTCATAACGAAAGTAGTGTGCAAGTTTCCAATTAGAACGATGGTTTACCCATATTAAATAATCTCTGCTATTTATTTCATTGACATTATCCTATTTAGTTCATTGACATTCTCATGTATGATGTAATTTCTCTAGCCTTACATATTCAGTACATTCTCGTGCTGACCCCCTCGGGGGACTTACCTTACATGTGCAGGTGCAGGCATTAATAGACCTCATCTGTAGACTGGGGATCATTTGCAGAGTTTTGGTGAGCTCCACTTGGTTCGGGTCTTTCCGAGTCATAGTGTACATTGTTTTGATATTGTAAATATTGTATAGACATGGTCATGTATTTGTTAGAGGCTTTCGTAGACCTATGTGGGTATGTGAATGAAAGAAGTGTACGTTCAGTTCTACGTAATGGCTCCAACGGCCAAGTTTTAGATATATGTTTATGGCATAAGTTTCCATGTTTATGATTTCTACATAGTTGCATAAGAAAGAATAAGACGCATATGAGGGCATGCATGTGAAGGTTCATGAGCAAAGATTGGTTCTCTCGGGCCATATCGGCTTCAGGTGCCAATCACGTCCCGATGGGATTCGGGGCGTGACATATTGAGAGACATTTAAACCCTCTTTTTTCGTTACCCCATCTTTTAAAAAATCAACAGTGGTATTAAGAACTTCATTGATCTTACGGGATCTGTGAGTTTTTCTAAAGAACTAACAACCCATTTTTAATCTGTCAGGGGTAGGGCTACCATTTTTAGCTTGTCGGGGCTATTTTCAACCCATTTAAAACCCGTCAAGGTTATTTTTCAACCCATTTTCAACTTGTGCTTATTTTTAACGCGCATGCTAATTTCAACCATTATCATTTTTTACCCACTTTTCAACTATCGCAAGCAGCAATCTCTCTTTCAATGCCCCAAAAATTTCATTGGAAAAAATTATGATATTTGATCAATGAAAATAAAATCATATTTTAAAACTTATGATCTATAGAATTCTGTAATGGAAAATCGTCCTTACAAGCACTCGTTGCGTGCCAATCATATCATTGTCCAGCGAAAAGTACTTTCGAAAAACCTTTCAAACAAGACAACACTATTGATAGTGTTTTTTAAGCACAAATCCAAAAGAAGAAAGAGATCAATATAAGAAATGTGTAAGTTCAAAAAATAAACAAAAGATTCAGCATCAACAGCCAAAGCAGAAATTGAGGAGGAGTATGTTTTGAATTGCAGTAACTAAAGAAAAATGAGGATTGTTAAAATTTGATTTAGTTATTGCAGTAACTAAAGCAAAGGAGGAGTGTTAAAATTTGATCTAGTTACTGCAGTAACTTTTAGCCTAATAATTTGTTTAGATTTAAGATGAATTTAAATTATACATTTTAAATGAGGTTATTTTATTTATTGAGATATTTTTGGATTATGAATTTTAAATTATGCAAATTTTTTATTGTAAGTTGCCTATTTAAAGCTCTTGTATGCTTAATAAAATTATTGAGTGACATCTTCAATCAATATTTTCAATCCCTTATTGCTGCTCCATCAACAGTAACTGGCTTTTGGAGAATGTTGAAACATTGTTTTGATTGTGGTGTAATTGGGTCTTAATTTTATTGATTTAATAATTAATTAAACTGAACTAAAATTAGAGGGAAAAGACTAAAAATATGAGAAAATAGATAAATATATTTTCTAATCAATGATCACGCTGCATCACCGGGTTGATGCCCCTCAATTATATAGACATACATTACAATTTTAGTAGATTTTTACACATAAATTTATGCCGCATGAAACATGTTAGATTCATATTAATCCACTTCACGAAAGCAGCATCTGCCCTTGGGGGTGGGGGTCTAATTTCATTATTCTTTTCTTTTCGGGTTAATGTTGAAGGAGGGGGTCGGGGTTGTGGAACAAAAAAGGTTATCAAATTTGACAAAAAGCACTAGACATAGAGCACGTCACTGCAACTGTTCAATGCGTTATAGCATTACATATGAAACCCCCATCTAGTTTTTGCTATAATACAAACTCGACACCGACAAATTGTGATTGTTCACCTAATTTATATTTATATATATATATATATATATATATATATATATATAAGAGGGTCATAACCCCGATGATGTGGCAGCTTCTAAGACGTGTACTTATATTGATATTTTTTGCCCCTTTTTTTTAAACACCTTTTCACCTAATTTAACCAACTTAAATTATTTTTCCCAAAAGACATTGTTGCGACTCGCGACTAATTAGAATCAATTACGAGCCATTTCTTTCCGTTGAAAAATTCCAAAGCCACATAAATAACTCGCCTCTCTTAAGTTTAAAGGTCTCTACAAGACACCCTCCACAATTCATCGGAAATTTCCTCCATCCATTGCAACACAAGGAAGATGAGTTGTAACAGGTATTTTCTACTTTTCCTTCTTGCAATTTTTAAATTCTTTAGTACTTTAACTTTTCATTGTGTGTTTTTCTTAAAAAAATCGTTTATTGACTTTTTGGTCATCAGATTTTTGGCAGTGTAAAGAACCATGCATTGAAGCAAAGAATTCCTTCGTTTTTCTTTAAGTTTTATATTTTTTTTCCTTTTCTTTTAAAAGTGTCTTTTTCGACAATTTGTCTATAAATTCAGGAAGTCTGGTACTCCCTCCGTTACTAAGAGGGTGTTTGGATAGGCTTATAGCTTCATAATTCTAACTTATAATTTTTGACTTATTTTTTATTTTTTAGCTTTAAGAGTAAGTTAGTAATCACACTTTGTTTTCTAGGAATGAATAGTTTCTTAAGGAGTGTACCCAATCTAAAAACAAAACTTATTTAGGAACGGAGGAAGTACAATAACATGATCGACCAAAACAACCATTCAATGCAACATAACGTGAGTTATCTGATGGTCCACTTGATATTTCTTTATCTGAATGGGGAAATTTATGGGTATTCTCCGGTTATCTGAAGAGTGATACAACGATTTCTAAATTTTATAATGTTCCATATAAATGACTCAAAGGCATCATTAATAAATCGTAGTGGTGTAGTTATTGGTGTTGATGTACTTTATGTGGTGAATAGACATAGAATTACAGGTCGTCGGGGCAAGAAGTATCTTCCCCTGTATATTACAAATTCTTGCCTGTTAGGAAGAGACTTTTGTATTCTTTGCCTTTTTAAATGAGCTTTTCTAGAGGTTTGGATATTGAATGCGACTCCAATATATATACTTCTTGTGCATTTATAAAACCAAAAGGGACACGTCGCTATATGGCATAATTGCATTTTTTAAAAAAAAATAGGTCATTGGTGCACCTACCAAAGCCCAATGCGATTGACCACACCTATGATTATAATAAGAAAATACTTAGAGCTTCAATAATCTTTTTTTAATTCCTTTGTTCAATCTAAGGCTGAAGTTGTGATGCATGTACCCCTATTATTCATATGCTGAATTTATCTTAAATTAAGACAATTCAATGGAAGAGTCCATTACCACTAATGTCTAATTGGTTCACTGCATCCTTGCTAACTAAATGGAAAAAAAACAACTAAATTTATCTGTTATTTTCCTACTTCTACCTATTAACATTTAGTTAAAGGCTTTGCTTTCCAAGTTATTGTTGCTTCTTGACAGCATTCTCTCTTTTTTAAGGAAAAAAAATTGTGTTTTTGTGCTCTGCTAGGTATGCAGGAAAACGACTTTCTGATGTATCTTTAGAATCTTTGAATTGCTTTTACTGAAATTCTATACATGTATAGTGATTCATGTACAATGTATTGAAAATAATCAAAAATATATTCAGAGTTGATACAAATTCATTTTGTACGGGCTAACTTCTAACTAAAAATTCAAACCATTGACGTGACCAACTAACTTCTTGAAATTTCTGCCCTTCCACTATCTTGATTCATTGATTTTAGCTTTTGTAGGTGCATTATATTTTTGGGTATATACTTTTGTCTTCCTGATTCTCATTGTTTTTAATGTCTGTTTGTGAGTATTATGAGAACAAAGTTCCTACTAAATGCTTAGAAATGTTAGTAGCGGTGCAATTCATTTTCCTGTGCCAGCCTCTACAGCTGTCTATGTGACTTTGTCTACTTGTGCTCAGTATATTACAAATGTGTTTATGATAAGAATAGATGTCAAGGTTTTTCATAGACTGAAGTTTTCTTTTGGTTGAGATTTCTTCGCAGAGAGTACAACTATCCGTTAGACTATTTATTCTATATTTAATCTATTGCATATGTGAATACCAATGAAATATTGTCTTTTCATGTTGCTTTATGTTGTTTCTAATTAACCATGCCCTTTTTTTAATTTTAAGTTGGATTATTGGGGTGAAATCTGTTTATAAGGAGGATTCAAATGCCAACCAACCTTTTCACAAAGAAGATTAGGACTGAACCACTCTATTTTCTCGATAACTGGCAATAAGGGGATGAAAAACCTCAAAAATCATGGATCCTTGTGGGAGTTCATTTGGTTCAACGATTGTTGTAAATACCTCTGCCTGAATTCTGGTGTGCCTTGAAATTCTATCAATTCTTGGGCAGTTGAGTGAATGAAGAGAGTTGTGAATGATTCAATGTTGGCTTGGTAAGAGTTTCATCTGTCATTTAGTTATATCCCTCCAATACTCTATGATGCGGACAAAATAAAAGCATTGCTACTTTGATTGATAATCATGAAATTACGAAATAGACGCATCAATTATGTACATATGAGGTGCCTTGAGAAAAAAAAATGTTGGTGCCATATACTTGATTGCTGCTACATGTAGTCATAATTTGCTAGAAATGTTTTTACTGCAACTTTATTATTAATTAGATTCCACAATAAATGTTCATTTCTATAGTTGGTTCTTATTGAATATAGTTGAGTTGTCAGGTTCTTCACACTGTCCAACGTCATCTTCATTGGACAAAAATGTTGTTGATCCTGGTATCAATAACAGGACATTGATACTTTATGCTCTTCATAGTGTTTTCATTTGTAAACAAACGTTTTAGTGCACTAAGGCCTCCATAAAGAGCATACTTCATACCATACTAATGTAACCCATTTGCAGTATGTAAAATAAAAGTATATTGTAGTTGAATGCAATTTGAGGCAAGTAAAACAAAACAAAATTGTTTATTGTCTTTGACATATAAGTGAGGAGTTATTGGGAACCATGCAATGCTACATAGAAAAATTTACTTTCACAACAATTATTTAGGACCATTTTTACAACAAATTTGCAGTTTGGGCAGGGACTGCAAACTTGGAAGATAAGGATAAAATTGATATTACTCAACAATTTTAGTGTTTGTCGGATCTACTTTTTGGATTATGTTTAATATATAGGATTTAATAAAAGATCATTTCATAAATTTAAATGAGGTTTTCAGGACTGTGCGATTAAATTTACTAGTCATATATAAAACAAGATTCAACCATGTGCCATCTTGCCAGCTTCATGATGATCATTCACAATTTTCAAAATGCATAAACAAGCTATGTCAAGATAACCATAATAGTATTCAGAAAAAGTAGTAGGGATAAAAGAGTTGTGGGCTACAGAAGCTCATTTAATCTATTCATCCAATATTGTGCTTGATCCTTAGCATTCTTGATGTCCTGTTGAACTTTTTCACCCAGTATTTCAAATACTTTGACAGACCTTTTCACCTCTCCTGCTCGACTTTGGGGACTTTCAACCTTTTTGAGTCGTCTCTCTGTTGCTAAGACCCCCATCTTCTTTTCTACAAAGTGTTAGGGATAAAACCTGCCACAGAAATAATATTTGCGGTAATAACAGCGGAATAATAACGTAGCACCGTGATACGATAATCAATAAAAGGAATAACAAGGACACAAAGATTTTAACGTGGAGACCCTTCTGAATAAGGGAAAAAACCACGGGCCCGAGAGGAGCAAAATAATCCACTATAATGAGGAATTTTACACTTTGTAGGTTCGAGTAATTCTCCAGGAACCACTACACACTCAAAAGAAATAACCATCTTTTGATTTTTTCACCTCACTATAATACCGCTCACACTCTCTATTTTTCTTCACACATTATTTTCTCACACTCTCTATGAGATGCTCTCCACAACTACTTCTTAGTTTTTGTTTTTGGATGTGTTCCAAATGAGGAAGTGATGCCTCCTATTTATAGGAAAGATGGCCAACATATCATCCAATCAAATGCTTGGATTTGTTGCAAGTTGTGCAACTTGACAATTTGCAAATCTTGCTTGGATTTGTTGCAAGTTGTGCAAGTTGTTGCCCACAACTTGTTTTGCTACTTGTATTTTGTTATTCATTTTTTATTTTTCTTTTCCATTAAATGGGTATGGACCCTATCACAAAGTTCTTTTTAGGTGTTGTAGAGGCAAGCATGGCAGTTTCTCTTAACGCTATTAGATGGGAAGATGTTTCCCCATAGCTTCCACTTTAGAGATCTCACCCAGATACTGCTGCAACCAACTTACATCAAGCTTGACATTTGCGGCATCTGAGACTACGTGTATCATAGCTTTAATGGAAGAAAAACTAACATCACTGGATTTCAGCCACCTGACAACATCACTAACCAAATCAAGAAGGGAATCTCTGGCAGTCGGTGATTTATAGTGATATTTGACAATATTGTCACCTTACTTGGCAAAAAAGGCATCAAGTATAGAAGGACTACTCACTTTTACTTTATAGCCATGCACATCCACTAGTTCATTGCATATATCACCATCTACAGAATCAGGGGTAGAGGTAAATCCAATGAGTTTGACAAGACATATAAAGGTGTTCCCCGAAGATGGTGATGTATGCAGTGAACTGGTTGATGTGCATGGCTATAAACTAAAAGTGAGTGTTGCTCTTATACTTGCTGCCATTTTTGCCAAGTATGGTGACATTAGTGTCAATTGTCACTATAATCATCTACTACCAGAGCTTCCCTTTTTGATGTAGTTAGTGATGCTGTCAGGCGGCTAAAAACCGGTGATGTTAATTTTATTCCATTAAGTCTATAAAATCTGTAGTCCCTTATGCTGTGGATGCCAAGATTGATGTAGCTTTGCTACAGTAGTATCTGGATTGGATTTATGAAGGGGAAGATATGGAGAAAAAATTTCCTACCTAATCGCATTAAGTGAGACTTCCATGATTGTCTCTAAGGCAGCTAAAAAGAAATTGGTAGAAAGGAATCGGGAGGTCATATCAGTAGAGAAATAACTCAAAAAGGATGAATGGTGCTTTGAAGAGGACCAAAGCCAAGAAGGAGAGGTGGAAAGGTCTGTAAAAGTATTTAAAACACTGGCTGATAAAGTTTAGCAGGACATCAAGGAGGGTAAGGATGAAGCACATTATTGGATAAATTGGTTGAATGAGCTTCTGTATCCCATAGCTATTTTATTCCAACTACTTTTTCTAAACAATATGATAGTAATCTTGACATAACTTATATATGTCAAGACATTTTGAAAATTGTGAATGATCATCATGAAGCTGGCAAGATGGAACATGTTTGAGTTGTTTTTTGTACATGATGGTGATAGTTAACTCTTTTGTGAATATTCACATTTTTGTACAATATCGAGTTTTTTATATAGCAAAAACTAGATTGAGGTTTTTGTATGTAATGCTACAACACCTTGAATAATTGCAGTTATGTGCTCTGTGTCTAGTGTTTTCTACCTTTCTTTGCTTAAGGTACACTTGGACTAATCCATTTCAAATTTCATAACCTTCTATTCCAAACCCGACTCCCTCCTTCAACACCATCCCCAAAAGATAAGAATAATGAGACACCTCATCAATAAAGGCTTTTAGAGGCAATAAATATTCACATTAACAAAGAGTGCTAAAACTTTTACTGGAATCAGTTAATTTCCATTGAATCCAATGTCGTTGTAGGATTTAGATGCATTTAAAAAGAGTGTCACAATGTAATTGTCACTAATACTTGCACCTAAAAAACATAATTTTGCGGCACTTAATTTATTATAGGTAACTAATTTCCCCTAAATATCTTTTTTTTGGTGTAGTGAGATTAGAGCCCTAACCTCCAAGAGAAGATGCATCTTCTTGCATAGTGGATTCATCAAAATCCAGTATTTTTATGGGTACACACTTATGTGTAAAAATATATTAAAAAGTGAAATAAATAGTTTATATTAAGCCATAAACTTAGAAATATAATGAATTCATTGCTAAGAACCTCAATAGCTGAATCCATAGAGTTAAATTCTTGGATCCGCCCTGCTCACCTCTTCCCCCTATGAATATATTCTCTACTTTTTTGTCTGGTTTGGTGATGCTTGAGATAATCTTGGACCCTCCTCTGCCCACTCTCTCCCCCTAAGCTCTCCTTTTATGATAAATTTCTTTATATCCTTCCTCGTAAATTGAAAGCCTTTTTTTAGGTTAAAATTCTTTATATCCTTCCTCGTAAATTGAAAGCCCTCTTTATAAAACAACAACATACTCAATGTGTTGGGTTTTAGCCTTGCTCTTATTATGCTCATGCTTTGATGATTGACAAACTTCATCACTAGAACCTGGTCCATGCCCGTCTCTCGTGATTTATGTTTTGGTGATTGCCTAACCTAGTGGAAGGACCAGTTATGTCAACTAGTGTCCCACTGTGTAGTTTGGTAGTGCCTGTATTTTTATCCTATGTGACAACTGTCCAGTACTCTCTGACAGTGTCAGCACATTAGTGGAATGAATTCTCAGTGGTCCTTTGCAGCATCCACCAATGAGGAAGCTTCTCTCCCAATTCTTATTATATATATATTCATCATCCATGAGTAGAGCAACTCAAGCTTTTGCACAAATCCAAAAAGTATTTTTCTCAAGCAAAAGCCTCATCTCAGCTGATATTGCAAGACTCAACAATTTAGAAACTCTTTTCTGATAAGTGTATATGTTTTGTCTCTAGGTTGATTGAGGTTTTTGTTTTTTGATCTTATAATTGTAAACTCACGTCTCATTTTAGAGATTCCAGTGAGTATTAGTTTTCATTTAGTTTTGTTCAGATTTGAGTTGTTTTTCCAGTTGGAGATAGCTAATGGAGTGCTCATAATAGAGGTTAAAACTTAGGAAGGATCCTGTTCAAGATGACAGCTCCACCCAGTCTAGAGGAAGGACAATCGACTACTCAATCCCCAAGGTTCAAGGGACAATTCTACAGTTGGTGGAAGACTAGAATGCATGATTTCATCATGACTAAGGATAGTGAGTTATGGGATGTTGTTTGTGACAGTCCTCATGTGCCCATGGAAGTTTTTAAAGAAGGATAAATCTCTGAATTTTTTCCAAAATCCAAGAAAGACAATAATGAAAGTGACAGAAAGAAGATTAAAAAGAATTACAAGGCTAAGAGGATCCTTGTATGTGGGATAGGACCTGATGAATACAATTGAGTTTCCGCTTATGAATATGCTAAGGAAATAAGGGAAGCTTTGTATAATTCTCATGAGGGAACAATTCAAGTGAAGCAATCAAAGATTTATATGCTTACTACACAGTATGAGCTATTTAAGGTGAACGAAGGAGAATCCATTCAAGACATGCATACTCGATTCACATCTATTATGAATGAACTTAAATGTCTTGGAGAAAACATCAAGATGTATAATCTAGTTAGGAATATCTTGAGTATCTTGCCTCTCTCGTGGGAAAGAAAAGTATTGCCATCTCGGAGGTAAATGATTTATAAACTATGACGATGGATGAGCTTATTGGAAATTTAAAGGCATATGAGCTCAAATGTCAGTAAAATTCTGAAAGAAAATGACCCCAAGAAAGAAAAGAGCATGGTTCTGAAGGCAAGCAAGAATGACTCAAGTGAATATGAACATAACATGGCCTATCTCACTCGAAGGTTTCAAAAGATGGTAAGAAGTAGAGGTTTTCATAATAGAAAAAACTCAAGTAAGGGGTTCAAAGGGAATGATTTGTGCCTCAAATGTGGAAAACCAGGCCATTTTATCAAAGCTTTTCCTCTTCACAAGCTGTACTACAAGGATTTTACCAAGAAAAACTCAAAAAGGACCCAAAAAAGCTACCAGGTATCCAATAGAGTCAGAAGAAAGGAAGCAACTGACAAGGTAGTTAAGCAAGCTCTAGCAGCTTGGGGAGACTCCTCAAGTGATTCAGATGAAGAAGTGGATGGTGATAACACATCCATGTTCATGATTGAAGACGAGTCAACAAAATTTAAATCCTTGCTAGCTTCCATGGACTAATCTGAAGATAAAGCAGATGATGAGGTAACCTTTTTTTATGTTCCAAAAAACTTGAGACACTATTCTAACAAAGAGTTAAGATTGTTAGCTAGTGTCTTGATTGATGCCTTTAACAATCATGCTATTGAAAAGGAGTCTCCAGCTAATGAACTGAATGAAATTGAAATAGAGAAGGTATACTTATTTTCAAGGAACTTAGAGCTTGAAGTAAACGTTTCTAAGATTAAAAATGAAAACAAAATGTTGAGTGACAAACTCCAAGGGATAACTGGAAAGTTAGAGGTAACTGACTCATTCATAAGTCTTAAAGAGAAGATGAAAAATGCATGTCTAGACCTTGTTGTCTCTCTTAGATGAAATAGAGAGCTAGAAAAGAATTTAAATAGCAGTAAGAATGATCTAGATAAATCCCTTCATTGGACCGCCTCATTAGAAATTCTCACTGTTGACACCCAATTTTGACCTCCCGATATTCCTCACAGGCTGATATTTTTATAAAACTATTAGTTTTGAATCTTAATACTGCTTTGCATATTATCTCATTTTTTTCACTTCTAAAGGTATTTTCTTTTTTACCCTCTCTATACTTTCCTACTCTTTTTGTATTTGACCAAATATTTTAAAAGTTTGTTAGTTAAAATTCATCGCAAGAGTTGGGTCAATTATATTTGATAAATATATTTATTTAGCAACTTAATCCTAGTTTTGGTTGCCTATTTTATTTATTTTTTGTAAAATTTTAATAGATCTTATAATGTTATGGAATACAAAATTTGAAAATTAAAAATTGGTCATATTACTTCACCCAAATATTTGTTCATGTTACAAAAAATAAGAAGAGTTTTTCATTCCTTAGAAAATATTACTCTTCCAAAAATAAGAAATATCTTTTATTTTTGTAGGAAAATATTACTCTACCAAAGATAAAAATATCTCTTTCCATTTTCTTTCTTCTTAACATATTATCTTGAACGTCTCTTTTTATCTATCTCCTTCTATAAAACCTAATCCTAGAGCTAATAGAGGGGGATTAGCGGTAGTTGTCAAGGATTTATTTTTCATACACTTCTCTTCTTTTCACAGAATAGATTACAAGACATGCACAACATGCACGCACAATTTTCCATTCTCATGGAGGGCTGCAGCACACACAAAAATAAAACTCCCTCACAAGCACACACAATCTCCATTAATTCACACTCACAAGAAGATGACGCCAATAGCTATATACTCTTCACTCACGTACAAGGGAATGAAGGAGAGAGGGTCTTCTTATTTACATAGATTTTAAGCAATTAGAATATTGAGAGCTTGTACCGGTAGATTAGAATCGCTCGTGAATTCGCATCTTATCGTTTGTTCATCGGGATACTCTGTCCACAAAGGTACGTTCTTCCCTTATTCTAAATGTTATGTTTGACTGGCCTCTTCTGGTAACTGTTAAACTCTAATACTATGTGCAGGAACTATGTACCCTATGAATCTAAAGATCACTAGTTTAGAGAGTTGACTGTATTTTCTATGTGTGTGACAATTCTAAGAATGTCTTTAGTTGGTGATTGAGACTTTTATGGTCATTCTTGATATCTCACATGTATGGCTAGCCTTAGAATTCTTTGGGAATGACATTTGAATCTATGTTTTTCTCTATTATAAAAGTGCTTGAGAAATTTTATGAGCAAGATGCATATGTGGTGTGTTTTCTTTGCTGGTTTGAATATATTGGGTCCAAATGACCAACTTCATAGGGCTTGGAAGCTTATTGCTTTTGCAGCTTCATAGGACTTGGAAGTCATTTTTGTCATTTCATCAATATACCATCAGTCAGTATATGTATTTATCCACTATAAAATAATGAAATTGGTGTTTTTTTAGGGATAGGATATATCTATTAAGTGCTTTATTTGCTCTACATTTTCATGTCCAGTTACTTGCTTATTTGGTGCACATAGAATTTTTTTTAATCCTAGTCTTTACTTGATCATTTCAAAACACAATTCATGATCAGCAAACAATATCTATTATATACTATATTGGCGTAGAAGTGATAAACACCGCATTCTTATCTAGTATATGTTGTGCATTTGTTATGAAACTTTTTCCATTAATTTCCCGTAGCCTTTTGAATCTCTAGAAAAATGTTAATTCTTAGTTTAATTTCCTAAATTGTACATGTACTTGGCCCATTTCTTACTTATTATTCTGATCTTTGTTTTGATTATTAAACTTGAATAAGAATAGACATACTCTCACCCCTTTTTAAATATTTTTTACATGTACATCACAATGGAATGGTGTCAATTGGAGTTTATCCCAAGAGGAGAGGAGTCAATGTGAAATCGAGCTCAAATGGAGTAGTCGCCCCCAAGTGGGATCAGGTACGTTTGGGATATGATGACAAAGACAAGCTATAGCTGGCTTCTCATTTGAAGCACATATAACTTTATTAAAATATAAAGCACCTCGTTACTCCCTTCTTTTCTTATTTTATATGTCACCATTTTAAAGGTCTCAAAGGCTTGACAACTTTTATTACTATACTAAATTATCGGCATGCTTTGATACAATCTATATACCATACATATACATTTTTTCTTTACATGACTTTTAAATGCTAAAATATTTTATTTAGTACTCTTAAATAAGTTTCCTTAAGAACTTCTTTCGTCTTGTCTTAAGACGTTTAAGAGAGTCGACATAGAAATTATAATAGAGGGAGTAACATCGCATTGGGCCCGTTTCAGGCTTGTCATACCTGATCCCACTCTCTCCCTTTCTCTCAATTTTAACTTTATGTGTTGTCAGTTTGTTTATTTTTTACATTAAATTTACCACCAAATTAAGGTGACACATCTTACTAACATGTCTCTCATTATTTATTCTTTTTTATTATTTCGATTAAGCTTGAATATTCCCTTTACTGGATATACAACAAAGCAAAGGAGTTCACCAGAGTCTGTAATCCGAGAAAGACGAAGAATACACAAATTATGATACTTATAGCTTATTCGTTGTATGTCGCAAAAGGTCAGTCTCGTATCCCTTGTATTTTTCATTCTTTATATGATATGTACACTAGTTAAAACTATTATTTATTAAATCACTTTGTTAATATTAATTAATAAAATAATTGACTTTTGCTTATCACGTAAAATCCCCCACATAATATATGGATTCGGCTGGTACCCACATTTGTGGACCTCGAAAGGTGCCTAACACCTTCCTTTTGAGGTAATTTGAACCCTTACTCGAATTTCTAGTTGACGTTGACTAATAAATCAAAATAAGTTTGGAATTAGTCTAGAATGGTGCCCTAATGCACCTTAATTCGTTAGGTGGTGACTCTTGACTAATCCTAAATAGAGTTGTCATGTAGAATCCTATTTTTCGCGAGAAAAATAGGGCGCGACACTCACTAAGCTAAGTTGTATGAGGTCCAATTTTAGAGAAGGTTTTGGATTTGAAAAGGACCCTGCTCAATACAATCCTCATAACAAGTATGCATATGTTTTAGATAATTGGTTATGTGCTCACTGTGGGAAGAATGGTCACTGTAAATAAAAATGTCAATCTCTTCTCAAATTAAAGAGAGAAAATCTGAACTTTGCTCAAACCATCAAGGGACCTGGTTCCAAAGAGAGAAAACCAACTTTTCCTGCATGGACAAGAAGAAATCTTATCCATTTTTTTACTCATTTAAAGGGACGTAAGCTCATGTGGGTTCTCAAGTTTAACAAATGACTATTTATGCAGGTGGTGAGAGGAGGTAGTCAACAAAGTCAAAAATAGTTCATTGATAGTGGATTCTCAAGGCATATGACTGGTAAAACTAAGGATTTTCTCTCACTCAATGCATTTCAAGGAGGTAGTCTGTCATATGGAGATGGAAATAAAGGGCATATTCTTAGTGTTGGTTTGATTGGTAAGTCACTTGCTCATGCTATTGAAGACATTTATTATGTGAATGGTCTGAAGTATAATTTGCTGAGTGTGTCCCAAATATGTGACAAAGGAAATGAGGCGATATTTTTAGTAATTCATGTACTGTCACAAATGCTAAAACTGGTGAAGTGATTTTGGTTGCCAAAAGATGCAAAAATATGTATATAGTAGATTTTGATTCTGTTTATGGTGAGGATTTAAAATGTCTAAGTGTTGTTGGAAAGGATGATGAGCTATGGCACAAAAGGTTGGGGCATGTAAGCTATTCACTGCTCAACAAGCTACTGTCAAAGGAACTGGTGCGCGGACTACCCAATAGAATGTTTGTGGATTGTAAGGTGTGTGAGACGTGTGTTAAAGAAAAGCAGGTTTGTTCATCTTTCAAGCAAAATAAAGTGGTAAGTTCTTCTAGGCCACTTGATCTCCTTCACATGGATCCTTGTAGACCTATGATGAATAGAAGTCGTGGAGAAAAGTACATTTTTGTAATTGTGGATGACTATTCAAGGTACACCTGGATCTTGTTCTTAAGAAGTAAGGATGAAACACTTTAGGTATTCATTGTGTTTGTCAAACAAGTTCAAGTCATGATGGACAATAAGATAGAAAGCATCCAATCAGATCATGCGATTGAATTTGAAAATGCCAACTTTGATGAGTCTTGTGCAGAAAATGGTATCAGTCAAAATTTCTCAGCTCCTCAAAATCCTCAACAAAATGGAGTTGTGGAAGGGAAAAATAGAACTCTTGAAAATATTGCAAGGACAATGCTGATTGCTAGTGGATTATGCAAAAGTTTTTAGGCTGAAGCAGTGAACATTGTATGCTATATGATGAACATGTGCTTGATCAGGTCTCTGCTAAATAAAACCCCCCAATAAATTGATATTTGGAAGAAAACCTAAGGTATCTCATCTTAGGGTGTTCGGATGCAAGTACTTTGTCCAGAATAATGGTAAAGACAACTTGGGAAAATTTGGTCCTAGAAGTGATGAAGGAATATTTCTTGGTTATTCATCTCAAAGCAAAGCTTACAGAGTCTTTAATAAATAGACTCAATATGTTGAAGAAACTGTTTATGTGATTTTTGATGAGATAGGTGAAGGGAAGCTCATATGAGAAAGACATAGAAGAACTTATGCAAAGCCTGAGAGAATTAGTTGATCTATTAAACTCAACAAATGGAAACCCCATAAGTGAACAAGGAAAAAATGAATCAGTTGAGGACATCTCTTCATCAACTCAGGTTCCAGATGCTCCAGAACCTGATACCTCTGAAAATCTTAGTGATTCTCCACCTACTGCTGAAAAAGGTGAAGAAGAACTAGTAGAAGAACTAGGTACCAAGCAACAACAAGCTGAGTTGTAGTTATCACACTGGAGGCACTTGAAGTCTCATTTACTAGACAATCTGGTCTCTCCACTTGATTTAGGAATGCAGACTAGACCAAAGATAAGAAAAATGGTTGCCTTCACAGTATTTTTGTCTCAAATTGAGCCAAAAAATATCAAGAAAGCCTTGAAACATGAAAACTGGATAATTGTAATACAGGAAGAGCTTCATCAGTCTAAAAGGAACAAGGTATGACATCTGGTTCCTAAACCCTCTAATAGAACTGTTATAGGAACCAAGTGGGTGTACAGAAACAAACTGGAAGAGTTTGGAACCACAATAAGGAATAAGGCTAGGCTGGTGGTGCAAGGCTACAATTAAGAAAAGGGTATAAATTATGATGACATATTTTCTCTAGTTGCTAGGATGGAAGCTATTCAGATTCTCATTGCTTTTGCATCCTACATGGAGTTCAAATTGTTTAAAATGGATGTAAAAAGTGCATTCCTGAATGGATACCTAAAAGAAGAAGTATATGTGAAGCAACCTTTTCCAGATCATGTGTTCAAGCTTGACAATACTCTTTATGGGTTGAAATAGGCAGCAAGAGCATGGTATAAAAGGTTATCCAAATTCTTGCTGGATAATAGATTCAAGAGAAGAAAGATTGAAAACACTCTCTTCTTAAGATACAGAGGAAAGAATCTACTCATTGTGTAGGTCTATGTGGATGATATCATTTTTGGATCAACTCTAAATTCTATGTGCGATGACTTGGCTAAGCTCATGGAAAATGAGTTTGAAATGAGCATGATGGGTGAACTTAAGTGTTTTCTTGGGCTACAAGTGAATCAATTATCAAATGGAGTTCTCATTAGTTAGCAAAAGTGAGTTGTTGAAGAAATACAAGATGGAGGATGCTAAGCTAATAAACACTCTAATTGGCACTTTTACCAAATTGGACAAAGATTAACCTGGTCCCTCTGTGAATAAGACCATGTATAGAGGTATTATAGGTTCTCTCTTATATCTTACTGCTAGTAGGCTGGACATAGTGTTCAGTGTTGGAATGTGTGCAAGATTCCAAGCATATCCAAAGGAGTCTCACTTGAAGGCAACCAAACAAATTTTGAGATACTTAAAGGTAACAACTGATCTTGGTCTTTTCTATCCATCTAGAAATACCTTTGATATAATTGGGTATGCTGATGTTGATTATGCTAGATTTCTTGTTGATAAGAAAAGCACATTTGGAATGGCTCACTTTCTTGGCTCCTCATTAATTTCATAAGTAACCAGGAAATAAAACTCGATTGCTCTGTCTACAGCCGAAGCAGAATATATAGCTGCTACTTCATGTTTTGCTTAACTTCTATATATCAAGCAACAACTTGAAGACTTTGGAGTGATTACTGAGAGTCTGCCACTATTCTGTGACAACACAAGTGCTCTTACTATGGCAAAGAATCCTGTAAAACACAAGGGGACAAAACATATTGATATTCGACATCACTTCCTAAGAGACAATGTTGAGATGGGGTTTATCGGCATGCAATTTTGTCGAATGGAGGACCAGGTTGCTGATATTTTTAACAGAGCTCTTGGAAGGGAAAACTTTGAAAGGATACGAGCCAAGCTTGGTCTGATTAAATTACACTAATTCATCTCCAATATCCTAGCTATGAAAATTTGGTCAGTTATATGATGCAAGGATTCTTGCTTTGTTTTCATGCTTTAACTTTTTAATGATGCCAAAAGGGGGAAGATTTGGTGTAGTTGAAGAAAAGAGAGCATGGACAAAGGGGGAACAAATGTTGTGTTGATTAAATGCTGGTGACAGGAGGAACTAATGTGGGAGAAATCAATATGTGGATTGCGGCTCTAAGAGTCTAGGTTTGTCATCATCAAAAAAGGAGAAAATGTTGGGTTCCAGCCTTCCTCTTATTATGCTCATGTTTTGATGATTAACAAACGTCATCACTGAAACCTGGTCCATGCTCGTCTCATATGATTTATGTTTTGGTGATTGCCTAACCTAGTGGAAGGACCAGTTATGTCAATTAGTGTCCTAGTGTGCAGTTTTGCAATTCACACATGTTTGTCTTATGTGACAACTGTCCAGTACTCTCTGGCAGTGTCAGCACATTAGTGGGACAAATTCTTAGTGGTCCTTTGCAGCATCCACCAATAAGGAAGCTTCTCTCCCAATGCTCATTATATATTTATATATATTCATCATCCTTAAGGAGAGCATCTCAAACTTTTGCACAAATCTGAAAAGTATTTTTCTCAAGCAAAAGCCTCATCTCAGCTGATAATGCCAGATTTAACAATGTAGATATTCTTTTCTCATAAAGATATATGTTTTGTTTCTAGGTTGATTGAGGTTTTTATTTTTTGATCTTACATTTGTAAACTCACGTCTCATTCTAGAGATTCCAGTGAGTATTATTTTTCATTTAGTTTTGTTCAGATCTGAGTTGTTTTTCTATCTGGAGGTAGCTAATGGAGTTCTCACAGTAGAGGTATTGTGAGGGTGTATTGCAATGGACTTATTACAAAGTTGTAGGAATTAGGAGGTTAATTCCTAGTTTGTAATCAAAGGTTGATCGGAGTTTAGTGAAGGTTGTTGGTGAAATCCTACTGGGGTAGGTCTTGGTTTTACTCATTTGAGCAAGGAGGTTTCCATGTAAACATCTCTTGACATTTATTTTGCTGCAATATTTTTTTGTTCTTATTGCTCTTCAATTTCCTCATATAGGTATTTGGTACCGAATTAGGTCTTTGTTACAGTTTTGGACTCTTACAAACCAGCACAATATAATCCCATAAAGTGGGGTCTGGAGAGGGTAAAATGTATGGAGGTTGTACCACTACCTTAGGTTGTTTCTGATAGACCCTCAGCTTAAGAATAAACAACCTAAAGAAATATATATATATATATATATGTATATATATATATATATATATATATTTATGAACTTTCTATAGACAACCTGACAAATCACCTTAGAATTTAGTTAGAACCAGGGTCCAAAAATAACCACATATAATTACCAAACTCAAATAACAAGTAGCTACAATGGGAATGCACATAGTACAACTATCAGTATAGAAGAATAAGCGATACAATGCTCAACTATCTAACTACCCTTCTGCACTAATATGTGCCCCTCCATAACCTCAAATCTTAAGTCATATCTTCGATAAGCTAAAGCTACATTATGTCCTGTCTAATTATCTTTTTTCAATACTTCTTCTGCCTACCTCTACCTCTCTTGAAACAATCCATTGCCAAAATCTCATACCTCCACACTAGGGCATCCATGTCACTCCACTCAACATGTGCCGGAACCATCTTAGCCTTATCTCTGGCATATTTCTTCTATCCAGGCCACTCTTACCTTATGCCAAATATCTTCATTCATAATCTTATCTCTTAGAGTATATCCATATATCCATCAAAGCATCCTCAACTCCATAATTTTTGTACTCTGAATGTTGAAGTTCTTGAGTGGCCAACATTCTGCTCCATATAACATAGCTTATCTAAACACCGCTCTATAGAACTCACCTTTATGTTTTGGTGGCACCTTCTTATCACAAATACTCTAAATGTGAGCCTCTATTACATTCACCCTGCACCTATACAATGTGTGACATCATCATCAGTGTCCCTATTTCCTTGAAAAATAGACCTAAGATACTTGAAACCTCCCCTCCACTAAATGACCTGTGTATGAAGCCTTAGTTCTACGTTAGCCCCAGGCGTTATGTCACTGAACTTGCACTTCAAGTATTATGTAATGGTTCTACTCAACTTTTAACCTTGAGACTCCAATGTTTGCCTCCAAACCTTAATCTTAGCATTAACTACACCTCGAGTCTCTCTAATCAGAACTATGTCATCTGTAAATAACATACATTATAGAACCTCTCCTTATATACACCATGTCAATTTATCCATCACCAGGGCAATTAAAAATGGGCTAAAAGATGATCCTTGATTCAGCCCCAACATAGTCAGGAAGTGCTTCAAGTCACCTTCCATTTTCCTTACCCAGGGTGTTAGATCCATAATATGTCTTTGATAACCTTAATGTACGCCATAGGTACATCTTTGGCCTCCAATCATATCCATAGAACCTCCTTTGGGACTTTATCATAATCCTTTTCTAAGTTGATGAATACAATGTGGAGATTTTTCTTCCTCTCCATGTACTGCTCCACTAGTCTCCTTAAAAGATGAATTTCTTCTGTATTCAAGTGACCTACCATGAATCTGAACTATTCTCAGCAATAATCACACCCCTTTGCACCCTCAATTCCACCACCCTTTGCCAATCTGTCATAGTATGACTTAGCAGCTTAATACCCTTATAGTTATTACAATTATGAATATCACCCTTGTTTTTGTAAAAAAGGAATTATCATACTCTATCTCCATTATTCGGGCATCTTCATTATCATAAAAACCACATTATGCTACCTAGTAAGCCACTTCAAACCTATATTTCCAACGCTCTTCTAAAATTCCACTAGGATCTCATCTGGCCCAGTTTCTCTTCACTTACAAATAATACTCTCAACCTCCTCAATCTTAATACACACACAACACCCAAAAATGCAATGCCTCTATGAGCTCTCCAACTTAACCAACACAATATCTCTATCTCTCTTTGTGATCAAATGTTTATAAAAGTATGACTGCCACCTCTCTCTAATGCGTGCCTCCTTAAATAGAACCTTGTCGTCCTCATCCTTAATAAACTTCACTTTATTCGGGTCATAGGCCCTCATTTATCTCACTTTGAGTAGCCTGTACAATTTTTTATCCCCACTTTTGTCATATAATTCCACATATGGACATTCAAAATTCACTATCTTCGCCTTTATAACTGCTAATTTAGCCTCTTTCTTCGCCACTTTATACCTTTTCCCATTTGTCTGCTTCTCTTCCTCATCCTTACTTTCCACTAACTTCATATATGCCACTGTCTTATCATCTACCTTCCCTTAGACGTCTTCATTCCACCACCAATCCCCTCAATTCCACCTTGATCTACCTCTCGAGACCCTCAATACCTTATTATCTACTTTCGTAATGCACCTAAAAGTCCTATCCCACATACTATCTACATCACTACTTCTGCCCTAACACTCATAACTAACAACTTTTCTCCCATATCTTGAGCACTGGCATATTTAAGCTACCCTATTTGATCATTGGCCGATCTCTCACAATCCTTTGCTTTTTCTTCCTCTCAATCTGAAGATCCATCACCAGAAGTTTATGTTGGGTGGGTAAGGCTCTCACTCAGGATAACCTTGCAGTCTTTACAAAGACCTTTGCTATGCTTTCTATGGAGCAAATAGTTTATTTGTGTCTTAGCCACCATACAATAAAATGTTAACAAGTGCTCCTCTTTCTTGGGGAAACTCGAATTGATTACCACCTACCCAAATGCTCTAGAGACATCCATAAGTGAGATGCCTCTCATGTTCCTATCTCCAAAACCAAAACCTCCATCCATATCATTATACCTCATCGGAGTAGAGCTAATGTATCAATTAAAATCTCCTCATGTAAATAACTTCTTAGTGTGTGGTACACCTCTCACTAGCTCATTCAAATCCTCCCAAAATGCTTCTTTTCCTTATACAAGCCCACTTACAGAGAGTAGGAACTAATAATGCTCAAATTAAACTATCTAACAACCAACTTAATCATCATTATCCTATCAATGACCCTCTTAACCACAATCACTTACTCCTTTAGGTCACTGTCTACTGAGTCCATTCCTATTACTCACTCCACCCGAGTACCATAACTTATACTCGTCCACATACTATGCCTTAGAGCCAACCCATTTGATCTCCTGGATACAACTATATTAATCCCTCCTCTTCTTGAGAATTATCACTATCTTGATTGACTTTCTCGACAAAGTCTCTATATTCCAAGATCCCACTCTCAGCCTAGACACCCTTACCTTTTTCATTACCCCTAAAACTCACCCTATCCCTAACTGAGAACATGAACCTAGTTTACTATTGGACAACTAAGCCACTAATGCAAATAGAAACTAATCAAGGTTCAACCCTAAAATAAGTGAGAACCACTACTAGAGAACAAGGAAGAGACTAAAGTCTAGAAATAACAAGAAAGGCCTCCAACAAAATTAAGCAAGAAACTAATGATCTGCATACTAACAAGACAAGAATGGAGAACTATAGGTAAGTATGACTAAAGGAAAGGATGGAAATGATACTACACATAACATGACCTAATCAAATAGGAGACGCAAAAACATTTTGCTCCAGAGTTATGGATCGGAGGTATAAATCAAACCAAGAGTTAAAAAATCAATACGAGCAGGTTCTATAAAATAATAGACCAAATTCAAATTTAAGGAATAAAGAGACAAATATAGAAACATACCACACAAATTAAGAAGAAAAGGAAAAATATAATAACTTGACTTGTTGATAAAACAATTATAGAAGGGATAAGACAGAACCTGGTTGGCATAGAAAATCTTAAAAGAACAAGAAACTTGATTCCAATATTGATCGGTAGACGCAGCCAGAAACTACTATAGTTCACCAAAGATCGTAGATGGTCACGATAATTTTCTAAAAATCATTGATAAGGTTGTTAGAGATTGTTGTATCACTGATGGGGTTCATCGGTACATGCTAGAGGTCATTAGAAAAAGTCTCTTTTGGATAGATCTAGTCTTTGGCAGTCCGATAAACACAATTTTGATGGGTAGAAGATAGGATCGCTCTTGGTGTTTAAGATGGAAGAGATAGAGAGATAAGATAGAGAGATAGGGAAAACTTTTTCACTAGAAACTAGGTCTCCAACAATAAGATGGTAACTGTATGATGCTTAGTTCTAGAGGGGGAGAGAGAGCGTAAAGGAGATGAAAACCCTCTTTTTAGGTGTATATATAAAACCCCTCCCTTATGTAGAGCATTAAAGTATAATCATTCTCTGTTGGTATAATTCTATAATAAGTTAATAGTCAATTTACATCATATTTAGTAATAAATTGTACTATGAAATAAATAGTGTGTACATATTTATGTAAATATCAAATTACCATATCGGATTCAAAATTTTAGATTGTCACATTCAATTATTGTAACACCTGAGTCTGTACCCTGGATGTAATACGGTAATTAGGACTACGAGTAGCCGAAGCTTACCCATGATACTTGCATAATTCATGAGCAACTAAATAGAAACATATAAAATTGGAATTACTAAGAGGACGCAATATCATGAGCTAAACTTGTTAAATAAAACACACACAAAAAAAATTAGAATTTACAACAAATGTACCAAGGAAAAACATGAATTAAAAATATTATTCTGACTAACTATCTATGAAGCCTCTACTAACAATTACCACAGCTAATCGGGACATAACCCCCATCTATTTTTAATCAACGTATAAGAACTACAATAAACTACTATGACTACTAACTGACTGGAGTTCTCTAATAAGGAAAAATCATCACCTGCTAACTCAAAACTACAACCAAAACTAGCCACGAGTATGAGAATGTGCACCTGAATCTACATAACATGAAAAATATATATAGGTAGAGATGGTATGCAATCAATACATCTGAATATACTGAGTATGTAGGGACAAAACTAAATGATTGAAATCATATCTATATCATAGGTTGTGAGAGGGAATAGAATGAGTCTTTCAAATATATATAAATTTCAACTGAGAGAAAATGCAGTTAAAGACCATAAATGGGTATTTCTGAAAGATAATGTATATTTTAAACCATATTCTCCAAATTCATAACTAAAAGGATGCATATCTAAAACTATGCTATCTGAAATTAAATCATATTTAAATCAAGTCAAGTATAAAAAATTAAGTAAAATTTAATAGGTGAGAAAATTTGAAGAAAATTATTACAGCTGAAATCCGAGTAAAAGCTCATTCAGAGATGAAGTAATGAAGTCATAAATCTATATAGCTGAAGCTGAATTGTATCTGAAGCCGCGTATCTGAAAGAGAATCATCATATCTATATTTTCATAAATAGCCAACTAAATTTAATGTGGCAAAATATGAGGTACTTTAAGTGGGATTTTTTCTTAACCGACATACCCCGTTTGATCAAACATAGAGCTAACTTTTAATCCTTGTTGGGAGGGTGTTCAAATACTTGTTAGGGGTATAGAACCATGATTTGGCGTGAATTCACTCATGAGTCTATTTTAAGAGAAGGGAGACAGTCTCAACTGGAGGGGACCCTCTCCTTAATCTATGGTGGCATATTATTTTGGAATTTGTGTTTTGTCTGAAACCCACAATTCTTCGGTGCTAAATACTACTCTTGAGGAAATAACCAATTGCTCATAATGAAGAAAATTTTCATGGAATAAGCATACACTAGTTATAAATCTGGAAACTAATCACGCTCTTGCTACTACTTCATGTGACCATAGAAAGTTCCTTGATAATCATGAAAAGTCTGAGGCCACATGGCCACATCATGTAAAATAGTTCAAATCATGCTAAAAATCATGTAGTTCTTATTCATTATTCATTCCAACCATTTATAATTTTTTAGTTCAAATCATAAGGAATGAATTATAAATAAATCATAGGATTCACAAATTCTAACAAAATAAGAATTTAAAATCATGAGAAAACTTAATAATACAAATCATGAAATTGGGTGAAAACCCAATTACAATAGTTCATAAATCCTTATGAAATCAAAGTTTTTAGGACACTAAGATGAAAGGAGAATCCTTATTGAATAACCACATGTCTGAAATTTGGAAAAGTTTTTGCTCTTAGAATCCTTGGAACTTTAATCTTAGGGCTTAGAATTTGGGGACAAAGGGAAAGAGGTTTTAATACCTATTCTTTTTGTAAATCTGATGAATTGGAGGGTTTTTGTAACACCCCGTATATTTTTGAACCTATGAGAGTACCGTAATATTTATGGAATTATTTAAACATGATATGGTTGGTGGATTATGCATTAATTTTGTTGGGTTGAATAACTATATGCTAATGGGCTCAATAAAGGCCCAAAAATTGAGCAAAAGACATGGCCCAAAATGGGAAAATGATCCATTCTTTCTTTGACCAAGTAAACCATCAATTATTGACTAACTGTGGCTAAGGATGACTAAAAAGGACTATATAAAGCACAAAAATCAGATTTTATTCATTAGAGACACACATGCAATTTCTAGAGTTTTCCACAATATTCTTTCTTCATTCAAACCCCAAGGCAACCATCTCTTTTGGACAAGATCATCACTTTGCAAGCTTGGGTAAGTGTTTAATCTTGTGATTTAATATATTATATGTATAATAGGGTGGTGCATGAATCATGTTGTTTATGTTGAAAAAGTGTGGAGAAGTTCACTATGTGTGAAACAGTCTATGTTTGCTTAATCGGTAAAGGGTTTTGCCTTATAACTTGAAAGTGGACTTGTGTTCTTGAAGGAAGTGAATTTGATGGATTAAATATCAACATGTATGATGTGTTTATGTCCCTAGTATAACTTTTGGAATTGTTGTTGTGAAATTGTGCATGGAATTGGTGACGTATTGAATGGAAAAGGTAGTTTTGGTGTTTTTCATGTGTGTTGTGAAACAATGACTGTTTGTTGGCATCCAAGTTAACCTAAAATATGTAAAGAGAAGCTTAATTATGACCATGGACCATTCATTGCGAAAAAGGACCCAAAAATGACCCCTGGAGTCTGAAACGGGCATCCGCCTTCGCGGGTGGGGCACCTGCGGGCTCAGATGCCAATGTAGGTGACCCTGGATCAGGCCAATGGTCACCTGTGACTGCAAATCATCCACCTGCAGGTGCAGGTGGCTTCGCAGTTCAGTCCAGAACTCTGTTTCACTTATTTTTGCATCTCTTTCACCCCCCAAGGCCCCTATACCCTTCTTGGATGCAATTGTCAACTTATGGTACCTTTTGAATGACTTTAAAGGACTAGCCCGGAGGTATTTTGAATGGTATAAATTATGGATTGTCTTTAATGTGTTATTATGAAAGCTATTGAGATTACTTGATAGAGTAAATGTGACATGGTGTTAATGACGAAGTGTAAAGTATAAACTTGGTGTGAAATGCTATTGGTTTATGATGCCTTGGTTGATGTGGCATATTGTGCTGTTGTTGGTATGGCAATGCAGTAAATGGTATTGTGAAGGGTGAAATGACGTTATATGGCAGTCATGTAACTCATTGTCGTCTTATGCACTTGTAATGTAGTTAGTTGTTAACGTGAGTTCCGTTATGTACCTGTGTTGTAGAGTAAAACGTAAGGAAGGAGCTGGATTATTGTAATCACATATAGGACTGTGTATTCATATTGAGAAGATAAGGTATGTAAGGTTACTCTTTTCGTATCCTTTGGCAGCACCTATTGTTCTCATTATTACCTTACTTGTTCCATTCTGAAAGGTTCTAAAGTATCTCATCTCTGGTTGTCATATAGTGTTATTCACATGTTTCTTATTCATTGACCAATTTTGATTCACATGTCTCTTATCCATTGACTAATGTTCCAAAGCTCCAATAATGTTATGACTACCAATGTATCAATCTCACAAAAGTAAAGGAATGAAGTAATGCATAGTTGTTGTTATTTATGGATCACAATCTAAGGGGCATAAGCCTGGCTAGAACGATCCCAATGTTATGTTATGTTATGTTATATATGGATCGCACTCTAAGGGGCATAAGACTGGCTGGAACGATCCTAATGTTATGTTATGTTACTTTTGGATCGCAATCTAAGAGGCATAAGCCTGGCTGGAACTATCCCAACGATATGTTTTGTTATGAATGTAAAAGCAAGGAAAGTAATGAATGTAATGTAAATGGTTCCACATATACAGAACGATGGTTTAACCAAGCTGATTATTTACTTGTATTTGATTCGATTGAAGTTCTTATATTTCGTGCAGTTGGTCATAGCCTTACATGCTCAGTACATTCTTTCGTACTGACGTCCCTTGGGGGGGACCTACCTTACTTACTGCAGGCAGAGGTGCTAGTAGACCTCCACAGTAGGTTGCGGATCATCTATGGATTATTGGTAAGCTCCAGTTCGGTTCGGGGCTTTCCGAGTCACATGTGTACATTGGTTTTGGCACTATATAAATATTGTATAAAGCGGGGACTTGTCCCGACTTTAGGTTTGGTTATGTATCTGATAGAGGATTTTGTAGACGTTGTGGGACAAATGAAGGAATTGTAAGGAATGTGTGCTTTTGTCGTGGTGGCCCTAACGGCCAAGTTTCATATATATATATATATCACATGTTCTCCATAATTTCTGTCATTGGTACCTTGTATCTAGATGTGATAAAGGGTTGTTCATTTAATGACATGCATATGGGTGTACATGAATGAAGATTGGTTCTCTCGGGCCTTAACGGCTTCGGGTGCCAGTCCGCCCCATTGGAATCCGAGGCGTGACAATTTTAAGAGCTGAGAGACCATTTATAATACATGAGAATTACCAAAATACGCCTTAAATAAAATCGTGAAAAAAATCTCGTCAGGGCCGTATGCGAACCATAATAAGTGATTTGCAGCTGCATATCACCAACATAACGTTTTTAATGACCTTCCCAGATAATTTGCCTATGTTTGTGGTATACGTTGGGGGTACAGAGCATAAAAAGTGGTTTGCGGCCTCACACCAATCCACATAAGGTTTCTAGATTGCTACCTGTTGGTAAAATAGGTATAACTTTCTACTTTGGAAATAGATTAACAAATGGTTTGTAGAGTTGGAAAGAAGACTCGAAGATCCTTCATTTGATGGATTAGGGATCAAATATTCATATTCTAGGAGTAATGCTCATTTGAAGATGACCCTAATGAAATCTTATACAGAAGATCAATCAATAAAGAAGCTTTCTACTCAACTTTGTGCTAGAGGTTCCTTATGACCTTACTTCATATCCAAATCTCTTCCCATACTAAAGAATTGATCTTGACACCTAGTTACAATTGTAAATTATGGGATTTGAGTCTATACACACTCAAAGAATGGTTTATATCTTAGCTTAGAATTTTTTGAGTTTTACAATATCTCCCCCTTGGGATCATTCATCCTCGAATAAAGGTCAAAGCTAGAATGAGCATATGAATGGATTAAACCAAGAATTCTTTGTGCTATCTATGCTACATATACTAGCATAAACTGGATCATACTATCAGTAGGGTCTAGTTGTCAACATTAAGAAATGTAGAAGCATGAGCTATGAGCCCAAGAACTAGCATAGGTATTAAGACATAAACAAGGACATAAATAGGGCCTTTATTATCCTCTGTAAGACTTGAAAAAGGTACTCTTATGATATCTCAAAGGAAGGAATCATAGGCATGATTCATGTGAGACATATGACATGGGTTTCACAAAGTATGAATGATATAAATTTGAATATAGGTTACACACTATTTGAAGCTACTTGACATAAAACGTGGGTACCTTGGGCATGAGATAAGAATAGGGACACTATGCCTTAGGCGATACGACTGATGACCTTTAATCTTAGCAATACTTCTCCAATACACTTCTCTTTTTGAATACTACCTATCATTAGCTGCAGCTTATAAGCCTTACAAAGGTGCAAAGTTTGGGTCTAGGTTGATGGTCTTTATCATGTTCAAGACTAATTCAGAAGTATAAAGTGCTACACATAAGGTGACCATGCTAGCCTCAACTATGGGAATCCGTAATCTATATCCACTTAAAATCTCTCATCCCTAAAATATTACTTTTTACCGCCTTAATCAACCCATCTTAAGTTCTAATCAAGGAGTCACTAACCACCAAAAGTCATTACTAGTAGATATATCAAAAAAATCATTCTAAGCCTATCACTTAACTGCCATCAACACCAATATCATAACATAAGGAAGGTCACCAAAGAACTAGAATATGAGGACCTGGAATAAGCGGGATACTGTGAAATCTTGACTTAAGGGTTTTCATATCTTTGACACTCAGCTGGGGCCTGAGGAGTAAAGTATTAGTATGCACGAATTGTTCAAGAAATTTGATCTAATAACATACATGACGTAGTGTGATTTCACTAGTCATTAAGGACATATCATAAGTTCATAGGACTGAGATTACTGTAAATTATAAAACATGAATACATGAGTCATGAGTTATATGACATGGGACTACACTCCATAGATTCATGGAGTATGATTAAGACTATTGAGTAAACCATTACTCCTCATGCTAGGAACTGGAAATACATATACATCTGTATGAAGTGCATGAATATGAGTTATGATCATGGAGATGACATGCAAGGCATGAGTAGAGTTTCATGATGACTAAAGCATAATAAATATACTGAGATAAGAATTGTTCGGGTCTCTGACTTCCCCTATCTCTTTTCTAGAACTCAATAGCATTACTACTAAAATCTCAAAACTTTACTTAGTTTTTCACACTATCATCTCCCCCTTGGATCAAAAGTCACCATTCTAAGTTTGCTGACCTCTTCTATAAACTCTAAACTGAACTATAATCAGTGTACTCTAGTGGTCGGGGTATATCTATACACATAAATACTAAACTCTCCCTGAAAGACCATATATAAAGGTGTAAAATCTGTTGCTAGTACTTTCTTTTGAGATACAACTCTTAATTTTCTGTAGCCTCTATAGTCATCATACTATAACTTTATCTCTTAATAACAATCATAACTAATTTCCCTAATACCTCATAATTTGAATTTTCTTCTTAGTCTACTGACATCACACCTCTAGGTCCATAACCATAACCATCTGATATACTGAAAGCAACTGAGATACTTAATACCATCTATCTAAATACATACTTAGATTTCCCACAGTTAGCAGCACTCAAGGATATTAACATGGAACTCGTAAGACTTACTAACTTAGAATCTTATTAAGCTCTGGGTACAAAACTTTCCTTTTGAAATTCAAATCTCTCTCTTAATTAGTTTGATCATCCACAGTTCATAGTTAGAATCTAACACTTAACATGGATAGCCACACAATTTCTCATACACTTTACCAACTTATCATTACTAGATAGAAATCTTGATACACTAGTCCACTTAAAATTTTATGAAAATAACCAACCTTAACCATACCTCCTATCTAACTTAAAATTTTAAGCTTGACTATTTCTATTACCTCAAAAAAATAAGGCGTAGTTAGTGGAAAGAGAGCAATGCTTGAATCTGGATATATTTTATAGAGAATAGATCTATTGTATGATCCATGACAGAAGGGAAAACATTTCCTAAATACCTTGTAGCCTCTCAAGAAAAGTACAGACATCTCCACACTATTCTGCAAGACTCTACAAGACACAACTTCATAGACATCCTAGGACACTTAAACTCTGGGTTCTAATACCAAGTTTCTAACCCCCGAGACTACAAGTAGCCTAAAGCTAACCCATGGCCCTAGAATAATTCATAAGCAACTGAATAGAAACATAAAAAAAACTACAAGTACTAAGCGAAAGCAATATCATGAGCTAAACTTATTCAATAAAATACAAAAAAAAATAGAATTTACAATAGATGTACCAAGGAAAAATTAGAACTATATACATTATTCTGCCTGCCTGCTTGTAAATCCTCTACTAACACTGACCAAAGCTAACCAGGACATGAACTCTAATTATCTTTAATCAATGTATATGAACTGCAATAAACCGCTATGACTACTAACTGACTGGAATTCCCAAATAAGAAGAATTCTTTACCTATTGACTGGAAACTGCAATTTGAACTAACCACGAGCATGAGAATGAGCACCTGAATCTACATCATATGAAAAATATAGGCAGAAGAGGTATGTGATCAGTACGTCTGAATGTGCTGAGTATGTAGGGACAAAACTAAATAATTGATATTATATCTATATCATAAGTTGTGAGAGGGAATAGAATAAGTCTTTCAAATATATATAAATATCAACTAAGAGAAAATGTAGTTATACACCATAAATAGGTATTAGTGAAAAACAATGTATATTTTAAACCATATTCTCTAAACTCATTCTAAAAGGATGCATATAAAAAATCATCCTATCCGAAATTATATCGAACTCATATCAAGTCAAGTTTAAAAAAATTAAGTAAAATATGAAGAAAATCATAACAACTAAAATCTGAGTAAAAGCTCATTCAAAGATAAAGTAATAAAGTCATAAATCTATATAGCTGAGATGAGTCATAGCTGAAGATTTGTATATGAAAGAGAATCATCATATCTATATTTTTATAAATAACCAACTAAATTTAATATGGAAAAATATAAGGTTTGTTAAGTGAGAGTTTTTATTAACCGACATAACCCATTTGAGAAAACATGGATCCCAACTTATAACCCTTGTTGGGAGGGTATTCAATACCTTGTCAGGGGTATAGAACCATGATTTAGCATGAATTCACTCATAAGCCCATTTCAGGTGAAGGGAGATAGTCTCAACTGGTGAGGACCCCCTCCTTAACCTACAGTGGCACGTAGTTTAGAAATTTAGATTTTGTCTAAAACCCGCATTTCCTTGGTGCTAAATACTTCCTCTAAGGATATCATTAATTGCTCATACTGAAGGAAGTTTTGATGGAATAAGCATAAACTAGTTATCAAACTGGAAACTAATCTTGCCCTTGCTACTATTTCATGTGATCTTAGAAAATCTCTTAATAACCATGGTAGGTTTGAGGCCACAAGGTCACATCATGTAAAATAGTTCAAATCATGCTAAAAATCATGTATTTCTTACTAATTCCAACCATTAATAAGTTGTGAGTTTAAATCATAAGGAATGAATTATAAATAAACCATAGGATTCACAAATTCTAACAAACTAAGGATTTAAAAACATGAGAAAACTTAATAATTCAAATCATGAAATTTAGATGCAAACCCAATTACAATAATTCATAAATCCTTAAGATATCAAAGTTTTATGGCATAAGGATGAAAGGAGAATTCTTGTTGAATACCCACATACCTAATATTTGGAAGAATTCTTAATCTTGGAATCCTTAGAGCTTTAATATTAAGGCTTGGAAGTTTGGGGAAGAAGGGGGAGAGGTTTTAATATCTTTCTTTTATAAATCTGATCAATTGAAGGGTTTTAAGAGTTAGCATCTTCATATAGCCTGAGAGTATCGGGAAGTTTTTTAAGGGGTTGATGGGTTATTACTAGTTGGCAATGACTCAATTAGTGATTTTTGGTGGGGTTTTTTTAGAAAATAGTGAATCATGCCAAGATGATTGAGACTATTCACCAGGGTATGCAGGGAGGAGGTGCTAAGAGGATATGTTGTTAGGGCAATTTTAGTGGTCATTTATCCCAATATTAGGATTTCTCAGGCAGAGGTTCTCATGGTTACCATGGCATACCAGTTCAACCAACTTTATAGAGTTTGGATAGTAGGTTTGCAGGTTCTGAGCCTTTAAGTGGTCAGAGATCGGGTCATGTAGGTTGTGGGTCTCATTCTGGTTCAGTGGGTTATAGAGGATGTTCTAGTTCTTTTGGGCCTTCACAAAATGATTCTTCTAATAAAGGATGTTTTATGTGTGATAAGCATGGTCACATAGCGAGGGATTTTCCTCGATATGTGATGAGTTCTTCCCAGTAAGGTTCTCAGATTCAACTTTGTCCAACTCCAATGTCAACAATTAGAGGTGGTACACAGGGCTATAAAGGTGGTTCTAGAGGTATCATAGGAGGAGCTCTGGGAGCCCATAGTGATAGATGAGGAGTCACTCAATATGGTAGTGGATGTGGTCAGTGTTATGCTTTTTCTAGGAGACCCAAGGTAGAGGCCCTTGATGCATTAATTACAGTTATTGTTCTAGTTTTTCATTGTTTCTCTGCAGTACTATTTGATCCTGAGTCTACCTTCTCTTATGTGTTATGCATATTTTGCTACTGGCATTGATGATATATGTGAGTCCCTTGTTATGCTTATTTGTGTTTCTACCCTTTTAGGTGACTCTTTAGTGGTGGATCGGGTGTACCGATCATTTTTTGTGACCTTTTCTGGGCATGAGACTTGGGTATACTTTATTATCTTTGATATGGTTGATTTTGATTTCATATTGGGTATGGATTGATTAGCTCCTTCTCATATGATTTTGGTATTTTGCCAAGATCGTGATTTTAGCTACTCCTGGTATTTCGAGGTTAGAATGGAAGGGTACTCCTAGCTCATGTATGAAGGTTGTTATATCTTTTCTACATGATCGTCGCATGGTAGAAAATGGATGTCTTTCTTAGTTGGCCTATACTCATGATACTAGTGTTGACTCACCGCCTCCCTTGGATTTAGTACGAGTTGTTAGAGAATTTTTGGATGTGTTTCCCATGGACTTGCCTGGTATGCCTCCAGATCGAGATATTGATTTGTCCATTGATGTTGAGCCAGGCACCAAACCCATTTCTATTCCTTCTTATAAGATGGCCCATGCAGAGTTGAAAGAATTAAAGGGGAAATTATCGAAAGTAAGGGTTTCATTAGACTGAGAATGTCTTCTTGGGGTGCTCCAATCTTGTTTATGAAGAAGAAGGAAGTATACATGCACATGTGTATTGATTATCGACAATTGATTAAAGTGACTATCAAAGAACAAGTATCATATTCTTCGCATTGATGATTTGTTTGATCAGCTACAAGGTGCCTTAGTGTTTTCTAGGATTGACTTGAGATTTGGTTACTATCAGTTGAGGATTATATCTTTGGATGTTTTGAAAAATGTCTTTTCAGATGTTGTATGGCCATTATGAGTTCTTGATTATGTCTTTTGGGCTGACTAATGCCCCGATAGCATTTATGGAGCTGATGAATAGAGTATTCCAGTCTTATCTTGACTCTTTTATGATTGTGTTCTTCGATGATAGCTTGGTTTATTTCAAGAATGAGGTTGACTATGTGAGGCACTTGAGGATTGTACTTCAGATATTGAGAAGTGAGAAGTTGTATGCCAAGTTCACTAAGTGTGAGTTTGGTTGGATTCTATTTCTTTTTTAGGTCATGTGGTGACCAAAGATGGTATTATGGTTGATCTGGCCAAGATAGCGGTGATTCGTAATTGGGCTAGACCCACTTCTCCTATCAAGATTCAGAATTTTATTGGGTTGGTAGGATATTACCAACGTCTCATGCAGGGGTTTTCATTTATTGTGACGCTTTTGACCAAGTTGACCCAGAAGAATATTATTTTTCATTGATTAAATGATTGTGAGGAGAGCTTCAAAGCTCAAGGAGTTATTGACTTTGGCTCCTATCTTGACTTTACCGAAAGAGGGCGTGGGTTTCACCATGTTTTGTGATGCTTCTGGTGTTATCTTTTGTAGTGTGTTGATGCAGAAGAGATAAGGTGATTGGTTATACTTCTCAATATTTTAAGCCCCATAAGAAGAATTACCCTAACCAGGATTTAGAGTTAGCCACAGTTGTATTTGTGTTGAAATTGTGGCGACACTACTTGTATGGAGTTCATTGTGAGATTTTATCCAATCATCATAGCCTTTAGTACTTTTTCACTCAACGAGATCTGAATATGAGGCAGTGTAGGTGGTTAGCATTGCTTGAGGATTATGATCTCACTATTCTTTACCATTCAGAAAAGGCTAATGTGGTAGCAGATGCCTTGAGTCGGAAGGCAGCAAGTATGGGGAGCTCATAATTTGGCAGAAGAGCAACCCTTAGCTTTAGCTTTTTAGACTTTGTCTAACAATTAGTTTGACTTGATACTTTGACACCTGGGCATGTTTTGGGATATGTTGAGGCTAGATCTTTATTGATAGATTAGATCCGAGCTCGGTAGTTTGATAATGAGAAAGTGAGGGCGATTCGTGATAAAGTGTTGAATAGTGAGGCAAAGACTATATCTCTTCATCTTGAGGGTATTTTGAGGATTAGTGGTCATGTTTATATGCTGAGAGTTGGTGTATGGATTAGACTGATCTTGGAGGAGGCTCATTGTTTGAGGTATTCCATTCATCCAGGAGCAGATAACATGTACCATATTTTGAAGAAATATTATTGGTGGTGTACAAAGAAAAAGGACATTGTGGAGTTTGTGGCCAAGTGTTTGAATTATCAACAAGTGAAGTATGAGCATCAGCGACCGGGTGGTACTATGCAGAGGATGCTAGTTCTCGAGTGGAAATGGGACCGGATCAGTATGGATTTTAGTGTTGGCCCAACCCCAACTTTGGTGAAGTTTGACTCCATTTGGGTGATTGTAGATAGGTTGACTAAATCAGTGCACATTGTACCTGTGAAAGTAAACTACAATGCAGAGAGGTTTGCCAATATCTACATTCATGACATTGTTCGATTATAGGGTGTTCCTATCTCCATCATTTCTAATAGAGGTACACAATTTACCTTGAACTTTTAGAGTTCTATGCAGTTAGAGTTGGGTACTCAGCTTGAGCTGAGCACATCTTTTCACCCTTAGACGGATGGCCAGTCAGATCAGACCATTCAGGTGCTAGAAGAAATGTTTTAAGTATGTGTTATGGATTTTGGTGGTTATTTGGACCAGTTCTTACCCTTAACATAGTTCGCCTACAATAGTTACTATTCTAAAATTCAGATGGCCCCTTTTGAGGCTTTGTATGAGCGGAGGTATAGATCCCTTGGGATGCTTTGATATTTTTGAGGTTAGGCCTCTAACCACTGATTTTTAAGAGACTCAATGGATCGAGTGAGGTTGATTCAGCAGCGGTGACGAGTTTGTGATGTAGATTTCATGCTTGGTGAGCGTGATTTGTTGAAGGTATCACCCATAAAGGGTGTGATGAGATTTGGAAAAAAGGGAAGCTTAGACCGAGATTTATTGGACCTTTTGAGATTCATAAAAAGTTTGGAGATATGGCATATAGGCTAGCTTTATCTCCTCATCTGTCAGATGTTCATC
This sequence comes from Capsicum rhomboideum, assembly GCA_031232105.1. Taxonomy (NCBI): domain Eukaryota; kingdom Viridiplantae; phylum Streptophyta; class Magnoliopsida; order Solanales; family Solanaceae; genus Capsicum; species Capsicum rhomboideum. The sequence goes on along the minus strand of CP124719.1, from coordinate 18,557,752 downwards.
CGATATTTCATGTCTCGAAGTTAAAGCTAGACCATCCAAATAATACTCATGTGATCTGGTGGGATTCATTTGCATTAGATCATGATTTTCCCTTTGAAGAAGAGCCCATTGCTATCTTAGATAGACAGTCTAGGAAGTTGAGGTCCAAGCATATTGATTCTATGAACGTTTAGTGAAGGGATCACTTGATTGAGGAGGCTATGTGAGAGGTTAAGTGCGATATGAGGAGTAGAAACCCCAAGCTTTTTACTGATTTAGGTACTTTATATGATTTTTGTTCGAGGACGAACGCGTGTTTTAGTGGTGGATGATGTGACGACCCTTGTTGTGATTTTTAGTTTTTTTATATTTTGACTGTTTTGCCCTTCATTATTGATGTTATAGATCATTTATGAGTTGTATGGATGGTTGGCATGGTCTCCGAAGTGTTTAAGAGTGATTTGAGTGAGTTTGAGGTATTGAGTAGCCTTGAAAGTGGTTAGTTTGACTTTGGTCAATATTTATGTGATCCGAGCATCGGATGGTGATTTTATCAGTTCCATTAGATCCGAAATGTTGATTTTTGATTAGTAGCATAGTTAGTTTGGGTTCCAACCCTTTATTTTGAGTTTTGACTTAGATGAGAAACTAGTTAAATTAGCTTAAAATAGGTCCCAAGGGTTAACTTGTAGATAACAACCTCTTTTGGTAAATCCAATGGTCTCATTTAGTTCAAAATGTCAAAATTAGCCTAGTAGTATTATCGAATTATTTTTTTGGGCTTTCGATCGAGTCCCGAGGGTCCATTCGGAGTTATTTTTTTAGTTGTTGATTGTGGCTAAAGTTTGGTTTCTGGTGTAACCACCTAAGTAGCCATTTGTTCGCCTTAGCAATAGAGCCTAAGTGTACCTTTGGCTGCCTTAGTGATGGGTTGACCGACCCAGCATCATCGCCTTAGTGATGGATGTATCACCTTAGATATACTGCCCGATTAGCCACCTAAGCAACAAATCAAGTTGCAAGTGACTACTGCCTTAGCTATAGTGTGGCCATCTAGGCAATCAAATGACTGCCTAGGCGACATCACTGATATAAAATTTCTTACTTTTCTCTTTTATTCCATTCTTCCAACTTCAAGCTTTGGGGTCTCGATTTTTGAAATTTCAATGATGATTTTTCATCAAGTTGGACTTGGGTGAGCTTCTAAAGTTTATTCCAATCATTATTCATTGATTTTACCTCAAAAACATCTCCAAAACCTTGATTTTAAACTTGAAATTTTGGGGTTTATCTAGTAAAGTGAGAAAATGATTTTTCTTTGATTTTAAACTTGATTTCAACTTGTTTTTTGATGGATTTTCATACTTAGCACCCTTGGAGTATGGGAAAGATGATTCTTAAATAAAATTTTGGTTTTACCCCTTTTTCTTTCGGGGTTAATTTTTGAACAATTTTTAGACTCGAAATGCAAGTGGCCAATATGGGTATCGTTAGACTCCTCTTGACTTCTAAATTGTGTTTTTCATAGATTGGGTTTGATTCAAGGCAACACGAAGGGGAAAGCTCTTTGTTAACGGATCCGAGCTAGAGTTTGTGCTTTTCGAGGTAGGCTATGGCTTAACTTCCTTCAAACCGGACTGGGAAGTTAACCATTCATGTAAAGTATGCTATGGATTGAGGGGTTATCATTAGATTCATCATTTAAGATAGTTATTTTTATCGTATTGGTTGTGTGGGAGCTTATATGAGTATTATGTTGACTTAAGAGATTATTGGTGTCGTGAACCCGAGTGGGGGTTGGTTTTGGTCTTGTTTGAGAATTAATTTCCTTTTTTGTTTTTGTGATGCCCGAATGGTGGCTTGATTTGATATATTTTATGTCTTATATGCCTCTTTATTATTGTGATGCCTGAGTGTAGGTTTTTTTTGATATATTTGATGTCTAACATGACTCTTTATTGTTGTGATGCCTGAGTGGAGGCTTGATTTGATATATTTCATGTCTCACATGTAACAACCCAAAAATCCCAAACTAAGATTAGAACCATACTTCAAGTACGTATGAATTTAAACTTCATATTTCAACTGCAGTAGAAGTGATTAAGACATGTATTAAGGCCTCAAGTGACTCCTAGCTCATAGCCAAGTTGAAATCTTCCTTACAGGTGGTTTTCTTGTGAAGAATCTTGTCATAGTCAACTTCAAACGATCATAACTCATATATTCTGGGGTAATTTTGAGCTGAAGACCCACCAAATAATAGATATTTGAATTACCCTAATCCAATGTCGGAGCTAAGAGTTATGGCCATTTTAGTGAAGCACTGTCCAGCAGTAAGAACACAGGATCGTAGGTACGATCGTGGTTACATTGTACGATCGTACAATGCTCCCTTCTGATTGAAACAGCCCAAAAAACCAGAAGGTTGACATGTATACCTTCCAACCACAAAAATGAAGTACGACCGTGCTTTCAAACCACTATTAAAGGCACGATCGTGACTTTGAAACTTGATCCGATTTAATCTTTCAAGCTACGAAATAAGGCACGATCGTAAGTGGGTTCCACGATCGTACCATGACTCATCTAATCATGTTCAAAGAACCCAAAACTCCAGCCCATACCATGATCACAACCCACAATCATAGGTAGGCCCCACGATCATAGGAGGTCTCGTGGGTTCTATCCTGCAGGGCACAATAGTCTTTTCCACTCTTTTAACATCTAACCTACGTCATTTAAGTCCTTCCAAAGCTGATTATTAAGCGTAAAATTTTCCCTAATCTCTCATTACTCAGAAAATAATCGACACTTAGCATTCACAAGAGAAAAGAGGCGATTTCTCTCTTCTTCAGGCAACTGGGTTCATCTTCTTCAAGCTTCCAATTCTAAAGATTTCTCCAAGGTTTTCATCTCCAGGTATGTGCGATTTCATCAATGGGTTCCTTTCACCCATTGAGTCCTAAAGTTAACTCAAATTCCTCAAGCTTAATTCACCTTTCAAGCCTAGGGTTTCCATGGAAAGTGTGAATTCCTTTAGTTTTTAGCTTCTTGCTTTGACTAAACCATGAATATATGTTATCCTATGAATTTGAGCACCTTTACATACTCATGATTATGAACTCTCATTATATTGAAGAATTCTTGATTTTGGGCTTGAGTTATGGAATTTCATATTATGGCCAGTTTATAGAATTGCCATTTGTAGTGGCATTCTTCTGAGATGACGGGTTATGAACACCCGGTGACCTAGGATATCATGCATTTTTAGCTGAGTACTCAATCATCCAGCTTTCATGATTTAGAATGTTTTCAGATAAAGCACTTATCTTTTAGTTTGAGAAAATCATTATTATTTAGCATTTCAGTATATCAGTTTACCTTTAGTTAGGAGTAGTACTTAGCACCGAGAGGACACAGGTTCAGATAACCTAAGTCCTAAAACTACGTTGCCATCATAGGTTAATATTATAGTCCTTTTGGACATCAGTTAGTGGATCTACATCAACCAGTTTCCTTACCCTTGGTAAGGTACTGAACATCCATCCAACTAGGGTTACTAGTTGGGCCCTATTTAACTCAGATGGGGTATGTCGGATAATAGTTTCTCCCACATTTTAGTCTCAGACCTCGCTTAACCATGTATTCAGTATTTAAGCTTATCTATCAGTACATGTTTATTTCTTGGTCTTGCATTAGTTTATTCATAACACATGCATTATGTTCAGCCTACTTCAGTTATTTTCCTATCACATATACTCAGTACATTCAAAGTACTGATCGCATACTTTCCTTTGTACTATATTGCCTTATAATATAGGTTCAGCATCCGGATCGCGCCTAGTGTGATCTCCTATCACATCAGTTGTAGTACTTTGGTGAGTCTTTATCATTCTAGGACTAGTTATCAGTATTTCATTTTATGTTATTTCAGTTTCAGATAGTTGGAGTTAGTTGGAGGCTTATCCCAATAACTCATATGATTTAGAGGCTTTCAGATAGACAGTTAAATTTTCAGCATATTATTTATGTCAGACAGTCAATTAGATTATGTTGTCTACTTTATGAGTTTTATTCAGATGTTGTCACTTGGGTGTATTGCCAAACTTATTATCCAGATTATTAACTTCCATATAAGTAATTTCCAAATTATTTCAGTATTTATAGTGTCATGCCATGTCATTGGTTAGCTTGAGGTTACTTGTTGGTCTAAGCACCGTGTTACGACTAGGGGGTAGTCTCGGGTCGTGACAAACTTGGTATCAGAGCATTAGGTTTAAAGTGTTCTAAGGTATCTGAAAGCCAAGTTTAGTAGACTCTTGTTCATGGGTATAAAGTGCATCACACTTATGAGTGAGAGGCTATGAAACGTTTTAGGAAAAAAAAATCACTTCTTTCATGTTCATATCGTGCGATTGAGTGTGAACTCTACTAAAATCTTCTTCTAACTAGTGCTCTACGCGTTTATAGAAAATACCTCCTAGAAGAGCCAATGGAAGGAGGAATAGAAATACAGATGGTAACATTAATGGGAATCTGCAAGCACCACCAGTTCCCGCAGACCCTTTGAATGAAAAAGTCTTGCATCGTGAATTTAGGGCTGCTTTCACGGTGCTAGCTTAGGCCATGACCGCCCAGACTAATTAGCAGGCTGTTGCCCCAGTCAAAACCACTGGTACCATGATAGCGACTAGATTCAAGGACTTCACTCGAATGAATCCTCCTGAGTTCCATGGTTCTAAGACTAAGGAAGATCCGTAAGATTTTCTTAATGATATTCAGAAGGTTATAGAGATTATGGATGTCACTCCAGTTGAGAGTGCTGACTTGGCTGCTTATCAGTTGAAAGGAGTAGTTCACACTTGGTTCAAGCAGTGGAAAGAGGATAAAGGTGCAGAAGCAGGACCGGTAGAATGGGATGAGTTTGTCGCTACTTTTCTGGATAGGTTCTTCCCACTTGAACTAAGGAAGGCTAAATTATAGGAATTCATTAATATGAAGCAGGGTAACATGAGGGTGAAAGAGTATTCTCGTAAGTTTACTCAGTTGGGAAAGTATGCTCCATCTATGGTTGCTAACTCTAGGGCCCGAATGAGTAAGTTCGTATCAGGTGTTTTTGAGGACGTGGTCAAGGAGTGTAGGACTGCTATGTTGGTTAAAGAGATGGATATCTCCATATTGATGGTTCATGATCAGCAGATTGGGGAAGACAAAATCAAGAAAGGAGAGAGAGATAGCAAGAGGTCCAGGACAAGTAGCTTTAATTTCTCTCAACAGAGGTCAGATGGTGGTAATCGTTCTGAGTTCCACCAGAAGTCATCAGTTCCAGCCCCATCTTCTGCTAGTGCTCCAGTGCCCAAATTTAGCCAGGATAATTGGGATAGAGCACCAGGCTCTAAATCCCAAGGCAGCATTACTACTGGTCGTACTAACCTATGGTAAGTGTTGACACCTAATTTTTGTCCTCCCCGACTAAATTTAATCCTGAGTTTCTTTGGTTTTAAATAAAATCAAAATATTTGTTTTATCAGGATAAATTGCTTTTTAAGGTATTTATTTGAGTTAAATTTGTCATTTAAGTGATGAATTATACATTTTCATATTTTTGAATACGAGATCGTGTAATTTTAGTCGCTAGAATAATTATTTCGCCAAAATATTAGATTTCTATCAGGAATCATCTTAAAAATTAATTCAAATGGATAAATTCTTGATTTAAATATAATTTTTCTTAAAATAATTTATTCGGGAAATATTTATTTAATTTTATTAAATTAATGAAGCTCAGCGTTAAATCGGTTATTAATCTGTTTTGAATTTTGTTTTAGTTTGGCCAATCTATTAAATTTGGCCATAATCAAAATCAAATTGGCCATAGTCGCAATGCAATTAGCCAATTGATTCTTGATTTGGTCTAAAGTTTAAATAGAATTGACTAAAATCCTAACAATTTGGGCTATTTATTAAATGGCTAAATCTACCCAACACCTAAACTCCACTAACCTACCAGCCCATTTCCCTTTTAATTCATTAGCACCGACCCAGCCCAATAAGGGCCTGACCAGCTCCAGGCCCAATCCCCAATCCACCTCCCTTCTTCTCCATTTAACTCAACCAGAAACACAAACAACATATCAACAACGACAACAATCCCATAACAACAGTAACCCGACACCATAGAACAACATTTTCAACCCGATTCTCCCTCCCCTTCATACCTCATCATGTGCAAAGCACGAGGGATGTACTACGAAGGTTCTAGAACCCACGACGTGGAACTTCTTTACTCGTTTCTCATTCATACCCATTTGAGAATTCAAATTCTCACTCGAATTCGTACTGATATAGTACAAATCCAGCTCCTCAAACCTTATCTTGAAGTAATTCTCAAAAAATCCCCTTAAAATATCAATCCCACATCGATAGATTTCAATTTCGCAACCCCAAAACTCCCATTATAAATACACTACTATTCTTAGTGTCGAAGGAGGACGTTAGAGGTGGGAAAGCGGGAACCCCTAAAAAGTGTGGGATTTTTGCTATCTAAAAGGATTTCAGTGCCAAGGGTTCTGTGAGACTCAACTTTGAGATTGAAATCCTAAGGTACGAAATCTAAGGTCTTTTTCTCGGTGGTGGAAGTTCACTCCGACGAGGCTCGTCAATTCCAGTTTGCTGCCCTCAAAAAGGTAAATTACTCGCCTAATTTGTTTTATGTTCAATTTCTGGTCTTCATATTCCGAGATTGATGTTTTCACCTCATATTGAAATCGGACTTGTTCGGTCTGTATGAATCTTTTTTTTTTTTTTATACATTCTGTAAATGCTTCATCCCTTTTGGTAATTATTATTCTTCGTGTTTGGTGTTACGTTGGAGTTTTGATGTTGCGAAGGCCGATTGACTTCTTGTGAGATTTTTGATTGTTCGTTCATAGTTTTCTGGGATTTAGTGTTGAGTTGGTCTATTTAAAATCGTCATTGGTTTTGTTAAGAAAAGTGTCGAGTTTAAAGGTTGTTTTGTTTGAATGTGGGTTGCTATTTGACAGTTTTATGTCATAGTAATGAAAATGTTTGTATCATGTGCATTGCGATTTGAGTCATTTTAGCACTGAAGTTCATCCTTTCAAATCCTAGACGAGCGCCTTTAAGTGGCAGATTTAAACTTGTTTCCCTCTGTTTTGTTCCTTGATCGTTTGTTTGAGGTTGTTAAAGGATGGAACCTGTGTGCCTTCTTCTTAGTTTGACTGTTTTTGAAGTGGTTAGGCGCAAATTGACCTATTGAAAAAGTTTTTTCCTTTTTCTAGATGACTTGTTATTCGGATAAGGAGCATGTTTTAAACAAAGTACTAATTTCAAATTGTTTTATGATCAAATCTGTTGAAATTTAGACCCTCTCCATTGTTATGATAAATTAGTTTGAGTCCTTTTGATAATTATGTGTGAATCTGTCCGGCATCTTTGTTTGCTCGAAATGCTCCTTTGTGGATAATAAGAAGTGGATTAGTGAGTTTTGATTTAGGTCGTGGTCTTAGTTCTAGTTTAATTATGAATTGGTACATATGTTGAGGCCTAACAATGGTGTTAAATATTATTCTGAAAAGCTTATGTGTGTTCTCTAACAATGTTTGCTTCTTTTCAAACATGTGAAAGCTATGAGTTGAGGTCTATTGTGTTGTCACTCTGGGTTCTTGTTTGAGACCTACGTTAGACAGAAGTAACCCTATTAAACATGTTCATCCTATCTCCGTCTCCTTTGTTTGCTCGCTATCTCGAGTTTGTCTTTTTAAAGATATCCATGATAAGGTTTCTATGTATGTTCTAAAAGAATTGGTTAACTGTTTGCTACAAGAATGTTGTATTGTCGTGGTTAATTTTTTATTAAAATGTTTGTGGTCATTATCGATTTGCTTCAAAGTCTAGTGAAACTCTCGACTGATTTGAATTTGAGTGATAAAATTATCAATAGCCTCTTCCAGATAATCTCTTCAAAGTTCCTTGACTAATCCTAAAACCTTTTAACATAAATTGCTTGCTCCCTGGACAATGTGATAGATTAGACTTTCGCGTTAATATAGTCCCGACTTGGTAATGTCGTTATCTGAGAAGGTAATGCACAGATTTTGAATCTGTCCAGGTCCCTCATTTGTTAGATATTGTCCTATTTCCAGCGATAGGAGCTTGTGTTCATTTGCAGCAAAATAAGATAAAAGATTTTCCTTTAAAACTCATTCCTTTGAATGCTTTTTACTAAGAAATGTTCTGTGTGGGCTGTATTTATTTGATTTTGTTTGCACTATTCTATTCCATGGGAATGTATATTAATTTCTTTTTCATTTCTTTTGATACACATGAAACTCGAGTTGAGTCCATTATTGGACTCTAATTCCCTTTGCATGTCCTCTGGAGGGCCAAGGAGGCCCAACATCGAGTCAAACCTCAAGGCCCAAAATGGGTAAAAGTTGAAAGAAATTGGATAGCTAAATGCTACGTCTGGAAGCTAATATACTGTCACACCTCGAGTTCCAACGAGGCATGATTGGAAGCCGTAGCCGATAAGGCCCAAGAGAACCAAGCTTTGCTTACATTCATTCAAATGCATGCCATAAGAACATCACTATCACGTAAGAACATAAAAGGCTCAGACCAAAAATCATGGAACATGACGATATATACATATATATGAAACTTGGCCTTTAGGTCCATCAAGTCAACCGGACATACACCTCTTTCTTCCACATTCATGTTCATACCCACATACGTTTACAAAAGCCTCTAGCAGAAATACATACATGACCAACCTAAGTTCGGGACAAGCCCCGCTTTACATAACATATATAATACCAAAATCAATGTACGACCTAGACACGAAAAGCCCCGAACCAACTGGAGCTCACCAAAGATCAGTATATGTCCTGCAGCTTACTGGGGAGGTCTACTAGAAGTTGTGCCTGGAGCAAGTAAGGTAAATCCCCCAAGAGGGGTCAGTACGAAGAATGTACTGAGTATGTAAGGGTGTATGAAACTGAATCAGTATATAAGAACTTTCATGGAAAATAATTACAAGGGACATGCCCAATATGGATAAGCCATCGATCTATACATTTGGAACTACGTGCATTACTTTTGATACTCTCTTCACTTTAGTGGTTTTGCATCTCTTCTCACTTACTTACTTGTCAGTCATTAATTATATACTGCCCGGACCCAACTGATCAGTGGGAAATTGATAATATCGTCATGCGGGTTTTCATTTCACCCCATGGATACACCCATAATGTTGGGATAGTCATCATGAAGGTGTGTTCTTTCACCCCACGGATATCGTCATGAAGGTGTTTATGACACCCCATGGATACACTCATAATATTAGGATCTTCATCATGAAGGTGTTTATTTCACCCCATGGATACACTCACTCATGAGAGATTAATACATTGAGGATCATGACATTATTGGAAGCACACATATATGCATTTCGTTATTCTTCATTTCATGAGATTGATACTTGATGGTTAAAACATTATTAGAATGTGGAACATAACATTTTTGGGATTTGGGAATCATGTCCATGTTTATGTAACATATGAGCAACAACGACTAAAGAATGAGGAGCATATGACTTAACAATAAATAACAACCTGATTGAGATGCCTTTGGACATTTCGGAATAAGGTAAGTACATAACTCGTATGAACAACATGCTGCAGAAGGATATAGATAGGATAACCTTACATACCTTCACTTCCAAGTATGAGTACACGAGTCTAAATATGAACACAACAGTCCAGCTTCTTCGTTACTTCTTACTCTACAATACAAGTACATATCGGAGCTTACATTAGCAACTAGTTACTATACAGGCATACAAGACGACAATGAACTATATGACTGTCGTACGACATCATGTCATCCCTTACAATACAATCCACTGTATTATCATATCAACAACACCATAACATTGCGCACATTGACCAAAATATCTTACATCAATAGCATTTCACATCACACTTACCCTTTATGCTTCGCATTAGCATTCCGCCATAATTTCTCCTATCAACTTGCCTCATAAAAACATATGAACAACCATCCATACCTAATACAGTACAACATGCCTCCACACGACACTTTAAAGTCATTAAAACGGCACTACAAGTTGCTAATTATATCCATAAACGGTATAGGGGCCTCCGGGGGTCAAAGGGGAGCAAAAACATGCCAAACGGGGTTCTGGAAGTGACCTGCGAAGACACCTGCACCCACAGGTGGATGAGTTACACGCGCATATGGCTCCTGGTAGATTCCAGGAGCATCTGCGTTGCGCAGGTGCCTCCCCTGCGAGGGCGGGTGCCCATTTTTGGCCACCGGGGTTCGTTTTAGGTCTTTTAATGCAATGAATGGTCCATGATCATAACCAAACTTATTTTAACATATTTTTTATCATCTTGAATACCAACCATCAGCCATGGTCTCACAACACACATAACAACACCCAAAGCTACATTTTACGGTCAATACGTCACCAAATCCATAACCGATTTCACAATAACAATTCCAAACATTATACACAAGGACAAAACAAGGTAAGACTATAATCACATCTCACATAACAATATGTAATCCATCAAGTTCACTTCCTTCAAGACCACAAGTACCTATTCAAGTTTACAAGATAAAACCATCCTCCGATTTAGCAAACATGTAACATTTCACACATTGTGAACTTCTCAATACTCTACCAACATGACCAACATAATATACACCATCTCTCATGCCTAAAATATACTAAACCATCATAATAAACACTTACCAAGTCTTGTACAAGGATGATCTTGGCCAAAGGAATGACTTAGGGTTCTTGAGAGGCAAAAGAAAATATTTGGTAAAGTCTAGAAAATCATGAGAGTTCAAATGCAATAAAAAAATCTGATTTTTCTCTCTTTATATAGTCCTCAAGTCACTCTTATCCCTTATTAGCATTAAATGCAAGGGTTGATTGGTCAATGGAGAAATATTGGAAGAATGGGTCAAAATCCCATGTTGGGCCATGTCTTCCTTATAATTTTGGGCTTCATTAAGGGCCCAATTGTACAAGACTCATTAATGCCCACAATTTAATACATAATTCATCAATTCTCTCATGTTTCCATTTTTCCAGAAATATTACGGTAGTCAGCTAGACTCAGAAACGTACGGGGTGTTACATTCTTCCCCCCTTAGAAACATTCGTCCCCGAATGTTAGTGACATGATTCACATTAAATAATTACAAGTATAAGAGCATTCTTCATGTCATCATATAGATATATACTCAAAGCTTATAAATACTTACTTGTCATTGTTCCGGTCTTGTATCATGAGCTTGTTCTTCTCTTCGGAACAAATGGGGGTACTTGGATCGCATCATTTCTTCAGCTTCCCATGTGACCTCTTCTTTTTGCTGATTTTTCCAAAGTACCTTTACAGATGCTACGTCCTTATTCCTCAGCCTCTTCACTTGTCTATCCAGAATGGCAATAGGTATCTCTTCATAGGTAAGATCCTCTGTAACTTTCACATCCTCCATAGGAGTAAAACAAGATGGATCCCCTATGCACTTTCGAAGCATCGAAACATGAAATACCAGATGAACTGTGGAGAGTTCTTGGGGTAGCACCAACTCATATTCAACCTGCCCAAATCTTCTAATAATTTCATATGGGCCTATATAACGTGGACTCAATTTCCCTTTCTTTCCGAACCGCATCACCCCTTTCATCGGTGACACCTTTAAAAATACCCAATCACCTATGGAGAATTCAAGCCCTCTTCCTTTAACATCGGCATAGGACTTGTGTCGACTCTGGGCCGTTTGTAATCACTGTTGAATCACTTTAACTTTCTCCATGGCCTGATGAACAAGATCTGGCCCAAGTAAAGCAGTTTCACCTGCTTCAAACCATCTGATTGGTGATCTACATTTTCTTCCGTACAAAGCTTCATAGGGTGCCATTTTAATACTTGAATGATAGCTATTGTTGTAAGCAAATTCAATAAGAGGCAAATGGTCATCCCAACTGCCTTGAAAATCTAACGTGCATGCTCGTAGCATATCTTCAAGTGTTTGAATAGTACGTTCTGCTTGTCCGTCAGTCTGAGGATGGAAAGCCGTACTCAGATTCACCTGTGTACCCAAACTCTACTGAAAGGATCTCCAATAATGTGCAGTAAATTGTGCCCCTCTATCTGATATAATGGAGATTGGAATTCCATGCAACCGTACTATCTCTTTCACATATAATCTTGCATAATCCTCTGTTGTATAGGTGGTCTTGACTGGTAGGAAATGCGCCGACTTGGTAAGCCTGTCAACTATAACCCAAATAGAATCAAATTTCCACAATGTACGAGGCAAACCTGTAATGAAGTCCATATTAATCATATTCCATTTCCAGACTGGAAGATTGATACATTGCATGTAACCTCCTGGTTTCTGATGCTCTACTTTCACTTGTTGACAATTTGGGCATTGGGCGACAAATTCTGCAATGTTCTTCTTCATATTTCCCCACCAATACACTTCTTTTAAGTCATGGTACATTTTAGTAGCACCTGGATGAATAAAATAGCGCGAATGATGTGCCTCTATCATAATCCATTTCCTCAGCTCATCTACATCTGGTACACATAATCTATCTTGGCACTGAAGTACCCCTTCTTGTGTAAGATCAAATGCCTTTGTCAAATTCTGTTGTACATTTTCTTTTAGCTGCAACAACATAGGATCTGCAAACTGCTTTTCTTTTACTTCAGCTATCAACAAAGATTCAGCTGCATTTTGTACGATAACTCTTTCATCTGAGGATTCAAGAAGACGAACCCCTAAGCTGGCTAACTGATGTAGGTCTTTGATTATTTCTTTCTTTTCGATCAACTGACCACTAGTGCTTTCTACTGCCTTGTGGCTCAATGCATCCGCTACCACATTTGCCTTCCCTGGATGGTATAGAATATCAATATCATAATCCTTCAATAACTCAAGCCACCTTCTTTGCCTCAAATTGAGTTCCTTTTGCTTAAAGATATATTTCAAACTTTTGTGATCCGTATAGATATAAACATGAATTCCATACAAATAATGACGCCATATTTTTAAAGAAAAAACCACCACTGCTAATTCAAGATCATGTGTGGGATAGTTCCTTTCATATGGCCGCAACTGTCGTGAAGCATATGCTATGACAATTCTCGTGTTGTATCAATACGCATCCGAGGCCAACCTCGGAAGCATCACAATAAACTGCATAACCTTCGGTGCCTTCGAGAAGTACTAAAACTGGTTTGGAGGTTAATTTATCTTTCAACTCTTGGAAGCTTTTCTCACACGCATCATTCCATTGAAATTTAACTGCCTTATGTGTAAGCTTTGTTAATGGTGCAGCAATGGAGGAAAAACCTTCCACAAATCATCGGTAATAACCTGCCAGCCTAAGAAAACTACGAATATTTGTGGGTGTCGTAGGTCTTGGCCAATTCTTTACCGCCTCAATCTTCTGTGTATCAACCTGTATCCCTTCGTCTGATACTATGTGACCCAAGATTGCAACTGACTTTAACCAAAACTCACACTTGGAGAACTTTGCATACAACTTACGCTCACGGAGAATCTGTAACACCTGCCGTAAGTGATTAGCATGGTCCTCTGGTGTTCTTGAATAAACTAAGATGTCATCTATAAATACCGTGAAAAACACGTCCAAAAATGGCTTAAACACCCTGTTCATCAAGTCCATAAACATAGCTGGCGCGTTTGTTAGTCCAAATGACATAACTAAAAATTCATAATGGTCATACCGTGTTCAAAAAACTATCTTGGGTACATCTTCTTCTCTAACTCTGACTTGGTGGTAACCCGACCTCAAGTCAATCTTTGAAAAACACTTGGCACCCTGTAACTGATCAAACAAATCATCAATTCGAGGGAGGGGATATTTGTTCTTGATCGTTACCTTATTCAATTACCGATAGTCAATGCACATTCTTAACGTGTCATCTTTCTTTCGTATAAATAATATCGGTGCACCCCACGGAGACATACTCGGCCTAATAAAGCCCTTGTCCAGCAAATCTTTCAATTGCTCTTTTAATTCTCATAATTCTGCTGGAGCCATTCTGTATGGAGGAATAGAGATAGGCTGAGTGCCTAGAATCACATCAATGCCAAACTCTACTTACCGTTCTGGGGGTAAGCTTGGAAGATCCTCCAGAAATACATCCAGAAATTCATTGACCACTGGAACCGACTGTGGAGTTAGTGGTTCCACTTCAGTATCTTTCACCCATACTAAATGACATATGTATCCCTTGGCAATCATTTTCCTTGCTTTCAAATAGGAAATAAATCTTCCTCGTGGTGCCCCTACATCACCCTTCCATTCAAGAATATTCATTTGTGGGAAATGAAAATGTACCTTCTTGGTCCGACAATCTACCGTGGCATAACAAGAGGCCAACCAATCCATCCCCATTATTACATCAAAATCCACCATGTCTAGTTCAATGAGATCGGCAAATGTATCATGACCACACACAGTTACCATACAATTTTGATATACTCTTTTTGCAATAATACATTCACCAACCGGTGTAGACACTTCAATTGATTTAATTAATAATTTTGGTGCCTTTGCAAATTTTGCAGCAATCAATGGAGTAACATAGGACAATGTAGAATCGGGGTCAATCAATGCATATACATTATATGAGAATATGGATAATGTACCTGTGATGACATCAGGAGAAGCCTCTGAATTCTGTCGGTCCACCAAAGCATAAGTGTGATTCTGGACCCCACTAGTACTGGCTGCTCCTCTGGCACCTCTACCACGACCAACCGACTGTACACCTTGACCTAAAGAAGGAACCGATGATGATGACGCAACAGTCGATCCCGCAGGTCGCGCCACATCACCCAAGCCTCTTCGCGGGCAGTCTCTCATCATGTGCCCCACCATACCACACCAATAACATACTTTCATCCCCCGCCGGCATTCACCTGAATGAAATTGTCTACAATACTGACACAACGGGCAAAAAGGTTCCCCTGTCTGTGAACCACGACTCCCACTGCTTTGCCCGGCTTGATTAAAACCCCTGGACCCTCGAAAATGAGAGGAAATGCCTACCGTGGAATGAGAAAATGAAGGCCTAGGTGGTCTAGTAAAACTCCGAGGCCTGAACTCTGCTTGGGATGCCATAGACTGTCCCCTAGATCTAGCCCTCTTGGACGATCCTTCTTCAAACCCTTGTGTTCTTCTTCGTTGCCTCTGATCTTCCATTTTCTGCGCAAAGGCCTGTATTCTAGCTATATCCATATCCCGATTTAGGGCAGCAATTGTGCAGTCTCGTACCAGATATGGCTCCAATCTGTGCATATATCGATGTACTCTGTCTGTCATTGTGGATACCACATTTGGAGCGTATCGAGCCAAGGAATTAAATTGCAGACTGTATTCCCTAACACTCAAATTCCCTTGATGGAGATTTAAGAATTGATCCGCACGAGCCTCTCGGATCTCATAAGGAAGGTAATGATCAAGAAATGCCACCCTAAATTCATCCCACGTAGGTGGGTTTTCTCCAATACCACGAGCTTTCTGCCAATCCTCATACCACAATATAGCCTCGCCCTTCAATCTATATGCCGCAAGCTCCACCGTTTCTACACCCGACACATGCATCACCTCCAGAGCCCTTTGGATTTGATCTATAAAATCTTGGGCATATTCATTCGGGTCTGATCCAGTGAATGTGGGAAGATCTAATTTCAAGAAGTCCTGTGTTCTGCGACTAGCTGCTCTTGCTGTACTATCATCACCTGTCATTAGACCACCTTGTCCCTGAACCTGTACAGCAACTATTCGGGTCAACATTTGTACTGCATCCTTTAATTCCTGATCAATAGTGGTATTTACTGGTGGATCTACAGGTGCTCCCCTCCTATTCGACTCTTCTGGAATAGAGGGAGTGGAGGAAGCTCGTGACACAAATTCATGCTCAGTATCACCTGGATTAACTTGATCAGGTGGTGGTATACTGGTTCCTTCTCCAGCAATTCTATCTATCCTCTTACTTTTTCCTCGACCTCTTCTTGTCATCGGCATTTTCTATAATATACAAGAACAACAATATTTATTGTCAGAAACAATCCCACCTATAACTTTGGCTCTAATGCACGATCCAGAAATGAAGGAATAAAACAACATCCTAAATGTCTCGTAGCCTCCTACTTATACATGTGGTGCACAACACATTGATAAGTAAGACTCTACTCAGACACGGCTTTGTAGACACCCTTAGAACGACCTGCTCTGATACCACTTTTGTCACACCCCGAGTTCCAACGAGCAGTGATTGGCACCCGTAGCCGATAAGGCCCGAGAGAACCAAGCTATGCTTAAATTCATTCATATGCATGCCATAAGAATATCACTATCATGTAAGAACATAAAAGGTTCAGACCGAAAATCATGGAACATGACGATATATACATATATATGAAACTTGGCCTATAGGGCCATCAAGTCAACTGGACATACACCTCTTTCTTCCACATTCATGTTCATACCCACATACGTCTACAAAAGCCTCTAGCAGAAATACATACATGACCAACCTAAGTTCGGGACAAGCCCCGCTTTACATAACATATACAATACCAAAATCAATGTACGACTTGGACACGGAAAGCCCCGAACCAACTGGAGCTCACCAAAGATCAGTATATGTCCTGCAGCTTACTGGGGAGGTCTACTAGAACCTGTGCCTGCAGCAAGTAAGGTAAATCCCCCAAGAGGGGTCAGTACGAAAAATGTACTGAGTATGTAAGGTTGTATGAAACTGAATCAGTATATAAGAACTTTCATGGAAAATAATTACAAGGGACATGCCCAATATGGATAAGCCATCGATCTATACATTTGGAACTGCGTGCATTACTTTCGATACTCTCTTCACTTTAGTGGTTTTGCATCTCTTCTCACTTACTTACTTGTCATTCATTAATTATATACTGCCTGGACCCAACTGATCAGTGGGAAATTGATAATATCGTCATGCAGGTGTTCATTTCACCCCATGGATACACCCATGACGTTGGGATAGTCATCATGAAGGTGTGTTCTTTCACCCCATGGATATCGTCATGAAGGTGTTTATGACACCCCATGGATACACTCACTCATGAGAGATTAATACATTGACGATCATGACATTATTGGAAGCACACATATATGCATTTCGTTATTCTTCATTTCATGAGATTGATACTTGATGGTTAAAACATTATTAGAATGTGGAACATAACATTTTTGGGATTTGGGAATCATGTTCATGTTTATGTAACATATGAGCAACAACGACTAAAGAATGAGGAGCATATGACTTAACAATAGATAACAACCTGATTGAGATGCCTTTGGACATTTCGGAATGGGGTAAGTACATAACTCGTATGAACAACATGCTGCAGAAGGATATAGATAGGATAACATTACATACCTTCACTTCCAAGTATGAGTACATGAGTCTATATATGAACACAACAGTCCAGCTTCTTCCTTACGTCTTACTCTACAATACAAGTACATATCGGAGCTTACATTAGCAACTAGTTACTATACAGGCGTACAAGACGACAATGAACTATATGACTGTCGTACGATGTCATGTCATACCTTTCAATACAATCCACTGCATTATCATATCAACAACACCATAACATTGCGGGCATTGACCAAAATATCTTACATCAATAGCATTTCACATCACACTTACCCTTTATGCTTCGCATTAGCATTCCGTCACAATTTCTCCTATCAACTTGCTTCATAACAACATATGAACAACCATACATACCTAATACATTCCAACATGCCTCCACATGACACTTTAAAGTCATTAAAACGGCACTACAAGTTACTAATTATATCCATAAAGGGTATAGGGGCCTCCGGGGGTCAAAGGGGAGCAAAAACATGCAAAACGGGGTTCTGGAAGTGACCTGCGAAGCCACCTGCGCCCGCAGGTGGCTGAGTTCCATGCGCAGATGGCTCCTGTCATATTCCAGGAGCATCTGCGTTGGCACCTGCGCCCGCAGGTGCCTCCCCTGCGAGGGTGGGTGCCCATTTTCGGCCACCGGGGTTCGTTTTAGGTCTTTTAATGTAATGAATGGTCCATGATCATAACCAAACTTATTTTAACATATTTTTGATCATCTTGAATACCAACCATTATCCATGGTATCACAACACACATAACAACACCCAAAGCTACACTTTGCGGTTAATACGTCACCAAATCCATAACCGATTTCACAATAACAATTCCAAACATTATAAACAAGGACAAAACAAGGTAAGACTATAATCACATCTCACATAACAATATGGAATCCATCAAGTTCACTTCCTTCAAGACCACAAGTACCTATTCAAGTTTACAAGATAATACCATCCTCCGATTTAGCAAACATGTAACATTTCACACATTGTGAACTTCTCAATACTCCACCAACATGACCAACATAATATACACCATCTCTCATGCCTAAAATATACTAAACCATCATAATAAACACTTACCAAGTCTTGTACAAGGATGATCTTGGCCAAAGGAATGACTTAGGGTTCTTGAGAGGCAAAAGAAAATATTTGGTAAAGTCTAGAAAATCATGAGAGTTCAAATGCAATAAAAATATCTGATTTTTCTCTCTTTATATAGTCCTCAAGTCACTCTTATCCCTTATTAGCATTAAATGCAAGGGTTGATTGGTCAATGGAGAAATATTGGAAGAATGGGTCAAAATCCCATGTTGGGCCATGTCTTCCTTATAATTTTGGGCTTCATTAAGGGCCCAATTGTACAAGACTCATTAATGCCCACAATTTAATACATAATTCATCAATTCTCTCATGTTTCCATTTTTTCATAAATATTACGGTAGTCAGCTAGACTCAGAAACGTATGGGGTGTTACATATACAGGGATAGATCGAAGGCAAAGCGGATAAATGGGCTTAACTCGAGATATTGGTAGTCCATTTGGACACAATTGTAGGGGTTTGGGCTTAGAGTGCCTAAACCCAACTTCTTTTCCCTATTCCTCATTTATTGTACAATTATTGTTGACATTTTGCTACTAGCTCTTTTTACCTTAGTTGAATTCCCCGGTCGAATATCATTTCTAGTTTGCGAAAATAATCTTTATTCAAATAAAAAATACAATTCGTCATTTCAAGATTTCAACTCGTTTCAAATGATTAAATATTTTTCCAAACGTTATCTTATCAATTTTCTTTTAAACTCAAGAACCCCAGTTTCATAAAGTTAGTCAAATGAAGTTATTTTCAAATAGATCGGACAACCGCAAGCTAGCGGATACCCTGAATGCCTTAAAAACCTTCTCGGGGTATTAATAGGAATCGCTTACCTGGAATTTTCTAAAAAATCTCTAAGTCTCTTTCTGTTTTAAGATTTGGAAATTTTCAAAAGGTTTTCTTAATTTTCCTTAAATTAATTAAGTGGCGGCTCTGTTTTTAAATTGAATTTGGAAAATTCTTTAAGTTTTCTAATTTAAACAAGTTTTTGTCATTTTCTCCGCAAAAAAGAAATGGCGACTCTGCTGGGGAGATCAACTAGGTTCTAACCAAATATTTGAACTAACTTTATTTGACTAACTATTTGGTTTTGTAATAATATAATTGCTTTATTTGATTTATTATTACTTGTTATTATAAGTGTCGCATTTCATGGCATATCCCGTCATTCCTGGCAAAGCATTAGGCATTAGGAAAAAGGGTGGTTATATGGGTTTCTGCACCCGCCCTTCAGTATAACACCTCAACTTCTTTGAACCGCCAAGTGAAGTAGTTGACTCGAGTCGGTCAACAGTCATTTGGTGTGTTACCCCGAAAAGTCCACTTCGGGTTCCCAGTCAATTCGAACAGACCACTCTAGTCAACTAGGATAGAGCAAAACCAAATCCTGAATGACTAAGCATTAGCCAAGGTTGGCTTAATATCCCAGGGGATATTAAGTCCATTAGAAAAATTGCCAAATTTTTCAAAAGGGTCCATGACCCGCCGACACCGCATTCGATTATGTGCTATTCGAAAAGACGTATGTGTTGTAATCAGACCATTGTCCTAGGGTAGGGCTTAACAGTTTACTTGTTTTGTAGGATATCACGATTTTTGAGTTTTAGCATGATTTTAAAGAGATCAATACACTTGGGGAGATCCTGAAGAAATACAAGAGAAGAACAATGAGGGAAGGATCGTCTTCAAGATCACATTGGTTCTCGCCCCTACGTGGGCTCACTTCTTATGTATTTTTCATATTCCCAAAATACCCTGTGGGGGTTAGCTTGTTTACCCCTGCGCGGGCTTTCTTTATGTTTATCCTTATTTCTTTTAAAATGTCCCCCTTTATTAACGGGCTTTGTATTCTTTTCTGGAAATTTTTATTATATACATATATACCTATTTTGGGGAAATGGAATGGTTCAAAAATAACACATACGTCTTTTCGAATAATCGTTAGGCCCACCTTTGACTCAAAAAGGTCCCTTAAATAGGACGCGCACGCTCTTACACTTGTGTGATATAAACTGTTTTGCATGCTTATATGTGTTATATGGTTTGAATCAAAGGTGGATTGGTCCACCCTTACTTTAGAGCCCCTTTAAGCAAAATATACACCCACTATACAAAAGTCCGACCAAAATACTCCAAAGTCTCTAAGTCTCTCAGAAAATTTCTCGACCATTCTTAAAAATTCCTAAAAGTTATTCCTACCATTTCAAGAAGGTTGACTATGGACTCAGAAGAAGCCACTGTAGGAAGGACTGAAAAGGGCGATAAGAGAATTGCTCAAGCCAAAAGGCGATTTCTGGAGTTAGGCCAAACGGATGAGATGTTGAAGGTGGAAAGCAAGAAAGTGGTTATGACCGAAAGAAGGATTGCCAAAGGCAATCTATCAATTGCACAAGAAAATGATGTTGCCATAGAAAAGAGTAGGGAATTGGAGGAGCAAACCTCCCTAACCAAAGCAAAAATCACTATGTTCGACCAAATACTGAGGGAAGGAGAGGAAATACCAAAAAGAGATCTTGCTAGAGAGATTAAACAATTAGCCATGGAATTTGAAGCGGGTGCTGAGATAATTGGAAAGATGATAGGACAAGGTAAAAGAAAAGAACCAGAAGGTGGTAGCCTTGTGCAAGAACAAACACCAATGACGCTCGAAGAACTTATGAGTGAAATGAAAGAATGGTCAAAAGACACGGATAAGACATTCTTGCCTTCGAGGTTCAGGCAAAGAGGCAAACAGATCACACTCAAAGTAAGTGCAAGGAGCTGCTTGAGAAAATCAGAAATTGTGAAAGTTTCAGAAATTTACCAAATGTTACAGGCTAGGGGAACTTTGCGCTCGGTTAAGACTCAAGGTCTACAATGTGACCCCAGGAATGAGTACAAAATATGTGCTTACCATTTGCTTCAAAAAGTTCATACCACAGATGAATGTCATGTGTTGAAATCCAAAATATGCTATTTGATCCATAATGGAAAAATTTCTCACTTGTATGGACCACATGCTATGCTGGCATGCGATAGGATTGAACTAGGGGCACCCATCACTAGTGGTGTTACAATTCATCGTTTGGACTTCACGGCTTTTAAGGATAACTATGAAGACATTTACTCCAAGTTGATCCAAGCAAAAATCCTCCATCCAGTTGAGAGAAAAGAAAAGAAAGGGTCTGTAAAATGGAGGACGGACGATGACATCTGTCATTATCATGGTGGTATCAAAGGACATGCCAGTGATAAGTGTCATGCTTTCCTCTTTGATTTGGAGCACTTGATCAGAATTGGAAGGATCCGCTTAGAGTTCGTGACGGACCATCCATGAAGCAGGAGAAGGACAGAAAGAGCGGAAACACTTCCACTTCCCAAAATCAAGCTTTAAACGTAGCATGTCTGTCCGTCTTTATTTTCCATGTATTTATGTTTCCCTCAATGTAATGAATGCTGGTGAATGAAATGAATTGAAACAACTTTATCTATTTCGAACTACGTAGGTCCTGATTTCTCCTTCGTGGGATACGTAGGCAGCCTTTTGGCTCGGCCCCTCTCTTCAAAACTTTATTTTCTCCCATTTGGTGAAGGGAGACATAAAGACGGAAAGAAGAAGAGTCAACCTTTTTGATAGAATCCACTTATCCAAAATCAATGAGCAAAATCCTGTTCATCGAGATCTTTGAGTCATCACCTCCCCGTGGATCAATTTGCCTGTGATGAAAAACCACTCTATGGGTTTCCTGTATTGTCTAAATATCTTGTATGACTCATTACTAATGGGATCTAACATATTTGCCTTTTGAGTTGTTTTTTATTTATTAGGTAACAAAATAAATAGAAACTGATCTGTGTTGACAAAAGCTTGTCGAACATCCTCACTTCACTTGGTCAAGAGCTCACAAAAAGTTCCTTACCTAGCCATTATTTGACTGAAAATATGACTGGTATCAACGACGAGAATGCATTGGCTATTAGGGGTAACATGATGACAGAACAGAGCGAGATGATTACTGAGCTCGCAAAGAAGGTGGAAATGCTCCAAGAGGAGATGAATCGCACTAGAAACTAGGCCAACACCACTAATGCTCCTGTCCTAAAAAAATACAGGTCTCCACTCCAATTCTCTTCTCTCAATCCTCCCAACCTTGGGAATCATCCAAATAACACAACATTTGCCTCTGCTCCTCAAATTCCTATCGAACCTGTCACTACCAACCCACCACTTATCAAAGCTATACTCCACCCAATCAGCATGCTAATCAAAATAACAACCCTGACGCTTACAATCCACAAAAAAACCCGCAAACATACCAAGCTCCGCCAAACACTTATGGGTCCCAAAATGTTCCCCCTTCCTACAACCCAAATTCTATTCATCCCCAAAATCATGCATCCACATACCAAAATCTTTCCACTACCATCCAAAATACCTCTGATATCCAACCCATACCCCCGACTGCCTTTCAGGTCACCATCCCTCCTGAGCTCTATAAAACCTCCCCCAATCTCGAGATGGATAGTTATGAGGGAAAAGAAAAAGAGTGGAAAATCGAGCATGAGAAAAAGTTGTTGGCAATGAATGAAGAGATTACTAAGATCAAAGAGTTTCATGGTTCAGTTGATAATGATGGACTTGGTTACGATGATTTGTGTGTCCATCCCGATGTGGACTTACCGGAAGGATATAAGATCCCCAAATTCGAAACATTCGATGGCACCGGTAATCCTTTGGCCCTACTTGAGGAAATATTGTGACCAAATGGTCAGAGTAGAAAGGAACGAGGCCTTGTTAATGCGCCTATTCAGTCAAAGTTTAAGCGGTGCAGCCTTAGAATGGTTTGCATCCCAGGTATTGAAAAAATGGTCTGGCTGGAAGGCCCTAGCCAAAGACTTTCTTGACAGGTTCGCATACAACGTGGAAATAGTCCCTGACCGGTATTCATTAAATCGTATCAAGTAGAAGAGCGATGAAGATTTTTGAGACTATGCCTATCGCTGGAGAAAGGAAGCCGCTAAGGTACAACCTCCTATGACTGAGGAGGAAATGGTATCAGTGTTTTCCCGCGCCCAAGAAGGAGAGTTCTATACTAGAATGGTGTCTGCAGTTCGTGCGACATTCACGGATTTGGTAAAGATTGGTGAATCACTTGAAGAGGTTATTCGAACAGGAAAAATTAGCAAGACTCCGATGTCATCTGAGTCCTCATATTTATCGAAGAAGAGAAGAGAAGATATAACTACGGTGTCATTTGATACTGAACCAAAAAGAAAGTTCAGTCCTAGAAACACGTTTTCTCCTTCTATCTACTCCTCACCGCCTCAGGGTTCTCAATCCATCTTTTATGCCCAACCCCAATGCCAAGCTCCACAACCAAATTACCAACCCAATGTCCAAACCACTATCCTAAATCATCAGCCTAACGTCCAAGCACCTCAAAACTACTATCAAGTACCTACCTTTGCCAACCAAAACAATTATAATCTTCCCTGTCCAAATTCTGAGAAAAAGTTTCCTCGAGTTTTCACTCCGTTAACTGAAAGTCGTACTCAAATCTTTGAAATACTAAAAACGGTTGGACTAATTCAGTCCATTGCACCAAAGCCTGCTAATCCATCATCTAAATTCTTCAAACCTGATCGACATTGTGCATATCATTCAGGAAATGTCGGACACCGCTGAAGACTGCCTCAACTTGAAACACCAGATTCAAAATCTAATTGATCAGAAGGTAATCCATCTCTAGAAACCAAATTGACGATTGAGTCGCGTCATCCACAAGGTGCTATCTAGAGAAGTCTTGATTGTATCCGAGAGGGACAACCAAAATTGGCCTAAGCCAATCAATTCTGATGCAGTGAAGAGATACTATGTCTGAAGACAGTCTTTTCTTTATGTTTTTTTCCCTGTATTCGCATTTTGCTTAAAATTCCCAATCTTTTATGTACGAACTACATTTGACCTGAATTCTCAAGAATGAGATACGTAGGCGGCCTATGTCGGCTTCGATCAACCCCTTAGAAAAATCCATGTTTCCCTTTTATGTACGAACTACATTTGACCTGAATTCTCAAGAATGAGATACGTAGGCGGCCTATGTCGGCTTCGGTCAACCCCTTAGAAAAATCCATATTTCCCTTTTATGTACGAACTACGTTTGATCTGAATTCTCAAGAATGAGATACGTAGGTGGCCTATGTCTGCTTCGGTCAACCCCTTAGAAAAATCCATGTTTCCCTTTTATATTTGAACTACATTTGACCTGATTCCTGCTTCAACGAGATACGTAGGCGTCCCAACGGCTCAATCATATCACCCCAAGAAATGGAAAATGGGGCAGAATTTTTGAGAAGGAATCTCAAAAATTTAGAAGAAGAAGATCCACCCTTCAACAATCAGAATGAAAGGTCGTAAAGAAGAATGCCACTGAAATAAATTTTGAGGAGGGTCTCAAGATCCCCACATAGTCAACAACTAAAGTCTTGTCTCAAAAGCATCTACTGGGGTAGAAATTTTGAGGAAGATCTCAAAAATTCCACTAGATCTTCATTCATGAGTTCAGATTCTCAGAATTCCCCAATAGTAAGAGATCCCAATTTCTTCTATGTTAGGGAAACTATATTTGACCTAATTCCTGTTCTAACGGGATATGTAGGCACCATATCGGCTCGATCCTATCACCTGGAAATAGAAACTGGGGCAAGATTTTCTAGAAGGAATCTCAAAAATTCTGAAGAAGAAGTTCATCCGTCAACAAAGTCAAATGGAGAATCTTGAGAAAGAATCTCAAAAACCTCGCGAAGTGTCAACTCTTTCCTCAACAAGTCAAGACTTACCTCAAGATATCTAACTGGGGCAAAAATTTTGAGGAGGACCTCAAAGTTTCCATCGAGCTGCATTCATGAGTTCAAACTCAAAAAATGCCCAGCACCAAGAGATCAGAATCAACTACAACAAAGTCCAAGAGGATCAATCCTCAGCTATGGACAGATTTTTAAGAAGCCATCTTCAAAGGCCCCAGCTACAATGCGGAGAAGTCTCTAGACCTCGCCAGCAAATGTCAGACTTGTCAAGCTTCAAACCAGAGACGCTCATCGAGCTAGTACGTGACATGATGAAACTAATCAGGGAAGTTGAGGCAAGCGGTCGAAGATAAAAACACCCAAAGAATGGCAAAAAGGGAGCAGAAGGTCGAAGGAGGTCAACACAGATCAGTTTTATCAAAATTAACAATCTTTTTGTGGTTGCAGGGGTCAATGGATGAGTGGTTAGAAATGACATTCTTCTCAAACACCCAGCAAATCATAGGATCAAAATGAACATATAATATTCAAAAAAGGTATGCGCAAAAGGAGTCGACATAATGGAGTAATCAAAGAGATAAACCAATAAGGAGAAAGCAAAGATATCCTTCTCTGACCTATCATGGGTCAAAACGAACTTATGATGTTTGGAAGTGGTTTGTAGTTTTCCATAGAGATAGGGTTCAGTCATTCATTTACATTCGAAAGACCTTTTATTTGTCTATTCCACCTCAAAAAGAGATGTTGATGACAAATAAAGTCGTTTGACCTATGTTATGAACGTTTCCTTTAAAACTTCCTTGGAGTTTGATCATAGTCGCTAGCAAAAGCAACACTGTTTCTACGAATTATTTACCTTGAGTACAGGTACGTGCAAAAGAATCAACACAATGGAGCGGTCGAAGAGATCACCTGACTAGGAGAGTAAGGACATCTTCCTCCAATCTATCATTATATAACGTTCGAAAGTGGTATTTATAGTTTTCCCCAGAAACGGAGTTCAACCATTTATTTACCTCCAAAATGACTTCTTTTTTAGCTAGTCACCTTGGAAAAAGGATGACATTTGCAAATGAATTCATTTATACTGTGAATGCTTTCTTTAAAGCTTTCCCAAGATTTGACTATAGTCGCTAGCAAAAGCGACATTGTGTCTACTAATCGTTTACCTTGAGCGCAGGTACACACAAAAGAGCCGACACATCAACAGAATACTGAAAGAGGCTATCATATAGCGTCAAATTCGAAAGAGATTGATGTCTATCAATACCGAAAGGGAATGACAAAGGCATGTAAATACCAAAAGAGGATGACATGGATCGCCGAAAGAGGCTATCATATTTCATCAAAACCGAAAGAGGTTGACGCCTGTCAATACTGAAAGGGGATGACAAAGGCATGTCAATATTGAAGGAGAATGACATGGATCATCGAAAGAGGCTTTCATATTGTGTCAAATCCAAAAGAGTTTGACGCCTGTCAAAACCGAAAGAGGATGACATGAATCATCAAAAGAGGCTATTATATTACTTTAAATTTGAAAGAGGTTGACGTCTGTCAATACCGAAACAGGATGACAAAACCATGTAAATACCAAAAGAGGATGATATGAATTACCGAAAGGGGGATATTATAACGCGTAAAGCCGAAAGAGGCTGACACTCGTGGTCCAAGGAATGTATTTAAGTCGCTATCTGAAGATGGACAACGTACTGGATATCCTAAGAATTGATAATCCAAAGGTCATCTATAATCTATGTTGTCCAAAATAGGATAGTGTGCAAGATTACCTGAAGGTTGACAACCAAGGGTCATCCATAAGCCGCAGTTACGTCCTAACCTGATAATGTGCAAGATTGCCCAAAAGTTGACAGTTCGAAGGTTATCCATAAGTCACAATTATATCCTTACCGGATAATGTGCAAGACTACTAAAAATTAATGGTCTGAGGGTTCTCTATAAGACACGTCGTATCAATTATATGCAGGATTACCCAAAGATCGACAATTTAAGGGACGTCTATAGGGCACATTGTATCC
Source organism: Capsicum rhomboideum (assembly GCA_031232105.1). Lineage (NCBI taxonomy): Eukaryota > Viridiplantae > Streptophyta > Magnoliopsida > Solanales > Solanaceae > Capsicum > Capsicum rhomboideum. The sequence continues at coordinate 18,530,321 of CP124719.1, read as the reverse complement.
AAGGTCGGATGATGTGTAGGATTACCAGAGAGCTGGCAATTCGAGAAAAATTTGTAAGCCATCTCTTATCTCAGATCGGATAATGTGCGGGATTACCTAAAAGCTGGCGACCTAAAGGACATCTATAAGCCACCTCGTGTCCTACATCAGATGATGTGCAAGATTGCCTGAATATTGATAATTCGAAGGATATCTGTAAGACGTGTCCATACAGACGATGCACAAGACTTACCCAAACCCATATGACGGTTGTAGGGACCATTCTACTCAAAAAGCCGTCGGTGGCCAAATAAGCCACCCTCCAAAAGAGCCACCCCATTTTAAAAATTATCGAACAAAAGATCGCACGGTTGTAGAGATTGTTCTACTCAAAATGTCGTCGGTGGCTGAAAGGGGCCACCCCATTTTGAAAAATCTCCAATCGCCAAAAGGGCCATCATATTCAACAACCAAGAGAGTTGTTATGTTTACTATTGCAAAAACTGTTATCTTTCAAAACAGATATGCGAGATAATGATATCATTCTTTTAGGAACCAATCCGCGCAAAGGTATGGTGAAAGAACTATTTACCCTATGTGAATTATGTTTTCTACTAATATTTTATTCCAGGTTTTGTCGAGAACATCCGAGAGGATGAAATTCTCAAACCAAAACTACAGGTTTATCCCAAGAAAAATAATCTAAGATGATGAAGGGAATCAACAAATTTATCAAAGAAAGTGTCATACGAAGAGTATGATGAAGGTTGCGCCAAGAGGAACATAGCATAACACGGAGTTGAGGTAAAGACACTATCTCTCCACATGAATTTAGTTTGCCGCTAACAATTTTGTTTGAGATGTTGTCGAGAACATCTGAGAGGATGAAAATCTCAAACCAAAACCACAGGTGCAGACGATTCCAAAAAGGACGCAGCACAACGTGGAACTTTTTCTTAGCAGCAAACCGGGACATAGTCCAAAGAGGAACGTCAAACTCTTTGGACGCGAGCTAAAAGATGATTGCCACCACCATCAAACCACACCCCTATCAAAAGGCATGTGGGTATTTTGGGATATTCTAGTTTCAGTTTCACTTTTGGGATATTTCTAAACTCATACCAGAGGTAACCTTCTCTTTCCTTCAAATCCGAGTGACATCACACTCAGAGAGTTTTTTGAAACTATGTCCAAGTAATTTCTTACCTATGAATGTGAAGAATCCCACATTCATGGTAAAGAGGTTACAAGCCTCTTTTCCGCAGCTCAAATAACTTGTCACTGGTCCTGAGCCAAAGATTGTCTAAAATAAAAGACTATCTTTTCAACCGATCGAGTCGAACTACAAGCAGTCTGATTTCCTGAACCTCGGGGATATGTAGGTTGCGCTCTTTGTTGAAAACTCGACTGCATCCAAACTCCCCCCAATCTCCCCATTCACCATCTTTTCAGCCTTTTTAAAATTCGAAGGCAGGATAGCTTATGAATTCTTTGAAAATAGTGCTTCCAAGTCAAGAATTATGAACTACAAGTGGCCTGAATTCTCATGTAACCTGAGATATTTAGTAAACCCGATACCCGAGTCAGGCCATCACTTCTCAAAATTCATGCAAAAATCAACCTCTTTCTAGAAACGAATTTGTGGTCAGAAAAAATTAGGAACGTCAAACTCCCTTTGCCCAAGGTTATTTGCATCCACCCTACCCAAAGGGAGGAGGCAGTTGTTGATGTTGACACCTAATTTTTTCTCTCCCCGACTAAATTAAATCCTGAGTCTCTTTGGTTTTAAATAAAACCAAAATATTTATTTTATCAGGATAAATTGCTTTTTAAGGTATTTATTTGAGTTAAATTTTTCATTTAAGTGATGAATTATACATTTTCGTATTTTTGAATACGATATCGTGTAATTTTAGTCACTAAAATAATTATTTCGTCAAAATATTAGATTTTTATCAGGAACCATCTTGAAAATTAATTCAATTGGATAAATTCTTGATTTAAATAGTGGTAAGCAGTTAGAGGATAAATTCTTGATTTAAATATTGCTTACTCGTAGTGGTAAGAAGTTAGAGGATACAGTTCCACCAGCAAAAGAATTGGAGCCAAAAGTAGTTGTGGTTGAAGACGAACAAGTTGAGTCTGCCAAAAGCTCCAAAGATGATAAAGTGATCCATAGTGTAAAGTTGCCTCCTCCTTTTCCGCAGAAGTTCAAGAAGAAGAAGGAAGATGAATGCTTTGGTAAATTCATTGAACTACTTAAACAAGTGCACATTAATTTGCCTCTTGTGGCTATCTTGCAGGGTATTCCAAAGTATGCTAAGTTTGTGAAAGATATTGTGGCAAACAAGAGTAGATTGACAGAGTATGCCACAGTTGTACAGACTGAGGAGTGTAGCTCTCGCATTCAAAACCGGTTACCCACCAAGCTAAAGGATCCTAGAAGCTTCACTGTAAAAATTACTCTGGAAAATCGTGTTTGTGCTCGTGGATTGTGTGATTTGGGGGCTAGTATAAATATGATGCCCACTTCGATTTTCAAGGAGTTGAGTTTGGGTCGTCCTAAGCCTACTACTATTATTTTGCAGCTTGCAGACCGGTCCGTGACTAGACCTGATGGTATTGTTGAGGATGTTCTGGTTCAAGTGGGTTCGTTGATCTTTCCAGTTGATTTTGTGGTGCTGAATTTTGAGCCTGAGCTGAAAGTCCCATTTATTTTGGGGCGTCCATTTCTGGCCACAGGAGGTGCGATATTGATGTAGCAGCCGGGAAACTGACCATGCGAGCTCGTGATAAAGTTGAGGTTTTAGATTTTTATATGGCTTTAAGCTACCAGAGATTTATGAGAACTTGTCAGCTATTACAGCTATAGATTTGGCGGCTGAAGATATCCATACTATGTCTACAGATCCGTTGGAAAAGGTTTTGATGGGGCAAGATATTTTTTGTGATGCGGAAGCTATTAATATGGTGCAGGTTCTTGATCTTATGGGCATCTATGCTAAAGAGGGTGGATGGGAACCTTTAAATCATCCACTTGGTCCTCCACGCAAGCCGTCAATTGAGGAGGCACCAAAGCTTGAATTGAAAGAACTTTCGTCTCATCTTCAATATGCTTTCCTAGGTGATAATGAGACCCTCCCTATTATTCTTTCAGCAAATTTGTCAAAGGAACAAGTTGATGCGGCATTGTTAATACTCAAACGAAGAAAGAAGGCTATCGGTTGGCAGATGTCTGACATCCATGGTATTAATCCGAGTTTGTGTATGCATAAAATTTATATGGAGGAAGGGCATAAGCTGAGTGTGCAACACCAACGACTCTTGAATCCAGTGATGAAAGAGTGGTAAGGAAAGAGGTAATTAAGTGGTTAGATTCGGGCATTGTTTACCCTATTTCTGATAGTACGTAGGTTAGTCCAGTACAGTGTGTTCCAAAAAAAAGTGGTATGACTGTGATCATGAATGATAATAATGAGTTGATTCCTACAAGAACTGTGACTGGGTGGCCTATTTACATGGATTATCGGAAACTAAATGATGCTACGAGGAAAGACCATTATCCAACCCCTTTTATTGATCAAATGTTGGATCGTTTAGTTGGGCAGGAATATTATTGCTTTCTTGATGGGTATTTCGGATATAATCAAATTGCTATAGATGCTCAAGATTAAGAGAATACTACATTCACATGCCACTTACGCTTTCAAGCGTATGCCCTTTGGATTGTGTAATGCACCGGCTACTTTTCAGTGTTGCATGATGTATATTTTCTATGACATGGTGGAGGAGTTCGTAGAGATTTTCATGGATGACTTTTCAGTATTTGGTAACTCTTTCGAGGTATGTTTGCAAAACCTTGATAGAGTCCTTGCTCGGTGTGAAGAAACTAATCTTGTTCTCAATTGGGAAAAGTGTCATTTTCTTGTGACGGAAGGTATAGTTCTTGGACATAAAGTGTCAAAGCAGGGGCTCGAAGTTTATAGAGCAAAGATTGAAGTTATTGAGAAATTACCTCCACCTGTGTCGGTGAAAGGGGTGCGTAGTTTCTTGGGGTATGCTGGGTTTTACAGACGATTCATTAAAGATTTTTCCAAAATTGCACGCCCCATGTGCACACTCTTACAAAAAGATGTTAAGTTTGTATTTTATGAGTCATGTGTGAAGGCTTTTGAGGTATTCAAGAAGAAGTTGGTGGAGGCACCTATCCTTATTGCTCCTGATTGGGCTTTACCATTTGAGCTCATGTGTGATGCAAGTGAAGTTGCAGTGGGTGCAGTTCTTGGGCAGCGAAAGAATAAGATATTTCACTCTATTTATTATGCGAGCAAGACCCTTGATGCAGCCCAAGTGAATTATACGGTGACTGAGAAGGAGATGCTAGCTTTGGTGTACGCATTTGATAAATTTAGATCATATTTGGTGGGTACTAGCGTCATTGTATACACGAATCATGCTGTTATACATTATTTGTTCAATAAAAAAGATGCAAAGCTGAGGTTGATTAGATGGATCTTATTGTTACAAGAGTTTGATTTGGAGATTAAAGATAGGAAGGGGTCAGAAAAAAAGATTGTTGACCATGTTTCTAGACTTAAGAGCTCGACACATGTAGTTGATGATAGGCGTATTTGTGAGGAATTTCCAAATAAGCAATTGTTCATTTTGGGGGATGATGAGTTGCCATGGTATGCCGACATCATGAATCTATTGGTAAGTGGCCTATTTCCTCCTGATTCTAGTCCTCAACAAAAGAAGAAGTTGTCATATGAGGCACGTTCCTATATTTGGGACGAGCCTTATTTATTCAAGCAAGGGCCTGATCAAGTGGTAAGAAGATGTATTCTGGATGTTGAGGTGAAGCAGGTGTTGGAGAGATGCCACGCATCACCTTATGGTGGTCATCATAGTGGTGAACGCACAGCCCAAAAAATTTTGCAATCAGGTTTCTTCTGGACTTCTATATTTAAAGATTCTCATGCGTTTGTGAAGATTTGTGACCAATGCCAATGTATGGGGACAATGGCAAAGCAACATGAGATGACCTTAACTAATATCCTAGAATTTGAAATCTTTGATGTATGGGGGATAGATTTTATGGGCCCTTTCTCAAAGTCGAATGGGAATCAATACATACTTGTAGCAGTGGATTATGTGTCTAAGTGGGTAGAGGCTGCTTCTCTTCCTACTAATGATTCCAAGGTTGTGGTAAAGTTCCTTCAGAAACATATCTTCACAAGATTCGGAACTCCAAGAGCTATTATTAGCGATGGAGGTTCACACTTTATAAATTATTCGGTGAAGAGTGTTTTGGCAAAATATGGTGTTAGACACAAGGTCTCAACAGCATATCATCCTCAAACAAGTGGCCAAGTGGAAGTGTCTAATCGCGAGATAAAACAAATCTTGTAAAAGACGGTGAATACTCAGAGGAAAGATTGGTCACTCAAGCTAGATGATGCTCTTTGGGCTTATCGAACTGCGTATAAGACTCCTATAGGGACTTCTCCCTATCATCTTGTCTTTGGGAAAGCATGTCACCTCCCAGTTGAGCTTGAGCACCGAGCATATTGGGCGGTGAAGAAGTTGAATCTAGATCCAGAGTTGGCTGGTAACAGGAGGTTGTTGCAACTCCATGAGTTGGAAGAGTTTTGTTTGCATGCTTATGAAAATGCGAAGATCTACAAGGAAAAAATGAAGCGCTTTCGAGCCAGGCCAGTTGGTACTATTGTTTAACTCAAGACTTAGGTTGTTTTCGGGGAAGCTAAGATCTAAGTGGAGTGGGCCTTTTGAGGTCAGTCGCACGACTCCTCATGGTGCGGTGGAAATCTTGAATAAAGAGGATGGTACGAGATTTATGGTGAATGGCCAGAGATTGAAGCATTATTTTGGTGAAGAAGAGAAGCAGAATGAGGACATGCTTCACCTTGATAATAATTGAGCTGAGTGTGGTCGAGCCGCGACATTAAAACAGGCACTACATGGGAGGCAACCCATGAATGTATTGTAATATTTAGGAATTATAAAGTAAAAATACAAAAAGAAGAGTCGTACCACGACCAAAACTAAGGCGTTTTGTAACACCCCTACATTTCTGAACCTATTTAATTACCATAAAATTTATGGAATTATTTAACTTGAGTTGTTTGGTTGGTGTATTATGCATTAACAATATTGGGTTAAATTAATCTTGTGTCTTTGGGCTCAAATGAGGCCCAAAATGAACCAAAAGACATGGCCCAAAAAGGGGAAAAATGACCCATTCTACATGGACCAAGTAAGCATGTCATTATTGACCAAAAGTATTGGCTAAGTATGACTTTAAAGGGTCTATATAAGGTGAAAAATCAGATTTATTCACCATTTCACACATGTGCAAAATCTAGAATTTTCCCAAGGATATTTTCTCTTCACTTGCAAACCCTAAGGCAACTACACTTGTTTGGAGAAGATCATCCTTTTGCAATCTTGGGTAAGCGGTTATTCTTGTGATTTAATATATTATATGCATGAGAGATTGTGTAGATAATGATGGTTATGTCTAAAGGTGTTAATAAGTGCACTTTTGCTTTTTTTTTGCTAAAAGATGTGTCATCTATGTGTCCTAAACTTGAAAGGAGACGTGAGATCTTGAAGGAAGTGAACTTGATGGATTAAATATCAACATGTAAGATGTGGTTATGTTCTTGACTTGCTTTCTCCTTGTGTATAACATTTGGAATTGTTGTTGTGTATAACATTTGAAAGGAAAATGTAGTTTTGGTGATGTTTATGTGCGTTGTGAAACCATGGCTGTTTGTTGGCATCTAATATGATCTCAAATATGCTAAGAGAAGCTTAGTTATGATCATGGACCATTCATTACAAAAAAGGACCCAAAAGAGACCCATTTTGGCCGAAAGGGGCACCCGCCCTCGCAAACGCCCGCAGGTGCCTTCGCAGGTGACTCTGGACACTGCCAAGAGGCACCTGCAGCCTCACCTCATCCACCTACGGGCGCAGGTGGCTTCGCAGTCCAGAGCTTTGTTTTGCATGTTTTTGCATCTCTTTGACCCCCTAAAGCCCCTATACCCTTCATGGATGCAATTATCAACTTATGGTACCTTTTGAATGACTTTAAAGGAGTATCCCAGAGGTATTTTGAATGGTATCAATTATGGATTGTTTTTCATGTGTTTTTGTGAAAGGTATTGAGATGACTTGATGGAGTAATTATGACGAAGTGTTAATGGGGAAGTGTAAAAGATAAACTTAGTGTGAAATGATATTGGTTTATGATGTCTTGGTCAATGTGTGGAATGTTATGGTATTTTTGGTATGGTAACACAGTGGATTGTATTATAAAGGGTGAAATGACGTTATATGGTAGTCATATAGCTCATTGTCGTATTGTACACTTGTATCGAAAGTAGTTGTTAACGAGAGTTCCGTTATGTACTTGTATTGTAGAGTGAAATGTAAGGAAGGAGCTGGAATATTGTGTTCATATATAGGATTGTGTATTCATACTTGGAAGTGAAGGTATGTAAGGTTACTCTTTTCGTATCCTTCTGCAGCATATAGTGTTCACTTTGTCATTGTACTTGTTCATTTCTGAAATGTTCTAAGGTATTCTATTTTCGGTTATCAATTGTTATTATCACATGTTCCCTACTCATTGATCAATTGTGATTCACAGGTCTTATGTTCATTGACTAATGTTCTAAAGGACCAATAATGTTATGTTCCAAAGTTCAAATAATGTTATGACTATCATTGTATCAATCTCTCAAAGGTAAGAAATAAAGTAATGCATATTTGTTAGTTGCAAGAGTATGGGTAGTATCTCTAGAGGTATAAGCCTAGCTCAAGCCGATCCCGAGATTATTGGATCAGGGGGTAGTCCTAGAGGTATAAGCCTAGCTCAGACCGAACCTGACAGGGGGTAGCTCTAGAGGTAAGAACCTAGCTCGAGCCAAACCTGATATGTTGGTTTATGGGTGGCAGCTCTAGAGGTAATAACCTAGCTCGAGCCGATCTCGATGTATTGATTTATGGTTGGTAGCTCTAGAGGCATAAGCCTAGCTCGAGCCAATCCCAACATAACGTTATGTTATGTTAAGACCCACTGATCAGTCGGGGCCCGGGTACATTGTGACACAAGTGATGATGTATGAAGTAAAGAAGCAAAGAAAGTAATGAAATCAATATACATGGTTCCCAACATACAGAATGGTGACTTATCCATATTGGTTATTCATTTGTAATTCATTGAAGTATTCATGTATCATACAGTTTCTTATGGCCTTACATACTCAGTACATTCTTTGTACTGACGTCCCTTGGGGGACTTACCTTACTTGCTATAGGCACAGGTGCTAGTAGACCTCCACAGTAGGTTGTGGGTCATTTTCAAATCATTGGTGAGCTCCAGTTGGTTCAGGGCTTTTCGAGTCTCGTGTGTACATTGATTTCAACTTTATAAATGTTGTATAAAGCGGGGACTTGTCACGATTTTAGGTTGGTTATGTATATGTATCTGTAGAGGCTTTGTAGACGTATGTGGGAAGATGAATGTAAGAGGTGTATGTCCATTTTTGACTTGGTGGCCCTAACGGCCAAGTTTCATATATATATATATATAGCATATGTTTCCATGACTTCCTCATAGTTGCATGAGATATAATGTTGTTCATACGGAGACATGCATATGAATGCACATGAGCAAAGATTGGTTCTCTCGGGCCTCAACGGCTTCAGGTGTCAGTCCGCCTCGTTGGAATTCGGGGCGTGACACGCTTGATGGGAGGCAACCCATCTCTTTTAAAAAATTTCTTTTCTAACTTAGTTCTAGGATTTTGTGTTTATGCAGAGACACACGGAGCATTTTTCCATGAAAATCTACTAGAAAAAGGTAAAATTAGTGGATAGATGATCATTTGAAGGTGCCGGGCAGGTAGGACATGCATTGGAGCAAAGTTTTGCGTCTTGGGACTTGTAAAAGCCCCAAAATTATGTGAGAAATGTGGAAAATCGCTCAGGTATGATGTTAAGCATGGGGCGCGGTACCTGGCGTGACAGGCTGCACTTGCCCAAAAAATTTTCTGTCTAGGCAGTGGGCAAGCGCGCCACAGGGCGTACCAGGCCGCCTGCGCCCAATTTTTTTTCGCGACTGGCAGTGGGGTAGCGCGGCACAGGGCGTGCCAGGCCTCTACCCCTTAAGTTTTTTTTGGGTAAAAATTTTATGAATCGTGCCAAGTCTAACCGACCCACCCCACCTCATCTCTTTTAAATCCCCAATTCTCTTTATTTCTCACAAACCTTCTCTAAGTCAACACCTAAGGCACGATTTTTCTCTCCCCAAAATTGAAAATTATCTCCTCCTTTTCTGTACTCTTGCCCACACATAGCTCAAATTCTCACCTTCTCATCTTTGGGTTGTGTTTACAAGACTCCATAAAGCTATCAAGGTATGTTTCTTTAAGCTTTCTCTCTCTAGAATGCTATGAGCATGTTGAAATTGTGGGGATTCTTGGAATTCGAATTGGTGATGCCCCGTAAGTATTTGTAGTTTGACTTGCTTCTTATGCTATTGTTGAAATTTATGGGGTGTTCGTGAAGATGAACTTGAAGTACATGTGAAATTGTTCTTATTAATCTTATTTTTAGATGAAATAATTGAAAGTGGGTTTAGCTTTATTGGTGATAATTGAGAGAATTGGTGGTTGAAATCACTTGATACAACTCATAAGTTGTTAAATATGTGTGAATCTTGTTTGAATTCTTGAGTAAAACAAGTAAGTCATTCTAATGATAATTATGGGATTGTTGAACTTATGTTGGGAATGTTTAATTTGTCTATGGTTTGGACTTGGTAATTGGTCATTAAGTGAGGAGGGGAATTCTGAATACCCTACACCCATATATTTTGACTTGGTACTAAGCAACTCAGTGTGGGGTGGCCCTTAAAGCCAACGCCCATTGAGTTGGTTAGCTATCTTTATATGAGAAACTGACTTGCTTGTGGAACTTTGTCACAGGTACAATATCAGAATCTAATGTGGCTGCTTCCAGTTCTCACAAGCGTCGACGGTCAGGAAATAAGGTCCCTGCGGCTCCCCCAGTCTCGAAAGGTCAGAAACAAAAATATGGGATAAATGCGGTCTCCAGTGCAGGAAAGAGTTGGTATAAGAGCCACCCAGAAGCCAAATACTTTGCGAATGAATGTATTGATAGGGCCAGTCTAGCTCGGACTTACCCTAAGATATTGGCTCGTATTGTGCAAGTAGGAATGGGGTTCATCTTTGACAGACCTACGGATTGTAACCTTAATCTAGTGAGGGAATTGTATGCTAATTGTAACCCGGATGCACCTACCAGCTCAGTGGTTGTACGAGGGTCGGATGTTATACTTGATTGCTTGGGCCTTAATGGATTATTAGGAGTAAACACTCAGGCTAGTCCCCACGACCTACTCAGGTTGAATGCTAGGCCTCCCTATGCAGAAATTCGACACACTCTTTGCGGCCAACGTTCGACAGTGAGATGGTTGCGCCATCATAAAAGAGAGTACCACATGAGTCTACCCTATACTCATTTCAATAAAGAGGCGCGAATTTGGTTGAAGATTGTGTGTTGTTGCTTGATTCCGGGTAGCCACATAACGGAGGTCACTAGGGACCATGTCTGTCTGGTGTATGCTCTCATGGCTGATGTGGAAATTGATGTAGGTTCTCTGTTGTTGTCGTCTATGCACCGAGCTCGTCTGCAAGGAGGTCTTCATTATGATTTTGGCGGTATATTGACTAAATTGATGTGAGCATTCGAAGTGCCCGAAGAGGCATTTGATTATCATCCTCCTATGGTGCAGACACCGGTGGATGTCACCCAAACCAAGGCACCTGATGCACTCGACCCCACTCTCACCTTAGCAGAGCGTCATGCTGGAGATGACGGGATTTTAGCCCGTATGTATGGGTTGGAGATACTTCGGCACAAGACTGGGGATAGGGCCTCTACGCTGGAAGAGCTAAGCCATGTTGAGAGGGATTATCCTCTTAACGAGCATGCCATGGCATTGTTAAGAATTGGGCCTAATTTTGTTGAGCCTGTGGATTATGATATCCCCACAGATAAGAATGACCGCCAGACCGATTCCGATGATGATGAGGTGGAGGCGGATGATACACCGCTAGAAGTCCGCGGGCCGGAGGACGACGATTTCCTTGACTGACCAGGGAGCTCCTTATACCCTACTCTTGCATTGTTTAATTTTTGTAGCATTGGGGACAGTGCTAATCATTTAAGTATGGGGTGGGGTGTTATGGGATTCCTTTGTATGTACGTATATGTGTGTGTCTGTATGTTTCTAGTTGTTTTATTTTGGGTTCCTTAGCCTTTGTTTTCGGTTCTTTTACTAAGGATAGTCCCTTTGAACCGTAGAAAACTAAAAAAAGATTTCAATTTTTTTTTTTATTTTGTTTTTGGAATTTAATACTTTTGAGTCTCTTTTAGTTATAGGATTAAGGGCTTTGCTCTATGATGGATGGATGACGACCGTCTTAAGAGCAAATTAGTCATGTATTATTGGGTGTTCTTGCTTTCTATACAATTGTGCATACACGTGTTAAACATGCTAGGATATACAATAGCAAGTGTTAAGACATCTAATGCTCACTTAGTCGACTTGATAAGTTGCTTAATGTTGAACTTGTGCATGATTTCGTATAAATTGTATGGTGAGCCAGCTTCAGTTAAACATGTGCCATATGTGGGTGAGGTTTTTGTGATATTCCATGTGCATAATGATGTCTAGAACTTGCCCGGTGTGTTTGCAAAGCAAAATAAAAGGTGTTAGAGTTTAGGAGATGATATAGGCATTTCTTGGATAGCCATGTTTTATACCTACATTATCTACCCTTTTTGCATGATCTTAGTTAGCCCCGTTGAGCCTTATCCTATTCTTTGGTAGCCTTACATGTAGCTTGATCCTTTTCTTTCAATGAACCAGAATTTGATCCAAAACTCCTAAGCGATTTAATTGAGAAATTAAGATGTTAAGGAGTGTAAAGAAAAAAAAAATTTAAGAAGGAACAAGTGAAATTGAAGCCCTAAGTAAATAGCCTTTGGTTGTGTGAAGAAGTTATGTGTTGTTGGTAGGGAGTATGATAATGAAAAAAAAAGTGAATCATTTGTGATAGCAGTTACTCCGAGCCCAATATGCTTAAGCTAGCTTAAAGATATGGGGCAACACAAAACAGAGTTGGGAAGATAAAAGTGGTGGAAAATAGGTTGGTTGAAGGTGTTCTTAATGTAATTTGTAGTGTATTAAAGAGCTTAGGGAAGTTAGTCACTATTCTTGACCAAATAGTTCCTACCCGTCCCTTAGCCTACATTACAACCCTTAAAGTCCTAATTGATCTTGAGCTTTAACATTTTGAAATTAGTGGAGTACTACATTAAGGGCAAGCTTATGGTTCATCTTGTGTTGCATGTGAATTCTTTTCGAGAGTGAGTGAACTTTTACTCATGCACCCATTTAATAATTACTTTGTGTGTTGGGTGATTCTCTTGTGGTGAGGGCGCATGTTTAGCAAAGTGTGGTGATCTTTTGGTAACGTGTCATGCATAGATTAGCAACTAGAAAGTTGTTTTGTGAGGATAGGTTGTTTCAATTTGTTATTCACTTGTTAGTGATACTAGCATGTTAGTGCATAATTTGATGAATGTGGTTGTGTAGCTATGTAGGAATACCTATTATGTGTCAGTTGTCTTGAGTCACCTGGGTTAGAGTGTAGTTATTGTTCGAGGACAAACAAAGGTTCAAGTGTGGGGTGGTGATCTAAGGCGTATTTATATGCCTTATGGACGTTTTCGACCCATGTTTACCTTAGTTTTGAGAGCAATACGTATCTATTTTGTATGGTTTTGATGGATTATGTGATATTGGGCTAACAAATGTGATTAGACCCTTGTAGGTGGAATTTGCGACTATTTGGAGCATTTTTGGCGTGGAAAGCGAGGCTTGGAGGAGCTACAAGCGAAGGATATTGAAGATAAGAGGCAAGCCAAAGAGTTGAACTTGAAGAATCAAACCAAATCTGCGAAGAGAAGTCGACGAAAGAAAAAAATTAGAAATTAAGGGCCTGGCGCACCCAAGGGCGTGCCAGGCCGCTTTTGGCAAAAATTCCACCCATGGAGGCAGCAGAGGGGCTCGCCCAGGGGCGTGCCAGGCCGCCTGGGAGCACCTTTTCAGAGGCAAAATTTACCTAAGTGTCAGGCGTGCCCAAGGGCGTGCCAGGCAGCTTTTTGGCAAATTTTTACCTCAAAATTTTGTCTATAAATAGGGCTTTTTTATTGTATCAAAATTTGATCTTGACTAGACCACTTTGGGCATTTTGGGCATTTTTGGGCATTGAAATTAGGTTTCATTCTTCATCTTTTCAGTTTTTATTTCTTTTTATGGTATTTTATCAACTTATGTTGTTAATTGAAGTTATGAGTGGCTAAAATCCCTCATTCTTAGGGTTGAGGCTATGAACATGATTCTCTTGGGTTGATTATATTGGTTTTTGCTGAAGTTTATCATAAATTGGTTATTCTTATATTCTTAATTTTACCATTTTAATACTTGATCGCCATTGAAATAAATTCCTTGTCTTGAGGTGAGCTCGAGAGAGAAACTAAGAGATAGAACGTGGGATATGAGGAACGTGATCTCTACTCGTGGAAGGGATTCCAAGAGAATGATATGTGGTTAGGACCGAGAGGTACCTAATCCACCGCGCTTGTTCAATTACGAGAAGATAGCTTAAATGCATTAGAATTGGTTAAACTTATCACCGTTCAATGACGTAGTTAGGTTTCCAATTTCTAGTAGAAGGTTATAGTTTGGAGACGAATATAATTATAACATTAACCTCGTGATCAATAACCAATATAAAGGACTCAATTTTCTTAAACCAGTAACAATTATGCTCAAGAGATGACGTTCGGAGTGCCTTGACCCTGGGAATTTACTTTTTATTGACTTTTCAAGCATATTTGTGAAAACTAAGGTTACGGTAGCGAAGATATGAGTTCATAGTCCGCAATCATTTAATTTTTTAGTAACAAATCCCTTTTCCTTTTCGCAACACTAGTTTTTAATTATTCTTTGACGTCTAGAATTGATTTCTGTTGACGAAAGTCCCTTGGGTTTGATATCCGGCTCTTTTAAAGGATCCACTTTATTACTTGAACGATCACGTACACTTGCGTGTATAGCTGAGTCACAACAAGGATTCGAAGTCTGATACTCCATCTCTTAAGTCTGTTCCAGTGGTTAATAAGTTCCAAGAAGTGTTTTCTAAAGATCTGCCCGGAGTTCCTCCTGAGCGGGAAATTGACTTAGAAATAGATCTCCTCCCAAATACCCAGTTGATCTGAATTCCACCCTACCGAATGGCTCCAGCTGAGCTTAAAGAATTAAAGGAGAAGTTGAAAGATCTTTTAGACAAAGGTTTTATCAGGCCCAGCATCTCTTCATAGGGTACTCCAGTTCTTTTCGTGTGAAAGAAAGACGGTTCTCTCAGAATGTGCATCGACTAACTTCAATTGAACAAACTTACAGTCAAGAATAAGTATCCCATTCCCAGGATTGATGACTTGTTCGACCAGCTTCAGGGTGCAAATTGTTTCTCTAAGATAGACCTCAGGCTATGATCAGCTCAGAGTCAGAGAATGTGACATTCCGAAGACAACCTTCAGAACTCGGTATGGTCACTTTGAATTTGTTGTTATGTCTTTTGGACTAACAAATGCTCCTACAGCATTTATGGACTTGATGAATAGGGTTTTCAAGAAGTACTTCGACAAGTTAGTTATTTTCTTTATTGATGACATCCTCATTTATTCTCGAAGTGAGGATGAACATGCAGACCATTTGAGGATTGTCTTGGAGACTCTCAAAGATCGCCTTTTATTCGTGAAGTTCAATAAGTGTGAATTCTAGTTGAAATCAGTAGCATTCTTTGGTCATATCATTTCTGATGGAGGCATTAGGGTTTATCCTTAAAAGACCAAAGCAGTGAGGAATTGGCCCAGACCCATCTCTCCATCAGATATCAGGAGTTTCTTGGGTTTAGTCGGTTACTAAAATGGTTTTTAGAGGGATTTTCCTCTATTGCTTCTCCCATGTCCTGATTGACTCAGAAGAAAGTCAAGTTTAGTGGTTCGATTCTTACGAGAAGAGTTTTTAGGAGTTTAAGGCTCGACTTACCTCTGCTCCAGTTCTGAGTCTACCAGAGGGTTCAGATGGTTTCGTGGTTCATTGTGATGCTTCTAGATTTTGTCTTGGTTGTGTGTTGATACAGCAAGGCAAGGTTATAGCGTATGCTTCTAGACAACTCAAGCCTCATGAGAAGAATTACCCGACTCATGATCTTGAGTTGGCAACAGTTGTTTTTGCCTTTAATATTTTGAGGCATTATCTTTATGGGGTTCATGTTGATGTGTTCACTGATCACAAGAGCCTTTAGTATGTATTCAGTCAGAAAGATCTAAATCTTCGTAAGAGAAGATGGCTAGAATTATTGAAAGATAATGATATGAATGTCTTCTACCATTCGGATAAAGCCAATGTTGTGGCCGGCGCTCTCAATAATCTATCTATAGGAAGCATTGCTCATATTAAGGATGAGAAGAAGTGCATTGGTTATCCTGCATCAATTGTTCCTTTAGATGTTGTGGGTGTAAAAGATAGTCTCTCTTACGAAGTGGCCCTAGTTGAGATTCTTGACCATCAGGTTCGTAAGTTAAGGAATGAAAAGGTCGCTTCAGTAAAGGTTCTTTGGCAAAATTAGCTAGTTGAGGGAGCTAATTGGGAAGCAAAGGCAGATATGATGACCAAGTACCCTTATCTTTTCTCTTCGAACTCTACTCCAGCTCAAGGTAATAGTTTCCTATTAATTAATTCTTTCTATTCCATGTCACCTAGTTACTCTCATGTCATGTCATGCATTCGTAAGTTCAAATTCAGTCCATGTTTTAGTTATCATATGAGTATTCAGCCCTTAGAAATTCAGTATTGGGATTTCATCTCTTCCCCTAACTTTTCACCTTAGTTATTTTTCATTCTGGGACGAATGACCCCAAGGGGAAGATATTTTTACACCCCAAAAATCCCAAGCTAAGATTAGAACCATGATTCAAGTACATGTGAATTTAAACTTCATGTTTCAGCTGCATTAGAAGTTATTTAGACATGTATTAAGGCCTCAAGTGACTCCTAGCTCATAGCCAAATTGAAATCTTCTTTACCGGTGGTTTTCTTGTGAAGAATCTTGTCATAGTCAACTTCAAACGATTATACCTCCTAGTTTCTGGGGCATTTTTGAGCTCAATACCCACCAAATGATAGATATTTTAATTACCTTTCCAACACACCCAGAATTAACCTAATCCGATGTTGGAGCTAAGAGTTATGCTCATTTTAGTGAAGCACTATCCAGCAGTAAGAATACACGATCGTAGGTACGATCATGGTTACATTGTACGATATTACAATGTTCCCGTATGATCGAAACAGCCCCTAAAACCTGAAGGTTGACATGTATACCTTCCAACCATGAAACGGAAGCACGACCGTGCCTTGAAACCAAAAATTAAAGGCACGATCGTCACTTCGAAACTTGATCCGGCTTGAACTTCCAAGCTACGAACCAAGGCACGATCGTGAATGGGTTCCACAATCGTACCATGAATCATATGATCATGTTCAAAGAACACAAAATTCCAACCCATACCACCATCACAACCCACGATCGTGGGAAGGTCCGTGGGTTCCATCATGCAGCTTTTCAGTAACGAATTTAAAAGGGCATAACAGTCTTTTCCCACTATTTTAACATCTAAACTACGTCATTTAAGTCCTCCCAAAGCTGATTATTAAGCCTAAAATTTTCCCTAATCCCTCATTACTCAGAAAACAATCGACACTTAGCATTCACAAGAGAAAAGAGGTGAATTCTCTCTTCTTCAGGCAATTGGGTTCATCTTCTTCAAGCTTCCAATTCCAAAGATTTCTCCAAGGTTTCCATATCCAGGTATGTGGGATTTCATATATGGGTTCCTTTCACCCATTGAGTCCCAAATTTAACTCAAATTCCTCAAGTTTAATTCACCTTTCAAGCCTAGGGTTCCATGGAAAGTGTGAATTCCTTTAGTTTTCAATTTCTTGCTTTGACTGAATCATGAATATATGTTATCCCATGAATTTGAACACCTTTACATACTCATGATTATGAAATCTCATTATATTGAAGAATTCTTGATTTTGGGCTTGAGATATGGAATTCCATATTGTGGCTAGTTTATAGAATCACCATTTATTATGGCATTCTTCTGAGATGGTGGGTTATGAACACCCGATGACCTAGGATATCATGCATTTTCAGCTGAGTACTCAATCATCCAGCTTTCATGATTTAGAATGCTTTCAGATAAAGTACTTATCTTTTAGTTTTAGAAAATTATTATTGTTAAGCATTTCAATGTATCAGTTTACCTTCAGTTGGGAATAGTACTTAGCACCAAGAGGACACGGGTTAAGATAACCCATGTTCCAGAACTACAATGCCACTGTAGATTAATATTATAGTCCTTTTGAACATCAGTTAGTGGATCCATATCATCCAGTGTTTGTACCCTTGGCAAGGTACTAAACACCCATTCAACTGGGGTTACTAGTTGGGCCCTATTTAGCTCAGATGGGGTATGTCGATTAATATTATCTCCCACTGTTGAGTCTCAGACCTCGTTTGACCATGTATTTAGTATTCCAGCTTATCTATCAGTACATATTTATTTCTTTAGCCTTGCATTAGGGTGCAAATTATTTCTCTAAGGTAGACCTCAGATCCGGCTATCATCTGCTTAGAGTCAGAGAATGTGACATTTCGAAGACAGTCTTCAGAACCCGGTATGGTCACTTTGAATTTGTTGTTATGTCTTTTCGACTAACAAATGCTCCTGCAGAATTTATGGACTTGATGAACAAGGTGTTTAAGAAGTACTTGGACATGTTCGTCATTGTCTTTATTGATGACATCCTCATTTATTCTTGATGTGATGATGAACATGCAGACCATTTGAGAATTATCCTACAGACTCTTAAAGATCGCCTGTTATTCACAATGTTCAGTAAGTGTGAATTCTAGTTGAAATCAGTAGTATTCCTTATTCATATCATTTCTGGTGAATGAATTAGGGTTGATCCTCAAAACACTGAAGCAGTGAGGAATTGGCCCAGATCACTCCATCAGATATCAAGAGTATCTTGGGTTTAGCCGGTTAGTACCGATGTCTTGTAGAGGGATTATCCTCTATTGCTTCTCCCATGTCCAGAATGACTCAGAAGAAAGCCAAATTTCAATAGTCTGATTCTTGTGAGAAGAGTTTTCAGGAGTTGAAGACTCGACTCACCTCTGCTCGAGTTCTGACTCTGCCAGAGGGTTTAGATGGTTTCGTGGTTTATTGTGAAGCTTCCAGAGTTGGTCTTGGTTGTGTGTTGATGCAGCATGGAAAGGTTATAGCATTTGCCTCTAGACAACTTAAGCCTCATGAGAAGAATTACCCGACTCATAATCTTGAGTTGGCAGCAGATGTTTTTGCCTTAAAGATTTGGAGGCATTATCTTTATGGGTTTCATGTTGATGTGTTCACTGATCTCAAGAGCCTTCAGTATGTGTTCAGTCAGAAAGATCTAAATCTTCATTAGAGGAGATGGCTAGAGTTGTTGAAAGACTATGATATGAATGTCTTATACCATTTGGGTAAAGCCGATGTTGTGGACGACACTCTCAGTAGACTATCTATGGGAAGCATTGCTCATAGTGAGGATTAGAAGAAAAAGTTAGTTCATGAGGTTCACCAGTTTGCTAGATTGGGAGTTCGGTTGGTTGATTCAGCCGAAGGTCATACCTTGATTCAGAATGGTTCAGAATCTTCCTTAATAGCTGAGGTAAAAGAAAAGAAAGATAATGATCCCACTTAATAGCTGAGGTAAAAGAAAAGCAAGATAATGTTCCCATTTTCCTTATATTGAAAAAAGCATCCCAAAGTCAGAAAGTTGAGGTTTTATCCCAAGGAGGAGATGGTGCTTTTCATTGCCAAGGCAGACAATGTGTTTTGAATGTAGATGACTTGAGACAACGCATACTAACAAAACCTCACAGTTCTTGATATTCTATTTACCCAGGATCCGCTAAGATGTACTATAATCTACAGGAAGTCTATTGGTGGAACCACATAAAGAAGGATATCGTAGAATTTATGGCTAAGTGTTCAAATTACAGCAGGTTAAGGTTGAGCAACAGAGACCTGCTGGTAAGCTTCAGGATATCAGTATTCCTACTTGGAAGTGGGAAGTGGTGAATATGGACTTCATTACAGGGTGGCCTCATACTCGCCGTCAACATGATTCCATTTGGGTCATTGTAGACGAATGACTAAGTCAGCACATTTTCTGCCAGTTAACACCTCAGACTCAGCCTAGGATTATGCTACACTCTATTTTTGAGAATTGGTGAAGTTACATGGTGTCCTTTTGACTATCATTTCAGATAGGGGTACTAAGTTTACCTCTCAGTTTTGGAAGACATTCTAGAAGGGTCTTGGTACCCAAGTTTACCTCAGTACAGCTTTTCACCCACTGACATATGGTTAGTCAAATAGGACCATTCAGATATTAGAGAATATGTTGAGGGCCTATGTGATCGGTTTCAAAGGTAGTTGGGATGATCATTTGCCTTTGATTGAGTTTGCTTATAATAACAATTATCATTCTAGTATTCAGATGGCCCTGTTCAAAGCACTTTATGGTAGGAGGTGTAGGTCTCCTATTGGGTGGTCCAAAGATG
This sequence comes from Capsicum rhomboideum, assembly GCA_031232105.1. Lineage (NCBI taxonomy): Eukaryota > Viridiplantae > Streptophyta > Magnoliopsida > Solanales > Solanaceae > Capsicum > Capsicum rhomboideum. The sequence goes on along the minus strand of CP124719.1, from coordinate 18,510,465 downwards.
GTGAAGCTACTTTGATATGGCCAGATTCAGTCCATGAAGCTATGGAGAAAGTTCTGTTGATTAGAGAAAGACTAAAAATAGCTTAGAGACGTCAGAAGTCTTATGCAGATGTGAGAAGAAGGGAACTTGAGTTTGATATTGGTGATTTGGTTTACTTTAAAGTTTCACCCATGAAAGAGGTAGGTTTGGCAAGATATGGAAACTCAGTCCCCGCTATGTTAGTTCTTATAAGATTGTGGGTTTGGTAATGTAGCCTAAGAGTTGGATTTGCCCACAGACTTAGCGTCAGTGCATCTAGTCTTTTATGTGTCTCAATTAAGGAAGTCCATTGGTGATCCTGCATCAGTTGTTCCTTTAGATAGTATGGGTGTGAAAGATAGTCTCTCTTTTGAAAAGGTTCCAGTTGAGATTCTTGACCGTCAGGTTCATAAGTTGAGGAATAAAAAGGTCGCTTCAGTAAAGGTTCTTTGGCAATATCAGCTAGTTGCGGGAGCTACTTGGGAAGCAGAGGCGGATATGATGACCAAGTACCCTCATCTTTTCTCTTCGAACTCTGCTCCAACTCAAGGTAATAGTTTTCTCTTAATTAATTATTTCTATTCAATGTCACCTTGTTACTCTCATGTCATGTCATGCATTCGCAAGTTCAAATTTAGTCCATGTTTCATTTATCATATCAGTATTCATCCCTTAGAAATTCAGTGTTGGGATTGCAGCTCTTTCCCTAACTTTTCAACTTAGTTAGTTTTCATTTAGGGACGAATGACCCCAAGGGGAAGATATTGTAACACCCCAAAAATTCCAAGCTAAGATTAGAACCATGCTTCAAGTACATGTGAATTTAAACTTCATGTTTCAGCTGCATTAGAAGTGATTTAGACATGTATTAAGGCCTCAAATGACTGCTAACTCATAGCAGAGTTGAAATCTTCCTTACCGGTGGTTTTCTTGTGAAGAATCTTACCATAGTCAACTTTAAATTATCATACATCCTAGTTTTGGGGGTAGTTTTGAGCTCAAGACCTACCAAATGATATATATTTGAATTACTTTTCCAATGCATCCTGATTTGCGATGTTGGAGCTAAGAGTTATGACCATTTTAGTTAAGCACTGTCCAACAGTAAGAACACACGATTGTGGTTACATTGTACGATTGTACAATGCTCCCGTTTGATCAAAACAGCCCCTAAAACCTGAATGTTGACATGTATAACTTCCAACCATGAAACGGAAGCACGACCGTGCTTTGAAACCAAAAATTAAAGGCACAATCGTGACTTCGGAACTTGATCTGACTTGAACTTCCAAGCTTCGAACCAAGGCACGATCGTGAATGGGTTCCAAGATCGTACCATGACTCGTATGATCATGTTCAAAGAACCCAAAATTCTGGCCCATACCACAATCACAACCCACGATCGTAGGTAGGACCCACGATCGTGGAAAGGTTTGTGGGTTCCATTCTGCAGCTTTTCAGTAACAAATTTTAAAGGGAATATTAGTCTTTTTCCACTCTTTTAACATCTAAACTACGTCATTTAATTCCTCCCAAAGCCTATTATTAAGCCTAAAATTTTTCTTAATCCCTCATTACTCATAAAACAATCGACACTTAGCATTCACAAGAGAAAAGAGGTTCTTTCTTCTTCAGGCAACTGGGTTCATCTTCTTCAAGCTTTCAATTCCAAAGATTTCTCCAAGGTTTTCATCTCCAAGTATGTGGGATTTCATCAATGGATTCTTTTCACCCATTGAGTCCCAAAGTTAACTCAAATTTCTTAAGTTTAATTCACCTTTTAAGCCTAGGGTTTCCATGAAAAGTGTGAATTCCTTTAGTTTTTAGTTTATTGCTTTGATTGAACCATGAATATATGTTATCCCTTGAATTTGAGCACCTTTACATACCTATAATTATGAACTCTCATTATATTGAAGAATTTTGGATTTTGGGCTTGAGTTATGGAATTCCATATTGTAGCCAGTTTATAGAATTGCCATTTGTAGTGGCATTCTTTTGAGATGGAGGGATATGAACACCCAATGACCTAGGATATCATAAATTTTTAGCTGAGCACTCAATCATCCAGTTTTCATGATTTAGAATGCTTTCAGATAAAGTACTTATCTTTCAGTTTGAGAAAATCATTATTGTTGAGCATTTCAGTATATCAGTTTACCTTCAGTTGGGAGTAGTACTTAGCACTGAGAGGACACAGGTTCAGATAACCCAAGTCCCAAAACTATGTTTCCACCATAGGTTAATATTATAGTCATTTTGGACATCAGTTAGTGGATTCTCATCACCCAGTGTTTGTACCCTTGGCAAGGTACTGAACACCCATCCAATTGGGGTTACTAGTTGGGCCCTATTTAGCACATATAGGGCATGTCGGTTAATAGTAGCTCCCATAATTTAGTCTCAGAACTAGCTTGATCATGTATTCAGTATTTCAGCTTATCTATCAGTACATGTTTATTTCTTGGTCTTGCATTAGTTTATTCATGCCACATCATTATGTTCAGCCTACTTCAGTTATTTTCCTATCACATATACTCAGTACATTTAAAGTACTAATTGCATACTTTCCTTTGTGCTATATTATAATACAGGTTTCGACGTTTAACATCAGGATCGCGCCTTGTACGATCTCCTATCATATCAGCTACAATACTTTTGTAAGTCCTCATTATTCGAGGACTAGTTATCAGTATTTCTTTTTATGTTATCTCAGTTTCAGACAGTTGGATTTAGTTGGAGGCTTTTCCCAACAACTCATATGATTTAGAGGCTTTCAGATAGACAGTCAGATTTTCAGCATATTATTTATATCAGACAGTCAGTTAGATTATGTTGTCAGCTTTATGAGTTTTATTCAGATATTTTCACTTAGGGTATTGTCAAACTTATTATCTAGATTATTAACTTCCGCATAAGTGACTTCCAGATTATTTCATTATTTATAGTGTCGGCCATTGGTTAGCTTGGGATCACTTGTGGCTCTAAGCATCATGGTACGACTAGGGGGTAGTCTCGGGTCGTGACACACATGACTATTCATTACTGTGGTAATATGCGATGGCATATATCATAATTTATTGAGATTTGAGAAGATATGAGCTCATCTAATACCATCATTAAATTGATTCATTACATGATATTATCTTAGTTGTGAGAATGCATCCTCATTTCATTCAATCTTATACATGGAATTGGTACAATAAAGAAATACTAATTTTATAAAAGAAAATGAGACATTTTATAAAATGTTTTGACTGAGGAATGTGCCAGCAAGGTCGATTGAGCTATGAGATATGATATTGAGATTGTGAAAGTATATGGGTTGTGAACCCCCATGGGTCCTGTCCTGGAAGCTTATGCACGAAAGGTGTATACGAGGCGATATTGAAATATTCCACCCTTATCATACTATCGCATTGCAGTATTTGCATTTCTAGTATGTATTTGTTGTCGTGTACTTAGTTTTCCCTTATATATTTGTGTAGTTATGCTTATACCATTATTATACTTGTATAATTGTTAGGAGATATGGTTTGAGACACCATTGGGAACTTTTCTGTATGCAGGTGGAAGCATGCTCATAGTATCTTTTACTTGTTTAGTTTTCTACTTTGATTAGTCGACCTATGATGCCTACTGAGTACAAGTGAATCGTACTCACTTCTACTTTCTATACTATTTTGGTACAGATCCATGTATGAGTGCGATTCTTAGAGCGTGATATCGAGCGGTGCATTAGAGGTTGATTCAGAGTTTTGGGTGCGCTCCTCATTTGGGGATTGAGTCTGAACTTCATCTTATCTTTTATGTCTTTATTTTTCTTATTAAGAGATAGACTTCTATATTTCGTACTCTTATTTTGTATTAGAGCTCTTTACTCATGACATCAAATTTTCATATTTGAGTTGTATTTTGTTTAGTTTCGGCTATTTTAGTTATTGATATATACATGAACAGACTTCTTTATAAAGTCTCGTATTGGATTTATTTACTTTTTTTGTGCATTTTTTATCTCTTTGGATGTTGGATTTACCTACCCAGGATTGGGGTGGGGTAAGTACCATCATAACCTCAACTTTTAGATCATGATAGGATGAGATTAGTGATACTTAGTGTAGGTTTGGATTAGTACCTCACAACAAGCTTGGTTTCCCTAGATTGACTCTTTGAGCAGCCTGCTTTATCCCTTATATCCTCCTTTCTCTATTGGTATATTTGTGCATGCATATTTTTCTATATGTTCGTGGGCCAGAGGCCTTAGATGTGTACCAATATGGTTGCCAAGTTAGTATACCTATCTCCGAAGGTCATGATACATGTCTAGGTTTATTTGTAAGATTATGTTCCTATTGGTTGGATATTGGTGATGGAATGCATATACTTATATGAGCATGAGCATATACAGTGGTACGATTCCAAGGAAAACTATTGATTTTCACTACTATTTTTTGAAAAGTACTTATTCTAATTTTTCACTCGTAAACTGATCTTAAAACGGAAGTCCTACCACCCTTACTATTGGTTAACGGGTTTTAAGACATAAATGCACCAATATCTACTACTTCAGTTTTGGTTTGAGGTCGGACATTTACTATTACTGATTTCTATCATTCTAATCCCGATCTAATCTCAGGCACTGGATTTACTAATTACTACTTATTTAGTCTCGGTTCGGCCGGGCACTTATTACTGTAATGACTCGTCCCATTGTTACTAGAATAACCACATCCAAAGGGTACAGGGTACTGGAATTCCTTTAATATCCTTGAAAAACATTCATAAAAAAGTGGCTAAATAAATTGGAAGTAGAAAAATTTTAGGGATGAATTGACGTCATCCCGCTATAGCGGCGCCATGGTAGCAGCATGCTGGCCGCTATAGTGGGATGCCGAGAAATACTCCACCCGAGTTTTGATTACCCATTTTCTCTTCAATTGTAATCCAGAATGAGGCTTTATTCTAAAAAACCCTTAGGGTTGCCTCAAGGCTCTGGAGCTATAAAGAAGAGATAGTATGCTTAGAAGGGGTAAAACCCAGTGCTTTCTTTCAGATTTCATGGTGGAGATTGCTAGAATAGAGCTAGAAGTTTAAGTTCATGCCTCCATAGCAGCTTCTTGGCACCCAGGTAGGCTAGGTTTGATTAAGTAGAAAAGATTTGTGTTAGCAAACGTATGCATAATGTAGATTGATGGGAGATTCCATGCATAGGCCTATGGGCAAGGTGTTTGGATGGATAAAACTAGTAAAAACAAGAGTTAGTAAGTAAGTATCCATGAATTCCCGTGGTAAATACTATAATGTTGTTAATGTCGGATTGTTATGATGGTTCACGCTAATTGAATACTTATGAAAATAGCTTGTTTACACTTTATTTATTTCTCTGAATAATGCTAGAAAGATCAAACTGAGAGTCTTTATTCTTGTTTAGTGAGTTAATTTGGTAATTTGGAGAGGACTTAGAGTTAAGATGGAAGATTGGAAGTAATGAAGTGTATACTAAAAAGGTTGTGTGTGTTCCAATATCGATAGTCCGAAGGTTATTTTAAAGTAGAGTGTTATGTGTTTCTATGCATTAGTTGGCCCTAAATATGGTTATTGGTGGAAATGGGTAGATGATGGTTTAATTATAGTTAAAGAATTAATTTGTTTTATGTATGTATGATAACTGCCTATTTGTCTACTTGTTGCAATGCATGCTATTGAATGTAACTTGTTGGATGATTTTACAAATTGTTGATCACCTGAAATAAGATTATGTAAAAAGGCTTGTTTTTAAATGCAAGTGTGATTGAATTATCTTATTATATGATTGTACATGTTATGACATGGTTTGATATGGTGAGATGAACCGATAAAGGTCAACGTCACAGAATTGGTAGATATTAGGGAGTATAAGGGTGGGGACGTTGGAATAAGAGTGGTATAACAGTGGTTTGGGATAAGGGTGGCAAACACTAGATGTATGGGTTATTCGTACATGGACTGAGCTCGTCTCCTGTAGGTCATGGCTAGTGGGCAATTATAAGACCATAGCAAGTGGGTATATGGTATTGGTGAGTTTAACGGTTTCATGAGTTAACAGGGTTAAATTGTGGTTGTTATTTTAGTTCCATGAGTGGACTGAGTTATATTGTGATTGCTATTATGGTTAATGAGTGAATCGGGTTACATTATTGTTGTTATTTGGATCCTTGAGTGGTCTGGGCTGTTGATATACTTGAAATGAAATTACATTGTTGAAGGAGATAAAAGAGGCAATTGTGGCAAGATTGAGCTAGTTATTATGCGACATTTTTGTTAACTTGGTTGAATATTTGTACTTGTTTTAATCTTTTGGTTTAATTGCTTAATTGATTGATAGTTAAGGAAAGAATAACCAAAGATATGATTGTTAAATGTCACATGGATTTCCTTGTTACATATGTTGGTTAAATGTTGTTATTAAACGACATGCTTACAATTTTCATATGAGTTAAGTGGTAGTGGGAGACATTGGCTTGTGTAAGCATGCCTAAAGTAACTCACGAGATGCCCATAATTTAGGTAGTTCTCTTCCATGTATTGGTATGAATGAGTTAAGACTAAAATGGTGGATGGAGCACCTTGAGGTTTCCGAATAATATATGTCATCATAGTTGAGTAGGTGATAGATGTGTAATTAAGAGTGAGATGCTGGAAAGAGGAGGGTGGTGACTAGCGTATGGTTAAGAGATACAAGTTGAAATGTTGTTTTATAAGCGAAGTTTAATTTCTGATATTTATGTTATGTTTTACGTGATTTAACTTGGGTCGGACGATGATGTCTATCGAAAAGTGTGGTTGTAATGATGCTACTCTTGCTATACCTTTTTTGAGGTATAGTCTATTGCAGGATTAGTTCAGGTTTCATTGCTTGATGTGGATAGAGATCTTTGGCAGCTTCCGTCTTCTTTTTCCTATGGTGGAAACCAAGTCTTGTTTATTTCCTTGTCTTGTAGTAGCTCTTGTACCTACATAGATTAGATCTTTGAGGTACAAAATTTTCATGTTGTAATTTGTTTTATTTACAAAAATTGTAAGAAGTTTTATAATACTTAAGGAGACTAATATTATTATTTTATGATTTCCATATGATTTCTCATTGGGTGGTAAGAGTTCTCCTATCTAGGTGAATTGAGGTAGGTGTCCTCACAATCCAGTTAGTTGGTTCATGATAATTATACTCATACTTATCTCTGGTACGATTACAGAGTGAATTTATTATAGATTATCTTTAGAAGACTCGGTTCGGGACTAGGCAGTATATATGGATATCTCGAGTCCCTTATGGGCCCCTCGGTCTGGGAACCACAGTACCGGAGGAGGGGTATACCCTATGGGTCCTTCCTTATGAGCCACAGGTCAGAGGAGCTTACACGTGGCATTCTCATCATATTGCATCTCTTTACTTTCTTTACACTCATTCATTCATATGCACTTCCTGTCACTAGTATATTTGTTTGTTGTTTGTACCTACTGGTCTTACAGGGGGTTGGTTAGGTTATGTTTGATGTTGCATATCTTCCAGGCTTATGGGGGTCCAATTAAATTATTGTTTGATTATTACTGTATAGCTTATGAAAGGTTGGTTATTGGCATGTACTCCTGGTTTAGGTGCATCTTGTGGACCTTTCTTTTTTAGTATTACTTTGTTGTTTCTATACTTTGTTATAAGTTGGTGTGTTAATACCTATTGTTTCTTGTTCCTTTACTATTTCTTTTCTAAACTGTTTTTGTCTTGAGCTGGGGGTCTATCAGAAATAACCTCTCTCTCGCACCTCTGAGGTAGTGGTATGGACTGCGACACTTACCTCCCCAGATCCCACATTGAAGGAATATACTGGGTATGTTGTTGTTGTTGTTGCTACTTTGGGTAGATAGCCTATGGCTACTACTATCATTATTCTTCTTTAGTACGATTTTCACAGTGTTTGTAACACCCCGTACCTTCCCAACCCTACTTGACGACATTGAACAATGTTTACTTAGGTGTTGAAAGCCACAATTATGTATTTGGTAATGTTATTGATGAGATAATGGAATTTGGCCCTCGTACATGTGATTAAACCTTCGAAGGAGGTGTTTTGTGACTTCGTGGAATATTTGTGGGATTAAAAACGAGGTTTGGAGTACCTCCAAACAAAGAATATTAAAGGTAAGAAGTAAGTTAAAGAATAGAATTTGAAGTATCTAATCAAATCCGCGAAGAAACGAAAATTTTAAAAATAAAATTTTCAGCGCCATAGGAAGGGCCAGGTGCTTGTTTTGGCGCCCAAACCAGCAAGCTGCTAAAGCTCAGTGCCCTGGGAAGCGCCAGACGCTTGCTGGAACGGCCAAACTAGTAAGCTTCCAAAATTTGTTCTAAGTCTCAAGGGTGCCCGGGGGCGTACCTGGCCGATTTTTGCCACGTTTCTTCTACAACCACGAGTATATACATGGAATGAATAAAGTATTATATTGGTATGGTAAAATTACTCGTGAACGAATTTGACATCAAAATGACAGTTTTACCCTTGTAGTCAAAATAAGCCATACGTGGCTAGAATCACTTGTTTTTGGGATTGAGGCTACGGATATGAATAGCGTGAGTGGGAATATTGTCGTAACACGTAAGAAATGATTTAAACATGAGAGATTATTGATTTTGTTGGGTTAAAGGAATTGGGCTCGATGAAGGCCCAAAATGAGACAAAATACTTGGCTCAATGGGTCAAATGACCCATTCTCCCTTTGACCATCAATTATTGATCAAGCATGACTAAGGATAAGATTAAATGGGGCTATATAAAGTCCACCAAATCAGCTTTTATTCATTCAAAAGGCACATGCCTTTCTAAACATTTTTCCAAGAGATATTTCTCTCAAGCTCTCAAACCTTAAGTCCTCCTCTTGGGAAAGATCATCATCTACAAGCTTGGGTAAGTGATTATTCTTATGGATTAATATATTATATGCATGGGAGAGTATGTAATTCATGTTGGATATGCTTGGAAGTGTTGAATATGGTACTTTGTGTTTTTGTAAAAGATTTGTGATCCATGGGATTTAAGCTTGAAATATGACTTGTGACTTTGATGAAAGAGCATGGTATGGATAAAATATGAACATGTATGGTGTGATTTTGTTATTAAACTTGTTATTTTTCTATAAGTGTAAATTATGGGATTTTGGCCGATATGTGCTATGAGGTGTATTAAGGTGACTTGATGGATTATTTGTGATATGGTATGGATGAGAAAGTGTAAAGGAGAAGTTTTGTGGTGAAATGTTATTGATTATCATGTATTGTTCAATGTATGGAATATTGTGAGATTATTGGTATGATAATTTCATCAATTGTTTTGTCAAGGGGGAAATGGCATGTTTAAAGGCAAACATGAAACTCATTATCGCGATATACATTTGTAAGGTAGTTGGTGGTTAATGTAAACTCCGTTATGTATTTGTGTTGTAGAGTGACACATAAAGAAGGAGTGGGACTATTGTATGTACATCTAAGATTGTATATTCGTATTGAGAATACAAGGTATGTAAGGTTACTCTGTCCGTATCTTTCTGCAGCAACTAGTATTCACATTGACATTACACTAGTCCTAGTCTGAAATGTGCTAAGGTATCTTATTTCCGGCTTCCAATGGTTGCTATCATACATTTCCTACTCATTGATTGGTTGTGAATCACATGTCTCATGTTCATTGACTAATGTTCCAATAGTGATTATACTCATGTCTCTTGTTCATGGATTATTGTCCAATGGTTCCCATGGTGTTATGGTTCTAATAATGTTATGCTGCCAAGATATTCACATGTCTCTCACTCATTGGTTAATGATCCAAAGCTTCAACTAAAGTTGTGACTATCATTGTATCAATCTCAAAGTAATGAATAAAGTAGTGCATATATGTGTGCTTCCAAAAATGTCATAATCCTCAATGTAATAATCCTTCATGAGTGAGTGTATCCATGGGGTGAAATAAACACATTCATGATGACGATCCTAATATTATGAGTGTATCCATGGGGTGTAATAAACACCTTCATGACGATATCCATAGGGTGAACGAACACACCTTCATGATGACCATCCCAACATTATGGGTGTATCTATAGGGTGAAAGAACACACCTTCATGATGACCATCCCAACATTATGGGTGTATCCATGGGGTGACATGAACACCTGCATGACGATATTATTTTTCCCACTGATCAGTTGGGCCCGGGCAATATATAACTAATGACTGGCAAGCAAGTAAGAAGAGGTACAAAAAATGAAGTAAGTATCGAAAGTAATATACGCAGTTCCAAATATATAGATTGATGGCTTATCCATAATTGGGCATTCTCTCATAATGTATTTTCCGTTAAAGTTCTTATGTACTGATACAGCCTTACATACTCAGTACTTTCTTCATACTGATCCCTCTTGGGGGATTTCCCTTACTTGCTGCAGGCACAGGTACTAGTAGGCCTCCACAGTAGGTTGCCAGTTTCTGCGGATCATTGGTGAGCTCCAGTTAGTTCGGGGCTTCTCCGAGTCACAGTTGTACATATGTTTTGGTCTTGTATATGTTGTATAAAGCGGGGACTTGTCCCGACTTTCAGTTGGTTTTGGTAAATATCCATGTTAGAGGCTTTTGTAGACATGTATGGGTGTATGAATGTAAGGTTGTATATGACGTTCTTGACTTGGTGGCCTCAACGGCCAAGTTTCGCATATGTATATATATATATATATATATGTGTCACATGTTTCATGAACTCCGTTATTAGTCCTTTTATGTTCCTACGTGATAGTGGTGAGTCCTATGACATGTATATGAATGAATAGAAGCAAAGCTTGGTTCTCTCGGGCCTTGTCGGCTACGGGTGACAATCCGTTCCATTGGGGTACGGGGCGTGACAGTGTTAGATTGTATGGCAAGCTCTATCAGGTCAGTACTTTCTTCTCTACTTACACATATTGTATATAATTTCTTGTCTAGTTTCTTGTAATATATATCCTTTCATTATGTGTTATTTATACTTACATTTATCTTTAGAGCTCAGCTGGCCTACACTTATTGAGTACCGCGTGTTTGGTACTCATTATACACTTCTTCACCCTGCAGATCATAGAACAAGTTCTCGTTACTGATGTGTGATTCGTGTAGAGCTGTCATGGATCGGAGATTTAGGGTGCGCTCCTAGCATCTAGAGTTGTTCCTTCTTCCTTTATCGTTTGCTGGACTGATCTTTATTTTGTATTTTGGAGACAATTCGGTATAAATTGTGTTTACCTAGTACTTATGCTATGATAGTGGCTCATGTATCGACTGACACCAGGTCTTGGGGGTATTTGCATTCAGTAGGTTCTCTCTCTCCTTTTATTTGTGTATATTGTGTCTTATTTTTCTATATTAGTCTCTCTATTTAGTCTTGATTTCCTGTGTTTATCCTTTTCCTCTTATTAGCCTGCTACTCGTCGTTCTGAGATATGGATTGGCTTACCTACTGGTGTGTTATAGTAGATGCCATCACGATCTGAAATTTTAGGTCATGACACGAGATAAATGAATTTGATGATGAAATAACTCCTTAGCCCATCAATGATATTGAAGAGAGAGAGTTTGACAGAAATTTCTAGAGAAAATAGAAAATCAATGGGATCTATTAAGACCTTAATCCATTGGTGGTGTATTGAGTTTACTTTTATGTTTGAATACTTTTATTGTATTTAGTTATTAAAATATATAATTTTTAATAGATTTTACATTAATCATGACACTATCAAAAAAGGCCAATTGAAATTAATATAATACTAGTACTGGACACGCATGTAGCACTTGTGTTAAGTGATAAATTGTATGCTACTTTAATTGCAGAATTAAGAGGCGAAGCTAGAATTTCGAGACCACGGGTGCACTGTTGCTTTTTATGATATGATATAAAGATAGTTAATCACATTACCTGTCACAACCCAAAGTAGAGTCTGTGATAGCACTTGTCACATCCTCTGGTACAGGTAAGCCTAACGCAACTCAAAATCAATAATCAAAGTAAATCAGAAGCAGAAGAAGAAGACTGGCAATAATCCCAAATGATATAGAAGGAAATGCAATCTCAATGGTACATCTCAGGTCTAATTGTCACTAGTACAAGCCTCTAAAACAGAATATAATCAAATAAACTAAATTATCTTAAATGCTGATAATGCATAAGATAAGATAAGGAGAGATCCGGGTAAGCTCTGAGGCTCATCAGCCACTACGTCGATATACGCAATGCCAGCATGAAGAGAACACAATCTACACTCTGCTACTCAGACCAATACCTGCGCGTGGTGCAGACAAAGGAAAGAAAAGGCAAGTGTGAGTACGAAACACGTGTACTCAGTAAGCATCATCGATAACTGACCCTAATCAAAAGTGATGGCGAGGACCCCAACACCAACTATCCAATTCACCCCAAATCAGCCTGCACTCAGAAAAGTCCCAGCCTATCCTAGCAGAAAACATGTTTATCAAAATAATTAAATTAGTGCATTAAAGTAGGCATGCACAAATTCAAGATCAATGGAGATAGAAATAAGTCACATCAAAAGAAAATCTCACAACACAGTATATAATATCAACTCACCATCTTAAACCAATAATCACGACTAAGGTAGGGGAGGTGCGTGTCCCACAAATACTAGATGTGACACAGCAGTCTCAATGGATCAAGCCATAACAATACTCCACGTCTAATAATATCTCAACCACAAAACCACCCAAGAGAAGATACAATGCAATATAATGTAGTAATATGAGATGTAGAATACACAATATCACAAACAAGATCCAATCACGATATTACAATATGAAAGGAAATAATCAAACGCAATATCAAAAATACAAAGGAATGTAATGCAATGCTATGGAGTGATAATGATGTAAGCCATCGCATGGCCCTCGTATACAACTTCCAAGCATAAGCTTCCAGGAAGTACCCATGGGGGGTTCGCAACCTATATACTTTCACAATCTCAATCTCGTATCTCAATCAACCTTGCTGGTAGAATCCTTGATTAAGCATTTTATAAAGTGTTTCATTTTCTTTCAAAAATCAGTGTTTCTCAGTGGTACCAATTCCATGAATATGAATGAATGAAATGAGGATGCATGCTCATAAACAAATCAATATCATGTAATGAATTAACTCAACAATGGTATAAATAAGCTCAAATCTCCTCAAATGTTAATAGATCATGATATAAGCCATCACATGGCACCACTGTAATAAAGAGTCATGTAAGACATTAATAATATTAATTCAAGCCCCTCTCTCGAGCATCAAGATAATGATACAGGCAAATAATGCACAAATAAGGCCAATAATATCAATTCAAGCCCCCACTCAGGCATCATAATAATAATAAGGAAAATATTTCTCAATAAGTCCAATAATATCAATTCAATCCCACTCTTGGGCATCACAATAATAATAAGGCAAATAATGCTCAATAAGGTCAATAATATCAATCCAACCCCCCCCCCCCCACTCAGGCATCATGATAATGATAACAATCCAAATGACGTAACATAGAGAACTAACCCAAAACCTAACTTATTTTGTATGATAAGCTCCATCTTACCTAATCATAATACATATTAGACTAAATTAACAAAGATACTAGTTAAAAACATGCCCTAAGGTTTACCTTCATTTGCTTACCTAATTACTAAGCCAAGATTTCCTTTCTTAACTACTTAGCTATACTATCATCCGATATACCCAATAAGATTACTAAGCCCCAATAGTTACATCAACTATTACAAATCTATTTATAACCCAAGTGTTCTCTAAATCCAAATTATTCTATCTAAATCTACTAAACGAGATTTAATCTCTTAAATAGATACCCACTATCAATTTACTCAAGATCTATATGTCATCTTTCTACAATCTACCCTAAAAGTACATACAAGTAGAGAAAACAAGAAAAATTCCATTTAATTGATTCCACCCATCAGTGGACTCTTGTACCCATGGAGATGCTCATCATCTCATCTAAACGAAACCCCCAAACCTTTAATGATTTATAAAATACAAGCAACTAAGCATCTTGAAGTCCAGAAATTTTGCAACAATGAATTTCTTCATTCCGGCATCCTTTATTTTGTACTTCTTTTCCAAAATCCTCCTAAAGTTCCTTTGAGGTCGTCATGTTGCTATACACGTTGTACAAGTCGTCTTGTAGGCCACTCAGAATATAATTTTTACTCAAAATATCTGAGTGCTTCCAAGCTTCTGTCACAACGAAGTGATCTTTTTTCGGAGTTTCTTTCGGCAATTCAGGAACGCTTTTCGTGATGAATCTTTGTAGATTAAAGTAGTCAAATAAAAGAACATCTTATGTTGCTAACATTTGAAATCAACACAAGAAAATTTTCCTGATTTTTTCGTCGGTGCCATTGCAGGAGCAGCATTCGAACGACTCGAAGTAGCAATGTTAGTTGCCGCAACATTCGTCATTCCATCATTGATTTGATTTTTAGTATTCATTTTGCTGTCACAAATAGAAAACCAATTTAGTATCACAAATACTAACAACAAAGTTTTAAACTTTAAACAACTTATTTCTAGTTTAACGATGAAGTTTTTATGTTCTTCTATTCGTCAACCGAATGAATCTTTGACTCGTGATGAAGTTTTTATATCTTCAAATCACTATCAAGTTCAAACAGAATAGAAAACCAAAAGGTTTTAATATCCAGAAACTAAAAATACAGATTATATAAATTCCTTAAGATTGTTGTTTTTCGGTGCACGATCTGTATTACAACATAAACTTCAACAACAAGTTCAAGAACAACTTCAAGAACAACAAAGAAGTTCAAACTATTTTTCTGGAAAAAATAATAAGAAAGAGATGAAGAAAGAAATAATCAAGTCCACCGAATTTACGGTGTGTCCTTAGGAATTTATTTCCCTCAAGTACCCGAGGTTAATGGAATATATCCTCCCAGGATAAAATGATTCAATTCAGCAAATATTGGTACCTCAAATTTGCTGACCTACGATTTATAGATCACATTTGAGTTTTTCAAGAAGAAGAGAGTCTTTTTCACTTCAAAATTTTGTGTCTTTACCTGAGGAAAAAATCAGGTATTTATAGTCAAAAGGTGGGGCTTCAGAAAAGAAGCAATGGTTCTTGAAAAGACGCACTATTTCGGATCGTCGCCGACCTGCGAACCCCACATGTGCCCGTAGGTGGCCCACATGCGGCCACAGGTCGCAGTTTGTCAAAAAAAAGAATGTTCTGTCTTGACCTGGGTTCCTCATCTGCGTCCGCAGACGTCGACCTACGCCCGCAGGTCACTTTTTCGCTTTCAAACAGCGCCTCAAAAGGTTACGTCCCTTCGAAGTGCATTGTGACATGTGTCCGCACATGCTCGGGTGTGTCCGTAAATGGAGAAAATTTTCCTATCAGATTTTTGAATTAAAAATCATTAACTCTCAAGTTTCAAATAAATTTTGTCTAAAAAGATAATCTCTTGATCATTTGATGAAGCCAAAGCCGAGCGAGCGACGACAACGACGGCGCGAGGCTTGGCTTCTTCTTGCCTCACTATCCACATGAAGGAATGCTTCTTAATTTAAGCATGAAGAAGTTACACTTCTTTCTTAAAGTGAAAACACAATTCACTTTCCCTCCATTTTTCCATTCACATTTCATCACTTAGAACCCAACATCCACTTCCTTCTTCTTCATCATATTTCCTTCCTCTTCGTAGTCCTCGTCTTTTTCATTTTGATTCTCAGCCTCTTTAGTGTTATCTACTTGGCTGTTCCTTCCCTCTTGTCCTTGTCGTAATTCCAATTTCATGGGATGTTCGAAGGCATTAAACTGAGTCGTACTCTCTATTTAAAGTTTTTTCTTTCATGACTTGTTATTAGATTATGAGCTGATCAGTGAACACACACAAAAAAAAAAAAAAACGGATTTTGGCCAATCACCAAAGTGAAAAGCCATTATACACGTTTATACATTTGTGTACAAGAATTTTATAATGTTGTATACTGTGTAAAAATGAACTAAGCGGGTATAATGCGAAAATATGAGCTATGTAGATGTAATTATTTTTATTAGACTGTATATGTTTGAAAAAATCTCTCCTTTTAATTTGTCTATTGGGAGAAGTACGTTTTATCAGAATTGCTTTTTAAAATTGTATTCGTGAAAAATAGTAGTTTATATTTCTTTTTAATTAATTTGAAAAATACATTTGCCAAGATTAATCAGTAATTTATGTTTGATTAAGGTTCCAAAAATATTTTTGGAGATAAGCTAATTTTTTCAACTTTTGAAAAATAATTTTTGTTACAACTCAAAAATATTTATTTTTTTCCCTGAAAGCTTGGGCAAACACAACAACTCCTTTAAATAAGCACTTTTGATTTCTCAAGAACTTGATTAAACAAGTTAAGAAGTCATGCTA
Source organism: Capsicum rhomboideum (assembly GCA_031232105.1). Classification (NCBI taxonomy): domain Eukaryota; kingdom Viridiplantae; phylum Streptophyta; class Magnoliopsida; order Solanales; family Solanaceae; genus Capsicum; species Capsicum rhomboideum. The sequence goes on along the minus strand of CP124719.1, from coordinate 18,493,964 downwards.
GGCAAAATTAGCAGTACCAATGATAATGGGATAGTAAATATTTGGTGAAATACTCAAGAACTCATGGGCGGATGTAGGTAGACCGAGGGGATAATTAATTTAGACCCCTTTCATCAGAAAATTACATTATCTATATAAGGTTAAAATTTTGTTTTATATATATTAGATGTTGAATTCTCTTGATATAATCTAAAAGATTTGTTCAAATTCTCTTAGATGAAGCAGGTTCAATTCCCGCTAGTTACAGTTTCTAATATTTTTAGCTCTTCATGTGTTTATTTTTTTTCTTTATTTATTTGTTTTATTTTTTAATTTTTTTAATTTTTTTTTACAATAATTTTGTCTCCGTCATTGATCGAGGTACAACAAACTAATCCGGACACCAGTATTATGTGAAAAATTACACCAAACAGATGTGGATTTTCAAAGGGAAATAAGATCAAAACCTAGTTTAAGTTTCTAAGGTACGTAGCAGCAATATTGGATTTTAGAAGTCCCTAACGGCCAAACTAGTCAACAGTGTCTTACTATTAAGGGGTCGTTTGGTAGAGTGTATAAGAATAATGCAAAATATAGTGTATTAGTAATGCTTGCATTAATAATGCTTGTGTTAGTTATGCTTGCATTAGTTATGCTTGTTTTTTCTTATGCAGTGTTTGGTTTGGTGTATTAAAAATAACATAAATTACATAATTTTTAAAAATAAATTATTTTTTTACAAAAATACCCTCCATATATATGATGGAAAGTATGTAGAAAAGATTTTGAGGGACAATTGTGACTTTAACCATACTAATGTATGCATTAGAATCCATTGCATTACTAATACCAAGGATTTTCATGCATTAGTAATACACTCCTTAATACACAATAGAGTGTATAACTAATGCACGCATTATTAATACATAGGATGAAAAAGTGTACCAAACAAGGTATTAGTAATACACAAAGCTAATGCATGCATTATTTTTTTTAATACACTCTACCAAACGACCCCTAAGAGTAGTGGCACTACATGGTCTTTGGTCTGCTATATAACAGTTGACAACAAAGTTATACTTGACTATAGACTTTATATTAAGTGCCCGTTTGGATTAACTTTTATAAGTTAGAAATTTTAACTTATGGCTTATTTTTAGCATTTTAAGCTAAAAGTCATAAGTTAAGATTTTTAACTTATGACTTTTGACTTATTTTTAGCATTTTAGCTTAAAACTACGTGCATATAAGCACTTTTTAAATTTATTCAAACACTTCAAAAGTGCTTAAAAGTCATTTTTGACTTAAAAGCACTTAAAATAAGTCAATCCAAACGGACACTAAGTCGCATAAATTACGGGACACCAAGGTCGTTTTGTGTTTTCCATGGGAAATGGAATGAAGGTGTACAATATACTCCATACACGTTTAAGTACTCTCTCAGTTTATTTTTACTCGTGCATTGATTAAAAAATAAATATTCACTTTTACATGTTCATTTTAATTTTTGTTTGTTTTATTCTTAATATTAACTATTCATTCTCTAAATTAATTAAGTATTTTTCAAGTCCACTAGGACTATACACCAATAAATACAAATACTATAATAAAATATGTACTTCATTTATTATTTTTTAAAGACTGTGCTAGACAAATAAAAATGAGATAATGATTTTAAAGTTCATTACCCAATAAGAAAAACACTTACTAGTATTAATTAAGTGAGTCTTTGTTTTAAAAACTAAAAGACCATCTAATATATGCAATATAGGAAAATGTAAGAAAATTTTGAAAGACATCTTAAAATTTGTTAATATTTTTACCCTTAATTAATACCATTTTTTACTTTGATTAATTTTTTATTATAAATAATTATTTTTATCTAATATAATTAAACCTCAAAACTTGAAATTTAAAAGCTACGTAGATTTAGCAATCCAAACGGGCTCTTATACTGTCAGAGAAATAAACTATATATTTCGTATTCTCTTTATTTCATTTTAGTTATCATGTTTCACTTCACAATAGTTAATTTAATAAAACTTTGGAGTTAAAATTAAATTAGATTAATTTAATATTTCAAATTTAGAATTTAGATGTTCGAAAATTATACAAAATTATTATAAATTGTAACTTTTCTCATATTAATATGATAAAAAATATGTCTTATTTTTGGGGGGGGGGGGGGTTCACCAGGTGTCCGGTACCCATATTGGAGCCCGACTAAATTTGGATTCGCGTCGAAAAATCCCATATTGGGAGTAAAGCGCTCCCTAACAAAGGCAACAACATACCCACGGGGAACTCGAACCCGAAATCTCTACCGTATATATTGGTAAGGCCACTTCTAGCCTTTTGACTGCGTTAGCAAGAATAGATGTTTTGTGAAGGGCATTTCATACAAATTCTTAACGGTTCCATTTCCTCATAAATTCTACAACATGCATCATGCATGGCACCAAACACCAACACATTTTCAAATTTTTTAAATTAAAAATCGAGATAACGTGTTCAAGAGGATGTTGTAGGAAAAATATAGAATTGTCAAAAATAATTAAAAGCCAAAACTATAAATGTGAACTTTTCGTTTGTACAGACTAATATAAGCAGCCACGAAGAAACAAGATGGACCTAACCTAGTATAAAAATCAAATCTAATTGAGTACTTCAATTTCTACAACCATTGTCATTCTTAAAAATAAAGAGTTTTTAACATATTTGACTACTCGATCAAAATAATTATAGCTGCTAGTTAAATATATTATAAAATTTATATATTAATATACAAAAAATACATATTAAGGCTATTATTTTGACAGTGTAGAAAATTTCTAGTAAATAATGATGGAAAATTAATTGTGAGTTTGTTAAACTTATTGGGCGTTTGGCCAACCAAAAAGAAATTCGCTTTATTGTGAATTTTCAAAGTTGAAATTAGAGTTCAAGTAGTGTTTGAGCATATTTTTTGTAATAAATATTTAGAATTTAAATATATTTTTTTAGAAAATATTAACATATGATTTAAACATGACATCTAATTTGAATGAGGTTATTTTATGAAAATAAAAAATTTAAAATTTTTTGAAAAAAAAAAAAGTGAAAACAGGGTTTTGATTGTTTTCAAATTCCAAATACAACTTGTTTTCATGGGCAAACATTGATTTTCACATAAAATGAAAAAAAAAATAAGAAATTCATGGCCAAACGGATCCTTAATTTTCCTCCAAAACACGTAGTGCCATGTGACAATTAATAGTACGAAGTCCGCGGTCTGCCATTGATGAAGGAGTCTTATTATGAATAGAAATTCAGTTGTGACCCAAGGGTGTGGCCTACTGGTTCAATAAAGTGGGTTGAGCACTATAAGGTCTCACGTTCAATTCTGTTGAGACAAGCACTAGGTGATTTCTTTTCATCTGTTCTACCTTTGGTGGACAAAGTTACCTAGTACTTATTGCTGGTGGGAGGTGACAGGTATCCCGAGCATTTTGTTGAAGTGCGCGCAAGCTGGCCAGATATCACAAGTTATCAAAAAAAAAAAAAAGCATAGAAATTCAGTTGAACTTTCTTCCTTTTCGATCTTCCCAATTGTTGATTGGGTCAATAAGCCGCGTAATTCAAAGTCTTCTCTTGTCCCACCATGAACCTCACAAAATTTCTACGTGTTGGGAGTGTGTAGTTTTCACAGTTACAGTTATAATCTTTAATTTGCATGGAAACTCGCTTGTATAAATAGGGTTCTCCATTTTGTATATATTTGCATTGAGTACTTTTGAGGAAACAACAAAAACAAAGGACTCGAAAGCCAAAAGAGCTATATTACATACTCAACAAAATTTATAGTAAATATAGTGTAGTATAGCCACATTTTTGCTAGCTAGTTTTCACCATGGTTGGTTCATTCCACAGCTTGAAGACTTTGGCTATTGTTGCCTTTGCACTTGCCTTCTGTGTGCAAGTCACCTTAGGTCAGTTATTGCAATATAAATATTCTTATATACCGTGTTATCAATTTTTACTCCATTAGTATTAACTTGTTACATTAATAGATTATTTGCTTTATTTTTTTATTATCAAATCAGACTTATTACAGAGAGCATTTAATAGCCTGTTTGATCAAGCGAAATATATTTATTTTTAAAAAAATTCATTTCGAAAAAGTATTTTGATGAATTTGAAAAATATTCTTGCTAATATTGCAGCAACAATATGTGTGTTTGACCAAACTTTTAAAAAATGCTTCTAAAGAGAAGCTGCGAATTATTTTTTTCAGGTTCTGAAAATTAAAATAGGTTATGCTATTCTACTCAAAATACTTATTTTTTCCTTAGTTTGACCAAAGACGCAACCCTCTAAAATAGCTTCCAAGAAGGTTGACCAAATATAATGTAGCTTATTAAGGTTCAATAATCGTGCGCAATATTTTGACATGGTTCATTGATATATATATGTGAAAATCACAAAAAAAATTAACATATACTATATCCTGAATCCATACTCTCAAAAGTTCAATAAATTCAATACTATAAACTTTAAAAATTGATTCGACAAATTTAAATTCAGAATCTACCTTAATCTTATCTGACTAATTTTACGTAAACTTTTTACAAAAATATGTAGGGAGCATAACATGCGAGGATCTAAAGAAAGACTCATGCGCTTTCGCAATATCAAGGACCGGAAAACGTTGCGTGTTAGAGAAACACCTCCGTCGTCGGAGTGGTGAACAAGTATTTACGTGCCGTACATCGGAAATTGAGGCTGATAATAAGCTCAAAGACTGGATTGAAACTGATCAGTGCGTTCAGTCGTGTGGCGTCGATAGGAATACCGTTGGAATTTCTTCGGATTCTCTCCTGGAATGTCACTTTACAAAGAAGTTGTGCTCCCCTGAATGCTATAAACGTTGCCCCAATATTGTTGATCTCTATTTCAACCTTGCTGCTGGAGAAGGTACTTTAATCATTTACTCTCTTTATTTCAATTTATGTGACATGCACTGCTTGACTGGATACGGAGTTTAATACAGAAAGGAAAACTTTTGAAACCGTTGGTTCGAAATAAGTCATAAATGTTTTTCTGACTATAAATCATCTCATTCATCATGACGATAAAATAAAAATTTTAAAGTTAAATTGACTTCATTACTAAATATAAAAAGGTATCTTTTCTTTTTTTGAAATTAACTAAGAAAAAAAGTGTCACATAAATTGAGACGGATGAAATAATTCTTATAACCTTGGATGTTTAGAAAAATCCAATTATTGTGACTCAGAAAAAGACATGTATTGCAGACCGAAACTAAATAAAAAAGTACTTGTTTGTCCATCTCTAATAAGTTAAACAACATTTTTTTCGTTTTAATTTATATGTCATAATTTGTTAGCAGGGAGTCAAAGAAAAAAATAAGACTTGCAAAAATTATTTTAAACATGTCATAATATATTTGTATCACTATAAAATTTTTGTATTTAAGTATATTATAACATATGTACAACTATAAAGTTTTTATTAAAGTAAAATGAGAAATGTAAAACTAAATATTTCTAAACATAAAAGTATGTCATTTATTTTGACCGGACTGATAGTAAAATAGTGTCACTAATTACTAATATACGGAGGGACTACTAGTAATTATGTGTATTCCTTTGATTTGATAGGTGTATATCTTCCGAGATTGTGCGAAGAACAAGGCGGAAATGCACGACGTGGGATGGCGGAGATCAGAAGCTCAGGAATAGTCGCACCAGCGCCGGAAATGGGAGTCAAACCTGCCAATTTCATGATTTCTCCAGCAATGGCTCCTTTCTAAATTCAATTAGCTTATATATATAACTATATAAGAGCATGATACACAAGTTAAATTATTACGCCCATTGTATGAAATAAGGGCTTTGGTACCCAATTACCTATACCATGTAGATACAGTTTTGATCTATGCCACGTTGCTATTTTTAGTGTTATGCCATACAAAGGTTTAGGTCACGAAGGTCTAGAGTGACTATTTTGGCCTTTTGAGAAATTATGAAGTGTTTTGTTTCTAGAATAATGAGAAGAATCAAAAGAAATTTTTCAGGGTATGTTTCAAAAGTCATCTGATAATTGAAATTGATTTACAGCCTAATAATTACACAATTTATAATTAAGATAACTTGTTTATTTGTCACAATATAATTACAGTGTCATTAATTACAAGTGTACTGTTGGGTTGCATAATTATAATCACATGGATATATTAAATTTTTAAAAGAGAATATAGTCTATAAACCCCTCAACCTATATCCAAAATCTCAATTACACACTCGAATTTCACGAGGGTCCTATCACCCCACCCCCACTCCTTTTCCCCAAACATTTTATTTACTATATTAATACACCCCTAAATGCTGACATGTTCACATAAACCAAATATATTGTCTAACGTGATTACACGTGCGGACCCCACTTCAACTTTAAAGATTAGACACCACGTGTATTTCACCAATTACAAAAATCACCTCCTTCTTCCTCAATCATTTTTCAGCCTATTTCTTTGTGAAAGCTTCAATTTGGGGAAAATCTTGAGGAATTTCAGTTTAGGAAATAGCCTCCACCACCACGGTGTAAGCAAGTTTTTGTTCTAGAATCATCGAAGGTGTAACCGGAGGAGCTTCGCTGATGAATCATATGTACTATTTGGAGTGATAAAAAAAATTGGATGAAGTTTGTTGTTGGCGGCGGAGATAGAGGTATTGTTGGCCGGTGTTGGATTAAGAGTGAATCAGTCTCTTAGTCGGTGATCGATTTTATGGTTAACAATCTCAAGCCAAAAACTAAGCGCATCAATCCGACCTTAATCTTCCTCCGACACCGACGTTGATGATGGAGATTTTGCATGTTTTTTGAACTTTTCTTTAATTAATTTGTTGCAATCTTGTTTAATTATCATAATATCCCTTTTAATTCAGAATGAAGAAGATGGAACGGTGGAGAAATAGGTAAAAAAAAAGAAGGAAAAATTACAAAAAAATATAACTAGTAATGTTACATTACAAAATATAGACCACTATATTTTACATTACCAAATATGGCCCAAATGTATAGGCATAAAATGTTAGATTACAATTCGTGACCCAATCTCATTTAATGCACTTTACCGTTTGTTTCTTTTTTCTTTTTTCAAATATTTCTCTTTTCCCTCATTTACGGTTTCTTTCTTCCCAAATTTTCCAACTGATTTTTTCGTTCTGCCATTATTGTTTTTCAAAATATTTCTTCGAATTTTGGTTTTGATGCTATTCTAAGGTATATTTCTCGGTTTATTTGATTTTGTGTTGTTACGATTTTAATTTTATTTTCGTTATTTTGTTTACTGTATTTTTGTGATTTTTTTCTAATTTTTTTGCAGTTTCTTGCAATAGGTGTGTTTGCATGTTAGTTTGCACTCTTTTACGATGTGCTATTATCACTTTAATTTATTGTGTGATGGTGCGATTGTCATTGTTTTTTAAAATTTTTAGGGATTTGTTGTTTTATTGTTCTTTTATGTTGTGGTTCTGTGCTTATGTTTGATACTTCAGCTTATTTTAAATTTTTTTTGGTTTATTTAAGTTGAACATTGTTTCTTATTAATTTAGGGTTTTTGCCTATCCTGAATTTTGTTTTTTATGATTTGCCTTTCTTCCTTTGTTGTTTTTGAGTTAGTTATTGATGAAAAGTGATATCGTGTATATAATTTTGCTCTCAGATATTTTTGACAGGCTAGTTGGTCGACAATGACTAAATCTACAAGGTAGTCTCGTAAAAGAACACCTGGATCATCAAAGAAATTACCGTCTGCGTCTGTTGTTGTATCATCTCAACAGTGCGATGATGATGATTTTGAGTCTCCTGTTACTCGTAGGTAAAGTGTTCAAGCAGTTGTGCAACGTGTGACTCGTTCGAAATCTAATAAGCATGGAAAGAGTTCTAACAAATTGAGTCCAAACCTAAAATGGGGAAAAGCCTTGTGTTGAAAGAAAAAAAGAATTGAAGTTGAAACTTGTTGATGAAGATGTCAATGAGCATCTTCCTGTTAAACGGACAAAGACGACAGTCTCCTCTGATGGTAGTAGTGTTTATGGTATAACAAAAGAAGTAAGGATGTCGACTCGACTTAAATTCATTGCAAGAAAATCTACCTTGCAGTTAATTGATTTGCATCATAATTTATTTTTGTTTACGCCTTATTTTAAGCGAACTGTTTTTACATATTTTATTGAAGGTTGGTGACTTTTATATACAACTAACAGAACGTTTTACAGTCGTATTGGGTGTCATACCGAGACTGGTATAGTTACTATTCTTACTGAAATGTTGAGTATGTCGCAACTTGAGTTATTTTGTAGTAGTTGTTTTGGACATTTTTTGAATCTGCCTTCAATTAAGACACAAAATTAACTTATACATGCTTTGTTGCTGAGGGAGGTAGTTCCTGAAGCTGAAAGAGAGTTATGGATTAAAATGAATGGTACTATTTTGAGTTTTGGTCGTGGTGAATTTGCTGTAACGACGTATATGAGAAGCCTGCAGAGAATAGATTGATCACGAAATACTTTCCAAAATATGCAAAGGTTGATTTAACGCATCAAAAATTGCTTAATTGGTTTAAGAAGAAATTGTGAAAGTCGGATGATGATGCATTTAAGATGGCTTTGCCAGTCTTTATTCACCACTTTTTATTTTCACATAGTAATGATACTGGTATTACTAAAGTTGATTTTGATATGATTAAAAGTGGAGAATACCAGAATTTTACTTGGGAAAAAATGTTTTAATGAAATGCTTAAAACAATGAGGAATAAGCAATGCGAGTTCTTGTCAATGTATAGGCTTGGAGGATTGCCTATTGCACTACAGGCATGGTTCGATGAATGTAGTTATTCAGTTCATGATAGTCTTGCGGTTCATGTTGGTGAAAACGTGCCCCATATTCTTAATTGAAAAATTATTGATTCTCCAGTACTTGTAGAACTTACCAATGGTATCAGCATGCCTAGTATTGACAAAGTAAGTTTCTCTATTTTTTTATGTTTCTGTATTTTTTTTGTTTGGCATAACTGTGATTGTTTAAGGTTGTATATTTAGATGTATATGATGTATTATGTAGAGTTTAGTATATAATTGTTTCTTGTTGTATATGGGCATGTATTTGATTTTAGTTTACTAACTGATATTTTTAATTTCTTGACTTGTGTAGTTGAAGTACTACAATTTTTGTCCAACCAGTGAAGAATTATCAAAGTTGAACATCAGTTTCTTCTTTGAACATATGAATGTTGATTGTGGGGGATCATGAGATGTTCCTGAACATTCTCATCCTGAAAATATGGAAGAATAGTTTGAATCAAGACGTAATCCTCTTGCCAGTCGAGATCCTTTGATAGCTAAAGCGGATCAATTGAAGGCTGACATTTCAAAGGTACTATTTCTTGAAATATTCAATAAGTTTCTTGTTTATATATGTGTGTGTGTGTGTGTGTGTGTGTGTGTGTGTGTGTGTGTGTGTGTGTGTGTGTGTGTGTGTGTGTGTGTGTGTGTGTGTGTGTGTGTGTGTGTGTGTGTGTGTTGCTTGTTAATTGTTGTTTTTCTTTTTTTAGCTTACTGATAAAGTTGAGGAACTCAACAAGTTTGTTAAATCTTTCTTTGAGACAATTTTTGATCATTTTAAAATTATCAAGCCAAAGAAAGAAGTAATGAATCGCCTCATGTGAAGGTAATTTTGATTTTTTTTTCTTTTTATGTAGCAATGAAATCTGAAGTTTTCTATTTTTTATTAGAGTTTTGGAGTCGATGTTGATGGATTGGGTGCAACTGGCCTAGGCCATGATAATTTATTTGAACCATATGATGGTTCTATCCCGAAAAAAGATCATGATGTTGGTTGGCCGAGAAAGCTGCTGATATTGGCCCCTCCCACAATCAAGATCATGTTGTTCCATCCCTTGATAAAGTTAATGTTCCTGCCTCAGCAAAGCACTCTCATGACAATGTATTTTCTGTCGAGCAAGAAGCTTATGATGGTGCCAACTCCTTTGAGGAAGTTAATGATGTTGTATGCCTTGAACATGTTTTTCCCAATCAAGCTAGCAAAGCTATTGATTTTGTGTTGGATAAAAAAACCTAATCCTCTTTCTTTGTATAGTTATGTATACTGTATTTCCTATGATTACTAAAAATTATTTTCTTTTCTATGTGGTGGCTGAATTAAATACTATGCCTACCAAGAGAAATAATAAAGACACTGATGGCCTTCATCGAGCTTCTGTAATGTAAAGCTCCGACAGAGTATGTGAAGTAAAATTACTGAATCAAGTTGATAATTCAAGTGGAAAATTAAATCCTTGGGGTAGTTTTAGCGATGAAGAGTGTGTCATGATACAGATGTCTCAACTTGTGCCATATGTACCAAGAGTGGTTGATTTGGAAGACAACAACACTCCTGATCATTTAGTGAGTCGCAAACGTTATGTAGGAATATTTTTCAATTCCCCGTTTGTGAAAGAATTTGATTCGAGAGCATCTGATTCAGTGTCAAACCGTATCTTTGATGTCAAGCATCCTTTCATGATTTTAATCCCTTTTCGACAGTGGCCGAAGAGTTTGTTGCATTTGTTGAAGATGGACTGAATAAGTCAAAGGATAATTTTACACTCTTTAATCTACTCAATTCTTGACTTTAAAACTATTTTTTTGTGTGTGAATTTGCTTTTTTTTCTAATTGAGATTTTGAAGCGCCACGTCTTTGTATAATGAGGACAAATATTATGTCTCTGTGCCTTATGTTTATGGCTCAGTACATGTGGATAACCAAGAATTTTTCTATTCACTTGCATTTAGCGGCCAAACTTTGATTGATATGGTATTTTTTCTTTACTCCCTTATATACATTCTTTTTTGTATAATTGCTTTTTACCTGATCTATTTTTGAACTGTTTATTATTTTTTTTTGTTTGCAGCATTTGGAGGTGCTCTTCTATTATCTGTGAAAGAAGGCAAAGTATGAACCTAGCACTGCAATACGTTTTACTACAACTGACTTTGCTTTCAATAACTTCATTTCTGCTTTTTATTAGAAGTTTGAGAAAAAGGATAGTGATGTTTCTACTATTCCACCGGAGCATGTGGTAGAGGAATACATTAGAGGTTTTCGTTGCGATGCAAACATTGCATGACATATAGTTGATTGTGTGTTATTTCCAATTTTTGTGAAGTCGAAAAATGCTAAAGTTGGACATTGAGCTTTAGGGATTCTTACTTTTACTAATTAGTGCATTCATGTGTATGATTCTTTGCGAGGAGCATTGAATGACTCACATGTAAGGCAAACATTATTGTCATATTCAATACTGTTCCTGCACTTTCTGGACGTGTAAATGTTTATGTTGAGAAGGGTATTGAGAAACCTGATATGGAGATTTTTCCAATTCACTTTGTTGATGATCTTCCCGTTCAAGTTGGCTGGTATTATTCTGTTGTTTTGCTTAGTTTATTAACACTTTTCAATAACTTATTAAGATATATATGCTTTTTTTTTTTTTACAACGATTGTGGTATTTTTGCTGTTGCATTTGCTTAATTTTTGTAGATAGGAAAGAGATGACAAATGACTATATGAATATTGAGATACTTCGTTCGAGGTATGAAAGCTTGTTGTGGGAGTATGGTAGGAAGAAATAGATGAATGGGGCAATCAGTGATGATGAGTCTACTGGTGCATATTTCAAGCAAAAGAAGAAAGGACGTCCATAGAAATTAGTTTAGTTTTACCATAGGTTTTAGTTTGTGTTTATTTCATTTAGTATAAGTAAAAATAGTATTACTTTTAATAAGATTTGGGATTGAGTTTTGTGGATTTCTGAAGTACATGTAGTTGAATTTGGTTATTCGTCTTTTAATTTCTGATTTTATATCTATTTTTGTGTACATATACCTTCACATACTATAATTATACAGTATTATACAAGTGTATACAAGGTAGTGTACAATGTCATACACAGATGTACACTGATGTATACTGCAATATATAATGCAGTTTTAGACATGTTCCTGCAGCATAACATGTTTACTGCATTTGTATATATGAATATACAGCAATATACAACAATATATATAGTGTAGGCTTGCATGAATATATACAGTATACATAGGTATACCTATGTATACTGCAATATACAATGCAGTCTTCGACTCGTTTTCTACAACTTAATATGTAGACTGCATATGTGTACATGCAGTATACATGACTATACATCAATATACAATGTAGATTTAGATATGTATATATACAACGTAGTATATATGAATATACAGACTGCTTTTATTGGAAAGATGGTATCAACATATAAACATCAAATGGTTCTAGGCAAATCATTATATAGTCTAAGCGAAAATGACTTATTATTTAGCAAATGCGAAAACAACAATATAAAGTTCTTTTAACAATCTTTATCTAATAATAAATGTAGTATGAAAGATAACGTATGAGTCTATCATTATTCTCTTAGTATATTGCCACATGTTTTTCTGTTATGACCACCTTACCCACACACTGAACATTAAAAGTTTGTTGTCTTCTCTGAATGTGTTTTCAGTCTTTTCTTTCGTGGCCTTCCTGCATTTCTTCTTTCTTTTGGAGGTATGACCACATTCTTTATAACCTCTCTTGGGATCACCCCACGTGCTCTTATCTGACAAAGGGTGCACTATAGATTCATAAGTCCTTAGTAGATAGTCCTTTTTATAGTAAAACGAGGAATATAGTGCTGCATTCAGTTGTTTGGGCTTTAAAATCGCCAAAGCATATGCACATGAAAGTTCATCCATTTGAAATTTGCCACAACTGCAGATTCCTTCAGCAAGGCACACTATGCTTCGTTTCAGCCCCGAAAAGACAGTGTACAATTGGTCTGTAGAAGGCTTGACCTGCGTTAGTTTTAGAAAATACAGTATACAACAGTATACAAAACTATACAATACAGTATGTAATTATATACTACCATATCCAGCATAATATACAAAAGAATCTTCTTTTACCGTCATTTCCTTTGATTCTTCTACATTTTTTTTGAGAGGTCTTCATATTTTTTGTCAAGTGCAGTGGTTGATTTGATTGCTCTCTTCCTATTTTTGAAGTTCCACTTTATTATCATCTTTCTCATGAACTCCAACAAACTTATCATTGACACGTCTTTAGCATTCTTGTTTGCAGCATTAATTTACTCTGCAATGTTGGAAGTCATTACCATTGACCTTTTCACTTTGCAATATGCCCTAGACCACTTTTCGTAGCTAGCTTCCACCAAGTATTCTAACACACTTGAATTAATTGTTGTTATCTCTGTCATAAAGTACTCAAAGTTCTGAACTGTGTAAGCTTTTACCAAAGCAAATAAAATGTCTTTCAACTATTTATGATGTTTTTTGAATTGATCCTTAATATTCTTCCATAAATGAAATATGCAAAAACATTGTGGAAGTTCTGGGTATATTGTTGCTACGACATGCAAGATGTCGTCATGTCGATCGAAAACAATACACATTCCTTCTCGAACTCTAAAAACAATCTTTACTTGCATGAAAAATCATTCCCAAGAATTCTTATTTTCAGAATCAACAATCGCATAGGCAAGTGGCAGGATTTTTCCTGTATATACAATAAAAGTATATTAGATTTAATAGAAATTTTCAAAACATATACAAGAATATACAATGCAGTATACAGATATATACAGACTGCAATCAGGAAATTTAATTCTATGAACTTACCAGTTGCATCCTGCGTGCAAGTCGATAATACTGTCCCCTGGTAAGCTGCTTTAAGAAAGCTTCCGTCCACGACCATGATTGGTCTACAATATTTTCAATCATCTATACAAGTGGCCAGTGCAACAAATGCATAGAGGAACCTCCCATCGTCAAATTTTTGTAATTTTGTATAACTTCCTGGGTTTGATTTCTCTAACATATATAAGTACCTAGGCAATTTCCTATAGGAATCAAATGGTTTCCCATTTATCAATTCCAATGCCTTTTATTTAGCTCTCCAAGCTTTCATGTATGTCAATTCTATTTCATGTTGCTTTTGTATGTCAGCTATAATATCAGTGGCAGTGTAAACTGCATTTGGATCGGTAAGCTTGTCTACAACTATACCAGCAACCACACTAGATATAGCTTGATTTTGTGTCAAGTATGTATTGGTAAAGGAGCCTGTATGCACATTATTGAATTTTCTCATCTTGAACACTTTAGTCTTGTATATGACAAAAGATTTGAAAAACCATGCACAATTATCACCCACACAATGTAGCACATAACTATAGGAAATAAAAGTTCAACTACTAAATACAATTATATACAAAGCAAAACAAAGACATATTTCAACACACATGTATATACTGAGATATACACATATACAACAAACGAGGCATCTATACAATTGAAACATGAATATAACACAATATACAAGGATCTTACAGATTACCTTCTTCAACTACTAAATACAATTATATACAAAGCAAAACAAAAATATATTTTTAACACACATGCATATACTGAGATACAGTCATATACAACAAACGAGACATCTATACAATTGAAACATGGATATAACACAATATATAAGGATCTTACAAATTACCTGCTTTTACTTGATCTTTCTGCTCTAAATTGCATGTTATTCCGCAACGCATAGTTCTGCATCACACTAATTAGAACCTCCTTATTTTTATAAGACTGATCTACTTCAACCTCTATGTGAGCCTTGTTATCAATTACACCAAAATTTCTTTTTATTTCAACAAATTCTCACTATCATCTTTATCAAAATCACTATCATCTTCAGACATATCAATATCATGTATAATTTCCTGTTCTACAGCTTCAACTTTATGTTTATCTCTTTTATCAGTAGACATCATAGGCATTGCCAAATTATCAATCTGCTTTATTGTAACGTAAAGCGCGTAATCAGTAAAATTTGGATTCTGCCTTTTCAATTGAATATAAACTTTTACACTTGTATCATTGTGAATTACGATTGGTGCCAAGCCAGTCTTTGGAACAAATTTAATTTCAAATACATTCAGTTCAGTGTCAACTCTGATCTGCTTCGATATCACTGCAACTAAATTTTTGAAAGTAAAATTCGATACAATGGCAATGCAATCGGCAATAAAATTGGTGAAATTATTATCATTGTTCCATTCTCCGCTATGTAAAAGATATATCGGATAAACCTCCATAAAAACAACAATAAAAGATCCAAAAATTCAAAATTGAAGCTCGAATGGCAGAAAAAAAATTCTAAAGAATGTTGAATTTTTTCACCAATTGCTTATGTAGATGAAACTTTTCAGCTGCATTGTATATTTTTTGAGTTGAATAAGAAGTTGTATGAAGTTTTTTTGAGAAAATTTGAAGCTCAAAATCGACGAAGAAGAAGGTTTAGTTTTGAACAGAAGCAGTACTTTTCCATATATAACCGATAAAAACCTTACTTTACAGATTTGGGCCAAATTCAATTTTGGGCCATGGAGTGATATGTAATTTTTGGGCCACGAAAATGAAATGTATATTTGTAAAGTGTAATTTTTTTGTAATTTTTCCAAAAAAAAAATGGTGAAAAAAGGTCTCATGTATAATGGGGGAGAAGATGACCACTGGGGGTGTTAAAGACGTGGATTTACATGTGGCATCCCCCCCCCCCAACTTTTGGAGCGTTTGTGAGAATCTTACACGCCTAGAGGAGGTGTTCTCACCTTCCATGACATGTCCTCACTTAGGGGTGTATTAATATAGTAAATAAAATGTTCAGGGAGGGGGGGGGGGGGTTAAAAGGACCCCCGTGAAGTTCGAGTGTGTAGTTGAGATTTTGGGCACAGGTTTTTTTTTTTGGGGGGGTAGGGGGGTAGGCTATTTTCTCTTTTTAAAATAAAAGTTAATTGTCATATATTTAAACTTAGAATTCGACAAATAAGGTTCTTTATAAATGATATTAAATTAGGTATTTAAGATGTATATTGTCTTTTTGGAAATATATTAATTAGTAAAAATACGTTCTTAACTAATATTATAAAAAAATAATTGATATATATTTTTCTATTTTGTATATTTTAATTGAATTGATCATAAAAACTAAAAGTACATGATTTTTAAGAACATCATGAAATGCATGTTTGACAAATGATTAATATCATAAATATAATGTCATAAAATTATTAAAAAATTTGACAAAAAGATAATCTATCAATTTTAACTGAAAAATGAATGACTTATAATGTGAAAAAAAAACAAGTCAATACTACTAAAACAAAGAAATTAAAATAAAAAATATAACATAAGTTCAAAATTCAAAAATAAAAATTAACATAATACTGTTATGTCTAATAACAACAAAACATACATAAATATAATTCAAAAGAAAAGAAAAAGGTAAGTCTATAACCTTACTCAACAATAAATTTTACTTTAATTTAAAAAATAGAATACTAACACAATTATGCTAAATGAAAAAATAAACAATAAATAAATAAATAACAAAAAATACTAACAATTGCATGGAATCACAAGAAGTAAAGGTTGAGAAATGAGAAAGAAATGAAAATATAAATAATGTAAAATAAAAAGTATATTTCTTAAAAAATATAAAAATAAATCAAATCGAAAAGAAAGGAAATTAAAATTAAAATAAAAAGAAGAACTTAAAAAGTAACCGTGTAATTAGTAATAACATCTTAATTATCTGCTGATCAAGTAATTAGCTGACCAACTAAATAATCAAACTATTTAATTACACTCAATTATACCAAATCCAATTTCCAGGGTGACTTTCCAAATAGGCCCTTAGGATTGTTTGGATGGAAAAGAGTTATCTCGAGATAATTAATTCTGAAATTAGCTATTCCGAGATTAATTATTCCACTATGCATAGAGAATAACTAATCTCATCACTATAATATAAATAGTAGAATAAATAATCTCATAACTAACTAATATCTCCAACTAAATACAAAATAAAATTATCTTATATTTTATCCAAAAACTATTATACTTTATACTACACGACCCTTAATGTTAGAAGAACTTTAGTTGTTGACCTTTGGGAATTTAACGCGCTCTCTCAAATGTTATTGTTGTTGTGTTTGCAACATCAGAACTTGCAACCCTAATGAAAGCTGAGGGAGATGAAGCCTCTCACCATACTCAAATTCCATTCAATGATTCAATCTTGGCAAACCCTATATTGCCACAGGAACTTATCACAGCAATTCTTGTAAGACTTCCAGTTAAAAGCCTTTTACAGTTCAAATGTGTTTCTAAACATTGGTTTGCTTTAATCTCCACTCCTCATTTTGTCAAGACTCATCTTAGCTTTTCTGCTAAGGACTTCACCCGCCATAGACTTGTGTTGGAAATAGAGAAGCGTCGTCGGACTAATTACATTGTTAGACATTGTTCTGTTAGCTCTTTATTTTATGACTCTGTTACTCACACATTTGACTTGGATTATCCCATCAAAGACCCCAAAAGTGTTGTTGCTATTGTAGGTTCTGTTAATGGGTTGATTTGTTATCATATTGGGTGTAAAGCCTTGGTTCTGTGGAATCCGTTAACTAGAAAGTTCAAGCAACTGCCTGCCGTTATCCCTACACTGACTGTTTATTACCATTTCAGTTGTGGTTTTGGACATAATGAGGTTCATGATGATTATAAGGTAGTGGTTGTTTTCCGTGGAACCAGTGAACATTATGACGATGTCAAAATATATAGTTTAAAAAGTGATTCTTGGAGAACACTTGATGATTTTCAAGGTGATGTGGTCTGCCATAGTTATGGCAAGTTGGTGAATGGGAAGCTTCACTGGGTTACTACTATTGTGTCTGAAGCATTTTGGACTTCACGCCTAACTTTTTCTTGAGAGAGCATGGGTATAAATCATAAATTTTTTTAATAAATGAAATAGATGGGTCTAGTAATTTTTAACGGCTAGGACTATTTGGGTATCTGATCTCATTCGCTCACCTGGCTTTCTTAAATGAAATTATTTGCTTATTGCCAATTTGTTCAGATGACAATATGTATGCTTGTAATAATTTGGAGAAAGGAGCATCTCAAATTAAACAAATAAATTATCACATGACAATGTCAGTCATCTACACTTTCTGTTTATGAACACATTTTTACTACTTTCTTCATTTATATTGGCAATGTTTAATTGATCATAGAATAAAAATAAAAAAAAAAGGTGGAAAAAAATGAATCTCAAGTCTATAACTCAATCCAAAAGCTAACTCATGAGGTAAGGATAATGCAAGACCAGGTCAGGAGACTTACAACCAATTCTTCCACCATTATGAGACTTAACATCACCCGCATGCTCAGGCCTTCCTTCTTCTAAATGTCCAACTGGAGAGTGCCTCCTCCCCTGTGCCTAACATCATTTTGTAGCCAATCATTTTATCAATGATTTGGTCGCCCTTCCTTTGGAACTCCAGCCTACCATCACAGTCGAAACCTCTATGTTGTACTTCAATTAAGCCTGTGATCTCCCCTTCTATTGATTCATCAGTTGATCTGCTACATCCCTTACTTCCTTCATCACAACTCTTTTTTGTTTCAGATCCATTTCCCTGTTAACTAAACTAAATTTGTGTTCTGGTTTTTGGTTTATATGGGCGTCGTATGCAGTTTTGACCATTGGCTTATTCGTAGAGATTCGAGTGGGAGTGGTGAATACATTCTATCTGTTCCTAAATAGGCAAATTTACAAGTTCAAACAATAAATAAAAAACTGAAACTCGAAAGTACTCACACAGAAAGCAAATGGCAAAACTTCCTGAACTGACCTTTATTTTTATCAATTGGTCTTTGTTTACCACCCACCTCTTCTTGCAACTAGGATGGAAGATTTAGGAGGGTCTGAGTTTGTTGCAGTTTCTTTTATGCTTCTAATGATACAGCTTGTTCTAACCGTGCTCTTTGCTTTATAGACATTGATCCTGATTTGATGTCTCAATGTTTTTGCGACACAATTTTTCTCGGGTTTGGTCTATAGCCCCTGCAACACTTTTATCTCTTGAAATGGGCTATATTTCTCCGGTCATGGTGACAGAATTGCTTAGCCCGCCTGTGATACCTTATTGGGCAATTGAGCATATTCGGCCATCCATATTACCAGGATTACAGAAGTTATGTCTTTCCGTGGATTATATTACTGACACCATGGTCAGCACAATAACTAAAAATCTCAACTGTTTGATACATTTGGACCTTCGAGACTCGCCAATTATGGAACCAAGATTGTCTTGTGATCTTACCAATGCAGGTATACAACAAATTAATCTGCACAGGAGAATGGAACCAAGATTGTTTTTTGATCTTACCAATGCAGGTATACAACAAATTAATCTGCACGGGAGATTGAAACATCTGTTGTTGGTGAGAAGTCAAGAGATTTTTCCAGTTTACTTCAAGCGAGTTAATGATCTTGGTATTCTTCTTATGGCTGATAGATGCTTAGACATGGAAAGTATTTGTCTTGGTGGTTTTTGCCAGGTTACAGTCACAGGTGTCAGAACAATTTTGCATTCATGTGCTAAAATTTTCAAGCTGAGGATCTATCATGGGCCCTACTTGACTGATCTTGTATTTCATGACATTGCTGCAACTTCACTTACGTTGACACATGTCAGTTTATGTTATGATCCTATTGCAAGTTATGGGACTTGAGTCCCACATCGGTTAAATGGGGAGCTGATGTGGGCTTATATAGCCTTGGGCTCTCCCGCCTTAATAGCTAGCTTTTGGGGTGTGGTTCTCCTAAGGTTATATCAATGGTATCAGATCCACCCATCACCCTCCATGCCCACCGTGACTCGAAAAGGGCTACCTGGGAAAGAGCTACCAACACAAGTAGAGTGAAAGCTACCCAGAGTGAAGCCGTCAGATGCGGAGCGTGGTGGTTTGTTATGATCCTATTGCAAGGCACGAGACTTGAGTCCCACATCGGTTAAATGGGGGACTGATGTGGGGCTTAGATAGCCTTGGGTCTCCCATCTTAATAGCTAGCTTTTGGGGTGTGGTTCTCCTAAGGTTGTATCGTTTAAGATGGTGTAATCTTTTGACGAACCATGGTGTTGCTCGATTGGTTTCCAATGGAAATCTTAGTGTACTTGACTTGAGGGACTGTAGGAATATTGGGGGTGAGGCCCTTCGAACCATTAGTTATCTTTCTGAATTGAAGGCTTTACTGATTGATGGCTCTAATATTAGCGATATGGGATTGTCCCATTTATCAAAAGGGCCAATGAGTTCGCTTGTATCATTGTCTACACGAGGGTGCAAGATACTAACAGACAATTGCATTTCCTTTCTGTTTGACTAATCTTCTAATTGTGAATTGGGAGATTGAACTTGTCAAACATTCCGGACCTATCTGATGCTGATATACTTTTGCTTGCAAAAAGACGTATTCCACTATTTGAGCTTAGAATGCATCAATGTCCGCTGATAAGTGATACTTCAATTATGGTGTTAGCATCAATGAAGGTTGGATCTCTATAGCTGTGGAGGTATAACTCAGCTTTCATTCCAATGGTTAAAGAAACCTTATTTCCCGAGATTGAGATGGTTAGGAGTATCTAGTAGCGTCAGCAGGGATGTGTTGGACGCTTTATCCCGTAATAGACCATTTCTGCATGTAGCTTTTCATGGGGAGGAGCTGGGAACCATTGGCCAATGGGATAATTCAGATGATCTCTATATGCATGACTATGATGAAGTTGATGAGTTGGAACAATGACTTGAAGGAGAAAATGAGGGTGATGATGAAGACATTCAAGAAGCAGAAAACAACGCATATATAGTTCATGCTGTAAGATGGCAACTATTTTATATAAATGTGTTAATCAATGGTTCTAGTTTTGTATAAATTGTTATGATTTTACACTCTTACTGTTGTAATTGTATGACAAATCTTGATTCCTGAGTGTTGTATAGATTGTCATAATTTGCCGCTATGTATATGGCTTGGGCTACCCTTGTAACAATCAGTTTTCCGAGTTGATGTTCGTGTTGGTATTTATTAATTGGAATAGTTTGTTCAGTTGTTCAAATAAATGCTTTCGTGTGGGAACAAACCGATGTTCTTTGCATACATTTGGTGAGCATCATCTACTACTTGGAAATATTTGATGGTTGCATGGATATCCCAAGTGTCATTTTTTAGCCAGAAAACAACATTAAGTGCATTCTTGGTCCAATAGGTATAGGTTGAAGGAGGATATTTTTTAGCCAAATTCAATAGGTTACAGGTGTTTTTGGCCCTCTTTCGTTGGGTAAGTTCGGTTTAATTTTATGGTGGACTAAGTATAGAATTTTTAAAAATACAAGGTAAAGCTTGCCTAAAACAACACACTTTTCAAAATGAACTTGATATGGTAATGTGAAATAATCAGTAAGAACCTACCGCATTCGGTGTTTATTTCGAGTTAATTAAAAAAAATTGGGGGAAAGGGAAGGGGAAATGGGGAGGAAATTACAATGTGGGGAACCAAACCCTCTCCAAGAAGGTGAGAATTTAGGTAGCCAACCCACTAAGCTACTAAGATTTCCCAACTCTTAGCACTTAACCATGTAGTTGAAGTATTTACTCCGAGTAACATGTATTCTCTCCTCACTACATCACTTCACTATAGTAAATTTACATAGTTTGGTGTAAACACCTGGTGGTGCAAATACTAATCGCCCTGTATAATCAATTAAATTGCAATGACAATGTTAATACATATAACGTCAATGCAGTTGCTATTCCTCATTTGTTTCTACGTCTTTGCTAACAGCTACTCTACATTTGTTTAATAAATACTACTTAGCACAATAATTTTGACTATTCTAAAATTTAAACTGCTACATAGAGATTTAGGGGGACTCCAATTTGAAATCGTACATTTTACCAAGTTGAAGCTCTAAGTTTAACCAATTCTACAACGGGCTTAGAATCCACACACACATGGATAACAAGCATGGTTTCGCAATAATCCAGATAGAAAAAGTTTTCATCTGTCACCAACCAAGGAGTAGAAGCTTCAAAAGAGCCATCCGAATGTAAAGACCATTCTTAGCTTGTCTGAAATAAGCAGCCCTTGGATCCCCATCCACATCAACAGTTATCTACATAGGATTGATTATATAAAGAATTTAAAAAGCATAATTGTGATATGAGAAGAGAGAATCACATGCCGAACTATATAACAGAATTAACCTCATCAAGTCTTGGCAAAGGATGCATCACTACTGCATGTTTCTGCATAGCATTTAAGACACTCAGATCCACGATATACTTCCCTCGAGCTTCTTCATACAAATCAACCCTCTCTCCAAATCTTTCTCTTTGAATACGAGTTTGATATACCACATCACATTTAGAAGCCACTTCCATTAGATCAGCACTTTCTTCCCAGTGAACCCCCATTGATGTCAAATAATCCTTTATGTCATCCTAAAATGATAATTGAGAACAAAAGAAACATCTTTTATGAATCTGTAACAATTCCTATGTTATCAAACAAAAATAACATTGTGTAATTACATTTGAGTTTAAGGAACAAACGTTCATTAAATTGGATGAGAGGTAACGCTAATTACCAGCTCAAGACAATCAAAGTTTCATCTTTTCTCAATCATACCTTCATTTTAACTACATCAGGGGATACAAAGTAAATTTTCACATCTTGGTACTTCGCAAGCAAGTGAGCAAGTGAACGAACTGTCCTCCCATAAGCTAGATCACCAACAAGAGCAACTTTAATACCATCAAGTTTTCCTATTTCTCTTTCAATGGTATACACATCTAGAAGGGCCTGTTTCAAATTAAATCAGGATAATTTTGTTGCAGTCAAACAAGAAAAAAATAGGCTAAGAAGACTACTATGATAAAGAAAATTTCCATCCAAACAAATGCATGCCCAGGTAAACGTCATATGTACACACTATATTATATAGTTTTATCCAGTTAACTCTCTATATGCTATTCAGAGTTTGTTATGAACTATAATGGAAGATGAACATCCTAAACACATGACCGGGATATTTACATAGTTAAGACTTAAGAACTAAGTTATGAATGACCTCCAGAAACTCAACTGGAAATCAAAATCGAAACAAGTTATTGTTTTCTAGTCTATATCTGTTAAAGGGGAAGGATAAAATAATATCCCCACACAATAGTTTATGGTTAGTCTCCCTATACTGAAAAAGTTAATGCTAACATGGTGACTCTAACAAGTAACTAGTCCAAAGATTGAGAAAGGAAGAAGAGAATAGAGGGAAAAAAAGAGAAACAAAAGGTAGAAAGGAAAGAGAGAACAAAGAGAAGAAAAAGTAGAGGAAAGAAAAAAGAAAGGAAAAAGTAGAAAGGTAGCTCTCTATATTTATAAGTCAAGGGAGGGAATTGGAGAATTATTAGCCTTAAACAATACTAACTAAATTTTTTTTTTTTTTTTTTTATATAACAGTGGTGTCCGCCGTCCGGGCCAGCTTTCGCACACCTCGTCTAAATTCACGGGATACCTGCCACCTCCCACCAGCAACAGATACTAGGTAATTTTGTCCACCAAGGCTAGGACAAATGAGAAAAAACACCTAGTGTTTTTGGTCTCTGCTGAGATTTGAACCTGACTTAATTTATTTATTTTTTGCAAGTTTTGGAAAAAACTTACATGAATAATGCCATCTAAGATTTTTCAGTTGCAGTTTAACAATGCAATTTCAACAGATGCAAAGAACTAATTGATTGAGATGTCAGATATAGCAATGCTTATCTCCACCAAAAGAAAGTTAGATTTGGAACAATTGCAGTAGTAAATATCCATTTAACTAGACATCTTTAAGTAATTCTTGTCTCAACTCCCTGTCACGAAAAGTATCTACAAGAGGTGCAAACCTGAGTTGGGTGTTGTCCAGGACCATCTCCTGCATTTATGATTGGAATACTTGCAGTAGATGCGGCTCTTCTAGCAGCACCACTTTCAAAATGTCTCATAACAATGATGTCAGAGTAGCCTTCGACAGTTCTAATTGTATCTGCAATTCAAACTTCTATTTTAAGAACCCAACATCCTATTGAAAGTGAAAAATTACTTTGTTTGAAAACTAACAAAGATACCTTCAAGTGTCTCTCCTTTTGCTGCAGATGAAAATTCACGAGCATTTTCCGTTGTCAATACTTCCCCACCTAAACGCTTCATGGCAGATTCAAATGAAAGCCTAGTCCTAGTTGAGGGTTCATAGAAGAGAGTGGCCATAAGATAACCCTTAAGAATCTCGCTTCCCATCGACTTCTTCTCGATTTTCTCCATCTCCTGTGCCACTTCAAATATGGCACTGAGAGTATCTCTATCAAACTGCTGAGATTCAATTACATCATCAAGGTGAAACTTATTCCCAACTATAGTCAAAGACTTATTTTCCATCTTCAATGCTTTGCATTGGAATGTGTTGCTATTCGTTGACATACGGTATTGATTTTGTCCCTTTTTAAACAATTCAACAGAGGATGATGACCATGATTTGGACATGTCGACAAGTAAACTAATAGACTTATAGTGCATAGGTTGCTTTGACCATGCATTTTTGCCTCCAAAGTTAGAGAAACTCTTTCTAGGAGATG
Organism: Capsicum rhomboideum; assembly: GCA_031232105.1. Classification (NCBI taxonomy): domain Eukaryota; kingdom Viridiplantae; phylum Streptophyta; class Magnoliopsida; order Solanales; family Solanaceae; genus Capsicum; species Capsicum rhomboideum. The sequence continues at coordinate 18,469,297 of CP124719.1, read as the reverse complement.
ACACAAGTATTTTCCCATGGAATCCATGTGAAGAAAATGTTGCGGAAATAGCCATATTGAGATCACTCACCTATAACAAAAAAAGAAAAGGTTAATTTAGAAGCAGCACCAGTTAAATGTTACACCACATCAAGTTTCCAATACAAAGCTAGAATATCAAGAATCAAAAATCAAGGGAGGAAACAACCAATTCCAGGAACATTAAATATTTAAACCAAGTTTAGTGCCGCGAAAAACAGAATAATGACAAATATCAACCAAATAAAAAAGCAAGAAGCTGCTATAACCATCTCAAATCTATTCAAGTACTCTTTTTTTTTGCCATTCAAATTCAAAATTTTCATTCATAACATGAAAACCCTAAAACAGAATATCAAGCAAAGCAGCCCCCCCACCCCCCAATTAACAAAAGTAGCCAAAAAAAAACCCACCCCGCCACCCCCCTCTTATTGACAACAGAACAGTAGCCAAAAGCCAAAACCCTAAAAAAGAACCAAACAAGAATGTCCTACTTCGCCACCCCTAATTTACTACTCAACATTTTGATTCCCAGTATTCTATCTCCCCCTGATTCCAAGTCTTCTCCCCCTTCTTAGACTCATTGATACACAATGCATACCAAGTAAACCACCAACACAAGCGATTGCCGCCCACAATTACCAAACAGGTCACGCACATTGTTCAAGCATGGCTGAGCCTTGACCAAACATCCTTCTTTCTTCTTACCTCCGTCCTCCTCTCAAGAGACGGGGGCCATGTTGGCCCTGACTGCGGCAGTAACAGCAGTTTGAACAGCTTGACCAACCATTTGGTTGACACGAGCTTCAATCTTTGTGGCGCATACGTCCGCAATCGAATTCACGATGACTGCGAGATTATCAACATAGTTGTCATGCTGAACGATGACGGTATCGCAAAAGTTCTTGTCGAAGACGCAATCTTTAATCTTTTCCTGAACTCTGTATCTGGTAAAGACACATCCGCCACCCGTGGGGCAAAAGGTACGCTTTCCCACGTTTGTATAGAAAACAGATTGACCTCCTTCAGCGCTTCTAAAGCTTTTGATTTCATCGGCGCTTTTGATTTCAGAAGACATTCTCTTTTTTTCAAAAAGAGGACCAGCTATGGATCGGGGGATTCAAGTACTCTTTCAAAATATTCATCTCCCATTAAATTTTCAGTCCAAAAATACTCTCTTGTTATACTTTGTCACAAATTTACCTTTAATTTTAACAAAGCGACACGTGGCAAGCTCAGAATCAGTTGACCCGCCCCTAATTTTAAATAAACATTTTCTTTAGAAACTCAGCCGTATTATACTAGGTGTGGGGGTTAAGTTTTTCAGTTCGGTTTTGTCAAAGTTCGGTTCAATTCTTCGATTTTTAGTTTCGTAAAAATGAGAACCGAACACTGAATCAAACTAATTCGGTTTGGTTTGGTCTGTTTGAACTTCAGTTCGGTTTGGTTCGGTGTTTTTAAATCAGTTTTTTCTTAACTGAACTCATGCATTGTTCTTATGGTAGGTTCATCACCCTAGATGACCCGAGTTGCTTTTTGTTAGAAGACGAAAATTTGTTTACATAGGAGAATAGTAGAGTAATGTTTCATTTTTTTAACTTCACGCGATAATGTTATTAATTCAAGTTAAATGTTATCTTGGATCTTTTTATAAAAAGTTTTTTTATTAATATGAAAATTTGAGTGTTTTAAATTAAAGTTCTAAAATATTATATTAAAAAATAGTCAATTCTTCTTTTTTCTTCTCTCGTTGAAGAATTTATAATTTCATTTTGTCTACAAATTTCAAATTATCTAATAAAGTAAAAATAAAATCATAAATACTAAATTTAGTTAAAATGTGTAAAAATACCATTATCTAAAACATACAAAACTGCAATATAGTATGTTAGAGTTCGATTTACAAGTAAAAACTATGTTGCACTTTGCTAGAGTTCGAAATTCCCTAATACGTGAACTCTAGCACCATGTGCCACAATTTGATACTTTTAAAGGGGAAACTCCAACAAATTGTGTTGTAAATCTACCTATTTTTTGAGACAACTCAAAAATAGCTAAATCATAATACATGCCTTTTAAGCACAAAACAATTCTCAAGTTCATCATATTTAAGTCACAATGGAACTACTTACTTTAAGGCATGAATGAAAGTTAAACCATAATCCTTCAAGGTATTACACATGCTACTTCTTTTTAAGAGACAACTCATACATATATTCCTGCTAAGAGAGTATTTACAGAGACCTAAACAAAGGATATGTGTGTGCATAATGACGTGAAATAAAGATGCAAATAGGCTGGCATAATATTTTTTTGAACTAGGAAAAAGCAAGAATCTCCTTCTCTTTTTGTTGTAGAGAGCTATATCTACTAGTATATCATTTTTACCATATATAAAGACACTAAATGAACTAATAACTAACTGGGAGTGCAAAACTGATTTCATGTTAGTAACTAATCTGAAAACAAACTCATAATAAAGAGACATGACTTTGCGGGATGCGAGCTAAACGGAAATGCATTTTTAACATCATCATCAACAACAACAACAACATACCCAGTGAATTCCCACAAGTGAGGTCTGGGGAGGGTAGAGTGTACGCAGACCTTACAACTACCTCGTGGAGGTAGAAAGATTTTTTCGAAAGACCCTCGGCTCATGTGTAGCAATTCCACGTACTAAAGGTAGGGGCCGCGCGAATGCAGGCCCCCGATGCCACAAATTATGATGTAGGCTCGGCCACTTGGCTGACCTTAGGCAGACGCCCCACCAAAGTGCAATGGAGGTGACCAACCTAGGCCGTGGGCCTTCATGATCGCCCATTGACACCGTCGAGGTAAGATTTTTAACATCACTTTATACTAATTAAACTAAGCATATACTAACTTGGACACATGAAGTTGTTTAGATAGACCAAACAAAACAGAGTAAACAGAAAGGGGGCAGATATACCTTTTGGCGGGGCAGTGAACGAGGCGCTCGTCAATGTATGTATCTACCCGATTCCGCCTAGAATCCGACCTTCTCTTCTCTCAGAGTTGCAAACAGAGAACAAAGAGGAATAAGAATCCGTCCGTTTACACGGTAAAAGTAAGCTGCTGAGTTTTTGAAGAATGTTGGCGGCTAATTATAAGAGAATTGCAATGGCTTCAGTCAAAAACTTGTCCCCAAAACGAGTGGACACACTATATTTATAATGGAGAAGTAGGGTTAGGATTGGGCATTTGGGCGGGATGAAATAGCCGTTTGAATTTTAAGTCTGCTTGTGATTCGATGTAAATAAAAGAGAGAGAGGAAGAGAGCGTCTGAGGCTTTCTTTCGGGAGAGAGATAAATGGAGCTCAGGGTGGCGGCCTCTGTCGATGTTATCGAAGACAACAAAAGAGGCGAGAGCTGCTGCTGATCTAACGATGAGAATATTGGGGAAGATGCGCTGCTACGGTAAAAAATAGGAAAACATTGTAACCCTACGGGGTAGTTTGATTGGGAATAAGTTATCCAGAATTAGCTATTCTGGAGTAAATTATTTTATTATGTATGTGAGATAACTTATTTTATCATTATGATATAAATGGTAGATAAATAATTTTGAGACTGACTAATATCTTCACCCAAACGTAGGGTAAAATAATTCTGCTGCATTTTATCCCGAGATTATTATATCTTATACCTTGTACCTCATATCAAACGACTCCTAAATGAATTTAGGCTTTTTAAAAATCGTGGTAATTTGGTAATTTGCTGAATTTAAACAAGTACGAAATTTGAAATAAGACGACAACACATAATTATTTACGAAAAGGAGGTGTAAAATGATAGTAGCGATTTCAAAAATAAAATTATGTATTTTTTATTAGTAATTATAGAAATAGTAGTAAATAAAGTAATTTGATATGTTATTCATTTAGAAGCCTCGAAAAAATAAAATTAGAAGAAAGGAGGATTAAAATTAAATGTCAAATTGTCAATAGTAAGTAGCTAACTAATTTTTATTGCACAATAATTCGACAATTACAAGTCTAAAGTTAAATAATATGGAATGCTAATTACCTGGCTTTGATGATGAACTTTGGGCTCATTTCAATCGCCTTTTGTACTCGGTATTACTCTCTCTATTCTCATTACTCCATTCATCATTTACGTTTTATGCGGGTTTTTTTTATAGACGATAATATTTTGACATATGATTGTGTTTATTCGAAAATTGAGTGCACTTGTCCATTCACATTTGTTGTGTTTTTGTAGATTTGTGGGATTCGTTTGTTAGTTTCAATCTTCTTATCATATTTATCAAGTTTTACAAGTTGATAATATCACTTATTGTTTCGTTTAAGATTTAGTTGAACCAAATGGATTTGATCATTAAGCAGTTCATTACTATTCGTGTACCTTGCGGGGATATATGAATGTGTGGGCTTTTACATGCACGACGTTTCCAAATGCTGAATACTTGTGTGGTACAACTAAACTTGATTCATTAATTAATTGATTCTTATATATATATTTGTGCATTTAAGGTATGCAGTATATGTAAATGTTGAAAGGGCAGAAGATGTAGTACTCGCACACAAGCGATTACTGCATCTTGCACATGAACCAACCAATAGACCTTCCTTTGAAGTCCGGTTGGTGCAGGTAAGCCCGTGGAGATTCAAGTTCTACAAGCTTGCAAATAACACCTTATAGTTGCTTTTGCTTTTGCTTTTGATTTGGTGTACATTAAAGTATGCACTTTTTTTTCCTGGATTAAATGAGGGTGTATTAAGGTGTTCTTTCACTGTAACCCTTTGTTTGGATGGTGGTTTTCCTTGGTATGGCATGGTATAGTTACTAAGAGAGCCACGTTTGTTTTGATTGTTTCTTAACTTGTATGGTATGGTATGGTTGGATTTCATGGTTTGGTAATCATGAAAACCCCCATTTTATGAAACCACCAATTTGGTAGTATCCCATGATTTCCTTATTTTTTTTTCAACTATGCCCTTACTTAATATTACATAATCCTATTTTAACCTTTAACTTATATTATTTAATTCCACCCCCACCAGCCCCTACCAACCCACCCCCCACCCCCACCCCCAAAAAATAAATCTTACCTTACCCTCACCCCGACCCCCACTTGCCCCCCCCCCCTAAAAAAAAAAAAACTTTTATTTTATTTTAAATTTGTTTTTTTTTAAAAAATTCTCATCCCATCCCCCTACCCCGACCTCAACCCTTACGAAAACCCCACCCCAAGAAAATATTTAAATTTGTTTTTTTAAAAAAATTCAAACCTTTTTTCTTATCTCACCCTCACCCCCTACCCCTACCCCCACTGTCACACCTCAAACCCCATTGAGATGGACAAACACCCAATGCCCTAAAGATTCGAGAGAACCAACTTTAACCTGTGCTTACTATGCATATAACTATGAGAATCATGAAACTTTGACACATATATATAAGCTACAGTAATGAAAGACCAGCATAGATAGACCCAAACCATATATACATGACTTGGCTGTTGGGGCCACAACTGTTACGAGACTAAACATGTTTGAACTTTATACATTAGTCTACAAAACCTCTATAGGATAGAAAACATAGTCTAGGTTGGCACAGACCCCACCTTACAAAACTACTGTACAATACCAAAATACACATATCAAAGACTCGGTAAAGCCCCAAATCAACTTGAAGCTCTCCAATCATGGCTGAGTATCATGTGCTCCTATTAAGGAGGTCTACTAGCTGAGTACCTGTACCTGTGGTATGAAACACAGTGTCCCCATGAGGGACGTCAGTATGAAAGAGTGTACTGAGTATGTAAGGCATAAAGTGACCATAGGTAAAACAAGATCTTAATAAAATCAGATATCAATATATAACTGTATAGATAAGAATAATAGACCACCTTTGCTTGTATTTATGGGATCATGTACATTACATCTTTCACTTTACTTTATCCTTCTTTGCATTATGAAATTGTAAAGCATATGATACAAATGACCAGTTGATCAGTGGTAAAAGAGGATGACCCATGCTAGGTATTTTAACCCTTGGGATACATTCCTCATAAATACACAAATCGGGATCGATCCATACTAGGCTTTCCTTTCACCCCTAGGATACCACCCGTGATAGTGGGATTGACCCATTCTAGGTGTTCTTTCCACCCCTGGGCTACCACCCAAGAATATACAGATTCTCTTTACATCATTTTTTTAATCTTTGAGATAGTTCTTTTGGTGGTCATAATATTATTGAGTTTTAAATTATGGACTAGTAGTGAGAGACATGTGAATATGCCTTTAAGCCAGTAACAATGACATAGGGAGCAAATGTAACATCAATGTATTAGATTTTATGTCAAAGAACATAGTATCTACATACCTTACTGTACAACTCCGATATTACCCCAAATTAACCTCCTTCCCTTCAGACTACTTATCTACAATAAAGTAAGTGATAAAACTAGTATTAGTAGCTAATCAACACATTTAAGCCACTTAACCTCACCAAAACAGTAACCGGATAGTAAGCCCGTAATTAATTTATTCAAGGGTGTTCTTTCAATCCTTACTCCTCCAATTACATTCACATACCATACAAATCCTTATAAGGTCCCCCCAAATAACTTTAGCCTCATTAGACCCTCAAAACAGTATACAAAGTGGAGTGGGCAGTAGGCTTACATAATATTCAGTTTGGTGGTGTATCACGACATCCTTCGTCTATAATTCAATACAAGTTAGTTACAGCCTTTCCCAATATCAACCAAGCTGTCCCCAACATATACACATAACACAATTCCGAAAACATCCCCAATATCCTTTATCATAGCAACCAAAAATATTGAACTCATCATCCCTTGAGTTTTTGACAACAATATATACACGATTCTCCACCAAAACATGTATATAGGAAGGGGTAAAAATGGGTAGTAGCCTTACCTTAATTTTGTGATAGTATATTCTCTTAAGTTGTATTTATTCAATAACTTGGTTCCTTCACACACAAACCAAAGGAGAATACAAAAATCTCTTAATAACCAAAAAAAATGGGACTGCCAAACTTATAAAAGGCTGTCTTATAATTTAAACATGAAGAACATAATTTCCATAGTCTTCTTGAGATAAGATCATGATTTGTTCACTTACCTTTAGCTTGGAAGGAAGGTAAATCCCAAGAACCCTAATGGAAACTTAGGGCTGCTGTAGAAGCTAAGAGAGAGAAAGAGAGAAAACTCTAGAAAGCTGAATTTTTGTCTAAGTTAAAATGGGTCAAATGGGCTAGTTTCAATCCCTTTAAGGAAGCTTCTCTTGCCGACTTTCTTGGATAATTTGGGCCATATTTTATCAAGTATTTGGTGCACTTACTTTCCCATTATACTTGAGCCCTTGTGGATCTAAAACTGTTGGGCCTTGGCTGCCCATTCTTCTCCTTTTCTCTCTTTTAACTTGGGCCAAAATTAATCCAAGTAGGTGGTAGTGTACTTGGCCCAATAAGCTGGTCAAAGGAGTCTTAGTAGGTGATGCACCTACTTGGTTCTTAGATTGGTCAGTAAGTCAAAGTAGGTGATGAACCTACTTGTCACCTACTAGCTTAATTTAAGTCAAGCAAGCAACTCACTTATTTTATTCCATATTCTAAGTCTTAAACCCTTATGTTAACTTAATACTTATATATACTTGGACACTTTAATCCTTGAGGTAGAATACCACCTTACTATCTGGCGTTTAAGCACTTCCGTTTGGGTTAACTTGGCTTATACATGCTCAAAAGCTTGGGCCATTATAATATCCTTTAAATCCTCTTTAAACCACCGCTAATCACTTAAAAAACTTTGTTCGTTACTTATACAACAAGGTTACCTCAAGTCCCATATCAATAGAATAAGTACACACAAAATACGGGGTGTTACATCCTCCCCCTCTAGGAACATTCGTCCTCGAATGCTAACATAGTTAGCCTACTTAAACAAGTTCAAGGCCAAGTTTAATCTTTATGTTACCACATAACACTTGCACATTTATACTTACTTGTTAATGCTCCAATTCAGCATCTTGAACTTTCACTTCATATTCGAATAAATGAGGGTACTTGGATATCATTGCTTCCTCGGCTTCCCATGTGATCTCTTCTATTTGTTGGTTCCTCCAAAGTACTTTTACAGAAGCTACTTCATTATTTCTTAACTTCTTGACTTGCCGATCTAAAATAACAATAGGCACTTCTTCATAAGTAAGTTCTTCTGTAACTTGTACATCTTCAGTAGGAGTAATATGAGATGGATCTCCTATGTAGTTTCGGAGCATTGAGACATGAAACACTGGATGTACTGTTGAAATCTCTTGGGGAAGCTCTAACTCATATTCAACTTGGCCAAATCTTTGAATAATCTTATATGGCCCTATATAGCGTGGACTCAGTTTTTTCTTTTTACCAAACCTCATTACCCCTTTCATTGGTGACACCTTTAAGAATACCCAATCTCCTATAGCAAACTCTAGCCCTTTTCTTCTAACATCTGTATATGATTTGTGTCGACTTTGATCTATTTCTAGCTGTTGTTGTATCACCTTAACTTTTTCCGTAGCTTGATGAACAAGATCTGGCCTAAATAAGGCAGTTTCACCCGTTTCAAACCACCCAATTGGTGATCTACACTTTCTCCCATATGAAGCTTCATAAGGTGTCATTTGATACTTGAGTGATATCTATTATTATATTCAAACTCAATAAGTGACAAATGATCATCACAACTACCTTTGAAGTCCAATATACAAGCTAGCAGCATATCCTCAAGTGTTTGGATCGTACATTCTGCCTGACCATCCGTTTGAGGGTGAAAAGTTGTACTTAAACTCACTTGCGTTCCTAAAATCTTTTGAAATGACTTCCAAAAGTTTGCGGTAAATTGAGCTCTCCTATCGGATATAATAGAAATTGGGACTCCATATAGCTGAACTATCTATTTAATATAGAACTTGCATACTCTTCAGCTGTGTAAGTGGTCTTAATCGGTAGGAAATGTGCTAATTTGGTGAGTCTATCAATTATTACCCATATGGAATCAAACTTCCGAGAGGAGTGAGGCAAACTAGTGATGAAATCCATGTTGATCATGTCTTACTTCCAAATTGGGAGCTGCATACACTGCATATAACCTTCGGGCTTTTGATGCTCTACTTTAACTTGTTTACAATTTGGACATTGGGCTATAAATTCTGCAATGTTCTTCTTAATGTCTCCCCATCAATACACTTCTTTCAAGTCATGATACATTTTGGTTGACCCTGGATGGACAAAATATCTTGAATGGTGTGTTTCCGCCATAATCCTCTTCCTTAGTCCATCAATATTAGGTACACACAATCTATTTTGGAACTGAAGTACTCCCTCTTGCGTAAGCTCAAATGCCTTTGGCATACCTTGTTGTACATTCTCCTTAAGCTATAATAGAATAGGATCCGCATACTGCTTTTTTTTTTTCACTTCAGTTACCAGTGAGGATTTAACCGCATTTTGCACAATAACTCCTTCATCTGGAGATTCAAGAAGGCGAACCCCCAAGCTAGCTAGTTGGTATATATCTTTAGTTATCCCTTGTCTTTCCATGGACTGCCCATAAGTTCTTTCCATTGTCTTACGACTTAAAGCATCGGCTACCACGTTTGCTTTCCTCGGATGATACAAGATATCGACGTCATAGTCTTTTAATATCTCAAGCCATCTTCGCTGCCTTAGATTCAAGTCCTTCTGCTTAAAGATATATTGTAAACTCTTATGGTTAGTATATATATCAACATGAACCCCATACAAGTAATGGTGCTATATCTTTAAAGCAAATATAACCGCTACTAGCTCAAGATCATGTGTTGGGAAATTCTTCTCATGTGGATGCAATTGACTTGAGGCGTAGGCTATTACTTTACCATGCTGCATCAATACACATCCTAGACCTACTCTCGAAACATCACAATACACTGCATACGCCTCTATACCTTTTGGAATTACCAATACAGATGTGGAAGTTAACTTATTCTTCAACTCTTGAAAGCTTCTTTCACAAGCATCATTCCATTGAAACTTGACTGCTTTGTGTGTTAACTTGGTTATTGGGGTAGAAATGGAAGAAACCCCTCAACGAACCTTCTATAATAACCTGCCAAGCCTAGGAAACTACTAACCTCCGTAGGTGTTGTGGGTCTTGGCCAGTTCTTCACGGATTCTATCTTTTGAGAATCAATCCTTATCTCTTCATCGGATACAATATGCCCCAAGAATGCCACTGATTTTAACCAAAACTCACATTTAGAGAACTTTGCATATAACTTACGATCATGAAAAATCTGCAATATCTGTCTCAAATAATTAGGATGGTCCTCTTTCGATCTTAAATACACCAGAATATCGTCTATAAATACTATCATAAACATATCCAAGAATGGCTTGAACACTCTATTCATCAGATCCATGAAAGCTGTTGGTGCATTTGTTAGCCCGAATGACATAACTAAAAACTCAAAATGACCATACCGTGTTCGAAAAGCTGTTTTGGGTATATCTTTCTCCTTCACTTTCACTTGGTGATAACCTGACCTCAAGTGGATCTTTGAGAAACACTTAGCACCTTATAACTGATCAAACAAATCATCAATTCTAGGGATGGGATATTTGTTCTTAATTTTCACCTTATTCAGTTGTCGGTAGTCAATACACATTCTTAATGTGTCATCCTTCTTACGTACAAATAACACGGGTGCACCCCAAGAAGACATACTAGGCCCTATGAATATCTTTTCTAACAAATCTTTTAATTGTTCCTTCAATTCACGTAATTATGTCGGGGCCATTCTATACGGAGAAATAGAAATAGGTTGAGTACTTGGGATCACATCAATACCAAACTCTACTACCCATTCTGGTGGTAAACCAGGAAGTTCTTCAGGAAACACATTAGAAAATTCATTTACTACTCGAATGGATTGAAGAGTCTATGGCTCCGCATCTATATCTTTCAGCCTCACTAGATGACATATGTACCCTTTGAACATCATCTTTTTTGCCTTAACATAAGAAATAAACTTACCCCTTGGTAATCCAATATTACCTATCCATTCAAGGACCGCCTTTTTTGGAAAATGGAAATGCACCCTCTTTGCTCGGCAATCTACTATGGCATAATAATAAGCCAACCAATCCATACCCATTATAATATCAAAATCTACCATTTATAGCTCAACAAGATCAACCAATATGTCATGATCACAAACAGTTACTATGCAATTATGATAAACTCTTCTAGCTATAATAGACTCGCCAACTGGTGTAGACACTTCAAATGGCTTTACCAGTGATTCCAGTGTTCTTTTGAACTTTTCAGCAATCAATGGAGTGACATATGATAGTGTAGATCTCGGATCAATTAATGCATATACATTATGTGAAAAGATGGACAATGTACTTATAACCACATCAGGAGAAGCCTCCAAATTTTGTTGACCCGCTAGAGCATATGTACGATTTTGGAATCCGCTAGAACTAGTTTCTCCTCTACCACCTCTACCATGACCAGTAGGTATCTGTTGACCCCTACCTAAAGGAGGCATCAATGATGATGATGCGATAGATGATCCTGTAGTTTGTGCCATACCACCTATGCCCCTTCGAGGGCAATTTTTCATCATATGGCCTAGTGTACCACACCAATAACAAACATCTGTCCCAAACCAGCATGCACCTAGATGATGTCTCCCACATTGTTTACAAGGCTGTCTAGGAGGTCTTGATTGGCTCATGCTTCCATGCTCTTGGTTTCCCGTAACTGAACCTTGGCTCTAACTTCTTTGACCAAATTGATTGCCCTTAAAACCGGGGTGGAACACTAGCTGTAAAGTAGGAAGATGGTGGCCTAGGCGGTCTATTAAAAAATCGAGGCCTGAACTCACTTTGGGATGGCATAAACTGCCCCACAGACCTAGCCCTCTTGGAGTACCCTCTTTCTGGCTCTTGTGTCCTTCTTCTTTGTCTTTGATCTTCCATTTTCTGTGCAAAAGCTTGTATTCTTGCTATATCCATATCTTTATTCATGGTAGAAATAGTACAATCTCTAATCAGATACGGATTCAATCTATCCACATATCGATGAACTCTATCTTCCACAGTAGCTACTACATTAGGAGCATACCTGGCAAAAGATTTAAACTGAAGACTGTACTCCCTCACGCTCATATTTCCTTGGTAAAGATTCAAAAACTGATCTTTACGACCAGCATAGATAGACCCAAACCATATATACATAACTTGGCTGTTAGGGCCACAACTGTTACGAGACTAAACATGTTTGAACTTCATACATTAGTCTATAAAGACTCTATAAGATAGAAAACATAGTCTAGGTCGGGACAGACCCCACCTTACAAAACTACTGTATAATACCAAACTACACATTTCAAAGACTCGGTAAAGCCCCGAATCAACTTGGAGTTCACCAATCACGGCTGAGTGTCCTGTGCTCCTATTAAGGAAGTCTACTAGCTGGAGTACCTATACCTGTGGTATGAAACACAGTGTCCCCATGAGGGACGTCAGTACGAAAGAATATACTGAATATATAAGGAATACAGTGACCATAGGTATGATAAGATCTTAATAAAATCATATATCAATAAACAACTATATAGATAAGAATAAAAGACCACCTTTGCTTGTATTTATGGGATCATGTACATTACATCTTTTACTTTACTTTATCCTTCTTTGCATTATGAAATTGTAAAGCATATGATACAAATGACCAGCTGATCAGTGGTAAAAGAGGATGAACCATGCTAGATATTTTAACTCGTGGAATACGGTCCTCATAAATACACAAATAGGGATCGACCCATGCTAGTCTTTCTTTTCACCCCTGGGATCCCACCCGTGATATTGGGATCAACCCATGCTAGGTGTTCCTTCCACCCTTGGGATACCACCTAAGAATATACAGATTCTCTTTACATAATTTTTTTTATCTTTGAGATAGTTCTTTTGGTGGTCATAACATTATTGAGTTTTAAATTATGGACCAGTAGTGAGAGACATGTGAATACGCTTTTAAGGCAGTAACAATGACATAGGGAGCAAATGTAACATCAATGTATTAGATTTCATGTCAAAGAACATAGTATCTACATACCTTGCTGTACAACTCCGATATTACCCCAAATTAACCTCCCGCCCTTCGGACTACTTATCTACAATAAAGTAAGTGATAAAACTAGTATTAGTAGCTAATCAACACATTTAAGCCACTTAACCTCACCAAAATAGTAGCCGGGGAGTAAGCCCATAATTAATTTATTCAAGGGTGTTCTTTCAACCATTACTCCTCCAATTACATTCACATACCATAAAAATCCTTATAAGGTGCCCCAAAACAAATTTAGCCTTATTACACCCTCAAAACAATATACAAAGTAGAGTGGGCAGTAGGCTTACATAATATTCAGTTCGATGGTATATCACCATATCATCCGTCTATAATTCAATAAAAGTTAGTTACATCCTTTCCCAACATCAACCAAGCTGTCCCCAACATATACACATAACACAATTCCTAAAATAGCCCCAATATCCTTTATCATAGCAACCAAATATTGATCTCATCATCCCTTGAGTTTTTGACAACAATATATACACAATTCTCCACCAAAACATGTATTTAGGAAGGGGCAAAAATGGGCGGTAGCCTTACCTTAATTTTGTGATAGTTTATTCTCTTAACTTGTATTTCTTCAATATCTTGGTTCCTTCACACACAAACCAAAGGAGAAGAGAAAAATCTCTTAATAACCAAGAAAAATGGGACTGTCAAACTTATAGAGGGTTGTCTTATAATTTAAACACGAAGAACATAATTTCCATAGTCTTCTTGAGATAAGATCATGATTTTTTCACTTACCTTTAGCTTGGAAGGAAGGTAAATCCCAAGAACCCTAATGGAAACTTAGGGCTGCTGTAGAAGCTAAGAGAGAGCAAGAGAGAAAACTCTAGAAAGCTGAATTTTTGTCTAAAATAAAATGGGTCAAATGAGCTAGTTTCAATCCCTTTAAAGGCTGCTGCTCTTGGCCGACTTTCTTGGCTAATTTGGGCCATATTTTATCAAGTATTTAGTGCACTTACTTGCCCATTATACTTGAGCCCTTAAATCTGAACTTGTTGGGCCTTAGCTGCCCATTCTTCTCTTTTTCTCTCTTTTAACTTGGGCCAAAATTAATCCAAGTAGATGGTAGTGTACTTGGCCCAATAAGCTGGTCAAAGGAGTCTTAGTAAGTGATGCACCTACTTGGTTCTTAGATTGGTCAATAAGTCAAAGTAGGTGATGCACCTACTTGTCACCTACTAGCTTAATTTAAGTCAAGCAAGCAACTCACTTATTTTATTCCATATGCTAAGTCTTAACCCCTTATGTTAACTTAATACTTATATACACTTGGAAACTTTAATCCTTGAGGTAGAATACCACACTTTAATCCTTGAGGTAGAATACCACCTTACTATCTGGCGTTTAAGCACTTCCGTTTGGGTTAACTTGGCATATACATGCTGAAATGTTTGGGCTATTATATTATCCTTTAAATCCTCTTTAAACCACCGGTAATCACTTAAAGAACTTGGTTCGTCACCTATACAACAAGGTTACCTCAAGTCCCATATCAATAGAACAAGTACACGCATAATACGGGGTGTTACACCCACCACCTACCAAACCACCTCCCCCCTCTCCCCCCCCCCCCACATTTTTTTTAAAAAAAAATTTCAAAAATTTTTTCTTACCCCCTCCCCCACTCCATTACCCCCTTCCCCCCCCCCCCCCATTTTTCTTTTAAAAATAAATTTCAAATTTTTTTCTTAACCCACTCCCTTTATCTTATTCGTTCTCATTGTTTTGTGTTAAATATATACAAATAATTTTAGAAAATATTTTCATACTTACATAACGAACACAAGAAAATAAGTAAAAAAATAACTTGTTTTCCTAGGAAATATTTTCCATTGAAAATATTTTCCTCCATACCAAACACACCCGTAGCATACACAGAAGATGTTGAAACTTGTACTTGTTGTTGGTGGTCACATCTCAAAACACCAAAACAAAATGAAATTTGTTACTATCAAATAAATGAATCTGATTATATTTCTTTTGATCCACTCTTTTATTGATTTTTTTAGAATTTACATGAATTTAACAACTTCATATATTTACATGGCATAATTTGTGATAAATTAGCAGGAAGAAAATTATCTTAAATTATTTTATTAACAATTATTATAATCATTAAGGGCATTCTAGTAAACTTAACAGTTACGATACAATACAATACCATCAAACCAAACAATAAAACCGTTATTAAACAACAACAAATGATACAGTCCATCCAAACATTGTATTTTACTATACTGTACGGTACATTTCCATACCATACAATACCATATATTATGAAACCATGAAAAACCACCATCCAAACAAAGTGTAAGTAGTTCAGTGGGACAATGTATCTCTATGTTATCTTGGTCCTTTGTGTTTGATTTTTATAGTTGCTTGTTCAGTATCTAATTAATCCCAGTTTATGCTAGTTGCGGATTGAATAGAACTTGGCATCACGCAGATTGCTCCCATTCCTGATGAAAACTCAACGGATTTTGTTTATTTGAGCTCTGCAAAGAAGGAAGTTAGTAGAAGGTAATTTTACTTTTTGACTACTTAGTGATTAATTTATGCCCTTTTCCATTGTTTTAAGTCTCCTTCAGTATAATTTTGAATTCTTAGTTGTCATGAACTATGCTAAATAGTTACCTCCTTTTTAATATGTAGCATCCATCCTCCACCTGCCTTTGATTCTTCTCTTAATCTCGATGCCCTTGCTTGCGAAGTTATCAAATCTGAAGTTCAAGATGAGGATGTTGCTCCTCCTTGTGCAAATATTTCACGATAAAATTTTGAGATTTCACACTAGTTTATGCAACTACATTTATCCTATATAGCACCCAGTACTGCTTTTAGGGTAACATGGAGAGAAGGCCTATAACACTTCAATTTACGTCAAAATCTATGCATTTCTTGTCATTGATGTGTTGTCCAAGCATGACTATCACCCACTTATTGACAGTTTTGGTATCAAAATTTATCAAGTACTTTCACTTCTTTTCCTTTTCTTTCTAAATGCTGCTTTGATGTGTATAAAGCATAAAATTTAAAGAATTATGCAGGCCCATGCTTGAAATAACATTCTCAACGGATGACAAGCCGAAACTTCTCAGCTAGGTAATTGATACGCTTAATTTATTCAATACATTATGTGCTTGATAGAAATGTATTCCATTTGTTGGTAGATGTTAGATACAGTAAGCATTTCATTAGACATAAAAAAGGACTATTTATTATTGAAACCAATTGTTGACCAGTGAACATGTATAGCTTTTGATTCTTTATGTAGAGATATAATTCAAGGAACTTGATTTATGAAGGGAAAGGCTTTGTGTGTTCCCTTTGTTTCACGAAACAGACAACTCTTATCTTGCTGCAGATTTCAAACTGTTGCATGATCTGGTATGTGCAAGTAAAATAGATATTATGATATTTGATTGCGCACTAGAATTTATAAAAAATGCCAGTCTTTTTGGCATTGTTAGGTTGTGCAGCTAGAAAGGATTGTGCAATGCTAGAAATCAAATAGTGCTTGTTTATATCTCATGTAGAAGATATCTTAGATGATGTTGAATCTTTGAATATGATAGTTAACTTCATTACTAGCTAAGCCTGAGCTGAACATCCAAGAAGCATATGCCTTTTCCACAGTGGATGGCTACTCCCTAGATGTCTTTATTATTGATGGTTGGCCCTATGAGGTATATCTCTAACATATATCCTCATTTTTACTGACCAGGTCACTTGATCAGGATTCACCACCTGTTATGTTTTGTACATAATATCAAAAAGTGACAATTGATGTCTGTATGGTTTAAAGCTCTGTTTCTATTATCACCTTCCATGGTTTCTAGGGCATGGTAGGGGTTTTCTGTTATTCCTTCTGATCTCATGTCCCCAATGAAATATTTATCTCTCTTTCATATCAGGAAGTTGTGCAACTTTGAACTGCATTGGAGAGGGAAATCTTGAGAAATAAGGTATTTTCCTGTTATTTGTCGTATACAATGACACTGATATTTGGCCAAGATTTCTGTATACCATTTTTTCTTCACTAGTTAAATTCAACTACTGTATATAGGAATTCAACATTGATTCTTTTAAATAGAAGTATCATTCTCCAATCAGAATGAGTTCTGCAACCTTAGACTTTCTTAAAGTTGTTTAGTGCTAGGATCCTTCAATCAAATAATCTATCTTGACGATCAACTGCTGCATCATGCCGGATTGAATTTGTGGGGTCAAACTGTGTTGTTATTACTCTCACTCCTCGGGACTAAAGCCTTTTGTTGGTTTTTTACTCTTTTTTTTTAGTAATTTTTTTCTTTGCCGAGACAATTGTGTTCAAGTCCTAAGGTTATGTATGATGATAGATTAAGTTTTCAATATAGTTCCTTCTAGCAAAGTTTGGTTATACAAGATGCATGAGCATTTGAAAATCTAGTTTAGTTAGACAAATCAATTATAAAATAATCTGAAGATAGTTCCACAATTGCATTTTGCTCCCCGTTAAATTGTGAAATGCTAGCTTACGAGCTCCCCATTTTTAGTACTTTACATGTGTTTCATATATGTGGGTCAATAAGAGAGAAAATACCATGATTTCTTGCTAGAGGCGCCCTCGTGATCTTAAGGGACAACAACATCAACATACCCAGTGTAGTCCCACAAAGTCGGGTCTGGGGATTGAAGTGTATGCAGACCTTAGCTCTACCCTAGATGTGAGGTAGATAGGCTATTTACGAAAGACCCCCATCTCAAGATAAGAACAGGCTAGAAAAAGATGTAATGAAAGTACAAGAGACAATAGGTAGTAACAAAAACAACAGATAGTAGCAGACATTACTTCAACAAATATTACTACAATCTAACTATACAAAACAATAGATATTAACATAGACCAAATAATAAGAAACTACACTAGCAGTCCTACGACTACTACTAAGGGCAACAAGACAAGACACTCTTATCTTAAGGGACATCTACTTAATGTAAACTTTAATACTTAATGCACATCAGGATCTTGATCATGATAATCTTACAGGGATACGTTATAGAAAACATACCTAATGCAAAAGACATTAGCGCATAGAGAGGCGGAAGCCTTAATACGAAATTGGTTTCTATCTTCTTGCCCTTAATTTTACGTTACCACAACCTTTAGTGATGGAGAAGATGTGGAGAGTATGTGGTAACCTTAATAGGCGGAGGGAGGACCACTTTATAGAGGTTAAGACTTAATCTGGTACATCTACCAAGTAATAGATGTACGGATGAGATCTATTCTTTAATTGTGGTCATTAATTGGGTCACAAGAAAACTTGAACCACAAGTAAGATAATATTCTTACATTCTCCCACTTGGCCCAATGACTACATAACATAAAACATTAGTTGCACATCGAATAAATCTCTTCTATAATGTCTATCATACATACCACAATATGACAAACTACTAATGCAAGTTATGGCAGTTATACATAAGCTATAAAAGATATAACAATATGGTCTACAACAATTTATCATTGAGACTTATCTGTAATATCTCGAAAACAATAATGTGTACACCATTATGAGACATAGGAAATTCATTAATGTATATCAGAAACACATAATTGAGCTTAGAGTCTCAAAAAATCATAAATGCATTAATCATAAGTACAACCAAGACCCACTCTTTGAACATGTTCTTTAAATGTCTTTGGTAGTAAATCCTTCATTAACGGATCTGCAATCATATGATCAGTCCTAATATTCTCAAGTGACACTCTTTGTTTCTGAACTTCTTCCTTGACGGTAAAGTACTTTAATTCCATATGTTTGGCACCTTTGGAGTACTTATCATCTTGGAGAAGAATACTTCTACAGTATGATCACAATAAATTTTCAGCCACTTGGTAATAGTGTCGACAGCCCCAAGTCCTGAAATAAAGTTCTGTAGCCATAATGCATGAATTGTTGCTTTAAAACGTACAATGCCACAAATTCTGCTTCCATTGTGGATGTAGCAATGCAGATTGTTTAGCAATTTTCCATGATACTTCTCCTTCATCTAATAGGAGTAAGTAACCAAATGTGGACTTTCTAGTGTCAACATATCCAATAAATTCTAAATCCGAGTATCCAGTAACTTCCAAGTAATTGGATCTCCTATACATGAGCATATAATCCTTCGTTCCTTTTAGGTACCTTAAAACATTTTTTACAGCTTTCCAGTGATCAATTCCAGGGTCACTTTGATATCTTCCAAGTATCCCGACCACAAAACTAGTGTCCGGTCTTGTGCAAGTTTGAACATATATCAAACTTCCAACAATAGAAGAGTAAGGAATTGACTCCATTTCTTTTCATTCTACATCATTCTTTGGCATTGCATGGGACCAAATTTGTCCTCTTTTTGAATAGAAACAATTACTGCAGAACAATTGTTCATGTTGAATCTCTCTAGAACTCTTTCAATATAACCTTTTTGAGACAGTCCCAATAGTCCTTGTGATCTATCACATAATATTTCTATCCCTATCACATAGGATGCCTCACCCATATCTTTCATTTCAAAGTTCACAGACAGGAAACCTTTTGTCTCACGTAATTTGCCTAAATCATTAGCAACAAGTAAAATATCGTCAACATACAGGACTAAAAATATAAACTTGCTCCCACTGATCTTTTGGCATATACACCGATCAACAGTAATCTTAAATCCAAAAGATGTTATGGTATCATTAAAATTTATATACCATTATCGTGAGGCTTGTTTGAGTCTATATATTGACTTCTTCAGCTTACACACTATTTGACCTTTTTCTATAATTTCAAAACCCTCTGGTTGGTTCATATAAACTTCCTCCTTGAGGTCTCCATTAAGAAAGACAACTTTTACATCTATTTGGTGTCACTCTAAGTCATAATGAGCTACCAAAGGGAGAATAATTCTCAATAAGTCTTTATTCGAGGCCGCTAAAAATGTCTCTTTAATATAAATGCCTCCTTTCTAAGTAAAACCCTTGGCAACAAGTCTGGCCTTATATCATTCAATATTGCTATTTGAATCGCGTTTGGTCTTAAAGACCCATCTACACCCGATTTGTAACACCCCGTACTTTTATAACCTCACTTGATACCTTGGGATCATATCTACATAGGTGTTGAGATGCCATGCATATGTGTTTTATAGTGTCATTGGTGAAACATTTGATATCGGACTTAACATGTGCGCTTAGACCTTCATAGGAGGTGTTTTGTGATTTCGTGGAGCATTTGTGTAATAACCCGTACACATTCTAACCTCATTTGGTGACTTTAGTCATGTTTAATTGATGGTTAAGATCACTAAGTAAGTATTTTGTGGTGTTTTGATAAGGGATTGGACGATACGTAAACATTGGATAAGTGGCCGAAAATTTCAGCAAAGTGCTGAAACTTGCGCCACTACCCTGTTTCAGGGGTGTGTCGCAAGCCACCTGCAGGCTGAAGATTCAGAGGGCAGTGGATTCTTGCGCCACTGCCTTGTTTTTCAGCAGTGGCGCAAGGCACAAAAGATGTGCCCTTCCGGAGTCGTTTCGTAACGCAATTCTACGACGATTTCTAGATGGTTTCTTTTGGTTCTTTGGAGTTATTTGAGCATTGTTAAAGATTCAAACACTTCAAAACACTCCTACATACTCCTACATGATCAAATCGTGAAATGTGAATAGTGATCCAAAATGTTCAATGAAGCCAAGGGCGACTAGAATTCCAATTTTTGCGATCGAGGCGACGAATGAGAATCTCAAGAGAATAATGTCATGACCTTATGGAATTATGTAAACATGAGATATATGGTGATTAATACATGGAATTTGAGGGGTTACATGGATATGTGTATTGGGCCCAATTTGAGGCCCAAAATGGAATAAAACTACATGGGCCCAAAGGCAAAGTGATCCATTCTTCCAATAATTGACCAATTAAACATATCATGTAATGCCAAGTGTGGATAAGTATGACTTGGGGTCTATATAAAGGCCCCAAGATCACATTTTATTGTCCAAAAACTCTCATGCCTTTGTGATATTTTCTCACATATTTCTTTAAGCTTCAACCCCTAAAGCAACATATTTCTTTGGACTCCTTGGACAAGATCAACATAATCCAAGCCTTGGTAAGTATTTATCCTCATGGATTAACATATTATATGCATGGTAGATTATATATATTATGCTAGTTGTGTTGGCAAGGTGATGAATAGTGTATTTTGCCTTTGGTGAAAGATGTGTCATCTTGGTAATTTGAACTTGAATTAGGCCTTGTGCCTTTGATGAAAAAGCATGGTATGAACAAAATATGAACATGTATGGTGCTATTTTTGGTATTAAACTTGTTCTTGTCTATAAGTGGAAATTGTGGGATTTTGGCCGATATGTGTTATGAGTTGTGTTAAGGTCCTTTGATGGATTATTTGTGATGTGGTATGGATAAGAAAGTGTAAAGGAGAAGTGTTGTGGTGAAATGTATCAATTATCATGTATTGGTCAATGTTGGGAATATTATGGAATTATTGGAATAATAGTATGATCAATGGTTTTGTCGAGGGGAAATGACATGTTTAAAGGCAAACATGTAACTCATTGACATTGTATGCATTAGTAAAGTAATTAGTGGTTAACGTGAATTCGTTATGTATTTATGGTGTAGAGTGACACATAAAGAAGGAGAGGGATCATTGTATACGCATCGAAGGTTGTATATTCGTATTGTGAATCCAAGGTATGTAAGGTTACTTTGTCCGTATCCTCCTACGGCAAATAGTGTTCACATTGATATGTCACTAGTCCTATCCCGAAACGTGCTAAGGTATTCCATATCCGGTTATCAAGGGTCATTGTTATATATTTCCTACTCCTTGTCCATTTGTGAATCTCATGTCTCATATCCATGGTTAATGTTCCAATGTTCCAATAGTGATTATACTTATGTCTTTGATCATTACTTTTTATTCCAATGGTTCCCATAGTATTATGATTCTAAGA
The DNA here is from genome assembly GCA_031232105.1 of Capsicum rhomboideum. NCBI lineage: Eukaryota > Viridiplantae > Streptophyta > Magnoliopsida > Solanales > Solanaceae > Capsicum > Capsicum rhomboideum. Next base: position 18,447,089 of record CP124719.1, on the reverse strand, counting down.
ATGTCATGTTGCCAAATCAGTCATATGGTTCTCACTCATTGGTTAATGATCCAAAACTTCCAACAATGTTATGTTCCAAAGTTCCAAAGTAATGTTATGACTATCCAAGTATCAATCTCAAAGTAATCAAAGTAATGCAAATGTGGTCAATGATCAAGTATGGGTGGCAAGTCTAGGGGCGTAAGCCTAGCTCGACTCGATCCCGATGTATTGATTTATGGGTGGCAAGTCTAGGGGCGTAAGCCTAGCTCGACTCGATCCCGATGTATTGATTTATGGGTGGCAAGTCTAGGGGCGTAAGCCTAGCTCGACTCGATCCCGATGTATTGATTTATGGGTGGCAAGTCTAGGGGCATAAGCCTAGCTCGACTCGATCCCAACATGATGTTATGATATGAAAAGACCCACTGATCAGTAGGGGCCCGGGAACATTGTTATCATTGAGCATTGAGATAAAGAAAGCAAAGAAAGTAATGAAAGCCATCCACATGGTTTCCCAAAATACCACATGGTGACTTATGTACATTGATTAATCATTTGTATTTGAGTTCATTGAGATCTTCATGTGTTGTACAGTTTCATCTGAGCCTTGCATACTCAGTACTTATTTCGTACTGACCCCTCTCGGGGAATTTACCTTACTTGCTGCAGGCGCAGGTACCAGTAGGCCTCCCCAGTAGACTGCCAGTGTTAGCGGTTCTTTGGTGAGCTCCAACTCATTTGGGGCTTCTCCGAGTCGGAGTATATGTATGTTTTGGTATTGTACATAATGTGTAAAGCGGGGACTTGTCCCGACTTATGGTTCATTTTGGTCAATGCTCTTGTTAGAGGCTTTTGTAGACGGATGTGGGTGTATCAGTGTAAAAGACATATGTTGTTTTGATTGGATGGCCTCAACGGCCAAGTTTCATATGTATGTATAACTATGTCCCATGTTTTCCTTTATTCGTCTTTCATGTTCTTATGCAATGGTGGTTATGATTATGAGATGCATATGAATGAATGAACATAGGCAAAGGTTGGTTCTCTCGGGCCTTATTGGCTACGGGTGCCAATCATGTCTCAATCAGATTCGGGGCGTGACACGATTCATTTAGAAATTTCTAGTAATTCAACGAGATCCTAGACTTTATTGTATTCTATGGATTGTAACTCTTCTTTCATGGCATAAATCCATTTATCAGACTCAGTGCTTTCTATGGTTTGTGAAAATGAAACCTGATTTTTATTAAGTCCAATGTCAAAATTTGACTAATGCAAATAAACAACATAATTGTCATGACCCGAATCCCATCGGGACGGATTGGCACTCGCAACCGACAAGGCCCGAGAGAACCAAGCTTTACTTTTATTCAATCATATGCATGCCATAAGAAACCCATAATCATGTAATAGCTTTAGATACCAACAACGGAACTCATGGAACATGGAATATATATATACATATGCGAAACTTGGTCGTTGAGGCCATCAAGTCAAAAACGACATGTACCTTTTACATTTATACATCCACATCCGTCTACAAAAGCCTCTAACAATTGCATTGACCAAAATGAACTAAAAGTAGGGACAAGTCCCCGCTTTATACAACATGTACAACACCAAAACATATACACAACTGTGACTTGGAGAAGCCCCGAACTAATTGAAGCTCACCATTGATCTGCAACAACTGGTAACCTATTGTGGAGGCCTACTAGTACCTGCGCCTGTAGCAAGTAAGGTAAATCCCCCAAGAGGGGTCAGTACGAAGAATGTACTGAGTATGTAAGGCTCAAATAAAACTGTATGAATCATAAAATACGTCAATGAACTCAATTATGAATGCATAAGCAATATGGATAAGTCACTATACTGTACTTTGGAAACCATGTATATTGCTTTGATTACTCTCTTTATATCTTTGCTTTTATGATTATTCATCTTTGCCTGTGACCTGTGATACCCGGGCCCCGACTGAACAGTGGGTTTTTAATCATAACATGACGTTATGTTGGGATCGGTTTGAGCTAGGCTTATGCCTCTAGAGATGCCACCCATGAATCAATATATCGGGATCGGCTCGAGCTAGGTTATTACCTCTGGAGCTGCCACCCATATCAATATATCAGGTTCTGCTCGAGCTAGGTCATTACCCCTAGAGCTGCCCCCTGTCAGGATCGGTCCGAGCTAGGCATATGCCCCTAGTACTGCCCCCTGATCCAACAATCTCAGGATCGGCTTGAGCTAGGTATTTCGCCCGCAAAGCTACCACCCATACTTGATCATTGACTACATATGAATTACTTTAATCTTTACTTTGAGATTGATACAATGATAGTCACAACTTTACTTTAAGCTTTGGATAATTAACCAATGAGTGCAAGACATGTAAATTAATATTGTGAGAAACATAACATTATTAGAACGATAACACCATTGGAACCATTGGACAATAATCCATGAACAAGAGACATGAGTATAATCACTATTGGAACATTGGAACATAACCTTATTGGGATTTTGGAACATTAACTATGAATATGAGGCATGTGGTTCACAATTGATCAATGAGTAGGAACTACGTGATAATGACCATTGATAACCGGATATAAGATAACTTAGCACAGTTCGAAATAGGACAAGTGAAATGTCAATGTGATTGCTATTTGCTGCAGAAAGATACGGACAGAGTAACCTTATATACCTTGTATTATCAATACAAATATACAATCCTAGATGTGCATACAATAGTCCCGATCCTTCTTTATGTCACTCTACAACACAAATACATAACAGAGTTTACATTAACCACCAACTACCTTACAAATGCATATAACGATAATGAGTTTCATGTTTGCCTTTAAACATGCCATTTCCCCCTTGAAAAAACCATTGATGAAATTATCTTACCAATAATCCCAACATTGACCAATAAATGATAATCAATAACATGTCACCACAAAACTTCTCCTTTACACCTTCTCATCCACACCACATCACAAATAATCCATCAAGTCACCTTAATACACCTCATAGCACATATCGGCCAAAATCCCATAATTTACACTTATATGAAAATAACAAGTTTAATAACAAAATCACACCATACATGTTCATATTTTATCCATACCATGATCTTTCATCAAAGTCACAAGTCATATTTCAAGCCTAAATCCCATGGATCACAAATCTTTTACAAAAATACAAAGTACCATGTTCAACACTTTCAAGCATAACCAACATGATTTACATACTCTCCCATGCATATAATATATTAATCAATAACAATAATCACTTACCCAATCTTGAAAAATGATGATCTTGCTCCAAAAGTTGGCTTTGAGTTCTTAGGGTTTTGAGAGAAAAATGGTTAAGAAACATCTAGAAAGCATGAGAGTCTCATGTGAATAAAAATCAGATTTTTGGTCCCTTTTATAAGCCTTTGAGTCCATCCTTAGCCACTCTATGGCATTAAATGTTGTGTTCTAGAAGGTCAAGGCAAGAATGGGTCATTTGACCCATTTTGGCCCATGTCTTCTTTTCATTTTGGGCCTTTTATTGAGCCCAATTCACTTAACCCAATAAAATCAATAATTTTTCGTGTTTAAATCATCTCATACGTGTTACAACAATATTCCCACTCATGCTATTCATATCCGTAGCCTCAATCCCAAAAACAAGTGATTCTAGCCACGTATGGCCTATTTTGACCATAAGGGTAAAACCGTCATTTTGATGCCAAATTCGTTCTCGAGTAATTTTACCATATAAATATAATATTTCATTCTTTCCATGTATATACTCATGGTTGTAGAAGAAACGTGGCAAAAATCGGCTCGGTACGTCCCCGGGCACCCTTGGGACTTAGAAAATTTCCAACTTTTGAAAAAGTGGCAAAACCAGCCTGGCACGCCCTCCGGCGCGCCTGAGCCTTACTTTTTTTTTGAAAATTTCATTTTTTGACTTTTCTTCGTGGGTTTGGTTAGATACTTCAAGTCCTATTCTTTAACTTACTTCTTACCCTTAACATACTTTGTTTAGAGGTCCTCTTAGCCTCATTTTGAACCCTACAAATGCTCTACGAAAATCACAAAATACCTCCTACAAAGGGCTAATCACATCTACGAGGCCAAATTTCAATTATCTCATCAATAACATTACCAAATATATACTTGTGGCTTTCGACACCTAAGTAAACATTGTTCAACATCGTCAAGTAGGGTTGGGAAGGTACGGGGTGTTACATTCTTCCCCCCTTAGGAACATTCATCCTCGAATGTTAATAATATTACTTCAATTACGACAAATGCATCTCTATACTAGCATACACATACATAAACACTTAAGGCTCATGGATACTTACTTTTTATTGCTCCACTTCCGCACTTTGAAGAAATAGATAGGGGTACTTGGATTTCATCATTTCCTCAGCTTCCCATGTGATCTCCTCTACTTGTTGATTTAGCCATAATACCTTTACGGAATCTATGTCTTTATTCCTCAATCTCTTTACTTGTCGATCTAGAATAGCAACGGGTACCTCTTCATAGGTAAGATCCACCGTAACTTGGACATCTTCAATTGGAACAATACAAGATGGATCTCCTATGCATTTTCGAAGCATCGAAACATGAAATACGGGATGGACTGAGGAAAGTTCTTGAGGTAGTGCTAATTCATACGCAACTTGCCCAAATCTTCTAATGATTTCATATGGGCCTATGTAACGTGGACTCAATTTTCCTTTCTTTCCAAACCGCATTACCCCTTTCATCGGTGACACCTTTAAAAATACCCAATCACCTATGATGAACTCAAGTCCTCTTCTTCTAACATCAGCATATGACTTGTGGCCACTTTGGGCTGATTGTAACCATTGTTGGATCACTTTAACCTTCTCCATAGCCTGATGAACAATATCTGGCCCAAGTAAAGCAGTTTCACCCGCTTCAAACCATCCAATTGGTGATCTACATTTTCTTCCGTACAAGGCTTCATAAGGTGCCATTTTAATACTTGAATGATAGCTATTGTTGTAAGCAAATTCAATAAGAGGCAAATGGTCATCCCAACTGCCTTGAAAATCTAACGTACAAGCTCGTAACATATCTTCAAGTGTCTGAATAGTACGTTCTTCTTGTCCATCAGTCTGAGGATGGAAAGCCGTACTCAAATTCACCTGTGTGCCCAAACTCTGCTGAAAATATCTCCAAAAGTGCGCTGTAAACTATGCTCCTCTGTCTGATATAATGGAAAGTGGAACACCATGTAACCACACTATTTCTCTAACATACAACCTTGCATAATCCTCAGCTGTATAGGTAGTCTTAACTGGTAGAAAGTGCGCTGACTTGGTAAGCCTGTCCACTATAACCCATATAGAATCAAACTTTCGCAGTGTACAATGCAAACCTGTGATGAAGTCCATATTAATCATATCCCATTTCCAGATTGGGAGATTGATACATTGCATGTAACCTCCTGGTTTTTGATGCTCTACTTTCACTTGCTGACAATTCGGGCATTGAGCGACAAATTCTGCAATGTTCTTTTTCATATTTCCCCACCAATACAGTTCCTTTAAATCATGGTACATTTTAGTAGCACCCAGATGAATAGAATAGAGTGAATGATGCGCCTCTGTCATAATTCGTTTCCTCAACTCATCTACATCTGGTACACATACTCTACCTTGGCATTGGAGTACCCCTTCTTGTGTAAGATCAAATGCCTTTGTCAAATTCTGTTGTACATTTTCCTTTAGCTGCAATAACATAGAATCCGCAAACTGCTTCTCTTTCACTTCAGCTATTAAGGAGAACTCTGCTGCATTCTGCACAATAACTCCCTCATCTGAGGATTCAATAAGGCGAACTCCCTAGCTGGCTAATTGATGTATATCTTTGATTATCTCTTGCTTTTCAATCAACTAGCCACTAGTGCTTTCTACTGCCTTGCAGCTCAATGTATCAGATACTACATTTGCTTTGCCTGAGTGATAAAGAATATCAATATCATAATCTTTTAAGAGCTCTAACCACCTTCGTTGCCTCAAATTTAGTTCCTTCTGCTTAAAGAGATATTGCAAACTTTTGTGATCCGTATAGATATCAACATGAACTCCATACAAATAATGACGCCATATCTTTAAAGCAAAAACTACCGCTGTCAATTCAAGATCATGTGTGGGATAATTTTTCTCATGTGGCCGTAACTGTCGTGAGGCATATGCTATGACATTACCGTGCTGCATCAACACACATCCGAGGCCAACCCCGGAAGCATCACAATACACTACATAACCTTCGGTACCTTAGGTACCTTCGGTACCTTCGGTACCTTCGGGAAGTACTAAAACTGGTGTGGAGGTTAATTTATCTTTCAACTTTTGGAAACTTTTCTCGCACGCATCATTCCACTGAAATTTTACTGCCTTATGTGTAAGATTTGTTAATGGTGCAGCAATGGAGGAAAAACCTTCCACAAATCTTCTGTAATAACCTGCTAGTCCAAGAAAACTACGAATTTCTGTGGGTGTCATAGGTCTTGGCCAATTTTTCACTGCTTTAATCTTTTGTGTATCAACCTGTATTCCTTCATCTGACATAATGTGACCCAAGAATGCGACTGATTTTAACCAAAACTCACATTTAGAGAACTTGGCATACAACTTACGCTCACGGAGAATCTGTAACACATGCCGTAAGTGATTAGCATGGTCCTCCGGTGATCTTGAATAAACTAGGATTTCATCAATAAATACCGTGACTAACACGTCTAGAAATGGCTTAAACACCCTATTCATCAAATCCATAAACACAGCTGGTGCATTTGTTAGTCCAAATGACATAACTAAAAATTCATAATGGCCATACCATGTTCGAAAAGTTGTCTTGGGTACATCTTCTTCTCTAACCCTGACTTGATAGTAACCCGACCTCAAGTCAATCTTTGAAAAACACTGGGCACCTTGTAACTGATCAAACAAATCATCAATTCGAGGGAGGGGATATTTGTTCTTGATCGTTACCTTATTCAATTGGCGATAGTCGATGCACATTCTCAATGTGCCGTCTTTCTTCCGTACAAATAATACCGGTGCACCCCACGGGGACCTACTAGGCCTAATGAAGCCTTTGTCCAGCAAATCTTTTAGTTGCTCCTTCAATTCACGCAGTTCTGATGGAGCCATTCTATATGGGGGAATAGAGATAGGCTGAATGTCTGGAATCAAGTCAATGCCAAATTCTACTTCTCGTTCTGGGGGCAATCCTGGAAGATCCTCTGGAAATACATCAAGAAATTCATTGACTACTGGAATCTTCTGTGGATTTAGTGGTTCCAGATCATTATATTTCACCCATACTAAATGACATATGTAACCTTTAGCAATCATTTTCCTGGCTTTCAGATAGGAAATAAATCTTTCTCGTGGTGCCCCTACATTACCTTGCCATTCAAGAACATTTTCTTGCAGAAAACAAAATTGCACCTTCTTGGCCCAGCAATCTGGCATAACAAGAGGCCAACCAATCCATTCCCATGATCATATCAAAATCCACCATGTCTAATTCAATGAGATTGGCCCATGTATCATGACCACACACAGTTACCACACAGTTATGATATACTCTTTTTGCAATAATATATTCACCAACCGGTGTAGACACTTCAATTGATTTAATTAATAATTCTGGTGCCTTTACAAATTTCGCAGAAACCAATGGAGTAACATAGGAAAATGTAGAACCGGGGTCAATCAATGCATATAAATTATATGAGAATGTGGATAATGTACCTGTGACAACATTAGGGAAAGCCTCTGAATTCTGTCGGTCCACTAAAGCATAAGTGCGATTCTGGACCCCGCTAGTACTGGTTGCTCCTCTGGCACCTCTACCACGGCCAACAGGCTGCACGCCTCGGCCCAAAGAAGGAACCGATGCTGATGATGCAATGGCCGATCCTGTCGGTCGTGCTATACCACCTATGCTCCTCTGGGGACACTCTTTCATCATGTGTCCCGTCATGCCACACCAAAAACAAGCATTTGTCCCCACTCGGCATGTACCTGCATGAATACGCCTGCAGTGTTGACACTGCTGACGAGGCAAGCCTGCTGCCTGCAATCCGTGAACTCCGCTACTCTGCCCAGATGGACCACCTCTAGACCCTCGAAATTGAGAATGAGCACCCCTTGTGGAATAGGAGAACGATGGTCTAGGAAACATACGGGGCCTAGATCCTCCTGGGACATCATAGGTGGTCCCATAGGTCTAGCCCTTTTGGAATTCCCCTGTCAAGTTCATGTACCCTTCGTCTCTGCCTTTGATCTTTCATTTTCTGAGCGAAGGCCTGAATTCTCACTATATCCATATCCTTGTTCAAGGCAGCAATAGTGCAATCCCTTACCAAATATGGGTCTAGTCTGTCCACGTATCTATGGACTCTGTCTATCATCGTAGCCACAACATTTGGCGCATATCGAGCCAAGGAATTAAATTGCAAACTGTATTCCTTGGCGCTCAGATTTCCCTGACGGAGATTTAGGAACTGATCTGCACGTGCCTCACGAATCTCGTAGGGTAGGTAATGATCAAGGAAAGCTGTTTTAAATTCTTCCCAATTAGGTGGATTTGCACCAATATCACTGGATTTCTTTCAATCCTCATACCACAATATCGCCTCTCCTTTCAATCTGTACGCAGCAAGTTTAACTGTTTCTACTCCCGTCACATGCATAACTTCCAAAGCCGTCTGAATGTGATCCACGAATTCCTGTGGATCTGCTTTCGAATCTGACCCTGTGAATATAGGAAGGTCCAGTTTCAGAAAATCGTGTGTTCTACGACTCGCCACCCTAGTCGCATCATCATCATGTGCAATTGGACCAGCTCGTCCTTGACTCTGTGCTGCCACTAACTGTGTCAACATATGAACAACATTTCTCAGATCCTGATCTGTGGCATTCATCGGTGGTTCTGCGGGTACTTCTCTACCAATTGGCTCTTCTGGAGCTGGAAAGGTAGACGAAGACTGTAATGAAATTTTAGCATTTGCTCCACCCTGACTAGCTTGGTCAGGTAGTAGTCTACTCATTCCTTTGTCAGCAGGCACATCTACCTGCTTCCCCTTACCTCTACCTCTTCTCGTGATTGGCATTTTGACTATACCAAAGAAAAACAATTACCATGATCAGATTCAATTCAACTTACAACACTGGCTCTATTGCACGATCTAGAAGTGAAGAAAATAAACAACATCCTAAATGTCCCGTAGCCTCCTACTTATAAATGTGGTGCAAAACACATCGATAAGTAAGACTCTACTCAGACACGGCTTTGTAGACATCCTTAGAACGACCTGCTCCGATACCACTTTTGTCACGACTCGAATCCCATCGGGACGGATTGGCACTCGCAGTCGACAAGGCCTGAGAGAACCAAGCTTTACTTTTATTCAATCATATGCATGCCATAAGAAACCCATAATCACGTAATAGCTTTAGATACCAACAACAGAACTCATGGAACATGGAATATATATATACATATGCGAAACTTGGTCGTTGAGGCCATCAAGTCAAAAACGACATGTACCTTTTACATTTATACACCCACATCCGTCTATAAAAGCCTCTAACAATTGCATTGACCAAAATGAACTAAAAGTCGGGACAAGTCCCCGCTTTATACAACATTTACAATACCAAAAAATATACACAACTGTGACTTGGAGAAGCCCCGAACTAACTGAAGCTCACCAATGATCCGCAACAACTGGTAACCTATTGTGGAGGCCTACTAGTACCTGTGCTTGCAACAAGTAAGGTAAATCCCCCAAGAGGGGTCAGTACGAAGAATGTACTGAGTATGTAAGGCTCAAATGAAACTGTATGAATCATAAAATACGTCAATGAACTCAATTATGAATGCATAACCAAAATGGATAAGTCACTATACTGTACTTTGAAAACCATGTATATTGCTTTGATTACTCTCTTTATATCTTTGCTTTTATGATTATTCATCTTTGCCTGTGACCTGTGATACCAGGGCCCCGACTGAACAGTGGGCTTTTAATCATAACATGACGTTATGTTGGGATAGGCTCGAGCTAGGCTTATGACTCTAGAGCTACCACCCATGAATCAATATATCGGGATCGGCTCGAGCTAGGTTATTACCTCTGGAGCTGCCACCCATATCAACATATCAGGTTCTGCTCGAGCTAGGTCATTACCCCTAGAGCTGCCCCCTGTCAGGACCGGTCCGAGCTAGGCATATGCCCCTAGTACTGCCCCCTGATCCAACAATCTCAGGATCGGCTTGAGCTAGGCATTTCGCCCCCAAAGCTACCACCCATACTTGATCATTGACCACATATAGATTACTTTAATCTTTACTTTGAGATTGATACAATGATAGTCACAACTTTACTTTAAGCTTTGGATCATTAACCAATGAGTGAGAGACATGTAAATAAACATTGTGAGAAACATAAAATTATCACACCATACATGTTCATATTTTATCCATACCATGCTCTTTCATCAAAGTCACAAGTCATGTTTCAAGCCTAAATCCCATGGATCACAAATCTTTTACAAAAATACAAAGTACCATGTTCAACACTTCCAAGCATAACCAACATGATTTAAATACTCTCCCATGCATATAATAGATTAATCCAAAACAATAATCACTTACTCAAGCTTGAAAAATGATGATCTTGCTCCAAAAGTTGGCTTTGAGTTCTTAGTTGAGAGAAAAATGGTTAAGAAATATCTAGAAAGCATGAGAGTCTCATGTGAATAAAAATCAGATTTTTGGTCCCTTTTATAAGCCTTTGAGTCCATCCTTAGCCACTCTATGGCATTAAATGTTGTGTTCTAGAAGGTCAAGGCAAGAATGGGTCATTTGACCCATTTTGGCCCATGTCTTCTTTTCATTTTGGGCCTTTTATTGAGTCCAATTCATTTAACCCAATAAAATCAATAATTTTTCGTGTTTAAATCATCTCATACGTGTTACAACAATATTCCCACTCATGCTATTCATATCCGTAGCCTCAATCCTAAAAATAAGTGATTCTAGCCACGTATGGCCTATTTTGACCATAAGGGTAAAATCGTCATTTTGATGCCAAATTCATTCTCGAGTAATTTTATCATAACAATATAATATTTCATTCATTCCATGTATATACTCATGGTTGTAGAAGAAACGTGGCAAAAATAGGCTCGGTACGTCCCCGGGCACCCTTGGGACTTAGAAAATTTCCAACTTTTGAAAAAGTGGCAAAACTAGCCTGGCACGCCCTTGGGCGCGCCAGCTTTCTTCCTGTGCCCAAAAAATTTGGGCAATAAGCGGCCTGGCACTCCCTCCGGCGCGCCTGAGCCTTACTTTTTTTTGAAAATTTCATTTTTCGACTTTTTTTCGCGGGTTTGGTTAGATACTTCAAGTCCTATTCTTTAACTTACATCTTACCCTTAATATAATTTGTTTAGAGGTCCTCTTAGCCTCATTTTGAACCCCACAAATTTTCCACGAAAATCATAAAACACCTCCTACGAAGGGCTAATCACATGTACGAGGCCAAGTTTCAATTATCTCATCAATAACATTACCAAATACATACTTGTGGATTTCGACACAGAAGTAAACATTGTTCAACGTCGTCAAGTAGGGTTGAGAAGGTACGGGGTGTTACAATAATCATCTGAAATAACTAATTTTCTTTCTCTTTAAGATCCTCTTAACGACACTATTTACGGTTTATTTGTGTCAAATATTTGTGAGTCAGTTCCTTCCTGAAGTGCTATTAGTGTGGAAGTAGGTACATTCATGGACAATGGAACATTCACCCTTACCTCATTTATTTCCACACTTAGTCGTTCAACATTCCCACTAACTTCACCATTCTCAATGAATCTTGCATTACCGATTTTAACAATTCTCGAACTATGATTTGGACATCAAAACCCATACCCTTTAGATTGCTCTGGGTAACCACTTACTATTTGAGAATCTAATTTCTTTTCATGTGGATTATAAACTCTAGCTTCCGCTGGGCATCCCCAAGCATTCAGGTGCCTTAAACTAGGTTTCCTTCCGGTCCATAGTTCAAAAGGTGTCTTTGAAACTGCCTTACTAGGAATCTTGTTTATTAAATATATAGCGGTTTTAAGAGCATACATCCACAACGATTAGGGTGATGAGGAATTACAGATCATACTCCAAACCATATCCATAAGTGTTCGATTATGCCTTTCAACAATACCATTTTGTTGAGGTGTTCCTGACATAGTATACTGTGACATATGCCATGTTCTTCGAGGAACTTTGCAAATGGATCTAGACATTGTCCTAATTCATCATATTTTCCATAATACTCACCACCTCTATCTGACCTAATGATTTTTACTTTTCTATGTAGTTGTCTTTTAACCTCATTAACGTACACTTTGAGAGCGTCCATCGCTTGAGATTTTTCTGTCAACAAATAGATATATCCATAACCTAAAAATTATCTATAAAAGTGATGAAATATTTTTCTCCATCAAAGGATGGAACATTAAAAGGTCCACAAATATCAGTGTGTATGATTTCAAGAAGCTAAGTGCTTCTTGTGGCACCTTTGGCTTGCTTTCCTTAATGTAATCCAAGCATATATCACGATCAGTAAAATTTAGATTCAGGAGAATCTCATTATTTACCAATCTTTGCAATCTTTCTTTGGATACATGACCCAAACGTCTGTGCCACAAGTAAGTAGAATTTTCATCCAGTGAACTACGTTTAATTCCAACATTTTGATGAATAGCAAGAAGGGATTCAGAGAAAATATTATCGAGTTTCAATCTATATAAACCATCAATAAGAATACCAGAACCATAAAAATCAACATTCTTATATAAATTAAAGCATCCATGTCCAAATGTGAAATCAAATCCAGAAACATCGAGTCTTGAAAGAGAAATCAAATTTCTAGAAACTAAAGGAACATAAATGTCACGACCCAATTTATTGGATCGTGAGGGCACCTATTCTAATACACCTAGATAGGAGAACTCCTTACCACCCTTTGAGAAGATAAGCGGAAAGTCTTATTAAATAGCAATAACCAAACTTTATCACAACTGATTCATTACAAAAATTAAATACAAAATTCAAAACTACCCAATGACCTTATCTAAATAGGTACAAGATCATCTAATCAAATTGAATATAAATAAAATATGAAACAACTTCCACCATAGAATGAGAGGAATAGAAGCTGATGGAGATCACTATCCACGTCATCTGGGAAATACCAATTGATCCTACCACCCGACTATACCCCAAAAAGGGTATAACAAGAGTAGTATCAGTACAAACAATATGTACAGGTAAGCATTATCGGTCGACCCAAATTAGATCACATAAATATAACATAAATATTCAAAGAGAGCATGCATATCATCATTCACATTATCAAACTTCGTTATCTTTTTGCTTTCCCCAATTCTGTCATTATTCACTACACAACGACTATAGCTCCCTCTTAATTCCTTAACCCTCTCTCTTTTAACCATCCACTATAACTCTTTGGGTTCCTAACTCATCCACCCCCATTATTCGACCTTAAATGCTCACCTACCCTTACCCTTTATATCTCCAAACCTATCCAAATTACTTCCTGCTAAGCCCTCTAATTATTAGTCTTGAGATACCACTCTTACCCCTTATGATTTCACTACTACGGACCCCTAATAAGATAACCACACCTAAGGTGTGACCTTAAACCCGTACCAAGACTTAATAATACCCTACCCATACATCTCTAGGGATAACCCATCAAGTCAACGAAGCCCGATAACAAAACCTTAGTTATCCACCCATACTTTATTAACCACCTTTTGATGTTAAGCATATTTACTGGTTCATTACAACGAAACAAGAGTCTTAAGACAACACCAACCGGTTCACTCAAGGAACCCAAAGCACAATACACACACACAAACACACATATGATCCTCAGTTCACTCAAGGAACCATCAAACTCACCTGGACCTTGTACATCCACTCTAAGGGTCTTATAATTGCCCACTAGTCATGACGTACAGGGGAAAAACTCTGTCCATGTACCCAATATCCCAAACACAAATGCCTGCCAACCTTATTCCACCAATATCCCATGAGATTATCCAAATAGCGGAGCTTCCCACCAATAAACAATAAAATATACGATAAACACGCAACACAATGATGTTAACCAATGTTTGTAATATTCACAACCTTGCAAATTATTCATTAACACGTGAAAATACTTGTAGATTCCAACAATCCTTATTTCCTATTTTAATACTTAATAACACATATCAACAAGTAATCACTAAGAAATAGTTATTACACACATGTAACCAAATTTGGATTAACTACATAACCATTACCTACTAGAGCTCTAGACATGTCACCTAGGTCACCCCTCTTTACGTGAACAACACTTCTCACTTCCTCCCTAAATACCACCTTAGATTCTTCAAAATTCACCAACACTCACACCTTAACGTTACATTTTTTAAGGACTTAGACTAATGACTGGTAATTCACCTTTTTGACTATATCAATAAGAGTTTACAGCAGCGTACCACCCAATTTATAGGACAACCACAACATAAACATGATATAAATATAATACAACCACCTTCCCTTATATTATCCCAACTTAACCAATTTTAGCCATCCAAATACTGTAACTGAAGGCCGAATCATAAAATCTCCCATCCATCTACGTTACGTTCATGCTTTCTAACCCAGGTCTATTCTACTCGAATAACCTTAACTTACTTGGATGTCAACCAGCTGTATAAAAGATGAACCAATCAGAATTCTGACCTTGTGCTAAGATCAAAAATGTGTTACTCCCTAGAAATCCATGGGTTTGCACCCTATTCACACCTATTTTCCCCTCTCCATAGCTCCAAGACATGGGAGGCAACTCTAGAGGGGTTTTAGAGCCTTTTCTATTTTTCTTTTAATTGAATAGGAGAAAAGAAATAAACATCATTTAAAAAGGGTTCCTGGCTGCGTCATGTCGCTATAGTGATGTTGATATAGCAGGATGACATCAACTCGACCATTTCATTTAAAATTTCTAAAATTTAACTTGTGTTTCCCCACAAAATTTTGCTAAGTAGTTTTGATAATTCCCGTACCCCGTACCCATAGCAAGGTGTTACCTAGTAACGACGGATTAGGTCATTACAATAAAGAGTCTTTAATAGATCAAGGTGATGTCCAGTCTCCAAGATCAACCAATAAGTCCCTATGCCTTTAATTTGAGCCTTCATACGATTTCCCATGAACAAGAAATCTTTATTTGTATTTGTAGTTTGGATCGTAATTAATCCTTGCAACATAGTGGATACATGAATAGTTGTACCAGAATCAAGGCACCAAGTATTATTAGGAACTTCTACTAAATTTTATTCTAAACATACAAAAGCACTAGATGTACCTTTCTTTTCAAACCAAGCTTTACATTTCAGGCAATATTTCTGATAGTGTCCTTCCTTTTTATAGAAATGACACACATCTAACCTTATATTCCTTATGAGTATCTTGTGGGACTTTAGCAGGTGTTTTCTTCTTCTTAAACTTATTGGCCTTCACCTTAAGTCCTTTACCAGCTCCTTGACCCATAGGGTTAATGGAATGACCTTCTTGTTTCTTAAGTCTTGACTCCTCCTAAGTAAGCATACTGGATAATTCACTAACATTACACTTATCCTTAATAGTGTTATAGTTAATTCAGAATGCTCCATACTCAGGAGGCAGTGAGTTCAGAATAAACTGAACTAAGAAGGTGTCATCTACTTTCATCCCATGGTCTAAAGTCTTGATGCAATATTAGTCGTCTCCATGATGTGATTTTGCATACCATGCAACCTATCAAACTTCATGGTTGTGAGTTCATCCATTAATGTACCATCGAGAGACTTATCAGCAGAACAAAAATGTTCTTCCACAAACTTCAGGTATTTTCTGGCACTTTCTGTCTGTGGAATAGTACTCTTAATGTTGTTAGCAATAATCATTCGCATGAACATAAGACTCAATCTGTTAGAGAGTTTTCATGCTTTATGAAAAGACTTCTCATCCTCACTACTCGTATCAGTAATAGCAGTAGGTTTATCATTCAACATAGCCAAGTCAAGATCCATCACACCTAAGTGGAACCGGACTTGTTCATGATATTTAGAGAAGTTTAATCCATTGAACACAGTAACAGATGAAGCAAGCGAATTAAGAGAGATAGCTGCAAAATAGATATACATGCTCACAAATTGAATTCAGCAAAATAATTAAAGTATATCATAATTCTCCTTTGTGTAGATACGACGACACACTATCATAATTCAAATGCCATTTTCAACTTTAATAGGCAATTAAATAGTTTTAATCAAACATGTATGACATCTTTGGATATACAATATATGTTCGACTAAAGAATATTAATTTACCTTATAATGTTCACTATTCATAGAATAATTGATTCACCTTAGGGTAAGTCCTTAAGTTCTAGAAATAGTGAGAGTCAATTTGTCCATTTATTTTTCAATAATAGACATTTCATTAGTTTTATGGATAAATATTTATGTATGCATATTTCCTTAACCATACTAGTTTGGCCACTTTGGTAACTAACAAACTATATGAATACAAATGCACACATAATATCATAAAATTTTATGCATGTGAATAACTTTAAGCATTCTAGTTTGGCCACTTTGATGACTAACAAACTATAGAAACATAATACATGCATCAAATGATCACAAATATTATGTGTGAGAACATTAAATATTCTAGTTTGGCCACTTTGGTGACTAACAAACTATATCACTTTAGCACACTCATATTATTTATTACTTAGTGTAAGGAACACTTTAATTGTTGCACAATATAAAACAATCATAGTAAGAATTATATAAGGTGAAACTAAAGTTTCCATAATCTGTGCAAATTAAGTTTGTTAATAGAACTTTATAACTTCACAATAAGCTAAGAGCAAACGCTTGAACTGAATTTAATTGGACAAAATAATTTTTATAAGAATCATAAGAGTCCAAATTAAATTCATAAAAACTAAACCCAATAAGTATCACAACTCCAAAATACTTTTAAAGATCACGCCCAGAGAAACATTTATCCCCTTAGGCTTTTAAGATCCAATCATCAGTTAATAAATAGCAAATCAGAATTAATAACTTTAGAAAAACCTAATGAGTTAGAAAACATATACATTAAACAAGCAGTCTGATACTTTAACTTAACAAAATAAGTTCCTTAAGACTGATGCATAACCATGACAAATTATATTAATTATGTGCACGATGAAGAATACTTCGTAAGCTAAGATTATCAGTTCAAACAATTCAGGCTTGGATGCCACATGTAAACTTTAATACTTAATGCACATCAAGATCTTGATAACGGTAATCATACAGAGATATGTTATAGAAAACATACCTGATGTAGAAGACATTAGTCCACAGAGAAGTGGAAGCGTTAATACAAAATTGTTTTCTACCTCCTTGCCCTTAACTTTATGTTACTACACCCTTTAGTGATGGAGAAGATGTAGAGAGTATGTGGTGACCTTAATAGGAGGAGGGAGGACCAATTTATAGAGGTTAAGACTTAATTCGGTACGTCCATTAAGTAACTGGTGTACGAGTGAGATCTATTCTTTAACTGTGGTCATTACGTGGGTCACAAGAAAACTTGAACCACAAGCAAACTTGGACCACAAGTAAGATAATATTCTTACACGTAAAAGATATAGAGGTGGCTTGCACATAATTGGAGTCCCCAAAATATAATTAGGTTCAGTTTTATGTTTGTGTCCAAACCTATCGGCTTCTGGATGCTGCCATGAGATCCCGGAACAGGGAAAGGAGCAGTCATGACTTAAACATGTCTTGATAATTTATTAATACCTTGCACGTATCTATTCCTTTAAGCTTATTTCTTATACCTTTGTAATCAGTACATCTGAGGCATCATATGAATGTGGAATTGTGCTTATTTGAGTGCAGAATTATACTTGAGGGCCTTAAACTTAATGCCTAAGAAGTTATCTGAAGAAAACTAGAGCTAACTATTTTTCTTAGGGACCTGGTTCTTAGCAGTTTTTCACACAAAGAATAAAGAAAATTACACAAACAATTTATGTGGAAAACCTTCTCTCTCAAGGATAACAACCACAATCCAAATCCACTATTCTCAATCAAGGTTTAAAATTACAACTCAATAATTCAAACCTAACTTCAACTATCAAACTCAAACAGTTAGCTATAACTGTTTCAACTCACAACTCTCTCTTTTTCTCAAGAAGTCAAACTCTCTTCTTGTTACAAACCTCGCCACACAATTGCAACAACTAATGCAATCAACAAGTTAGAATAAACTAACTAGACTCAAAGAACAAGACTCAAACACTTTGTGAAACTTTAAATACCAAGACTTGATATGATCTCCTATTGCTTGAGAATGCTGCCTTCTCGGTGTATGCAATAGGTTGTGGAAAAATTATGTTTGCCCTTCTCCTTTTATAGACCCTCCAATGCTGATGTTCTCCTAACCTTTTGTGAAACCCTGCTTTGAGAAATCTTTTCCTTATTAAATGAGGACACAGTTTAGCCGACTCTTATTTTTTTTACAGTTGAAGACATATAGGTTACCATAATTAGACTTATACTAAAAATAGAATTTGCCAACTTTCAAAACTTGGGATTCAAGGAATCTTCAATTTCCCCCTTTTTGATGATGGTAAACCTAACTTCATTTTTGTGTAAGTCTATTACAACATGCTTCATACACCTTCATTACTATCACTACACTACTGCAATATACCTACATCATATGTTAATCACACACACTTCCCCCTTTTGACATCATTAAAAATCAGATAGAGACAATGAAAGGTCTAAAGTATATAGTAAAGAACTCAATGACATTGAGGCAAAAAATCCACAGTCAAGAGAATCACAACAAAGATCAGAAATTCATAAGTACTAGCATCAAGAATAAGGCAAATATCAAAGTAAGATAAGCACAATATTAAGCCAACCAATGGCCCAAAACAAAACATTCAAACATTAGTTACAAAGTATTAAAAATAAATTATTTAATCATCAGAACCACAAAGACAGGGACATCAGGGCTTAAGAAGAGGATTAAGGAGGAGGATTGGGCTTAGGAATGAGAGGCATCAGCTGCTGGATTTGCTCAAAGTGAATGTTCTATACTTTAATGATCTCTAATTTAAGAAAATCCACATGTGCTTGAGACATTGTCACACACTCCGTCAAGCCAGTATTTTCTATTTTCAACTGAGCAATCTCCTTCTGTGCTGCTTCCAGATCCACAAGTGTTTGAGTGATAGGACTGGTGCACCTTTTTCCTACAAGTTTTTCACTCAAGTTGTCACACTCATTCTGAGTAGAGAGTGTAAACATATCATGCCTGGTTGCAGCAACAACCTTTTCTAGAGGTACATCAAACTTTGTAAACACAACAGAGATGAGGAAGTCATATGCAAGTCCATGAGGCCCGGTTCTAGAAGAGGTTATCCACATATGTTTGATCATCAATGCAGGGAGGTTTACCTTCTCATTCATAGATAGGGCATTCATGATCCCTAGATCTCTAAAGTAGGCCTCATATTTTCTCCCTCCTCTAGGTAGTATCTCCTTGCGCATAATTTCACACAACAATTTATGGCTAGAAGTCATCTCCCCCTTGTTCACTTTCCTAGGCTTCTTATTTTTCTTCTCCTGAGTGAACTTCTTAGTAAAAAAGTACTCAACATATTTTACCCTTCAGAGGGAACAGCTAAGACTTCTCCTAGTTTAATAAGATCAAAGACAATCTCAACTCCCCATACACTGGAACTGATCACCCATCTATCTAAAATTTTTAGATTAGCATAGAATTCCACTACCTCCTCTTTATGTAACATAGGTTTTTCTATCATAAACAAGTTATCCCACACTTGAAACCTAAGTTTTTTTAAGTAATTGAACAATAAAGGGGATATCTAGTACCTCTTCAGCAAAGGTCCTTCCTCTGAGCATGAATTGGGTGGAGTAGTATCCAATGGGACCTAATCTCAAGAACTTTGCATAGTTCTCACTGATCTTTTACTTCTTCTCAGTACCCTCCTCGTCTTCATCTTCTTCCTCTATTTCTCTTTATTCTTCTTCATCAACCTCTGTAGGTTCATCATCATCACCAATTTTCTTTTTCCCTCTAGCCACACTTGCTTTCCTTGCTTCTTCAGCCTCCTTCACTTCAGCTACCCTTTTTCTAGTGTTGGGGAATTTTGGAAGTAATGAAGATGATTCTTTAGTGACAGGTTTTGTTCTGGGTTTTCGAGTAGTTATAAGCATGTGTGCAACCCTTTTCTTATACCCAAGAACAGGGGTTGAGACTAAGGGCATAAACTTGGGGTTTCAGAATGTCCCCATCACTATCAGCTTCTTCTTTCTCAGAAGGAGATTTAGGGTTATCAACAGTTATTGTTGTAGTAGTTATTTCCTCAGAGTCCAGGATTAGTTGGGGTAATCATATTTTGAAGCCTGTTCGAACAAGGTTTTTGGAGAGGAATTTAAGTATGGAATGGGTGAAGGTGATTTAGGAAGAGAAAATGGAAGAGATGGTGAGGGAGATCAAGATTTGGGTTCCTCCTAAGTAGGTGCACCAGAGGAGAGGTCCTCATCATTAAAATAATCCATAATAGAGTGGAACTTATGCTCAGTAGGTTTTGAAGATGAAGGATTTGAGGAAGCCATTAGAGGAGAAGAGAGAATATTTTTTTATGCTGGGGAAGAAAGAGTTTTGAATTCTATAATGGGGTTCTGGTGAATGTGGAGAGGTTTTAAAGAAAAGAGGAAATAATTGGAGGCATTGTAATGGTTGAAGTGATGGTTGCCAGTTTTGAAAGAAGAGAGTAATGATTTGGAAAAGGTGTCTTTATTTGTTTTCCTGCTTAATATTTTATCTTATGTAGGGGTTAGGGATTTGGAAATTAGGACCGGGTTCTAATGATAAAACCACTTTTATTTTTAACAATTGAAATAACTGGAATGTTTTGTAAAGGATGTGTGTACTTGACTTGAGAACTTGGTCCTAATGTGTCGTCTTGAGCTTTTACTTTGAATTTTTAGATTTAGTTTATGGTGAATACTCAAGTTGTAGATATGATCCTATCAAGGAACATAGACTGAGTTAATTACAATATCCAATAATTTTCAAGCACGATCTCATACCTTAGTTTCATAGTCAAGCATTTGAGGGAAAACTGTAGTCCTTCTTCTGTCAGTTTTGATTGATTAGCCGAAAGGCCAACCTATTCTTTTCAAAATGTTCTCTCCCCAATGATTTGGTGAAAATATCAACAATTTGTTCATCAGTTCCATAAGGTACCATTTTTATCATCCCGCTTTCTATACAATCTCTGAGAAAGTGATGTCTGACATCAATATATTTGGTTTTTTTATGTTGCACCGAATTTTTAGCCATATTAACTGCACTTGTGTTCTCACACATAATAGGAATATATCCTAGATTGATTCCATAGTCACTAAGTTGCTTTTTTATCCAGAAAAGTTGAGAACAACAGGATGCAACAGCTATATATTCAGCCTCAGTAGTTGAAAGAGCCACAGAGTTTTGTTTCTTTTTTGCCCAAGAGACAAGACAAGGTCCCAAAAAATGAGCCATTCCAGAAGTCCTTTTTCTATCCACCAAATATCTAGCATAACCAACATTAGCATAACCAATAAGATCAAATGAATCTCCAGCAGGATACCATAGAATCAGTCTTTGAGTACCTTTGAGATATCTAAAAATTCTCTTGAGAGCTTTTAAGTGAGATTCTCTGGGAGATGATTGAAATCTAGCCCATAGCCCTACACTATACACAATGTCAGGTCTATTAGCAGTAAGATATATTAAGGAACCAATCATCCCTCTATACTTTGTTTTAGCAACAGACACATCAGCCTCATTCCTATCAAGTTTTGTGGTAGTGGTAATAGGAGTATTGTTTGTCTTAGCTCCATCCATCTCAAATTTTTTCAACAATTCTTTGATGTATTTTTGTTGATGTATAGATGTTCCAACATTGGTTTGATTTATCTGAAGTCCCAAGAAAAAGGTCAATTCTCCCATCATGCTGATTTCAAACTCACTGCTCATCAATACGGAGAATTCCTTGCATAAAACAACATCTATAGATCCAACTATTATATCATCCACATAGATTTGCACAATGAGAAGATTGGATTCTTCCTTCTTTATGAACAATGTGTTGTCTATTTTCCCTCTAGTATATCCATGTTCCAGAAGAAAGGAGGACAGTTTGTCATACCATTCTCTTGGTGCCTGTTTAAGACCATATAAAGCTTTGTCAAGCTTATACACATGATCTATACATTCAAAGCTCTCAAAACCTGGTGATTGTTTCACATAAACTTTTTCATTTAGATAACCATTCAAGAAGGCGCTCTTCACATCCATTTAAAACAGTTTGAATTTCATATGAGAGGCAAAAACTATCAATATTCTAAAGGCTTCCATTCTAGCAACAAGGGCAAATGTCTCATCATAATTTATTCCTTCTTCTTGATTGTATCCTTCTACTATCAGTCTGACCTTGTTCCTAGTGACTACACCATGATCATCCTGCTTATTCCTGAACACCCACCTAGTTCCTATAACAGTCCTATCTACAGGCTTGGGAACTAAGTGTTATACCTTGCTTCTTTCAAACTTATTCAACTCTTCTTGCATAGAAACAATCCAATTTGTATCTAGCAAAGCTTCCTTGATGTTCTTCGGTTCAATCAATGATAGATAGGCTGAGTAAGGACACATACTTCTCAACTTATTTCTAGTCTGCATGCCTGACTCCAAGGGGGATATAATGTTTTCAATGGGATATGAACTCTTATGTTTCCAGTTCCTTCTAGTAGTAGGCTGAGAAGTTTCAGGTGAATCAAGATGAAAGGATGAATCATCTGAGGGAGCAGTTCCCCCTGAGAAAGGCACCTCCTCTTAAGTTATAGTATCTTTCTTAGCAGCTGAAGTGGTGTTCTTGTATTCTTCTTCATCTTCTGAGTCATAGGATAGCTCAAAACCACTATTGTCCTCATCTATGTAGCTTTTTCTTTCCTTAAGATTTTCTTCATCAAACACGACATGAATGCTTTCTTCTACACAACCAGTTCCCTTATTGTAGATTCTGTAGGCCTTACTTTGTGAAAAATATCCCAGGAAGATACCTTCATTACTTTTTGCATCAAATTTTCCCAGTGCATTCTTCCCATTGTTGTAAACAAAACATTTGTACCCAAAAGGTCTTAAATAGGTCAGATTTGGCTTCCTGGCCTTGAGTAGTTCATAAGGGATCTTGTCTAGCAGTGATCTGATCATAGACCTGTTAACAAGATAACATGCAATGTTTACAACTTCAGCCTAGAAGCTTTTAGGAAGACCACTTGCTATAAGCATTGTTCTGGCCATGTCCTCAGCAATGTCCTCTAGTGATCTGTTCTTTCTTTCAACCACACCATTTTGCTAAGGAGTTCTAGGTATAGAGAAGCTGTGATCAATATCATTTTCAGCACAAAAGGTCAAGAAGTTTAAATTTTCAAATTCAGTATAATGATCAGACCTTATTCCTATAACTTCAACATTCAACTTCTTTTGAATAAGTTTGACAAATATTTAGAATACCTCAAATGTCTCATCCTTGAAACTCAAGGAGAGTGTATGTAAATCTGGAATAATCATCTACAATCATAAACACATACCTCTTCCCTCCTCTACTGAAAACTCTCATCGGACCACACAAGTCCATATGCAGCAGTTGAAGAGGTCTAGTGGTGCTTACCATTTTTTTAGTTTGAATGAGGATCTAACATGTTTTGCCTTTTCACAGGCATCACACACAAGAAATTCATCCAGTTTACCTTTTGGTAGACCTAACACCAGGTCTTTTGCCACTAGTTTGTTGATTGTTGAGAAGCTAGTATGACCTAACCTTTTGCACCATAATAATGAACTACTTGTCATAGCACTGAGACATATCAGTTCAGATTCTAAAGTATCAATAATGTCTGCCTTTTACACATTCTTATGCCTTCTCCCCTTGAGTACTATACTCCCGCTAACATAGTTAGACATAATATAGTTAGTGGCAGTAAACTTTACATTATTTCCCTTATCACACATTTGAGATATGCTTAGTAGATTATTGTTTAGTCCAAGTACATAGTACACATTCTTAATAGCATATGACTTAGATCTTCCCACCTTTTCTACACCAATAATTTCTCCAGTTTACCATTTCCAAAAGCAACACTTCCACCTTGATAGTCTGTAAGAGAGAGAAAGTTTTCTTTGTTTCTAGTCATGTGTCTAGAGCAAGCACTATAAAGGTACCAAGGATTTCTTCTTCCTCCCTTCTTATCCTGTAAACATAATTTAGAGGTTAGTTTTAGGAACCCATATTAACTTGGGCCCTCTTTTCTGAGAAAAAGGATGAATCAAATCTTTTTTAGCCCAATGAGGAAGTTCCCTCTTAATGGACAACATTTTCTTTAATTCCTGAGTCTTGTGTCTGTTTATGAACCTGAGATTTCTTTGTTCATCTCTAATTTGTGAAGGACATTATTTTTTGAGGTGTCTTTCTTTTCCACAAGCAGTACAAACCATGTTCATGGACTGATTTATTTTGCAATGCTCAGGTCTGAATCCTAGCCTATGTTTAGAGGTGGATTGACTGTTTTGAATATGAGTCAGAACGGAAGAGGATTTGGTCCACTTTTGATTATGTTCTAGTTCAAGTTTGGCCTTGTTCAATTCAGCAAGACTAATATTTAGTTTTTTTTATGTCCTCCTCTAAATTTTACTGAATCATGGTGGCTTGACTCTTACCTTTGTCAGAGCATTCTTTGAGAGAATTTCTCAGAAATGCATTGTCCTCTTTAAGACTCTCATATTCCAATCTTAGAGAGGTATAATCACTCATTAGACTTTTTTTATAGAACAAGCAGAGTGATATGCATCTATAAGCACATCAGTAAGAGATTCAAGTTTATTTTTAGAATACTTGTGAAGATTTTACTTAACATCAGAAAAACATACATTGGTTTCTTCTTCCTCACATTCATCTTTAGACTCAGAACCAGCCATAAGTGCAAGGATTGGTTGAGTTAGATCACTATCTTCAGGATCATCTTCAAAGTCACTCATAGCCAGAAGGGCTAGAGTGTCTCCTTCTTTTGCTTCCATCATTGCAAATAAGGATTGATTGTTGGGCTCATCTTTATCAGATTCATCAGAGACCTCTCCCAAAGCAGCTAGTGCCCTTTGTACAGCAACATCAACCTCTTGAGAAGTCATTTTCCTATAAGAGGGGAGAATAAATTCCATTTTTTGATCTCTAGGTTTTTCGACAACAGTTTTTTTGTGTTCTAATGCCCATAGTGGACAAATTGGATGAAGTGATCAGGGCTTCCACACTTATGAAATACTTGAACTTTCTTTTCTTGAACTTTGATAGGTCTTCTTTGAAAATTCTAGCCCTTTTTGAAAAATCTCTGAAATCTTCTTGTGACCAAGGTCAGGTTCTCTTCTTTATAGTCAATACGTTCAGTAGCTTTGAGAGAAATAGTTTTTTTCTTTCTGTTTGTTCCTATATCCTTTTCTTGATTTTTCTTTGACTCTTAAGTCATCAGGTTTCCAAAGAGCTCATCCATCTCTAAAGTGTCAAGATTCCTTGCTTCTATAATGGCTTCCACCTTACTTTCCCAAGATTCTAGTAGTACACTTAGGAGTTTTCTTATAGCTTTCCTAGTGGAAATCAGTTCTCCCAAGGAGTAGATCTCATTCAGGATTGCAATAAACCTTGTATGCATGTCCTGGATAGTTTCTCCATTTTTCATTCTGAACAATTCATATTGTCTGTTGAGATTGTCTAATTTTTCCTTTTTCACAGTAGAAGTTCTTTCATGAGCAGTTTGAAGAGTAGTCCATATTTTCTTAGCCCTTTCACAGGAAGAGAACCTGTTATATTCATCAAGGCCAATTTCACAAATTAGTATTTTCCTACCCTTAGCATTTTTTTGAACTGTAATCTTGTCTTCAAGAATCCATTCTTTTCTATCCTTTGGAACTGTACCCTTTTCATCATCTAATGCAACCATGGGTATAGTGGGTCCATCAAGAACAACATTCCACAGATCTGCACTTTCACCAATAATGTGGTCCATCATTCTGTTCTTCCACCATCCATAATATTTTCCATTAAACAAAGGTGGTCTTGATTGAGAAGCACCTTCCTGAGCAGTTGGAGGAGTAGCCATAGGATGTTATTTTTCAGGTATTATCCTTTAATGAAAAAATCCCATGCTTTGATACCAAATGAAGAAAACTAGAGCCAACTGTTTTCCTCAGGGACCTGGTCCTTAGCAATTTTTCACACAAAGAATAAAGAAAATTGCACAAACAATTTATGTAGAAAACCTCCTCTCTCAAGAAGTAACAACCACAATCCAAATCCACTATTCTCAATCAAGATTTAAAATTACAATTCAATAATTCAAACCTAACTTCAACTATCAAACTCAAATAGTTAGCTATAACTATTTCAACTCACAACTCTCTCTTTTTCTCAAGAAGTCAAACTCTTTTCTTGTTACAAACCTCACTACAACAACTAATGCAATCAACAAGTTAGAATAAACAAACTAGACTCAGAGAACAAGATCAAACACTTAATGAAACTCTAAATACCAAGACTTGATATGATCTCTTATTGCTTGAGAATGCTTCCTTCTCGGTGTTTTCAATATGTGGTGAAGAAATTATGTTTGCCCTTCTCCTTTTATAGACCCTCCACTGCTGCTGTTCTCCTAAACTTTTGTGAAACCCTGCTTTGAGAAATCTTTTCCTTATTAAATGAGGACACAGTTTAGCCGACTCTCCATTCCTTTATTGTTGAGGACATGCAGGTTACCATAATTAGACTTATACTAAAAATAGAATTTGCCAACTATCAAAACTTGGGATTCAAGGAATCTTCAGTATCCATGCTGTCCTCACTCTTGTTCTCATAATAAGCAGGTTCTCGTTACCCAATGGCTTGCTATCTGTATTGATAGATCCAGTTGTAGATGACTTTTGAATTATAGTTCCTATCTCCTGGAATAATATACTAGAAGCTGTACTAAGAATGGATCTCTTGCCGTTTTCATAATGATGATACTTCCGTAGTTACTAGGGATAAGTCGTTTCATTGCTTTCCTTTTCTGAGCAATATAAGTTTTTGCCAGTTGTTTGTAAGTTTTGTGTACTTATCATTAAAAAGGGTATCTCTATCTAGAAATCATGGCAATGCCCATAAAAATCACTAATAAAGCAGGAGCCAGACTTGATCAAATGTGAATTTGACCATTTGATAATGCCTTTTGATGGCATAATGGCATTGTTGTCTGAGAAATTGATCATCAGCTTCTAAAATTTGAATAAAAGATTGCATTTGGTTCATATGGTGACTTGTAAGTTTGTTATAAGCTAAATCATTCCTGTGACTATTTTGGTTTCCTGGAGACTTAATTAATTAGGTAATTATATCAGATACAAAGGTACATACTGCAGTCAGGAAGTAGCTATCAAAATCCTAAAATCTGAGTGCTTGAACACAGAATTGCAGACGGAGTTCGCCCAAGAAGTGTATATCATGAGGTATGTTGGATTACCTCTCTATGAAGCTTATGACTATTATCTTCGATGTATTTCTGTTCTTAAATTGTGTTCATACTATGTGGTATTATTGTCACTTTCCAATATCCTCTACTTTTCAGGACAAATAGACTATGTCAAGTCGTTATCTTTCCTCTAATACTCTGTTCATTTGTACTTGCAAGAAAGTTCATCACAAGAACGTTGTGCAATTCATAGGGGTTTGTGTTGGAAACTAGTACGCAGCGGAAGCATTCCAGAATCATACTGCTTACATGAATTATAGACAACAAACATAAACATGTAGTTCACACAAAGCGTGCTTAAAATTAACCAATAATTACCTCTTGAAGCATGAGCAGATATCCTTAAACAAGTCCGTCTTCGAATCTGCGGTCTTCTACAGTGATCCCAAATTCACAGCCGAACTCTCTCAATACTTGGGTGGGCAAGTACTGAATAGAAAACTTGAATTCTGCTTCTTTTTCCTCTTTTTTTTTTTTTTTTTTTTTTTTTTGGTTGGAAAAACCTCTATTTATAGAGGTACATTTCCCAAACCAAAAAGGACTAAAGGAAACAACGCAGGTTTTCCTTTAGCAAGAAACATGCGTGCATTCTTCTCCTTTTCCCCGTAGAAATAGGATTCCGAGTTCTAGTTTAATATGGGCACTATAGGGACCACGGAATTAATTACTGAGGCTCCCTATTATGGAAATAATTCAAAATACTAATTTGAATTATTCTTACCATAATAAATTACAAATCATTCCACTAAAAATTCGTAATTGCACTCCTCTATTTTATTTCAAAATTCCCCATTAAACACTTATGTAATTCCCCATGTTAAGATTACAGATACTAATCAATAAATTAAATTACTGACGAATTTAATATAATGATTAATTTCCTTTAGAGCAATGCTTAACTTATTTCACATGTCGGATTCATGAATCCACCGGCCGGGTTTACACATGAAAACTTATAAGCTTCTCATAAAAGGCGTATCATCAATCTCTATACCGAGACATGGATTCCATCAACTAACTTATTATTTCACCAACATATATTATTACCATCCAATCTACCAGGCATATTGACTCATCTCAGGATCTCACCTTTTAATAAATCAAAACGATAAATAATATATACAGATCATAATAGTTATATCAAGATTGAGAATATAAGTACATTTAACAGTTTAGAGAATATGTTTTATCAGTCAGTCTAAAACAACTATCTCTACTCGGTCCTGTTCAATACATACAAAATGCACTAGCACGAGAAGTTAGAACTATACCATTCTCGTAATCAAGATAAATTACATTTAATCTCGTGCTACAATCATTCTGATGGTTTGTCCAAATTTCCATCTACGATTGTGAACTATAACTTTAACTTATAAGAACTGATGATTTGATCTTCTGTGTATACGCTTAAACTCTATACACCAAATCATCTACTATATAAGTTGAGGACACATATATGACAATGATCTATTTAATGTAACAATTTATTGAACTGAATGAATAAATAAATAAATAAATAAACAATCATTCAATAAATAATACTATATCAAAACGCATGGTTTATAGTATATCCTAACAATCTCCCACTTAGACTCATAACCATGCACCCACAACTCTAACACCCAATCCTTCTACATGCCTATCAAAAGGCTTTTGTGGTAAAGCTTTTGTGAAAGGGTCTGCCAGGTTGTTTTCTGATGCAATTTTTTCAACCACCACATCTCCTCTCTGCACTATGTCTCGAATCAAATGATATTTTCGCTCAATGTGTTTTGCCTTCTTATGGCTCCGTGGTTCCTTCGAATTTGCAACCGCACCACTGTTGTCACAATAAATTATAAGTGGTGCTTCTATCGCAGGAACAACTGCCAAGTCTTTGAGAAAGTTTCTAAGCCATACTGCCTCCTTAGCTGCCTCAGAGGCTGCTACATACTCGGCTTCCATGGTGGAATCAGCAACACAAGTTTGCTTGATGCTCCTCCAAACAACGGCTGCACCTCCCAAAGTAAACACATTTCCAGAGGTCGACTTTCTAGAGTCCTTGTCAGACTGGAAATCTGAGTCTGTGTACCCTATAGGCACCAACTCATTCGAATGGTAAACTAGCATGTAATCCCTTGTCCTTTTCAGGTACTTGATTATATGCTTAACTGCTGTCCAGTGTTCTCTCCCAGGGTTAGACTGAAATCTGCTAACCATGCCTACGGCAAAACAGATATCAGGTCTAGTGCACAACATCGCATACATGAGGCTTCCTACAGCTGATGCATAAGGAACCGCCTTCATATTTTCTATCTCCTCATCTGTCTTAGGACATTGATCCTTAGAAAGAGAAATTCCATGTCTAAAAGGAAGAAATCCTTTCTTGGAATCATGCATGCTGAACCTGGTAAGAATTGTATCAATATAAAGAGCTTGCGATAAGCCTAACATCCTTTTCTTGCGATCACGTAGAACCTTGATCCCAAGGATGTGAGCAGCTTCTCCCAAATCTTTCATATCAAAATTACTGGATAACCATTCCTTAACTGAATTCAACAAGCCCACATTATTTCCTATGAGCAAGATATCATCTACATACAATACTAAAAATACCACTTTGTCCCCATTCCACTTTTTGTACACACAAGACTCATCAAGACATTGCTCAAAACCAAAAGTCTTGACCGCATTGTCAAAACAAGTATTCCATGCCCTAGAAGCTTGCTTTAATCCATAAATAGATCTCTTAAGCTTGCACAACATGTGTTCTTTCCCTTTTTCAATGAAACCATCTGGCTGTCGCATAAAAATGCTCTCATCAAGACTTCCATTAAGGAAAGCTGTCTTGACATCCATTTGCCAAATCTCATAATCATAATGAGCAGCAATGGATAAGAGAATTCTAATAGACTTAAGCATGGCTACTGGCGAAAAGGTTTCCTCATAATCGATCCCTTCTTTCTGAGTAAACCCCTTGGCAACAAGCCTAGCTTTCTAAGTTTGCACTTTTTCGTCTACTCCTCTCTTTTTCTTATAGATCCACTTGCATCCAATGGGTTTGACTCCATCTACAGGTGGTTCTACAAGATCCCAGACTTTATTAAAGTACATGGACTCCATTTCTGATTTCATAGCAATAATCCATTTGTCTGCATCTTTATCTTGTAGTGCTTCGTCGTAATTCATGGGCTCGGTATTCAACTCTTCAGGGATTCTATCAAAAGACTCTCCCAAGAGTGCATACCGAGATGGTTTTCTTATCTCTCTCCCACTACGACGAGGCACTTCAGTTGTAGGGGTAGGTATAGGGACAACTGCACTATTATGATCCCGTGGATGAACCACATCATTTGCTGGATTTTGAGTCTCTGTGTTTATCCTCATCACCTTGTGGTGTTAGGACATCAATGACTTCTTCCTCTAGTGTAATTTGCTCAGTGCTACTCCCACAACTTTGATGCAATGGATTTTCAGGAACTTGTACTTGTGGAACTGTATGTCTATCAACATCTCTCCCACTACTAAAATGCAATGGTATGTTAACTCTGACATCTGGAGATTGGATTTGGTTTGCATTATTGTCAGTAGATTGATTTGTTACCTCTTTGCTTAATTTTCGTAAAACTTGTTTACTTCTGGGAACATGGTTTGTCATAAAATCCTTTTCCAGAAACTTGGCATTGGTACTTACAACGACTTTCTTTTCTTTAGGATTGTAAAACAGACCACCTTTCGTTCCTTTAGGGTACCCAACAAAAACACATACTTCTGATCTTGCTTCCAACTTTTCTACCTTACCTTTCAGCACATGTGCTGGACATCCCCAAATCCGAACATGTTTCAGACTAGGTTTATGCCCAATCCACAGTTCTATGGGTGTCACAGGTACCGACTTAGAAGGAACTAAGTTCAGAATATAGTTTGCAGTTTCTAATGCATAACCCCAAAACGAAGAAGGCAAATCCGAGTAACTCATCATAGATCTAACCATTTCTAAAAGAGTCTTGTTTTTTCTTTCTGCTACACCATTCTGTTGAGGAGTTCTAGGTGCAGACATCTGAGACGTAATTCCTTGTTCTGATAAGTAACTAATGAACTCATTGGAGAGGTATTCGCCACCACGATCAGATCGTAGTGACTTGATATATTTCTCATGTCGTTTCTCCGTTTCTGTCTTAAACTCTTTGAATTTCTCAAAGCACTCAGACTTACGGCGCAACAAATAAACATATCCATATTTTGAGTAATCATCAATGAAAGTCACGAAATACTCATAAGCACCTCTCGCTTGAACGTTCATTGGGCCACATAAATCAGAATGAATTAGCTCTAATTTATCATTTGCTCTATTTCCTTTTGAGGGAAAAGGTCTCTTAGTCATTTTTCCTTCTAAACAGGATTCACATGTTGGTAGTGCTTCCACTTTTAATGAACCTAAAGGTCCATCCCGAACCAACCTCGAAATCCTGTCTAGATTTATATGACATAGACGCAAATGTCATAAATAAGTCTCATTAAATTCAGAAGAACGTTTTCTTTTACTTGAAAGGTTAACATTATTCAGTTCAATAGTTTGTTGCAGTTCAGGAGAGACATTAATAATAAAAAGACCATCAATCAATGTACCAGCAGAGATAAAATATTTATTATAGCTAATAACACAACCGTTATCAGAAAAATTAACATTATAACCATATCTCAAAGCTCTAGAAACTGAAATCAAATTTCTTCTAACAGCAGGTGCATAGAATACGTCTTTTAAAATTAAAACTCTACCATTACCAAACGAAATGCTAATATTTCCTAATGCTAAAGCTGGAGCTGCTGAACCATCAGCTTGAAAAATACTAACTTCACCTCTATTCAACTTGCGCGTTTCTTGAAACCCCTGCAAAGTAGTGCAGATGTGATCAGTGGCTCCTGAATCTACACACCATGATGTGGTAGAAATAGCCGCTAAACACGTTTCAACGACAAGTGAAAGTGAAGCTAGCTTGTTTTTCTGCTTGTCTAGGAAAACTGGGCAATGTGTCTTCCAATGGCCTAACATCTTGCAATGAAAACACTTGCCGTTAGGCTTTTTCACTCCGCCAGTTAGAGCTACAGCTTTCTTAGCACTGTGAGTCTTTTTCTTCTTCTTTCCACCTTTCGGTTTAGAAGTAGAACCTTTCTCAACAAAGTTATGACACTCAAGTTTATTTTGACCCAAAATAGTGCTAAAGGAGGTAAAAGGAGACATATTGAATCTGAGATTGAAAACGCTACATGGATCATCAAAACAGTCATATAAACATTGAATGATTAAATTCAAACTCATCACATACATATATATTCATTCATCTCAAATAGCCATTCGATGGGATTGGAGAACTACTCATGCAATACACATATATAATGACCGATTATTCACTCCATAAACTTTTACAGACCTAACTCAGACGGAGAGTATACTGTTAGTTTAAGTGAAAACCTAACTCTAGTTACATTGATCCAATCATATATTACTCAGTTTAGGAGAGTTAATACAGATTATCAAACTAGCAATTAAATACGTAATGACTTGTATTAAATTCATCCGATATGGAGGAAGGTCTAAGCCAACACATAAACTCAATACTTCATTACTATTTAATCTTGGTAATCATGGAATGAACCCTTATCACCAAATAATTTTTCTTTTCATAATTTTATAGTAAAAATTTCCAGAAAAATCTAGTTCATGTGAAATACCATCTCACACACGTATATACAATTTCATACATTGTGAGAAAATAACACACAATGAAAATAACGTTGCAACAGAATCTTTAAACATTACACTGTAAAAGAATTATGTCTGTATAATGCAAGAACTTTAAGAAATTAATTTCTCCAAGAATCATGGATCATAGCCGCTACTCACGTGAAACAGAAATTTTCCACCCAAACCTCTCTTGAAATAATAAATGCCTTTCAGTTAATCCAAACTAAGGATCTTTTAGGAATATTACTTTTTTAAAAAAAAATAAAAAAGTCAACCAAGGCATTAGTTGTTTCAAGTAAAAGGGTGTGTTCCTGCATACTCACGTGAACAATAAAACTATTCCCAACCTTGAATTGCCTTTATACAATACAAAGTTTCATTAATAAAAATTAAAGAATTCCTTTTATAGTGAAAAGATTCCAATTTCATAGTTGGGAAAATTCTCAATTCTCACCGCCTCAATATTTCTTGTGAACCGAGAAAAGTAAACTTCCCAACCCTTGATTTACTTGGCAGAAAGCAATATTAAAAAAAATTCTCGCTTAATCACAAAGCAATTATGTTCCAATTGTCCTCTTGAATTAAAAACCATGCTTTAATTTCACAATTTGAGTTTGCTGGAACAATCTAACTGTAAACTAAATTACTTCACGGCATTCAGATGCAACTGCCACTTCTCAAATCAGAAGAATAGCATATTCACGCATAATGCACATACGAGTATTACATATTATCTATTAAGATGTAAGCATGGCTCTGATACCAATTGTTGGAAACTAGTACGCAGCGGAAGCATTCCAGAATCATACTGCTTACATGAATTATAGACAACAAACATAAACACGTAGTTCACACAAAGCGTGCTTAAAATTAACCAATAATTACCTCTTGAAGCGTGAGCAGATATCCTTAAGCAAGTCCGTCTTCGAATCTGCGGTCTTCTACAGTGATCCCAAATTCACAGCCGAACTCTCTCAATACTTGGGTGGGCAAGTACTGAATAGAAAACTTGAATTCTGCTTCTTCTTCCTCTTTCTTTTTTTTTTTTTTTTTTTTTTTTGGTTGGAAAAACCTCTATTTATAGAGGTACATTTCCCAAACCAAAAAGGACTAAAGGAAACAACGCAGGTTTTCCTTTAGCAAGAAACATGCGTGCATTCTTCTCCTTTTCCCCGTAGAAATAGGATTCCGAGTTCTAGTTTAATATGGGCACTATAGGGACCACGGAATTAATTACTGAGGCTCCCTATTATGGAAATAATTCAAAATACTAATTTGAATTATTCTTACCATAATAAATTACAAATCATTCCACTAAAAATTCGTAATTGCACTCCTCTATTTTATTTCAAAATTCCCCATTAAACACTTATGTAATTCCCCATGTTAAGATTACAGATACTAATCAATAAATTAAATTACTGACGAATTTAATATAATGATTAATTTCCTTTAGAGCAATGCTTAACTTATTTCACATGTCGGATTCATGAATCCACCGGCCGGGTTTACACATGAAAACTTATAAGCTTCTCATAAAAGGCGTATCATCAATCTCTATACCGAGACATGGATTCCATCAACTAACTTATTATTTCACCAACATATATTATTACCATCCAATCTACCAGGCATATTGACCCATCTCAGGATCTCACCTTTTAATAAATCAAAACGATAAATAATATATACAGATCATAATAGTTATATCAAGATTGAGAATATAAGTACATTTAACAGTTTAGAGAATATGTTTTATCAGTCAGTCTAAAACAACTATCTCTACTCGGTCCTGTTCAATACATACAAAATGCACTAGCACGAGAAGTTAGAACTATACCATTCTCGTAATCAAGATAAATTACATTTAATCTCGTGCTACAATCATTCTGATGGTTTGTCCAAATTTCCATCTACGATTGTGAACTATAACTTTAACTTATAAGAACTGATGATTTGATCTTCTGTGTATAAGCTTAAACTCTATACACCAAATCATCTACTATATAAGTTGAGGACACATATATGACAATGATCTATTTAATGTAACAATTTATTGAACTGAATGAATAAATAAATAAATAAATAAACAATCATTCAATAAATAATACTATATCAAAACGCATGATTTATAGTATATCCTAACAGCTTGTACTAGGCCTCCCAACTTGCGTATAGTAACAGGTATTAAATGTCGAATTTAGGACCACTCAATTGGCAGAATTGTTTCTCGCCGATTGTTACCGTTTTCAAGACCATTTGCCCATATCTATTTCAGTCTTGAGTTGCTTATTATTTACTTATTTTACATTTCGTTTGGCTACAGAGTACATGTCTGGAGGAAGCGTATATGACTATTTACACAAAAAAAAGGGCAGTTTTAAACTACCTACTATGCTTAGTGGCGATTGATGTATCCAAAGGGATGAACTACCTCCATCAAAATAAAATTATATATAGGGACTTGAAGGCTGCCAATCTTCTGATGGATGAAAATGAAGTAAGATGTTATTTTCAACTAGACTGAACACATATACTTTGTGTGTTGTATTGTTGCTTAATGTTTTCAGTTACTGTGTTACATCAATGATTGATAAATTTGTACTAGTCTATTTTGATCATGTCTAGCTAACTATGCTTGTAAATATTGATTTCTTATTTTCTTTTGTGTCAATGTGTAACTGCTGACTTGTACTCAAGGGCCAACAACCAAAAGAGGCTTAAATCTTAAACGAATATACGGTAGCTATCCGAGAAGTCACAAATGATACAGAAAGATGCTGATTTTATAGTACCTCTGATTACCTTTTGTTATTCACTCTTGTTCTTAGCAATAACAGCTCACTTGAACTTGAAACATTTGCCAAAGTTTTATTATCGGCCTATAGGAAATCTGCTAAAGGCGAATCATTGTGGTCACAGTAGATATATGAAATAGTGATATGACTCTCTTTACTTTAAGTTTTTTCATGAAATGCTGCAATTCAACATGTAGTTTCAGTTACCTCCGTGGATGAGATTGTAAAATGACTCCACTTTTCCCTACTGACATAGTCTAACATTGGAGACAGCGGGCAAAATGAATTTAAGGATGCAATTGCTTCCTTTTTGTCCAAACCACTTTTTATTTGTTACATCATAATTTTCAATTAAGCTTCACTTGAAATTCAGTTCATAATTTCGAGCTCAAAGGTGCCAAATTAAGGCTGTAATCTTTCATTTATCCTGTAACCTTTCACTTATATTCTAGTTTTCAACTAAGTTCACCTTGAAATCCCGTTTAGTTTGAGTTAATTTGGCCAGTGTACCAAGGCTTAATACAAATGTGTTTTGGGCATGCTTGGTTCTATCATTGATTTATTTTGTTGTCTTGTAATTAGTGCTTCATCCGCACTACGATATTCAAAAATCAGGTGTTGGAATATTTTGAGGCTAGGTTTAGATTTCAGTTGTGTGTAATCAGTAATTTGCTATAATTTTCTTGGAAAATGTGGATAATGTTATTTTTTCAACTAAAAGAATCACTCTGTGATGACTGACTAAAGTGTTAAATTAACCATATATCTTTTTTATCGGCTTTATATTTCTTAATTAGATACCCAAAAATAATTATATTCAAGTTGTATCTTTTGTTAGCTTATTCAAGGTCAATATAACCCAAATTAGCCAGTTGCTTATCATGTTTTACCTAGGGTGTGTTCGGTATGAAGGAAAATGTTTTCTGGAAATATTTTTCTAATTTTTCATGTTTGTTTGGCTTAAGAATTTGAAAAATATTTTCCTTAGGAAAACAAGTTCCTTCAAACTAAGAAAAATGACTTCCTTAGTCAAAGTGGAGAAAACAAGTTGCAATGTTTATACCACTCTCAAAATCACCTACCCCCACCCCAAAATAAAAAATTCTTACCCACCCCCTACTACCCCCTCCGAAATTCTTTTATTTTTTAAATTTAATTTTTTCTTACCCCACCCCTACCCCCACCCTGCCAACCCTTACCAGCCCTCTCCCCCACCCC
Source organism: Capsicum rhomboideum (assembly GCA_031232105.1). Classification (NCBI taxonomy): domain Eukaryota; kingdom Viridiplantae; phylum Streptophyta; class Magnoliopsida; order Solanales; family Solanaceae; genus Capsicum; species Capsicum rhomboideum. The sequence continues at coordinate 18,409,540 of CP124719.1, read as the reverse complement.
CCCAAAAAAAAAGTTTTTTCTTTTAATTTTTAAAAACTTCAAAAAAAAATTCTTACCCTACCCTTACCCCGACCCCCACCCCTGCCAGCCCCCCTAAAAACTTTTTTTTTTAATTTATTTTTAAAAAAAAAATCAATTTTTTTTACTTACCCTACCCCAACCCCCCAACCCTTCCAAAAAAAAAATTAAGTCTTTTTAAATTTATTTTAAAAAAAAATTCTTACCCCCACCCCCTACCACGTACCCTGACCCACCCCCTACTACCAACCCCCCCTAACCCACCAAAAAAATTAAATTTTTTAAAATTGTTTTTTTAAAAAAAAAATCAAAATTTCAAAAAAAAAATTCTTAACTCACTCCGCTTACCCTATTCGTTCTCATTGTTTTGTGTTAAATATATACAAATGCTTTTAGAATTTTTTTTCATACTTGACATAACGAACACAAGAAAATAATTAAGAAACAACATATTTTCCTAGAAAATGTTTTCTTAGAATTTTTTTTCCTCCATACCGAACTCACCCTTAATGTCTCTTTTCAGGTAATTAAAGTGGTTGATTTTGGTGTTGCCAGGGTAAAGGCGCAAACCGGTGTCATGACAATAGAGACCGGGACTTATAGATGGATGGCCTCTGAGGTATGTAGGGGCGGAGCTACATTGTGGCAAGGGTGATCAGGTGAACACCCTTCACCGAAAAATTATACCGTGTGTATAATTAAAATGATGCTTTAAATGGTTACATTTACTGTTGTCATTTTTATTAAGCCTTTTCTCACATTTTTAGAAGAGCTCTTATTTTATTACTACTCATTGAGAAGAATACAACTTGATTATAATTCAATACTTTCAAAACAATAATTCACAAATCTGCCATTTTTGAAATAATTCAAAACTAATACTGTATTATTTATTAAAATAATTCTTAATTAGTGAAATAATTAAAAACTAATATTAATTATTAAACTAATTCTTTATTAGACACCTACAACTAAAGAATCTAAGGCAACAAAATTAAAAGATTACTAGACGATTAGATTTTCAATCAATTTGACTTTGATTTTCTTTTTCTTTTTATTAAATTTTTAAATGAAATATACAAGTAATTATTTAATTTAAATTTAATAAGAAAACCTAAAAAATTCTATAGCACTTCTAAAGCAAAAAAAGGCTCTATATATATCTTTTTTTAAAAAAGAAAAAACTCGTTTAATTCTTCTCTCCATTTTTCACGTTTCGTTATTATTATTGTAGTCACCAGAGGTCGGTGAAAGCTTGAAATGTAAAAGTGATTTCTTTTCTCTTTTTTTTGTTCTGTCCGTTCACTTCATATTAAATTAAACATGAATGTTAAAGTTAAATATTGTGCAGTTTGATTTTGAATTTTTTTAATACATTTATTCATAAAAAAATAATTTTTAATATCACATAGTTTGATTTTAAAATTTTCAATGCACCATTCGTCAAAAAAAAAATGTTTACTTATGCAATGCTTGAACACCCTTCTCGAAATTTCTGATTTCGCCACTGGAGGTATGCCTATAGTTACAAACTAATCTTAATTACTTAAAATGGGAAGAAAACATAGTTTATTATGGAGGATAAGTTTTGTTATATTTCCATTAGTGGAATTAGAAGAGATTGAAACTATGTAGTACCCATCAGTTTTTTTTGTTTTTGTTAAATTGGAGTTTTGTGGTTATAATTACTGGTTATCAACTCTCTGCCTAGTTGATTGATGAATTCAAACTCTAATATGTAGACTATAGTGGTGGCTCTGGGGTTTTCGGCTGTTTAAAGTGTGTGGTTGTATAAGTGTGAGGTATTCCGTTGGTTTTAACTGGCCAAGAGATCCAGAATGTGTTGGGTATAGCTTTCTAAGTGTCAATGGTGGTTGATGAAACTTAATGAGGTTGTGCTTAGTGGGTACATGCAGCATTGATCAAGGATCTTATGGCTGCTTGAGGCAAGTCTGTGGTGTTAATGACTCGCTATTATGGTATAACATGTGTGTGATTATAAGAGTCGTTGAAGCTACTTGAATAGTAGTTAAACTAGATAGATCATGGGGAAGGGTTATAGAAATTCGACAGAAAACAACCAAATAGTTATTTGTGAAACTCAAGAGTAATTTTTAATGCGGGAGTTACATCATTAGTTTCTCCCAAAAAAAGAAAAAAAAAACTAGTTTGATGGTTAGACTAGTTGTATAGGCTTATCTCAGATCTTTCTTCTTGAAGGTAATAGAACACAAGCCCTATGATTACAAAGCAAACGTATTCAATTTTGGGGTTATGCTATGGGAGTTGCTGACAGGAAAGGTACTAATATGTGAATAGAAATTTATGAATTGGCTCGTGATTTTTGTTTATATTCTTGGTTTGTACTTATATTTACTTGATTTGGTTTCCCCATCTTCCATATGAGTACTTAACCACATTACAAGCTGCTATTGGAGTGATTCAGAAGGCAATGTTTCTTTTATTTGATTTTATTTGTCCTATCATATGACTATAATAGTTGATTGTGCATTGCTTGCTCATCACTTGCATATGGAAATGTATATGCACAAATGGTATGGTATTAAGATTCTAACTGCTTCTAGGGTTTGCGACCAACTATACCCAAGCACACTCAGTAAATTTTAAAGAATGTGTGAAAAAAACATATGAACACAAGCTCAATGAGTAGATATTTCCATTTCACAAATGAACAACTGAAAACAAAATGATTACAATTCTAATAATTGTTATACATTGATCCTCTATTTATAGGTGTAGTCAGCTAACTAATCCTAATTGATCCTTCTTCATTAACTTAACTAATCAACTAATCCTAACTGACAGCTATACAGAGTTAAGCTGTTAATGGACAGTTGTACATTTAACTGACTACTTAACATTCTCCCTCAATCTTGGTGTGTGAAAAACATTTTGCATTCCTCTCTTGGTAAGCAGATAAGCATGTTGCATAAGAGTGAGTCCATTGGTAAGCAAATCTACAGGCTGCTCTGCTGTGTTTGAGTACACTGGTTGAACCATTCCAAGCTGAATATTTTTCCGAATAAAATGACAATCTATATCTATGTGTTTAGTATGCTCATGAAAAACTGGATTAGCAGAAATCTGAATAGCAGACTTGTTTTCATAGTATATAGGCAAAGGCACCTCTACAAGTACTTCTAACTCCTTAACAAGAATAACTAGCCACACAATTTCATATGCTAGACTTTTGTATTCAACTTCTACTGAACTTCTTGAGATGGTGTTCTGCTTCTTATATTTCCATAAGATCAAGGAGTTTCAATATGTCACCAACTAACCAGTGATAGATTTCCTGGTATTAGGGCATGATGCCCAGTCTGCATCACTATATGCAGTCAACATTTTACAATAATAGATGTCATAAGTATTCCTAATCCTGGTGATTGCTTGATATATTTAACTTGTCACATAAAACAATCTTCCACAAGCTTCTGATATATACCAGGATCTTCAAGTAGCTTATCATTACTATTTGCATGAGGAAAATACAGATCAAATTCTGAAGTTATAAGCTTCTGGTTCAATTCAATGGGAGCTCCAATAGGCTTTGAGATGGACAATCCCATGTCTGATATCAGCTCAAGACAACATTTCCTTTGATGCATGAGGATTCCAATTTCATTTTAGGCAAATTCTTATCCCCGGGAAGTTACTTAAATTGCCTAAATCTTTGATCTTAAAGATGTCTTTGAGAATCTTCTTTGTATCCAAGATCAACTCATGATCATTTCCTGTGATTAAGAGATCATCATCATAAATAAGTACCACCACCAAACCATCTCCTTGGTACTTTGTGAACAAAGAATAATCAAAGTGACCTTGCTGAAAACCAGAATCAACTAAAGTCATAGTTAGCTTGATATTCCATTGACTACTTGCCTGTTTGAGTCCGTAGAGTGACTTTGTGAGCTTGCACACTGTCCCCTTCTCACTTTGATGAACAAATCCCAGAGGCAACTCTATATAGACTTCATTCAAGTATCCTTGAAGGAAAGAATTAAAGATATCCATCTGATGAATTTGCCAACCATGTGCAGTAGTAAATGATATAACTCTAACAGTTACTATTTTTACAATAGGGGAATTTTTTTTTATGATAGTACAAGCCTTACTTTTGGTTGTATCCCTTGGCTACAACCTAGCTTTGAACCTATCCACTTCTCCATTAGCATTGTACTTTATTTTATACACCCATTTACATCCTATTGCCTCTGAGTCCTTGCACTCCTAATATTTTCTCTTACCATGACTTTTTGTTGCACTTGCATCCTTCCAGTGGTCATTCTTGCCATGAAGCATATGTATCCAATTTGTTGAATCTGATGCAATTCTTCTGTTGAAGTCATAGGGAGCATTCTTCTTCTTCCTTTTCTTTTGATAACCATGACCTTCATTATTGATGGGTTTCTATCAGTTGAGCTATCCACATCTTGTGAGGATACTGTCCATTTAAGAGACTTCTCAAGGTATGCCTTGATCTTGACCAAGTTCCTCTCTAGTTCCCTATTTTTCTCAAGAGAGGCATCAAGGTCTAGCTTGCATTTCTTCAAATTTTCTTCAATTTCAAACTCCAGCTTACTACCTTCTCCTTTTCCCTTTGGACCATTGAGAGAGATAATCTTCAACTTTTTACTAAAAGCATCATTTTCAAAAGACACAATAATAATCTTTTCTTCTAATTCAAGAATTTTGTTAGACATAGAAATTTTTTCCACATCCATTTCAACAAGATTATCATTTAGCGACTACCTCTTATTAACAAGTTCATGATACGCATCAATTAGGACACTGGCCAAAGACCTCAACTCCTTTTGAGAGTAGTTTTAAATATTTGTTTTGACATCATGAAGGCTTACCTCTTCTCCAGGATTTGGTGGAGCAACCATTTTAGCAGCATCCCTCCAAGGTGTTAATTTTTTAGGAGGAACTCGCTCTAATATCAATTGTTAGCATGTGCAAGTCCACCATAGCAACAAGGACCTGATTCGATACCTGGTCCTTGTATAAGGAAATGATGAACAGTAAGAACACAAAGGTAAATTTACAGAAAAGTAACAATAAGGGATTTTTACGTGGAAAATCCTTGCTCAAGGGAGAAAAATCACGACCTAACCCCAGTAGAATTTCACCAACAAATATCACTAAAACAAGAGCAATGGTTGGATTACAGACTCTCTCTCTCGTAATCCATGGCTAACCTCTTAACCCCATCCTCTTGAGCTAATGAAAACATCGAGCCACACTACAGTATACCAACTATAGCCGACAGTCAACTAACTCTAATCGACACACCTTGGCTAACTCTAGCCCAACTATCAACTACCTCTAGTTGCTACATTTCTTCACCAGAAAAAAGTCAAATACTAACACCTACACTTGCTTCTCATAAGAGAAGTAGGTTTACAATTTGGCACAATCACAAAGACTCAAACAACAATGGACTAAAAATATAGTATAAGCATTGGGAGAGAAGTGGTGGTTTTTGCTTTAAATATTAATCCTTTTGAGTATTTTCAAAAACTAAACTTCTCTCATCAAGATGATGAATATATAGTATAAGCATTGGGAGAGAAGCTTTCTCATTGGATACTAAAGAAGAACCACTAAAAATTCATCGCACTAATATGCTGAGATTGTCCAAAAAAGTACTAGAAAGCTGGCACATAAGACAAATCTGTACAACTACAAAACTGCACACTAGGACACCAATTGACATACCTGGTCCTTCAACTAGGTTTGTCAATCATCAACACATGAACATAATAAGATGGGCTTTGATGATGACAACCACAAACTCACACATCTCCTTTCATCAATATACAACATACCAAAAGTTTCCTCTATCACCATGTTCCTCCTGACTCCATTCCTAATTCATTCCACATAATGGTCTATATATATATAAAGCAAATGAGAGGAGAAACCTTTAATGTAGGTTGGAAAGCCTGCTTCTTCTCTTCTGCTGTGCCACCAACTTTCTGCAAAATATAACTGATAGTTGTATTGTTGACTATCAGAAACAAGATCTCTCTGCTGAAATAGTTCCTCTTAAATAAGCATTATACAACTTGTTCCTCTTGAGATCTTGATTCTCTTGTTACTTTTAAGAGAGACCTGGTGTGTATCTGGTCCCTTATACAGTCCTTCAGTAGGTTTGTCAAATCATCAAAATAAGAAGTAAATCAGACCTACTAGACTTTCTAGTAACAACAGGTTGTGTAGGAATTGATGTTGTATGATCTTGAGAATGATAACTATCTTCAGTTCTGTCTGCATATTATGTGGCATCATTACCTGGTAGATCATGCTCATTAATGAGATCATGAGTAGATGATGCATTCTCTGTAGTTTTAAAAAAATATCATCTGCTACAGGTTCAGATATAATACATGGAGTAAACTCACAACCTCCAACATGTGGATATGAGACAAGAAATTGTTGATCATCCTCTGAACCAAGATCTTGAGGCTGAAATGGAAAAACATTTTTATGAAAAATGACATCTCTACATTTACTAACTTGTATCCTAGTTTATTAACAACATAACCAAGTAGAACAACTTTCCTTGCCTTAAGAAGCAAATTTATTTCCTCTTAACAAATTTCTAGCAAATGCAAGACAACCTATTTTGTCTCACCTCATATGGTGACTTATTTTCCAGAATTGACAAAGGTATTCTATTGATTATGTATGCTACAACTTCCAAACATTCTCCCCAAAATCTACTAGGCAAATAACCCTGAAACTTAATGTCTTTGGCAATTTCTAATAAGTGTCTGTGTTTCCTCTCCACAACTCCATTTTGTTATAGAGTATGTGTACAAGATCTATGATGAACAATGCCATGCATTGCAAATAATTCATGATAATTAGCATTAAAAAATTCTCCTCAATTATTATACCTGAACACCTTAACACATTTCCCAAACTGATTCTTTATCCTTAACAAAAACTATTTGAGAACAACAATTACATCAGATTTTCTATTAATAAAAAATTTACATATCCATCATGACTTATCATTAACTGAGATAAGAAAATATCTCATTCCAGTATGAGTAGCCACCTTATAAGGACTCCAGACATCCATTTGTACTAATTTAAACACAATATCTATTTTAGTATACTGATGGGAAATAGAACTCACAGTGCACTGATCTATAGTAAAACTACTATGTTTATTGAACTCTTTTATTCTTCTAAGAAATCCCATAGGAACATTGCCTAATCTCTTATTCCAAAGTGTTGAATCACCAGTTTTTCCAACTGCAGACATTGTTCTGATTCTTTCCTTCTTCTTTGCTTGCTAATTCAACACATATAAGCCTTCCTCTACATCACCAATCCCTTTGACCTTCCCTAAGAAGAGGTACTAAAACACACAACATGTACGGAGAAAGGAGACACAATAATTTAGCTCTTTTGTCAGCTTGTTCACAGACAATAAATTAAATTTAAATGCTAGTACACATAATATATCACTAATCATTTCACCTTCATTCAGCTGAAAACTTCCAATATGAGAAACTGTGGCTGAATCGCCTGTTAGTAACTGCACTTTCCTTATATTTCCTACCATGTTCTCATTATGTAAGTGCTTATTATTACTTATCATATGATTTGTAGCTCCGAAATCTATAATCCATTTCAAAAAATCTATGTTAAGATTACATGCCATATTGACATTGCTTTGCGGCTCACTCATGCTATTCTTTCTTAGCACATTGAGTATTTGTTGAAGATGCTCAAGTGTAGTTCTGTTTATTAGTTGCAACAATTGCTCCTGTTTGAACATCTAATGGTTGAACATTAGTTCTCCCATTACTATATTTGCTCCTTTCAACATTTGTTCCTTCGTTCTAGTTGTTGATCATAAATTTGTCCTCCTTCTATCACTGCATTAACCTTTTTCTTTTCCGTGAAATTTTTTGGATAGCTAATCAATAGAAAACAATCTTTCTTCATATGACCAGTTGTCACACCGGATCATGCAGACACCTGCTCTAATCCACCTATATAGGATTACCACCCATTTTAAAACACATGTGGAATTTTTAAGAAATTTTATTAAGAATATCAAAATCTGATAAATGATACAATTTTTTACAAATAAATTATAAATGAAAACACTTTCCCGGAGGACCTAGTCTAGACAATGTACAAGAGCTTCTAATATAATAAAAGACAGAACAAAAGACACAAATCCCACCATAGGAATGAATGAATAGGAGCTGCTGGAGATCACTATCCACATTACCTGAGAAACATCAACTGATCCTGCAACTAGACTATATCCCCAAAAGGGTATAGCAAGAGTAGTATCAGTACAAACAACACGTACTGCTAGGTATCATTAGCCTACTAGGGTTAGATCACGTAAACATCATATAGAAAACACATAAAGAAAGTATGACATCTTATATAACAATTTAATCCACATCACTTTCTTCCACTTATGCTATCTTTATTCCACGTATTACCTACAAGTATTTCCATCCTTATTCTCACTAACTTAGTTGTATCTAATTCATTATTAGTAGGAAATTTGTACCACTGACATTCCCCTTAAATCATTCACACTTAATCTCACTAATCATACATCACTCTTCATATCAAATTCCATCTATCATAACTTTCACTTGTTTAACCCCAATAGTTATTATAAGTCAATTTGTTTCACTTACACCTCATTTACTACCAATCAACAGTGTAACTCTCAATAACCAACAACTCTAGGTAGACCAGAAATATAGGGATTATGCATAATAGCTAGAACATATAATTATCGAGTTAAAACATATATGGTCATCAATTAGAATTTCAATCATCAATTATTAAGTTTCAGATCATCAAGTAGACATTCAAGTCATCAAGTAAGCTTTCAATTCATATTATCGTCTCAATGATCGGTCACACAAAGAACCAAGTATAATATCAGATAATTGGACCACAAAAGGATCCAAATATAATGCCAAGTAATTGGACCACACAAGGATCCCAAATATATCAAAACAACATTATAAACTGGTTCACTCAAGGGACCCAAAACAACAACCATAATATAACCCGGTCCACTCATGGAACCGTCAAACTTAATAATACCTTAACACACATGCTAAGGGTCTTATGATCACCCACTAGCAATTATCTGCAGGGGACGAACTTTTGCCCATGTACTAAAAATCCTAGACATCTAGTGTTTGCCAACCTTATATCAACCGATCCTATGAAGATGTTCAAATATCGGTACATCCCACAATAATAAGTGTAAATCCCATGAAAATTACTGGTGTATCCTACAATGATAAGTATAAATCCCGTGAAGATGTCCAAATACCAATACATCCAATAATAATACGTATAAATCCCGTGAAGATGTCCAAATACCAGTACATCCCACAATAAGCAATAGATATCACAATAATCACAACCATAATGAGGATAAACAACCATACTTGTATAATCAATAAGCCCTTAATATAACCTCATTATATGTGATTAACACTTAGGATATCATTCAACAATTACACCCCTTTAAACATGCATTATAACAAGTAAACAAACACTCTAACCACTTAGTCAAACTCAAAGTTCATCATTTCATGTAAAAAACAATTATTATTTAACACACAAAATTACAAGTATGCCCTAAGTCCAGCCAACAACTTATGATTCAGGCCTTATCAATTCATATTCATTAATTATAGTATGACTGAAGACCAATCCATGGCTTATGCAAGTAAGCATTATCAAGCATATTTATCAATTTCAAGTATTTACTTTAGGAGTGCACATTCAACCAAATGGAGTCTAACTCCAGTTCAACATTCATAAATTCATTCACTAATTTAGTTCTTCTTTTTTTTTTCTATCGAGACCGGTAAAATTTGCTATTATTTAGTAACCCTTAAATTTAAGACCATACTCCATCGGCCAATCATTCAATCATTTAGCTTACCATTCTAACTTTATGTCACGCCCCGTATCCCAACGAGGCGGACTGGCACCCGAAGCCGATATGGCCCGAGAGAACCAATCTTTGCTCATGTACAGTCGTATGCATATCCTCGTATGAATCTTATTGTATCTCATGCAACTATGCGGAAGTCATGGAAAACTTATACAATATATGAAACTTGGCGGCCTTTAGGGCCATCAAGTCAAACAGAACACACATCTCTTACATTCACCTTCCCACATATGTCTACAAAGCCTCTAACCGATACATGAACACAGCAAACCTATAGTCGGGACAAGTCCCCGCTTTATACAATAATTACAATACCAAAACAATATACACATGTGACTCAGAAAGCCCCTAACCAACTGGAGCTCACCAATGATCCGCGAATGACTCGTAGCCTATTGTGGAGGTCTACTAACATCTGTGCCTGCAGCAAGTAAAGTAAGTCCCCCAAAGGGGTCAGTACGAAGAATGTACTAAGTATGCAAGGCTATAAGAAACTTCATACAAGATACGAACTTCAATGAAACCAAGATAAGAAAATAGTCAATGTGGATAATTCATCATTTTGGATGTGTGGAAATATGTACCTTACGTTCATTATTTCATTTGCCTTTATGTAAGTCCCCCAAAGGGGTCAGTACGAAGAATGTACTGAGTATGCAAGGCTATAAGAAACTTCATACAAGATACGAACTTCAATGAAACCAAGATAAGAAAATAGTCAATGTGGATAATTCATCATTTTGGATGTGTGGAAATATGTACCTTACGTTCATTTTTTCATTTGCCTTTATGTACATTACCGTTAGTAGTTAGAACCGTCAATATATATATATATATATATATATATATATATAACTGTCAATATATATATAACCCGAGCCCAACTGATCAGTGGGAGAATAATATAATATATCATAAATAAATAAATAAATAAAGCAGGTTCGGCCCTTAGGGCTACCCCCTGTCAGGTTCGGCATCAAGCTAGGCTTTTGCCCCACTGAGCCTCCCCCCTGCTATCACCCAAAAATTGGTGAAGCAGGTTCGGCATCAAGTTTGGCTTTTGCTTCACTGAGCTTTCCCCCTGATCCAACAATATCGGAATCGGCTTGAGTTAGGCTTGTGCCCCCACAAAGCTATCACCCGTACTCAATAAGTATAAAGAAAATATAAAGTAACCATAAGGAAATTATAAAGTAACCGTATGGGAAATACTTCTTTCATTACTTCATTGGATTACTTCTTCCCTTTACTTTTATGAGATTGATACATTAGGGATCATAACCTTATTGGAAACACATAAATGCATTACTTCAGTCTTGCATGTTCATGAGATTGATACTTTTGAAGGTATAACATTATTGGAAGCTTTGTAACATAACATTATTGTAACTTGGAACCATGTCCATAATTATGTGATACATGAATGACCATAGATCAAGAATAAGGTATATATGATTAGCAATAGATGATAACATGAAATAAGATGCCTTAGTATATTTCGGAAATGAGTAAGTACCATAACAAGGTGAATACTATATGCTGCAGAAGGATACGAAAAGAGTAACCTTACATACCTTATCTCCTCAATATGAATATACAATCCTATACGTGAATACAATAGTCCCGCTCCTTCCTTATGTTTCACTCTACAACACAAGTACATAACTGTAACATCCCGTACCTTCCCAACCCTACTTGATGACATTGAATAATGTTTACTTAGGTGTCGAGAGATCCAAGTATGTATTTGGTAATGCTAATGACGAGAAAATTGAAATTTGGCCACATACATGCAATTAGACTTTCATAGGAATGGTTTCGTGATTTCGTGGAGCATTTGTGTAATACCTAGTACACATTCTAACCTCATTTGGTGACTTGGAGTCATGTTTACTTGATGATTAAGATCACTAAGTAAGTATTTTGTAGTGTTTTGATAAGGTATTGGACGATATGCAAGTATTGAAGAAGTGGCCAAAAAATTCAGCAAGGTGCTGAAACTTGCGCCACTACCCTGTTTCAGGGGGTGTGGCGCAATCCAACTGATTCAGAGGGGGTTCATTTCTTGCACCACATCTTTCTTTTCAACTAGTGGCGCAAGGCACAAATAATGTGCCCTTCCGGACTCGTTTCGCAACGCAATTCTACGACGATTCTTAGATGGTTTCTTTTGGTTCTTTGGAGTTCTTTGAGCATTGTTAAAGCTTCAAACACTTAAATAAACTCCTACATACTCCTACATGATCAAATAATGAAACATTAATAGTGATCCAAAATGTCTAATGATGTCATGGGAGACTAGAATTCCTATTTTTGCGATCGAGACGACGAATGAGAATCTCGTAAGAGAAAATTGTCGTGACATTATGGAATTATTTGAACATGAGATATATGATGGGTCATACATGAAAATTGGTAGGCTAATTTAAGTTGTGTTAATGGGCCAATTTGAGGCCCAAAAATGAACCAAAATACATGGGCCCAAAGAGGAAATGACCCATTCTTCTAAGGTTGACCAAGTAAACATTGTATTAAATGCAAAGGAGTGGCTAAGGATTGACTTGGGGGCTTATATAAAGGTCCAAAAATCTGATTTGTTATTCATTACAAACACACATGCTTTCTATCTTTTTTCTAGACATTTCCAAGAAAACCTCTTTTGCTCTCAAAACCCTAAGGTAACTTTTGGAGAAGATCATCACTATTCCAAGACTTGGTAAGTATTTATTCTCATGGATTAACATATTATATGCATGGGAGCTTATGTATATTATGATAGTTATGTTGGCAAGGTGGTGAATAGTGTATTTTTGCTTTTGGTGAAAGATGTGCTATCTTGGTGATTTGAACTTGAAAAGAGACTTGATGTCTTAATGAAAGATCATGGTATGGATAAAATATGAACATGTATGGTATGATTTTGTTATTAAACTTGTTATTTTTCTAAAAGTGTAAATTGTGGAATTTTGGCCGATATGTGCTATGAGGTGTATTAAGGTGGTTTAATGACTTCTTTGTGATGTGATATGGATAAGAAAGTGTAAAGGAGGAGTGTTGTGGTGAAATGTATTGATTTTCATGTATTGGTCAATGTATGGAATATTGGGGGATTTTTGGAATAATGATTTCATAAATGGTATGGTCAAAGGGGAAATGACATGTTAAAGCTAAACATGTGACTTATTGTTATTTTATGCCATTGTAAGGTAATTGGTGGTTAATGTTGGTTTCGTTATGAACTTGTGTTGTAGAGAAAAACACAAAAACAGAGTGGGACTATTGTATGCACGTCTAAGATTGTGTATTCGTGTTAAGAATACAAGGTATGTAAGGTTCCTTTTTCCATATTCTTCTACAACATGTTGTTCACATTGACATTGGGCTTGTTTCAATTTTGAGGGGCTTGAAGTATATCAATTCAGGGTGATGTATATTGCTATTCATATGTGTCCTATTCTTAGATGAATTATGATTCACTTATCTCTTATTCATTGACTGAAGTTCCAAAAGTGTCATAACGTTGTAAATTCTAAGGGAACTATCTCAACGAGAGTAATGAGGTAAAGAGGGCTTGTTTAGTTTGAATAGCATTATTCCAATCATGTCTTGTTCCAAAGTCCTATAGTATGAGGATTATCCTTGTGCCAATTGTTCATAAGTAAGAGTACCAATCTCTCAAAAGTAATGAGAAAGTAATGTGCAAGTTAATGTATCTATCCCTCACAAGTAGAGATATCAATCTTACAAGAGTAAAGATGTGAAGTAATGTATCTTTGTGTTCCAAGTTTCAAGAATGTTTCTATCAACGAGGTACCACTCATAGTATGAAAAAAAAAGAAATGAAGTAAAGAATAATGAAAGAAAAGGAAGCAATATATGTATGCTAACCCTACCCAACGAGTAGATGTATGTTATTAACCCACCATAGAGTGGATGTATGTTGACCCACTATAGAGTGGATGTATGTTGACCCACCAAAGAGTGGATGTATGTTGACCCACCAAAAAGTGGATGTATGTTGACCCACCAACGAGTGGATGTATGTTGACCCACTAAAGAGTGGATGTATGTTGACCCACCAAAGAGTGGATGTATGTTGACCCACCATAGAGTGGATGTATGTCCTCCCACCATAGAGTGGATGTATGTTCTCCCACCATGAGAGTGGATGTATGTTCTCCCACCATGAGAGTGGATGTAGGTTATGTACGTTAATAGAGTGGATGTATGTTCTCCCACCTTAGAGTGGATGTACGTTACTAGCGTGGATGTATGTTTTCCCACCATGAGAGTGGATGTAGGTTATGTACGTTAATAGAGTGGATGTATGTTCTCCCACCTTAGAGTGGATGTACGTTACTAGCGTGGATGTACGTTAAGAAAGTGGATGTACACAAGTAGATGAACAATAGTGGTAATGAACATAGAAGCAAGAAAGAGTCTCTTGGGTATAGAAGAATCTATTGGAGACAAGTCTCTTGAGTGAAAGTGATTTCCCTTGAAGGAGAGTAGTTATACATGATCGTATATATGATGATTTATACAAATTGACTATTATCTCCTATTTTATTTATTGACATTCTCATATATGATGCTATTTCTTATGAGCCTTACATACTCAGTACATTCTTCGTACTGACCCCCTCAGGGGACTTACCTTACATGTTGCAGGTGCAGACTAGTAGGCCTCCACAGTAGATTGGCAGTGTTGCAGATCTTTGGTGAGCTCCAGTTAGTTCGGGGCTTCTCCGAGTCACTGTTGTACATGTGTTTGATTTTGTATACGTTGTATAAAGCGGGGACTTGTCCCGAATTTTAGTTTATTTTGGTCAATGCATTTGTTAGAGGCTTTTGTAGATGGATGTGGGTGTATAAATGTGAAGGTACATGTCGTTTTGACTTGATGGCTCAAACGGCCAAGTTTTACATATATAGCTATGACATATCTTTTCATGTCTATGACTTCCACATAGTTGCATAAGGTGCAATAAGATTCATATGAGGTTATGTATGCGAATGTACATGAGCAAAGATTGGTTCTCTCGGGCATTATCGACATCGGGTGCCAATCACGCCTCGTTGGGATTCGGGGCGTGACAATAACGGATTTTACATTAACCACCAACTACCTTACAAATGAATACAACGACAATGAGTTACATGTTTGCCTTTAAATGTCATTTCCTTCTCTACAATACCATTTACGGCATTGTCATATCAAAAATACCACAACATACCCAACATTGACCAAAATATCATAAACCACTAGCATGTCACGCCAAGTTCATACTTTACACTTCTCCATCACCACGACATCCCAATGATTCCATCAATACACCTCATAACAACATATCGGCCAAAATCCCATAATTTACACTTATAGAAAAATAAAAAGTTTAGTAAAATAATCACATCATACATGTTGATATTTCATCCATACCATGCTCTTTCATCAAAACCACAAGTCATATTTCAAGTTTAAATCCCATGGATAACACATCTTTTACAAAAACACAAAGTGCCATGTTCAACACTTCCAAGCCTAACCAACATGATCTACATACTCTCCCATGCATATAATATATTAATCCATAAGAATAATCACTTACCTAAGCTTGAAATATGATGATCTTGTCCACAAGAGGTGATTGCCTTAGGGTTTGAAGAGTAGAGAGAAAAGATATTTTTTTGGAAAAGTTTAGAAATGTTATGTCTGTTTTTGTGGATTAAAATATGATTTGTGCCCCTTTTATAGTGCCTCAACTCATCCCTAGCCACACTTGGTCCAATAATAGTTGTTTACTTGGTCAATGGCAAGAATGGGTCATTTGACCCATTTTGGCCCATGTCTTTTGCCTCATTTTGGGCCTCTTTTGAGCCCAATTCACTTGATCCAACAAAATCAATAATTTCTCATGTTTAAATCATTTCATACGTGTTACAACAATATTTCCACTCACGCAATTTATATTCGTAGCCTCAATTCCAAAAACAAGCGATTCTAGCCACGTATGGCTTATTTTGACCAAAAGGGTAAAAACGTCATTTGGATGCCAAATTCATCCACGAATAATTTTATCAAATTGGAATGTCAATATTTCAATTATCCCATGTATATTCTCGTGGTTGTAGAAGAAATGTGGCAAAAAGCGGCCTGGTACGTCCCCGGGCACCCTTGGGACTTAGAAAAATTTCCAACTTTTGAAAGGTGCGCACAAGCAGCCTGGCACGCCCTTGGGTGAGCCACCTTGCTTCCTGTGCCCAAAAAATTTGGGCAATTAGCGGCCTGGCACGCCCTCTGGCGCGCCTGGCCCTAATTTTTTTGAAAAATTTTGTTCTTCGACTTTTCTTTGCGGATTTGATTAGATACTTCAAGTTCTATTCTTTAATTTACTTCTTACCTTTAATATCCTTTATTTGGAGGTCCTCCAAGCCTCATTTTTAACCCCACAAATTCTCCACGAAGTCACAGGACATCTCCTACGAAGGTCTAATCGCATATACGAGGCCCAATATCAATTATCTCATCAATAACATTACAAAATACATACTTATGGCTCTCGACACCTAAGTAAACATTGTTCAACGTCATCAAGTAGGGTTGGGAAGGTACGGGGTGTTACACTTTAGTCATACACTGTTACACATATTACTTCTTAACCTTTAGCCTAAATTGACCTTAAGTTCTTAAGCCATGATACCATATTTCCCTCATAGAAAAAATACTCCTAATAATATTACAACAGGAATATCACACATTCAAGACATGTCCAACCTCTAATTCACCCTTTTGATGATATTTAGGCCGAATTATTAGATTATATGCTCACACGATCTCCTTATCATCATTTATGTTCACATAACTCGTATTATAATCCATCATGGAGTCATACTATAATGACCTAAGTTATCATTACAATGAAAGAAGGGGTAAAATTTGCACTCAGACTTCCCTTAGCTAATTTTTGAGAAATTCAAGGCTGGTCTAGGATTGGATAATTTTAGAGGGGGTGTTAATCAAATGGAATCTGGTAAAAATAAGATAGTTGGTAGTGATATTTGATGTAATATCTAGATGGACAACGAGTTTAGAAAGCTACAGAAATTTCTGGCACAAAAAATAGAGTTTGTAGAACTCCGATTATAGAGTTTACCATGTAGAGGTTGATTTGCGATGTTATAATTCATGGTGTGCGTTCTAAAATAAGCAAAAATGAGGAGAGGTCCCAAGTTTCTCGCTCAAACCGCTGCTGCAGAAAAAGTAATTATTGTAGCGGTATCGCTATAGCGGTAATAGGTACTGCAGCAGCGGACCTCCATTTAAAGGTGTGAACCGTTGTAGTGAAACTTTAACCACTACCGTTATAGCGGTAACAAGTAGAATTTGACTGTTTTTAAAAACTAGGAAACGTTTACATTCCCCACTTTTTTTGAAAAAACATAAATGAGCTTTGGGGAAGACGATTTTCAGAGGGTTTTTGAGGTTTTCCATCTTTAGAGGTAAGTCATTATATTCTAGACTTGAAATTACTTCTTTTAACCTTATAAAATCATTAGAAATGAATTCATGGTAGGTATTGGGGTTTAGCCCTAGTTATAGAAATTGATGAAAAGTGGTAGGAATGTGTATAAATTTAGTAAAGAATGACTCTAGGGTGTTAGAAAACATTAACGGGGGTAAAATTATGGTTGTTCATGCTAATTCAAGTAGAATCCATGTGGTTTAAGAGATAGAAAATCCTAAGATGATGAAATAAGGTAAATTAATGATTAAAATCAGTGGTTTTTGATCCATAGTAGTTAAAAGGGGGTAAATTATTTAAATAGGTATATATTCTTGTTGTTATAGATCAAGAATGAGTTGAACAAGAACGAACGAAAAAAAGTGTGGCTTAAAGGTGACTTGAGCAAGGAATTGAGGTAGGCTATGGTTTCGTTGTAGCACTTAAACTTTCTTGGCTTTGTTCTTGTTTGTAAGCCAAACATCTATGATTGAATTCTGGCATGACTTGTTATTTATTTACTGCATTCCATTTCATATGCATTGTGATGATATTAGGTGATAGAGGATTGTCTACCACGCCGGTACGAAACTAATATATTATGATAGAGGATCTGGTACCACACCGGTATGATATGATGTTATTGATGATGATGAGAGTAAAAGATGACACACATAGCTTGCAACCATACACTAATTCACATGCATTGGGTGTCTTTATGATAATTATACATGGCGATGAGTTGTTGATGAAAGTGACTAAGTATAAAAGTCTGTGAAAGTAAAATTGTGAATTATGTCTATATGATATATTTAATTGATGATGTCTTTGAATATGAGTTCTATAATGATCGCTTTAATACTTTTCTGGCTTGCTTACTTGTATATTTTTGGGTTAGTCGGGCTATGATGCTTACCAGTATTTGTTGATAAATTGATGCTACCTATATTCTTCTTTTGTTGAGTGAAGAACATCTTTCAGTGGCTGACATGCGATCTATACTCTAGTTAGCAGTTCAGACTTGATTTTGAGAATGAGCACCATGACTGGGCAACCTTCGAATCTTTCTATTGATGCTGATGTCCCTTGTTTTGGGACTAAAATGATTCCTGATTACTTATGTTTTTGACTATTTTTAGTTGTTTCAGACTTAGTTTATTCTTAGATATTCTTGTATGGTGACTTTAAGTCCCGAGGATATAATAAATAGAGATTTTCGCACTCTATTAGTTTTGGATTGATGTTGGTTTGACAGTTGGTTTAAATTATTGAATGAACTTTCTTTTGTATATGTTTAAAACTGAGAATTAATGTAAGGTGAATATAAAAAGTAACACTTGAGTTACTAAGGGTGAGACTAGTATGGTTCTCCCGCCATAGGTTAGGGTGGGTTCTAATCATGATCGATTGGGTTTTAATAGAGATGGTATCAGAGCACTGGGTACATAGATCTTATCGTACCAGAACAGGTCTAGTAGAGTCATACAAAATGGTATGTAGATGTCTGTACTTTTCTTCCGGAGGCTATAGGACTTTAGGAATGAATTCGTTTCTTTTTTTTTCTTTCGTGTTATTACTTGATTCCAATTGGTATCTGGCGATCCAAATTAGTATCTAACCCATTCATTCTTGTTTGAAGATGGTGAATACTTATTCTACTAGAGAAGCAGTAGCCACACCTGCAGCACCACCAGCAACAGCGCCTACACCAGCCACTGATGCAGTAGTTTGGGGCAAGCTTTGAGTTAGGGGTGGATCTAGATGGAGAGGACAAAGGGTAAGACCTATTAGAGGTGGATCCTAGGCAGCCAGGAGATCAACAAGACAGAGATCAAGTTCCCCTCCTCTATAATAGGATGCCTCAGTCCATGCTCAACATGAAGAGAAAGTAGTTGAGGAAGAGGAGATGGTAGCTCCAGAAAAAGTGGTGCTAACACTAAATAGTGCACCTCTAGTGCCTTTGTCTATGGAGGTGATTCAACAAGTATTGGGATTCTTGGGTAGCTTGGCTGGCAGGGGATACACTTTAACTGCTCCGACTGTTCCACCCACAGCCTTGTAACATATCGATACTATAGCACCAAGGATGGATGCAGGCTCTGAAACAAGGATGTATCCCCAATAGTACTTGGACCAGTTATGACTGATGATGAACATGGGCTATTCTGCAAGTTCATGAAAATGAAACCACGGTATTTTAAGGTACAAAGTCTGAGGATGCATTTGAGTTCTTGATAGATTGTCATAAATGTCTGCACAAGATGGGTATTGTTGAGAGGTATGGTGCGGAGTTTGTTTCCTTTCAACTGAAGAACGAAGCCAAGCAATAGTGGAGGTCATTTGTAGAGTGCAAGGCTGCCTTACCTCCACTTACTTGGGCTCAATTTCAGAATGTATTCCTTGAGAAATATGTTCCCCGCGCCTATCGTGATTAGAAAAAGGATAAGTTTCTGAGATTAGAGCAGGGTAACATATTTGTGGAGGCCTATGAGGCCAAGTTTCACACCTTGTCTCATTATGCACTGCAACTGATCACTTTAGACGAAGAGCGGATTAGGTACTTTGTGAAGGGTTTGAACTCTGGGATTCAGTTGGCTACTTTGTCGGTGGCTATGTCTAGAAAGTCCTTTCAGGAGGTAGTTGAGTTTGTCAAGAAGACTGAAGCACTTGAAAAACAAGGAGCGGTAAAGGCGGAAGAGAAGAAGGCTTGGACCTCAGACCAGTTCAGCGGTACTTTCTCAAAGGGGCGTGGGTCCTCTTAGCCTTACCATTTAGCTATGCCAGTGTCTGCAGGGAGCTTGTCTGGGGTCAGTTATTAGCCTTCTCATACTGGTAGCTATACACCTTTATCCTCTTCAGTTCATAGGCCTTCTTTGGCTATTAGGTGCTTCGAGTGTGGAGGTTTGGTCCATATCAGAAGGTATTGTCCTAATTTCTTATCTGCGAGTAAGTTAACTCAGCAACCGAAATCTATGACTCTAGTTCCAGCAGGTCCTAGTGATAGAGAAAATAATTGAGGTCATCCACAGGTTGGGCATGGTGGCCAAGCTAGGGGAGACAACTAAGCTAACTGAGGTGGATGATAGGTTGTTAGGAATAGTACTAAGGCTGGTAGAGTTGGCGGTTAGGGTAGTTATAAGGCTCATCTTTATGCGGTTTTGGCTCGTCCCGAGGTAAAAACATCTGATGCGGTGATCGTAGGTAATATTTTTGTCTGCGATCCTATGGCTTATGTATTGTTTGATCCTGATTCTGCTTTCTCTTATGTGTTTGTGAAACTTGGGATGGGCTGGGACTTAGATTTTGAATATCTTGATACTCCTATGTATGTGTCCACACTAGTTGGCTTATCTATATGTGTTGATTATGTGTATCGTGCATGTCCTATGATGTTTATGGGGTTTAAGACCATGACAGACCTAGTTATTCTAGATAAAAAGGAGTTTGATATTATATTGGGGATGAGTAGGTTGTCTCTTTATTGTGCTATTCTTGATTGTTATGCTAAAACTATTACTATAGTGATGCCCAGGATGGATAAATTAGAGTGGGAGGGTACCTTTAAGACTAATCCTGTGAGGGTTGTGTTAATAATTCGTGCCCAAAAGTTAGTAAAGAAGTGGTGTAGGGCATTTTTAGCTCATCTTCATGAATATAAATCTGTAGTTCCTCCTATAGCATCAGTTCCAGAGGCATATGAATTTTTAAAAGTGTTTTTGGATGATCTCTCGGGTATGCCTCTAGACTAAGAAGTTGATTTTTGTATAGATTTAGAGCCAGGGTCCCGACCCATTTCTATCCTTCCTTGGCGCATGGACCCAACAGAGTTGAAGAAGTTGAATTCTCAGTTGGAAGAGTTGTTAGAAAAGGGTTTTATTCGCCCAAGGTTTCTCCTTGGGGTGCACCTGTCTTGCTTGTGAAAAAGAAGGATGGTAGTATGAGGATGTGCATAGACTACCGCCAATTGAATAAGGTACCCATTCGCAATAAATATCCCTTACCTGGGATAGATGACTTGTTTGACCAGTTTCAAGGGGCTGATGTATTCTCCAAAATTGACTTGAGGTCGAGTTATCATCAGCTCAAGATTAGGGAGGAGGATATCCCAAAAATTGCTTTCTGGACTTGTTATGGGCACTTTGAGTGCCTACTTATGTCTTTCGGTTTCCCCAGGTGCTTTCATGAGCCTAATGAAGACATATTGGTTTACTCTAAAAATAAAGATGAGCATGAAGCTCATTTGCGTACGGTGTTAGGGTTGCTCAAGGAGAAGCAACTATATGCTAAATATTCTAAGTGTGAATTCTGACTTTCTGCAGTGTCCTTCTTGGGGTACATGGTTTGTAAGAAGGAGTTATGGTAGACCTGCAAAATGTTAAAGTTGTTAGGAATTAGGCTAGACTGACAAATGTGACAAAAATTTAGAGTTTTGTGGGGTTGGCTAGTTATTACCATCGATTTACTAAGGGATTTGCTGCTATAGCTTCACATATGACCGCATTACTCAGAAGGAAGTCCCATTTGTATGGGATGACAAGTGTGAAGAGAGATTTCAAAATCTCAAAACTTTGTTGACCTCAGCCCCGATTCTCACGTTGCCTATTGAGGGTAAGGATTTCATTATATATTATGATGCCTCACGGTTGGGTTTAGGTACTATTTTGATGCAGGATTAGAACATGTTTGTTTACGCTTTAAGACAACTGAAGCCTTATAAGTAAAACTGCCCCACATATGACTTAGAATTGGCAGTTGTGGTGTTTGCTTTAAGAAGTTGGAGGCACTATCTCTATGGGGTAAAGTGCAAATTATTCACAGATCTCCACAACCTACAGCACGTGTTCACCCAAAGGGATATAAATCTAAGACAGAGAGGATGGATAGAGTTGATTAAAGACTATGATATCTCAATCCTATTCCGCCCAAGTAAGGCCAATATGGTGACAGATGCACTGATCCATAAACCAGTGAGCATGGGAAGTTTAGCATTTCTGGAGGTGTCCAGGCGCCCATTGGCGAGAGAGGTACGGTCTTAAGAGACTAGTGAAGGAAGGGTGTTAGCACACGTAGAGGTCAGGTCCATATTCTATGATTAGATCAAAAGCAGGCAGTTCGAGGAATAGAAGTTAAACAGCCATAAAGAAAAGGTGTTACAGGGTGGAGCAAGAGAGGCCATTCTTGATAATGAGGGAGCATTGAGTATTTAAGGGCAGTTATGCGTGCCCCGGGTAGGCAATTTGATCCCAACTATTCTAGCAGAGGCTCATAATTCTATGTACTTTATACATCCGGGTGCCAACAAGATGTATAGGGACTTGAGACAATATTATTTGTGGGGAAGAATGACATTGTGGATTTTGTAACCAAGTGTTAGAATTGCCAACAAGTTAAGTAACAACATAGGAAGTTGGGTGGTACATTTCAAAGAATTCACATTCTAGAATGGAAGTGGGAAAGGATAATAATAGATTTTATAGTTGGCCTTCCAAAAACATTGAGGAAGTGCAACTCATTTTATCCTGGTAAGAGTAGACTATAATGCATCTAAATTGGCCAAGATTTATCTGAAGGAGATTATAAGGTTACACGGGGTACCATTTTTGATTGTGTCAGACAGAGGTACATAGTTCACCTCCAATTTTTAGGAGAAATTCAATTGGGGTTTAGTTTGGACCTGAGTATGACTTTTCATCCACAAACAGACGGTCAGTCAGAGCGAACTATCCAAGTGCTTGAGGACATGCTTTGGGCCTGTATTATGGAATTCGAGGGTCATTGGGACCAATTCTTACCATTGTGTGAATTTTCCTACAACAATAGCTACCACTCTAGTATTGACGTGCCCCCTTTTAAGGTCTTATATGGTATGAGGTATAGGTCTCCAATTGGGTGGTTTGATATCTTTGAAGTGAGTCCTTGGGGTACTGACATGCTCAAGGATATGATGGAAAAAGTAAAGTTCATTTAGGAAAAGCTCATAGCAGCCTAGAGTCAGCAGAAAGAATACACATATAATAAGGTGAGAGATATGAAGTTCACAAAAGGAGAAAAAGTACTCCTAAGGGTGTCACCCATGAAGGGTGTAATATGGTTTGGCAAGAGGGGCAAGTTGAGCCCAAGATACATTGGATCCCTTTAACTTTTAATGGGAGTGGGGTCGGCAGCATATAGACTGACCTTAACCCCTAGTATGTTCGTGGTTCACCCAGTATTCCACGTGTCTATGCTAAAGAAGTATCACGAGGATGGTGATTATATCATCCGTTGGGACCCTGAATTATTTGATAAGGAGTTGTCCTACAAAGAGGAACTAATTGCTATATTAGCTTAGGATATGAGAAATTTGAGGACCCGAGTCATTCCTTGTGTGGAGGTTCAATAGAGAAACCATACTATTAAAGAGGCTACTTGGGAGATGGAGGCAGACATGCGTAAGCGATAGCCACACTTATTCATTGACCCAGACACTTTTCCTTTACCTCGATATGTTATTGGGGGCTAATTGTCATTTGGGGATGGATGAGTGGTAAATTGGTATCTAATGTAACAATCCAAATTGTCGTTAGGATGAAAGAGGGGGTAAAATTTGCATTCAGACTTCCCTTAGCCGATGTTTGAGAAATTCAGGGCTAGTCTAGGATTGAACGATTTTAGAGAGGGTGTTAATCAAATGGAATATTCTAACAATGTGATGATTGGTAGTGATGTTTGATGTGTTAGCTAGATGGACAATGAGTTTAAGAAGCTGTACCAATTTTTGGCACTAGAAATGGAGTTATAGAACTACACTTATAGAGTTTACTGTGGATGGGTTGGTTCGCGATGTTATAATTCGTGATGTGTGTTGTAAAATGAGTAAAACTTAGGAGAGGTCACGAGTTTCTACCTTGAACCACTGCAGCAGAAAAAGTAACCGCTGTAGTGGACCTCCATTTAAAGGTGCGAACTGCAGCAGTGAAACTTCAACCGCTGCAACGGTAATTAACTGTTGCAGTGGTAACACATAGAATTTGATAGTTTTTAAAAACTAGGAAATGTTTTCATTCCCTATTTTTTCGAAAAAATGCAAGGGAACTTTGGGAAAGGCAATTTTCAGAGGGTTTTTGAGGTTTTTCATCTTTGGAGGTAAATTTTTACATTATAGACTTGAAATTACTTCTTATAACCTTAGAAAATTATTAGAAACGAATTCGTGGTAGAAAATTAGGGTTTATCCCTAGTTATAGAAATTGATGAAAAATGGTTGAAATGTGTATAAATTCAGTAATGAATGATTCTAGTGTGTTAGAAAATATTAATGGGGTGAAATTACGGTTGTTCATGTTAATTCAAGTAGAATCCATATGGTTTAAGAGATAGAAAACCCTAAGATGATGAAATAAGGTGAATTAATGACTTTAGTGGTTTTTGATTCCTAGTAGTTAAAAAGGGGGTAAATAATTGAAATGGGTATATATTCTTGATTGTATAGATCAAGAACGAGTTGAATGACAATGAAAGAGAAAAAGTGTGGCTGAAAGGTGACTTGAGAAAGGAATTGAGGTAGGCTATAGTTTTGTTGTACCACTTAGACTTTCTTGGCTTTGTTCTTATTTGTAAACAAACGTCTATGATTTCCTTCTAGCATGACTTGTGATTTATTGATTGCATTCCATTTCATATGCATTGTGATGATATTGGGTGATGGTGGATTGGGTACCATGCCGATACGGATATGATATGTTGTGATAGAGGGTCGGGTACCACGCCGGTATGATATGCTGTTGTTGATGATGAGGAGAGTAAAAGATGATGCGCACATTTTGCATACATGCACTCATTAATATGCATTGGGTGTCTTTATGATGATTATACTTGGTGATGATTTGTTGATGAAAGTGACTAAGTATAAATGTCTATGAAAGTAAACTTGTGAATTATGTCTATATGATGTATTTAATTGTAGATGTCTTTGATAATGAGTTCTATCATGATCGCTTTTATACTTGTCTGGCTTGCTTACTTGTACATTGTTGGATTAGTCTGCCTATGATGCTTACCAATATTTATTGATGTACTGATGCTACCTGTACTCTTCTTTTGTTGAGTGAAGAATATCTTTCAGTGTCTGACAAGCAACCTCGGTGTCACGCCTCAAATCCCATTGGGGCGGACAGACACCCGTAGCTGTAAAGGCCCGAGAGAACCAACCTATGACTGAGTACATTCATATGCATGCCATTAACTGAACAAAAATTCTGCCACGTGCAGATATAATATATCGATGAAGGAAGTCGTGTAAAGACATTCAAAACAGATATGAGACTTGGCCGTTGGGGCCACAACGTCTAAAAGGTAAGACACTTCTACGTTTGACTTTACAATGTCTACAAAGCCTCTAAAAGATATATAACTATGACTAAGTTCGGGACAAGTCCTCACCTTATACAACTGCTACACAGTACCACACTTAAACATACTGAAATTTCATCCATCTAATTCAATTCCTTCAAGACCTTAAGTCCCCTTTCAAGTTTAAACCACATAGAAGGTAAATCCTTTAGCGATTA
The DNA here is from genome assembly GCA_031232105.1 of Capsicum rhomboideum. Classification (NCBI taxonomy): domain Eukaryota; kingdom Viridiplantae; phylum Streptophyta; class Magnoliopsida; order Solanales; family Solanaceae; genus Capsicum; species Capsicum rhomboideum. The sequence continues at coordinate 18,383,477 of CP124719.1, read as the reverse complement.
ATCAAAAGTTGACTGCTACATATAAAGTGGAGTGCTCAGCACTTTTTAAACATAACCAACATGATATACACAACCTCTTATGCATATGATATATTAATCTATAAGGGTAAACACTTACCAAGGCTTGCAAGTGGAAGATTTGTCCAGAAATCCTTAGAGAAAATTAGGGCGGCTAGGGTTTGAAAGAACAGAAAATATTTGATTAAAAATCTGAATTTTACAAGTGTGTTGTGTAGAAAAATGAGCTGAATTTCATCTTTAAATAACCCCTCAAAACCGCCTCTCTCATGGTCATCCTTAGCCGATTATTTGGTCAAAAAGTCCAAGTAAATGATGTGTACACTTGGTCCATTTTTAAATGGATCATCTCCTTTTGGGCCCATGTATTATTTACTTAATTTTGGGCCTCAATTGAGCCCATTAGCATAATATTAATTCAGCCCAATAAATTTAGTGGGTAATACACCAACTATCTCAAGTTTAAATAATTCCATAAATGTTAAGGTAGTCAAATAAGTTCGGAATTGTACGGGGTGTTACATCCTTCCCCCCTTAGGAACATTCGTCCTCGAATGTTAGTAACATTATCCAACTTAAACAAGTTCAAGTCTAAGTTCATTTTTCATTTTATCACATACACATAATACTTATATATACTTACTTGTTATTTCTCCAATTCCGCATCTTGAACTTTCTCTTTAGTTTGAAATAAATGCGGATACTTAGACTTCATCATTTCCTCAGCTTCCCATGTGATTTCTTCTACTTGCTGATTTTTCCAAAGCACTTTTACAGAAGCTACTTCTTTATTGCTTAACCTTCTAACTTGTCGATCCAGAATAGCAATAAGTACTTCTTCATAGGTGAGATCTTCTGTAACTTGTACATCTTCAGTGGGAGAAATATGAGATGGATCTCCTATGCACTTCCGAAGCATTGAAACATGAAACACTGGATGAACTGTGGAGAGTTCTTGGGGTAGTTCTAATTCATACGCAACTTGACCAAATCTTCGGACAATCTTATATGGCCCTATATAATGTGGACTAAGCTTTCCCTTCTTCCCAAATCTCATTACCCCTTTCATTGGTGACACTTTCAAGAATATCCAACCGCCTATGGCAAATTCTAGCCCCCTTCTTCTAACATTGGCATATGACTTGTGCCGACTTTGGGCCATTTTCAGCCGTTGTTTTATCACCTTAACCTTCTCCATAGCTTGATGAACAAGATCTGGCCCAAATAAGGCAGTTTCACCCGCTTCAAACCATCCAATTGGTGATCTACACTTTCTTCCATATAAAGCTTTGTAAGGAGACATTTTGATACTTGAATGATAGCTATTATTGTAGGCAAATTCAATAAGAGGTAAATGATCATCCCAACTACCTTTGAAGTCCAACATGCAAGCTCGTGGCATATCTTCAAGTGTTTGTATGGTACGCTTTGCTTGTCCATCCATATGAGGGTGAAAATTGTACTTAAATTCACTTGTGTACCCAAACTCCTCTAAAAAGACTTCCATAAGTGTGCAGTAAATTGAGCTCCCCTATCTGATATAATAGAGATTGGAATTTCGTGTAGTCGAACTATCTCTTTAATATACAACCGTGCATAAACTTCAGCTGTGTAAGTAGTCTTAATAGGTAAGAAGTGTGCTAACTTGGCCAGTCTGTCAACTATCACCCATATGGAATCAAATTTACGAAGTGTACAAGGCAAAACTGTGATGAAATCCATGTTGATCATGTCCCACTTTCAGATTGGAAGATTTATACATTGCATATAACCTCTAGGCTTCTGATGTTCTACTTTTACTTGTTGACAATTTGGACAATGAGCTTCAAATTCTGCAATGTTCTTCTTCATGTTACCCCACCAATACATTTCTTTCAAATCATGATACATTTTGGTGGCTCCCGATGAATAGAATACCGTGAATGATGTGCCTCTGTCATAATTCGTCTTCGTAGCTCATCTACATCAGGTACACATAATCTACTTTGGCATTGAAGCACTCCCTTTTGCGTAAGATCAAATGCCTTTGTCAAATTTTGTTGTCCATTCTCCTTAAGCTATAGTAAAATAGGATCTGCATATTGCTTCTCTTTCACCTCAGCTACTAATGAAGATTCTGCTGCATTTTGCACAATAACCCCTTCATTTAAGAAGGCAAACTCCCAAGCTGGCTAGTTGATGTAGATCCTTGACTATACCTTGTTTTTTCGTAAGCTGGCCATCAGTGCTTCCTATTGCATTGCGGATTAATGCATTGGCTACCACATTTGCTTTCCTCGGATGATATAAAATATCAAAGTCATAATCTTTTAATTGTTCAAACCACCTTCGCTGCCTCAGATTTAGGTCCTTCTGCTTAAAGATATATTGCAAAATCTTATGGTCGGTATATATGTCAACATGAACCCCATACAAGTCTTGGGTCTTCATTAAGATCTGACCCGGTGAATGTGGGAGGGTCTAATTTAAGAAAATTCTGTGTCCGCCGACTAGCTGCCCTATCCGCACTGTCGTTACTTGTAGTTGGACCAACTTGTCCTTGATTTTGTGTAGCAACTATACTAGTCAACATTTGCACCGCATTCCTTAAATCCTGCTCAGTAGCATTAACAGGTGGTTCTAGGGGGTATCCCTCTCCTTCTTGGCTCTCCGGGAGGTGGAAGAATAGAAGAAGCCCGTGATGCAAACTCATTTTCAGCTTCACCTTGATTAACTCATTCAGGTGGTGATTTACTAGTTCCTGCTTCGGCAGCCATGTCTCCCTTCTTACCTTTACCCCTACCTCTTCTTGTGATACCATTTAACAGGATCTCTAAGGCGGGCGGTAATCCGCGCGGCCAGACAGATCTAGCTAAAAAGCACCTTTATACTAGAGAGTATAAAACTCAAAATATAAAGGAATTGCTACATAAATAATGACTGTATATGTGACAATACCATTACCTGAGCAAGGGACATGTCGAGATCTAATACATATTCTTAATGAGCCCGTGTGTATGGAGGTTCTAACCGGTAAAAGGTCGCCCTTTTCATCATCTTTAATGGGCTATTAGACCGGCTTACCAGACGTAGTTACTAAGACAAAGCCACTAAGAATAATATTAGATCTGACTGTATCACCATCTCTGAACCAAGTCAAGACTTATACAACAATTTCAATATATTTTGATAAAGCCAGATCTTAAGGCTAAGATGTAAGAGAAGTTAGATAGTCAACATAGATGAGACGTCTAGCCGGACATAGTCACGGCGATAAGAAAAGAGATGAGGGGTGTCACATTTTAGACCCGGCGGCAAGGGTCAGTGCCCGGAAGTAAGAGCGTAGGCCGAATAAGCAAGGCCAAGTATTTGTGCCTAAAAGATGGATGTTTTCTGATTTTTATTATTCACAAAATTGGAAAATACAAACTGATTACAAGAGGAGAATCTAGAGAGAAGGAGGAGAGAAAGAAAAACTAGAGAGAGAGGGGGTTCTAAAAACCTGCTTCTAAAACAAAAGAACGACCTATTTAAAGAAAAGAAAAAGGATCTTTACACAATGAAAGTGGGTCCCTAAATAGTAAAAGTGTACAGTAAATCTACTGTACTAACAGTGAATTTACTGTGTAAATAGTGAATCTACTGTTTAGGTACTGTGCTGGCTGCTGGAAATATTTTCCATAGTGCTGCATTAATTATGCTTTCTTTTTCCCTTGGGCTTTTTCTGCAGCTGCTTTGTCGGCTGCTTTGATGCGTGCAATAAACGCTTCGGTGCTTTCTAGTTCCTGTTCGGTCATTTCCCATTCAGGTTCCGGTGGTTGAGCATCGGTAAAACTTTCATCATCATCTTTAATACTCCCACTATGAACGGAGGAATCCGTTTTCATTTGCAGGAGAGAGTCTAATATTTTTTTCTTCATTTCATCCACATAGGCTTGGATGAGAGTGGCTTTATCTCCACTTTGGAACATAATTTTACGAGCCATCTGTTTAAGAGTAGGATCGTCTAATTTTGTTTGTTCCTGGTGAGTCTCATAAGTCTCAATAGTAGTCCGAACCTGGTCTAGAAGAGCTTGTCCTTTAAGAACTTGGGTTTCTTTATCATATTTTAAAAGTCCTTCCCAGAAATTATTGTAGAAGGTACGGTATAAACATGGTATCTGATTATCAGTATACCCAAATTCAGGAATCCATTTATGGATCCAAGGAATATAGAATTCCAAGAAGAAATATATTTGATCAATTTGATCGGGATAGCATAAATGGTCTGCTTTAAAAAGGTTTTCCAGATCAGGAGAAACCAATTTCCATTTTTGATATAATTGAAAATAGTTGTCTAGTAAAATCTTTACCGTAGGACCGTGGTATGACCACCAGTCTAAAAACCAATTTGGAATTACTGCATCAAAGACTTTTGTACAGATTTTTATAAACCACGTATGTTTATGTTTGATATTATTGTAATAAAGCACTTTAGAAAATGCTTGGACATAGTCCCAAAAAGTAACGTTCATAGAAACGTTATTTAGAATAATTTGTCTTTCTCGTATGGTGGAAATACCCCAATCTTCAATAGATATAATCCGTTTAATAATTATTTTGGAATATCCAAATTCCTTTTGTCCAACAGGAAAGTGAGAAATTTCTGCACATTCGGTTTGGGTTAAAATAGTTTCATAGTAAGAGCGAGTCTTATAAGATTCGCCAGGGAAATATAATCCCTGTATTAAATACCTGTCGAATATCGTCCAGGGTATATGAATCCGTAATATCTCGGAGTTTTCAAGGATGAATATCATGTCCTTTTTAGGTACCTTTTCATAGGGTCTGAGATCATCGTCTCTTTCCCTTGTAACTGAAGCAAACGAATCTGTTTGCTTTTGTGAGGCTAAATATGCCTTCATTTGCTCATAGAGTGGGTGTCCTTCTGGAATATCATTCAGATGGATCGAAGTTCCAGAGGAACTTTCTTGTGTGATCTTGGCATTTATCAATGTCTTTTTTCCCAGTTGTATTACTGGAGAACTGGAGGAAGATCCTTCCTGACTATAAGCCTTTGTTGGAGAAAAGGGTAATCTCCCTCTTCCTCTACCTCGACCTCTATCACGGCCTCGGCCTCTTGGTATGTGAGTCCATGAAGAAGACTCAGCCATCCTGTAAATATTCACGAGATAAAAAGTCAGGCAGGGAATTATCAATTCTTTTTTTATATTCAATAGTGAAATCAAATGGAGCCAATTGGGCTTGCCATCTAGCAAAAATCATTTTAGATGCATCATGTTTAAAATCTTTGTTAAACATGTATTGTACTGATTGAGCATCAGTTTTAATCAAAATTTTTTGATTATACAAATCATCTTGAAATTTCGAGACACATTTTACAATGGTTAACATTTCATGGGCCACAGTAGCATATTTCTTCTGGGCATTTGTCCATTTACCTGAGTGATATCTGATAAGATACTCACTTTTATCCTTAGGATCAATTTGTTTCAGAATTCCTCTGAAACCAATATTAGACGCATCAGTCTCAACAATTTTTGACCAAGTGGTATTGGCTAGAGTTAGCACCGGAAGTGCTTTAACTCATTTTTTAATACCTTGAACTATAGTAGTTAACTTATTGGACCAAGGTTCCTTATTATTTTTCTTTAACTTGTCATATAACGGAGCAACATCTCGAGACAGATTTTTGTAGAAAGGAGCAATGTAATTTAAAATTCCTAAAAATCTTTGAAGCTGAGTACGATCCGAAATAATATCCGAAAACTTGTCTGCAAATATAATTGCCCTTTGAATTGGAGTAATTTTTCCTTGACAAATCGTGTGCCCTAAAAACCGAACGTTTGTATGGAAAAGACTCATTTTTGGTTTTGAAATAACTAAACCATTTTGTATGACAATCTTTTTGAAGATGTCTAAATGTTTAATATGAATTTCAAAAGTTTTGGAAAATACTAAAATATCGTCAATGTAGACAATAATAAACTCCATATATGGGTTGAAGATATCATTCACAATTTTTTGGAATTCTGATGGAGCATTTTTCAAACCAAAAGGCATAACATTCCATTCATATTGTCCAAATGGGACATTAAAGGCAGTACGATAAGTATGTTCTTTAGAAACCTGAATTTGCCAATAGCCTGATTTCAAATCAAATTTTGAAAATATATTGGTGTAATATAATCTTGATAAAAGATCTTTTTTATTTGGAATTGGATAGCGAATCCATTTCAAAACTTTATTCAAAGGTTTATAATTGATGACCAATCTGGGCATACCTCTTTCCTTTTCTGCAGCATTATTTACGTAAAATACAGTGCATGACCATGGGGACTTAGAAGGTTTAATTAAACCTTTTTGTAATAAATTGTCTATTTCATTTTTACAATAATCTACTAACTCTGTATTCATCTGACAGGGTCGAGACTTTGTAGGAATATTATCCTCTGAAAAGTTATCTTCATATGGAAGAGTAATCACATGCTTTTTTCTATTCCAAAAAGCACTGGGTGATCGGCACAAATATCTACAGCAAACTGTTCAGAGATTAATTTAATTTTTTCTTGAACTTTGGGCGATTGTAAAGTATTTTCTATATTTAGGCTAAAAATTTCAAGTTGAAGAGAATCAACATGCTTTTGTTTTATATCAATTAAAGCATCTATATTTCTTGTTACTGGATCTGTAACAAACTCATAGCTAATTGGCTTGTTAGCAAATGTAGCGCAGAATCCTTTTGCATCTACATGAGTGTAAGGATAAATAGCATTTATAAAAGGGGTTCCAAGTATAATTGGAGGGTGAAGTTGATTCTTAACTAAAAAGAAAAAATGAGGAATACAAACTTTATTTTGGCAAATATGCGCATTAGGCAATTTGTATTCGATATCTAAAGCATGACCAAATGCGGATTTTACCATATGAGTGGTTTTATGAAAATATTTTGAAGGTACTAGCCCTTCTTGAATACAGCTAACATCTGCACCACTATCAATCATAGCAATATTAGAGATAGTATATTGATTATTTATCAATATGGTGCAGTTTATATACCATCTATGAGCAGTAACAATTTGCATTAATCCCAAAAAAACATCATTTTTTGGAAGAGAAGTTTCAATCATTTCAGATAAGTAAGGAGTTTCATCCTCAGGAGTATCATCAATTTTTCTTTTTCCATAGGGATCTGCTGAAGACTGAATTTCTTCAATCTGAGTGATTCTATGATCAGAAATCATTTGATTTTGTTTAAGAATTCGAACTTCGTTTTTCAAATTCTCAATTTCCATTTTCAAATCATCAAGAGAGGATTCTCGAGAAGGAACCTGTTTATTTAACAATCTTCTCTGAACTTCAGTAATTGTATACAGACTGAGGTTTTTGATGTCTGTATTACCCTGATGAGGTTTAATGGGTTTGGAAGCAGAGTTCGAGGTAGAAGCATAGCTTCCGACTGAAAGATTAATAATTCTTTCTCGTAAGTTATTATCAGTAACTTCTTTGAGTAACTCAATTACGTTTTCAGAAGAAATGGTTTGCACATTCAAATCTTGAAATTGTGACTGTAATTGATAAAACACATTGTTATCACATGCACAAGTATTACCTGGGCAAGTGTTACAGGCAAAATTATCTTCTTTTTCAGTTTCATTATTATTTGAAAAATCAAGCAATTCTTCTTCATTTTCACTATCTGGAGGAGGAATTTCATAATCATCGTCGGATCCAGAAGTATATAACATGGTATATATCTTATCACGAAGCTCAGTATCTTCCAAGGCTTTTAATTTTGCTAATTTACAATTTGGAGCAATATGTCCAAAGTTTCCACAACGATAGCACTTAATTTTTGCTAAATCTTGTTTGGATCTATTTTTGGTAAATCAGGTGGATTTGATGAGCTCGTTTTGTTGTATGCTCATCTCTATATTTTTGAGATCTATATTTAGACCTTCGTCTTCTTCTATCCCCTTATCTGGGTTATGCCCCTTATCTGGGTTTGACTTATATTTGGTTTTGCTACTGGAGGACTGTGGCATGCCGAATTGGGCATAAAAATCTCCCAATTGAGTTCTTTGTTTCAACTTTTCCATTTTAAGCTGATGATTTAATTTCAAGTCATTACACAAGTTTAATCCTTCTTATGTAAAAATAGATATAATTGAGCCATACGTGTGGCTTCCATAGGGAATAGTGCTTCCATTACCACGTAGGGTTCTCCTAATCCTTTCTGCAAATAAAGAGGGAAGTCCATCTACGAATTTGGCTTTCCAATGATCAGTGTGATCTTCAGAAGGCAATTCTAAGACTCTACTGAGAAAAGTATCTTTGTACCATCTGAATTCTCCTAATTGTTACATCTCAAACCATTTAGAAGGGTCCTGACAGACTCATAATTATTGGTAAATCTACCACCAAAATGTTCGAGAATAGTCATAACCAAAGTATAGACTGCATCTTCTCTACCAGCGTCTAACTTATGACCTAAGTTATCTGTGCCTGGTTCCATATTGACCATATCGATAATGGTTTGCTTATCTCCAGAAGTGAGGAAATTATCCCACCAGCCTCGAAGTTGCCCGATAAACCCTGCAACAATCATTTTACAGATGGTTTTGTTGAAATTTTTTGGACTACCATCAGTATTTTTAGAGGCTTGGCAAATAGTTGCATACATCATCATACGATGAATTTGCATAGACATCTGCCTATCAGTTAGACCATCAATGTTCCATTCATAAATGGCATTTCCTTCAAATGAAGTACTTTGCAAATTCCAATCTCGTTCTTCAATTAGAACATCTTGAGGAGTAGGTCTGGGATAATAAGTGGTTTGCATAACCGGTTTTCGAGCAAAAACAGGTTGCTTATTTTTATATCTTAATTTATTAAATTCAGAAACAATCTGTTCCTTTAAATCAGAAGTATGTTCTAAATCTTCTGCAAATTGAGCTGATAAATCTAGAGGCTTAGTATTTAAATCAGCAAATTTCTTTTCTAGAAGATTTTCTAGAGCATCATGAGTTTGTATATGAAAATCAGTAATTTTGGCAGGACGTTTAATAGAGCTAGTAACGATACGAGGAATGGTTGTGGGGAGTTGAGATTGAGAAGAACTTCCTGTGTCAGGAGTTTTACCCACCTCTTTTCCCTTACTAAGCTCATCAAGCTTTGTATAAACTTTATCCAGTTTAACTTGATTGATAAAACGTACAACAGCGGTTAAATCATCAAGTTTTTTATCAAGAGAAACAATATGTTCTCCGAGGACCTTTACATAAAGCCCTAAATAATTATTTTGAGAAATTAATTTATTAATTTCAGCAATCGTTATAGTACCAACTTCATTATCAATGAATTGTTGGAAGGCATTAAAAGTAATGCCAGTATTATTTGGCATAATAAAAGGAGACTGTGAAGGAAAATGAGAATTGATTAGTTTTCCACTAACGTCTCTATAAGTACGATCAAGAGTCTTTACATATAAGGGAATATAAGTGGCCATAAACCATGGTACAAAAGACATAATTTTGTTATGTAATGTACATGTTTCATAGAACTCTTGAGAAATATTATTTTGGTCAATCAGACCATAATTAGAGAAAAACCAATCTCTAAATTTTTTCCATTTTAAATCAAAAAATTCCTTTTGAATATGTTTTCTTTCCAGTGAACCTGGACTAAAATCAATAAGATGATGAGGTATCATTAAATATTATTTGGACTAAAATCCATTTCGGATGCAGAAGGAATATCCTTGTCAGAACTATCATCACATGCCTGAACTATATTAGTTCGAGGATCTATTTTTAATTTTGTAACCGGACTAGAAGTCGACGGAATAGTATGCAAAGAAGCAAGCTTATTAACTCGAGTTGGGCCGTATGTGGGCTCAACTGGAGCTATTAAAGAATGCACAGAAGTTAATCTACTTCTACTACCAGAAAAGGACTGTCTGTTATATATAGAAGTCTTATCATCAAATTGAATACAAATTTGACCATCCTCGGTCTGGAAAATATGAGAATATTCATCATTAGTGACTCTATCAGCCAACTGTTGTTGTGGAATTTTGCTATACTGAGGAAACAAAAACATAAAATAAATTCATTGGTTAAATATGACTCCACCTACAACTTTGGCTCTATTGCACGATCTAGGAAATGAAGAAAAGAGACAACTCCTAAATGTCCCGTAGCCTCCTATGTATAGATGTAGTGCACAACACATCCATAAGCAATACTCTACTCAAACACGGCTTTGTAGACACCCTAGGACGACCTGCTCTGAAACCACTTTTGTCACGCCTCAAATCCCATTGGGGTGGACAGGCACCCGTAGCCATAAAGGCCCGAGAGAACCAACCTATGACCGAGTACATTCATATGCATGCCATTAAGTGAACAAAAATTCTGCCACGTGCAGATATAATATATCGATAACGAAATTCATGTAAAGACGTTCAAAACAGATACGAGACTTGGCCGTTGGAGTCACAACGTCTAAAAGATAAGACACTTCTACGTTTGACTTTACAATGTCTACAAAGCCTCTAAAAGATATATAACTATGACTAAGGTCGGGACAAGTCCCCGCCTTATACAACTGCTACACAGTACCACACTTAAACATACTAAAATTTCATCCATCTAATTTAATTCCTTCAAGGCCTTAAGTCCCCTTTCAAGTTTAAACCACATATAAGGCAAATCCTTTAGCGATTAAGCAAAAGTGGACTGCTACATGTAAAGTGGACTTCGCAACACTTTTTAAACATAACCAATATGATATACACAACCTCTTATGCATATAATATATTAATCTATAAGGGTAAACATTTACCAAGGCTTTCAAGTGGAAGATTTGTCCAAAAATCCTTAGAGAAAATTAGGGCGGCTAAGGTTTGAAAGAAGAAAAAGTATTTGATTCAAAATCTGAATTTTACAAGTGTGTTGTGTAGAAAAATGAGTTGAATTTCAGATTTAAATAACCTCTCCAAACCGCCTCTCTCATGGTCATCCTTAGCCAATTATTTGGTCAAAAATTCCAAGTAAATGATGTGTACACTTGGTCCATTTTTAAATGGATCATCTCCTTTTGGGACCATGTCTTATTTACTTAATTTTGGGCCTCAATTGAGCCATTAGCATAATATTAATTCAGTACAATAAATTTAGTGGGTAATACACCAACTATCTCAAGTTTAAATAATTCCATAAATGTTAAGGTAGTCAAATAAGTTCGAAAATGTACGGGGTGTTACACTCGGCTCTAGTTAACGGTTCATACTTGATTTTGAGGGTGAGCACCATGACCGGGAAACCTTCAAATCTTTCTATTGATGTTGATGTCCCTTGTTTTGGACTAAGACAATTCCTAATAACTTATGTTTTTGAATATCTTTAGTTGTTTCAGACTTAGTTTATTATTAGATGTTCTTGTATGGTGACTTCAGGTCCCAGGGATGTACTAAATAGAGGTTTCCGCACTCTATTAGTTTTTGATTGATGTTGGTTTGACAGTTGGTTTAAATTATTGAATGAACTTTCTTTTGCACTTGTTTAAAACTGAGAATTAATATAAGGTGAATATAAAAGTAACACTTGAGTTAGTAAGGGTGAGACTAGTATGGTTCTCCTGGCATAAGTTAGGGTGGGTGTCAATCATGATCGGTTGGGTCGTCACATATACAAACACAAAACACCCATCGAGTATTCATACATTAACACATCAACATACAATTAGGTCTTTATTAATTTCATTTTTTATCCATCCAAACTCTGTGCCCACAGGCCTAAGCATGATTTCTCCCGTCAACTCTATATTATGAATACGATTTCTAATCATAGTCTACTACTCATAAAATATAACCTACTTGGGCGTCAAGCTGTTGCAACAAGTCAACTATACCACATATGCTCTTCCTTTTTCTTCACATTCCTTAATGCTAAATCATCTAATAAACAACAATTATAAGAGTAATTAATCAACTACTCTTCAAACAAATACTTTGAGAATTCAAACCCAATAGTTTTATCTTTATTCACGGTCTACAAGATTACCCAAGGGTTAATTGATCATTAATTAGTTCATTATACTCAACGCATCTCCATTAATGGAGTTTTAAATTTAAAGGTCTCATCTTTATTGAATTTAAGGTCCCCAACCATCAGAATTCATGTTTTTGAACAATAATTTCATACTAGGAAGAGTTAATTTACAATTTAAAATCAATTCTAGGTGAAAATATACATAAATATAAGTTTTCCCCATAATTTCATGAACCTAGGGTTCTAAACCACAAAGATTTCACTATAAATCTATATTCTAATAATTCTAGAAGAAGAACAGATTAATCGATATTAAAAGGGAGTAAAAACCTTACCTCAACGAAGGATTTCCACTCCAACCTTGAGTAAATTGCCCCTCTAGTGATTAGGACTGAAATTCTGGAGTTTATGAACTGAAATTCGACCAAAATAGGCTTTTATACTCCTGTAGTCCCGCTATAGCGGCCTCAGCTTTTCAGCACAAACAATATTCAGTAAAATGGTCATAACCTTTTACTTAGAAAGTGGATTAATGAACAATCGGCGGTATTGAAAAGAAGACTCAAAGATCTTTAATTTGGTGGGTATTGGGCCACATAACCCCTTAAATTCTAGGAGGAGTGATTATTTGAATTTGACCCTAGTTTAAACTTAGCTCAAAACTTAATCGGTAAGGACACAACAACTTAACTTTGTGCTAGGGGAATTGTATGACCTTAATTCATATCTAATACACTCTCATACTAAAGAATTGATCCTAATACCTATGACGAATGATATTCTTATGACTTTACAATAGATAATTTTAGTAATGACAGAACGGGTCGTTACACCAGTTGCATGACAATTAATCACATTTCTTCAACTTGTTACATCCTTCCCAAACATTCCCCTTCATGTGATAATAATCACAATACAGAGTGTTTAAGTTTCTCCTCTGAAACTAATTTTGTCTTTTGTTTTGTGCAGTATACAAAGTTACAAATTTCATTCCTTCATGAATTGTTCTTGCAATTCCTTTCTGACTTTCATCTTGAATCACTAGGGCATACGCTTGATTAACATTCGACAAACTATGCATCATCAAAATATGGCCCCTTTCCTGGTAATAACCATATTTAATCCCATTAAAAATTATAACAGGCGTTGATATTGCATTTGCTCTACATATTCCTTAGCCTTATGATAGTCATAACTAGGGGGGGGGGTAAAATTGAATCATACTCATCGTACAGATTTTTCAGTCTCATGTAGTAAGTGGAAATTATCGATACCCCTTATGTTAGTGTAAATATCCTCCGATGCAGCTGAAAAAGTCTAGAACCATTGATCTTATCAAAACGCTCCTTGAAATCTAGTCATACCTGATGTACACTCGATGAATAAAGAATGCCACTGAGTAATTCCTTACTTACATTCCATGTAAGACAATAGATAACAATCATATTGCTGTGATCCTAGATCTTCCTCAAATCTCCTTCGTAATCACTCCTTAGAACAGAGCTATCCACGAAACCCAATTTATTCCTTCCAAGTAATGCTATCTCCATAGCTCGACTCCATAGGGTATATTTCTCCATTTTTGTTAGCTGAATTCCAATAGATAGTGCTCATGGTACATCTAATGAACTCATATAAAGTGGATGATTATGATCTATTGTCAATGAGCCGCCATCTGCATATTATACTCGTGCTATGTTATTCTATCCACCCATTGATGTATCTTCGATCGCCATATCAACACAAATCCAGCAAAATCTCTCAATTGACCTTTAAAAATCCTTGAGATAAACCCCTGTCGCGCCCTATTTTTCTCGTGAAAAGCGGGATTCGATGTGACAACTCTTTTAGGATCAAGAGAAACAAGAGAGAGTTGTGGAAAATGGTGTGGTGAAAGTGAGTGGCAGTGTTGTTGGCTTTTTGGCGGAGGAATGGAGGTTGAGGGAGATGTAGCGATTGTAGGTGCAAACAATGGTTTAAGATTTGGGGGTATGGTGAGTAGTAATTAAAAATTGGAAGGAAATAAGATGGAATCTGGATCGTTGGATTAATTTTGATGGATGAATAAGAATAAAATTGAGAAACGGGTTGGATTATGGGTCAACTTGCAATTGGAGATTTTGAGATTGAGTCAAATTAGACTCACTTTAGGCTAGAATTGACATCAACCGGATAGAAATGGGCCAAAAATGAAATAAATTGGGAGATTGAGTTGAATTGGGCTGCTATTTAATGAGAAAATAATAAGATGTCACAAAATCGTTATTCTTAAAAATAATTATGTATATAAAATTAATGTTACATAAAATATTATATAAAATTAGAGATAATAATAATAATTTGAAATAAATTAGGCACCTATAAGTTATGAATATGAATTTTAAAAAATGCTATAATATTATTAATAATAATAATAATAAGAAGAAATAGACTATGTGTTTGTATACATATGTATATTTGCGAAAATAGTTTAATAAAAACTAACAAATGTATATTTGCAAAAATAGTTTAATAAATATTTAAAAAATTATGTAAAATATTATATTTAAATTAATAAATTATATATATTATATAAAATTAGATGATAAAATAAATTGTGTACTTCAAAATCATGAATATGAAATGTCAGGATTTATTTGACATCAAAATAATAAGTAAAGAAGTATTAATATTCAAAGCTAATAATTTTGATAAAATAATAGCTTGAGATAGATATCGGGAGGTTAAAATTGGGTGTCAACAACTGCCCCTTCATTGATCGGGAATGATATAAGAATTATCGAGCAACGAACGTTGATATAATAGCCAATTTTGTCCAACCTAGAGGATGGTCTGCTAGAATCTAAAAGAAAAAGTGAGTTATCAAAATGGTATGGCTGAGACTTTGGTTTCAAGTTGCCTACATATCTCGGGGTTATGAGAATCAGGCCGTGTGTAGTTCTAGATCTAGGAACAAATGAGATTCCTAAAGAAAATAGATGAATATTGAATTTGAATAAAGGTAGCACGAGTTAGAAAGATTGGAGTATGAGTAGTTTTGAAATGTAGAATATGAATATGATTTAGGTCGGGTTGCGAGATATGGGGATAAAGAATTATGTTTCAAAAGTGGGAAAGAGAGAATGATGTAGTCATCTCATATTTATCGAGAAACTCAATAGTAGCTTGTTTTAAGGTCCGACAAAGAACCCAATAGTGCTCATTTTAAAATCTGGCGAGAAACTCATATTTATTTTAAGGTCCGGTGAGGAACCCGTGCTTATTTTAAGGTCTGGTGAAGAACCCATGCTCATTTAAGGTTCGGTGAGGCACCTATGACTATTTTAAGGTCTGACGAGGAACCCAATACTGTTTTAAGGTATGTTGAGGAACCCAATGCCATTTTAAGATCCAGCAAGGAACCCAATGCCATTTTAAGGTCCGTTAAGGAACCCAATGTCATTTTAAGGTCCTTTGAGGAACCCAATGCCGTTTTAAGGTCCGTTGAGGAACCTAATGTCGTTTTAAGGCCGTTGTGGAACCCAATGCAGTTTTAAGATCCGTTTCAGGAATCCAATGCCGAGTTTGATGCAGAATTATTAATGCAATGTATTGTCAATTTTAATATCGTCAAAGTTAAGGAGATAGAGTAACTTACCTTCTTTTCCAAATTAGGGATGTAGTTTGGGTTTTCTTTAATGATGTTGCAAGGCAGTTGTTGTATGTATCTGCACTCGAAGAAAAGTAAGGTTGACTCATACCTTTGCTTAGTTTGGCTCCTCGTCATTATTTTGATCTTTTGGTTTGGTGCTTGTACTCCATTATGGTGAAATTTTTTAGGAATACTCAAAAATTTCTTCCCCAGTTTAGGATAAAAGATGATTTTTGCAACGTCCTCATGGGTTGACAATTTGTTTCCTTGTGGAATATTTGAGATTATCTCAAAAATTCTTCCCAAATTTTTACTTATGGAGTCTTATATTCCTGCTTCACTCAAAGAAAAATATTAGTTCAAAAGAAATGATTGCCTTACATTTGAACATCGTGATCTTAATTCAAATCTGTCTTTATATGCTCAAGAGTCGGGCCTATTAGCCTAATATTTCAGATTTGAATTTGAGCGAAGTGTTTGAATTGGATATGTAGGGCAAAAGAAAATTTTTATTAGATTGAGATCAAATCCAATAATGAACTTCCTACGTATCCAAATGGAAATCAGGTCAAACGTAGTTCATGAGTACAAAGAAAGGTAGATAAAATAGGAAAATGTTATTATCCATAAGGCGGACAAATAGAGAATGAAGACATTTTGCTTGTGACGATGATGGTCTATCCTTATCAGTTCATGTGATGTGCTTTGTGTTTATTTCGTGAATGTCTTGGAAATATTTTGTTGGATCACCTTGAACAAAGATTTTGCCCACAGTGATGGGGTCATAGATGTTGCTTATTGGGCCTCGCTGCACTTTTATCTCTCCCTTTTTAATAAAATTCTGAATTTTGTACCTTAGTGTTGAACATTCCTCAATATCATGGCCTTGGATATTTAAGTGATAAGCATAATTTTTAGATGGATCAAAGTTAGAAGGTGGATACGTAGGGATCCATCCCCTTCTTGGTTGTACAATACCTTGGGCCCTCAATCTTTCAAATATACTTGCCAATAGCTCAGTCAAAGGAGTAAAGGTACGAGGCATCATTCTCTTAGGTTGATGAAAATCACCTTGTACTGGATAATAGTGATGTTGAACGTTGGATTCTGTATGATAAACCTCATCTTGAAAATCTTATTGGAAAGAGTAGGGTTGAATCTGATAAGCCTCGTGTTGAGAATCTTGCGAGTCATAAGGTTCGAGATGCTCATGACAGTAATCAAACACAACATGAACTTCTTCATTATTCTGATATCATTGTGTCTAAGGTATGGAGGGTGATAAATCCTCTTCCCCTTACTCGAGTGGACTCTCTGGTGCTTGAAAAGTGGTTGTCATTGTAGAAACACCAATAATTTTCCCTGTCTGAATACCACATTCTAACTTTTTTTCAATTGAAATCAGACTTTCGAAACTGTGACTGCTTAAGAAGCACAATTTTTGATAGATATTCCATCTAGCGACCTGATAAAAGTTTGCACCAACTCTTTTTCAGGTACAGAAGAATGTATCTTAGAAGCTTCCAATCTCTATCTAATTGCATATTCCTCAAAAGATTCGTGAGTCATTCTCTTTACTTCGAGCAAATCCCACATTGTTGGATCAACCTTGATGTTAAACTTATATTTCCCCACAAAGTCTTGAGCCATTTCTTTTCATGTATGCCATTTGTCAAAGTCTTGTTTGGTGAACCAGGTAACTACTATCCACGACTAACTTTGAATAAATAATCTCATCAGGAGAGCCTCATTATTTCCTATGCCAACAAATCTGCAATAGTCCTTAGATGTGTGATTGGATCTCCATGCCCATCAAACATGTTGAACTTTGGGACTTTGTATCCTGGAGGCAAATTAACCCTTGGATGTAGACACAGTTTCTCCCTAGCAGATTCGCCATGCTGTCACTCCTTATTTTTCTCCTGAAAAGCGGAATTCGACATGGCAACTCTTTTAAGATTGTTTAAAAGAGAAGAATCGCCACCTAACGAATTAAGGTATGTTAGGGAACCATTTTAAACTAATTACGAGCTTATTTCATTATTTAGTCTATGTCACCAGAAATTTAGATAAAGATTCAGGTTACCTCAAAAGAAAGGTGTTAGGCACCTTTCAAGGTCCACAAATATGGGTCCCGGCCGAACTTATAAGTTATGTGGAGGAATTTTTACGTGATCAACAAAAGGTCAATTGATTTTTATTAACTTAATATTGACTAAGTGTTTAAACATGAAACTTCTATTTTATCATAATTAATAGCTAACTAAATGATAAAGCCATTAAACACGTAAACAAAATGTGAATCAGATAAGCGAGAAGATAGAATGGACACAATTATATAGTGAAAAGATTTACTTAAATAATAAACCTAAAACTACCCCAAATAAGTAAACACTCAAAATAAAGAAAAAGAAAAGTTGATTCAGAATATTTGGACAAAGGGTTAGTTTTATCTTATTCGGATCAGCGCCCGGCTTATTAACAGATGACAATGTCGTATATCGCATTGTCAGATTCTATTGGGCTCAACTTCCATCATTTTCGTCTATCTACCCACCTCGCCTAGTTTGGTTACTAAGCCTAAAAATATTCTAAAGAAAATGATAAAACTAATGTTCCCTAAAATGTCTACCCATCCCAACTTAATGTCCAAGAGGAATTGGACGATCTATTTTGGATAAGGGTATAGACATAAAGAAAATCTTAGGCTGCCTAATTAGACTTGGGATGAACGTCAAACAAAACAAACAAGACCTGACCAAGTAGTACATGATGGCTTCAAATAGTCGCTATGCTGTCGCGCCCCATTTTCTTGTGAAAAGCAGGATTCGACGTGACAACTCTTTTAGGATTGTTTAAAAGAGAAGAGTCTCCAGCTAATGAATTAAGGTACGTTATGGCATCATTCTAAACTAATTACGAGCTTATTTTATTATTTAGTCTACGTCACCAGAAATTTAGGTAAGGGTTCAGGTTACCTCGAAAGCAAGGTGTTAGGCACCTTTCGAGGTCCACAAATATGGGTCCCAGCTGAACTCGTATGTTATGTGGGAGAATTTTTACGAATATTGAGCATATTTGTCATATTGCAAATTTTCAATCAAGTTGATGTTCAAATACTAGACAACCTTTAAACAAAAACATAATAAATCGAACAAAAACAAGAGTCAATGTACCCAATAAAAGAAAGATTGTATAAAAATATGAGTTATCTTGTTAAATGGGACTTCAGGACGAATGGACGGCCTAGAACTTAAGCTTGAAAAGTGAATTGATGTCAAAAGATAGAAGATAGGCTCTAAGCAAGACCTAAATACTAAGTTCGTAATTAAAGCTGATGGGGTGAATAAGTAAATAACGATAAGATATTTAAAAGATACGCAAAGAATATTTAAAGACTTTATTTTGAAAGAACGAGGGAGCTAAAGATTTGAGAAGGTTTTAAAGAATTATCTTAACCGAGACATTTAGTTTAAAACATTTGAGAATTTAAATGATTGTGAAAATCATTTGAATAAACTCAAAAATGCCATAGTTTTCACCCTTATGACATTATGGAAAGGTGAAAGAAAGGGAGAATATAAGATTTGATAGAAAAATTATTTGAATGATAAAGATTGTTTCACATTTTTAAAATACGGGGATATTTTGTAAAGAATGGAAAAAGGAGGACCGCATCCTTATAAAGGATTGTCTACGTATCTTGTTGGAACAAGAATCAGGTCAGACGTAGTTTGAAATTTGAGACTTAGAGAAATTCGAATAGCAAGTGGAGATGTATTATGGCCGAAATAATCCAGGAGAGTTGTCAAATACAAATGTAAAAATAATTTTAAAGAAGTAACAAATTAGACATATGCATATAAGTCATGAAGACACACTAGATTTATCAGGATGCATATTCCTTAATATAGAAATATAATGTTAAGATCTAGAGAATAAGAGTGGTTTCTTGACATGGTTCCCTCAAGATGACAACTTGAGAGCGGGAAAGCTCATGACTATCGATGCACTGCTGATCGACCGATTCATGAGACATTTCCCATAAGGTATTTTAGAAAATGAACTTCCGTGCAACCACACAACCATTCTTAAAAAAAAAAAAAAAAAAAAAAAGAGGTTCCAAATGGAGGAAGATATGAGCGGAACGTCAGTTATATATAAAGCAGTAACACATAACACATAATGAAAAACAGTAACACATTGAACAATATAAGAAAAATGATAAAAATAAGAAAAACAGATAAATGCATGATTAAAGTAATATCGAGAAAATAAGAAACAACATATAGACAAACAAAAAAGGAAAAAGGGAAATGGATGGACATAAAAAATATAGGTATTATTTAGGGAAACAAATAAAGGAAAAAGGAAAGGGATTAACATGTAATAACGACAAATCAAAATGTCAAAACAACTATTTTAAGAAACCAAATAAAGGGAAAAGGAATAAGGCAATCATGAAAAGAACAAACATAAAAAAATAAAGTGCATAAAATCTCACATAACACACAAATTCGTAATGGTTAGAACCTAAGTATCCCCAGCAGAGTCCCCATGTTGTCGCACCTCATTTTTCTTGTGAAAAGCAATATTCAACATGACAACTCTTTTATGATCAAGAGAAACAAGTTGGAGTTGTGGAAAATGGTGTGATGAAAGTGAGTGGCGGTGATGTAGGCTTTGTGGCAAAGGAATGGAGGTTGAGGGAGATATAGTGGTTGTAGGTGGAAACAATGGTTTAGGATTTGGGGGTATGGTGATTAGTAATTTAAAATGAAAAGGAAATACGATGGAATCTGGACCGTTGGATTAATTTTGATGGATGGATGAGATTAAAATTGAGAAACGTGTCGGGTTATGGGTCAAATTGGAATTGGAGATTTTGAGATTGAGTCAAATTAGACTCACTTTAGGCTAGAATTGACATCAACTGGATAGAATTGGGCCAGAAATTAAATAAATTGGGATATTGAGTTGAATTGGGCTGCTATTTAATGAGAAAATAATAAGATGTCACAAAATCATTATTCTTAAAAATAAATTATGATTATAAAATTAATGTTACGTAAAATATTCTATAAAATTAACGGTAATAATAATAATTTGAAATAAACTAGGCACCTATAAGTTATGAATATGAATTTTAAAAAATGCTATAATAATAATAATAATAATAATAATAATAATAATAATAATAATAATAATAACAACAACAACAACAATAATAATAACAATAATAATAATAACAACAACAATAATAATAACAATAATAATAATAACAACAATAACAATAATAACAATAATAATAATAATAATAATAATAATAATAATAATAATAATAATAATAATAATAATAATAATAATTCTTTATCTTTATCCTTTAAGGATCCGAAAAACAATTCTTTAGTTTTCGAGGTTTCAGCTTCATCAATAAGATCTCTCAGGTTATTCTGGGAATTTGTACCCAATTCTTGACCTTCATCCATATTGGACATTTCAAGACTCAAAATTCTTTCATCCATAACCTTATTATTCCGTTTGAGATTCTCAATCTCTGCTTTGAGGTTATCAACCTCTTTAATCAAATTTTGAAGAGTAGTTGGAGTATATTTCATCTGATGTTTTTTCCTTAACATCTTCTTCAAGTTCCAGAGTTAATAACTTTTCAAAAATTTAATACTAAAATTACTCTTTTAATTGATTACAATTTTAAGAAAGATTTTACTGCCCTAGATAGCAGAGCAGATTTAAATTGTATAAAGGAAGGACTTATACCTTTCAGATATTTTCATAAAACTACTCATAGCCTCCGTAATGCTAGCGGAGGTAAAATGAAAATTGATTTTAAATTGTCAAAAGCTTATATTTGTAATAACAAGGTCTGTATGCCTGAGACCTTTGTTTTGGTAAAAGATATTTCGGATGAAATTATCTTAGGCGTACCTTTCTTTATACATATTTTCTCGATTACTAGATGGATTGAAATTGGTATTACGGAAACTTATGATAATAAGAAAATCCAGTTGGAGTTTATAACTCAACCTTTTGATAAATTCTTGAATCAAATAAAAGAAAGAATTCTTTCTAAAATTAAGCAAGTTGATTTCATAAAAAATAAGATAAATTGTCTTTCTATAGAAAATACTTTGCAAGCTCCTAAATTAAAGGAGAAAATAGTTTTTTTGCAAAATCAGTTCACTTTACAAATTTGTGGTGAACATCCAAATATTTTTTGGCAAAGAAAAAACATGTGGTAAATATACCATATGAGGAAGATTTTGTAGAGTATAATATTCCTACCAAGGCTGGACCTTGTCAAATGAATTTGGAATATTTGCAATTATGCAAAAATGAAATTCAATCTCTTTTAGACGAAGGTTTGATAAGGCCTTCAAAATCTCCTTGGTCATGTACTGCTTTTTATGTTAATAAACATGCAGAACAAGAATGAGGGATTCCCAGAATTGTAATCAATTACAAGCCCCTTAATAAGGTTTTAAAATAGATATGCTATCCAATCCTAATAAAAAGGATTTATTGGATAGACTCCATGATGCTATTATATTTTTTAAATTTGATTTAAAATCTGGTTATTGGCAAATTCAGATTGAAGAAAAAGACAGGTATAAGATTGCTTTTAATGTTCCAGTGGGGCAATTCAAATGAAATGTTATGCCCTTTGGATTAAAAAATGCTCCTTTTGAGTTTCAGAAAATCATGAATGATATTTTCATACCATATAGCAATTTTATAATTGTGTATATCAATGATATCTTGGTATACTCAAAAACTATAGAAACTCATTTTAAACATCTAGATTTATTTTAAAAAATCATTATTCAAAATAGTTTAGTAATATCTAAGCCAAAGATGTTTTTGTTTCAAACAAAAATTCGATTTTTAGGACATTTCATTGAAAAAGGGAAAATAATCCCTATTAATAGAAGCATTGAGTTTGCTTCCAAATTTCTGATATTATTACTGATAAAACTCAGCTTCAAAGATTTTTAGGAAGCTTAAATTATATATCTCCTTTTATAAAAGATTTGGTGGGAGATACTGCTATTTTATACGAAAGGCTTAAGAAAAATCCTAAAGCCTGGACTGATGATCATACTCAAGCGGTCAATAATATTAAGGCAAAAGTTAATAACTTGTCATGCCTTACCTTAGCCAATCCGAACTAGACAAAAATAGTTCAAACTGATGCTTCGGATAGAGGCTATGGGGGAATCTTAATACAGCATTCCCTAGAAGACAAGAAGCAAGAATATCTTGTCCAATTTTACTCTGATAAATGGAATAATAGTAAGAAAATTATGCTATTGTAGCCAAGGAAATCCTTGCTATAGCAAAAAGTGTTATCCAATTTCAAGGTGATTTATATAATCAGAAGTTCTTTATAAGGACTGATTGCCAAGCAGCTAAATTTATCTTTAACAAAGATATTAAACATGATGTTTTTAAACAAATGTTTGCAAGATGGCAGACATTATTAGCCCCATTTGATTTTGAGATACAAGATTTGAAAGGGTCGAGTAATAGTCTTCCTGATTTTCTCACTAGAGAACATTTGAGTTAATAACTCTCTCTTTCTTTGTTACAGGATGATATCAGGGGTCAGACCGACCTATTCATCCTCCTCTAATAGAGGAAGAGGCCATGGACAAGGAAGGGGCGGAGGTAATATCCTAACCCAGATAAGAAACTAGAAGCTAATAGCTTCAAATATTGCAGGAACTTCTAATCTTAGTACAGATCATCCAATGTATAAGGAGTTTATGGATTTTATGCAATCCAAGAAAGAAATAGAGGATAATAATTTCCCATCTTACACCTCAGTACTGGCAGATGATAGTAATGAAAACATTGAGGTTTATGAATTTAAAGAGAAAAGAGAAGTTATACTTCTTTTGGAACATACAGATCTTAAATGGAAAGATGATCCCTGGAAAATAATGACTAGGTATTTTAATATAGCATTATATGCTGCCCTACTTATATATACAAAAGGCACTATGAGATTATACTCTCAGCTACAAAATTTGCTGAATTCCAACATTTTTATTCTACTAATAGTAGAAATGTTTATAATTTTTTGAAAATTATCATCAAAAAAATTTTGGCTCTAGAAGATTGGGGTCTCAATACTTTTCAAGAATGGGATTTTACTCACCCGAAAAATAAAGTCTCAGTTAAATATAATTATTGGGACTATTTAGATAGTTTTAATAAAAGTCTTTTCTATGAAAATCATAGCAAAAAGCATTCTTGATTTATAAAAATTTGTAGCCAAGTTTTTACACAAAATGTTCCATTGTGGTTCTGTAAATGGTGGATTCTATATGGTCCAACTATAAATATTTTACTTGAATCATATAAAAAACTTTATACCCAATGGGTTGATGTTTCTCCTAAATTGATGGAGTTACAAAAAGAAAAAAAAAATTCTTTGATGGCATGTCAGCCATGTATTTATTTATAGAATTTTCAATACCCTGGATCATGAAATGGTCCGTTGAAGTTAATACAACAGAAAAATTTCTTTTCTTGGAAAGGACTTTTTATACAAAGTTCTGAAATAAAATGACCCATAAAGATAAGGAGGGAAACATCCATGGACAGTGGACCATATATAGCATTCATACAACTATTGATAATTATACAATGATACAAGAGGCAACAACCAGACAGGACGACACTAGTCCTTTTAAGCATATCTCCAGAAAACTTCAAATGAAAAAGGGGATAATGTCTAAATCCAAAATCTTAGCTTCATACATGGAGGAGATAAAGAGGATCTTCTAAAAAATATGGATATAGAGATACCAGATGACATTTCCATGGCATCTATTAGTCATACTAAAGATGGAGATGAATTAGCGAGGGAAGCACAAAGTGAAAATAGCACTGGGGAGATTGATTTGGACATTTTGGATCTACTCCTACAACAATTCAAAAGAAAAACGGAAGAATCTTCCACCTCAGCTAAATCCAATAGAGAAAAAGAAAAGATTTGAGAGCATACCTCATAGTCTGAATTATTGGGGTAATACAACAAAAAACTTTAAAAAAGTAGCAGGACCACATGATCACATTTTTCTTGGTAGGGTCAAATGGCCACATTTTTCTTTGTCGGCCACATGAGGCCTTTTGACGTTTTCCTTTTTTCCTTTTTATCTTGTCGGTCACACTTGGGCCCATCTACTTTTGTATTTTATTTGTTAGTATGAAAAATTCATTATAAAAGGATTCATTAGACGTATGTAAGAGGCAGGTTTTCAAAAATCTCTCTCTCTTTGTAAAAACAGTTTGCTAATAAAAATTTGAATTTTCTTTTAATCATCTTCATATCTCTGGTGACAACCTTATATACAAAAGGTGATTTATTTTATTTTCTTTAAAAAACTATTAGCCTAAATAAAAGGCTAATTTCCCTGAGTGTTAAACTATGGCATGCCAGTCTGTCATAAAGAAGGCTCCTATATTGGATAAATGGTCTGGAGCTAGGGTAACGATTGGGTAAGGCTTAAGGTTTCAGTTGGGTGATGTGGTGTTATGACAACATAACGGTAGTCCTGTTGTGTCCGTCTAGCAGAGATGATGACGTCAAGGACTGAGTTGGGACTGTGGTTTACTGCATCATCTAGCTAAGGGCTTACATGTCTGTAAGTTTACAGTACCGCCACCTTGTTAAAAGATCTGTGTCGTTTGGTATCAGAGCAATGTTCTAGAACAGCCATAGGTATGGCTAGTTCAACACTTATTTCAAAATTAATGAATATCATTAAGAGAAGGTCTACTGTCAAGAATAGTAGAAAAAAGGAATATGATATGCCTCAGCATTAGGACCTCCTTAATAAATGGAGTATTCCTAGAATCCAACCCAAGGTTATATACCAGATGGGTACTTGTAATGACCTTTCAGGTTATTTTCTGCATTTCCATATTATTTCAGTGTTTAGAGCTTTCCCATAGCTTTCCCAAGTCATTTATGACTTGCTGGAGCTAATAGTTCAGTTACCGGGCAGTTCGTTTGGGTTTTTGAGCCTTTTCCCTGTTTTAAAATTAATGCTTTTTAAATTTGACTATCGGTACCAAATACCAGGAAGAAGGTCTCGTATGCCAATTCTGACAGTTCCATCATCTCCAGAACGTTGATTTTAGGCTAGGGGGACCCTTGGTTCGGATCCCGAGGCTTCCGAACTCGTTTTAGGCTATTGGGTGAAAAGTGATGAAAACGACCACTTGGGTGTGGGACCCATATTTCATCGAAATGACCCCGGATGGAAATTTTGATTTCGCCACTGAGTCCGGAATGCCAAATTTGTTGGGGTAGCATAGTTCTTTTGCGTTTGCGGGGTCCCGAACAAATCCCGAGGATCCGTTGGAAACTAAATAAAATATTGCCAAGTGCTGGTGATGCTTCAGCTGGTGCAACCGCTTAAGCGAAAGCCGCTTTAGCGGCTTGCGCACCGCTTTAGCGGCTGGAGCCTTGGATCCGCTGGTCCGCTTAAGCGGCACCTGAAGCTGCATTTAAATCCCTGTCAACCATTTTTCTCTTATTATTTCCCAAGGGTTAAAGCATAGAAGCTCTAGAGAGATAGTGGGAGAGAAAGGGGTGATTCTTGGGTGTTCAAGGGATCTTGGAGAGTTCATTAACATCTTTTTCCTCGTCTAAATCTTGGTAAGTTTAGTCTAAATTCTTGGTAAATTCTCCGTTTAAGCCCAAAACCCTAGTTAGCTTTGTGGTTTGATTTTGGGTGATATGATGCTCGGAATTCACCCATTTTAGAGGGTAAATGGTCCTTGAGCTTGGAGGGACGTTTTGACAGTTTCAAACTTGCGATTTCGTAAGCGGACTCTGCATGAGATTTTTGATTTGATTTTGGACCCGATGCATTTTTATGCAATATGGGTATTGTTGTTCTCGTATTGATGAGTAGATTGTTATTTTGATAGCGTGACATCATCCAGAGGCTTCTCATAAAGGAAAGGCTCCACTTTAGCAGACTTCTTCGAGTTTTCTTTGGCGTCCAGGTAGGCTAGGTTTACCCTACTAAAAGATTGAGTTTAATCATGGTATTAGTAGTATATTGTGCTGGTGTTGGGGTTGGAATTTACGGTTGGATACTTAGTTAGCAAAAGTTGGACTTTTGGCCGATTTGAGGGTCGTTCTGAGGTAGAATCGATCCATTTACCCTTCCCTTAAGTAAATTGATGCCTTGGGTTGGGATATCGCACCTAGTTCCCTGTAGACCTAGGAGTCCCTCTTCCACAGTATTATCCTTAGTCTTGAACCTTAGACTACATGGCATATACCTAGTTCGAAATTATGGGATTTATGATATATATATATATATATATATATATATACCGGTTCGAGTCCGGAATATGATACCTAAATACCGGTTCGAGTCCGAAATATGATACTTAATATCGGTTTGAGTCCGAAATATGATATTTAAATATCGGTTCGAGTTCGGCTCTTATTATTGATATTTATGATATTTAAAGACCGGTTCGAGTCCGGCACTTTCTATTGAGATTTATGATAATTGAAGGCCGGTTCAAGTCCGGCAAGTTGTGGTTCAGAATGGGATTCATAAGTGTGGTAATGGTACATGTCTTGATTTCTTGCATCGGGCTTATGGGGGTCCGATTGGTTTAGCTTTCTCTTATTTGTACCCTCTATGCTTATGGGGGCCTAGTTGGGTTCTATCTAGTCACTTTAACATTGGTAATTCATGTTTCCTTAACTATTTACCTATATCAGAGCATGTTTTCAAGATTGCCCTTTTTCCTTGATATACCTTACATCCCCGCATTTTATCTTACTTGTATTATGATTTAGCTCAGTCGGTCGAAGATGCCTACTGAGTACCCATTGTTTTGGTACTCATGCTACACTTCTGCATCTTTTCTGGTGCAGATCCGAATACTAGCCGCTGTCGTTGATATTCTAGCCAGCTATCCACAGGTCTCAGAGATAGGGTGAGCTTTTCGAGCCGGAGCTGATCCCCTTCCCTTCCCTTACTTTTGGACAGTCTTTCATTTTGAGACTACATGTGTATTGATACTTTTAGTACTCTTATTCCTTTGCTAGTGGCTCTTGTACCGGCCTTCCTAGGTCGTGGGATTCATTTTATTTCTTCTCTCTCTTTTATGTAGCCATATATTTTTGTGCATGTATTATGGGCCTGGATTGTAGTACTTTGGTATCCTTCCGCCATGGCGCCCGTTACTTGTCGTTCCAGGCTAAGGCATGGCTTACCTACTGGTGGGACATGATAGGTGCCATCACAACTCTGGAATTGGGTCATGATAATACTTTTGAGAAATTAGGTTTAAAACAAATTATTAAAACAACTGAAGAAACCCTGACCGTTGATAGCGATCATGCTACTTTTAGATTATTATCTGATAATGATTTGGCTCCTTAATAGGGAAACCCATAAATTCATTCATATTGGGTTAATTCAAGTCGCCTTTAAGCCACTTACTTTAAGAGGCTTACCTAAAAGCTTTATAGCAGCTTTAAGGGATGGCAGAAATCAAAATTGGAGGAAATCCCTAATAGGGACAATTCAAACCAGTTTGACTTATGGGCCAGTTTATTTTAATGCTTATCCTAATTTGCAGATTTCTTTAAATGATGATAATTCATTAAATGCTTTAATATTGAGTATTAAATTACATGGTTATGATTATGCACCAGGTACTGAAGTTATGTGTGTCTGTTATAGGATTTACTATAAACCTCTTTATACGCTGAATCCTATGTGCAAAATTATGAATTTCAAAAATGAAATTATTTTAATAGAAACTAATTTTGATAAATCTAAAGTTACCACCCGAAAACCTATCAAATGGGAATTGATTTCCTAAAAGAATGGGTCATAGAGGAGGATGTTCCTCCAAGAGCAAGCTCTAATAGTGAAATCACTGAGGTTGAACAAGCTGCGGATGATACTGTAAAAATTAGATTTACAGATCCGACTTTTGATACTGATAATATCAGATTAATGAATAGAATGAATAGATCTAATTCATTAATTAGATATGTCCCTTCTTACATATCTCCTGTTGATTATATCGTTGATTATCCTTCGAGAGCTTCTACCTCTCAAATTAGGGAGGAAAATAGAGTTAATAATATTTTGATTGGAAAAAATAATATTGTTGTTCCAGTCAATGAAGAGGATCCTACAACCTCTGAAATGATTTTTCCAAATAGTTTAAATGACTAGTATAAAAATTGATTTTAGACCGGGTTCACCGGCAAGGAAAAAGATTTCTGAAGAGTTCAAGTTACCCAAATGATAATGCTTCAGAAATTGGTTTTTTGACAATTTTGATAACAAAGAAAGAAATTACTTTCAAAATGAATTTTATAAAGATCTTTCAGACTTTAATAAAGTCATCTCATTTGTCCCTTGATTTATGGCCAAATATGTGGACAAATATATCTCTGTTTTAGAAAAGGAGTATAGACTCAGTAATACTGAAACTACCAGATCTGTACTCCCTCCCCAACAATCTTGTCAAATAAAGAAAGACGATAAAATTGTCTACTTTTCAGCTTTCTCCAAATTATTAGAAGATGATATTGCTGCTATTACTGCTAGACATGTTAATATTATGCTTAAGCAGCATGCCAATATTTATATGAGTGTGTTAGGAGAAACATCAACCCGCGTATGTATATTTACGAAAATAGTTTAATAAATATTAACAAAATTATGTAAAATATTATATTTAAATAATAAATTATATATATTATATAAAATTAAATGATAAATAAATTGTGTACTTCAAAATCATGAATGTGAAACGTCAGGATTTATTTGCTATCAAAATAATAAGGAAAAAAGTATTAATATTTAAAACTAATAATTTTGATAAAATAACAGCTTGAGAGGTATATTGAGAGGTCAAAATTGGGTGTCAACAACCCCTAGATCTGCCCTAATTGCTCTAACACCATATAAAATTTAAAGAGTGGGTGAAGAAAACATATGAACACAAAAGCTCAATGAGCAGATATTTCTATTTCACAACTGAACAACTGAAAATAAAATGATTACACTTCTAATAACTACTATACATTGATCCTCTATTTATAGGTATAGTCAGGTAACTAATCCTAACTGATCCTTCTTCGTTAACTTAACTAATCAACTA
This sequence comes from Capsicum rhomboideum, assembly GCA_031232105.1. Lineage (NCBI taxonomy): Eukaryota > Viridiplantae > Streptophyta > Magnoliopsida > Solanales > Solanaceae > Capsicum > Capsicum rhomboideum. The sequence continues at coordinate 18,353,606 of CP124719.1, read as the reverse complement.
ATCCTAACCTACAGTTGTACACAGTTAAGTTGTTAATGGACAACTGTACATTTAACTGACTGCTTAACACACTCCTCCCAAACTGTTGAGTAGCTTGAGACATGCTGGTGATAAGACTCAACATCCAAACCTGACTTTTCTGAAATAGTCGACATTTTGTAGCAAATAGCAGAAGAGGTATGTGTTTTCTGCTCTGAAATTGACCAGTTAACAATTATTTATAGTTCTTGGTAATAAATGTACAGTACACATATTGAGATTTGGATTTATTGGGAGGTGAAAGGATTAATTTCTGCCAAATCATCAACTCATTTTTTATAATACTTCGTTCGTTTAGAATTACTTGTCACTTTTTCCTAATTAATTTTCATTTTTACCTATCATTTTTGACACATCAAGAAAAGATAATTTTTTTTCTATTATACCCTTAATTTATTTAGTACTTAGCATTGAGTTAATTTCTTGAAAAGTGGAGTGACTTTTTGAAAACCTTCAATGATCTCACATCTGTCGTAGTACCAATGTTAATTTTGGGGATTGACATAAACTCATGCGTTAACCCCTTAAAACTTACTCCAACTTAATACTATATTGATTTGGAATCATTTTAATAAATATATTTGAGATTTGTATCAATTAATAGGGGTATAATAGGGTAATAAGGTAAAGTCACTTATCATTGTTTTTTTCATATATGTGTCAGGTTAAAACGTGATAAGTAATTCTGAATGAAGAGAGTATTAATCAATAAATTAAAGTTTTGAACTACTTCCCTCCGTTCAGAATTACTTGTCACTTATTTCCTAATTGAATTTCCATTTTTACTTATCATTTTTTACATATCCAGGAAAGACAACTTCTTTTTTCTTATTTTATCCTTTTTATTCTCCAAACTAATTTCAAGACACAATAGTAACCATCAATTAATAGAAGTATTATGGTAAAATAACCATGTTAATAATTATTTTATTAATGAATGTGTCAAGTCAAAATGTGACAAGTAAAAATAAATGGAGGAAGTAGAAGTTGTGTTTTGTCCTAAAATGAGAGGATGTGTCTACGTCCTTTCATCCCATTTAACCATTAATTTTATATTTAGCTACAAGAAGTTTTATAGACATTTAATTTACTTTCAATTTTTAATTATCGTCTTTTAAACATTTTAAATTTTGAAATGATCATTAATGAACGAGGAGTCAAAATTCTATAAGGAAAAAAAAGTGATTATGCCTTCTCTATTTGTTCAATTATTATTATTATTTTTATTTTTTTTTTAAAAAAGAAGCTTCACTGAATTTCTCTAAAATGGAGAAGTCATTATGTGTCAATGATTATTTCACTCACTTGGATGAAGAGTAAAAAAAATTCCAATTATATTTCATGAAATTATAGTAAAGTTTATTCTTCTTAATGTACAAAATCAATAATTATATTACCAAAGTTTGATTAAGTTTCATAAATTGAACTACATATTTATATGTTTGATAATGCAAGTGACATTTGTTTACAATTTTAAATAAATTTAAGGACTCATGTTATTGTCGTGGTTAATTTTGCCAACAATGATGAACCAATTGTTTAATCTTTTTTGATTTGAGTGAATTACAATAAATGAAGTTTCTTTGCTTGCAGTTTAGTGCAAAGATTATTATTATTACTGTGATGTAAGATCTTGATTTAGGTTCTAATTATACAAAATTTTAAAAGTTTGAACTATGTTAAATAATACTAATGATAATTAATATATCAAAATTTATGGCAAAGCACAAAAAAAACTTTTGCTCCATTTAAGGATAACAAATATTTTTTTCTTGGTTTGACACCTAGTGCATAGATTAATATTATACTATATTTCATAACTTTTGTTTGTTTTGATAATTTACCGGATGGATAGAAAGAGTAGTGCTACTTGGCTTGATAGGAAAACTACAAATTACAGGATAGAAAAAAATATACTAATTCTAAGGATTCGTAGGATTTATTGTGGATCCAATATTTACAAAAGGGCAGTAAGAATTTATATGCAGTATTTTTCAAATGCTTGAATGCTTTAGTATATTTTTAATTTGATTTTGTCTTTTGATGCTTTTAATATGTATGTCTATTTTTTTAAATTCTTAACATATTCTTTGATCCTGTTAAATTAAGAAAATTTACAAAAAAATAAATAATGTGCTTAATTATGTGAAGCGCAGACAAGTTAACTAGTATAAAATAGAGGAACATGAAATTAAATAATTTTTATCAAGCAACAAAAATATTACAACTACTCTTTTGTTCTATTTTATTTGGCCCTGTTACTAAAAATGACTGTTTCAATTTACTTATCCGATTTATAAAATCCAGAGAAATTTTTCATGTTCTTCAAATACTATTCTTATTATTAAATAATTATATAAAATGTATGATACTCAAATTTATATTTTTAAAGTATAATAAATAAGACTAATTTAATAAAATAAGCCCTTAATAAATATTTTTTTAAAGTAGTTGTCAAATTAATAAAGATCAAGTAAAACCGAACGAAAGAGTAATAGCGATTTCTAATCATTTCAAGGTCATCGAGTAAGATAGAAGGTCAAAATCCATTTTCCAATTTTCATTTGGAAAGGCCACGTCTACAGTATAGTGTCCCCTAAATTCATAACTTGTTTCACTCACGAGTGCAATCTATCATATCCAAAGAAGGCTCAATAGCTCCATATAAATCATACTCTTTTGCTTCATCTATCATCTATAATTTGGAGCGTACAGATCAAACTGTTAAGTTAAATTGAATCGACGAATCAAATTAAATTCAGAAAAAAAATTAACTTGTAGTTTGGTTCGAATCGACGAATTAAATCAAATCCAGAAAAAAAATTAACTTGTAGTTTGGTTTGGTTGGTTTAGCATTAGAAAAAAAAATCTAACCATTCTTGATTTGGTTTGGTGTTAACCAAAAAAAAGTCAAATCGAACCCAAACCGACATAATAATTTTAACTTTTTATACATAAAAAATATTAATTAGAATCTACTTTCTAAATACTTTTAAATTAATTTTATTAATTTTCAATATTTAGAAAGTTGATATTGATATATATTCAATTGGGCCTTTAAGTTGTAATATTTGTCCATTAATTGATAATTAAATGATCCAAAACTCAATATAAACTTAAAACATAAAACTTTTCACTCTTCATCTTACTTTTTAATTTCAAGAGAGTTCTTCACTTCTCGTTTTTTCATAATTGTGATTTCCCACTAGCACATAAGTGAAAACATATTTGATATTGTTTTCAATCACAATATAATTGTAAAAATTAAAGATTATAAAAAAAAAACCCGAGAAAAATAAAAAAACCGAGAAAACCGAAAGAACCGACTAACACCTAAACCGAAAAAATAGATTTTATGTTGGTTTAATTTGATTTATAGATTTAATAAACTAATGTGATTGGTTTGATTTTTTTTAAATAAAAAATCAAACCAACCCAACCTATGTAAACTTCTATCAATAATAACACTACAAATCTTTCTTGTCCTAATAATTAACCAAGCAATAACCAGACGATTCGTAAAATTATTCAACAGATCACTTTTACTTCTTTTTGACTTTTTTAGCGTATGGAGGCTCAACAACATCTTCCTCAGGGTCATGGCTATGAAGAAGATGAAGATGACTTAGTGGTACACTAGATGATGACCCTATGCACCAAAAGAGGACAAGTCCTCTTCTAATTATCAGAGTAAAGTCCAAAAGGCGATAATAAGTTTCGTTTCTTACTCACTCGTTTGGTATGGTATAGCGTATGCAAATTAATTATTTTTAGATTATCAAGTATATGCTATTTATTTTACATTTGTCTATGAGTGGCTGATGACTAAGTTAACTACTATATACTAGTTATGTAATATGGATGTCATGTGACATATATATGTGTGAATGTCATTAATGAGAGATAAGAGTTAGTAGCCAAATTGAACTTGAACACCAAGATTACTTATTCAATTTGGATTTGAACTCCAAAGTTACTTGGTCAAATTGCCAAGTTGTTGTCATGCTAAACATGCTTAGGGAGTAAGTTTGGTGGCTTATAAATAGCCATCCTTTTGTACATTTTGTGATATACAAGAAGTGAAAACAAGTACTACTATTTTCATTCTCTAAAGTTGTCTCTTTCTTTATTAGTTTGATATTTTATCTTTATTTTATAACACGTTATCAGCACGAGACTCTGCCATCTCGAGCAAATACTTTTTCAGGTAATAAAGGTAAGAACTTATTTTTCCTAATATAATGTCAAATCTATCTAAACGTGAATTTGTTGCCCTGGACATATCGGGCAAAGCCTACTTATCTTGGGCACTTGATGCCGAAATACATTTGAATGCGATGGGTCTGGCAGACACTATCCAAGATAAGAACCAGGCTTCAAACCAAGACCGTGCCAAAGCTATGATATTTCTCCGTCATCACCTCGATGAGGGATTGAAAATGGAATATCTCACTATTAGGGATCCTCTTATACTATGGAATAATTTGAAAGAAAGATATGACCACCTGAAGATGGTCGTTCTTCCACAGGCACATTATGAATGGACCCATTTGAGATTACAAGATTTTAAAGATATAACTGCGTATAATTCTGCTATGTTTAGAATTAAATCACAGTTAACTCTATGCGGAGAAAATATCACAGATCATGATATGTTGGAGAAAACATTCTCCACCTTCCCTGCTTGGAGTATGCTCCTGCAGCAGCAATACCGAGAAATGGGATTCAAAAAGTATTCTGAATTAATTTCGCATCTCCTTGTTGCTGAACAACATAATGATCTTTTGATGAAAAACCATGAAAGTCGACCTCCTGGTACTGCTCCATTTCCTGAAGTAAATGCAGCAAATTTTCACCAATCTAGGCATGAAAGAGGTCCTGGCCCCAGTCGTGGCCGTGGCCGTGGTCGAGGGAGAAATTTCAATCATGATGATCGTCTTGCATTGAATAATAACTTTCAGCACCAGCAGTGTAGAAAGAAGGGTAAAAAGCCTGAAGCGGTGCAAAGGACAAATACAGAAACTAAATGCTATCGGTGTGGAAGAAAAGGGCACTGGTCACGTACCTGTCATACGTCAAGGCACCTGGTTAATCTTTATCAGGCATCCCTCAAGAAGGTGGATAATACTGCAGAAGCAAACTTTATCTCTGAAGATAATGCTGAGCCTATGCAGTTAGACGTTGCAGATTTCTTTGAAATCCCTGAAGGAAATATAGATCACCTTGTCGGTGACGGATCTGCAATAGTCTAAGTACTTTAGTTTTTGTTAGTTGTGTCAGTTTACGTTTCTGTTAGTAGTGTTTCTCTAATCATGTAAATAAATAAAGTTTGTGTAAATACGTTGTTTGCTAGTAATACTATAATGTTTACTTTGTTTATATTTTCATCTTGAAGAATATATGGATACTCCTCAAATTTTATTTGGATCAATAATCGACCGTGAGGATATTTGTGTAATTGATAGTGGAACAACGCACGCCATATTTAAAGATGAGAAATACTTTTCTCAGTTGCTTAGGAGAAAAGCCAATGTTACAACAATTTCTGGTAATTCAAAATTAATTGAAGGCTCCAGAAGAGCTATTATATTTCTGTCGAAGGGGACGAAACTTGTTATAGAAAATGCACTATTCTCTTCTAAATCCCCGAGAAACTTATTAAGTTTTAAAGATATCCGCAGAAATGGATATCATGTTGAGATAATAAATGAAATGAATGTTGAATATCTTGGCATTACCAAGAATATCTCAGGCCAGAAATATGTATTGGAGAAATTGCCAACTTTGTCTTCTGGCCTATATTATGCAGAAATTAGTACAATTGAAGCACACTCTATCGTAAATCAGAAGTTTACTGATTTGAATACTTTTGTGCTGTGGCATGACCGAATGGGTCACCCTGGATCAATAATGATGAGACGAATCATTGAAAATTCAAAAGGGCATCCGCTAAAGAACCTGAAGATTCTTGCAAGTAATGAATTTTCATGTGCTGCTTGTTACCAAGGCAAATTGATAACTAAGCCATCACCACTGAAAGTTGGCGTCGAATCCCCTCATTTTTTAAAACGTATACATGGGGATATATATGGACCTATTCACCCATCCAGTGGGTCATTTAGATACTTTATGGTCCTAATAGACGCATCTTCAAGATGGTCTCATGTGTGCCTCTTATCGTCTCGCAACCTGGCGTTTGCGAAATTATTGGCACAAATAATAGGATTAAGGTCGCAATTCCCAGATTATCCTATTAAGGCTATTCGCCTAGATAATGCTGGAGAATTTACATCCCAAGCTTTTGATAATTATTGTGTATCAGTTGGGATAAAAGTTGAACATCCTGTCGCTCATGTTCATACTCAAAATGGCCTTGCTGAGTCATTTATTAAGCGCCTACAGTTGATAGCTAGACCACTACTTATGAAAACGAAATTGCCCACTACTGTTTGGGGTCATGCTATCTTACATGTAGCATCACTTGTTCGTCTCAGACTGACTCATTATCATAAATACTCTCCGTCACAATTAGTTTTGGGTCATGAACCAAATATTGCTCATCTACGAATTTTTGGTTGCGCTGTATACGTGCCAGTAGCACCACCACAGCGCACTAAGATGGGCCCCCAGAGAAGGTTAGGAATATATGTTGGGTTTGAATCACCCTCCATAATTCGCTACCTTGAGCCGTTGACTGGAGATTTATTTACTGCTCAATTTGCAGATTGTCGATTTGATGAAACAAATTTCCCGCAATTAGGGGGAGAGAAACAGGAACTCAAAAGAGAAATTGCGTGGAAAGTTTCGTCATTATCTCATTTTGATCCACGTACCCCTATATGTGAACATGAAGTCCAGAAGATCATTCACTTACAGAAAATAGCAAATCAAATGCCAGATGCATTTACTGATTTGAAAAGGATAACTAAGTCACATATCCCTGCAGTGAATGTGCCTGTCCGAATTGATGTCCCAAAAGTACCATCCGCTAATGTCATAGCTTCTGAATCCTAAGCACGCCTGAAGCGTGGTAGACCATTGGGTTCAAAGGATAAAAATCCTAGAAAAAGAAGCACGAAAAATGAGAAAAGTGACACTATAAAAGAACCTCATGAAGAGGCTCAAGATCTGATTAATCCTGATATTCCTGAAGAAATCAGCGAACCCGAGATTCAAGTGAATGAGGAACTTTCAAAAAGTTCCACCGGTGATGAGATAAATTTAGATCGATCGAAAATTATGGTGGATAATGTTTTTGCATATAATGTCGCACTGAACATTATGCAAGACAGTGAGGATCTTGAACCTCTATCTGTCGAAGAATGTCGACGAAGAAATGATTGGCCAAAATGGCAAGAGGCAATTCAATCAGAATTGAACTCACTTGCTAAACGTGAGTTTTTTGGACCTATAGTCCAAACTCCTGATGGTATAAAACCAGTTGGCCATAAATGGGTCTTCGTGCGTAAAAGGAATGAGAAAAATGAAATTATAAGATACAAGGCACGCCTTGTCGCACAAGGATTCTCTCAAAGACCAGGAATTGACTACGAAGAAACATATTCACCCGTTATGGATGCAATAACGTTTCGATATCTCATCGGTTTAGCTGTACATGAAAACCTTGAAATGCATCTAATGGATGTGGTTACAACTTATCTTTATGGTTCACTTAATAATGAAATTTATATGAGAATCCCAGAAGGATTAAAAATGCCTGAAGAATATAGTTCAAAGTCTCGGGATATGTGTTCAATCAGATTACAAAGATCGTTATATGGTCTAAAACAATCAGGGCGTATGTGGTATAATCGCCTTAGTGAGTACTTGATAAATGAAGGTTATATAAATAATGTCATTTGTCCTTGTATTTTTATTAAGAAAACAGCATCAGAGTTTGTTATACTCGCTGTTTATGTTGATGACATAAATCTCATTGGAACTCCAAAAGAGGTCCAAAATGCAATTGAATATCTAAAGAAAGAATTTGAGATGAAAGACCTTGGAAAGACAAAACTTTGTCTTGGTCTGCAAATTGAGCATTTAGCAGACGGGGTCTTCATCCATCAATCTGCCTATACTGAGAAGGTTTTGAAATGATTCTACATGGACAAAGCACATCCATTAAGTACTCCAATGGTTGTCCGATCACTTGAAGTGAGTAAAGATCCGTTCCGACCTCCAGAAGAGAATGAAGAAATTCTTGGTCCTGAAGTACCATATCTCAGTGCTATTGGTGCACTTATGTATCTTGCTAATGCTACAAGACCAGATATAGCATTTTCTGTTAATTTGCTAGCAAGGTATAGTTCTTCCCCTACACGTAGACATTGGAACGGAGTTAAGCATATATTGCAATACCTAAAGGGGACTATTGATATGGGTTTGTTCTATACTAACAAAGTTAGTGCAGATCTTGTTGGTCATACAGATGCAGGTTATTTATCTGACCCACATAAAGCTCGATCTCAAACAGGTTATGTGTTTACATACGGAGGTACTGCTATATCATGGCGATCTACAAAGCAGTCTATTGTTGCTACTTCTTCAAATCATGCTGAGATAATAGCTATTCATGAAGCAAGTAGAGAATGTGTATGGTTGAGATCGGTGATACATTATATCAAAGAAAGATGTGGACTGAAGTGTGATATCAAGGTACCCACAATTCTATTTGAAGATAATGCAGCATGCATAGCGCAACTAAAGGGAGGATTCATAAAAGGAGATAGAACGAAGCACATTTCGCCAAAACTTTTCTACACACATGAACTCCAAAAGAATGGTGATATTGACGTGCGACAGATTCGTTCAAGTGACAATATTGCTGATTTATTCACTAAGTCTCTACCAACTGCAACTTTCGAGAAGATGATGCACAAGATTGGGATGCGAAGATTCAAGTCATTAAATTAATGTTCTCATCAGGGGGAGTTAATACGCGTTGTACTCTTTTTCCCTCACAAGGTTTTGTCCCACTGGGTTTTCCTTGTAAGGTTTTTAATGAGGCAACATTGAAGGCGTATTACAAGATGTGTGTACTCTTTTTTCTTCACTAGGCTTTTTCCACTGGGTTTTCCTAGTAAGGTTTTAACGAGGCACATTATCTATTAATGGACATCCAAGGGGGAGTGTTATGTAATATGGATGTCATGTGACATATATATGTGTGAATGTCATTAATGAGAGATAAGAGTTAGTAGCCAAATTGAACTTGAACACCAAGATTACTTATTCAATTTGGATTTGAACTCCAAAGTTACTTGGTCAAATTGCCAAGTTGTTGTCATGCTAAACATACTTAGGAAGTAAGTTTGGTGGCTTATAAATAGCCATCCTTTTGTACATTTTGTGATATACAAGAAATGAAAACAAGTACTACTATTTTTATTCTCTAAAGTTATCTCTTTTTTTATTAGTTTGATATTTTATCTTTATTTTATAATAATACTATCTATTTTATATGACATGTGCCTATAAGTATCTGATTTATTTTATATGGGTCCTTATTTACCGTCTCTTGCCTTAAAAATATATTTTTGTCCCCTCATGCTTTGCTGATTTTTGAGTTTTTATCCTTTTCTTTCATAAAGTTTTATGCTTTTTGTCTTCTTGTTGTATCGTTTTGTGTGGATTCTTTGTGGGATCCACTTCTTTGTTGCATAGTAGGTTTCTATTTGCTGAAAGAGTGTTGGCTCTTCTCCTTTAATTGAAAAGATATGCTTGAGTTATCTCTTGCCGATGGATCATATCTTCATTGTTGGGTTCACTTATATAGGAGAATGTGGTGTCTAATAACTTCATTATCTGTTTTGGTTTGGTATCCTTATCTAAATTTGATAAGAATTGTTTGAGTCTCCCTTTTAATTCCTTTTGAAAAGTTAAAATTCTCTCCATGATGAAGAACTTGATGCTCGCTTATCCTTTTGGATTGCTAGCGCATAACCTTTAATTTTAATAGTCTTAATTAAATATTTGATCCTTTCAAATTCATGAATATCGAAGGACCAATTAATAATATAAGAAAATATTTTTGCAATAAAATTTTTACATCATTTAATATTTTCTGGTAGGATAGATATATTCTGCTAGACCTGAAATATTTCAAGCTGCGTCTGAAAATGTGTCGACAATACCTTTATATCCTTCAAATTGACTCCATCATTCGTAAAATCATCGGGGAATAACTATACTTTTCATTCCTCTGAATATTTTACAAATCAAGAATGGGTGTTCAGCCTAACATACATGAAATTGTTTTACCTGGCTGCCTAATAATCATACCAATTATACGTCTGGGGTCGATGAGCTAGGGGAATGGGGTATGTAGATGATCTAAGAACCATTTAAAAGGGCTTAAAATTCTTTAATTGTGAACTTTGTGAAAATTGAGCATAAATTAACAGATATAAATAATCCCGACAGTATTCAGCAGTATTTAGTACTCAAAATTCACAATTAAAAGAATTTTAAGTCCTTTTGAATGGTTCTTAGATCATCTACATAACACCATTTCCCTAGCTCATCGAGCCCAAACATATAATTGGTATGATTATAAAGCAATCTGGTACAATTTTATGTATGTTCTTGATTTGTAAAATATTCAGATGAATGAAAAGAACAGTTATTCCCCGATGATTTTACAAATGATGAAGTCAATTTGATGGATATAAAGGTATTATCAATAAATTTTCAGACGCAACTTGAAATATTTGAGGTAGAGCAGAACATATCTACCCTATCAGAAAATATTAAATATGTAAAAATTTTATCGCAATTTTTTTCCCTTATATTATTAATTAGTCCTTCGATATTCATATATTTGAAAGGATCAAATATTTAAGTAAGACTATTAGAATTAAAGATTGGGCGCTAGCAGTCCAAGATGATAAGCGACCATCAAGTTCTTCATCACGAAAAGAATTTCAACTTTTCAAAAGGAATTAAAAAGGAGGCTCGAAGAATTCTTATCAAAAGTAGATAAAGATAATGAATCAAAATAGATAACGAAGTTATTAAACACCACATCCTCACATACAAGTGAACCCATCAATGGAGATATGATGGATCCGGAAGAAATAAGTCAAGCATATCTTCTTAATTAAAGGAGAAGAGCCAACAATCTTTCGGCAAATAAAAAGCTATTATGCAATAAAGAGGTGGACTGGATAAAGAATCCATACAAAATCATGCGACGAAAAGCACAAAACTTTATGAAAAAAAAGGACAAAAATTTAAAAATCAGCAAAGGCATAGGGGAACAAAATATATTTTCAAGGCAAGAGATGACAGATAAAGACCCGTATTAAATAAATCTGCTATTTATAGATACATGTAAAATAGATAGCATGTACTAGTTGACTTAGTCATCAGCTACTTATCGATACATACAAAATAGATAGCATGTACTAGTTGACTTAATCATCACCTACTAATCGACACATATAAAATAAATAGCATGTATTAGTTGACTTGGTCAACATTTAGAGGTCTATATAAGACCTTCAACTTGTATCAATAGAGGGCATTCTAAAAATATCTCACTTTCATATTCTCATCTTTTCTTCTATGTTCTCAATCTTTCCCTTTAATCAATAAAAGCTTTTCTTATTCTTGCTTTGTTAATAATCTTTAAAAATTAAAATTTTATAGCGTCTTGCTTGTTTATATTTTATTTTGCTCCTGCCTTTATTATTATTTCTAGTTATTTTCAAGCATCTTTATCGATTCGTCTTTATATGAAGTTTTAGATAACAATATAAGATCTCCAAACAGAATTCTTACACATAAAAAGAAAGTTAAAGAAGTTAAGCGAAGACTTAACAATTTAGAAACATAATCACTTGTTAATGAAATACTAAATGATTTAGCACCTAATCAAGAATTAAAATCACATCAATCTGAACCTGGAGAAACATCAAAATTTAAAAAAGACAATGAAGAAATAGAGTCTCTAGAAGGACCTCTAGAAATCAAATAGGGAATTAATACAAGAACATTTTATATAACTATACAATCTTAAAAAGCATACTGCAGAATTTAGCATTATTTTCAAAATTACAGTAATAGCCAGACAATAATTATAGATTTAGCCAAATAGAATCTTAAATAAATTCTCATTTATTCTAAATCAATTCATTAATAAAAAAAAGAAAACTGTTTTCATTAATGAGGGAAATTAATGTAGTTGGACAATTGTTTTTTAACTTCTTTCTCTTTTTATTACATCTTTTTTTTTTTTTTTTTCGTTTCTATATTGACAAAATAATTGTGTTATTTTTTTTTTGCAATTCAAGTTTGAATAATTATTTCATTTTAAAATATATGTGATAATTGTATATTACCAGTATATCTTTAATATTGTATGAATGTAAATTTTATGTTTAAAATAGTACTGCAAATATAATTATTAAAATTATAATATATAAAATTAATATATATATATATATATACATACATACATATATATATATATATAATATAATTAATATAATATATAAAATTAATATATATATTTTATTTATTTATTTGTATTTTATATTTTGATAAAGTGGGATATTTACCGTGTATGATAAGTGAGAAAAAATTGATTGAATAAGATAAAAATATAAATATAGTATTAAAAATTAAATTTAAGATATAAAAGTATATTTTTATATTATATCAAATGTATTGTATAAAAAAGTATATTTGGTAAGCTTATATAAGATATTTCTATTATATAAAATATTTAATATTAAAAAAATATATCTGACATATGATAAAAATATATTTTTATTATGTCAAATATATTGAATAAAAATCATAAAAATAAGAATGAACAAAAAATAAAAATTAAATATGTGAGAATAAGAAAATTGGTATCATTTATAGGAGAGAGAAATTAGAATAGAAAGAAAGACATAAATGTGGATTCTTAATTTGTGGGACTTTCTTTTATATATTTACTTGAATAATAAATGTGCAGATTTTTGTAGATGTGCTAAAAACGATATAAATTATGCTAATTATGAAAAGATGTAAAAGTTATGTCACATATGCAATTAACTATGGTAAATATGTAGTAAAATTCTCTTAATAAAGAGCATTTTACATAACTATACAATCTTAAAAAGCATATTACAAAATTTTAGCATTATTTTTAAAATTACAGTAATAGCCAGACAATAATTATAGATTTAGTCAAATCTAATCCTAAATAAATTCTCATTTATTCTAAATGAATTCATTAAAAAAAAAAAGAAAATTGTTTTCATTAATGAGGAAAATTAATGTACTTGGTTAATGTAGTTGGACAATTGTTTCTTACTTCTTTCCCTTTTTATTACCTTTTTTTTAAAAAAAATTCGTTTCTATATTGACAAAATAATTGTGTTATTCTTTTTGCAGTTCAAGTTTTAATAATTATTTCATTTTTAAATATATGTGATAATTGTATATTATCAGTATATCCTTAATATTTTATTAATGTAAATTTTATGCTTTAAATAGTACTGCAAATATAATTATTAAAATTATAATATATATAATATAATTAATATAATATATAGATATATACATACATAATTTGTATATTTGAAATATATATATATATATATATATATATATATATATATATAATATAGTAATAATTTTTTTAAAAAATATCACCACTCAACACAAAAAGAAATTTGAATTAAAAACATCACAAAATTATGGTGGAGAGAGAACATTATGAAAGAGAGTATATTTATGGAAATATAATTAATGAAGGGGGTTACTAATATTTAAATGAGTTTTATTATTGTATTAAATATTTTTCTTTTCAAAATATAAATGGCTACATTTGTTATAAAATGTGCTATATTTGTTACTTTTAAAAAGATGTGTTATTCTTGTATATAATTCTTATTAATTGTTTTAGTGGGTAAAATTCTCTTAATAAACAATTGCAATAGTTAAAGCCCAATGTTACCATATACCTATTACATTAGTCATAACTAAAAACTACTCCATTTATAAGATTGTATTATTAGATACAGGTGCAAATCAAAACTACATTATTGAATGAATAGTTCCTAGTTAGTATCTTGAAAAAAGTATTACACGATTATTTTCTTTAATAAGAAAAGACTCAAAATAATTTCTAAATTCCACAGGGCATAATTTCATGTATAGAAATATCACATTCAAAGGCCCTTATGATCGTAGAAACTAGAGCCTCGATATAGGATATGTGGGCATCCCTAAACAAAGAATTTTTGCAAAATCTGCTAAACAATTAGTGAAATTCACCTTAGAAATCTGAAATAATACTAAAAAAAAAATTATAATACCATTAATTTTAATTTTTTTTTGGCAATAGTACTATGTGTTACCAAATTTCAAGATAGTTGAACAAACAAAATTTTTTGCTAAGAATACACTGCAAAGCAGTCAAAAATATTTTACAAAGAAAATATTAAAAATTTAATTTCTGAATAAATATTTATTAGATGACAAGCTTTACTGTCAAACTTTGATTTTTAAACAAAATTTATAAAGGGAGAAAATAATTCTTTCTCAGATTTTTTAACAAAGAGAATTTTTACAGAAAAATAATGACACCCAAAACAACAGGAATATGACCTTTGAGGCCCCCATTTTAGCTCTTCAAACCCAAAAAAAATAAATAAAAAAACCTTTCAAAAAGAAGATAAAACAAAACCACAAAATAGATATTCAGTTCTTGCAAAATTTTCATCTTTGTCAAAAACTACTATTTCTTTTCTTCACCTCTAAAAGAGCCTATAATTAGTTTGACCAAATTACAACCACTTAAATCAACTTATAAGGAAGATTCTCCTTCCTCAATCAATAAAACTATTTCTATCTATCCATATAAAGGATAGTTATGAGAAGACGCTATCAGATACCTACTCACAAGTGGTCCTTTCAGCTACCCCAAAAAAGAAAGAGGAAAAAATTATTTCAAATAAAAAATAATTTGAGATAATAGTTTTACAAATACTGCCGATTATGGTGCTTGATAAAATTTATGGAGATTTCAGAGTATCAAACTTGTTAAAACCTTGTTATACAAATTAATATTATGTGGAGATAGAAGATCCCCTCAAAAAATATTATGAGTTCATTTTAAGAGATAGCAATTGTGGAAATTGAGAATAAATTAGCATATATAAATAATTCCTACATACCCCAAAAAAGAAAGAGGAAAAAATTATTTCAAATAAAAAATAATTTGAGATAATAGTTTTACAAATACTGCCGATTATGGTGCTTGATAAAATTTATGGAGATTTCAGAGTATCAAACTTGTTAAAACCTTGTTATACAAATTAATATTATGTGGAGATAGAAGATCCCCTCAAAAAATATTATGAGTTCATTTTAAGAGATAGCAATTGTGGAAATTGAGAATAAATTAGCATATATAAATAATTCCTACATTATTCAGAACTCAAAGTTCACAGCTAAAAGAATTTAAGCCATTTTGAATGATTTGCAGATCATCTACATACACCCATTTTCCTATCAAGAGCTTATAGACTTCAGACACATTATTGGTATGATCATAAAGCAGGCTGGTACAATTTCATGTATGTTAGGCCCAACAATCATGCTTAATTTATAAAATATTCAGAAAAAATAAAAAGTACAGTAAATTTTCAATTGTTATACGAATGGTGAAGCCAATTTTTCAAAGAAATAAACAGGTATTATCAACACATTTTCAAATATATCTTGAAAATTTTCAGATAGAGCGAAATATCTCTACCCTATCAGAAAATATTAAATGGTGTAAATACTTTATTTCAAAAAAAATTTCTTTTATTATTAGTTGATCCTTCGATATTCATGAATCTGAAAAAATCAAATATTTAAGTAAGATTATTAGAATTAAATGTTAGGCGCCAGCAGTTCAAGATGATAAGTGAACATCAAATTTTTCATTACGCTGAGAATTTCAAATTTTCAAAAAGGAATTAAAAAGGGGACTTGAAGAAACCTTATCAAGGCTAAATAAAGATACCGAATCAAAAGAGATAATGAAGTTATTAAATACCACATTCTCACATACAAGTGAACCCAATAATGAAGATTTGTTGAATTCGTAAGGGATAGCTCAAACATATCTTCTCAATTAAAGGAGAAGAGCCAGCACTCTTTCAGCAAATAAAAAGCTGCTATGCAATAAAGAGGTGGATACCATAAAAAATTCATACAAAATCATGCAACAAGAAGTACAAAACGTCATGAAAGAAAAGGACAAAAGCTCAAAAATCAGCAAAGCCTAAGGGGGCAAAAATATATTTTCAAGACTAGAGGTAGCAAATAAAGATCAGTGTAAAATAAATCAACTACTCATGAATATATATAAAATTGATAGCATGTACTACTTAACTTAGTTATTTACTACTCATGAACACATGTAAAATAGATAGTATATATTAGTCAATTTAGTCAGTATTTAAAGATCTGTATAAGACCTTCAACTTGTATCAGTAAAGAACATTCGAAAAATATCGTACTCACTTTCATATTGTCTAATCTTTTTCTTTATGGTCTTAATCTTTTCCTTTAATCAATAAAAGCTTTCTTTGCAAGTATTTTCTTTACTCTTGCTTCTCTTTGTTAATTGTTTTAAAATTAAGATTTTATAGTATCTTGCTTGTTTACATTTTGCTTTGCTCCTGCTTTGTTATTATTTCTAGTTATTTTCAAGTTACTTTCCTAATTCGTCTTTATATGATATTAGGTCTTTGCTGCTATTCTTCAATTACTTTCTTAACTGCAGGACTATAATTTTAGGATACTTTTTTTATAATTCAAAGTTGTTTGGTAAGCAGTACAATATCAAAATAACTTTATCTACAATTCGAGGTCGTTTGATAGATGAAGTAAGATAGAATATTTTAGAATTAAGTCTTGAAATAAAATTTAATACCATTTATCTATTCAATTTGGAGTTATTTTATTCACGTTAGCTCCACATTAGCTCACATGTTGATTGTATTATTATTCTATACTCGAATTTTGCATTGAATCAAGATATAACATTATATTTCTTATTTCTGACACTAATTATAACGATAAATATATTTATTTGTGATAAGTTATCAATTTTGTATCGAGCCCAATTTATATCTGCAAAATACTTAATATAAAAATGTCTATAATTGCTATATAATATGCCAATTCCAGTAGCTCTTAAGTGACATATGATCTACTTCAAAGCTGTCCAATATCTAATTGTAGGCACATACGTGCACAAGCTGTAACACCCCGTACTTTTATAACCTCACTTGATACCTTGGGATCATATCTACATAGGTGTTGAGATGCCATGCACATGTGTTTTACAGTGTCATTGGTGAAACATTTGATATCGGACTTAACATGTGCGATTAGATCTTCGTAGGAGGTGTGTTGTGATCTCGTGGAGCATTTGGGTAAGAACTCGTACACATTCTAACCTCATTTGGTGACTTTAAGTCATGTTTACTTGATGGTTAAGATCACTAAGTAAGTATTTTGTAGTGTTTTGATAAGGGATTGGACGATACGTAAACATTGGATAAGTGGCCGAAAATTTCAACAAAGTGCTGAAACTTGCGCCACTACACTATTTCAGGGGTGTGGCGCAAGCCACCTGTAGGCTGAAGATTCAGAGGAGGCTGGAAACTTGCGCCACTGCCTTGCTTTTCAGCAGTGGCGCAAGGCACAACAATTATGCCCTTCCGGAGTCGTTTCGTAACGCAATTCTACGACGATTTCTAGATGGTTTCTTTTGGTTCTTTGGAGTTATTTGAGCATTGTTAAAGCTTCAAACACTTCAATCCACTCCTACATACTCCTACATGATCAAATCATGAAATGTGAATAGTGATCCAAAATGTTCAATGAAGCCAAGGGCGACTAGAATTCCAATTTTTGCGATCGACGCTACGAATGAGAACCGCGTAAGAGAATAATGTCGTGACCTTATGGAATTATGTAAACATGAGATATATGGTGATTAATACATGAAATTTGAGGGGTTACATGGATATGTGTATTGGGCCCAATTTGAGGCCCAAAATGGAATAGAACTACATGGGCCCAAAGGCAAAGTGATCCATTCTTCCAATAATTGACCAATTAAACATATCATGTAATGCCAAGTGTGGCTAAGGATGACTTGGGGTCTATATAAAGGCCCCAAGATCAGATTTTATTGTCCAAAAACTCTCATGTCTTTGTGATATTTTCTCACATATTTCTTTAAGCTTCAAACCCTAAAGCAACATATTCCTTTGGACTCCTTGGACAAGATCAACATATTCCAAGCCTTGGTAAGTATCTATTCACATGAATTAACACATTATATGCATGGAAGATTATGTATATTATGGTAGATGTGTTGGCAAGGTGGTGAATAGTGTATTTTTGCCTTTGGTGAAAGATGTGCTATCTTGGTAAATTGAACTTGAATTAGGCCTTGTGCCTTTGATGAAAAAGCATGGTATGAACAAACTATGAACATGTATGGTGCTATTTTTGGTATTAAACTTGTTCTTGTCTATAAGTGGAAATTGTGGGATTTTGGCCGATATGTGTTATGAGTTATGTTAAGGTCCTTTGATGGATTATTTGTGATGTGGTATGGATAAGAAAGTGTAAAGGAGAAGTGTTGTGGTGAAATGTATCAATTATCATGTATTGGTCAATGTTGGGAATATTATGGAATTTTTGGAATAATAGTATGATCAATGGTTTTGTCGAGGGGAAATGACATGTTTAAAGGCAAACATGTAACTCATTGACATTGTATTCATTTGTAAAGTAATTAGTGGTTAACGTGAATTCGTTATGTATTTATGTTGTGGAGTGACACATAAAGAAGGAGAGGGATCATTGTATCCGCATCGAAGGTTGTATATTCGTATTGTGAATCCAAGGTATGTAAGATTACTTTGTCCGTATCCTTCTACGACAAATAGTGTTCACATTGATATGTCACTAGTCCTATCCCGAAACGTGCTAAGGTATTCCATATCCGGTTATCAAGGGTCATTGTTATATATTTCCTACTCATTGTCCATTTATGAATCTCATGTCTCATATCCATGGTTAATGTTCCAATGTTCCAATAGTGATTATACTTATGTCTTTTGATCATTACTTTTTGTTCCAATGGTTCCCATAGTATTATGATTCTAAGAATGTCATGTTGCCAAATCATTCACATGGTTCTCACTCATTGGTTAATGATCCAAAGCTTCCAACAATGTTATGCTCCAAAGTTCCAAAGTAATGTTATGACTATCCAAGTATCAATCTCAAAGTAAAGATCAAAGTAATGCAAATGTGGTCAATGATCAAGTATGGGTGGAAAGTCTAGGGGCGTAAGCCTAGCTCTACTCGATCCCGATGTATTGATTTATGGGTGGCAAGTCTAGGGGCGTAAGCCTAGCTCGACTCGATCCCGATATATTGATTTATGGGTGGCAAGTCTAGGGGCGTGAGCCTAGCTCGACTCGATCCCGATGTATTGATTTATGGGTGGCAAGTCTAGGGGCATAAGCCTAGCTCGACTCGATCCCAACATGATGTTATGATATGAAAAGACCCACTGATCAGTAGGGGCCCGGGTACAGTGTTATCATTGAGCATTGAGAAAAAGAAAGCAAAGAAAGTAATGAAAGCAATCCACATGGTTTCCCAAAATACCAAATGGTGACTTATTCACATTGATTATTCATATGTTTGAGTTCATTGAAATATTCATGTATTGTACAGTTTCATCTGAGCCTTGCATACTCAGTACTTATTTCGTACTGACCCCTCTCGGGGAATTTACCTTACTTGCTGCAGGCGCAGGTCCCAGTAGGCCTCCTCAGTAGATTGCCAGTGTTAGCGGTTCTTTGGTGAGCTCCAGCTACTTCGGGGCTTCTCCGAGTCAGAGTGTATATATATGTTTTGGTATTGTACATGCTGTATAAAGCGGGGACTTGTCCCGACTTTTAGTTCATTTTGGTCAATGCTTTGTTAGAGGCTTTTGTAGACAGGTGTGGGTGTATAAATGTAAACGGGATATGTCGTACTTGCCTCGGTGGCCTCAACGGCCTAGTTTCACGTATATATATATATATATATATATATATCATGTTCCATGAATTCCCTTGTTGGTCTCTATAGCTGTTATGTGCTTATGGGTTTCTTGTGGCATGCACATGGTTGAACATAGACTAAGGTTGGTTCTCTCGGGCCTTATCGGCTACGGGTGCCAATCATGTCTCGATCGGATTCGGGGCGCGACACAAGCTAACCATCTTAGTAACAAAGCAATATTAAGACGAATCACAGTAAAATATTTTAATTTTTCAACTAATCTCATGTATCTCTATCTCTCTAGATCATCCGATGAATTACATCATATTTTATAAAATGCAAATTGGGAACCATTGAACTACTGCCTTGACAACCAACTTTTCAACCATAATAACCCATTAAATGTGCAATAAAATGTTTGGCAGGCAACTAAAAATTAATTTTTAAGACGTATTTTTTATGATCATTTTTTACTTGACTCATGTTAACTTGACACAATTTTTAAAATTATTTATTATTAAATTCATTTCATTAATAATGTTTAAATTTTAAATTTGTTAGGTAGTTATGTAATACTAAAAATAAAAAAACATTAATTTATTAAAATGAATAAGTAAAAAATTATTTTTAACATCTGAGATAAATAATATAAAATAGAGAGTATATACTTAAGTTAGATATTTTTGGTTGAGCGGTAAAAAAATACAATTACTGAGTAAATCTTGATAATTCAGCTGATTAACGGGCTAAATTTTCAGTTTATTGATAAAATTTCGATTTCTCACTTTAGAATTCCTCCATTAACACTATTTTAAATGAATAACTAAATAAGTAGAATAATATTAATGTATTGCTACTAGCAAGTTCCAAGTATTTCAGGGTCATCATAGAAGGTAAGAAGGCCAAATTCATTTTCCATTTTTAATTTGGAAAGGCCACGTGTGTAGTATAGTGTCCCTTAAAGTCATAACGTGTTTTGCTAACACAGCGCCACCTCTCATATGCAATAAACCTTATTCTTTTGCCTTATCTCTTGTCTATAATAAGACTACAAATGTTACTTCTGCCAAAAATTAACTAAGCAACAAAAAAGTTCATAATATTCTTCAACTGCAACAGTACACTTATACCTTTTTGGGACCTTTTTAAGCTTATGGAGGCTCAACAACATCGTCCTCAGGGTCATGGTTATGAAGAAGATGAATTAGTAGTGAAGGAGAACAAAGATGGACTAAAAACAGCGTTAGATGATGACCCTAATGCACCAAAAGAGGACAAGTCCCCTTCTAATTATCAGACCAAAGTCACTGACCCAACAGGCGCCAGTAAGTCTCGTTTCTTTCTCACTTGTTTGATATGGTACGAGAATTAAACTACTATAGAACGGGATTGTAATATCTGGACTAATTTAATTATTTCAATTAATTATTCCATTTGAAAGATGAGATAAAATAATTTCAAGTATATTTCATGCATGAGTAAGATTTAAGTTTATAATAAAATTTATTATTATATTACGTTTGATTGATGATATAAATTTATCTCGGACTTAATCATGAAATATTTTAATTTTATCTTGTTTATCAAACAACCCCATCCAACTTTATCTTGTTTATCAAACAACCCCATCGCGGACAAAGTTATTCCGGAATTATAGTCAACCACTAATGACAACTTGTCATTGACAAGCGCAGCAAACGACCTCTTAGTCTCTACTTATGTGGTAACGTTGAGGGAGGGTTTTTTAATCTAATAGGAATATATATATGGAAGTCTGGGAAGACAAGCAGTACAAGAAAATAAGAAAATAGAGCAGATGGAAGTTCCGAAGGATGGGGAGCCATCTTATATATATATGTTATCAAACAAAATTATATCTGAATTTTTGATCAAAATTAAAATTAAAAATGAACTCGGTCTAACGTGAGAGAGTAGTTGACTAATTCACATAGCATGTCAAAATCGATAAGCTTTCGGACATTCGAATTAATCGAGTTTAACAATGTAAAGAAATTATCACGGCACATATTGTGTATACACTTTATTAAGATTACAAACCACAACCAGGTCATCAATCCACTTTATTTTTAAGAAATTACAAACCTTTTGGATGATCGAACATGTAAGTTTTTTTCACACTAACGATGTATATAATTAATTAAATTCTTTTGAAATTAATATTAATGCATGTGTAACAGATAGGGAGGAGGCGGGAACTACTCCACTTGTAGAGTCATTCGAGAAAATGAGCGTAAAGGAAGAGAAAGGAGGAGGTGCAAAGCAAGAGGGAAAGAGTAAATCAGTATCAATGAAGGACTACTTTGCTGAGAAATTCAAGCCCAGAGATGAAGATAAGGCACTTTCTGAGGTGATTTCAGGTAGGATTGTCGAATGGATGAGTTGAACTGAATTTGCGTGGAATTGCTAAATTTTGAAATAATAACTATAATAATTATTAGTTGAGTGACCTATTGATCATATGAAAAATCAATTTTAATAATTATTCTTATTATTTTTTAGTAAAGATATATTTAATATTAATTAAAAAAAATATTTTGCCAAGATATTTTATGCCTCAATTTAGGCGGCGCATCAGGTAATTCAATTAATTTTTCTAAAGAAAGCTATAATTGGATAGATCATTTAGGCATTAAATTGACAGCCCTTAAATAATAAGTTGTGGGTCATGTTTTTGTGGGCTAATTTTGTGTATATCTAATTTCAGGTCTAATTTCAGGCGAACTTTCGGGAAGGAAGGATAAAACTGAATAGGGTATATTAAAATAGTATTCCTACTAAATAGGTTGATTGGGATTAGTCATGTGAAAATTATATTTTATTGACGGTTTGGTTCATTCTATTAAATGAATGATTAGGGTGTATTAAAATATGAAAAGTACTGAAAACGGTCTATTAGAATAGAAATAGTAGACTAGTATGTATAACGATAGTACCAAATAGAGTATATACTATGTACATGTATTAATTATGGCACATTTAAATTTGCTACAAAACATTGTACTAAATTTATATTATTATTATTATTATACACCTTATCAAAGATTCCTGAGGTGTGAATCATGTTTTCATGGACAGAATTTGTTAAATGTCAGGCAAACTTTCAGGACAGAAGGATAAAAGTAGTGAGGGAACTGAACAGGCAAAGCCAACAGAAGTGAAGAAACCAGAGGGAGTAGCGACACAGAAAAGCTCCGCCGATAAACAGAGGGATACTGTTGCGGTGACACATGGTGAAGTTGGAGGAAAGAGTATGATAGATAGACTTAAAGATGCTGCTAGTTTATGGCTTCACAAAGGTGGAAAACCAGCAGAAGCAGTACAAACCCCTACTAGTATCCCACAGACCCATACTAGTACCCCAGCTGGTACTTAATTAGTAAATGCTTTTATATGTTAAAAAGCTGTTGTATATGTTGGTTGCCTTGTTTCGTTTGTTAGTTCTGCTAGTTTGAGCAAAGTGTAATCAGTTGTGTAAATAGATGATGGAGCTTCACGCTTTGGACTGAATGGGAGTCAGTTGTGTGTGTGTACCTCTTTTATTTCTATGTTTTAACTTTTAGTTGAATTACTCCATATTCTGTGTGGCTCTTAGCATATGAACTAAGGTGTCCTGATTATCTAGGAGGTAAGTTATTCATCTAATAAATTCGAGTAAGTTATTCATGTAATAAATTTGACTCTCGATAAGCGAAATATGACGAGTAAAAGCAAGGGAGTATTACATATCACGACACACATGAAAATCCATTCATGGCAAGTCCCCATGAATATGTTAACGGACATTCAAGAATTGGTACTATATACTTGTCTAAATTTCACTTTTAAAAGAAGCATTCATGACTATTCACTTGTCAAAATTTCACTTTTAAAAGAAGCATTCATGACTATTCACTTGTCAAAAATTCACTTTTAAAAGAGTTGACTGAAGGAACTTATCTAAGCATATGTCATGACCCACTTTTCTAGTCATGATAGTGTCGTAATTCATCAATAGGCAAGTCATCAATAGGCAAGTCAAGCTCTAGCTCGAAGCGACAAGCGATGAGCTTTAGCCCTAGCTCGGAGCGACAAGCGAGGAGATGAAGTAAAAGCATCCACAATAGTAAATAACAATTAGAATGTAAAAGACAGAATAAAATACATACATACTGAGATCGAGAAGGAAGAGGACAATATATAAAGTCAAGAACCCCTCCCAAGATCTGGTGAGGTCAGTACAAAAGCCACTACTAGACATATCCAGGATACAAAAACCAAATATATACAATATATACAATAGTCTCGAGTCCAAAAGACTATACAGTGTAAGATGGAGTGGATCTGCCTCGGACGTCAGTAAGCTCACCCTGTTCCGAAATCTGTGCTGAGAAGAGAGTCACGTCAAAGCCGTCGATAGGTCCCAAATTTGCATCGGGGAAAAGATGCAGAAGTGCAGTATGAGTACCGGGCAACGGGTAGTCATTAGACATCATCGGCCGACTGAGCTTAATATAATATAAGCATGCTAAAATGCGAGACTGCATGCTAAGTTCGGGTATAAATAATAAATACATAAGTAACTGCCGAGGCGCCTAGGTATGCTCAAGAAGTAAATAAATACGATGCTGAATAATAAGTAAATAAATGCATAAGTAATCACACAAGTCAAACATAACCTATCTGGGCCTCCATAAGCCCGATAGGCACACTAAAGAAGACAATAACCCAGCCTAGCCCCCATAAATCGACGGGACATACAAGAATAGTATATGCATAGTCACCAGTGTCTCGAAGCTCTACCAGTACCCACAGTAACCAACAAGAGTGCACCGAGCTTGAACTGACACCAATGGGTAATAACGAGAGGTCAGATGCCGAGATCGAACCAGACACAATGGGTAATAACAATAGGCCGCATATATATATATATATATATATATATATATATATATATATATATCGTAACTACTGAACTTGAATTAGAACTCAGAGAACAACAATATCATAACTATGGTACCTTGTGCCAATACCCATAACGTGCCATAATCCGGGGCCAGACTTGAAACGGGACACCCAATAGTCCATAACCAGAATCACCATAACTGTATCAGTGGCCTAACTTGAACCGGAACTCATCATAGCCAGTACTCAAAACAGAATCAAATATCACATCACAACAGATAAATGGGGGTCGTGTTAATCTCAAGTCAACACCAGTATATAAAAAAGGAGCTAACCCACAACATGCTACAAGGCAATCCCAGGGTCCTCCAGAGTCAACTGCCTACTATCGGGCAACATATACGTAAGTCTAGATATCTAGTACACGTCATGGCAAGGTGGGTCTAAATTCTAGGTCAAGACTAGCAATCCTGGTCAAGTGCAATGTTATCAGGGACTAAGCAGGTATAAAGGGCATAATTGGGGTAACTCAACCCCACTATAAGCCTAACAGGTCATCTCAGGGCTTAACCAAGTCCAAATGATATCAAAGTCTAAACCTGTGGACTAAAATGGTAGCGGGGCCCACTACTGGGTCCCGAAACTAAGTCTGGCTACATCTGTCTAAGTCTGGGCTGAGTCATACTAAGTCTGGACTAAGGTCTGTCAATCTGCAGCCAATAACAACAGCAATACTAACCGACCCCAAGTGGGTCGTTAGTGGCGTACCACGAGGATAACGGGTTAGGAACGTGTCTGAATAGCCCTATCCGACCTAAAAGACCCAACCCAGCAAACCAACAACAGGTCAACATTACCAGCCCAAACACTAGCACAATAGCATACATATAACACATATAAGCCCAATCTAAGAGTAAAGTAAGCCTAGCCTACCTGAACGCCGCCAAAACCCTGCCAAAGAATCTGCTAAACAGGAGCCTTCCCTTTTCGAGAGGCCTCCGACTGCTGCCAGACTACCAAAATAGTAAACTACAAGTCAAAACATGACTAATGATACCCATATTAGCTTAGGTCGAAAAATGACCGTACAACCCACATAGGGCCCGCTTGTGAAATCACAAAATCAAAATCGTCACCGCATCCCAAATTACCCCATGACCAATAGTCACAAATCCACCGTTAAATCCGAGCCCAAACTATGGCTCAAATAGCACCAACCGTCCCAACAACACCAACGTAAATGAAAACTACCGTAAAAACGAGAAAACATACCGTAGAAACGACGAGAACGCAACCACGGATCCAAATCTACCAACCCCTAACCTTGAATCTCACTAGAAATGCTCAAAGTTGAGCTTAAATGATCAATAATGGTCTATGAAAATAGGACCAATTATCCAGGGAATAAGTTGAATTTAGAGTTAAAATGTGCTTATATATATATACCTATATGTTAGGCAGATTATTTGCTCACAACAATTAATGACACTTAGGTGTCATTCAAGGCTATTTGCCATTGATTAGTGGCAAGGTCACTTGCTGTCAACCTTCCCCACCTCTACGTGGAAATGGGGGTGGAATCTCAATTCATTTTGATCCCATTATATATATTCAGGTATTCGTAGATTCGTAGTAAAATAAATATAACATTTTGAATATACCATAATTAATAGAAAATCATTTTGAATAAAATCTCTACATATAAAATAAAAATATTATTTTAACATATCCAAATTCACTATCTTCACTTAAAATATTAATAGGTTATAAAATTATTATAAAGTGGTATAGATATATCATAACTAAAGAATTTTTACAAATATCAAAACATTTTAGAAAGGTAATTACTATATCCTTTTACCAAATTCTAATTTAATTTAAATATTTCACAACTTGCTCGGTATTAATAACATTCTCAAATGAATTGCACGAAAATCGAACTGTTAGTCCCCGCAAGTCATAAATAACTTGGGGCAGTTATAGGAAAGTTCTAAACGCAGAGAACGCACGAAAAGAAGGGAATGACCGGGAGGGTCATTACAACATCCACTACTAAAAGGACTTTCGTCCGCAAAAGTCAAAAGTAAGCACGTACCTGAAGATGAGAACAAGTAGGGATACTGGACCCACATATCACGTTCAAGCTCCCAAGTGGCATCTTCAACTGGACGGTGACGCCACTGTACCTTAACCACTGGAATGTCCCGGGAGAGCAATCGTCTGATATCTCTGGCTAAAATGGACACAGGCTTCTCCACAAATGATAGCCTCTAGTCCAACTGGACCGAGTCCCACCGAATCACATACGACTCATCTGGAATATACTGTCGTAGCATAGAAACATGGAACACCGGGTGAATTACTGAAAAGGCAGGAGGTAAAGCTAACACATATGCTACCTCCCCAACTGTCAACAGAATCTCAAAGGGTCCAATATATCTGGGGCTAAGCTTGACCATTTTCCCAAACCGCATCACGCTCTTCATGGGCGACACTCGCAAGAAGACCCTATCACCAACTCTAAACCTCAATGAACGACGTCTACGGTCAACATAACTCCTCTGTCTACTCTGGGCTGCCACTAGTCTGTCCTGAATAACCCAAACTCAATCCAAGGACTCTCAGAGCAAATCTGTGCCACGAGGGCTGACCTCTGAAGTCTCAAACCAACAAACAGGAGACCGACACCATCTACCATACAAAGCCTCAAATGGAGCCATCTGAATGCTGGAGTGGAAGCTATTATTATATGCAAACTCTGCTAATGGCAAGAACTGGTCCCACTGATCCCCAAAGTCTAACACACAAGCGCGGAGCATATCCTTCAATACCTGAATAGTCCGCTCTGACTGCCTATCTGTCTGGGGATGAAATACAGTGCTAAGGTCCACCTGAGTACTCAACTCCTCCTGGAAAGTCTTCCAGAAACTGGAGGTAAACTGAGACCATCGGTCTGTGATAATAAACATCGGTACTCCATGTAGGCAAACCACTTCCTAAATATACACACGAGCTAAACTCTCGACACTGTAGAAAACTCGAACAGGGATGAAATGCGCAGACTTAGTCAACCGATCCACGACAACCCAAATACTATCAAAACCATGGGAAGTGAGAGGTAACCCACCAACAAAATTCATAGTGACTCGTTCCCACTTCCACTCAGGAATGGGTAACTGCTAAAGCAAACCACTGGGTCTTTGATGCTCGACCTTTACCTGCTGGCAACACGGGCATCGAGTTACAAACCCTGCTACATCTGATTGCATACCACACTACCAATAATATTGTCTCAGATCTTTATACATCTTAGCTGTCCCGGGGTGAATAAAATATCTCAGGTTGTGTGCCTCGTACAAAATCAACTGAATCAAATCTCCAACCCTCGAAACACAAATATGTCCGTCAAATCTCAAAACACCATCAAAATCCAAGGTAGCCCTTTCAGACTCACCTCTCAGCACCTGACCCCGAAGGCTACGAAAACCACTATCCTCGAACTGACAATGTTGAATCTGCTCCAACAAAGTAGATCTCGCACCAACACAAGCAATAATCCTCCAGGGTCTGAAATATTCAAATGCACCATTGAGTTATCTAAGGACTGAATATCCAAAGCTAACGGCCGCTGAGAGACTGGAATTGAGGCTAAGCTACCCATACTCACTGCCTTCCGGCTTAAGGCATCCACTACCACATTCGCCTTGCCCGAATGATAGAGAATGGAGATATCATAGTCCTTCAGCAACTCAATCCATCTGCACTACCTCGAATTATCCTCTGAGTCATAATATGCTGAAAACTACGGTGATCTGTAAATATCTCACAATAAACCCCGTATAAATAATGCCTCCAAATCTGCATTGCAAAACAACCACTGCTAGCTCCAAGTCATAAGTGGGGTGATTACGCTCGTACACCTTCAGCTGCCTCGATGCATATGCAATAACACGACCCCGCTGCATCAACACACATCCCAAACTGACGCCAGAAGCATCACAATACAGAGTGAAACCCTCGCCCTCAACTGGAAGAGTCAACATGGGGGTAGAAGTAAGTCGATCCTTGAGCTTTAGAAAGATAGCCTCAAAATCCTCAGACCACTGGAATGGAACCTCCTTCCTGGTCAATCTGGTCATACGAGATGCAATATATGAGAAACCCTCAATAAAACGCCTGTAATAAACCGCCAACCCAACAAAACTGCAAACCTTGATAGGCAATGTGGGCCTAGCCCAACCTCAAATAGCCTCAATTTTTGCTGGGTCTACCATGATACCATGACTGGATACAACATACCCCAAGAAATCTACAGACTCAAGCCAGAACTAACACTATGAGAACTTGGCATAAAGCCAATGATCTCTTCAAATGTGGAGTACAATCCTCAAATGCTGCTCGTGCTCCTCGCTACTTCTTGAATAAACCAAGATGTCGTAGATAAACACAATCACAAAGGAATCCAAAAAGGGACTGAATACACGATTCATCAGATCCATAAAGGCTGTCGGGCATTAGTCAACCCAAAAGACATCACCAGCAACTCATAGTGGCCGTAACGAGTTCTGAAGGCTATCTCCGAGATGTCCTCAGCCCAAACTCTCAACTGATGATAACCAGATCTCAAATCTATCTTAGAAAACACTACTGCTCCCTGAAGCTGATCAAACAAATCATCGATACGAGGCATATGATACTTATTCTTCACTGTCACCTTATTCAGCTGCCTGTAATTGATACACATACGCATAGACCCATCTTTCTTCTTCACGAACAGAACTGGAGCACCCCACGGTGACACACTCGGCCTGATGAAACCCTTTCCTAGAAGGTCCTGGAGTTGACTACTCAACTCCCTTAACTCAGCAGCAGTCATATGATACTGAGCCATAGAAATAGGTTGGATGCCTAGCTTGAGGTTAATAATAAACTCTATATCACGCTCAGGAGAAAGGCCAGGTAGGTCAGTCGAAAAAAACATCAGGGAATTCACGGATAATGGGGATGGAGTCAAGTGATGGACTCTCAACACTAGCATCCCGAACATAAGTAAGGAATAGATCACATCCCCTCGAAATCAGTCTACGAGCCCGAACATAAGAAATGATCCCCGTCGGTGTGAGGCTAACCGATCCCTACCATAAATCGGAGGCACACCAGGCATTCTTGGTAAAATAATCCAAGATCGCGTGACAAGAGAATAACCAGTCCATGCCCAAAATCACATCAAAATCAACTATGGCTAGTACAATAAAATCCACTCGAGTATCAAACCCCTGAGCAGTCACCAAATAGGATCTATATACCCGATCTACTACTAAAGAATCACCAATAGGGGTAGATACATGCAAATACATAGATAACAACTCAGAACACAAACCCAACCATGGTGAATAATAAGTAGATACATAAGAAAACATGGATTCGGGATCAAATAATGAAGAAGTTGGGTGATGGCATACAAAAATTGTACCTATAATCATAACATCCAAAGCCTCAGCCTCCGGCCTAGCCGGCATGGTATACAACTGACTCTGGCCACCATTAATCTGAGTACCGACCTGACTACCGGTCCAACCTCCTTGCACTCCACCTCTGGAACCTTGGGGACCACTCCGACGACCCTGTATACCACCCCTGCCTACCGGCGATACTGATATGATAGGATGTGCGGTTCGAACAGAAAGCTCAATCGCCCCACCCTGGGGACACTCTTGAGAAAAGTGACCGAAAGCCCCACATTTATAACATGCTCCTGGCTTCCTAATCGGATTGAAAGATCTAGTTGATCCGGTATGACCGCCTCTACTCGATGAACTTGACTGACCACGTCTCTAAGGCTGACTACCAGAACCACTATAGGCGGGCTGACCCCTATCAAAAATCTACAAAGCTGACTGTGCAGGCCTACTGGGCTGACCCTGTCACTGAAAAGACTGTTGCTACTTGCTGAGGGTACCTACCCTGAAACTCGCGGCCTCTGAATTGTGAGCCGTTGTGAATGCCACTGTAACTACCCTGGAATCGGGGTCTCTTATCGCTGCCCCCTTGGACATCGCGGTCCATCTCCTGGATCGAATACATATGCTTAGCTATCTCAGTAAATGACTTCCCAAAAGTCACTAAACTATGTGTGGCCTTGCGGAGTGTCAACCGCAATCCCTAACAAAACATTTGATCATCTCATACTCATCAGGTAGGATCGAAGTAGTATGCCTGGCCAAAGCATGAAACCTTGCCTCATACTCAGCAACTGACACTAAACCCTGCCTCAATCTTGAGAATTCATCCCTGAGCTGCTTGCGCATAGTCTGGGGCATATACCTCCCCAAGAAGACCTCGGAGAACTGAGCCAAAGTAACTGGTGGAGATCAAGCTGGCCTAGAATCAAGATACCCCCTCCACCATCGCCTCGCTGCTGTATCAAACTGGTAGGCAACAAAATCCACACCACGAGTCTTGACTAACCCCAAATTCCTCAACTTCTCCTATCAGCTGGACAAGAACTCATAAGCATCCTCACCTAAAGAACCCACAAATATGGGTGGAGCCAATCTCAAGAAACACCCCAACATCTTCTACTTCTCTGGAGACATAACGGGTTGAGCTGTGGACAATGGTGGAACTACCTGAATAGGCGGAATACCAACTCCGGGTACCACAAACACATGCTGCACCCCAACACCAACTCCCTGTGCGGCTGGCTGAACTCCTGTAACTGGCGAACCTCTAATTAATCCCAACAACTGTACCAACGTACCTCGGAGCACTGAAGCATTAATAAATATTGGTGGAGCCTAGGCTTCCCCCTGGCCTACCGGCTACTATAGCGGCGGAGTATCTGGAGCTACAACTGGCTCTGGGGATATAACAGGATCACCAGCTCTATCCTGTCCCAAACCTCTAGGTTGGCCTAGGACCCTAACTGGAGCCCTAACAACGGGCTCGGGGTTCAGATTCCCAACTCCCGCGCCACGTGCCCTAGCCATCTTCGTAAGAGTAAACCAAACAAAGATCAAAAACCAACTCAGACTCAACACACTGATATGAATCAAGAAAATAAGACTCCCCAAGGAATGCTCTGTAGCCTCCTAAAGATAGGACACAGAAGTCTCCGTGCCAATCCGCAGGACTATACTAAGCACACACTCAAGTACTAACACTACAAGTACGACCTGGCTCTTATACCAAGTTGTCATGACCCGCTTTCAAGTCATGATGGAACCTACCGTAACCCACCAATAGGCAATTCAAGCCCAAGCCTGGAGCGACAAATGATGGGCTAACAGGCAGAATCTCAAAAGAAAGAAGATGAAGTAGAAGCATCCACAATAGTAAATAACAACTAGAACATAAAAGACAGAACAAAATACATACATACCGAGACCGAGAAGGAAGAGGACAATATATAAAGTCAAGAACCCTTCCCAAGATTTGGTGAGGTCGGTACATAAGCTACTACTAGACATATCCAGGATACAAGACAGAAACCAAATATATACAATATATACAATAGTCTCGAATTCAAAAGACTATACATTATAAGATAGAGTGGGATCTGCCTCGGACATCAATAAGCTTACCCCGCTCCGAAATCTGTGCTGAAAAGAGAGTCACGTCAAATTCGTCGGCTATTTCTCGGATATGCATTGGGGAAAAGATGGAAAAGTACAGTATGAGTACCGAGAAATGGGTACTCAGTAGACATCATCGACCGACTGAGCTTAATATAATATAAGTAGGCTAAAATGCGAGGGTGCATGCTAAGTCCGGGTATAAATAATAAATACATAAGTAACTACCGAGGTGCCTAGGTATGCTCAGGAGATAAATAAATACGATGCTGAATAATAAGTAAATAAATGCATAAGTAATCACACAAGTCAAACATAACCTATCTGGCGCTCCATAAGCCGGATAGGCACACGAAAGAAGACAATAACCCAGCCTGGCCCCCATAAACCAGTGGGATGTACAAGAATAGTAAATGCATAGTCACCAGTGTCTCAAAGCTGTACCAGTATCCAGTATCCACACTAACCAACAAGGGTGCACCGGGCTCGAACCAACACCAATGGGTAATAATGAGAGGCCAGACACCGAGATCGAACCGGATACAGTGGGTAATAACAATAGGCCACACACATATATATATATATATATATTGTAACTATCGTACTTGAATCGAAACTCAGAGGACAACAATATCATAACTATGACACCCCGTACCAATACCCATTACGTGCCATAATCTGTGGCCGAACTTGAACCGAGACACCCAATAGTCCATAACCAGAATCGCCATACCTGTATCAGTGGACGAACTTGAACCAGAACTCATCATAGCCAGTACTAAAAAAAAAACCAAATATCACATCACAACAGATAAACAGGGATCGTGTAAATCCCAAGTCAACACCAGTATATAAATAAAGGAGCTAACCCACAACATGCTACAAGGCAATCCCAGGGTCCTCCAGAATCAACTACCTAGTATAGGGCAACATATAAATAATTCTAGATATCTAGTACAAATCATGGCAAGGTGGGTCCAAATTCTAGGTCAAGACGAGCAATCCTGATCAAGTGCAATGCTATCAGGGACTAAAAGGGATAAACAAGTATAAAGGGAATAACTGGGGTAACTCAACCCCACTATAAGCCTAACAGGTCATCCCAGGGCTTAACCAAGCCCAAACGCTATCGAAGTCTAAACATGTCAACTAAAAGGGTAGCGGGGCCCACCACTGGGTCCCAAAACCAAGTCTGGCTACATCTGTCTAAGTCTGGACTAAGGTCTATCATTCCACAACCAACAAAATCAACAATACTAACCGACCCCAAGTGGGTCGTCTGTGGCGTACCACGAGAATAACGGGCTAGAAACGTGTCTGAATAGCCTTATTCGACCTAAAAGGCCCAAAACCCGGTAAGCCAATAACAAATCTACATTACCAGACCAAAAACTAGTACAATAGCATACATATACCACATATAAGCCCAATCTAAGTTTAAAGTAAGCCTAGCCTACCTGGACGCCGCTGAAAGCCTGCCAAAGAATCAGCTAAACAAGAGCCTTCCCCTTTCGAGAGGCCTCTGACTGCTTCCAGACTACTAAAATTGTAAACTACAAGTCAAAACATGACTAATGATATCCATATTACCTTAGGTCGAAAAATGATTGGAGAACCCACGTGAGGCCCACTTGCAAACTCGCTAAATTAAAACCGTTATCGCATCCCAAATTACCCCGTGACCAATAGTCACAACATCCACTATTAAATCCGAGCCCAAACTATGGCTCAAATAGCACCAACCGTCCCAACAACACCCATGTAAATGAAAACTACCATAAAAATGAGAAAACATACCGTAGAAACGACGAGAACGCAACCACGAATCCAAATCTACCAACCCCTAACCTTGAATCTCACTAGAAATGGTCAAAGTTGAGCTTAAATGATCAATAATGGTCTATGAAAATAGGACCAATTATCCAGGGAATAAGTTGAATTTAGAGTTAAAATGTGTTTATATATATATATACCTATATGTTGGGCACATTATTTGCTCACATCAATTAATGACACTTAGATGTCATTCAAGGCTATTTGCCATTGATTAGTGGCAAGGAAATTTTGATCCCATTATATATATATATATATATTCGGGTATTGCATAGGTTCGTAGTAAAATAAACGTAACATTTTGAATATACCATACTTAATAGAAAAAAATCATTTCGAATAAAACCTCTATAAAATAAAAATATTATTTTAACATATATAAATTCACTATCTCCTCTTAAAATATTAATAGGTTATAAAACTATTGTAAAGTAGTATAGATATATCATAACTAAATTTTTTTTACAAATATCAAAAACATTTTAGAAAGGTAATTACTATATCCTTTTACCAAATTCTAATTTAATTTAAATATTTCACAACTTGCTCGGTATTAATAACATTCTTAAACGAACTGCCCGAAAACCAAACTGTCGGTCCCAGCAAGTCATAAATAACTTGGGGCAGTTATAGAAAAGTTCTAAACGCCAAAAACGCAAGAAAATGAGGGAAATAACCGGGAGGGTCATTACAGCATAACTCTTTATCTCAAAAATACAAATGCCTAATCATAGCTCTCTTTCTCAAAAATGCAAATGCCAATAAGGCGTTTGGCCTAGTTATAGTATCTGTATTGCAGCCCTATTGTCAGGCTATTGTAACTTTTGTTTTTATTGATCAAGTGTGCCATTTGAACACAATCAAGAGATATAATTAACTAATTAAAAGGGATACAACACTAGAATTCAACTGCATTGAAACGAGATTGAAAGATAGTAAAGTCGAGATTCAAATTTCTCGCGACTTTATAATGTCAAAGCTCATTTCACTGGGATCCGTTGCTTGCAATTCGACTTGAATTCTGTCTAGTTATCTCTTGGATCGATCCTTTGAGCTCGCGTACACCATCTTCATCCTCACCTTTGATGTATCAGGTGACCTAAAATCCATGCCAAAGTTTAATAGAGAGAATTGAAGCTAAGGCAGGTGATACATTGCTAGAAACAGGACCAAAATAGAGTCAATATTTATGAAACACAAAACAGTTGAACCAATTTGTGAACCACTTAGCAGGTTCCTTGTGGAACTGTCATTCAATCCATAAATTAAGAAGCTACTGAAACTATGGATATTCCTAATAGAAATCAGCAATGTATCAAGGGATTATATTTGATAATTGAAAAGACCGAAAAGCTATATATAAGGTGTAGGGATACTCCTAATGGTGTAAGGCCTTTTAGGAAATCGTGCGAGTTAGGTTGTGAAGTCATTTTTATTAAATGGTTAGAATGCAAAGTGTAAAGCTTCTTTAAGCTTATCCAAAAGAAGAAGTCCAAATACGTTGGTACAAAAATATTTACAAAATACATTGTAAGAAAATGTAACTT
This sequence comes from Capsicum rhomboideum, assembly GCA_031232105.1. Taxonomy (NCBI): domain Eukaryota; kingdom Viridiplantae; phylum Streptophyta; class Magnoliopsida; order Solanales; family Solanaceae; genus Capsicum; species Capsicum rhomboideum. The sequence continues at coordinate 18,317,638 of CP124719.1, read as the reverse complement.
TTTACGTAATTCTTTTGTAACTGTGTCCTTTCAATTCTCCTTTAACGGATGAATTCATTTGTTGAGACAATTCTTCTTTAAATGCTGAGTTAATTTATTCAATTCACCATTAACTCAACTATTGTAACATCTTTTGTTCCTCACCTATATAAACCACTCCATTTGTGAACAAAAGGCACACCAACAAAGTAAAAGAAAAATATCTCCCTCTTTTCTTCCTAAGTTCTTTGTTTTGGGCAATGGTTTTGAGCAACCTCCAAAATTTCAGCCACGAGTGAACATATTTGGAAGTGTTGTGGAACCTTGGGGAGCAATCGGCTATAACGATTTGCATCGGAGTCGGGCCAAAATCACTTTCAAGGCAGTGGCTTGCCACGACACAGTGTTTGTGACAACTCTCTTAACTAATATTAATTCCTGTCCAATATCAATATTGCAGTATTTTTTCCAACAATTTGAAAGCGATTTCTTACATACAATATTGATAAATGACTATTTCTTTGAACAAAACTTTTTCTGATTTGTCAAAACTTGATCCATTGGACAGAAATAATTTTAAACGTTGGTCACAAAAACTTCTGATTTTCTTTGAACAATTAGAAGTTGATTATGTTTTATTAAATGAACCTCCTATTGATGGTTCTAATACTACTACTGGCTCTCGCACTGTGGTGGTGGTTGATGCTGCTGCTAAAAAAATAAATTGAAAAGGATAACAAAATAGTTAGAGGACATTTGTTGAACCATATGACTAATTCTTTGTTTGATTTATTTATCACATATAAATCTGCTAAGAAAATATGGGACAGCTTGAAAAAGAAATATGGTGCTGACGATGCAGGAAAGAAAAAATATGTTGTCAGACAGTGGATTAAATTTTAGATGATTGACGATAAACTAATAATGGAACAAGTTCACGAATATGAAAACTTGGCTGCTAATATTCTCAATGAGGGTACGAAGATGTGTGAGATTCTTCAGCTAATGTTCTGCTTGAAATTTTTTTACCATCCTGGAGTGATTACAGAAACCAATTGAAATATAAGAAAAATAATTTAACTCTCTAAGATCTTATCAATCACATGAGAACTAAGGAGGCAAACCGTCTTAAAGATAAATTGGTAGTTCTTTCTTTTAATTCTTCTAAAGCTAACCTTGTGGAATTCTCTGGTATTATTACAAAAGACAGTTCGAAGACAAATAAAAGAATGTCCATATAAAGAAACAAGTGAAGAAGAAAAATCACTTCAACAAGCTAGAGAGTCAAATTAAAAAATCAAAGGGACCTTGTTTGGTATGCGGGAAACTTGGCCACAGGGTTGTCCAGTGCTATCTAAGAAAAGGACAAAAATCAAAGCAGGGAGGACAAGATGATTTCCAAGCTCATCTTACTGGTGGGTGATGAAGTGATTATTGCAGTAATCGTCGAGGCAAATCTGGTGGATAACAAGACTGACTGTGTGTTGGACACAGGGGCTTCAAGGTATTTCTGTGCCAACAAAGAGTTGTTCCATGACTTTGAAGAGTCCACTGATGGCGAGTGCGTCTACATGGGTAACTTCACTACTGCTGGAGTTATGGGTAAAGGAAATTGTTTACTTAAAACTAACTTCTGAAAAACTTTAGCCTTGAACAACGTTCTGTATGTTCCCTCGCTCTGTAGAAACTTAGTTTCTAGAGCACTTCTCAACAAAGTAGGTCTTAAACTTATTTTTAAAGCTGATAAAATAATTATTTCTCGTGGAGGAGACTTTGTTGGGAAGGATATCTTAGTGGGCGGTTATTTGTACTGAACATTGTTCAAGTGATTATCAATAATGCAAGTATTTCTAATTTTGCTTATATTGCTGAGTTTATTAATTTGTGGTATGGTAGGTTAGGTCATGTTAATATTACTTCTGTTAAAAAACTTAGAAAAATGAAATTAATTCTTGCAGAAAATATTGATGATATTTCTAAATCTTCTCTGTGTGTAGAAGCAAAGCATGCCAAGAAATCCTTCAAAGTTGTTACTAGTAGAAAGACCAAATTACTTAAACTAGAACATTCAGACTTAACAAATTTTAAGAAATCTATTAGCAAAGGTGGAAAGAAGTATTACATTACTTTTGTTGATGACTTTTCTAGAAACACTAAGGTATATCTTCTTAAGTCTAAAAATGAGGTTGAAAGCATGTTTTTTAAATTCAAAGCAGAAGTAGAAAATTAATTAGATAGGAAAATCAAGAGATTTAGGTCTGATAGGGGCGGTGAATATAGTTCTAAAACTATAGAGGATTTTTGTGAGAAAAATGATAGTATACATGAGTTTAGTGCTCCCTACACTCCCCAACAAAATGTTATAGCCGGATGAAAAAATAGAACTCTTAAGGAAATGATGAATTCTATGCTTTTAAGCTTGGGCCTACTTGACAATATGTAGGGGGAAGCTATTTTGTTTGCATGCTATATTCTTAATAGAGTCCCTCATAAGAAGTTGGACAAGACCTCATACGTGTTGTGGAAAGGGTTTGTCCCTAACTTGAAATTTCTAAAAATGTGTGGGTGTTTGGCTAAGGTTGGTCTACCTAATTTTAAATGGGTAAATGTAGGCTCTAAAGTTTTTGACACTTTTTTTTTTATTATGCTCAAAATAGTGTTGCATATAGATTTATGTTATTAAATGATCATTGTATTTGTGAATCTAGAGATGCAAAATTTTTTGAACACGTTTTTCCTTTGAAAAATGATGTGCCTAGTGATGTACAAAATAATACTTCTACATCTATGTTTGTTAACTCTCATGTAATGCCTTATTCTGATGTTATTTCTAATGAACATGAAAATGAACATAGAAGGAGTAAAAGACATAGAACTGAGACTAGCTTTGGTCCTGATTTTATCACTACCTTCTTGACTGAGAATTTTGACATTGATGCTTTAAATGATGAATTAGTGTCTATCTACTTAATAGAAAAGGACCCTAAAACTTACGAAGAAGCAATGAGATCAATAGATGTAATGTTTTGGAAAGAGGTCATTAAAAGTGAATTAGACTCTATAATTTCTTATCACACTTGGGACTTGTATGATTTGCCTAAAGGTTGTAAACCCATAAGTAGCAAGTGGATATTTAAGAAGAAATGGAGACTTGACAATACAATTGATAAATATAAGGCTAGACTTGCTATTAGGGGGTTTAACCAAAACAAAGGTGTTGATAAATTTGATACTTATTATCCTGTGACTAAAATAGGAACCATTAGGACTCTTATTGTTCTAGCCACTATTCATAATTTAATGGTACACCAAATGAATGTCAAAACCCATTTTTAAATGGTGATTTAGAGGAAGAGATCTATATGACTCAATCTGAGGGTTTTGTGGTCCCAGGACAAGAGGATAAAGTATGCAAATTGAGAAAGGCTTATATGGACTAAAGCAGACACCTAAGTAGTGGTATGAAAAGTTAATTTCACATTAATGGATAATGACTTTGTTGTTAATTCATCTGATACTTGTGTTTATTCTAAAATAATAGGATCAGATTGTGTGATTATATGTTTGTATGTGGATGACATGTTAATCTTTGGACCTAATGTGAATGTTGTAAATGAGATTAAGAAATTTTTGTTTTTTAAAATTTGAAATGAAAGAACTTGGAGAAGCTGATGTGATTTTAGGGATTAAAATCAAAAGAACTGTTAATGGTTTATTAAAATCAAAAGAACTGTTAATGGTTTATTAAAATCAAAAGAACTGTTAATGGTTTCTCTTTGTGTCAGTCTCATTATATTAAAAAAATATTGAAAAAGTTTGATTGTTTTGATGTAGTTTTAGTGAGAACTCTTTATGATCCTAGCATACACTTGAAAAAAATAAAGATTCTAGTATTTCTCAAACTGAATATGCTAAAATAATTGGGAGTGTAATGTTTCTCATGAACTATACTCTGCCTCATATAACTTCTGTTGTTATTAGATTGAGTAGATATACTCATAATCCCAGTAGTGAACATTGGAATGTTCTTCACCACTTGTTAAGGTATTTGAGAGGTACTATAGATTGGTGTTTGCATTATAATAAATTTCCTGTTGATTTAGAAGATTTTTGTGATGCAAATTGGGTAACTGACAATGATGAAGTTAGCTCCACCAGTGGTTATGTGTTTACTTTGGGTGCAGGTGGGTGCAGGTGTTATTTCATGGAAGTCTTCAAAACAGACTTGTATAGCACGTTCTACCATGAAATCCGAATTCATTGCTCTCGAGTTGACAGGGTAAGAAATTGAGTGGCTGAGAAACCTTTTGACAGATATGCCTTTATGGGAAAGACAAGTTTTACCAGGTTCTTTACATCGTGTCTCACATGCGGCAATTGGGATTGCTAAAAATAATGTGTATAATGAAAAAGAGATATATTCGCATCAGACATGGTGCATTTAAACAGTTGTTGAAACATAGTGTTATTTTCTTGAAATATGTAAGTACCTAAAGCAATTTGGCGGATCCTATGACCAAGGGTTTGACAAGAAAAATAATCCTTGAATCATCTAGGAGGATGACGCTAAAACCCATGGATTGAGGTAGTATGGTGGATACTCATTTGTAGTCAAACGAAGCCATATAAGCCCTCATGTACACTATATTTTTTTATCCCTATAGTGTGAGGTAAAGTATTATAACGTTGAGTTTATTTTATTCTTAATGATTCCATAGCCTTAAGGTGGTCTATAAGATAGACTTGATGGATCACCTACGTGAGTGTAAAGGGGTGATTGCCTTTTATGAAAAACTTGGATCGTGTTCTTAGAGCACTCATGAGACCCAAGGTTTATGTATGACCACAAAAAGTACGTTGGTAGTATCGTGGAGGTTGCTTAAAATCAACGATATGGTATGTGTTGTAGGGGTCTCAACTTATGTCCATCTAGTTCAAGTAATGTCCATCTAGGTCAAGGGTACTTTACTTTTTGAATATTTGTTGTTTCCTCATATCACTATATGTCAATTCAAATCGAAAGATATTGACACTTAAGTACATTTCCTTTTCTTTGTCCAGAAGTATTCCTATTCTTTTGCCTTTGTATTTATGGGGGATTGAAGTTATTTTTATTAAATGGTTAGAATGCAAAGTGTAAAGCTTCTTTAAGCTTATCCAAAAGAAGAAGTCCAAATACGTTGGTACAAAAACATTTACAAAATACATTGTAAGAAAATGTAACTTCTTACTTAATTCTTTTGTAACTATGTCCTTTCAATTTTCCTTTAACGGATGAATTCATTTGTTGAGACAATTCTTCTTTAACTGATGAGTTAATTCATTCAATTCACCATTAACTCAACTCTTGTAACATTTTTTGTTCCTTACCTAAATAAACCACTCCATTTGTGAACAAAAGGCACACCAACAAAGTGAAAGAAAAACATCTCCCTAAGTTCTTTATTTTGGGCAATAGTTTTAAGAAACCTTTAAAATTTCAGCCATGAGTGCATGTGTTTAAAAGTATTGTGGAACGTTGGGGAGCAACCGGCCATAACGATTTGCATAGAAGCTGGGCCAAAATCTCTTTCAAGGCAGTGGCTTGCCACGGCATTGTATTTGTGACAACTCTCTTACTATTATTAATTCCCGTCCAGTATCAATATTATAGTATTTTTCCTAACAGGTTGAACACGGACAGTATCATATCATATTAAGAGTATTTTTGGACTGAATTAGCCAAGGCTCTTTCAGAGAGAACCAACATCCACCCTGTGTGAGCTAAAGATTAACATACAAGGACCTTGCGTATTTGTTTATGTGCTATTTTAAGCTAAATCTTCGTGCCATCAATGTTGTCATTCTAGGTCATCATATCTAGTAACACACAAGACTTTAGCACAATAAGGTTGTCAACTCCTGCATTGCTTGGACTTTTTAAAAATGCCGTCAGGTGCATGTTGAATCCTTTAAAAAGTAGAGTATTTTTGGAGTAATCGATACAAATGTAACAATCTTTTTGAAGAGTTCGAGCAACATAGGTCAGCTACAAGGATATATTAAAATTTGAGCTTTGCTTGAAGTATGAACAGGAAACGGATAAAACAACATTACAGTATCAAGCAATGAAGAAAATCTTGCTTTTCTGGCAATTTTCTGCAGTGATGAAATCGAAATTAAAGACGGCATAGCGACACTCGTTGGCAGGCAAAGAGTTAGTGAAGTCATCATAGTTTTCTTCAGGGCTTCCAAGCTTCTCCACAACAACTCCTTGGCTATCACTCTTGAATACTATGAACCTATAATTCCTCTTTGCTTTTAATTCCAAGAACTTCAGCTTGTACTCATCTACCACAGTCATTCCAGACGCCGCGTTTGCGTGCATCCCAACAAATATTTTTTAGATCATGAAGATGGCATAAATTGAAGAAGAAAAAAAGATGGAATAAGAAGAGTGATTGTCTCTGCATTTCTAAAAGGTAAATTAAATGAGCATTGAGCGTAAAGAAGCTGTTGACATCTAATTTTGATCCTCTCTTGAAGTCAGAGAATTAACAAATGGAGAGAATAAAGGATTTGTGGTCTATTTCCTCTCTTTTTTCATTTTAATCAAAGTTGCGTGTTATAGACCTTTGTGGTCCGACGCTTCCCTGCACTTAGTGGAAGCTTTAGTACATAGACCCTTTCGAATTCCATTTTCAACCTTCCTAGCTCCAAAATGCAGCTTTAGTATTGCATATCCAATTATGTACAAGATCAAACACCAGCTGTTGAAATTTAAAATGAAATATATCAAAACTAAAACTGTCAACATCCGCAAAAGTCAATTGGCGGTGGCATAGTATTGACGAATCAAATAACTTTTGTTTAGATTTTTTATTAATAAATTTATTAAATGTGTATAAGTATATTTAACTGCCAACCCAATAGTTATAACGATTATGAGTTCTACAATAAATTCAGAACTCATAAACTTTAAATTATGATTCTGCATGTGTCGGCAAAATCAAAAGAAAACGAAAGAAGAGTTGAAAACATGATATCTTGCATGTTGAGAAAGGGAGATTAATACCATGATGTCTTGCAATAAGGAAGAAAAATTAAGGATCTCTGCGGATTATTGGATAGAAAAAAGATTTTAAAAGAATTGGAGAGGATAAGGGGAAGGGGGTAGACTAGAGAGATCCTTGAATTCGTAGGACTGGTGACCTTAGCAACTTTTATACAACGAAGACAGGATTGTGGTGAATTAGAGAATTTTGTGGGACTAAATAAAGGTCCAGAATTATTATTCCCTCCGTTTCAATTTGTTTGAGCTATTTTTATTTTTAATTCATTAAAAAATGACCCTTTCTCTTTTTTGCATCTCTTTAATTTCAACTTTCCACATAATATGTTTAAGATCACAAGATTAAAGAACATTTTGATACGTTTGACATATAGACCGCAAGATTTAATTTTTTTTTTTATAATCTTAAACTCTGTAATAGAACAAATAAATTAAAACGAAGAAAGTATTATTTTTGTGAGTTTATAAAAGGCTCATCATGTTTGCAACCACTCTTCCTTGATCGTGTCCTCCGTGGAAGTTATGCTGGACATGTTGCCCTTCCATCCCTCCACAATTTCTTCATTATATACAACTCTAGGTCACAGTAAACAATATTTTGTCGATAAAATTTGCCTTTATTTCAGAACTAATAAATGTAAAATTTAAGATTATATCGATAAAATATTTTTAGAAAATCATATGATGGTTGGTGATGGTGATGGTGATGATTAGTGCTGATTGTGAGTTCTGATTAGGAATGATATTACTAATTTGTGGTGTTGTGGATGTAGTGGCTAATGGTGTTGGGTAGTGATTGATGGTGGTGGCAGCTGATAATTGTGGTGGATGATAATTATAATAATGATGGTGGCGAATGATGACAATGAGTGACAATATATATATAGTAGTGACTAATAGTGGTCATGATTGTTGGTAGTAATTGATGGTTATTGTGGCAATGATGTTTGGTGGTGATAATTATAATTGATGGCTTATGATGATAATAGTTGATTATAGTTATTGACAACGATTGTGATTGAGGCTAAGGATGGTGGTTCTGGGTGGTGAATGATGTTATGATAGTGATAATGGTGGACAATAAAGATGGTAGTTGATATAGGTGTGTGATTGCAACAGCGGTGAATGGACAAAGTTGGTGAATTGTCATCTTTGTAAATATATTTGAATAGATATCTTAATAATGTCAAAACTTTGGTACAAATCTTAATTATTCAAATCAATGGTTGAACCATATGAAGAACAAGCACAACCATAAGATATGAGTGAATAAGATTCAGATCTAAAAAACAAACAAATCTAACTGAGATCTGCATAATTAAGATTATCTTCATTGAGTGCAAATAAATGAGGCCTTAAACGAGTAAGTTAGGTTGAATTTGGGCATGTTAAAATAAACTGAGTAATCCACCTAAGACTTACTGAAATGAATTAAGTTAAAAAAAAATAAAATCATAATTCAATTCGATCAATTCTTATTAAATTTTAATTAATTTATTTATTCTTTTATAATTTTGAGTACCTAATAAAATATTATTATCTCTTCAGTATGTCTCTTAAGGCCACCCATATGGGACTTCGATGGACACTCGACTAATCCATTCACGCAAACGGATGGGAAGCACAGTAACATAGCCTGCAAAATTGAATAGACATGTGGATGCACGAAATTCTGGCACATACTGCTTTGGACAATTATATTTTCATAAATTAATTTTACCACTCATAAATACATTCATTTATATTTAATTAAACATTTCTCTTATACTTATCATTTAGATGACGTTTTCACTTTTTCTTAGCGCTTATAATATCGTTTGATTGTTAATGTTGCCAAAAGTGTTGAAATTTAATTGGGTTCAAGGGCTTTTTAGCTTAAAATAATTTTTTGATGGAATTGGATAGTTTTTGATTCAGCCTTCACCAGTCTTTTACATGCACAAATTAAGAAATGGTCCAAATTTTTACAGTTAAAAAAAATTAGTTTGAGATTTTCATGTAAGTATATTCCAAGTTGGGTGACCTTTATATAATTATCTCTTTGATTTCATGAAAATTAATAGTGTCATATAAAATAGAACAAATAAAGTAATTATAGTTTTGATTATGACAAAGTGACACTCTAGTCTAGTTGCTCAGATTTAGCTTTATCGATTGTGCCTACACCCCCACAATTGGAGAACTACTTGGAGGACCTTCTATGTAATTTTTTTCAATCATTTTTGGCAACAACTCGGACATTAAATTGCACATATTGTTATCATAAACATAAAAGCAAACTATGCAATTAGAAAAAAGCAAGCTCCCAGTAACTGCATAAAGTTAAAAGGCTACCGACAATTATGATGTCTCCCCTCTTGTTCTACACAAATTGTGCACGACCTAACTATCAGATTTTGTGAGCACCTACTCTAAAACCTGTAACACCCCGTACATTTCCGAACCTATTTAATTACCGTAATATTTATGAAATTTTTTTTAAACATGAGATGGTTGGTTTATTACACATTAAGTTAGTGGGCTGAATTGGTCTTGTGCTAATGGGTTTAAATGAGGTCCAAATATTAAGCAAAAGACATGGCCCAAGTGGAGAAATGACCCAATCCACCTTTTATCAAGTAAACATAACATTTATGACTAAGTATTAGGCTAAGGATGACCATGAGGGCCTATATAAAGGCACAAAAATCAGATTTTATTCAACAAAACACACATGCCAAGTCTAGACTTTTCCAAAGATATTTCTTATCTCTCACAAACCCTAAGCAACCATTCCTTTGGACAAGATCATCCTCTTGCAAGCTTTGGTAAGTATTTAATCTTATGGTTTAATATATTATATGCTTAATATGGTGTGTAAAACATGTTGATTATGTTGACAAGGTGTTGGGCAGTCCACTATGTGTAAAACAGTCTACTTTTGCTTAATCGGTGAAGGGTTATGCCTTCTAAATTTGAAAGTGGACTTGAGGTCTTGAAGGAAGTGAATTTGATGGATTAAATGTAAACATGTAAGATGTGGTTATGTCCTTAACTTTCTTTCTCTTTGTGTATAACATTTGAAATTGTTGTTGTGAAATTGTGCATGGAATTGGTGGCGTATTGAAAGGAAAAGGTAGTTTGGTGATGTTCATGTGCATTCTGAAACCATGACTGTTCTTTGGAATCCAAGATAACTTAAAATATGAAAAGAGAAGCTTAATTATGGCCATGGACCATTTATTACAAAAAAGGACCCAAAAGAGACCCATTTTGGCCGAACCAGGCATCCGCCTTGGCGGATGGGGCCCTTGCGGGCGCAGATGCCAACGCAGGTGGCCCTGGATAGGGCCAGAGGGGCACTTGCGGCCGAATCTCACTCACCTGCGGGCGCAGGTGGCTCCACAGACCATTCTAGAATTTCATTTTGTTTGTTTTTTCTTCTCTTTGACCCCCCAAGGCCCCTATACCCTTTTTAGATGCAATTATCAACTTATTGTACCTTTTGAATGGCTTTAAGGGGTCTTTCGGATGCATGTTGGATTATATCAATTATGGATTGTTGTTAATGTGTTATTGTGAAAGGTATTGAGATGACTTGATGGAGTAATTGTGACGTCGTGTTAATGAGGAAGTGTAAAGTATAAACTTGGTGTGAAATGCTATTGGTTTATGATGTCTTGGTCAAGGTGTGGAATGTTGTGGTGCTGTTGGAATGGTAATGCAGTGAGTTTTATTGTAGAAGGAAAAAATGATACTATATAGAAGTCACGTAGCTCATTATCATTTTATGCACTTGTAATGTAGTTAGTTGTTAACGTGAGCTCCGTTATGTACTTGTGTTGTAGAGTAACACATAAGGAAGGAATTGGATTGTTGTATTCACATATAGGGTTGTGTATTCATATTTGGAAGATAAGGTATGTGAGGTTACTCTTTCCGTATCCTTTGGCACCATCTCTTGTTCTCATTGTTACCGACTGATTCTCATTTCAAAATGTCTCAAAGTATCTCATTTCAGGTTGTTATATGTTATTATTCATATGTATCTTATTCATTGACTGAAGTTCCAAAGCTCTCATAATGTTATAGCTACCAAAAGAACTATATCAAGAAAGAAATGATATAAAAAGAATCTGTATATTCTTGGGTGGCATCCCAGGGGTTGAAGAAACACCTAGCATGGATCGATTCCAATATCACGAGTGACATCCCAGGGGTGAAAGAAAATCCTAGCATGGGTCGATCCCAATTTGTGTATGTATGAGGACCGCATCCCAAGGGTTAAAATACCTAGCATGTGTCATCCGCTTTTACTACTAATCAGTTGGTCATTTGTTTATCATATGCTTTTAATGCAAAGGAGGATAAAGTAAGGTAATGAATCATAATGATGACGAACGTAAAAGCAAAGAAATTAATGAATGTAATGTACATGGTTCCACATATCTACATAACGGTGGTTTATCCATATTGATTACTCACTTGTTTTTGATTCCATTGAAGTACTTATGTAGCATGAAGTTTCTTATAGCCTTACATACTCAATACATTCATTCGTACTGACGTCCCTTGGGGGACTTACCTTACTTGTTGCAGGCACAGGTGCTAGTAGACCTCCACAGTAGGTTGCGGGTCATCTAAGGATTATTGGTGAGCTCCAGATCAGTTCGGGGCTTTCTGAATCACTATGTACATTTGTTTTGGTATTGTATAAATATTGTATAAAGCGGGGACGTGTATCGACTATAGGCTTGGGTCTGTATCTGTTAGAGGCTTTGTAGACGTTGTAGGACAAATGAAGGAAATGTAAGGAATTTTTGCTTTAGACATGGTGGCCCAAACGACCAAGTTTCATATCTATTAAATGTTTTTCCATGACTTTCGCCATTAGCATCTTGTATCTATATGTGATAGTATTGTTCATTTAGTGACGTGCATATGAGTGTACATGAATGAAGATTGGTTCTCTCGGGCCTTAACGGCTTCGGGTGCCAGTCCGCCCCGTTGGAATTCGAGGCGTGACAAAAGTGGTATCAGAGCGGATCGTCCTAGGGTGTATACAAAGCCGTGTTGGAGGAGAGTCTTGCTTATGGATGTGTTGTGCACCACATTTATAAGTAGGAGGCCACGGGACATTTAGGAGTTGTTTCTTTTCTTCATTTCTTAGATCGTGCATTAGAGCCAAATTTGTAGGTGGAATCATATCTAACCATTGTAATTGGTTTTCTTTGTTATAGTAGAATGCCAATTACAAGGCGAGGTAGGGGCAAAGGTAAGAAGGTAGACATGCTTGCCGGAAAAGGAACTAGTAAATCACCACCTGACCAACCTAGTCCAGGTGGGGCTGAGACTGAATTTGCATCGCGGGCTTCTTCTACTTTTCCAGCTCCAGAAGAGCCGAGAAGGAGAGAAGAACATGCCGAACCACCTTTTAATGCTACTGAGCAGAATCTAAGAAATATGGTGCAAATGTTGACTCGTATAGTTGCCGCACAGAATCAAGGACAAGTTGGCCCAATGACAAGTAATGACAGTGAGGCTAGGGCAGCTAGTCGAAGGACAAAGGATTTTCTGAGATTAGATCCTATCACGTTCACTGGGTCAGATCTGAATGCAGACCCACAGGATTTTGTGGACCAAATCCAAAGGGCTCTAGATGTTATGTATGTGACTGGTATAGAAACAATGGAGCTTGCAACATATAGACTAAAAGGCAAGGCTATATTATGGTACGAAGATTGGAAACGATATAGGGGTATTGGTGCGACTCCAGCTAGTTGGGAGGAATTCAAAATAGCATTCCTTGATCATTACCTTCCATATGAGATCTGGGAGGCACGTGCAGACCAATTTCTAAATCTTCATCAAGGGAATATGAGTGTCAGAGAGTACAGTCTTCAGTTTTACTCTTTGGCTAGGTATGCTCCAAATGTAGTAGCCACTATGGACGACAGAGTCCATCGATATGTGGATAGATTGGAGCCATATTTGGTGAGGGACTGCACCATTGATGCTTTGAATAGAGATATGGATATAGCCAGAATACAGGTTTTTGCACAGAAGATGGAGGATCAGAGGTAAAGAAGAAGGCCGTACGAATTTGAAAGAGGGCCGTCAAAGAGGGCTAGACCTATGGGACAGTCCATGGTGTCCTAAGGAGAATTTATGCCACGGGTTTTTAATAGATCGCCTAGACCATCATTTTCTTCCCCTACAGCAGGTACTTTATCCCAATTCGGAGGGTTCAAAGGCAGCCATTTTGGGCAGAGTAGTGGGATTCGAGGTTCGTAGACAGCAGGATTGCCTCGTCAGCCATGTCAGTACTGTGGAAGGTTTCATTTGGTTACATGTCGATTGGGAATGAATGGTTGCTTTTGGTGCAGTATGTCAGGGTACATGATGAGAGAATGTCCACAAAGGGGCACGGGTAGTATGGTGCGACCTACGGGGTCAACCGTTGCATCATCATCATCGGTTCCTCCCCTGGGCAGAGGTGTACATCCTGCTGGTCGTGGTGGAGGTGCTAGAGGAGTAGCCAGTTCTAGTGGAGTATAGAACTATACTTATGCTCTAGCGGATCGAAAAAATTTGGAGGCTTCTCCTGATGTGGTTACAGGTACATTATCTGTCTTTTCACATAATGAATATACACTGATTGATCCGGGATCTACCCTATCATATGTTACTCCATTGATTGCTGCAAAATTTGAAAGAACACCAGAATTATTAGTTAAGCCAATTGAAGTATCTACACCAGTTGGTGAATCTATTATTGCAAAAAGAGTATATCATAATTGTGTAGTAACTGTGTGTGATCATGATACGTTGGATGATCTTATTGAACTGGAAATGGTGGATTTTGATGTTATAATGGGTATGGATTGGTTGGCTTCTTGTTATGCCACGGTAGATTGCCGAGCTAAGAAGGTCCATTTCTATTTTCCACAAAAGGTTGTCCTTGAATGGAGGTGTAATGTTGGAGCACCGAGAGGTAAATTTATTTCCTATCTTAAAGCAAGGAAAATGATATCCAAGGGGTACATATGTCACTTAGTAAGAGTGAAAGATACTGATGTGGAACCACTAACTTTTCAATTGGCTCCAGTAGTAAATGAATTCCTTGATGTATTTCTTGAAGATCTTCCAGGTTTACCTCCAGAGCGGGAAGTAGAGTTTTGTAATGATGTGATGCCAGACACTCAGCCTATCTCTATTTCTCCGTATAGAATGGCCCCAGCAGAGTTACGGGAATTAAAGGAGCAATTAAAAGATTTACTGGAAAAGGGATTCATAAGGCCTAGTATGTCCCCTTGGGGTGCGCCAGTGTTATTTGTACGAAAGAAAGATGGAACATTGAGAATGTGTATTGATTATCGACAACTGAATAAGGTGACAGTTAAGAATAAATATCCCCTCCCTAGAATTGATGATTTATTTGACCAATTATAGGGTGCCAAATAACTTTCAAAGATTGACCTGAGATCGGGATATCACCAGGTAAGGGTTAGAGAAAAAGATATACCCAAGACAGCTTTCTGAACACGGTATGGTCACTATGAATTTTTAATTATGTCATTTGGACTAATAAATGCACCAGCAGTTTTTATGGATTTGATGAATAGGGTGTTCAAGCCATTCTTGGATGTATTTGTGACCGTATTTATAGATGATATTCTGGTTTATTCAAGATCACAAGAGGACCATGCCAATCACTTATGGCAGGTGTTACAGATTCTTCGTGATCGTAAGTTATATGCAAAGTTCTCTAAATGTGAATTTTGGTTAAAATCTGTAGCATTCTTGGATTGTCCGGTTATTATAGAAGGTTTGTTGGAGGGAATTCTTCCATTGCAGCACCTTTAACAAAGCTAATTCACAAAGCAACCAAGTTTCAGTGGAATGATGCATGTGAGAGGAGTTTCCAAGGGCTGAAGGACAAATTGACGACTACACCTGTATTGGTGCTTCCGGAAGGCACAGAAGGGTACACAGTATATTGTGATGCTTTAGGAGTTGGATTAGGATGTGTATTGATGCAGCACGGTAATGTAATTGCTTATGCCTCACCACAGTTGCGACCACATGAGAGGAATTTTCCCATGCATGACCTTCAACTAGCAGTTGTGATATTTGCCTTAAAGATATGGCGCCATTATTTGTATGGGGTTCATGTTGACATCTACATCGATCATAAGAGTTTGCAGTATATCTTTAAGTAGAAGGACTTAAATCTGAGGCAGCGGAGGTGGCTTGAACTAGTGAAAGACTATGATATTGATATCTTATATCACCCGGGGAAAGCAAATGTGGTAGCCGATGCATTAAGTCGTAAAGCAAAAGGAAGCACTAATAGCCAGTTGATGGAAAAGCAAGGTATAGTCAAGGATCTACATCAACTAGCCAGCTTGGGAGTTCGCCTTCTTGAATCTTCAGATGAAGGGGTTATTGTGCAAAATGCGGCAGAATCTTTATTAATAGCTGAAGTGAAAGAGAAGCAGCATGCGGATCCTATGTTATTGCAGCTGAAAGAGAATGTACAATAGGGTCTTACAAAGGCAATTGATCTTACGCAATAAGGAGTGTTTCAGTGCCAAGGTAGATTGTGTGTACCAGATGTGGATGAGCTAAGGAAATGGATTATGACAGAGGCACATCATTCACGGTATTCTATTCATCTGGGAGCCACCAAAATGTACCATGATTTGAAAGAAATGTATTGGTGGGGAAACATAAAGAAGAACATTACAGAATTTGTAGCTCAATGCCCAAATTATCAACAAGTAAAAGTAGAGCATCAGAAACCTGAAGGTTATATGCAATGTATCAATCTTCCAGTCTGGAAGTGGGACATGATTAACATGGATTTCATCACAGATTTGCCTCGTACACTACGAAAATTTGATTCCATATGGGTAATAGTTGACAGGCTTATCAAGTCAGCGCATTTCCTACCAGTCAAGACCACTTATACAGCTGAAGAGTATGCACGGTTGTATGTTAAAGAGATAGTGTGATTATACGGGATTCCAATATCTATTATATTAGACAGGGGAGCTCAATTTACTGCACATTTTTGGAAGTCTTTTCAGAAGAGTTTGGGTACACAAGTGAATTTGAGTACGACTTTTCATCCTCAAACAGATGGACAAGCAGAACGTACTATCCAAATACTTGAAGATATGCTACGAGCTTGCACGTTGGAATTTAAAGGTAGTTGGGATGATCATCTACCTCTTATTGAATTTGCCTACAATAATAGCTATCATTCAAGTATCAAAATGACACCTTATGAAGCTTTTACGGAAGAAAGTGTAGATTACCAATTGGATGGTTTGAAGAGGGTGAAACTGCTTTACTTGGGCCAGATTTTTTTCATCAAGCTATGGAGAAAGTTAAGGTGATACAACAACAACTAAAAATGGCCCAAAGTCGACACAAGTCATATGCTGATGTTAGAAGAAGAGGGCTCGAATTTGCCATAGGTGATTGGGTATTATTGAAGGTGTCACTGATGAAAGGGGTAATGAGACTTGTAAGGAAACAAAAGTTGAGTCCCCGTTATATAGGGCCATATGAAATTGTCCGAAGGTTTGGGCAAGTTGCGTATGAATTGGAACTACCCAAAGAATTCTCCATAGTTCATCCAGTGTTTCATTTTCTGATGCTTCGAAAGTGCATAGGAGATCCATCTCGTATTGCTCCCATTGAAGATGTACAAGTTACAGAGGATCTCACCTATGAAAAGATACCTGTTGCTATTCTGGATTGACAAGTGAAGAGGTTAAGTAATAAAGAAGTAGCTTTCGTAAAAGTGTTTTGGAGAAATCAACAAGTGGAAGAAATCACATAGGAAGCCGAGGAAATGATGAAGTCTAAGTACCCGCAGCTATTTCAAATGGAAGAACAAGTGCACGATGCTGAATTAGATCAATAACAAGTAAGTATCTATAAGCATTATGTATATATGATAACATGAAGAATGATCCTAGACTTGAATTTGTTTAAATTGGATAATGTCACTAACATTCGAGGACGAATGTTTCTAAGGGGGAAAGGATGTAACACCCCGTACATTTTCGAACCTTTTTAATTATCGTAAAATTTATGGATTTTTTTTTAAACATGAGATGGTTGGTTTATTACACATTAAGTTAGTGGGCTGAATTGGCCTTATGCTAATGGGCTTAAATAAGGCCCAAATATTAAGCAAAAGACATGGCCCAAGTGGAGAAATGACCCATTCCACCTTTGACCAAGTAAACATAACATTTATGACTAAGTATTTGGATAAGGATGACCATGAGGGCCTATATAAAGGCACAAAAATCAGATTTTATTCAACAAAACACACATGCCAAGTCTAGACTTTTCTAAAGATATTTCTTATCTCTCACAAACCCTAAGCAACCATTCCTTTGGAAAAGATCATCCTTTTGCAAGCTTTGATAAGTGTTTAATCTTATGGTTTAATATATTATATGCTTAATATTGTGTGTAAAACATGTTGGTTATGTTGACAAGGTGTTGAGCAGTCCACTATGTGTAAAACAGTCTACTTTTGCTTAATCGGTGAAGGGTTTTGCCTTCTAAACTTGAAAGTGGACTTGAGGTCTTAAAAGAAGTGAATTTGATGGATTAAATGTCAATATGCAAGATGTGGTTATTTCCTTAACTTTATTTATCTTTGTGTATAACATTTGGAATTGTTGTTGTGAAATTATGCATGGAATTGGTGGCGTATTGAAAGGAAAAGGTAGTTTGATGATGTTCATGTGCATTGTGAAACCATGACTGTTCGTTGACATTCAAGATAACTTAAAATATGAAAAGAGAAGCTTAATTATGGCCATGGACCATTTATTACAAAAAAGGACCCAAAAGAGACCCATTTTGGCCGAACCGGGCATCCGCCTTCACGGATGGGGTACCTGCGAGCACAGATGCCAACGCAGGTGGCCCTAGACAGGGCCAGATGGGTACCTGTGGCCGTATCTCACCCATCTACGGGTGTAGGTGGCTCCACAGACCATTTTAGAATTTCGTTTTGTTTGTTTTTGCTTCTCTTTGACCCTCCAAGGCCCTTATACCCTTTTTGGATGCAATTATCAACTTATAGTACCTTTTGAATGGCTTTAAGGGGTCGTTCGGAGGCATGTTGGATTATATCAATTATGTATTGTTGTTAATGTGTTATTGTGAAAGGTTTTGAGATGAATTGATGGAGTAATTGTGACGTGGTGTTAATGAGGAAGTGTAAAGTATAAACTTGGTGTGAAATGCTATTGGTTTATGATGTCTTGGTCAATGTGTGGAATGTTGTGGTGTTATTGGTATGGTAATGCAGTGAGTTGTATTGTGGAAGGACGAAATGATGCTATATAGCATTCACGTAGCTCATTATCATTTTATGCACTTGTAATGTAGTTAGTTGTTAACGTGAGCTCCGTTATGTACTTGTGTTGTAGAGTAACACGTAAGGAAGGAGCTGGATTGTTGTATTCACATATAGGGTTGTGTATTCATATTTGGAAGATAAGTTATATAAGGTTACTCTTTCCGTATCCTTTGGCAGCATCTCTTGTTCTCATTGTTACCGACTGGTTCTCATTTCAAAATGTCTCGAAGTATCTCATTTCAGGTTGTTATATGTTGTTATTCATATGTCTCTTATGCATTGACTGAAGTTCCAAAGCTCCCATAATGTTATAACTACCAAAAGAACTATCTCAAGAAAGAAATGATGTAAAGAGAATCTGTATATTCTTGGTTGGCATCCCAGGGGTGGAAGAAACACCTAGCATGGGTCGATCCCAATATCACGGGTGGCATCCCAGGGATGAAAAAAAAGCCTAGCATAGGTCGATCCCAATTTGTGTATGTATGAGGATCGCATCCCAGGGGTTAAAATACCTAGAATGGATCATCCTCTTTTACCACTGATCAGTTGGTCATTTGTTTATCATATGCTTTTAATGCAAAGGAGGATAAAGTAAGGTAATGAATGATAATGATGACGACCGTAAAAGAAAAGAAAGTAATGAATGTAATGTACATGGTTCCACATATCTACATAACGGTGGTTTATCCATATTGATTACTCACTTGTTTTTGATTCCATTGAAGTACTTATGTATCATGCAGTTTCTTACAGCCTTACATACTCAGTACATTCATTCGTACTGACGTCCCTCGGGGGACTTACCTTACTTGCTACAGGCACAGGTGATAGTAGACCTCCATAGTAGGTTGCGGCTCATCTAAGGATTATTGTTGATCTCCAGATCAGTTTGGGGCTTTCCGAATCATTATGTACATTTGTTTTGGTATTGTATAAATATTGTACAAAGTGGGGACATGTCCCGACTGTAGGCTTGGGTATGTATCTGTTAGAGGCTTTGTAGACATTGTGGGACAAATGAAGGAAATGTAAGGAATGTATGCTTTTGACGTGGTGGCCCAAACAGCCAAGTTTCATATCCACTGAATGTTTTTCCATGACTTCTGCCATTAGCATATTTTATCTATATGTGATAGTGTTGTTCATTTAGTGACACAGATATGAGTGTACATGAATGAAGATTGGTTCTCTCGGGCCTTAACGGCTTCGGGTGCCAGTCCGCCTCATTGGAATTCGAGGCGTGACAAAACCACCTAGATAGGCAAGCCCTTCATTCAATTCAGAATTATGCAGAAGACTTAACAATTAAATCATTATACGTAAAATGAATTCGGAAGATAAAACATTACGACTATTTTTATAATATCACTAATACATCACTCTTCCTAGGATCTAGTCTAGACATGTACAAGAACCACTATAGAATGCACAATGAAAATCTCCTCAATATCTCAATAAACCATTATATAAATCATAGTATAGCACCACAATAATGAATAGTCATGTAAGACATTAATAATATCACATAAAAAGCCTCCATTCGGGCATCATAATGTTTAAATAAGACATTTAATGCTCAAACAAGACTAAGACCAAAACCAACCCCCACTCAGGTATGACCACAATATACTTCGATCAAGTAAAATATAATGTTCACATAAATCCCCAACCGGGGAACACAATAATAAATAATGATCACATAAGCCCCAACACCGGCAACACAAATAAAATATTATCTCCAATTAAGAATCTCATGCTAACTCCCTAACCCATAGCATACTTTACATGAATGGTTAGCTACTCAGCCCAATTCGAAGAAAGTTAATCCATAACCAACCTCGAAAAGCCGAAATTATAGCCTAGACCCATCAACAAGGAGCTTTTCCCTTCCGTACAACCTCAAATTGAACCCACTCTATCAAAAACATATTCTAGAAGTTAAAGAGGAGTCTAACGATACCCATATTGGCCATTTTCAAATTGGATCCAAAAATAGTTCGAAAATAGACCCCAAAAGAAAAGAGGTAAATTGGAAATTTTATTTAAGAATCATGTTTCCCATACTTAAAGGAGTCTAAATATAAAAACCCATCAAAAAAATAAGTTGAAATCGAAGAAAAACTATTTCTATACTTTACCGGGTAAAAACCCAAAAATTTAAGTTTAAAATCAAAGGTTTTGAAGTTATTTTGAAGATGAAATCAATGGAAATTGATGAAAATAGGAGTTTAGAGTTTAAACACACAAGATTGAGGAAGAATTTCCTTGAAATCGCCAAAAATCGAACTCTCAAATTCTAAAAATGGTGAAAATGAGATTTTGGATGAGAAAATGATTTAAAATCTGCTTAGGTATGAAATACTCTTCACGAACGCGGTCACTTACATCGCATTCAGGACCTGAACCAAACTGAACCTTCACGGTCATGAGTTGTCCAACACGATCGCAACGAAAAAACTGGCTCGGACCCTACCTACTTACCCTTCGCGAATGCAAATGCCCCCTCGCGTTCGCAATGACCAAGACCCCATACCCTTCACATTCGTGAGCCCTCCACTGCCATCGCGATGAACAATATTTTCCTTCTCCTTGATCGCGACCAGGGGCTCGTGAACACAAATAAGAAATGTTAGCTACACCAGATATTAGCAAAGTGCTGAAACAAAATAATCTAAAATCCTCCAAAAGGACCATTAGAATTTGTTCGGGACCCCACAAAAATAATTTAATAATGCTACTAGGCTATATTTGACATTCTTAACTCAATGAAACTATCCGATTTATCAAAAGATATCGTTTTCAACATGTTAACCCCCGGGACCCCTTTAAGCTAAATTTAATTAGTTTCTCATCTAATAGGTCAAAATTAAATATAAAGGCTCAAAATCCAAACTAACTATGCTACTAACCCAAAATTGGCATATCAAATCTAATGAAACTGACAGAATCACTATCTGATACTCGGATAACGAAATACTGACCAAAGTCAAACTAATCACTTTCAAAACCTCTAAAAACCTCACATTCACTCAAACCACTCCCGAACGCTTTGGGAATCATGCTAACCATCCCCACAACTCATAAATAATATATAACAACTATGAGGAAAGGCAAAACAGTCAAAAAATAGGAAAAGCTAAAATTCACAACAAGGGTCATTACATTATCCACCACTAAAACAAGCATTCATCCTCGAATGAAAAAGCGAATAAAGTACCTGAATCGGTAAAAATCTGGGGGTATCTACTCCTCATATAGGACTCAACCTCCCATGTAGCCTTCTCAATTGGGAAATGTCTCCACTAAACTTTCACCGAATCAATATGCTTAAACCTTAATTTCCTAGTTTGCCTGCCTAGGATAGCAATAGGCTCCTCCTCAAAGGAAAAATCATGACCTAATGCTACAGAATCCCAACAGATTATATGAATACCAAATGAAGAGCTAACAGATGTGAAGGCAAAGCTATCCTATATGCTATATCTCCAAGCTTTTGAAAAATATCAAAATGTCCAATAAATCTCGGGTAAAACTTTCCTTTCTTCCTGAATTTCATCACACCCTTCATGGGTGATACCTTCAACAAAATCTGCTCTCCAAGCATGAAAGATACATCTTAAACTCGATGGTCGGCATAACTCTTCTGCCTACTCTGGGTAGCTACGAGCCTTTTCTTAATCAATCTAACTCAATCCATCGAATCTCTCAACAAGTCGGTTCCCCAAGGCTTAACCTCGAATGAATCAAACCATCCCACGGAGGATCTACATCTCTGCCCATACAAAGCCTCAAAAGGCATTATTTGAATGTTAGAATGGTAACTGTTATTGTAGGTAAACTCCGCTAAGGGCAAAAACTGGTCCTAATGACCACCAAAATTCATAACACATACTCGAAGCATGTCCTCAAGCACCTGAATAGTCTGCTCTGATTGGACATTCATCTGTGGGTGACAAGTTATGCTCATATCAAGCTGAGTACCCAACTCTCTTTGCATAGAACTCCAAAAATTTGAGCTAAACTGTGTACCTCTATCAGAAATAATGGAGATAGGCACTCTATCCAATCGAACAATCTCATGAATGTAGATCTTATCCAAATTCTCTGCATTATAGTTCACCTTCACAGGTACAAAATGTGCTAATTTAATCAACCTATCCACATTCACCTAAATAGAATCAAACTTCCCCAAAGTCTAGGTTAGGCCAACAACAAAATCCATACTGATCTGCTCCCACTTTTATTTGGGAACTGGCATCCTCTGCATAGTATTACCCGATCGATGATTCTCATACTTCACTTGCTGGCAATTCAAACACTTGGCCACAACTCAACAATATTCTTTTTCATATCACACTACCAATAATGTTGCTTCAAGTCATGATTCATCTTGGTTTCACCTGGGTAGATAGAGTACCTCAAACAATGAGCCTCCTCCAAAATCAGTCTAATCCATCTACCAACTCTCGGTACATAAACATAGACATCAATCCTCAAAACACCCTCGGGATCAAAAGATGTAGTATTTGTCTTACCACTTAACACTTTATCATGAATCATCCTCAACTTCTCATCATTAAATTGGCAAGCTTGAATCTGATCCATCAATGAAGACCTAGTCTCAACATAGGCCAAAACACGTCCAGGTGTCGAAATATCAAGTCAAACCAACTTGTTAGCCAAGGAATGAACATCTACGACTAAAGTTCGCTCTCCTACCAATAGATAAGCCAAACTCCCCATCCTCATTGGGTTTTGACTCAAGGCATCCGATACCACATTAGCCTTTCCCGTATGATAAATAATAGTGAGATCATAATCCTTAAGCAAATCTAACCATCTATGCTACCTCATATTAAGATCTCGCTAAGTGAAGAAGTACTCAAGGCTACGATGATTGGAGAAAATTTCACAATGGACTCCATACAAGTAGTGTAGCTACAACTTCAACACAAACACAAACAAGACTAACTCTAAATCATAAGTAGGGTAATTCTTCTCATGAGGCTTCAACTGTCAAGAAGTATAAGCAATCACTTTACCCTTCTGTATTAAAACACCACCCAAACCAACTCCATAAGAATCACAAAACAAGGTAAAACACATGCCCTCCTTAGGCAAAGTCAAGATAAGAGCCAAAGTCAACAACTCCTTGAGCTTTTAAAAGCTCTCCTCACAAGCATCCGACCACTAAACGATAATCTTCTTCTGAGTCAACATGGTCAAAGGAATCGTGATAGAAGAGAAGCCCTGCACAAAGCACCAATAATAGCCTGCTAACCCGACAAAACTCCAAATCTCGATAGGAGAAAAAGATTTAGCCCAATCACAAATCGTTGCTACCTTGGCTAGATCGACCATAATGCCATCCTTGGTCAATACATGACCCAAGAAAGAAATAAACTCCAATCAAAACTCAGACTTGGAGAACTTAGCATCAAACTTCTCCTCTCTTAACCTCTAAAGAACAGTCCTCAAATGTCTTATATGGTTAGCCTCATTCTTCGAATAAACCAAGATATCATCGATGAACACAATCACAAAAGAATTAAGAAAAGGATAGAACACTCTGTTCGTCAAATCCATAAATGTTGTTGGGGTATTAGTCAGCCCAAAAGACATAACCAAGAACTCATAATAGCCATACTGCATCGAAAAGCAGTCTTCAGAACATTCAAAGCTCTAATCCTTAACTGATGGCAACCAAATCACAAATCAATCTTAGAAAGCATCAAAGCACCTCAAAGATGATCAGATAAATCATCAATGCGAGAAAGTGGATACTTGTTATTAACAGTCACCTTATTTAATTATCGATAATCAATACACATCCGCATAGATACATCTCTCTTCTTCACAAACAAAATAGGAGCACCCCAAGGAGATACTCTTGGTCTGATAAATCCCTTTTCCAATAAGTCCTACAATTGTTCCTTCAATTCCTTCAACTCTAATAGGGTCATCCTATAAGGAAGAATGAAAATAGGCTTGGTGCCTTGCTCAAAATCAATAGAAAATTTGATATCCCAGTACAGAGGCATACCAAGGGAGATGGTGAACCAACACTAGTATTGCAAATATTGGCCAAATAAGAAAGACATCTCTTTCGTACCATACTAAAAACACATAGAAAAGATATAACACCCTTCTAACATGAGCTAGGGGTACCTTTCCATTCTAACCTCAGAATATCAGGAGTAGCTATGATCACGGTCTTGGTAAAATAATCCAAAATCACATAATAAGGAGCTAACCAATCCATACCCAAGATAACATCAAAATCAACCATATCGAGGATAATCAAGTCTACCCAAGTCTTATGCCCAGAAAAGGTCATAACACATGATTAGTACACCTGATCCACCACTAATGAATCGCATACGGGGGTAGATATACGAATAGGAATAATAAGGGACTCATACATAATATCAATACCGGTAGCAAAGTATGTAGACATATAGGAGAATGTAGACCCAGGATCAAACAGTACTGTAGAAAAATGGCAAACTAAGATGATACCTATAATCACTGCATCAGAGGCCTCTATCTTAGGTCTCCTAGGAAATACATAACACTAACCGTGCCCGCCGCCAGACTGAGTGACCCCTCATCCACAACTATGAACTCCCTGAGTCCCACCCCTGGTACCCTTAGAACCAACTATACTTCCCTGTATACCACCTCTAATTGCTAAAAGTGGAGTCAGATAAAGTTGAAGCAAAGATCCCTACTATGAGGAATCAAACACATATCGGGGACAATTTCTCGCTAAGTGACCAAACTCATCACACATATAACATCCTTTGCTCGAAGAATCACGCTGAGAGGGCCAAAACCACCAGAACGACCTCCATAACCAGATGAACCAGAATAAGGCGCTCTGTTTGCATGACCCGATATCTAACTACCCAAAGCCTCAGAACCTACAGACCTACCATCTGAACCTTGAAAAGCTACCTCAACTGGACTGCCATGGTAACCATGAGAACCTCTATCAAAGAAATCTCTACCTTGAGATGGGTGACCATTGAAATCGTCATGTCAGCATACCTTCTTAGCACTACCACCCTGCATACCTTGAAAAATAGACTCAATTAACGTAGCATGGTCTACTATAATTTGAAAAAAACCCACCAAACACCACCAAATGAGCGGTCACAAACTAATAATAACTGGTCAAACCCTTAACAAACTTCTAAATCCTTTGGTATATCTGGACAAGGCATGAAAGCAAGCCTCATACTCAACAACAGTTATAGATCCCTTCTCCAAATGATCAAACTCATCCCTCTTTTGATCCCTTAATAAAAAGGGCACAAATCGCTCCAGAAAGGCATAAAAAAATTGGGTCCATGACAACTGAAGAAAACCCACTGGTCTACAACTAACAAAAGATCTCCACTTCCTAGCCATATCAATCAACTGGTAGGTAGTGTAAGCAACACTATAAGACTCAAATGATCTGAGGTTATGCAACATCTTTTGACAATCAATTAGAAACTCATAAGCATCCTTGCCAATGGCACCGTTGAACTTTGGAGAAGACAATTTGATGAACCTCTCAAATCTCTTTTGTTCTTAAGTAGAAAAAATAGTACCTAGAACTATAGGCGTAATTAGTACCTGGAACTATAGGCGTAATACCCAAACTATTAGGTAAAGTCTCAACACATGGGGCCACCACAACAGCTAGTTGTGCCCCTAGGCTCTGAAATCCATGAGTAGTAGCTTGTTCTAGTAGTTGTACACCTCTTATAGTCTGAGATCCATCCAGTGTACCTGGCAAAATACATGCCTGGAGAATGCTATCCAAATGGCTTAAAATACGGATCAATAAATCCTGCAATACTGGGTAACCATGAAACCCTGAGGAACCTGAGTTGGTCCTCCAATCTCTGGCTGAATAGCTACCTCTTCAAGCTTAATCTCAGGCTCTGGGGAGGCTACTCTAGTTTGTCCTCTAACTGGAGCCTCTCCTCGGCCCCGATTTCTACCTCTGTCATAGACACGACCCCTGTCTCACCCTCTGACTTGGGCTCCAACAGTGGGTGCTGACTCAGAATCCTCAACAACTCAGGATCTAGTCCTCACTATCTACGCAGAAAGAATGGAATATAAGTTTAGAATATTGGACATGAATAATACGCACGATAAGGAATTAAATTAGAGACATTTTTCAAAGAATATCACATAGTCTTTAGAAGATAGATATGGACATCTGCATACCGATCTACATGACTCTATTAGATACCTTGCTCTTTTACATATGAGACCGGTAAACCTAGCGCTCTAATATCAATTTATCATGATTCAAAAGTTAAGGTCATGATGACACCTACCCCAACCCAACTGTGGTACGTAAGCCCAATATCAACAATGATAGATAAATGTCAAAAAGAAATAATTAACCCAATACGAGACTTCTAGAACAAAGTCAGTCCATAATATAAATAACTATATCCGAATCTGAACAAAATACAACTTCAAAGCCCAAAATTTGATGTCATGAATAGTAAGAACATCTAAATAATACCGAATCTGAAGAATACATAATCTATCTCTGATTAATAAATAAAGACAAAATAAAGATAGAATGGAGTCTGGAATATGCCCCGAATGCTGGAGCTCACCAGTACTCTGAGGCTGTCTCAGCTCCACACAAACTCAAACTTTGTGATTCGCACTAGTTCTAGGATCTGCACCTAAAAGGCGCAAAAGTATGAGTGAGTACGGTCCGCTTGTACTCAGTAGGTATCATATGCCGACTAACAAAGTAAAAAATTAAACAAGTAAAGGATACTATGAGTATGTTTCCACCTGCATACAGAAAAGTTCCCAATGGTGGCTCAAACCGTATCTTCTAACAATAACTATTATAATATCAAGCTAGAGTGACACACAAATATACATACATAAAGGAAGGCTAAGTACACAAAATTAAACACATAAGATATATGCAAGTGATGTAAATACAATGCAATGGCTATGTGGTAATGTCTCAATACACCTTATGAGCTTAAGCTTCAAGGATAGGATACCATGGGGGGTTCGCAACCTGTATATTCTAATAATCTCAACCTCATATCTCATTTCAATCTTTTCGGCATGTTCTTCGGCCAAGGGGATTTATAAAATGTTTCATTTTCTTTGAAAATCAGTATATCTTTGTGGTACCAAATCCATCTATAAGGATGAATGAAGTGAGTATTCATGCTCATAACCAAGAAAATATCATGTGATGTATTCAATTCAATGATGGTATTAAATAAGCTCAAATCTTCTCAATATATCATGATATAAATCATAGTATAGCACCATAATAATGAATAGTCATGTAAGACTTCAATAATATCATATAAAAATCCTCCATTCGGGCATCATAATGTTTAAATAAGGCATTTAATTCTCAAATAAGATCAAAACCAACCTCCACTCGGGTATCTCCACAATATACACCTATCAAGTCAAATATAGTATTCACATAAGCCCCTACACGGGTAACACTATAATAAATAATGATCACATAAGCCCCCACACGGGAAATACAAATAAAAGACTATCTCCAACTAATAATCTCATGATAATTTCCTAACCCATAACATACTTTACATTAATGGTTAACTACCCAGTCCAGTCTGAAGAAAGTTAAGTCATAACCTACCTCGAAAAGCCGAAACTCTAGATTGAACCCATCAACAGGAAATTTTTCCTTCTGCGTAGCCTCTGATCAAACCCACTCTATCAAAAATATAATTTAAAAGTCAAGGGGACTCTAATGATACCCATATTGGCCATTTTCAAATCGGGTTCAAAAGTAGTTCAAAAATTGACCCCAAAAGAAAAGAGGTAAATCAGAAATTTTATTTAAGAATCATATTTCCCATACTTAGAGGAGTCTAAATATGAAAATCCATCAAAAAAAGTTGAAATTGAGCTTAAAATCAAAGAAAAACTATTTTTACACTTTATCGGGTAAAAATCCAAAAATCCAAGCTTAAAATCAAGATTTTGAAGATAAAATCTTTGGAAATTGATGAAAATAGGATTTTAGAGTTTACCCACACAAGATTGAGGAAGAAATTCCTTGAAATCGGCAAAAATCGAGCTATCAAAGTCTAAAAATGGTAAAAATAAGGTTTTGGACGAGAAAATGATTTAAAATCTGCCCATGTATAAAATACTCTTTGCGAACGTGGTCACTTACGTCGCGTTGGACCTGAACTAAACTGAACCTTTGCAATCACAGGCGGGCCTTCACAATTGCAATTAAGAAACCAACCCAGACCCGAGCTACTTACCTTTCGTAAATGCAGCCACCGCCTTGCATTAGCGATGACCAAGACCCCACACCCTTCTCGATCGTGAGCCCTCTACCATGAAAGCGATGAAAAAAAATTTCCTTCGCCATAATCGCAACCAAGGGCCCACAAATACGAAGAAAGAATGTTAGCGACACCAGATATCAACAAAGTACTGGAAAAAATGATCTAAAATCCTCTGAACGGACTCTCGAGATTTGTTTGGGATCCCACAAAAATAATCTAATAATGCTACTAGGTTAAATTTGACATTATGGACTCAATGGAAACATCAGATTTATCAAAAGATGTCTTTTTTAACAAGTTAACCTCCGGTACCCCTTTAAGCTAAATTTAACTAGTTTCTCGTCTAATAGGTCAAAACTAAATATAATGGCTCAGAACCCAAACTAACTATACTACTAATCCAAAATTAATATTCCAAGTCTAATGAAACTGATAGAATTACCATCCAACACTCGGATCATGAAATATTGATCAAAGTCAAACTAATCACTTTTAGAATCTCTAAAAAACTCAAACTCACTCAAACTACTCCCGAACACTTTGGTGTCACGCCCCAAACTCCCACGAGGCGTGATTGGCACCCGAAGCCGACAAGGCCCGAGAGAACCAATCTTTGCTTCTATTCATTCATATACATGTCATAGGAAACACTACTATCACATAGAAACATGAGGGGCTAAAATTGGAAAACATAGAACATATGACGTATATACATATGAGAAACTTGGCCGTTGAGGCCATCAAGTCAAGATTTCATCTATCATCTTATACACATACACCCACACCCGTCTACAAAAGCCTCTAACAGATGCATTGACCAAAACCAACTGAAAGTCAGGACAAGTCCCCGCTTTATACACAATGTACAATATCAAAGCATATGAACCACTATGACTCGGAGAAGCCCCGAACTAACTGGAGCTCACCAATGAACCGCAAACAGCTGGCAACCTACTGTGGCGGCCTACTAGTACCTGCGCCTGCAGCAAGTAAGGTAAATTCCCCGAGAGGGGTCAGTACGAAATAAGTACTGAGTATGCAAGGCTCAGATGAAACTGTACAATTCATGAATATTTCAATGAACTCAAAACATATGAATAATCAATGTGAATAAGTCACCATTTTGCATTTTGGAAACCATGTGGATTGCTTTCATTACTTTCGTTACTTTCTTTGCATTCAATGCTCACTTGTCATTACACATGTCACAATGTACCCGGGCCCCGACTGATCAGTGGGTCTTTACATATCATATCATTGTGTTGGGATCGAGTTGAGCTAGGCTTATGCCCCTAGACTTGCCACCCATACATCAATGCATCGGGATCGAGTCGAGCTAGGCTTATGCCCCTAGACCTGCCACCCATAATCCAATATCTCGGGATCGAGTCGAGCTAGGCTTACGCCCCTAGACCTGCCACCCATAATCCAATATCTCGGGATCGAGTCGAGCTAGGCTTACGCCCCTAGACCTGCCACCCGTACTTGATCATTAACCACATATGCATTACTTTGTTCATTACTTTGAGATTGTTACAATGATAGTCATAACATCACTTTGGAACTTTGGAACTTTGGAACATAACATTGTTGGAAGCTTTGAATCATTAACCAATGAGTGAAAGACATGTGAATAAACATCATGAGAAATATAACATTACTAGCACCATGATACCATTGGAACCACTGGACAATAATCCATGAACAAGAGACACAAGTATAGGCACTATTGGAATATTGGAACATAACTTTATTTGAGCTTTCGGAACATTAACCATGAATATGAGACATGAGATTCACAAATGATCCATGAGTAGAAAATATATGACAATGACTAGTGATAAACAGATATCGGATACCTTAGCACATTTCGGGATAGGACTAGTGACATGTCAATATGGACACTATTTGCCGCAGAAAGATACGGACAAAGTAACCTTACATACCTTGTACGCTCAATATGGATATCCAATCTTAGATGTGTATACAATAGTCCCGCTCCTTCTTTATGTGTCATTCTACAACACAAATACATAACGGATTCACATTAACCAACAACTACTTTACAATTGCATATAACATCAATGGGGTACATGTTTGCCTTGAACATGTCATTTCCCCTTGACAAAACCATTGATAAAATTATTATTCCAAAAATTCCATAATATTCCCAACATTGACCAATATATGATAATTGACACATTGCACCACAACACTTCTCCTTTCCACTTTCTTATTCATACCACATCACAAATAATCCATCAACTTCCCTTAATACGACTCATAACACATATCGGCCAAAATCCCACAATTTTCACTTATAGGAAATAACAAGTTTAATACCAAAAATAACACCATACATGTTCATATTTTATCCATACCATGATCTTTCATCAAAGGCACAAGCCATAATTCAAGTTCAAATCTCATGGATGGCACATCTTGTACAAAAACCCAAAGTACTATGTTCAACTCTTTCAAGCATAACCAACAAAATTCACATACTCTCCCATGCATATAATATATTAATCCATGACAATAATCACTTACCTAGGCTTGGAAGATGTTGATCTTGCTCCAAAGGTTAGCTTTGACCTCTTAGGGTTTGAGAGAAAGAAAAAGAAAAAAAAAGAAAAAGGTTGCAAAATATCTACAAAGGCATGTGTTTTTCAAATGAATAAAATCAGCATTTTTGCCCTTTATATAGGCTCTCAAGTCCATGCTTAGCCACTTTGATTCAATGATTGAAGTGTATGACTTAGTCAAATGGAAGAATGGGTCTTGTGACCCATTGGGCCATGTTTTCTTTTCATTTTTGGGTCCTTTTTGGGCCCAATTTACGTAACCCAATAAAATCAATAATTTCTCGTGGTTTCATCATCTCATACGTGTTACGACAATATTCCTACTCATGTCATTCATATCCGTAGCCTCAATCCCAAAAACAAATGATTCTAGCCACGTATGGCCTATTTTGCCCAAAAGGGTAAAATCGTCATTTTGACCCCAATTTCGTTCTCGAGTAATTTTATCATATCAATATAATATTTCACTTATTTCATGTATATTCTCATGGTGGTAGAAAACTCGTGGCAAAAATCGGCTCAATACGTCCCCGGGAACCCTTGGGATTTAAACAAAATTTTCAACTTTTGAAAGGTGCGCAGGGGCGGCGTGGCATGCTGCCTGGCGCGCCCCTTTACTGCCTCTGGACTGAAAATTTCAGCCCAGAGCGGCGTGGCACGCCCCTGGGCGCGCCCCTCCTTATTTTTTTCCAAAATTTTTGTTTTCGACTTTTCTTCGCTGGTTCGGTTAGATACTTCAAGTCCTATTCTTTAACTCACTCCTTAACCTTAACATACTTTGTTTAGAGGTCCTCTTAGACTCGTTTTGAACCCTACAAATGCGCCATGAAGATCGCAAAACACCTTCTACGCAAGGTTAAGCATATGTACAAGGCCACATTTTAATTTTTTTCCATCACTAATATTACCAAATACAGACTTATAGCTCTCGACACCTAAGTAAACATTGTTCATCGTCATCACATTGGGTCAGAAAGGTACGGGGTGTTACATTCTTCCCCCCTTAGGAACATTCGTCCTCGAATGTTAGTAACACTGTCTCATTGCAACACTTAAGTCACAGTGACTTCTCTATATCCTCATATACACATTTAACACTTGTAAAGACTTATAACTCCAAATCTGTATCTTGAACTTTTCCTTCCATGTATCACAAGTACAAGTACTTAGATTTCATTAATGCTTCGATTTCCCTTGTGATTTCTTCGATGTACTAAGTTCTCCAATAGTGCCCCTACGGAAGCTACTTTTGCATTTCCTGATTCGTTCACTTCTCGATGTACCTTTTTACGTGTGAGATCCTCTGAAATTTGTACCTTTCCACTGGCAACAATACTAGATACTCTCCGATACACTTTCAGAGCATACGAAATGGACGGTGAAGAATTCCTGGACTAGTGCTAATAGATACGCAAGTTGCCCAAATCTTTGGACAACTCCTCTTTCTTTCCGAATCTCATTATCTTTTTCCATTGGTGACACTATCAACTTCTAATATCGGCATATGATTTATACCGACTTTGGGCCATTTGTAGCTACTGTTATATCACCTTCACTTTCTCTATAGCTTGATGAACAAAATTTGACCTGGGCAACGCAAAATTTCATCAGCCGTAACCCATCCAATGGATGATCTTATATGTCCTTTTATATAAACCTTCATAAGGTACCTTTTGATATCTTTATTGTAAGCAATTTCATTAGACGATCGATATTCATCCCCACTACCGTTAAAGTCCAACGTACAAACTCGTGACATATCTTCACATGTTCTTATAATACATTCTATTCGTCCATCCATTTAAGGATGACCATCCATACTTACATTTATCTGTGTACTCATGCTTTACTAGAAAGGCTTACCCACACTGTGCAATAAAGTGAGCCCCCCTGTGTGATATAATAGTGAGTGGAGTCTAATGTAATCATCCTATCTCTGTAACCTACAATTTTGCGTACCGTTCATCTGTATCGGTGGTCCTAACTAGTAGGAAATATGTTGACTCGGTAAGCCAGTTCATGATTACTTATATGGAATCAACCTTCGCAATGTACGAGACAACCCTTTAATTCATTCCATGTTATTCATGTTCCACTTCCAAACTGGGAGGGTAATATATTGCATAAAACATACAGACTTCTGATGCCATACTGTTCATCAGTGACCGCTTGGACATTGAACTACAAGTTCTACAATGTGCTTCTCATATATTCTTACCAACACATCTCTGCTACACCATGGTGTATTTTGGTTGTTTTCGAACAAACAACTACCATGAACGATGTTCTTCTGTCGCAATTCATTTTCTTAACTCATCTATACCCAGTACACACAATCTACATTGGCGTTAAAGTACTCCCCCTTGTGTTTGCTCAAATACTCTCGTCGACTTTGCTGTACATATTTTTTTTCAATTGAACTAAAAATGGAATTTACATATTGCTTTTCCTTTTATCTCCAATATCAATGAAAATCCTACCACATTTGACACTATAATTCTTTCCTCTGGAGTTTCAAGAAACAAAACCCCATATTGCCTCATTAATATAGATTGCCCGACTATATCTTTCTTTTTTGTGTGTGAGCTGTCCATTCATACTTCCTACTGCCTTGCAGTTTAATGTATCAACTACCCCATTTGCTTTTCCCAAATGATATAGAATACCAATGTCCTCACCTTTTAATATTTCAAGCCACCTTCGCTACCTCAGATTAAGTCTTTCGGCTTAACAATATATTACATTGTCTCACATCCAGAATATATATATCAACATAAATCCCTTACAAATAGTGACACCATGACGTTAAATCAAATATCACTGTTGCTATTTCAGGGTCATGTGTTTAGTAATCATTTGTATTCTCATGTGGCCGCAACTGTCGTGACGCATATGCTATTACCTTATCATGCTACATCAATATATATCCGAGTCCAACTCCGAAAGCATTACCATACATTGCATAACATTCTTATGCCTTCAGAAGGCACTTACAACGGATGTGGAAGTTACTTTATCTTTCAACTCTTGCAAAACTTTTCTCCAAGGCATCATTCTACTGGACCTTGATTGCCTTGTGTATAGGCTTTGTTAAGGGTGTAGGGATAAAATAAAATACTTCAACAATTCTCCTATAATACAACCCAAAAAAACGATGGATCTCCGTAAGCATTGTAGGCCTTAGCCAATTGTTCACCATTTCTATCTTTTGTTTAACAACCTTTATCTCTTCATCCTATACAATGCATGGTCCTCTTGTGATTTTTGAATACCATCACCAAACAGGGTCACACACACACACCCTGAAAGGTGTTTTAAACACCCTATTCCTTTCACCCATAACAATTCACTAGCCCAATTGACATACTAGGCATTCATAATAATCATACCATGTTTGTAATGTCGTCTTGGGTATATCATCATCGTTCCTTCTTCTTTTTTTGTTTTTCGTCTTTATTTGTTCATCATTTCATCCTTTTTTTCAAACAAATGGTCAATTCTGGGGAGGGAATATTTATGCGTACTTGTCATCTTATTCCGTTGCCAATAATTGACACACATTCTCAATGTACTGTCTTTTTTTTGTACAATTAACACTGGTGCACCCAAGGGAACATACTCGGTCGTATGAATCCCTTGTTCATCACGTCTTTTAACGTCAATTCCCATAACTTTCCATAACTTTGCCGGGGCCATACTATATGAAGAAGTAAAAATAGGCTAAGTATCTGATGTCACAGTAATACCAGCTCATACATCGAGGACTTCATTTACCATCAGAACTGATTGAAGAGTTGGTGGCTTCACATCCGTATCTTTCACTCTTCCCGAGTGACATGTGTATCCCTTAGCGTATCCTTTTACTTGCTTTACTATGGGGAACAACTTTTTTTTTTTTTTCTTAGTGCCCCCACATTTCTTCTTTTGGGTAAACGACAATATAACTTCTTAGTTCGGCAACCTACTATGGCACAATCCCGTTATAACATTAAAATCCACTATTCCCAGCTCACTAAGATCAACCGGTGTCTCATGACCACAAACAATTCCTATGCACTTGTGATATACTCTTTTAAATTCAATAGATTCTCCGACTAATGTATAGACCTCCTATGACATAACTAGTATTCTAGTGCCCGTTTGAATTTTAAACAAGTAATGAAATAACATATGCAATTGTCGATTATGGGTCAATCAATACATGTACGGTACCTGCAGCTTCATCAGGAGAAGCCTAATTTTATGGCCCGACATATCCCACCAATAACAACATTGGTCCCCAACCAACATTCACCTAGATGATAACTTCCGCAACACTAACACGGCTGACAAAGAGACTTCGGTTGGTTCATACTTTCTACGTGCTTGTACTTAATACCCTATTGCCCATGAATCCTGAATCTCACTTCTTTGCCAATTCTATTGTCTCTAAACCCTTGGAATTGAGGTAATACATTTACTATCGACTAAGGGGATAATGATCTAGGCGGTCTGAACACCCGAGACCTAAATTCTCCCTGGGATGCCATGAAATATCCCATAGGTCTAGCCCTCTTTGGTGATCCTTCTTCAAATAGTTGTGTCCTTTTCTGTTGCCTCTGGTCTTTCATTATCTGTGCAAAAATGCCTCCTTTCGGACTATATCCATATCTCTTTTCAAGGTCGCAAGAATGCAATCCATCTGTCCATTTACTGATGCATTCTGTCTGTTATAATGGTTACCACTTTTGGAGTATACCTATCCACAGAATTAAATCGAAGATTGTACTTGCGACCACTCATAGTTCTTTAGCAATGCTTTAGCAATTGATCCACATAAGCTTTTCTGACCTCATTTGGGAGGTACAGTCACAGAATGCCATTTTACATTCCTCCCAACTATCTGAAAATACATCAGTAGATCAGTCATATGCATAACATCTAGAACCCTTTTTAACTTAGTTCATAATGTCCTATGGGTCTTCATTCAAATCCGACCCGGTGAATGTGGGAGGGTATGATTTCTAAAAATCCTGTGTTTGACGAGTAGCTACCCTAGCCGCACCACCATTACTCGTCATCAGGCCATCTAGCCCGTGACATTGTGCAATAACTATCTGAGTCAACATATGCACTACATTTCTTAAATCCTGTTCAGTGACATTTATAGATGGTTCTGTAGGTACTCCTCTATCTTTTGGCTACGAGAGACCCGTATAACAAATTGCCATATCAGTTCTACCTTGACTCACTTGGTCAAGTGGTGATTTACTCATTTCTACTTCGGCAGGCATATCAACCTGCTCACCTTTGCCCTTATCTTGTCTGATACTCAGCATTTAATCATATAAAAGAAACCAATGTCAATACGTACCTATGTGTCCACCTACAACTTTGGCTCTACTGCACGATCTAGAAGTGAAGAAAAGAAACAACTCTTAAATGTTCCGTAGCCTCCTGCTTATCAATGTGGCGCGCAACACATCCATAAGCAAGACTCTACTCAGACACGGCTTTGTAGACACCCTTAGAACAACCTGCTCTGATACCACTTTTGTCACGCCCCAAACTCCCACGAGGCGTGATTGGCACCCGAAGCCGACAAGGCCCGAGAGAACCAATCTTTGCTTCTATTCATTCATATACATGTCATAGGAAACACTACTATCACATAGAAACATGAGGGGCTAAAATTGGAAAGCATAGAACATATGACGTATATACATATGAGAAACTTGGCCGTTGAGGCCATCAAGTCAAGATTTCATCTATCATCTTATACACATACACCCACACCCGTCTACAAAAGCCTCTAACAGATGCATTGACCAAAACCAACTGAAAGTCAGGACAAGTCCCCGCTTTATACACAATGTACAATATCAAAGCATATGAACCACTATGACTCGGAGAAGCCCCGAACTAACTGGAGCTCACCAATGAACCGCAAACAGCTGGCAACCTACTGTGGCGGCCTACTAGTACCTGCGCCTGCAGCAAGTAAGGTAAATTCCCCGAGAGGGGTCAGTACGAAATAAGTACTGAGTATGCAAGGCTCAGATGAAACTGTACAATTCATGAATATTTCAATGAACTCAAAACATATGAATAATCAATGTGAATAAGTCACCATTTTGCATTTTGGAAACCATGTGGATTGCTTTCATTACTTTCGTTACTTTCTTTGCATTCAATGCTCACTTGTCATTACACATGTCACAATGTACCCGGGCCCCGACTGATCAGTGGGTCTTTACATATCATATCATTGTGTTGGGATCGAGTCGAGCTAGGCTTATGCCCCTAGACTTGCCACCCATACATCAATGCATCGGGATCGGGTCGAGCTAGGCTTATGCCCCTAGACCTGCCACCCATAATCCAATATCTCGGGATCGAGTCGAGCTAGGCTTACGCCCCTAGACCTGCCACCCGTACTTGATCATTAACCACATATGCATTACTTTGTTCATTACTTTGAGATTGTTACAATGATAGTCATAACATCACTTTGGAACTTTGGAACTTTGGAACATAACATTGTTGGAAGCTTTGAATCATTAACCAATGAGTGAAAGACATGTGAATAAACATCATGAGAAATATAACATTACTAGCACCATGATACCATTGGAACCACTGGACAATAATCCATGAACAAGAGACACAAGTATAGGCACTATTGGAATATTGGAACATAACTTTATTTGAGCTTTCGGAACATTAACCATGAATATGAGACATGAGATTCACAAATGATCCATGAGTAGAAAATATATGACAATGACTAGTGATAAACAGATATCGGATACCTTAGCACATTTCGGGATAGGACTAGTGACATGTCAATATGGACACTATTTGCCGCAGAAAGATACGGACAAAGTAACCTTACATACCTTGTACGCTCAATACGGATATCCAATCTTAGATGTGTATACAATAGTCCCGCTCCTTCTTTATGTGTCATTCTACAACACAAATACATAACGGGATTCACATTAACCAACAACTACTTTACAATTGCATATAACATCAATGGGGTACATGTTTGCCTTGAACATGTCATTTCCCCTTGACAAAACCATTGATAAAATTATTATTCCAAAAATTCCATAATATTCCCAACATTGACCAATATATGATAATTGACACATTGCACCACAACACTTCTCCTTTCCACTTTCTTATTCATACCACATCACAAATAATCCATCAACTTCCCTTAATACGACTCATAACACATATCGGCCAAAATCCCACAATTTTCACTTATAGGAAATAACAAGTTTAATACCAAAAATAACACCATACATGTTCATATTTTATCCATACCATGATCTTTCATCAAAGGCACAAGCCATAATTCAAGTTCAAATCTCATGGATGGCACATCTTGTACAAAAACCCAAAGTACTATGTTCAACTCTTTCAAGCATAACCAACAAAATTCACATACTCTCCCATGCATATAATATATTAATCCATGACAATAATCACTTACCTAGGCTTGGAAGATGTTGATCTTGCTCCAAAGGTTAGCTTTGACCTCTTAGGGTTTGAGAGAAAGAAAAAGAAAAAAAAAGAAAAAGGTTGCAAAATATCTACAAAGGCATGTGTTTTTCAAATGAATAAAATCAGCATTTTTGCCCTTTATATAGGCTCTCAAGTCCATGCTTAGCCACTTTGATTCAATGATTGAAGTGTATGACTTAGTCAAATGGAAGAATGGGTCTTGTGACCCATTGGGCCATGTTTT
The DNA here is from genome assembly GCA_031232105.1 of Capsicum rhomboideum. NCBI lineage: Eukaryota > Viridiplantae > Streptophyta > Magnoliopsida > Solanales > Solanaceae > Capsicum > Capsicum rhomboideum. The sequence goes on along the minus strand of CP124719.1, from coordinate 18,278,580 downwards.
CTTTTCATTTTTGGGTCCTTTTTGGGCCCAATTTACGTAACCCAATAAAATCAATAATTTCTCGTGGTTTCATCATCTCATACGTGTTACGACAATATTCCTACTCATGTCATTCATATCCGTAGCCTCAATCCCAAAAACAAATGATTCTAGCCACGTATGGCCTATTTTGCCCAAAAGGGTAAAATCGTCATTTTGACCCCAATTTCGTTCTCGAGTAATTTTATCATATCAATATAATATTTCACTTATTTCATGTATATTCTCATGGTGGTAGAAAACTCGTGGCAAAAATCGGCTCAATACGTCCCCGGGAACCCTTGGGATTTAAACAAAATTTTCAACTTTTGAAAGGTGCGCAGGGGCGGCGTGGCATGCTGCCTGGCGCGCCCCTTTACTGCCTCTGGACTGAAAATTTCAGCCCAGAGCGGCGTGGCACGCCCCTGGGCGCGCCCCTCCTTATTTTTTTCCAAAATTTTTGTTTTCGACTTTTCTTCGCTGGTTCGGTTAGATACTTCAAGTCCTATTCTTTAACTCACTCCTTAACCTTAACATACTTTGTTTAGAGGTCCTCTTAGCCTCGTTTTGAACCCTACAAATGCGCCATGAAGATCGCAAAACACCTTCTACGCAAGGTTAAGCATATGTACAAGGCCACATTTTAATTTTTTTCCATCACTAATATTACCAAATACAGACTTATAGCTCTCGACACCTAAGTAAACATTGTTCATCGTCATCACATTGGGTCAGAAAGGTACGGGGTGTTACATTTGGGAACCGTTCCAACCATCCCTATAACTCATAAATGACATATAACAATAATGAAAAGGGTAAAATGGTCAAAATACATAAAAAGCTAAAATTCACAGCAAGAGTTATTATATTGTCAAATAGCAATATAGATTCAATTAACACGCCTTGCTTCTTTAACACCATACAATTTCTACTCCACCCTTTGACATATTAGCTCTTCAAGCCTATCTCATAACCATTCAATCTTCACTATCACATCCCTTAGGTTCTTATAGCCTGAACATTGTTACACATCTTTACTCACATACACAAGGAGTTTTACATGCAGAATAAAATCATTAATAACCATAGATAAACATTACTAACACAGATTTTATCAATATAATTAATAAAATAATTATTACCAACCATACTCCACGCCCACAAGACTAATCATGAAATCTCCTTTTAACTACGTTGTGATTATATATTTTAATCAAGGTCTACTACACATTAAACCTAGCCTACCTGGGCGCCAAGATGCTGCAATAAGTAAGTTATACTACGGATGATCTTCCTTTTATTCACATTTCTAAATGCTAAATCATCTAATAAACAAGCAATTATAAGAGTAATTAATCAACTACTCTTTTAAAAGTATTTCGAGAATTTAAATTCACTAGTTCTACCCTTATTCACAGTCTACAAGATTACCCAAGGGTTGATTAATCATTAACTAATTCTATTATACTTAATCCATCTCCATTAATGGAATTTTTATGCTAAATATCCCATCTTTATTGAATTAAAGGTCCCCAACTATCAAAATTCATATTTTAGACTACCAAATTCACACAAGGAAGTATTAGTTTATAATCTAGAAGCAATACTAGGTGAAAATACATATCCATATGTTTTCCCTATAATTTCATGAATCTAGGGTTCTAAACCCCTAAAATTTCCCCATTATAATGATTCTAGAAGAAAAATGAATTAATAGATGTTAAAAAGGAGTAAAAATCTTACCTCAACGAAGAATTTTCATTCCAACCTTGAGAAAATTGAGCCTCTTGGGTTTTGGAATGATTTTTTTTGAGTTTATGACATGAAATAGGCTTATATACTACCCGAGTCCTACTACAGCGCCTGAGTCCCACTATAGCAGCCTCAACTTTTTAGCAAGGATAGTCTTCATTAAAATAACCATAAATTTTACTCCGGAAGTATATTAACAATGATCAGTGGTGTTGGAAAGAAGACTCAAAGATATTTAATTTGGTGGGTATTTAGTCCTATAACTCTTTATATTCTAGGAAGAGTGATCATTTGAAGTTGACCCTAGCTTAAACATAGCCCGAAACTCAATCAGTAAGGACACTTCTAACTTAACTTTGTGTTGGGGATATTGTATGATCTTAATTAATATCTAATGCACTCTCACACTAAATAATTGATCCTAATACCTATGACAAATAAGACTCTTATACCTTTACCACAGACATTTTCAGTAGCGATGGAATGAGTCATTAAAAATTGTTATTGGACATTGATGCCTCATTATTGAAGTATTAAGAGTATAAAAATAAAGTGTATAAAGGGTAGAATAGTTTTTTTCCTACTAATAGTCATTAGTTAGTTAACAGTTAGTTGGAAATATTGTTAATACTATTTAATTAGATAAAAAGGCTATACTTAATTACTAGACTAATGCTTCCTCAAGTAGAAGTATATATACATGTATTGTATATGATCAGATCATTGAGTTGAATAAAATTCAATACTAAAATATCTTTCAATCATCATTTTCTCTTTTCTGTTTCATCAAGAACTCCAAATATGTGTATGGTGATTTACAATATGGTATTAGAGCCATCTCAACTGGTTTAACTAACCTGAGGTTCAAGATTACAATTCTACGACAATTAATCCTTGAAGAATAGGAAAAGGTTTAAAACAATTCAAAAGAGGCTAAAGCTTGAAGATTCTTGCAGACCTGAAAATGGGGATTAATAAAGAACAAGTTGCCCTAAATCTCAATCAAACAATCAATCAAGGGAATTCAACAAATGAAAATCATCAAGATCACCATCAAAATGGGTTTAATAGATCTGAAAATCACTATCAGAAATGATCTGGTAGTCTGGTCTAGATTATAATCACCCTCTCTTCCTTGGTCCTATAGATGTGAGTGGTTATTCTATGATCTCATTTTAATTAACTAGTAGTTAGAATTATACAATCTGGTCTTGATCTATTATGATTACATTGCTAGGAAGAAATAAGTGGGGTATAGTAGATGGATCTTGTAAGAAAAAAAGGTTTGGTGATAAATTATGGGATCAATGGGAGAGAGTGAATGCAATTATTTTACCTTGGCTCATGAACTCTATTTTAAAGAATCTGTTAGGAGGTGTTGTGTTTGGATCTAGTGCATGTGCTGTGTGGGAAGATTTAAAAGAAAGCTTTGATTGAATTGATGGATCAAGAACTTTTAATTTGTATAAGTAAATAGCCACTATTGCACAAGGTACTACATCTATATCTATTTACTACTCTAAATTGAAGGATCTCTGAAATGAGTTTGAGAATCTTATTCATGCTCCTGCTTGTGATTGCTTGAAATCTAGAGACTATGTGATGTGCCTTTAAAAGCAAAAATTGTATCAATTTTTAATGGGGTTGAATGAGTCATACCAACAGGCTAGGAGACAAATCTTGTTAATAAATCCACTGGCCACTGTGAATCAGGCTTATGGCATAATGGCAGGGGATGAAAATCAAAAGGGAATAGCTAATCTAGCTAGTGGAAGTCTAGGTGTGAATGTTGTTATTAATAACTATGATTTTGTGGCCATGTACTCTAAAGGGAACAACTCAAGATTCAAGAAGAATTACAATCTGTTTTGTGACTTTTGTAAATTGAAGAATCACGCCAGGGAGAATTGCTAGAAATTAATGGGGTATCCCACTGTCGACAAGCCAAGAAGAAGAAGGTCACAAAAGAAAAGGATGCTACCTACAATATTCATGGAGAAAGTTCTAATTTTCAATGTGTAGGAACTTCAACAGGACAAGTTCAAGTAAACAACAATTGTCCTAGTTCTAATTTGCTAGGGTCATCAACTCAAGGTAATTAAGTTAAGCTACCACAAATTGGAAATCCTATTACTCAAGAGCAATATGATCAAATCCTTTAGATGGTTAACAAGTATCCTCTACCTATTTTAATAGATAATACTACAGGTAATGATCAAGCTTTTAAAGCGTTCTTGGTTTTAGATTAGTTTAAAGAACCAATTATAGACACTGAGGCCACAAACCAAATGGTATCTGATATGAATCTTTTAAATTAGTTAAGTATTGTTGAAAGTATCAATCTTAGAAAAGTGTATCTACCAACTGGAGACATTTCTTATATTACTCACATTGGTCTATGTAACACCCCAAAAATCCAAGCTAAGATTAAAACCATGCTTCAAGTATATATAAAATCAAACATTATATTTTGGTAGTATGAGAAGTTATTCAGACATATATTAAGGCCACAAGTAACTCCTAGCTCATAGCTAAGTTGAAACCTTCCTTACCGGTGGTTTCCTTGTGAAGAATCTTGCTATAGTCAACTTAAAACAAGCATAACTCCTAGATTCTGAGGTCAAGACCCACCAAATTATATATATTTTAATTATCTTTCCAACACATCTAGTTTCGCTGTAATTCGATATCGGAGCTAAGAGTTATAGTCATTTTAGAGAAGCACTGTCCAGCAGGGGGAACATACGATCATGGTTATAAACCACGACCGTAAAATACTCCCGTCTGATCGAAACAACTCTGAAAACTGAAAGTTGAAAAATGTACCTTCTAACCACAAGAGGGAACCATGACCGTTCTTTGAAACCACGATTAAAGGCACGATCGTGGCTTCAATATTTTGATCTGGCTTAAACTTCCAAGCTACGAACCAAGGCATGATCATGAGTGGGACCCATGATCGTACCATGGCTTATATGATCATGATTAGAGAAGCTCAAATCCAGCCACAGACCACGAGCATAACCCACAATCATAGTTGGGACCCACGATTGTGGGAAGGTCTCATAGGTTCTTTCGGTAACTTTTCAGTCACAAATTTTAAAAGGGCTTATCAATTTTTTTTGACTCTTTTAACATCAAAACTACGTCGTTTAAGCCTTTCCAAGGCTTATTACTAAGATTAATATTACCCTAAGCCCTCATTACTTAGAAAACATTCAACACTTAGCAATTTCAGAGAAAGAAGAGGTGATTTCTCTCCTTCAGGACAAACTAGGGTTCATTTTCTTCAGGCTACCCATCTCAAAGGTTCCTTCAGGATTTTCATATCCAGGTATGTGTGATTTCATCAATGGGTTCCCTTTCACCCATTGAGTCCCAAAGTTAACTCAAATCCTCAAGTTTATTTCACCCTTTAAGATTAGGGTTTCCACGAAAAGTGTGAATTTCATTAACTTTTAGTTTCTTATTTTGATTAACCATGAATATATGTTATCCCATAAATTTGAGAATCCTTTACATACTCATGATTATGAGCTCTCATTATATTGACGAATTCTTGAGTTTGGGCTTAAGCTACAAAATTTCTTATGATGTTCAGTTTCTAGAATTGTCATTAGTAGTTCATTCTTCTGAGATGGCGGGTTATGAACACCCGATGACCTAGGAGATTATGCATTAGCAGTTGAATACTCACTTTTTTAGTATTCATGATTTAGGATGCTTTTTAGATAAAGCATCTATCTTTCAGCTTCAGAATAATAGTGTTGTTAAGCCTTTCAGTATAGCACCTTACTTTCAGTTGGGAGTAATACTTAGCACCGAGAGGACACAGGTTCAGATAACCCAAGTCCCAGAACTACGTTTCCACTGTAGGTTAATAGTATAGTCTTTTTGAACATCAGTTAGTGGATCCACATCAGTTAGTGTTCATACCCTTGGCAAGGTACTGGACACCCATCCTACTGGGGTTACTAGTTGGGCCCTATTTAGCTGAGATGGGGTATGTCGGTTAATAGTAGCTCCCACAGTTTAGACTCGGACCTCACATGACCTAGTATTACGTTATTTTAGTAAATTATATTATTTCATGTTTATCATTTGGTCATTGCATCAGTTTAAAGATTTTAGTTCACTTTCAGCTTGTCGTGTTATTTTCAGCATACCCAGCTTACATAGTGTAGTGTATATCTCACATGCTTAGTACATTTAATGTAATGACCGCATACCTTTCTTTGCGCTATATTGTCTTATAATATAGGTTCTGACGCTCAGCATCCCGATCGCAATTAGATTGATCCAGTATCTCTCCAGCGGCAGTGTTTAGTGAGTCCTCATCATTCGAGGACTAGTATCAGTATTTAATTTTTTATGTTATTTAGTTTCAGACAGTTAGAGTTAGCTAGGGGTTGTCCCAGCAACTCATCTTATTTAGAGGCTTTCAGACAATCAGATAGATTATATTTTAGCTTTATGGTTTTTAAATCATCAGATATTGTATTTGGTTTTGATCACTAATATATCATTCAGTTTTGTTTCTACACAGTATTATATCAGTTGTTTCAGTATTCTTAGTGTCATGCCATGCAATGGGTTAGCTCGGGGTCACTTATGACTCTAAGCACCGTGTTACCACTAGGAGATAATCTCGGGTCGTGACAGTCTAGCTCTATATCTAGCAGAAGTACAATTACTAATGTCTTTCATGTTCCTAACTTCAAGTACAACTTACTGTCAGTTTCAAAGATTACCAAGGAATTAGGTTGCTCAGTAAGTTTTTTCCTTGATTTTTGCGTCTTCCAGGAACTCTTTAGTGGAAAGGTGAAGAAGACTGGTAAGGAGGAGGATGGACTATACTTGCTAATCAATGATTCAAGTAAACACAATAATTAATTATCTCTTTTTGCTGATGGTGGAGATAAATTCAAGCACATCAACATTGAACTTTGGCACAAAAGACTTGGTCACTCTTCTACTTCTGTTATGCAAAAGATCTTTCCTGTTAGTATATATATTTTACATGATGAGTTACAAAAATGTAGTGTATGCCCATATGCAAAACAAGTTAGACTACCATTTACTTCAAGTATGATCAAAACTACTAGTTGTTTGAATAGATACATGTGGATCTTTGGGGACCATGTAAAGTTGCTACATTTGATGGAAATAGATATTTCTCAACTTTGGTTTATGATTACTCTAGAATGACATGGATTTTTCTTCTTAAGCATAAGTCTGATGTGCAAGTTTACATTCAACAGTTTCTCAGCTGTCTATACTCAGTTCAATAAAATAATAAAGGTTATTAGAAGTGACAATGGTACAAAGTTCATTAACTCTATCTATGAAATTTTTTTAATTCTCTAGGTATTATACATCAAAGAAGTTGCCCATAAACACCCCAAAAGAATGGGGTGGCTAAAAGGAAAAATAAAGACATTTTATAAGTCACCAGGGCAATTAGATTTAAGGCAATGATACTACTAAGGTTTGGAGGGCACTATGTTTTAGCTATAGTGTATCTGATTAACAGAATGCCTAGTGTAGTTGTTGATAATCTATCTTATTTTGAAAGGGTATACAGCAGAAAACCTTCCTTAGAACATCTAAGAATTATAGGTTGTTTATGCTTTGCTAAAGAGCTTTAGGAGTATGATAAACTCATGTCTAAATCAAAACCTTCCGTGCACCTGGGGTACCCATCTGTTCAAAAGGGATATGTATTGTAGGATATGGCCTCTCATAAGTTTTTTGTTAGTAGGGAAGTTATATTTCATGAAGACACTTTTCCCTTTTGTCATACATACAAAGATCAGCCAGTATTCTTAGATCCTATACAAGTAACTAGCCTGTTTCCTGATAAAATTCAATTTGATCCGAAACTCAGTACTCAAGATAGTGCCTTTACTCAACAACGTGATCATATAGGACAAATGAGTCCAAGTACTGATAATATTGCTCCTATTCAAGATCATATAGATGATCAAGTGCAATATCTAGCTGATCCAAATCCTGATATAGGTCCACCTTTTTAGCAGAGATTTATGTTCAACCTCCAGCTGATCAAGATGAAAACATAGAGTTGTTAGTAGTTAAGCTACATTAGGAAAACCGTCAAGTTGGAACTAGAATATCTAAGAGAGGTACCAAACCTCCAATATGGATGAAGGATTTTGTTTCCTTACAAATTCACAATGAAATACCTTATTCAATTGATCAGGTAATCTCCTATGCCCACCTCTCTAAGAGTCATCAAGCCTATATTGCTGCTACATCAAATGAAATGGAACCTAAGAGCTACTCTAAGGATGTAAAGGACCCAATATGAATTGAAGCAATGCAGCTTGAAATTCAAGCTCTATAATCCAATAATACTTGAAAGATTTTCAATTTACCAGAAGAAAAATTACCCGTAGGGTGTAAATGGATATATAAAATTAAAACAAAGCCTCAAGAGAGGTAAAAAGGCTTAAAGCAAAGCTAGTTGCCATAGGCTATAGCCAAAAGAAGGGAATTAATTACCAAGAGACTTTCAGTCCAGTGGTAAAAATGGTTACTGTCAGAGCTATTTTAGCCTTAGTTGTGTCAAATATTCCATCCTTCTCTATCTATATGTACCAACCTTTAGATAATTTCACAGAAGAGGAGGACCCAAACCCAGAAAACATCTCTTGGTTCCTCAGCATATCCATAAGTGATCATGATTGGATACAACAATTTAATCATGATGGGCGCTATGTTCACTGGTGTAAATGTCGTTTTATAGGACACTGCCCGTAGGATATTGATTGTGACTGTAACGAATGCCAGGAGTATGATGTGGAATATGATAAACACTATCACCAAAGAGCTAATTGGGAAAAAAAGAGAAGGAATACAAATTCCTTATCTCCTACAAACCCCAAGACTTAGCCACCATTAGCAACTCCATCCAAAAATAAAACATCCAAACCCAAAAAAAGAGCCTGAGCGTTAAATATTCATGATATCTCCTACCAGCTCCAGTCACACATATATTTCCTACCGAACCAACCCTTTGAAAAGGATAGCCTAAACCATGCTCCAAAAATACCACAAAAGAATGCCAATAGGTGAAAAGAGTTCCTTAAGCGACACAGAAGCAACCTCAACTGGCAATCTGAAAACACCATATGCCAAAACAAGATGTTGACCAGTATTTCCCTATATGCCAATAGTGTTGCCTACACACAAAGCACGCTGGTAAACAATATAGACACGATGGAGAAGAAAACTGAACAGGCATTCACCCAACATGCCAGATTTATCAAAGCACTAGAAAACAGATTGCAGAACATACAATTTGATATATGTCCACCAGGAACATCACTTCTCCATTTATTTGACCAATAGCAGAAAAAAATGGCTTAAATCAAAGAACAAATCCAGCTTTCAAAATATGGTAACTTCGACCCACAAAAAGTCCAAAGCTCTTCCATAGAGATAACCTTATTTCCTATGTCACCACATATATACTCGCCACTAAAATTGGTCCATACCTTTTCCACTTTCCATTCTAGTTCACATATCCATACGCCATTCACTCTAGCACCAAAAGAAAAATAGGAGTTTGACATTGCAAAACTCGCATGGGAAAGAAAAGACACTATCACAGCTTAAAAGCAAGCTGAAATGGCACAGAAATAGCCCAACAAGAAGAAACATTTTAACATCAGACCAAAGGATACAAAATCAGAAACCATGATGGTTTCAAGTTATATTGCTCCAGAAGATAACCTGATCTTCTCAGATCTAGGTCCTATAATTCATGATGATGAGATCCAAGACTATGAAGCACCAGATGAGGACTGGGAGTCTATAAAACAAAGTTTTCTCAGTGACAAATGATTATTTCCAGAGGATTTCTCAATGACGAATCAATCATCTCCGATCAAGTAATCCCAGATTTTTATGTCCTAAAAGATGATGATATCCCAGATTTCAATCCTAAACATCAAGATAATGGTGATCCTACAGAGGAGTATGTGAAAGCCATTGATGATTTCTATGGCTTTCATCCTGATGATACTCTAGAGGAACAAAAAAGAAATACTCATCTGATAGTGACCCTACCGATGGTTATTTAGAAACTGGTGATAACTTTCCAACTGAAGGATACATCGAAGATAGAAAGACTCTTCAGGGGATTCTTTAGAATATGTTAAAGAAACTTCTGAATCCTCAATTGAATCTCCTAAAGAAGATTATCCACCCATGTTCATGAACTGGTTCAAAAAACCAGAGGTCTCTGAAGTAGTTGATGATCAAAACGGATGATGGATGATCTGATTCTAGAAAGGAGGCCAGAACCAACAACGACAACAAAACCTATTGAAACTAGATTTCATACCTTCACCCTCAATGATGCCAAAGTTTCATCCTGGCCCCAAAGCATACAAAATTGCTATACTTAGAAGGCAACAAAATATCTGGCTTAACGAAAAAAGTACATGCTCCTCTCAGAGTTCACTTCAAGGTTCTCTGAAATTCATAGCGATTAGTAGAACGCACTTGGGATTATTGATAAGAACACCTTTCTCACATTCCAAGACTTTGCTTTTAATATTAGAGTCCGACAAAAGGTTTTCTGTAGGGACACAAGCCAAAGATAACAGAAGTTACAGAGGCAGCTCTTCGAGATAAAGTGCATATCATATGATAGGGATGACATTGATATCCACTTCCAAAATATAGTGAAGATATACATTGAGCTAGGCAGAGATCTTAGCCTAAAACAAGCCTTCGTGTCATCACTATCAAAGATGCTAGCAGGCCACACAATGACTATTATAGAGGAGAAGTTCAAATTAATATAATCCCACAAGTTGGCTACATTCGGCAGGCCATCTTCCAGGCCCTAGATAGCATCTGTACAAAGAGATTTGTCCTAAAGCAGATCACCCAAAACAATCCAGCTCTCAATAGAGCATGTAGCAGGAATGATCTTGTCATTAATTTAACTGCCATTACTTGAGCCGCTAGACAAGATCTAAGAGATACCTATAGTAAAAAGGGTTTTAAACTACCAAGACCTCCAGAAAATAGGTCTAAGACGACCAGGCACACCAGGTACTTTGGGAGAAGGAGTTCGAACAATTACAAGAAGAATAATAAATGCTTTGTCTGCAAAAAGCCTGGATACTTTATAAGAAATTATCCTCAGAACAAGAAGTCTAAAGACTTAGTCCAGCTCTTTAAGGAGAAACAAGATCACACGGGCATCTATCTCAGTAAGGACGACGATCTTGAATCGGTCTTCTCACAGGAGGAGGAACCAATGGAAGACATTTTCTTCTCCTTAGACGTCTATAAAGAATTAGGTGATATTTATGCAAACTCAAGAGATTATCTTTACTTGATATCCAATGCAAAAAAATGACGATGTCCATATAAACACAAAAAAGTTGTCTAGTCAAATTCTCATGTTCAATACACTAGGGATACTCTCTTTCGAAATGGTAGACTACCCTCCAGAGTTGTTCGCGTAATGTGTAGACCTTTTTGATCCCTCTATCCTCATAGAAAGAAGAACTTTCTTCACGCTATAAGTCTTTAGAAAATATGGAGGATCCATCCTGAAGTCATTTGCAGTACATCCGGATTATTCGTTCTGCCATGTATTCGTAGCACTAGCCAATGACTTCCTACAAAAGCTCCTATGGCTATTCTGGTACTTATGCCACTAGTACCACATCCTCATGGAGTTCAAGTGTAATGTATTCAGGTACTTTGATCGAATCCAACCAGCTCTAAAAAGGTTTATGTTATGGTTCAAGCCACAATAATATTGGATTCGATGCTACAAAGATTCCTATGATGCTAAGGTATTCATGCTACATCATCCGATGGGAATCACAAACCATGGGGTGCAAGCTCAACCAGAAATTTCACTATGTTGGCGATTTTCTATCTCTATCCACTTCTTAGAAGACAAATATTATGAAGCACAATGATTTATCTTCCACCAAAATAGATGCATACCTCAAGAAATATGGCCAAAAGATTGGAGATGATAGAACTACACTGATAATCATCCCCACTGGGATAAGGTCCGATAGGCAACAAAGGAATATCAACCTCTATAAGAAATCACTAGGGATGAAGTCACCAAATCCATTACCATCATACGGTTAAATGTTCCACCATAGGAATGGGAATGCAAAATAGCAAGTTCATCTACCAGGAAGGGTTATTTCACCAGATCATTGAAGCGACACTTAGCAGACAAAGAACGCCCCAGGAAGAAACATGACATTGACTAGTGGATTGAGGAAAGATGTGTTGTGACCCATCTATACATGCAAGTGTACATGATCGTTCAAGCAATAAAGTGGCCCTTTTGAGCTGGATGTCAAACCCACATGGACTTTTCGTTTAACTATTCACTAGACTAAACTTGTTCTTGATTATTTATTTAAGCGGTGGAATATAGATATATGATGGTTTTAAAGTATAAAATAACTATGAACTAAACTAACATGATTAACTTGGGGTATAAACAATAGCAAGTTGAATTCCCAGGGTCAAGGCATCCCGAACGTCATCTCGAGTGCATGAATATTAATGGTTCAAGAAAATTGAGTTGTCTATCGTGGTTATTGATCACGAGGTTGATAATATGATTATATTCGTCTCCAAACTATAGCCTTCTATTAGAAATTGGAAACCTAACTACATCGTTGAACGGGGATAGATTTAACCAATTCTAACGCCTTTAATCTATCTTCCCGTATTTGAACAAGCGCGGTAAATTAGGTACCTCTCGGTCCTAACAACACATCAATCTCTTGGAATTCCTTCCTCGAGTAAATATCACACTCCTTATATTCCACGTTCTATATCTCAATTTCTCTCTCGAGCTCCTCTCAAGACAATAGATTTATTTCAATGGTAATTAAGCATTAAAATAGTAAAATCAAGAATATAAGAATAACCACTAATTGATAAAATTTAGAAAAAACCAATAATAATCAACTCACGAGATTCATGTTCGTAGCCTCAACCCCAAGAATAAAGGATTTTAGTCACTCATAAATTGATAAAAATTCATAAAAATAAATAAAAGATGAAAAGAAGGAGTATTAAACCTAATTTATATGCCCAAAATCTCCCAAAGTTAGTCCAACCAAGATGTAATAATGATACAATAACCCAAGAGTCATATTTATAGACTAAAATTCGGAGAAGAAATTTCGCAAAAAGCGACCCGGCACGCCCTTGGGCGCGCCTGGGACTTAGCCAAATTTTTGCCCCTAAAAGTTGGTACATGAGCGGCCCGGCGTACTGCCTGGATCGCCCCTCTGCTGTCCATGCCATCAAAATTTCTGTCAAAAGCGGCTCGACACGCTACCTGGCGCGCCTGCCACTTAGACTCTGTTTTTCTTCCTTTTTTCGACTTTTCTTTGCAGATTTGGTTGGATATTTCAAGTTCAAATCCTTGGCTTGCCTCTTATATCCTTCGCTCATAGCTCCTCCAAGCCTTGCTTTCCATGCCAAAAATGCTCCAAATAGTCGTAAATTTCACCTACAAGGGTCTAATCACTTTTATTAGCACAATATCAAATATTTCATCAAAACAATACAAAATACATAGTTATTGCTCTCAAAACTAAGGTAAACATGGGTCAAAATCGGCAATAAGGCATATAAATATGCCTTAGATCACCACCCCACACTTGAACCTTTGTTCGTCCTCGAACAATCACCACAATCAAAGAAGACTCTATAATTACTACTACAACTAAGACACTCAAGCTAGCACTACAACGACCACATGAATAGCAAGCTCTACATTCGGCATGTTATATTACAACTTGAAACACATGAATACTACTTAAAAACTTCCTAGCCTCAAGAATTGACTCTACCACGTTTGCAAACTCATGCACATTACTCAACAATGTGATCATATAAGTCACCCATCTATCATCAAACATGTGCCCTCACCACAAGAGAGTCACCCACATTCAATCACAGATATGCAATTTATCACAATAATGGGTGTAAGAATCAAATTCCGCTCACTCTCACAAAGAATTCACATGTCACATAAGATGAACCATAAGCTTGCCCTTAGTGTAGTACTCCACTAGTATCAGAATGTCAAAGCTTAAGATCAAGGAGGACTTTAAGGTTTGTAATGTATGCTAAGGGATGGGTAGGAACTATTTGGTCAAGAATAGTGACTATCTTCCCTAAACGCTTTAATACACTACAATTTACATTAAGATCATCTCCAACAAACCTATTTTACACCACTTTTATCTTTCCAACTTTTTATTTTTTGTTTCGTCCCATCTCTTTAAGCTAGCTTACACATATTAGACAAGGAGTATTTGCTATCAATACATGATTCACTTCAGTTAATTTTTCTTTTCATTACATTACTCCTACCAGCAACACATAAACTTTTTCACACACCAAAATCTATTCACTTGGGGCTTCAACTTCACTTTTTCCTTCTTCAATTTTTACACTCCTTAACATCTTAATTTCTCAACTAAAGCGCTTAGGATTTTTGGATCAAATTACGGTTAATTGAAAAAAAAGGATTAACCTACATATAAGGCTACCAAAGAATAGGCTAAAGGCTCAACAGGGCTAACTAAGATCATGCAAGAAGGGTAGATAAAGTAGGTATAAAATATGGCTATCAAAGAAATGCCTATATCATCTCCTAAACCCACCACCCTTTATTTCGCTTTGCAAACACACCGGGCAAGTTCTAGACATCAGTATGCACATGGAATAACACAAAAACCTCACTCACACATGGCACATGTCTAAATCAAGATGGATCCCTATAGACTCTCAACCAAGCAATAGAAAGAATTCAACATTAAGACAACATCATAAAAGAGTCAAACAAATGAGCCTAGGTGTCTCAACAATAGTCATTCAATTCACTACACATGCTTCAACATTCAAAACCAACTTACATCATGCAATTATGCGTAGCATCTGATTAGAGCATCTCTAAAAATTTAAAATTACTCCTAAAAATAAAAAGGATATTGGGTTCAAAGGGCTTCCCCTTGAAAAAGAATCGAAAAGAAAAATCAAGGGGTGGAGGAAGTGTGCTCCTAAATAAAACTAAAAATTACTAAAAGAAAATCTTTTTGTATTTTTCAAATTTTCAGCAACATAAGCAAAAAAGAAAATAACCAAAAGACTCCTATAGCATACTCCACCCTAACCAAATCAGAAGATTTCCCACTCCACACTTAAAATCATACTTTGTCCCCAAAGTATGACTCAAAGCATAAAGAAAGATAAATACTTCCTGAGGCCTCTAGGCTTAGCTAGTAACACTGTATCCATCAAATAGGTTCGGAGGAGCCCCCACTTAGATTTTGAAATGCTCCTTAGCTTAGATTTTTGGGTACTCAGACTTCCCCTAATCTGCAAAACAAAACAAACAAACACAAAAACAAAGGTGACACTAATAAAAAAATAAAAATAAAAAAAATAAACTACTTACTAAACATTGGGGTGCCTCCCACAAGCGCCTAATTTAACGTCACGGCATAACCCATCAACTTTTTCCTCCACCTTAAGGATATAAATTTCACCCCCAACATCGCATCCATCTTTTTGCTTCGCTCATAGGGTGATGGTGCACAAATGAAAGGACCAAGTGATGGATAGTGCATGTTAAATCGTTTGGCCTTGAGGTGAGGCATGTTGTTTTGTTGCTTGTCTAGTGCAAATTTAAGAATGTAGGATTCTTGTTCCTCATCTACACAATCCTCTACTAGTTCAGGTGACTCAAAATACATGTCATCATCTAAACATAATGTAGAAAAATACTTCGAATGAGATCCAGTACATCCCACTTTCCTGCTCGCACTAGCTACAAAATGCTCATATTTATACTCCCTCTCAACGTCAGCCTCAATCAAAGAATGATACTCCAATTGTTGACATTCTTCTTCTTTCTCCACAGAATGGCTAGTTTCTGTAACTATTGGTGATTGGACATTAGACATCTCAATCTTTTTCATCAACTGAACATTCAAGTGATGGATATCTAAGAAAAATTGATCTATCTCTAAAATAAGCTCATCTCTCCCCCCTTTTAATTCGGTTGCCTTGGTTGTGAGACCATTCCGGAGACACTTATGAATTTTTAATTATTGTGCTTGCTCCATTAGAAATTCCTGGCTCACTATGTCCTCTTCATCACAACTTTCCTCTACTAGTGTCTCCCTTTCATCATCAATCCGGGGTTCCTTTGATAAGACTGTAACTTGCTGATCAACACAAGTTTCAGCCCTAGCCTGTAACTTTCTGACTTGGGACTGCATTTTCTCGTTGGCTTCTCTTATTCTCTGCATCTCTTCCATTTGTTGTGTCTGCATCTCCATTACTCGCTTCAGCATATCCATAAAGTGAGCCTCATGTTCTGCCTCATTAGCTCCATTAGCCCTGCCAGCATCACAAACAACAAACTGATCATAATAGGGGTTCAGGGGAGGGGAATAATAGTTTGGACAATCACTTCCATGGCTATCCTGACCACCATACATCTGACATCTATTCAATTCAAAAGATTGAGCATTTGTGCACAACCCTCTCTCTTGAACATCATAATAATTACCATCCAAGTGTGGTCCTCCACAAAAACAACAAAAAAATTTATCATTCAATGACCATCTATCCCAGGCTGACATATCAACAAGAGTGGTAGAAAAGTAAACAAAACTTTGTACAAAAATAAATTATATACAACTCAAACAAATAAAAAGAAAAAGTCCAATCTAGATAAACAATTAAAATCGAAGTACCCGGCAACGGTGCCAAAAACTTGTTGCGACCTAGCTATACACGCAATTGTACGTGATCATTCAAGTAATAAAGTGGCCCTTTCGAGCCGGATGTCGAACCCACATGGACTTGTCATTTAACTATTCACTAGACTAAACTAGTTCTTGATTATTTATTTAAGCGGTGGAATATAGATATATGATGGTTTTAAAGTATAAAATAACTATGAACTAAACTAACATGATTAACTTAGGGTATAAACAATAGCAAGTTGAATTCCTAGGGTCAAGGCATCCTGAACGCCATCTCGAGCATATGAATATTAATGGTTCAAGCAAATTGAGTTGTCTATCATGGTTATTGATCATGAGGTTGATAATATGATTATATTAGTCTCCAAACTATAACCTTCTATTAGAAATTGGAAACCTAACTACATCATTGAGCGGGGATAGATTTAACCAATTCTAACGCCTTTAAGCTATCTTCCCGTATTTGAACAAGCGCGGCGAATTAGGTACCTATCGGTCTTCCTAACAGCACATCAATCTCTTGGAATTCATTCCTCGAGTAAAGATCACGCTCCTTATATTCCACGTTCTATCTCTCAATTTCTCTCTCGAGCTCCTCTCAAGACAATAGATTTATTTCAATGGTAATTAAGCATTAAAATAGTAAAATCAAGAATATAAGAATAACCACTAATTGATAAACTTTAGCAAAAACCAATAATAATCAACTGACGAGATTCATGTTCGTAGCCTCAACCCCAAGAATAAAGGATTTTAGCCACTCATAAATTGATAAAAATTCATAAAAATAAATAAAAGATGAAAAGAAGGAGTATTAAACCTAATTTATATGCCCAAAATTTCCCAAAGTTAGTCCAACCAAGATGTAATAATGATACAATAACCCAAGAGTCATATTTACAGACTAAAATTCGGAGAAGAAATTTGGCAAAAAGCAGCCCGGCACGCCCTTGGGCGCGCCTAGGACTTAGCCAAATTTCTGCCCCTGAAAGGTGGTACATGAGTGTCTCAGCACGCTGCCTGGCGCGCCCCTCTGCTACCCATGCTATCAAAATTTCTGTCAAAAGCGGCCAGGCACGCTGCCTGGTGCGCCTGCCACTTAGACTCCATTTTTCTTCCTTTCTTCGACTTTTCTTTGCGGATTTGATTGGATATTTCAAATTCAAATCCTTGTCTTGCCTCTTATCTTCAATATCCTTCACTCATAGCTCCCCCAAGCCTTGCTTTCCATGCCAAAAACGCTCTAAATAGTGGCAAATTTCACCTACAAGGGTCTAATCACATTTATTAGCACAATATCAAATATTTCATCAAAACAATACAAAATACATACTTATTGCTCTCAAAACTAAGGTAAACATGGGTCAAAGTCGGCAATAAGGCATATAAATACGCCTTAAATCAATATGTGAGCTCACCATCAACACCTCCAAACCTGCATGAACCGATAACGCCCGATGATACGTGCAGGAAATTACTACTTACCACCACCTCCACAAAATTACCCACCAAAGTTTACCACAAACCCTCCTACAAAGGTTTGCGAGCAAGTTACTTATCCAACTGCTTTCTAAATGCCTATAAGGATCTTACCCACCTGCTTACAAGAAGCTTACAAGCTGCTCACCCACCTGCTTGAAAGTTTCCTACAAGTTGATCACCCACCTACTTGCACATGCAGTCACATGCCAATAACATATTTAGTTTTTTGTCTTGTTAGGTTTCGTCACATGTTTATGGGGCCAAGTTTGAATAAAAGGTTATGTATATTTCATTTGTATTAGCATAAATGTGTGTACCCGGATTAGGCTTTGCTATTTTTAGACAAGATAGGGCTTTACTATTTTTAGAAGAGTGGATCATGTGTGATAATGTATTTTATCTTTCTATTTATTTGTATTAGGTTTCCTACTCCTATATAAAAGAAGCATAGGTCTTAGTTGGTGGACATCTTAGTCTCCACCTAAAACAGTCTTGTAGAGCTTGTCATATCAATAAAAATGTTTGTTAGCTAAAAGCTCTCTCTTGATCTTCTCTCTTGAAGGGATGGATAATTCAGTCTTTTAGGTTAAAGTAGTGGGGTAAGAAAACACTAGGCAAGTGTTTTTGTTGTGATTTCAATGGCTTTCTAAGTTAGTAAAAGGAAATTAGCTTATTCCAACTGCAATAGTTTTCTGATTTCTTCTTACTTATCAAAAATAAGTAAATCCATTAGTAGGGTAGGACTTGTTCCCAGACTTTGAAGGGCGTATATGCCAGGGAGTGCCGCCAGAGCCCATATATGTCAGAAAAAGTTGTACTACCTATGATCTAATTTACTGTTTTAAGACTGGAAAAGTCAAGCCATCCCTAACGGGTTGAGAAGTATTTGTTTCATGACAAACCGTCCTATAAAGGATGTGAAGCCACAGTCATAAGAAAGTTATTGTGGTTGTGATAAAGCTTGTTTTGTATGGCATGCCACCTATATGGACGTGAATAGCCTTCATGTTAGAAAGCTATTGAACAAGTTGTCTTTCCTTACCCTTTCACTCCCTCATATTACCTTCATAATGAAATATACATGCAACTTCTACAATTATTTTTAAGTCAGTAGGAGACCTAACCATAACCAGTATGTAGACTTGTCAAATCCTTGTATGGATTAAAACAAGCACCTAAAAAGTGGAATTAGAAACTGATAGAAGCTTTGATCAACTTCAAGTTCAATCAAAGCAAATATGGTCACTCTCTTTTTATCAAGAAATCAAAAAAGGGGACTGTCGTCATACTTGTTTATGTAGATGACATGATAATTACTGGCAACAACCTGCAACTGATTGAAGAGACCAAGAATTGGTTACATCAAGCCTTCAAAATGAAGGATATCTTAGATAACTTAAGTACTTTCTAGGTATTGAATTGGCTAGATCCAACAAAGTAATGGTCATGCATCAAGGAACGTACTCACTTGAACTTATTTCTAAAGTAGGACTCTCATCTGCCAAACCATCTATTACACCTATTTTGATACTAATCTTAAGCTAAATTCTATAGAATATGATGATCATATCAAGAAGAGAAACTCTATGTCAACTACAGATCCTCCTACAAATCAGGATACCTACCAAAGGCTAATAGTTAAGCTACTATACCTCACAATGATAAGACCTGATATCTCTTTTGGGGTTCAAACACTTAGCCAGTTTCTTCAAAATCCAAAAAAATCTCATGTGAATGTTGCACTTAGGATAGCTAGGTATGTCAAGAGACAACCTGGTCAAGGAATCCTATTCTCTAACAATCAGAAAAACACTCTTACAGCATATTGTGATGCTGATTGGGCAGCCTGTTTACTTATAAGAAAGTTTGTGACAGGTTTCTTGGTAAAGTTTGGTGATGCACTTGTGTCCTGGAAATAAAAAAAATTCTATTGTCTCAAGAAGCTCTGCTGAATCAAAGTATAGAAGCTTAGCTACTATTGTAAATGAACTAATTTGGTTATCTGGTCTTCTCAAGAAAGTGGACTCTGAAATCACTCTACCGATTAATATTTACAGTGATAGCAAAGCAGCTATGCAGATTGTTATGAACCCTGTTTATCATGAAAGAACTAAGCACATTGAAGTGTATTGTCAGTTCATAAGGAAAAAAATTCAGCAAGGTCTTATATCAACCACCTACATTTCTACCAAAAAACAACCAGCAGATATGTTAACCAAAGGTCTCTCCAGAATACAACAAGAAAGTCTTGTGTCCAAACTGGGAGTTCTCAACATTTTCCAACACCCAGTTTGAGGAGGAGTGTTGAAGTATTAAGAGTATAAACATTTCCTACTACTAGTCATTAGTTAGTTAACAGTTAGTTAGAAATAATGCTAATACTGTTTTATTAGCTAAAAAGGCTACGCTAAATTACTAGCCTAATGCTTCTTCAAGTAGAATTATATATACATGTAATGTACATGATCAGATCATTCAATTGAATAAAACTCAATATCGAAATCTCTCTCTATCATCATTCTCTCCCCTCTTTCATCAAGAACTCTAAATGTGTGCATGGTGATTTACAACACTCATTCATCTGATTATATATTCTATTTCATCCATTTCAATTGTTTGTCTAGTTTTAACTTGTAATGGAGTATAAAAAGTAAAAAAGAATTTGAATCTTATGGTCCTAAACTAAAAATATGTAGAATGTACCAAAATGTCATTTAATGTTGTAATCTTAAACTTGTCTTGTAAAAAATTGAAAAGTAAAGAATAGTCAAAAAACAAAAGAGATTTTATTTCTCAAACGAACTAAAAATGTTAAATAAGACAAACAAATTGAAACGGTGAAATATATAAATGGATCAACACCATGTATTTTACTCTTTGTCAAACGTGTATATGCAAGAACCTCTTCATGTCATTTATTTCTCAGTTTATTACAGATGGAACGTATTTGGACTTTGTGAAAAAGGCATCTATTTTAACATTTATAGGAAATTTGATGACCAATAGAACCTTGTAATCCAGTCTTTTTTCGAACCTTGAGCATAGCTGAAGCTTATTGCACCGGACTGCCCTTTTTTAATTAGCTAGATCTTTGCTGGCTGCTAGCTTCCTCTCAGCTCTATGTGCAAAACAGGACATGATAACATACTGATTTTAGTTGTCCGGTATTAGTGATTCCGAAAAATCTACCAACATTATTCGGTAAGCGATTAGAAAAAAGAATTCATATGTACATCACATCGCCGTTCATGTTAAATTCCCCGGATATAATTTCCTCAAAACCATTGACAAAGATTTGATCGTCAAACTTGAGAGGTGGTTGAAACATATTGTTAAAACCGCGATTTATGTCACTCCCATAGGTAATAACTTCATTCATCGCTAGTAGTGGACCATATTGCGCGAAAGCATCTAATTGGAACACTGAATCGTTGCATCCATAGTTGGTTTTATAATGATCTTGCTGGCTTGTATTCTTGAATTCCTGACCATTAAACTGATCTAATGAGAGCCACTCGGAAAATAACACTTTGGGTAAATTATTTTTGTGATTTTCTCTTGCAAAATCGATTTGTGAAGCGGATTGATCCGTGTCTGCTAATACTAAACCTTCTATGTGTTCAAATGAGTTCAGATTACTTGAATTTTGGGAAGCCAATTTCATGGAAGAAGGTGAAGATTCTCCATTTGCTCTTGTACATGTTTTAGCCATTTTGGGCACTCTCTTCCTTAAATAAGAGTGCCAGTGGTTCTTTATCTCATTATCCGTCCTTCCAGGCAAATGTTGTGCTATTTGAGACCACCTGTGCATATATTGGTAATAAAATTAGCAGTGAAAATATAATTGTATAAGAATTTGAAGTTTGAGCCTGTTAATGACCCCTCATTTATTAACTCAGCTTAGATCCGCCTATATTTAGCTCATCTAAAAGTTGGATTAATTTGGGCTAAGTATGAAACCTAACTTGACCAATGATAAAACTTGTCAAAATTACTTTTTATTTTATATAATATGGTATACTAGCTATGATAAAGAAGAATTTTTTTGTTAGTTTTGTTTGATATAATTAAACAAATTATACGAAAGCAAAAAAATTAAAACTTTAAAAGAATTAGACTAGCTGGACTATGATCCATTATTTAGTCTATTTTGATCTAATTCATCTCAGCTCAACTAACTTTTAGATAGTTATAGCATGTAGGACTACTTATTTATTAATTCGAACTCATTTGACCTACCAAATTTGGTCTTGAGCCACCCATTTACTACCCCTAAAATTGTCAAAAGAAGGAATCTTGACATGGTGTGATGTCTTATGAATTCAAGAAATGGAAGGCATTGGGATTCATCCTTGCCCAGATATATTAATTAACTAGTCACAAAAATTTTACAAGTCTCACTATTTGGAAAAAGTCTACTTCTGCTGCTATTGTCTATTGCAGCCAAGTATAGGTGGACTATTATCAAATAATGAGGCATATATATCTGAAGTCAACTTGCAAGAATCATTTATCAAATAATAGTTGTATGTTCCTTATTAAAAATTACAGGGCCGTCAGCTGCCTTTAAAAAAAAAAAAAAAAAAAAAAAGTAGCTTGATGCACAAAATATTTTGCATTAGCAAAATCTGACAAAGGATCGCACCCAAGAGGTGTGATGCCTTCAAAAATTAAGCTGCCTATGCCTTCAAAATTCGAGAAGAGTTATTGGACATGAGCTTAAAATAATTATGTGCGCGTTGAAGATGTATAAATTGTTTACACCTAGTTAAGTCGACATACAATAACACGTTAATTTTCATAGCATCTAAAATTAAGGCAACAAGCTGCAATATATGAACGTATGTTAAATTTCATTGATAGAATAAAAATTCTTTAGATTCATGTAAGAATAGGACAATCCGATGTAAAAATTCTTTAGATTCATATTAGGCAGGAAGTCTATCCTGACGCAAACATTAATGATTGATTTCATGACTCAAACTTGTAATTTATGAATCACTTCATAGCGAGACGTGACCGTTGCTTCAGTATATTAATAATATATGACTTAAATTCGTTGGACATTATGGTATATTTTTTTTATTATTATTATTTTATTTTATTTTGGAAACTCCAGGAAAACCCGCAGCCGCTACAACCTCTGCCACAGCCTCAGCCCTTCGGGTGAGCACTCTGTGGTGAGCACTTTGTGCGCACTGGGTAAACCCTCCACTGTGTAATAGCCTGCAAACCACACAGGGGATGTAAACCGCACTAGGCAAGTCTCATGCGACAGGCTCGATTGAGAAGGCATTAGGGAGGGATCGATCCTCCGACCTCCCCCTTAGGGAGAAGTCAACCCTCAAACCAACTCAACCACACCCGAAGGTGCATTATGGTATATTTATTTGCACTAGAAGAGGACTAAAATCTAAATCATCCAAAGGACAAAGATTCTTACTTGTTGCCTAACATGCCATGAAGGGTCAGAATTGTCTCCTCCTCTTCAGTACTAAATGTCCCTCTCTTTAGACCAGGCCTTAAATAATTAATCCACCTCAATCTGCAACTTTTTCCAGTCCTTTGTAACCCTAATTAAAAACAAAAAATATTAACAGGAATATATACCAAAGATGCATGTCAACGATATAATTTAAGGAAAAATAATATAAATATACACCTTAACTTATCATATTTATACAAATCCCCAACTTTATAAAGTAATTACAAAAATTTCAACTAGCAGTTATGTATCTCAATGGAATGTATCGGGAATGGATTATGTATCTCTGTGTATATCAGTGTGAGTTTTGTTTAAAAGATACATACACTATGTATCTTTGAATGATTACAGTGTGGGTAATTATGTATCTTAACGGAATGTATCGGGAACAAATTGTGTATCTCGACAGCCCAAAAAATGAGACTTTCTGTAAATATGCAAAATGTTGAAATTTTCTGTAATTAGGCACCAAACTGTCGGGATATATGTTGTTTACCCATAATTTAACGGCAAGTTATATATTTGTCCAGTTGACCAAGATAATTACAATTGTAATCAAATAAATAAACAAAATATACACTATTTTGTACCATAAAATATACTATTATATAATATACATAGAATATATATTTGCTGTCGATCTATTCAGGTCTTAAATTGATAAATATCTTTTTCTATATATATATATATATATATATGTTGAATTTCTCCGTCATAACAGAAATTCTATTAATTTGTTGACTTCTGTTGCAATCCTATTTGTTCCTATAAAACTATACTATTCCCATGTAGTGCGGCAAAGATAACGAACTCGTCATAGATGTACCTTTCTCAAGCAAAAGTTCTTCTGCTTCTTATTTTATATTTTCCTTTTAATTATTTTAATAAAATAAAGACATTAAAAGCAATATACAAATAGGACCTCTCTATAACGTTACCTCGTTATAAGGGCATTTCATTACAGCAGCCTGATTTTCTCTGAAACCGATTTTTCATATTATATTTTACTTCTCTATAGCAACATTCTACCTATAACAACAATAACGGTTATTATAGTGGTACATTCTTTGTAAAATTACCTCTCTATAACCATGGGCGGAGCCACCTCTATCAAAGGGTGGTCAGGTGCACACCCATCGTCGGAAAATTATATTGTGTATATAGGCTAAATGTTAGCTACTATGAGTGTGTATTTAGTTTTGCACACTCTTAACGCAACTGAGAAGAAAATTTACACACTCTTCGATAAATTCCTGGCTCTGCCACTGTCTGTAACAGCATACTCAAATATTATGTAATAATATTTTATTTTGTAAGAAATATATTATGTACAAAATAAAATACCAAAATATTTATGGTAATCATAATTAATGTCATGCACACAGTAAATTTAAGTACAAATATCTAATTTAAACAAAAAAATTATATTTAAATGGTGCGTATCAGTGTAACTTCACGAGGAAAAGGCTACCAATGTTTGCCTCTTTTTTTTTTTATATTCGCGTTCTTTCTAATTTTGCTTACTTTTGCTTATAACAGCTAAATTAGATCTGAAAGTCAACTGTCAGTATACATATATATCGGTACCTCTCTATAATAACCATGAAATTTTCGGACAAACACTACCACTATAGAGAGGTTTGACTGTAGTATGTAATCATATGTATATCTTTAGTTTAACATTCAAGCGTCAAGTTGATAAAATTTCTATATTTGAATTTGATTTAACCTTATAATTCTTATTTTTCACTCTTAATTTTATGTTTTTATGGCAACAAGAATATAATGACATATGTTTAAAACTATCAATCCAAAATTAATTTCTGCTTCTTCCTTTAATTTCTTTCTTAAACTCCCCCATTCAAACACCACCACCTAAAATAAAACAGAGGAAGTATATGATAGAGTATTATTTTAGGATAGTTGCCTTAGTACGTTGTTGAATGAAATCACTTGTGAAATAAAGCAATAAAAATAGCCAAAGGGCAACCAATGATGTTAATTTTATTAATTAGTAACAAGGATGTCACATACAAAATAATCTTGTATATCTTGGTGCGTAATTGAAGTAGAAAAGTTCTTAGGTGAAAAAAAAAGTATGGTTTTATATGAGGTAAAGAGACGAATTAATTTTGGTACCATAATCAGCAAAATTTAACAGGAGTGACAATGTGGCATTTTCATGAAAATTTACACTCATTAATTAAAAAAGTTGGATCTTGAGCCTAACAATTAACTTCAAAAAGCTAGCTTAATAGGCAAGAATTGTCCAACTCCGTATAAGGAGTCCAATCGATCTCCCTTCCTATAATTGATGTGAGAATCAACACGCTCGAGACCAGATATCTGGCGCATGAACAACATAAAAGATAGGGCCGAATATCAAGTAAACAATGAATATGAAAGTAATTAGCTAACCAGCATTGATTGGCACGGATGCCCAGCAGCCATGACCATGCTTGAGGATGTAGTCTTTAAGCTTTTGGTCTTCATATGGAGACCATAATCCTCTCTTATGCTTTTGCTTTGGCTTGTCCATTTGCTTGCATCCCATTTTCAAACAAATGATATATGGAGAATATATATGTATATATGTTTCAGAAACTTCTAAGAAAAAAATACATGACTTTTCTATGGCCTTGTAGAGAGACTTGATGGTGAGGTTAGTCGACTAGGTATTTAAAGGGAGGATTAGTTGAGACTAATTATTGATTTTTAAAAACAAACCAAACAAATAAAGTTAAAAAGGGACTATTTGTCCCTGCAGATCTCCAGTAATTCCTCAACCGAAAGGGATAAAAAGGTGAAATGATCCGTTTGGCCATAAAAAAAATTCTCTTTGTCTCAACAAAAAAGATTCAAAATAACGTTTGAGTATATACAAATGATCCTTTGAAAAGATTTTGAAGATAATTGAGTTTTTTGAAAAGAAGGAGCAGATGCAATAAAGTTTCCGCTATGGGTAAGGTTTGGGGAAGAATCGGACCATAACGATGGTCTATTGTACGCAGTCTTACTTTATATTTCTTCAAGAGGTTGTTTCTACAGCTTGAATCCATGGCCTCTTGGTCACTTGACAGCAACTTTATCAGTTACTTCAAGGCTCTTCTTCTTGAAAATGAATTTTAGATTTGAAAAATGGTTTTGATAAGTTTTATAAGTGAATTTTTTTTTCACACACAAAATTTCTGCTCTTTTTCAAGTTAATGGTATATCCCAACACAAATTCTATTTTTAAATACTTTCTTTCAACTCTTTTTCAAATACTTCTTTGATAAATATCACATTAGTATTGCCCAGACGCCTAATATATAAAGCTATTTCCATTCTCTCAATTATGTAGCTCCGTTTGATTACGTGCAAAAATAGGAAAGAAAGAAAAATTTCTAAGCAAATTTTAGACATTTGTGTAATTATACATCATTTTATTAATGCTAAAATAAAAATTTTAAAGTTAAATTATTCTAATTTTAAAAAAGGTGATTTTTTTTTTTTTGGCAATAAACTAAAAAATAAATTGAGAGGATAGCGTACATATCTTGTGTCAACTAATTGACTCTGATCATATTATGTACCTTATAGTTAATTATTAAAAGAGTAGTTGTGGATTTGGGAGAATTTTAATGAGGTAGAACCAATAGAGACAAAAAGTGTAGTCTGGCACGAATAGTATCCATTCTTGTGTCATTCAGCATGCCTAAACCTACTTGACAGATACCACTAACGGTTTCTTTCTAGCCTTTTCAAGCTGCAAGTTTTTCAAAAAATATATATATTCGCTCCGTCTTAACTTTAAGGAGCGTGTAAAGAGAAAAGTGTTATCATGGCGTCATATATGAGCAAGGGAGTAGTAATGTATTTTACACGAAAAGTTGCATTCTTATGGCGTAATGAGTGGTGGTTACAATGATTTTTCATGTGATCTATTGATAGTGAAATAACTATATCGGGTGTATTGTAATGACCCTCGAGGTCATTTTCTTGATATACGTGCATTCCATCATTTTGAGCCTTCCCATAGCGACTACAGGTCATTTATGACTTGTTGGAACTGTCGGTTCGATTATCGGACAGTCTGTTTGGCTCGTTGTTAAGGATTTGGTCTCGGACCAAAACTCCAAGTAGACGATCTCAGATGGAAATTCTTACAGTGCCATCAGCTCCGAAACATTGATTTTAGGCTAGGGGGGCCCTTGGTCCGGGTCCCAAGGCTTCCGGACTCGTTTTGGGCTATTGGGTAGATTTAGTAAAAAATGAAACTATAGGTGTGGGCCCCAGATTCAATCAAAACAACCTCGGATGGAAATTTCGATGGTTTCGTTGAGTTCAGAATGTAGAATTTGGTATGGTTGCATAGTTCGTTTACGTGCACGAGGTTCCGAACGAATCCCGAGCACCCGATCGGAGTCCATTTTAGACTTACCTAAAATCTGGTAGCTGATATCTGGTTTGACCGCCAAAGCGGTCAAAAAGCCGATTTAGCGGTAGTCGCTTTAGTGACCCTGAGCCGCTTTAGCAGCCTTAGCTATTTGGCTGATGTCTGCTTTAGCGACCAAGGTCCACTTAAACGGACGTCGCTTTAGAGGCCATGTCCCGCTTTAGCAGTATCCGCCTTTCCTTGCCCGACCACTTTAGCAGTAGCCGCTTAAGCGACCAGGTGACCACTTTAGCGACACCAGGGTTATTATATTCCCTTCATCACCCGAGTTTCTCTCATTTTATCAACCCGTTTCCCCCATTGTTGAGAGCATGAGGAGTGAGAAAGAGTGGGGATTCACACATTGAAGCTAAGGTAAGTTAGCTCATCACTCCTTGGGCATTATTCATCATTTTACTCGTTGAATTCCGTGTCATTTCATTGTAAATTCTAAGAAATTAGGTCTTTGAAATCATAATCTTTAGGGACTGATTTGGGCCCCGATTTGTGTCCCGTTTGTGCTCAACTTTTGAGCATACATTCCTTGTCCTTCGAGGGACCTCGTGAAGGATTCAATTTTTAGATTCCGTTTGTGGGCCCCACGGGCCCATTTTTTACCAGATTTTAGGCCCAGAGTTTTATATTGTAATATGGGTATCGTTTTTCTCGTAATGACGTGTAGGTTACTATTTTAATAGCGTGGTGGTATTTTGGGATCGTGGAACAAGGACGGATGAATTGGGGATGATTCAAGTATTGCGGTTAGACATCGAGGTAGGCTTCAGTCTACTTTCCTCTATGAGATAGTGTATAGTGTAGATTGCATGCTAGGTAGGGATTATTGGATAAGTAAATCATGACTTAGCCTATTTAGAAAATCATGACCCGAACCTTAGTATAGGTTGCTTGTTATGGCCATAGAATCATATTACCCTTAATTATAAGCATGATAACCATAGTTGATGATTAAAGATCTTTTGGTATGAGACTTACCATTCGACTTAGTGAATCGGGTAGTATTTTCCCCGATTAAATCCTTTACTGACTTTACACCTTCATTTATAGTAGTTTTCTGAGTTATGAGGCATTATTTTGTCGATTATGTATTAGTAGGCCCGAGGCAGTAGTTACAATGCCAGTTGGACTCCAGGTGAGTATTTTATTCCTAAAGGGGACATGATTCTAGATTACAGATGCTTAGGCGCTTATAGTGGTGTTGTTTGGTTACTGGTGATGGCATGCATACTTTTAGGCACATTCATGCTCACTTAATGGTACGATTCCAACCAAAACCTTGATTTTACTACTATTTCCAAAAAGGAATTTATTCCCACTTTTCAGTTTAAATATGGATTGTTTTATAACAGGAATCGTACCACCTTATTTACTGGATTATGAGCTTTTGGAACTAAAGATGAGATTTTAGAACTTCGACCGAGGCTGATTCCAGTCCATTATTTATCCACTCATTTTACCACTACTATTTACTTCGATCAAGGGATATTCCAACCCTTTGTACATGATTATGATGATTTAATCCCGAGCATGATCTCAGATAATGGATTTACGAATTTACATCCTTTTAGTCGAGATTCGAGTCTGTGGTCGCCATAGGTCCTGCCTTTGCGAGCTAAGTGAGCTGGAGGATGTGTATACACTTGGTATATTATGGTACTTGGTACATTATGGCACTCAGATTGGATATGGTTTACTATTAGTTTACGTGCATTCATTCATGTGCATTGCCTATCACCAGTATAGTTGTTTGGCGCCTGTATCTATCGGTCTTATGGGGGGCTGTATAGGTACAGGTTATGGTTGCTGTTTGCTGAGTGTTTTCGTGAACCTTTCGGGCTTATGGGGATCCGATTAGGTACTTATTTGCCCGGACTATCCGGTTACTTTATTATTGATTATTATGGTTAGTTCGTGGCAGGTTGGTTGTAGACTGGTACCTGAGATTGGAGGTACATTTCCGATTCTTTTATCTTCTCGGCAAGTTATATTATTTATCCCTGGATTAGTCACCCCTTTTGGGTAGAGGCTTGATGAGGCTAGGGTTAGCTCCTTTACTTGGCTATGGACCTCGAGAGTTTAGGTTACTCCCTCAGGTAGTTATCTTTGAGTTAGACCTATATTTATATATATATATATATATATGTAAGATATTACTGTATATCCATCTCTTCCTTGGTCTATCTATGTTGTATATATATCCTTGGCATTGCATACTATTATATATACACTTCCTTCCTCTTCATTTGTATATTGGCTAGTGATATACGGGATTATACTTTAACCCCGGATTACTGTTAGGATGGAATAGAGTATCCTTATAGCTCCATTAGCCCATCATGTTTAGTTGCTTGGATAATTGCCTGTAGTTATATTCATGCCTTCATGTTATTTATGCTTACGTTATTTCCGGAGCTCATTCGGTCGTTGCCTACTCAGTACCACATGTTTGGTACTCATACTACACTTCTGCAGCCTGCAGGTTATAGTATGAGTTATCGCCTTTGATGTGTATTTATCGTGCGGAGAAGCTATGGATCGAAGACTTGGGGTGAGCTCATGACGTTTTGGAGTATCCTTACTCTATCTCTTATTGTAGACTATTCTCTATGTTATATCAGAGACGACTTATATATATATACTCTTTTCCTATATTTTATTTGTACTCTTGTTGTGTTAGAAGCTCTTGTACTGGCTCCACCATGTTTTGGGGTTATATTAGCCTTGCTATTATATTTATTCTGTTGTTTTCTTTATTTCTATCAGTAGTCCATTACTAGTTATTCCGGATTACGGATTGGCTTACCTACTGGTGGGTTATAGTAGGTGTCATCATGACCTGACAAATTGGGTCGTTACAAATTGGTATTAGAGCATAGGTTTATTGGTGTTGTTGGTACAAGAGCTAAGTGTTTAGTAGAGTCATGTGAATCGGTGCAGAGACGTCTGTATCCTATCTTTGGGAGGCTACAGGGAATTCTTAGAAAATTCTATTCTTCACTCCTTGACGTGTGTCCGTATTTCTATGAATCTCTAAGTACTTATTTTGACTCCATTCTCTATCAGAGGGATAGCACGAGGTCATCAATAGATGCGGATGATATTTCGGCGCGTGTTACCAGAGTTTCAGCTCAGCGTCGGGCTAGAGAGTTAGAGATTGATATAGAGGATCTTTAGCGTCAGCCAGAGGGTCTGGGGTCAGCCTAGGTTTTGACAGAGTTTATGACTACCTCAGCTTTTCAGGATTCGGTGTTAGGGGTTTCGAGTCTGTTTCTGGATACCTTCCAGCTAGAGGTGAAGTTGGGTCCATCGAGTAGTTCTCAGAGCAGAGTTGGATTTATTGGTGTTCAGTAGGGTTCTCTGTTTGTTTCAGAGTATGAGATTGGGTTTCTCGAGTAGGCCAGACATACTCATATGTTATTTCCTAGTGAGCATGATATGGTGCAGAGATTTATCAGAGGGTTGACTTTACCACTTCGTTTGGCTTCGGAGCATTTGATAGTAGCTGGGGGTTTTTTCTCTGAGTTTGTTAATCACGCGAGGGCTACAGAGAGGGCTTGCTTTGAGGCGTACGAAGGTGGCAGTAAGAGGCCATGTCAGCAGTTCAATGTTAGGGGTATTTCGTCTGGAGGTCGAAATCTTCCCAGCAGAGGTCAGCATCATTTGTAGCCTATTAGGCCCGTACAGGTAGCACCTTAGCTTATAGGTAGCTCTCATGTAGATCGTGGTGATATTAGTGGATAGAGTTCTGGTCAGGCAGTACGGGTTATTCGGTCTAGGTTGTCAGGCCGTGGCAGCCATTCTGGAAAAAATAGGTGCAGTACCTCAGAGTATTCCAGGATTATGTTTCAATTATGGCGGGATTGGTCATTGGTCTAAAGAGTGCTCCAGGCGTGAGTCAGTCAGCCAATTGGGGTTAGCTTGTGTTTCCCTCCAGGTTAGAGCTTTAGGAGTTTGTTATGACTGTAGAGAGACCGGTCACTGGTACAGAGAGTTTCTCCAATGCGGGATTATAAGTCATTCAATTCATACAGATCAGTCTCACATTATTGTTACATCTTCAGTTAAAGGTAGTGCACTTAGCGCCTCAGTTGGTGATTCAAATATTCAGCCCGAGTTTGGTCATGCTCAGACTCATACTCCTTCGGGCACACCAGACTTATGATTTTGGATTTCCACCGTGTTAGGTGCGTCTTTGACCTTCTATCCTTTTGTTTCTATTTGGATTATATTGGGGATATCATACCCATCGATGATTATATGTCGTGGTATTTCTAAATTGGTTGTTGTATGCCTTGGTGTTTTCATAGTGATTGATGTAGGCCTTTGTGTAGGTTTATGCATATATGGTTACCCCTCCTCCCCCCGTAGATGAATTTTTTAGTAGTGGATCAGTATCGTGTTTTCCTAGGGTTGTAGCATTTGGGTTAAAGTCTCATTTTCCTTAGCATATTGGCCTTGTTGTAGCTATAGAGTGGATCAGTATTGTATTTTCCTTGGGGTATGTCATTTGGGTTAAAGTCTCATTTTCTTTTGCATATTGGTCTTGCTGTGGCTATAGAGCGGATCAGTATCGTGTTTCCCTTGGGGTATGACATTTGGGTTAAAGTCCCGTTTCCATGGCATTTTGGCTTTGTTGTGACGCTAGAGTGGTACTTTTATTGATTTTCATTTTTGGTACCACCTGCACCGTATTTTAAGATGACTATTATAGTTGTTACTATGTTATTGTTGGGCGTTGATTGAGTCCAATTTGATATACGGCTAGACTAGCATTACCTAGTTAGTGTTTTTTCTTCCTTGCGATTTGATTCTGTTGGCTTATATGGCCACTTTGGTTGGTTAGCCCCCCCTTCTATTAGCAAGGTTGGTTGTAGAGTGGATTATGGAAATGAATGTAAGTTCGACCTTACAGGTCTTTGTTATGACTTAAGCATTGGTAGTCTTCTTTCATGGCCCATTTCTATTGATGATATGCTGAGATTTGGCTCTGCCGATTTGGATAGTTCATCGCCTAGTGGTGGCCTTGATCTTGATGATTAATGTTTAGTTGGTGTTGGCATTTTGATTCTATTGCCCGTCTTTGATGATTGGGAGGCCTGAGGCTTACCTTCTAATTGTTAGGTTCGTCTCCTGGTGATCGATTTGATCTTCGTATTGGTGTGGAGTTGGATACTCTACTCTTCCTACGATGTGGTTCATGTTTCAGCCGAGTCAAAGATGGGCTAAATGGATGATTTCAGAAATTCCCATTTCGACTCTTGTTCGGCCTATTATGGCTTCTTGGGATGCTTCTACTCAGTGGTATGTTCTTGGTTATCAGTTGTTGGTTACCCAAGTGGGCATCTTTGGGAGTGAGTATTTGTCACCGTAGATTGGTTTTTGGATTGGCCAAATGACGGTTGAGTTGTTCATTCTGAGTTGCTCAAGTTCTGGCTATCACTATTACTATTTGCAGCCTCGGCGAGTTCTTGGTTATGCCTTGTTGCATTATGCCCTCCAGCAATTATGGAGTTGATTGCTTACCTCTTCAGTCGGTGGTTTCCCTCCATTGTGGTTATGTCCTTCGACGATATTTCAGTTTTAGTCATTGCGAAGACTATTTGCCTGATTTCTAATAGTAAGGTCGATTTGGGTGTTTGACCTTAGTGAAATCTTGTTGGCCCCAGTTATGGTTTTTGACCTTTTAGATGACGGCTTGGGAGTTGTGATAGATTTCGGTTTGTGGATGCCTACTCATCAACAGGATCAGTTGGATACTTGAGGGCGAGTAGTTCAGCTTCAGTGTTAGGATTTTTGCTTGGGACTGCATGACTTGATTGCATCCCCGTTTCCAGATTCACCTCAGTTGGGCATTCGTATTTAGGTTGGCTAAGCCTATTCTTTGCATATCGGTTTAGTTTCCTCTAGTTCGGATAGACCATGCTTGATAGATGCTCAGAAGATGGTCCATCGATATATGATATTGGTTTCTTCTGCTTCTGACCTCGGTTCTTAGTTTTGGTCAGAATGGTGGATTGTCTTCTCAGCGGGAGCAGTGTGCTTAAGTTGGGCTTAGCGTGGCTTCATCCAAAGTTAGTGGGACATCCTGGAGCGGATTGTTCAGTTTTATAATATTAGTTCCTCAAACTCATGGCTATCAATTTTGAGGGTCATTCGAACCAGTTGTAGCTTTGGCTAATGATCGTAGGCTTCAATCATCTCTATTTGTGTGTCCAGGTAGCATCTTATGGGCTTATTCTTGCAATTCCCATCATGGATTTTTGGTAAGTCAGATTTAACCTTTCGAAGACGGTGTGTTGTGATTGCGCGGACAGGACTCAGATGACATATTGTATGATTTGGAGTTGATAGCAGGTTTGGAAAAGCAATAGAAGGTTAAGTTTGGATGTTGGAGTTATAGCATGATTCTAGTCTTGTATTACGTTTAGCCTGGCTAAATTTCTGCTTGATTGCGCTTGTATCGGCATGTTGTCCGCGTGTTGTGGTATGGGTTGATATGCTTCAGTCATATTCAGTCCAGTTGGAGGCCAGTGGGTCGCTGAGTTTGGGTTTGTGGCTTTTTGGAAAAGTGAAGTAAGGATGTGAGGAAAAAAGGGATACTTTTGGGTGAAATCCCATGGGAGAGTTGTCTCTTCTTAGAGGTTGCCTGGGGAGCCATGCTCAGGGCATGCAGGCCCAGTACCTCGTCCCTTCGAGCTTTTGGGCTCTTTCTAACCATTGACTTTCGTGGACGAAAGTCCTTTTAGTAATGGATATTATAATGACCCTCGAGGTCATTTTCTCTATTTCTATGCATTTCGATATTTTGAGCCTTCCCACATTGGCTATATGTCATTTATGACTTATTGGAACTGTCGGTTCAGTTATCGTCCAGTCCGTTTGGGTTTTAGACTCATTTCCCTATTTTGGAGCTTTCGCAGTTAAGAATTTGATCTCGGACCAAAACTCCAAATAGACAATCTTAGATGAAAATTTTGGCAGCGCCATCAGCTCTGAAACGTTGATTTTAGGCTAGGAGGACCCTTGGTCAGGGTTTCGAGGCTTCTGGACTTGTTTTGGGCTATTGGGTAGATTTGATGAAAAATAAAACTATAGGTGTGAGCCCCACATTCAATCGAAACAACCTCTGATGGAAATTTTAATGGTTCTGTTGAGTCCGGAATATCGAATTTGGTATGGTTGCATAGTTTGCTTGCGCGCACAGGGTTCCGAACGAATCCCGAGCATCTGGTCGGAGTCCATTTTGGACTCAGCTAAAATCTAGTAGCTGATAGCTGGTTTGACCGCTAAAGCGGTCAAAGAGCAGTTTTAGCGACCCTGAACCACTTTAGCGGCCTTGGCTATTTGGCTAAGGTCCGCTTTGGCGGTCAAGGTCTGCTTAAGCGGACGTCGCTTTAGCGGTCAAGGTCTGATTAAGCGGACGTCGCTTTAGCGGCCTCCGTCTTTCCTTGTCCGACTGCTTTAGCTGTCATGTACAGCTTTAGCGGTAGCCGCTTAAGCGGCCAGGTGACCACTTTAGCGGCACCTGGGGTTATTATATCCTTTTTTTCACCCGAATTTCTCTTATTTTCTCAACCCTTTTCCCCCATTATTGAGAGCATGAGGTGTGAGAAAGAGTGGGGATTCACACATTGAAGCTAAGGTAAGTTAGCTCATCACTCCTTGGTCATTATTCATCGTTTTACCTATTGAATTTCATCCGATTTCATTGTAAATTCTTAGAAATTAGGTCTTTGAAATCCTAATCTTTGGGGACTGATTTGGGCCCCGATTTGTGTCCCGTTTGTGCTCAATTTGTTAGCACACATTCCTTGTCCTTCGAGGGACCTCGTGACTGATTCAATTTTTGGATTTCGTTAGCGGGCCCCATAGGCCCATTTTTTACCCGATTTTTGGCCCGAATTTTTATATTGCAATATGAGTATCATTTTTCTCGTAATGACGTGTAGGTTACTATTTTGATAGCGTGGCGGCATTTCAGGATCGTGGAGCAAGGAGGGACAAATTGTGGACGATTCAAGTGTTGCGGTTCGGCATCGAGGTAGGCTTTGGTCTACTTTCCTCTATAAGATTGTGTATAGTGCAGTTTGCATGCTATGTAGAGATTATAGGATATGATTATGACCAGTAAATCATGACTTATCCTATTTAGGGAATCTGGGGTATAAGTATGACCCGAACCTTAGCATGGATTGCTTGCTATGGCCATAGAATCATATTACCCTTGATTATATGCATGATACTCCCTAGTTGATGATTAAAGATCCTTTGGTATGAGACTTACCATTCAACTTAGTGAATTGGCTAGTATTTTCCCCGATTAAATCCTTTAGTGACTTTATGCCCTCATTTACAGTAGTTTCCTGAGTTATGAGGCGTTATTTTGTCGATTATGTATTATTGAGCCCGAGGCTGTGGTTAGATGTCAGTTGGACTCCAGGTGAGTATTTTATCCCTAAAGGGGACATGATTCTAGATTACAGACGCTTAGGCGCTTATAGTGGTATTGTTTGGATATTGGTGATGGCATGCATACTTTTAGGCGCATTCATGCTTACTTAGTGGTACGATTCCAACCAAAATCTTGATCTTACTACTACTTCCAAAAAGGAATTTATTCCCACTTTTCACTTTAAATATGGATTGTTTTATAACAGGAATCGTACTACCTTATTTACTGGATTATGAGCTTTTGGAACTAAAGATGAGGTTTTAGAACTTCGACCGAGGCTGATTCCAGTCCATTATTTATCCACTCATTTTACCACTACTATTCGCTTTGGTCGAGGGATATTCCAACCCTTTGTACATGATTATGATGATTTAGTCCCGAGCATGATCTCGGGTAATGGATTTATGGATTTACATCTTTTTAGTCGCGATTCGAGTTCGTGCACTTATTATATATATATATATATATATATATATATATATATAGAGAGAGAGAGAGAGAGAGAGAGATGATACTGGATGGAGTAGATGGATTATGATGATTATTGGAAGTCCTGGATTGGGTCCAGGCAGTGTATATGGATTTCCCGATTCCCCTAAGGGGCCCTTCATTCGAGAGCCATCGTACCAGAGAAGGATGATCGCCATAGGTCCTGCCTTTGCGAGCTAAGTGAGTTGGAAGAGGTGTATACACTTGGTATATTATGGTACTTGGTACATTATGGCACTCAGATCGGATATGGTTTACTATTGGTTTACATGCATTGCATATCACCAGTATAGTTGTTTGGCGCCTGTATCTATCGGTCTTATGGGGGGTTGTATAGGTACAGGTTATGGTTGTTGTTTGCTGAGTGTTTTCGTGAACCTTTCGGACTTATGGGGGTCCGATTAGGTACTTGTTTGCCCGGACTAGCCGGTTACTTTATTATTGATTATTATGGTTAGTTCGTGCTAGGTTGGTTGTGGACTGGTACCTGAGATTGGAGGTACGTTCCCGATTCCTTTATCTTCTCGGCAATTATTTTATTTATCTCAGGATTAGTCACCCCTTTTGGGTAGAGTCTTGATGAGGCTAGGGTTAGCTCCTTTACTTGGCTATGGCCCTCGGGAGTTTTGGTTGACTCCCTCAGTTAGTTACTTTGAGTTAACCCTATATGTGTGTGTGTGTGTGTGTGTGTGTATATATATATGATATTACCGTATATCCATCTCTTTCTTGGTCTATCTATGTTTTATATATATCCTTGGCATTGCATAATATTATATATACACTTCCTTCCTCTTTATTTGTATATTGGCTAGTGATATACGGTATTATACTGTAGCCCTGGATTATTGTTAGGATGGAATAGAGTATCCTTATAGCTCCATTAGCCCATCATGTTTAGTTTCTTGGATAATTGTCTGTAGTTATATTCATGCCTTCATGTTATTTATGTTTACGTTATTTCCGGAGCTCATTCGGTCGTTGCCTACTAAGTACCATGTGTTTGGTACTCATACTACACTTCTGCAACCTGCAGGTTATAGTATGAGTTATCGCCTTTGATGTGTGTTTATCGTGCGGAAAAGCTATGGATCGAAGACTTGGGTTGAGCTCATGACGTTTTGGAGTATCCCTACTCTCCCTCTTATTGTAGACTATTCTCTATGTTGTATTAGAGATGACTTGTATATATATACTCTTTTCCTGTATTTTATTTGTACTCATGTTGTGTTAGAAGCTCTTGTACTGGCTCCACCAGGTTTTGGGGTTATATTAGCCTTGCTATTATATTTATTCTGTTGTTTCCTTTATTTCTATCAGTAGTCCATTACTAGCTATTTCGGATTACGGATTGACTTACCTACTGGTGGGGTATAGTAGGTGTCATCATGACCTGAGAAATTGGATCGTGACATGTATGTTGCTCGTATGCCTTATCTCTGTTACGCATATTAGTATTATATACAAAATATATATGTAACATACATAGCATGCAAGTGATATCCTTACATACATACACCATAGAATGATGATATACAATAAACATATATACAAAGAAGTGAGAACTCGAATGGAAAAGCAACAACGATAAAACTCTGAAAACGTGTTGTGAACCCGCTATCTCAGATAATATTTATGGGCTAGATAATTGGACAAAGGTTGGCCACGCTACTGGGAAAATTACATGGAAAGACCCTCTTTAAGGCTTAATTACATAAATAATAGTATTTTTTCAATATTACATATATAGCAGTTTTCAAGAATCAGAAAGGATAATTATAACTCCTAATTTAATGCTATCCTAATTAATATATATATATCTTTCTCTTTCATCATTATTTTTTCCCCTTATTTCAGGAATTATTTTACTGTTAATAATCCTAATTAATATAATAATTTTTTCTATTGTGGCAACAGATATTTAAAGAATTAATATAGTGGAATTAATAACGGATAATCATTTTCTATATTTAAGGAATTAATATAGTGGTAACAGATTAGTTTACCACTAATGATTCTCATTTTTAATTTGATTATATATATTATATCGTGTACATTTTTATTATACATTCAATTGAGACTTCTTCTTCTATTTCATCTTGTATAGTTCTGAGTAGTGATGAAAGACATGTTGAGAAGATGTCGAAAAGAAAAAGTCGTAGAACTTTCATTGTTGTTCTTAATTCTGGATCGTTTGATAAGGCAGGTGATGATTGTCCATCTTTTTCATTAGGTATTTCACAACAAAATCCTGAAAAAATTTATGTGAATATGAATCATGGTAAACGGACAGCTATTGAAGGTAAAGTTGATAAAAAAAAATGAAAGGTTATCAGTGGTTAAAGAAGGTGATGAAGTCGGTGAATTGAAATCTAAAAAGAAAAAATTAGATGTTGATAGCAAGCCGAAAAAAATTATTGCAGATGACGATCATTTTGTGGATGATGTTTCTATTCCAAAGAAAAAATCTAAAGTTGATTCAAGAAATAAAAAAACAAAAAAGGAGAAAACCTACAAAAGACATGACCATCCCGCCTGATATTGATAAGGTTTGGTGTGCTGATTATGTGTATGTTTTTAAATATGTACTGATTGTGTTGATGTGTTTATTTTTGTAGTACAATGTGATTTGCTAATAATTAATATAATTTAATTACTTATTTTGAGTTAGTCTTATAACTTACTTTTTATCTTGTTGTATGTAGAATCGAAAATTTTAAAAATTGGGTCATGAATGTTATGCTTCTAGTCATTGAAAGGCTTATACGAATTATGAAGCTATAGACAAATAAAATCTAAGCTTTCCCCAAAATAATTTGATTTGAAGATTTTAGAAATTTTTGTTTTGATTATTTTGTTTATATCCAAAAAGTGAATACACAATTATAATTTATTCACTGTTTGATGAATAAGGAGCTCAATCTGTCTTCAACATATGTTTTTGTTATTGAAGTTAATGGCCAGAACCTGCTTTTTTGACTTACGGGAGTTTGAGATTGTTACGGATTTGAAATGTGCTGGTAGTTTTGATTTTGGGTATGATCTCGAGGTACTAATTGATCAGACAATTTCAATACCGTGAAATTTGCGATTCTGTACTTTATTAAAGAATTTTTATTCTCATACGAGAATAGTGAGCGGCCAAATCAATAAGAAGTACCTTTATTTGGTTGAGACTGATCTTTTCAATGACTATCCATAGAGTATAGATATACATCTTGATTTGTTAGAAAGTTTGAGGCACTCTCTTTTAATTACTACGTAGTACTATAGAATAGTTGATTTGCCTTTAGCTCTTCAGATATGGATATATGAATGTTGCTCACATGTTAATGAACATATCGCTATTCGTAGTAAGAAGTTGATTCCTAGAATTTTGAATTGAAAAGTACTGGCTGAAGCCCCAAGACAAACGAAGTCAGAGAAGCTAATGTATGTCTACGAGATGCAAGGTAAAATTTTAGTTTCTGTTTTGCCTAAAGCTAATATACTCATAATTCAGTTTTGATTTATAACACAGTTGTAATATAATTTTTATACATGATTTTTTTTGTTGTTGTTGTTGGTAAAATGCAGTTCACTAGTATTACTACATGTGTAGAAGAGATTGCAAAGATTCAGTTATCGTATCTTAGGAATTACAATTTAAAAAATTTGACTGCTTTGAATGAAAATTCAGCAAATGAATACAGTCGGGCTCAAGAAGAATTGGTCAAAAAGTTGAGGAAATTAAAAATAAAACTCGTGAAGGAATTATGATCTTTATTTTGTATGGTTGTAGATGTATTATTATTGAGAATGGTTTTATTTGTATCTTTTTTTACTCTATTTATTATAGATAAACAATAATCAACAAGCACTTAAAGGGAAGCTTGAAGCACATGTTGATATTTTGAAGCAATATATTATTGATTCTAACACCCAATTATTAAGAGACATCAAGTTATTATTGAGTAAAAAAGATGACAAAGAAAGCCTATCTAATGATGAAATGTCTAAAGATCCCTCAAGCAAGAAAAAGTATGATAGTTGTTCCACTATTGAAAAATCAAATGTATTTGAAAGTAGAGATTTCAGAAACATATTTTTTGATGGAGCAGATATTAATGAAGGTATTGCTATTACCACATCTTTTAAATTATGAAGTGAGATTTAGTAAATTTTATTGTTTAAGATTTTTTACATTGTTGACAGTTGCATCTCCTGTTGCTGTTCGTGACATTGTTGAGTTTGTCCCATCATCAGTTACAGATGATGACTTCATAGGTAATGATGTTGTTGTGATATTATATTATTTATATTATTTCTTAAATTACTTTTTTTATAAACTGCAGTACAAGCACAAATTTATTTTCTGACGAAAGTACATTTAATGGAGAGCAAAGTAAAACAGATAATTACTCATACATAATAAATTTTTATATATCTTTGTAGTACAACTTCAATACACTATTAGTATTTATGTTATACATTTTTTCATGCTTTTGCTGATGTATTTTTTTTTTTTACATTTTGTGAAGATAATATTGAAGTTATGATTGCTCAAGTATTAACCGATATTAATCTGCCTAGAAATAGTATTGTTTTGTTTATTTATCTGATTTATTATATTTGAATGTTAATATAATAGTAGTTTAATAAATTTTTGTATGTTTAGGTAAGGAAGATCTTGAAGATGTAGTGACACCAAATAAAGATATAGCTGATTGTACGTTTAGTTTATACTCTTATCTAATACATTCTTATGTAATATATTTTTTTTATTTTTTTACATGTGACCTGTTTGAAGCAGATTCTTCAGTTAATGTTGGGAGCCAAGCAATTCCAACATTTGATATTGATTTTGAACTGTCAGAAAATTTAACTTAGATAGCGTTGTCTACAATAAAGAATCAAAAGCATGCCAAAAAGAATCAAAAAGAGATCACACCTGAAAAATGTGCTAGAACAAAAATTTAAGGAGTGCTTATTACATCTCCATATCTACAGGATTTTGATTCGGGTGCTAGTAATTATAGATTAATTTTTCAGATAAAGTACCCCCTTTCTAATATAATTGATGCAGAAATTTACAACACTCTCAGAAATGCATTCACATCTTGGCTATACCAAGGCCTTTTAAAGAAAAGATTTATTTTTTTATTTATTATCTATGTCATTTTATGATTTTTTTTAAAAAAATTAGTGTGCTAATTATTTTATATTGTGCAGAAGGAAATGCCCCTACCTAGTTGCAGCTCAGAAAATTAAGCCATCATTTGATTTCAAAATTACCTTAATTACACAAAAGGAGTGATCTTATAATTTGGCGTATACTGAACAATAATTGAGGGATACAGTTAGTTATTTCTTCTTAAGTCTAATTATTACGTGTCTTCATATTTAAAGTGTAACCATCAGTGTCTTTATTAATTTAAAACTTATGTGTACAACATCTTGATATAATTTTTTACTACTTGAGAAAGAAGGACAAGTACAATCCATATCGTAATGTGAGGTTTACAATTACTAATTGTTGTTTTAAGATAAAAATCGAAGATATATTCTTCAAGATGGTTGCATCTCATGATGACAATTCAAAAGTGAGTTTGAAAATAACTGATTATGTGGCTCATTATATATGTGAGTCGTGTTTGATAGGAAA
Organism: Capsicum rhomboideum; assembly: GCA_031232105.1. Lineage (NCBI taxonomy): Eukaryota > Viridiplantae > Streptophyta > Magnoliopsida > Solanales > Solanaceae > Capsicum > Capsicum rhomboideum. Next base: position 18,236,007 of record CP124719.1, on the reverse strand, counting down.
TATTGATTGGGACTTAATTGATTATGTGTTGATGCATGTGAACCTCAAGATAAATCATCATTGAATTTTAATTATGTTTAACATACTAGAAAGATGTCTTGTTGTGTATGCCTCATTTTCTGTTAGGGGGGAGGACTTTGAAGTAAATAATGTTGCGGGAATATTTGCCTCGATTATCCCGTTCTATTTGGATGCTACTAATTTTTTTGTGAAGTGGTTTGATTTAGTTGACACTCCTGCCTATAGTAACAAGAAACTTACTGATGCTCTTGATATTGAACTGGTTAGAGAGCACCTTTTGAGACAAAAAGAAGACTCACTATAAATTATTGATATAAAAATTTTATGGTATTAAATATTCTTATAATATCACTTTGATTAATAAAAATATAACATTTTTGCTTATTGTGTGTTTGCAGTGACTATAGAGTGTATGTCGTTGCATTTGTCAAGTATACTAGCCTAAATAAGCAGATTTCATATGAATATTTTGATGTTGAGTATCATCGCAAGAGATTTGGCGCACTACTATGAGATTATAGAAAAAAAAAAATGATGCTATAAGTGATGATGAGAAGCCACGGAAGAGTTGCAACAGAAAAGTTCAGTCTAAGAAGTAGTTGCCTATTGAAGAACAAATTTTTTGTAATTACTTGCTGAATATTACTACATTTTTAGACGATTACTATTGTCTTTTTATTGTTCTGTTACGACTGTAGTGTGGTGTGGTGTAGTCTAAGAAACAGTTGTTATGGAACGATAAATTTTTTGTAATTACTTTGCCTGTGTTGAGAAATATTGCAGCAGTTTAGATATTTTTATGGTGTTTTGGTTGTTTTGTTACGATTACAGTATTATGCAGTCTATGAAATAGTAATCCTCTAATTAGTCACGTGTATTGAATACATTTTCAATATCCTTTTGAATCTGTATTATAAGAGTCGTATAAGCATCATAACATAAATAAAAATCTAATTCAATATTTTTTCAAGCACTATACATTTTTCAATACCTTTTTAAATCTGTATTATAAGAGTTGTATAAGCATCATTTAATGCATCTTGACTTAGATGTACAACTTTAAGCCTCTAATTCACTCAGTATACAATTACAAGTATATGCATCTTAACACCTTTGTAATACGATACCTCTGCTTATAAATAATACTACATCAACATATCGAAACTACCTATGTAATACACAATAACACTTCTGCATATTAAATAATATACAAATTCTGTATATAAATAACACATTTATAATACGATGCCTCTGTTTATAAATAACACATTTGTAATACGGTACCTCCACTTACAAATAACATCTTTGTAACACCTTTGCATATCAAAATGACACGCTATACTACATATTAAAATTACTATCCTCTATAATACCTCTGCATACACATTTTTGACTGCTTATATAATACTAACAATACTCAAAAACATTCATACTATAAACGATATTAAAGTTATTCAATAGCAACCAAAATAAAATCGTGCAGTCATATCAAAGTTGTTCAATAGCATCTAAAATAACATCTTGCAGTCAATAATACTGGACAGAATGTATATTTTTTTCTAGCAAATATTTGAAAATATTTTATAAGCAACAAATGTTTGTTGAAAGCTGAAAAACTTCATCTTTTGATCAACAATGTTTATATGGATAGGATACTTCATCTTTTGGTGAGAACATTTCTACATGTCTTTCGATTGTGATTATATTGTCCACAGTTGATGCATGAATTGGTAGATCGGTTGCGTTTTCTGTCCTCACCTATTTTCATTTTTGATTTTCATGGTCTTTCAGCTAGTTTTTTCCTAATTGGGGGCAGCATCATCTCTGTAGATATATGCAATGGTACATCCCAGGTGCTTGAATCAGAAAGATTGTCTATTTCAAACTCATATATTTGCAACAAGTTTTAATTTGTATAGTATGGAGAGCAGTATTTCTTATACTCGAGATTCTTTTTATACACAACCGCTAAAGCATGAGGGCGTGACAATTCATCTAACTGAAATATGCCATAACTGTATTTCTTTTCTTCAAAATTAACTGTGAAGTATGTAATACCATCAATAACTGTATGCAAGTTCTTGGATGATTTTCGAACCTACAATTAGTAAAATGAAATTATTTCATAATATCATATTCGATTTACAAATATGATACAATTACGATACCTCTGACTTACCTTCAGTTTGTATGCTTCTTCTTTGTTAAGTTTCAGAATTTCATGATACTTTTCATCAAGGAGGAAACCTGAAAATTCAGCCTTTGACCTATTGTTGTTATTCCACTTTTGAGTTAGCAATCACATAAAATCAAGGAGTGGTAGAATTGACAGCTCTTCAGCTATCTTGTTTACTGAATTTATGGCCTCTGCGATATTGAAAGTTAGAGTCCAAGTTTTATTTATCAGGGCATGCACACGTGTTCACTTCATGTACCCAATATCAAACAACTATTTTTTATCTCTGTTGTCTATTTTTTCAATCTCTTTCATATTTTTATTAAACTTCGATTGTGTGTAAGCCCTTGTCATATTGTAGAACAACTCAATGATCTTATATTGACTCTTCTTAAAGTTTTTCATGAAATTTTTCATAGATGTCAGATGCAAGCTAAGTGAGGAACTCCATCATAAATATTGCAGTTGCTTTAATGATACTATCATGCCTATCTGAAACGATATTCATCATTTATCTCTCACCATATGTCATTTTGAACTACTCAAAAAATCACTATCATGATGCATCATTCTTGTCACGCCTCAAATCCCATTGGGGCGGACAGGCACCCGTAGCCGTAAAGGCTCGAGAGAACCAACCTATGGTCGTGTACATTCATATGCATGCCATTAAGTGAACAAAAATTCTTTCACCTACATATACAATATATCGACGACGGAAGTCATGTAAAGACGTACAAAATAGATAGGAGACTTGGTCGTTGGGGCCACAATGTCTAAAAGGTAAGACACTTCTATGTTTGACTTTACAAGGTCTACAAAGCCTCTAAAAGATATATAACCATGACTAAGATCGGGACAAGTCCTCGCCTTATACAACTACTACACAGTACTAAAAATATATACAAATGACTCGAAAAGCCCCGAATCAATCTAGAGCTCACCATTAGCCTGCAGATGACCCGAACCCTACTGTGAAGGTCTACTAGCTCCTGTGCCTGCAGCAGGTAAGGTAGGTCCCCCAAGGGACGTTAGTACGAAAGAATGTACTGAGTATGTAAGGCTATAAGTAACTGTATGAAGTATAGGAACTCAATGGAATCAAATACAAGTGAATAAATAACATTGATATACCACCGTACTGTATATGTGGAACCATGTACATTACATTCATTTCTTTCCTTTTACCTTTATATCAATAAACATCATACAATGCCCGGGACCAACTAACCAGTGGTAAATAACATTGGAATCGGCTCGAGCTAGGCTTATGCCCCCAGAGATACCACCCATAAATCAATAAATCAGGTTCGGTTCGAGCTAGGTTTTCACCCCCAGAGCTACCCCCTGCATCCAATAATCAATCGGGATCGGCTCGAGCTAGGCTTTCGCCCCGAGAGCTACCACCCGTACTCAACCAAATATGCATTACTTCACTTCTTTAATTTTTGTGAGATTGTTACATCGGTGGTCATAACATTATTGGAGCTTTGGAACAATAGTCAACAAATAAGAGACACGTGAATAATAATTGCTAACAGACTTGAAATGAGATACTTTAAAATATTTCGGAGTGGAAACAAGTTCGGTAACGATGTGAACAATAGGTGCGGCCAAAGGATACGAAAAAGAGTAACATTACATACCTTATCTTTCCAACACGTGACTACAATAATTCAACTTTTCTCTAAAGCGTTACTCTACAACACAAGTACGTAATGAAGCTAACATTAAAAGCTAATTACATTACAAGTTCACAAGGCGATAATTAGCTACTTGACGGGAAGTAAAAACTATCCAACATCCCAATCATATGGTATATCATTCCACCTTCCTTTTTACTGCCATATAACTCCATTCCACCCTCCTATACCATAACTTACTGCCTTACCAAGACAACACCACCAAAACAGTCCACAAACCAACATAGACGTCACAAACCGACAAGATTTCCCATCAAGTGCATACTTCACATTTTTACCTCAATGCAACTCCACATATTTATTCCATCAAGTCACATAAATACCTTCCACAATAATATACCAAAAACAGTCCACACAATTTCAAAATTCACTTTAACAAAACAAGAAAGTATTTTTCTTTCACTACGCCAAACATTCCATGCACAATTACGTATAAATATTTCCACAAGTCATACACAAGGAGTAACGACTTAGGTACAGCACCACACTTAAACATACTGAAATTTCATCCATCTAATTCAATTCCTTCAAGACCTTAAGTCCCCTTTCAAGTTTAAACCACATAGAAGGCAAATTCTTTACCGATTTAGCAAAAGTGGACTGCTACAAATAAAGTGGACTGCTTAACACTTTTTAAACATAACCAACATGATATACACAACCTCTTATGCATATAATATATTAATCTATAAGGGTAAACACTTACCAAGGCTTGCAAGTGGAGGATTTGTCCAAAAATCCTTATAGAAAATTAGGGTGGCTAGGGTTTGAGAGAGGAAAAAGTATTTCTTTGAAAATCTGATTTTTTGCAAGTGTATTGTGTTGAAAATGAGCTGAATTTCAGCCTTAAATACTCCCTCTTAACCCTCTCTCTCAAGTCTATCCTTAGCCAATTTTTTGGTCAAAAAGTCCAAGTATAATGATGTGTAGACTTGGTCCATTTTTAATGGATCATCTCCCTTTTTGGGTCTTTTTACTTAATTTTGGCCCTCAATTAGGTCCATAAACATAATATTAATTCAGCCCAATAAATTTAGTGGGTAATACACCAACTATCTCAAGTTTAAATAATTCCATAAATGTTAAGATAGTCAAATAAGTTCGGAAATGTACGGGGTGTTACAATTCTCTGAGTCCACTACTGCATATACTTCATACACAGTACAATACATTTAGTTTTAATATACTGTAATATAATCCTAACACAGAGTGATAATTTATGCTTTTATCTCACCTGCTGCATCCAATGTACTAGCTGTTAACATCATTTTTTGTATGCGGCTTTGAGAAAACTTCAATCAATAACCATAGTTGGCTGACAAAACTCCCATCCCTTTATTTAGGCATTTAGTGCCACAAATGCGTAAAACAAATGCCCATCCTCAGACTTGTACAATTTCACATGCGAACCTGGATAAGTTTTTTTCAACATATAAAAATAGCTAGGTAGTTTTTCATATGACTCACCCGGATTACCTCTCACTAATTCTAATGTCCTTTTCTTAGCCCTCTAAGTCTGCATATAAGTTAGCAGTACACCATGATCATCCAACATGTAAGCTTATTTATCCCTTGGATTGTAAACTGTTTTCGTCTCAACAAGTTTATGAAATATAAGAGCGACAACAACTGTTGTTGTTGCTTTTCTTTCAGAAGTTGAATTGGCTCCGAGCAGACATATATGTTCTCTGATATAATCTCTAACCTTGAATAATTTGGACTTGTATAAATTTGATGCCTGTAAACATCAATCACAATTTTCACTCAAGCATTTAATTTCATAGCTACATTAAATATATTAAAAACAGATCAGAATATGAATAAATCAACTGATCAACTAAACACTATTAAGAAAATATACAAGGCAAAAATAGATGCTTACTTAGTTGCATTTGATTGAATTACCCTGAATTGAAATTTGTGCAGGATAGACTGGCGCTTTATTGCACTTACTTCTATACTCTTCTTTTGATAGAGTTGATTTTTTTTTCAATCAATTCCTATCTAGGATTAGTTATAATGGTAGACTTAACGTACGAATTCTCTTCAATTTCTGCACTTGTTCTCATTTCGACATCTTCAATTGCATTATTAATACCAAGTATTGAATCAAAATTGTATAAGTCCAAAACTTCAGAGGTAGAGATTGTGTCAGATGAGCACAACAATGGAATGAAGCTTGATTCATTATGCTGGACTATTAAATTCGTTGTTGTGATGCACAAAGGGCAGGTTATAATATCTTGTTTATCTTTTCTCACTTCAACATACACTCTAACCCCCATATCATTTCGTATTTTCATTGGTAATGAGAAATCACCAATTGTATATTTGATATCTATTTTTTTGGTGGAAGTATCAATATTTAATTCAGTAGCAATTATTGATACAAGAATTTCAAAGCTTGAATCAGAACTTATAATCACAACATCTGTATTGTAATCAACATATTTATTGTGACTGTCCCATCTTACTTTGAAGTAAAGCAAAATATCTAAAGTTATCATTTTATTTTGAATTCTCCCTATGAAAAATTGATCAAATTAGCGTAATAGGATGCTACTAAACTATAATGTAACTATTTCCTATGGAAGTTGAAAAACAACATAAAGTTACAATTTAATCAAAATTAAAATATTGACATTAATTCACTGAAATTCAGTCATATACAACTAACATTCATTCAGTCAGTCATATCGGCTAAAATCAATCACATACATCTGTAATTCAGTCATATACTGGTATTACTGCTCAAATTCACTGAAATTCAGTCATTCAGTCATATCGGCTAAAATCAATCATTTACATCTGTAATTTAGTCATCTACTGATATTACCTATCAAATTCACTAAAATCAGAAGCAAATTACACTATAAAGTAACATACGTTTGTAATTCAGTTATATACAGCTGAAAATTATTAAGACGGAGCATTTAAATTTAAAATAAAACTCAAATAAAATAAAAAAAATACTGCTATTACAGCTCAAATTCACTGAAATCAGAAGCAAATTACAGTGTAAAGTAACATACAATTTCAATTCAATTATCACTGAATGTATGGTATATTTGTTTGAGATCTAACTTAAATAGGCTAAAATCAACCACATACGAATGTAATTCATACATATACAGCTGAAAATTGTAAAGATGGAGCATATAAATCTAAAATAAAACTCAAATAGAATGAAAAATATTGACATCACCGCTAAAATTTATTGAAATCAGAAGCAAATTACAGTATCAAATCAGACACAAATCACGAATTTTAAGCTAAATCCACTGAAATCAACAATTACGTTACGAGAAAATTAAATTTTTTTATCGAAATCACCATCAATTTCTACTGGATCTGTTGATAATTTGTAGCTGCATCAATGGCGAATAAATGAAGAGAGCTTCATCGATATTTATAGAAGGAGAGAAATTATAGAATAGAAATCAAAGGAGAGAAATATGGAAGTTTTTTGATACGGAAGATGGATTTTTTTAGAAATCCTTGCAATTTAGCCGTTATAGAAGGGAGGTTCCGTTTTTTTGTTAATCTCTATAAGGAAAAGTTATGCTATCCGTTGAAGCAATAAATGTGTACTAAAAGTCATAAATAAAAAAAAAATTATATTATTTATGTAATTGTCCCAAGTGGCTAATTATGTTTGTTTTTTCACTATTGGGCCAGGGTCTAAACCGCAAAGAGGCCAAAGAATTAGCCAGCCCAACAAAAAATTTATTTGAGATCCAAGTTGATATATATAGTGCCTTTGTAGGAGCAATAGGTTTATGTGTATTGTGTATGTGCTCAGGCAAAGTCGGTATTTCTCATCTCTCTTTCTAGTTATCCTTTCCTTGTTCCTCTAATTTTTCGTTAATGGTTGATTTAGTATTTATATTTTAGTGTAATTTCATTCGGTGATTATAATATACATTAGTGTTTGTGTGTTGGAAATCAATTTGTTTCAAAATGCACTAGCAATGAACACCAACTATTTTCGATGAAACAACGGCGAATTCTGACAGACACAGAAAATTGGAGGAACTCCAACGACGTCGAACAAGAACGGTTGGGACGGGGGACTCCAACGACGATATATTCACAAAACAACAATGAATAGGGTTACTGAGAAAATAGGAAGAAAGAGAAAAGAGAAATATCGAAGGACTAATTTTCCGGAATTTGGAGGTTATATATATGTCTTGTGAAAAATTTGCCGTTAGATTTTAAAAGAGCGATAGGATAGATCTTATGAAAATCTCATAAATTAAAATTGTCCAGTATATAAAATATTACAAAATTAATAATTCATCAATCAAAGCGAAGAAACAGTTCAAAAAATTACTAGTTGACATGTTATTTGTTCTGATTTATTAAAATTTCGAATTAATATCAAAGTTAATTTTAACAGTATTCTGATTTCAAAATATAGCAGAATGTGTGTATTCACGTGCATCTAATATCTCATCTTAACTGAATATCGCGTGGATGCAGTATCAAAGTGTAACAATGTGCGTGTATGCATGTCTGGCTAACTGTATATATATATGTATGTGGAGTTAATAACTCAAATGGTCACTCAACTATGGACTTTTATCTCAAAAAGTTACTCAACTTTGGTCTTTACTCCAAAAGTCACTCAACTATAGTTGTTTTACTCAGAAAGTCGCTCAATTTTGATTTTTACTTCAAAAGTTACTCAACTATAAGTGTTTTACTTACAAAGTCACTCAATCTATTTAATTATTTTTTTTATTAAAATTTTCTTACATAGATTTTTATTTAAAATCAAAATTCTAAAAAATAAAAAAATATCCATTTGATGACCCGCTCCACTTGACTCGACTTGCTAAAAATTTAATATTTACCCTTACCCGTATTTTTTTAAAAACGAATTGAATTTTACGAGTGTCTAAGTTTTGTATTATTAGCTTTTTAGGATTTAGCTAATTTATAGTTAGTCAAAAAACAAAATTAATGGCATTTCAAATATCTATTTGTGTTCTTGTTTTTGGTTCTTTTATTTACAATTAGTATTTATTTTGATCACTGTTTATGAGCTGTTTAAATAGTAATCTGCAATGACATAAATTTTTTTTTTAAATGCCATAAAAAAAAAGTGATAAAAAATTGTTCATCACTGTTAGCTAGTTAATTTTCTTTTTAGCTAATTTGTATAATCAATTCGTAATTTAAAAAAAAATGTATGGGTAGGGTAAAATAAAAAGGTAAATATTATAGTTTTAGCGGGTCGGGCCATTAAATGATTTAAATGGATCTCTTTTTATTTTTTAGAATTTTTTATTTTAAGTAAAAATTTCATGTAAGCAAATTTTAATTAAAAAATTATTTAAATAGGTTGAGTGACTTTGTAAGTAAAACACGTATAGTTGAGTGACTTTTGAAGTAAAAATCAAAGTTGAGTGACTTTCTGAGTAAAGCAATTATAGTTGAGTGACTTTTGGAGTAAAGACCAAAGTTGAGTGACTTTCTGAGATAAAAGTTCATAGTTGAGTGACCATTTGAGTTATTAACTCTATGTATGTGTTTTCAAAACAAAAGCTAGATGTATATATGACCAACTGATGTGTATGATATATGTGTGGGTAGTGACAACTAGAACTTTTAGATACACAAATACATATATAAAATTATATAATCTTTGCTATGTCATGTAAATTTTTAAATACCACTACAAAGAGTAGTAATACATGAACCAATATAGCTAGTTCGAGTAATTTTCCTCCCTTTTTTTCACTTCCTTTTGTGTAGCTCAAGGATACCTGAATCTAACCAATGAAACTAGCAGGCTTACTGAAGTTGGGCTAAAAAGCCTGAGTCAGAAATGAGCGAGGCTGACAAGCTTCCGTCTCAAATCTCTAAAAAGGGAGTTGGATTGGTTTAGAAGAAATTTATTGAGGAAATTAGTCTAAGTGTCCCCCAAAGTGTTCGATATTAAACTTTGTCCCCTAATATCCAATCTTGAATTATTATTCTCAAAGTATGTGGTCTTGAATTTTTCCTGCCAAAAGAAGTTTTAATGTTTATCTATAAGGCAAAACTTGTGGTCAATTGAACAAGTTCACTATTTTAAAATGTCCTGAACGTCTATCTAATGGACAAGAGTTAGAACATCTGCTTTATGGATAACATTTATTAAGCAGGGCCAAAAAAATCAAGACCACCCCTTATAAAGACTATTTTTATAAGACTTTTTATGGGTGGGGTGCAGATGGGGGCGAGGGGGAGGGGGACGGATAATATCAAGACCAACCAATTTTAGGGCCATTTCTAAACCTAAATTCACATATCTAGATGAATTTCTCGTTTTCAATTTTTAGTGATCACAGAAACTTCTCTATCATCGAAAGGTAAGGATAAAGTCTATGCACATACCATCCCACTTCTGGGATTACCATGTTACTTCTTAATGATCACTTCAACCAAGTCTACAAAGTAACTGCTTTTTACAAACCTAAGTTTACAAGCTAAATCCATAGAGGTACAAGCTGCAAAATTTTGGTAATCCATAATGAAACATTTGAAAATCAAAGCCAGACACAAAATTGTCTCATACAGGAGACCAGAAGAAACTAGAATACCTACTACTTCAACAAGTAACAACACAAAAATATGTCCATGTACCCTGCAAAGTTGTAAGCTACCAGGCTTTCATAATGTACCCGTCTTTGTAGCCATCCAAAAGAAGCCAATTTAACACAAATAATCAGATGAGTGTCATATATCTGTCTATTGTATAAAAGTGAATCAAGTCATGGAGTAGGCCTCGGTCATCCTCAAAATAAGGGAACCCAACTAGATCTATTTGATGTCATTTTTACCCCGAGGAGCACTTTAATGTCCATCTACTATCTATTGATGGATCATGTTGAACTGGAATCTGGAAAGCTGTTGAGGAATTGTAGATATTACAGGTCCATATCTCTGCCATGATAAGGAGAGCATCAGTATGATGAGAGAATTATAAAGATGGTCATATAAATGACTAGTGCTCGCAGGCACTTGAAAGATTACACCAGATGGCACAACCCCAAGAGGACCCTTTGATCACAGTTCTTATAGGCAATTTAACTTTCAGAATAGGTTGCAACAGATACCACTATTAATTCTATACCTGAACATTGTCGTAAAGTTCAAACAATGGCACAGCAAGAAGTTTTAGATTTTTGGGGACTGCAAAGTACTCTCTTTCAGATAAGTGAACAAGGTAGAGCTTCTTACACTCCTGCACGACATTCAAAGAGTCAACTAAATCAGGCAAATATGAAACAAGGGATAGATCAGCCATTCATGAAACAATGGGATAGATCAGTCAATCAGAAAAACTTTATACTACTGTACCTTAGGTTTTGTTATGTGTGGAGGACAGTATGGATACATCAAGGTTTCAAAGTTCGGCCTCCACCAGGTGGCCACGCACTCACCTATCTGCATTTACAAATGCCACATCAAAGGAAGATGGATAGACTGAATTTCAAACGAGAGAGACAGAGAATGAAGAGAAACCAAACACTTCAATGAAAATCAATAGATATGAATGAAACCTTCTAAGAAACTACAACACAGGAAGATACATAAACTAATATTTTCACACACACACACACACAGAGGAAGAGAGAGTGTGTTTAAGTAGAGAAGCCAATCACTTAATGTAGATTAATATAGTTTGAAGAAGGAAACCTTCTATGAAAATACCAAAAATTTGTCAAGTGATTAATTCAGTAGAAACTCAATCGCAACCAGCTAAAAGGATAATCCTAGATCTCTGAAGTTCAAAAATTGGACAGAGTCCATTAAATTACTGGTTGTGACAAGTACAAAGAATCTAGACAATTGAGCCCGACCACATTTGAAATGGGCTCATAAATACCCAACCATTCCCAAGTAAAATTGTCCAAGTGTGTGCAAAAGTTGGTCAACATGAATGATACTAAAAGGCAAAATTTGTAGTCGACTCCTTAAACTTGACAAAAGTTTACATTTAGGTCTCATTTGTTGTTATTGAGAGCCTAAATTTGAATACACATTTGAATATTAAGATGTTGTATTAAGATCTGAATACAAAATAATTAAAACTATTTATTTTTTCAACATCTGAATGTATAAAATTTATTTTTATTTAAAAACTAATAAATATAACACTAAATAATAAATAATCTAATACTATATCAACAAAATATTTTTAAAAAAATTATGACGGTTAGGAATAGTGGTTGTGGGCGTCGGTTAGGAATGGTGTTGTGGGTAATAGCTAGTGGTGATGGTGGCTGGCAGTAGTTGGTAGTTGGTAGTGGCGGCTGATAATTGTGGTGGATGGTAGTGATAGCTAATGGTGGTGGTCAATGATGGCGGTGGTTGGCGATATAAAGTTGTGGCAGATGGTGAGATTGTCAGTAGTGGTTGTTGTGGAGATGGTTCAGCGGTGGAGGGTAAATATGGCTAGTAGGGGTGATAATTAATTATAGTGATTGGCTGAGGTGGTGGTTGTGGTTGGAGATGGTGGGTGGTAATAATTGATATTGGTGGGCGGTGGCAGTGTTAGTTGATAATGGTGGACGATGACGATAGCGACAAATCGATGGAATTGGTGAACCATCATCTTTGTAGAAATCTTTAAACAAACACCTTAATGATATCAAAGTTTTGTTACAAATCGTAATCATTCATCATTCAGATCATCTATTTAGACTCATTAAGTGGTAACAATTAAAAAAATGCAGTAAATGTTTAAGACTGACCTAAAGATCAAACGAACTTAAAAGACTCAGATTTGAATGATTAAGATTAACATTAAGACCTATTAAGTGCAAACAAATAAGGTTTTAGACACCTTAACTACAGGTGCAATCTATTGAACACTAGAGGTATCTTGAAAACATTTCTATTAAACCCTTCAAAATCAACCAGCCAAAAAATAAAGGGCATATAGTATACTTGCTCCTAACATGGTAAAATGAACAAGGAGAAAATTGGCTCTTGACGGAGTAGGATTTTCCTGCCAGACAACAAAGAGCGAGGATGTGGGAAAGAGAGGAGAGCCAAGTACATTGAACGGGAAGGATAAAAGTGAGTCAGTATGCTAATTCCTCATCCGCAAATCAGCACTTCTATGGACAAAAATGTCATTTCAGAAACATATATAGTCATTCATGCTGATAACTTCCATTGAAGCCACAAGCACAAGAAGATCAAGAACCTGCTCTAAGTCCTTTTACAAGATATACAGGCACGAGACCTTCAACACAGGTGTCAAGGAAACTTCAAAGGAGCTCCACAATATTTCCAGTGCATTTGCAGTCCAACTTATGGAGTTAGAAGATGGAAAAACAACACATAACACTTGGGGTGTGTTCGGTATGGAGGAAAATGTTTTCTCATTTTCTTTTGTTTGGTTACACTAAAATTATTGATAAATATTTTCCCTAACAACTTATTTTCCTTAGATTAACAGATAATGACTTCCTTAATCGGCCAAAAGAAGTCAATATCCGGATTAGAAAACACAGGCGTTAAAGGCCCAAGTTTCACTACCCCAACCCCCCCCCCCCAAAAATACGTGCAGCGGTATGGATTGAATCCTTCTCCACTTTAATTCGCTCTTGTTTTCGGTCTTATCCGTAATTTGCTGTCAATTGTGTTGGTGACGAATGTTGGAATTAGCACAACTTTGATTTGTTTAATTTTGTACTCCCTCCGTTTCTAAATAGTTGTCACCATTTTTGTTTGCACCCCCCCTTAAGCAAAACATTAACTACGTGATAAATTGACTAAATTACCCTTATTACTCTTCTCTACTTAATACTTATCTTTTTTGCACTATATTAATACCTCTCCATATTTATGACTAGGGGTAAAGGTGGAAAAAAAACAAGTAATTATGTTTTGGTTTTGTGAAATGACAAGTATTAAGAAATATCTTATTTTAGTTAGGACGACAACTAATTTGGAACAAAGGGAGTAACATTTTGGGGGCGTTTGGCCATGAAAATAATATTCTATGCTCCCTAATAGATCACTAGAAAATCAACAACAACAACATACCCAGTGAATTCCCACCAGGTGGGGTCTGGGGAGGGTTAAGTGTTCGCAGTCCATACCACTACCTCAGAAGAAGTAGAGAGGCTGTTTTCGATTTTCGAAAACTGGTTTCTATGCACCAACTGAACACTCGAAAATATTTTCCACTTACCAACCGAACACTTAAAAAAAATTTCCAGAAAAAGTTTTTCACTCACCGACCGAAACATGAGAAAATAAGTTGGAAATGCACTTATTTTTCAGGAAAACATTTTCCTTCATACCGAACACACCCTTGAAGAACTTTGGAGAGGTTTTTACAATATCGCAACCAGTATAGCATGTTGGGGAACTTGAGCACAACCTCACCGTTTAATTATGATCTTTTGAACTTAGTTTTATTAGTTAGAACTTAAGCTAAAAGTGGCACATACTTGTCACATGACACTTAGGGGTCGTTTGATTGGGAACAAGTTATCCCGGGATTAGTTATCCCACCATGTATATGGGATAACTTATTCCATCACTATGGTATAAATGGTGGGATAAATAATCCAGGGACTAACTAATACCTCCAACCAAACGCAGCATAAAACAATCCTGCATTTTATCTCGGGACTATTATACCTTATACCTCATACCAAACGACTCCTCAAGTGTAGTTTATGTTAACTTCTGATTTCCTCAATTTAGACATGTAGGCCTAATTAAAAAGAACAAGGGAATTTTTTGGGTATAAAATAGCCTCCAAACATGTGAGGCATCTAATTATGATATTTTTTTGGGTGATTAAAATAAATTCTCCCTGGTGAGACTTAAGGAGACCTAAGGTTCTTGAAAAAATCCTATGTTGAACGGACTCTTAAAAATCCTTGTCGCAACCGTGTCGACAGGACATGCGTGTGGGTGTAGGATCCACACCGGATTTGGTCAACCCATTTTGGCTATTTTGACTACATCTATGACCAAGTAGATTGATTGGGTATTTAATTTGATTTTGTAGGTTTATGTCATGTATATAGTTATATAAAGTATTAGAATGTTATGCTATTTCATGAGACATCTTATGAAAAAAATATTAGGTGGTTATAAAGAATTAAATTTTATTAGTTTTAGTTCAATACCTTTGATTAATCGAAATATATACCTTATATGCCATAATATACATTTATAGGTCGTATCCCGACACCCGTATCCGTACTCGGATCTACGCCCCCCGAGTCCTAAAAGTTATATGATGAAGAGTCCGGCCGCTAGATCCCAACCCATATCGAGTATCCGCACCCGAGTCAGAGCACCATCAAAGAAATCTGTAGATTATCCATTCCAGTGAGTGATTTTCCTTGACATAATCTAATTTCCTTCTTGTTTCTTGATATGTTAGGTTCTTTATTGGTAGCCTACGGGAGGTGTTGCGTTTTTATACAATTCAATGCCTTGCTCAATGAGGGGAGTGATTTTCCTTGACGTAATCTAATGTCCTTCTTGTTTCTTGATAGCTTAGGTTCTTTATTGGTAAACTACGGGAGGTGTTGTGTTTTTATACACTTCAATGCCTTGCTCCATTGAGGGGCAAGATCCACTTATTTTATAACTGTGGTGTCCGGACCAACTTAACAACACCTCGATTAACTCCATGAGGTACCTACTACTTCCCACCAGCACAAGGACCACATAACTCAGTCCACCAAGGCTTGGACAAATGGAAAGAAATCACCTAGTGTTTTTGTCTCTGATTTGAATCTGAGGCCTCATGGTTCTCAATCCAATTCATTGAACACAAGGCCACACCCTTGGGTGCGGGGTCAAGATCCCTTTTCTTGAAGTTCTCGAGTCTTTTTGCAGTCTGATGTCTTTTCTTGTGTTTCTTTCTAGATTTTGATATGGTTTTGTGGTTCTTACTTGTACTTGGTCTGGTCTAGGTGTATATACTTCTTGTTCTTGAGTCGTATTGTTCAAATTTTGATCTTTTTTGTGGTCAATTGTGTCTGTTCTTGAGTTTCTAGGGCTTCCCTATTCTTTTATTATTCTTGCTTTGTCTTACTTGTTCTTGAATTACTCTTGGCAGTGAGTTTCCTTGCTCTTCCTCATTCCTGAATTCTTTACTGGTTGAATTGTAGTTTGCTGCCCATCTCTTTGCTATCACAAGCTCTCAGAAGAAGCAAAAAACTCATATTGTGCTGTGTCAACACAATGTGTTCAATAGGCACATCTTTAACATACACCAAGCGCTCAATATGTAACATTAATTAAAATCTAAGTGAATTTTTTTGGCAAGTTGAAGGGCTATCATTGTACTCAACATACAAAATGTACTTCAAAATTATGGTGAACTTTCACTTTTATACCATAGAAAGATGACCAATATTATCCAATCCTTGTTTCCTTTTTGATAACAACAACAACAACATACCCAGTATATTCCCACCAAGTAAGGAAATTTCATTGGAAGGCATCAAGAAGATGAAAGGCAAAAAATTACAGCAGAAGAAGGCGTCTGCTCCTATACAAAAAATATTTCCATGCAACATAAAGTGTGTCAAATACCTCCATACCCCTATATCTCCTATATAAAGAAAAAAACCTACTCCCTCCGTTTCAAGTTTTTTGCCTTAGTTTGAAATTAAAGAGTTTACTAATTTAGGAAAGAGACATTCTTTTTTAAACAGGCTAAAAAGAAAAGTAAGACAAACAAATTGAAATAGAGTTAGTACTAAACATTGTAACAAGCACCAAAATTACCTGCCAATCTGGCTGGAGGGCAGGAGAATTAGCTGCAAGTTTGCTGGAGAGTTTCCTTTTCAAACCCTCAATTTCTGCAAATAACCGAAGAGAAAGAAGAAAAACATAGAAACTTAGCAAGAAATTCACGACTTACCAGAAATACATAGAGGAAGTATGATAAGAATTTAATTTTTGATAGCATGATAAGAATCAACATGTCACAGATAAAACTAAGAATATACCATTTTCTCCTGGCTTTAGGCGTCCACCTGGAAGTTTGCAAAATGTGTTCCCAATTTGCAGAAGAAGAATATGAGGATGATTATGTTCTTGTACCTGTGAATTTCGCACACAATTAGTGTCTAGTGATATCAGAATATTTGATAACAGAGTGTCATTGATAAAACAAATTTTTCCAATCAGCTTGATTTATGTGCCAAAATTAGCAAATTCACATATCTTCTATACTTGTACCACTTTGCCATCTATCTCTACAGAATCTATATGAAATGTAAAAACTGCATAATTTCAAATTTTGAATAGTACGAGCTAGTCTTTTTGAGATTTGGGGGAAAAGAAAGCAGTCAATAAGTCATCTTAAATTCTTAATTTGATGAGCATATATTCATTATTTTCCCATCACAAAATCTTGAGACCTGCTAATAGTACCTCTATGAAGGAGATAGCATAACTCATCCGCAGTCTCAACAAGGAAATAACTACCCAAAAGGTGAGTCACTACCAAAGTGAAGAAAAGGCTTGATCAATGAAAAAGGTGTCCTCAAGCCCTCTGTCCTATACATTTCTTATTCAAAATAACTCGCATGGTTTGCCAGTTCTACCAACTGTACCAAAATACTCAAGAGGTATGGGAAGATAACTCTCTAAAATCGATCAATTATCCCTCAACTCTGAAATACTTAGGTTCCATTATATAAATCCTATGGTATTCATTCTTATCTATTAGGGAGATTTTCTTAAAAGTAGAAATAATCTAAAACTCACTTATCCCTGCACTGACATGCAAATCTATAACTAAGAATATCAAGGTAACACTGAACCTACTGTGAATGTAATAAGAACTAAGCTCTAATCGCAACTAAATGAGCAATTCATAGATCCTTTACTTCGTCTTTTAACTAATCCACCTGGATTTCAGGAGATTGTCTTTTGCAGCAATTTTTGTTGTCTACCTTAATATTGCAATCATCATATTATTGCATCCACAGACACAGGCCCGAAGTCTACTTAAAACATGTCGAAATTATTCAGATGGTGTTATTCAAACAAAAAGAAAAAGGCCCTACTTAGTTTCGCAAGCCTTTGTCATTGTCTCTATATGTGTGCATCCTCTAATTGACTGAACATTTCTAACCTAGTCCAGTTTTGTATGTGTAACCATCTATCTTAACACCCACATTAATATATAACATTCACCTAGTGGATATTCTAGGCCTCAGAGGCTCAACAGTCACTACCATACACATTGATAGTTCAGGCCTCTTCTTAATATTCAGGCTCTGCTTCTTGTTTTGTCCAATTTTCTGATTCAAGCTCTCATCATAAAGCTACAACAAAAATCTTCATGCCAGACTTGTGGCCCATTGGAAATTTATCTTGACTTTGAAATTTAGCATAACAAAATATGCAATCATATGCATTCTCGCGGGTTAATTAACATCACATTGAGATTCTTCCTCCTTCCCAAGAAATTTCAAATAAATCTTCTAAACTAAAAGATACAATGCAGAAATACAAGTCCAATTCAACAATTTTGCAAAATTTGGCAAATTATAATATCAAGAGGGAAAAATCAGCTAACCATAATTATGGCTGAGCTAACCAACACAATACTAGATGAAGTTTCGTAGTGTATGCTATTTGCAGATGATATTGTGTTAATTGACAAAACTAGGGAAGGTGTCAACCAAAAGCGCTTGAACTATGTACTTAAGAGAGTAAGGAGCCATCTGGTTGCAGTATAGGATAAAGTAATCATAGTAATAAATTTTACAATGTTTGGTTACTATTTTCTTTCTTGGTATAAATAATCACTGTATAACTTATACATGAATCATCGCATTATTTTATACCACCTCTTATGTGGGATAAACATTATATTGATAAGTTATACATGAATAATAATCGAATTGACAAAATTTCCCTGCTCTCACGTTTCCTGTTGGGATTCGCATCATGATTCTACAGTGACAAAGGCATCTTTACCAATTCAATTGACGTTTTTGCTAATTATTGGAACATTTTTGCACGTCCAAATTATCATGAAAATTGCCTTTGGGTTAAATAACATTGTTCTCTGTTGTAACCCATATGTGCAATGCAAATCCTAAAGAAGAAGAGCAAGATTAGTTGTTGAGCATTTAAGGGTTGTCATCATTATAGCTAACCAACCTTCTTTCTATCTAAAGTTGGATACAACAACAACATACCAAGTGTAATCCCACAAGTGAGGACCAGGGAGGGTGGTATCTACACAACCTTACCCCTACCTTGTGAGGGTAGAGAACTAGCTGGAATTAGATAGGAAGTGCAAAAGAAGAAGCAGAAGTGCAACAAAAGAAGAAAAGAACCAGGGAGACGTGCAACACAAAAGAAGAAAAAGAAGAAGCGAGTGTCTTCCCTTTTCAAATTGTTACTATTTTTCAATTACTTTACAAACGCCATTTATATTCTAAACAGCAGCCTTGAAACTGGATATCTGTGAACATCACCCATAACATTTGATTGTGATCATGTTAGCTACATTGACTTTTTTGTTGCATACACCCAAGCCAGGACTTTCTTTCCTCAGATTTATCCATTGACAACACTGAATTAGATTGCTATTACTAGGAAAACAAAAGCAATTCATCAAGGCAAAAATTGTTATGCGCCTATCATATTCAGATTATAAGGAACAAAAGGGGGAATCTTAATAGCTCAGTTGGTTGGCTACCTGAACATTCACCTTGTTGGTGAGGGTTCAATTCCCCTACCCCAACTTTTAGAAAAAAAAAGGGAACGAAAAGAAATTAATTAGCCATAATAATGAATATATACAACTTAAAAAATTTCATGCAAATGGTAAACAGCTTTTTGTCCCAAGAAACAAATTAAAGCAACAATTAAACAAGCTTTATTAGAAAAAATATTGTTTTACACGACCCACCAAAGTATAAAGCAGTAGTTATAAGTTAATAAAGAATGTGGGCACAAAAAGGCAAATTTGTTACATGTCTCTGCAAAATAAATAAATGTGTGTTATGGATAGTAGGGATTCATATAACAAATAAACTAGCTTGCTTGGATTGAGGCGTCACTATTGCTGTTTATGTCGTCACCAAAAAGTGAAGCGATCTGACAGGTGTTCACTAACAAGGTCAAGGACCCACCTTACATCTTCTAATATGATTTTCAAAATACTATAATATAAGAAAGAGAAGTACGAAGAAGGCACGTAACAGAAAAAACAGAGAGGCTCTATTTTTCAAAAAGAGGAAGAACAGTTTCCACCAAGCTTTAGTCTAAAGCCAAAAAAAAAACACTCTCAACTTAAACTCTGACGTTCATCCTTATTTCTGTTTTCATTCAGTCTACTCTTTTACTTCTAATTTTATTTTTTAAGTTCCCATTCCATGACAAATAACGAGTCCACTTTTTCAAAGAACAGACATTACGAGATATGTCTCGGTTTCCTCAAGTTGCACTTCAACATCTGGAGTGAGTGCTTCTTTAACCATGAGTCACTTCAAACTGAAAAAGTGAGGATGCCTTGCCTCAGCTCCCTATGTGGCTTTAAGTGATGAGCGCTTCTCACGACACTGGTATAGAGTCTTGAACATTTGCTTTTTCCATATTGATATAACATTATGGCAACATAAACACGTCTAGAAGGCAAATTACAAGGCTAAATATACGTTGTAACACTGTAAATCTATGTCTCAATCAGCAAAAGAAAATCAGCAGTACTTCATATAAAACATATAAGAAAATTAAGGTACAGATACATTCAATTAATACAGCTTATGACAACAACAACATACCCAGTGTATTCCCACAAAGTGGGGTCTGGGGAGGGTAAAGTGTACGCAGTCCATACCACTACCTCAGACGAAGTAGAGAGGCTGTTTGCGATAGACCCCCGGCTTAGGACAAATAACAGTATAGAAAAGATGGAAACAACAAATAGAATGGGTTAACACACCAATAGATAATAAAAGAAACAAGACACCTACAAAGTAATTGAGATGAAGAAGAAGCATACACCCTCCTTAGAAGAAGCATTAATAATTGAGATGAAGGATGGAGAAACATACCAAGAGAATTCCTTCAACACTAGACCTTACACCCTCCTTCATGTAGCTGCAAACAAAACCTTATCTTAGGTGTTTGATAGTAGAAAAGGTATAACATCTTGAGTACTAGAGAACCTTAGTACCAGTTTAGGCATGAATACTAAACATTAGTACTTTTGCAAATGATTAAGTGTGATACTGAACTTCTCTGAATTTCAAGTGCAATACTGAAATATCGAGACAAGGATCTATCAGAAACAACCTTTTCATCTTTCTGAGATAGGGGTAAGATTTACCCTCTGTGGGATTGCACTGGATATCTGACACGAGTGTGGCATCAAAAGTGAAAAGTCCGCGCAACTTAGCTGGATATGTTATTGTTGTTGTTGTAAATTCACAAAACCATTATTTTAAGTGAATTTCATGTTCAAAGATAATTTCAACAAGCTTTTTGTTTGAACTTGAATTAAAATTTAAAAAAAATCAACTTCAACTCAAATATTATCTAAACACCTACTTAATTTGTTAGGCAAATAATTAAGTACTCCCTATGTTTCAATTTATGTGGCACAGTTCGAATTTCGAGAGTCAAATAGTTTAATTATGAGCATGTATTCAGGCATGGAATCTTTAATGGGTCATTTGGTACACGAGATAAGGTGGGATATCTTCGGATTACGCCTGAGATAAAATTTATACTACCATATTTGGTATTTGGTAAATAGTATAAATTTATAATGTCTACCAAACACAGTATAAAACTTATTATAGGCTTAATTCTAGGATATCCCACCTTAACCCATTTAACCTGGGAGTATTTAATCCTTTTTTTTTTATTTTTTAACCCTTCCCTAGGAACTCCCCCACCCTTTTTGCTCCTTTAGTGCCTCGAACATACAACCTCAAGGGCTTACCATCCGAGCAACTCCCTCTTGTCAGAATTATTTTATCCCATCTATCGGGCGGAATAAATTACTCGAGCAGGATAATTAGTTCACGTACCAAACGACTCCTAAGATTTTTAAATAAAATTTACACATTTGAAAACAACGTAAAAAGTATTCTAGGGTTTTAAAGAATCTATTTGTCCAAGTACAAAGACTTAAAAAAAAATTCGAGCACAAAGAAAAAGAGGGGAACATACTTGACTCTCATACGAGCAAGGCGATCGACAACAGATGAATCCTTTTCCATTTTGGGTTCTTTTGTACCAAATGTATAGCTAGACAGTGGATATGTATTCACTATACTTGATGTCACCATTTTCCTTTTTTTGTTTATGTATTCTACCAGTACACGGCAATAAGGATAGACGAACTCCGACGGCGGCGAACTGGTTCTTTCTTTCTTCCTTTCTCTCTTACTCAAAATGATTTGCCATTAATTCACATAAAATTCAGCCCTCTTTAATTTTGACCAAAGGGTCAAAAATACCCCTCTAATTCGACTTATTATCCATGTTTGACTTGTTAATATGGACCGGCCCAGTTCATCCTGGCTAGCCCACATGGGCTTTGGAATTTGACATGTTAGGATGGGCCGGCCAACCCATATTGCTCAAGCGTTCTGGGCTGCGCTAAAAAATCCTATGTTTAAATAGGTTGAAAAAATCTAAACCCAATCCTATCAAATTACATGTTGGGTCTGGCCGGTCCAATGGGTCTGGCCCATATTGACAGTTATACCATTAAGTAACAATAAATAACAAGAAAATTTTACTACGTCACCCCTAGTAATTATAAGTCATCCTAATACTAATTAATGAATAGCATTTATAGTTTGTTTGGTCAGGCTTCTAAAATCAGCTTATTTTGAGAAGTGTTTATTTCAAAAGTGTTTTTCAAAAAAGCATTTATGGTGAGAAGCAGTTTGTATGTGGCCAATAAATTTAAAAAGCACTTTTAAGTGAAATATTAGTCCATTCACAAATCTACAACTTTCACAAAATCATTATTTTAAGTGAATATCATGTTCAAAAATAGCTTCCATTCCACTTGCACAAGCTCTTTCTTTGAACTTGAATAAAACATTTTTTTTTCTAACTTCAACTCAAATATTGTCTAACTCTGCAGAAATGTAAGGTAAGACTGCGTACAATACACTCTTGCAATCCGGCTCTTCTCCGAACCCCACACATGGCTAGAACTTTAGTGCACTGGGCTGCCCTTTTACCTACTTAATTTGTTAGGCAAATAATTAAGTAATCCCTCTGTTCCGGCACAGTTCAAATTTCGAGAGTCAAACAAATTAATTTTGAGTTACTCGGGCATGAAATTTTAATTTTTCTTTTTAAATAAAATTTACATATTTGAAAACAGTAAAAATACTCTAGGGTTTTATCTAGGGTTTTAATGAATCTCTTTATCCAAGTACAAAAAGACTTTTAAAAAAAAAATTCAAGTACAAAAAGAAAAAAGAAAAGGGAACGTACTTGACTTTCATACGAGCAAGGCGATCAACAACAGATGAATCCTTTTCCATTTTTGGTTCTTTAGTGCCAAATGTGTAACTCGACAGTGGATATGTATTCACTATACTTGATGTCACCATTATCTATACTTGCTTATGTATTCCACCAGTAGACACTCCCGACGACGGCGAACTGGTTTGTTTCTTCCTTTTTCCCTCTACTGAAATTGGTCCATGCCTTGATTTTCCATTTCAATTGATATAAAATTCAGCTCTGGTATATAATTTTGAGTAAAAGTCAAAAATACCCCTCTAATTCGACTTAACGGTATATATTCACTTTTTTTATTAAAAAAAAAAAAAATTCTAGTATTCATTTGCCATGAAAATTTCACTTTTTTTTTCGAATAAACTTTTCACTTCATTTGAAAGTTAGTGTTTGACCATTAAAATTCTAAATATAACTTGAAGTTGTATATTTGGAATTTGAAAAACAATTAAAACCCTGTTTTCACTTTTTAAAAAAAAAAGAAATCCTTAATTTGTTTAATTTCATAAAATAATCTCATTTAAATTATATTTCATGTTTAAATCAAATTTTATGTTTTTTTATAAAATTATATTTCAATTTTAAATATTTATTGCAAAAACTATGGTCAAACACAATTCCAATGTCAAACCCAACTTTGAAAAATCCAAATAAAGTGATTTTTTTTTATTTTCATGGTCAAACTCCCACATAACTAATAAATGAAAGGGAAAGTCCTTTTTTTGTCTTTAATAAATGAATTTATGCTTAATGGATTATAAGTTCTTTAGAAGTTGAAATCTATCTTCGATAAGTTTGAATAAGAGTCTCTAAACATGTCACTCCTATCTCAATATTACATATCCGACCTTTACAATGTATACAATCAAGGATATTAATTCATGAGTTCTAGTTATGTTGCTACCTCCTGCTTTATAGAGCCTAGTACACAAATTTCTTGGATAATTTACCTTACTATGTGATTGCCCTCTGTCAATACTTGCATAAATATTTTTGCATTCCTCTCTAACCATAGGTGATAAATATGTTTGCTAAGCACATTCTGTAGATATCAACCTTCATACCTTTTTCATTTGCATTAGTGATTGCCCAGGTCCTCTCTCCTGTCCAATCACCAGGTACTTTCGCGATCTTTTGCCACTGTAACATCTTATTTCATTTCCTAGCTGAATATGGACGTGCAAAGAACAAGTGGTTGTGGCTTTCCAACATTTAATTACACAGTACACAATCATCTGAATTAATAGATCCTCATTTCATTAGGTGATCCTTTGTAAGTAGCCTTTCAAATAGAGCAAGATGTAACATTAAGTTCCATTTATGACACCTTGAGTTGTTACAAGTGAGCCTTCTCCAATCAGCTTTAGAAAGGTCATTACCCATTTGCACATATCGCTACTTGATAGATCTCTTACTCAACTGTGTCAAGTCTTGCTCAGTTAGTGTCATGTCTTCCAAGTACTTCTTAGCATTGATGATCTTGTTCATCATCCAATTAGCCTGATTGCACTTTGCTTCCCAGACACACCCTTGCTTTATATAGTAGGTATGCACCACAGAACCCATAATTTATCCTTTTTTGTATATAAGTTCCACAACAACTTACACAAAGGAGTCTTGTTTCATCTATGCACATCAAGCAAATTTAGGCCACCAGCAAATCTAAAGTAACAAAGTTTTTCCCAAGCTACTAGTGCCTTTTTGATAGAATATTTTTGTCATTCCACGAGTACTTCTGCATATGGATTTTATCACTTGTATCAACTTCTTAGACAACAAGAAGATTTAGGATTAGTAATTGAATGGCAACACAAAACATTTCTAATAAGCTGAATTTTAATTTGCATGAATAAGAGAGGAACTTTAAAGTCCAAGAGGCAATTCTAGTCATCATTTTCTCTAGTAAAGGTAGGCACTAGCTGATTGTGAGCTTCTTGGAACTAAGTGGTACCTCTAGGTATTTAAATGGCAGCCCACCTTTAGAGAATTCTATCTTGATGAGTATGAGCTCCTTAAGATGTTCCCGATCTCATAAAATAATACTACTTGAACGGAGCTCATTCGTGAAACTGAAATTTGAAATCGAAGCATTAAGCTTCCTCTTTATTAACGGCTCCCCAATGGAGTTTCTATTTCAAGTTTTCTACTCCAAATCCATGATAACCTCCAAAGTGAACTTGAAAACAACAGCAAACCAACATGAGTTAAATAGTTTCAACTCTTTCTCTTTTCTTTTTTCTTTTTTAACAAAGTAGGTTCGAAGCTATTCATGCATCCTAGCAATGGATCTAAAATTGTTCAACCCAACATTGTGTTACAGTAGCAAAGCTCAACTTTTAGTTCAACAAACAATTAGTGGTGAATCTAATAAGTAAATACAGAATCAGTCATTGAACCAACGGACCAAATACTAGATTCGAACCACAACTTGTCCATTTCTCAACAATATCTTGGAATACAAATTTTCTGCTAAAATAGCCACAACCCAATTGGATTTCCAAATTCAAAGTTCCCAAACAAAAATTGGTTTTTGAAATTGTTTAGAAGAAATAAATATTGTGGACGGACACACAACTCAGACAATGACACTTCTTTATGAATTTTTAAATTTTCAATTTTTTTTGTGATTTTGAAGTTCAAATCAGTGAAATAATTGAGAATAAGAATACGCAATCACTCCAAAACTCTGATATCAATTGATGTAAATATGAAATACAATATAGGGTTATTTAAAAAATAATTAAAAAATTAATAGGAGATAGAGAAGAAAGAAAGAACAATACCATAATTGAAGTAAATTAGAGACCAACAAAATATAGATTTGCAATTCTCTAATTGAACAAATAGGAAAAGAATTATTTTAGTCCCTGTATTATGGTCCTATTATGATTTTGATCCCTATGATATTTGACTTCTCATATTTAACCTTTAATTAATTAAAATAAATTATTTTAATCCTTTACTAACAATAATTAGCAGTGCAAACTGACTTATTCCTACTGTCAAGGGTAATTATGGTAGTACAATAATTATTATTATTTAATAATAAAAACTTTTTTATCATTTATTTGGCAGCTACACCTAGAACTCCCGTAACAGAAGAAAGGCTTTTTCTCTCTCCATCACAACTCACAAGAACACTTCATTCTCATTCTAATCTTTACTTCAATAAAGTGTTTTTTTCTCTTTTCATGTATTTTGGTTTTCTCTTCTTCAAATCAAATGTAAAACTCAACCAAATTTGATGAATTTCATGGTGGAACTCATATCGAGATGATTTTTGTTCCAATTATGCCAAATGAAGTTCTCTTTTCCATTTTTTCAATTCAAGCAAGGGTCTATGTTTTTTTATTCCTCTTCTTCTTTTTTTACAAACCCCGTAGAAGTGTTTTGGTTTTTAAAATTTGTTATTTTTATCTGATTTTTAATTGCCTAATATGCATATCTGAAGCTTTTTCTTGCATTTTAACTCAAGTTTAGTAGGTTTGACTGTAAAGAATGTGTTATGGGTCCAGCCTTGTTATTAGAGTAACTGATATTGGGATCTGTCCTGATCGAGAGGAAGAGCTTCAATGATCGTGATGTTATCTGGCTCCGGTCAAGTGGAAAGGCGAGTGTATAGCTGGTAGAGACTTTCCAGCGACTTCATGCAATCAAATTGATTGGAGCAAGATATTTTTTCAGTGGGTATGAGGCTCCAAAATGGTAAGATGAAGGAAACTATGCAGTTTCCATGGTATGAAATGATTGTAAATGTGTTATATATTTAGGTTTTTTTATTTGTAAAAAAGTGTTCCTTATAATACCGTAATTTGCCCTTGACAGTAATGATAGATCTGTTTACATTGATAACTATCATTAGTAAAATAAACAAAATCATTTATTTTGAATAATTAAAGGTTAAATATAAAAAGTCAAATATAACAAGGATGAAAATCATAATAAGGCCCTAATATAGGGACTAAAATAAATTTTTTTCCGAACAAATAACTACAAGATTAAATTCAAGGGAGAGGAGAATTGGACTCATACATGAATAATCTTACCAAAAATATTAAAGAGAGATCCAATGTAGAAATAATGAGATAAAACCCTCAAAACTAAATGCCCTTAATTGCATATAAATCATACTATGATCAAAAGGATCCTGAAATATAATGTTAATCTTTTCTTGTATTGATCCTTTGATTTTCGTACTTTCTTGAAATACTCTATTCTCTCGATGTTACGTTAAAATCCTTTCATGCGATGAGTACTTCCTAAACTTGCATGGTTACCACCTATTTAACTTTATCAATATATTAGGGTGCTCTAGAACCTGACTTAGTCATTACCATATGCTAAGGACTTTAACCCACTTTGTATACTATTGACTATTATGTAGGAGAGGCTTTACCTGCCTCGCCTAATATGTTTGATCATGCATATCAGTCCCATGTTAGTCTCAGAGTAGTATTGGCGTGACTAGTTCTAGCTTCCCACTAACCTCCTTGTTTTGCCAGGCTTATTTCATCTTCGTTGCCTTGGTATTAGGTGCTGGTGGTTGTTACTTTGCTCCCTCATCACGACATTTTTGACCCACAATCAAGCATGTCAAGTACTACAAAGGTTTCCAGCCATACTCAACCTTCTGTTTGAATGTACTACCAGTCAGGTTAAGGACTCTGATCTTCATTGGGAATTCTCTAGTGGCATCAATCTCAACAAGACCATGAGTAAATGAAATTCACTTTATTTTATTGGTACATTCATTAGAAAATATTGGATTCCCCAGGACATTGCTAATTCAGTTTAGGGATTCAGCTCCCTAGTAGCTTAGAGGAAAGTTAGGATACCTAACCCAAAGAGGGATAGTTTGCAAGATCTTCTTATCAAAGGCAAAATCAAGCGACCATGTCTTGATTATCATAAACTTGTTCCAGAACATTTATGGACCTGATGAAAGCACACTATCCCTATCCTAAATACTACTGAATTTGAGGATGAAGTACTAATCACTGTGATAGTAAGCTTTTGGCATAGAAATAAAGTTTCATTGAGCTGCCATAAATATCTCTAGAGCCGTAAACATTAGAGATTATCCTATAATATAGAGGATAAGAGAATACCTCCACTTCTCTATTTTACTATCCACTAACTTCTAGGTAAGTGCCATAAATGTTTTTGTATGTTATATGTTAGGGAGACAAACCCTAACGACACTCCTCTCACCGCTAATTTAGTGTCATTAAAAATTTGGTCCACTTCTCAGGTTCCTCAGATACACCAGTGAATTTTTATTGTACTTAGGTGTAAAAGTCAACTCTTAAGTGTGGAAAGTAAATTGGATTTGAATTAAAGTCATAAGGAATTTCTAACACAAAGTTGAGTTGAAAGCTTCCCTACTAGTTTCTGTATAAGTTCTTGTTAGGACCAACTTCAAACAAGTATATACCCTAGAATATGATGAGTTATATGCCTCATAACCTATCAAATCAAAGGTATATGAGTCTAGTTTCCAATGCATCCAATTGTTTGTCAATCCGAGTTCAGAGCAAGAAATTATGGTTATTTTAGTGAAGCATTGTCAAACAGTCACAATTGAACCAAACCACATACGAACCATAGGTGAACTTAAGTTAACGGCCCATAAGTGGGTTTGATAGCCTGATATACAGACTGTACTTTGTAGTCAATGAGTGGGGACCTGGCAAGGTGTAGAAACGCTCATATTATGGTCCATACATCAATTTTATGGTCCGTACATCAGGTATATTGTCTTTATATCATGTATATAATTCGTATATAAGTTCTTCTAGATTTTATAAAAACATAATTTTTGGTTTCTTTTCCACTCTCTCATATATTGGTCAACTTTAATGCCTCTTTGACCCTTCTAAGGCTAGGTAAATTTTGTCATGATTTTCTTTCCTATGATTATGAATTCTAACTAGGTCTCTTGCCACAAATCCTAGGTTTCTTCATTGAAATCCTTGCCTAAGTCTTAAGAACAAAAAATATAAATCCTCTTTTAAGATTTGGAGCATTTAAGGTATGTAAGGATATCCTCTATGTGCAAAAATAATATTATTTTCCCATGATTTTATTTTCATGATTGTGAATTTCTCTTATGAAAGATGTTAGGGACGAAACCTCATGTCTTAATCTTTTCTTGATTCTTTGAAACTTCAAGAATATCCATGATATAGTTTCCCGTTAATAGTGTCTCTCTCCCATGAATTTCTTATGAGCCTCCTCCATGAATCCATGAATGAATAAAAATGGAAAGGAATGATCTTTCTTGAAAACTAAGCCTTTATAGTTTCTTTGATGACTTTTACATGATATGATCTTTATGGCTTCTAAACTACAAAAACCACTTCAAGAATAAAACTTTTATGATATCATGACATGAAATCTCTTGACTATGAATTATGATCTGATGATATGTTTTTCATGACTTCAAGCTATATGATACTTGAATTGCAGAGAACTATTAACATGAGCCTCAAGCTAAACTATGAATAAGAGATGCAAGGGCTAAACTATGATCACATGAGCTTAAGAGAGCTAAAGGGTTAACCAAGAAGGCATAAGTCTAAATGACAAATATCTAAAATTACGTTTACCAATGTAGGTTAAGGATCCTACTGTTGGTTTGGGCTACTCCTCTATATGCCCATGATAAGGGATATTTTGGATCCATATAAATGTATGTCTTATATCTAGTAAGGTGTGAGATGGCTTAGTTGATCGAATAGAGATCAGAATTTATGTGCTTAATGTGAGATGGTTTAGCTAATCAGTAGAAATTAGAATTTATGTGCTTGTATGGTGGTTTATATCAGTTATACCATTTGACTCCCATAATAAATTAAAAGTAGATGACAAATTTACCTCTGAAAAGCCTAGTTGACTTGAGTTCTTATTTCCTATCATGATCATAACTACCCGTTGGCTATTACTGTTTCTATTGATGTATATATATGGCACATTTTATTTCTCCATTTTATATACAGTGCTATTCAATATGTACTCACGTCCCTTGTTTGGGGGAGCTTCATCTTTTCATTGATGTAGATACAAGTACAAAGACACATGATCTGGCCGCTTGTTAGGTTCTACACTTTTTGCTCATTGGTACGCCTCACTTTGCTTTGGGGGTGGGGGGGGCTTAGTCTTCATCACGAGTTTAATACTTATGTTAAGTAATGTTGAAGGTATGTCAGGGGCCTTGTCTCAATAGTTAGTATTCAGTAATGTAGAGGCTTCATAGATATACAATTAGTTAAAGTTATGTATTCTCAAGTTTTGATCTTCGTGTCATATTTCACAAAACTAAGTATCATTTTTATGAAAAGTACTTTATTGATAAGAGTTGTATTTTAAATTCTTTAAGTCATGTCTTCTATTCATATTTAGATGTATGTTCATGTTCATACCATGTTATCGGCTCAGGCCAGTAATGACATTGGGTGTCGGTCTCTCCCAAGGTGTAGGCTTAGGGTGTGACAAACTTGGTATCAGAGCTCTAGGTTCAAGTGTCCTAGGATGTCTATGAAGTCGTGTCTAGAGTTCTTCTTATGGGTGTGAAGCACACACAGTTATAATAGGGAGGCTATATGATATTAGAAAATACTATCCTTCTTTCATACTCTAGATCATGCAATAGATATGTCATAAGAAACCATTTCTGATTCATGTGTTACCTTCAATTCCTCCAACTATGCCTACCTTTGAGGTCGTAGAATGTATTAAGCTATAAAATTCTTATTAATGTGGTACTCCCGAATGGATCCGTCAAAATATTAAGAGACTGAGTAAGGATTTATGAGAATTCCATTGGTGCATTACAGTCTCTTATTTCAATGGGTATATTCTGGTTTATATAAATCGTGCATTTGAGCCTAAAGTAGGGTGTGCTCTTAAATCCTTATGAAAACTTTGATATTGATGACATCCTTAAGTGGGAAAGTATGTATTTCAATGCTTGGCTATATATTTCCACTTGAGGGATAATAAGATATGATGTGTTGTAAGCCATAAGTAGTAGAATGAACTCCATGGCCAAGATATGAAGTCAGAAATGTAGTAGCCAAAAAAATGGAGATAATGATTGATTGAAATATGTAACTAGAGTCATGAATTTGTTGAGTAAGTTTATGGGATGACTATGTACTCAAGGTGTTGACTAAGATGTAATAAGATTTGTAACGATTTCATAGCAGTTATTAGTGAAGAAAGGTTTATCGATTAAGATGACTTAGAGTATACCTGAACTAGGAAAGAATGTCATGATGATTTTTCATTATTTTATTGAATATCAAGTATAGGGAGTGTACGAGAGGATACTATAGTCAAGAATTAACAAAATTTAGGCTATATTTTGTGATTCTAGAGAGAGGATTCCATAAATTTTATAGGACTTTGAATTTAGTTCAGGTAAAGTATATATAATTAGAGGATAAGGAGTAATGACATTATGAAAAGAGAATGTGCTTTGACGTTGCAATTAGATGGACTAGTTTGTCGTGGACTCTCAATGGCCTAATGTTTCTTGATTTTACTTTACTGTCTACTATTTCATATAGTATAAAAAGATATATTCATGTTGCTACCCATATTTATTACTAGACAGTAGGTTTGAACTTTAGATAATCATCATGGTGAAAGAATGACTATATGATGGTAATAATAGTAGTTCCGGGATTTGATCTTGAAGGTTTGTCATAGCATTTTAAGGAAGAGCCCATGGTCATTTTTGATAGACAGATTGAGAATTTGAGGTCCAAAGAAATTATTTTAGTGGAAGCATCGACCGGTTGAGGAGACCACTTAAGAGACAAATTTGGACATACAGAGTAGATATCTCCAGTTTTGTGACAGGTACGTTCCTTATCTTTACATTCTAGGATGAACGTGTATTTTAGTGGTGGATGAGTAATAACCCTCATGATTTTTTTTTATTTTCTGCATATTTTAACTATTTTACCACTCTACATAGTTACTTTATGGTATTTATGATCCGCAGGTGTGGGTGACAGAGTTTTTGAGATGGTTGGATGTGAGTTATGAAAGTTTTTCAATTTTAAAAAGTTAGAGAGTTGATATGGTTGACCAAAATCAACATTTGATGAAGATGAGATCAGAATGGAATTCTGACAGTTTCATTAGCTCTGTAATGTGTTTTTTGGTTCAATGGACATTTTGTTTAGGTTCTCAGGTGTTCAGATGGATTTTAAGTTGTAAAATGGTAATGGGAAATTTCAAGGTTAAGAGTTGACTTTGATCAAAATTTGGTCAAGATGACCTTAGATTGGTGTTTTCATGGTTCTAACAGGTTTGGAATGTCATTTCCAGTCTAGAGGCATATTTGACTTGCATTCACGAGGTTTCAAATGAATATCGAGGATCCATTGGGGTTTTCTTTTTTAACTTAAACTCATTTGCTATTTATTTTGATATTTTTGGTGCAAGTACCTTTCCTCTTCTTGATTATGAGGAACGT
This sequence comes from Capsicum rhomboideum, assembly GCA_031232105.1. Lineage (NCBI taxonomy): Eukaryota > Viridiplantae > Streptophyta > Magnoliopsida > Solanales > Solanaceae > Capsicum > Capsicum rhomboideum. The sequence goes on along the minus strand of CP124719.1, from coordinate 18,203,114 downwards.
GTCGTGATCTCGAAGGCTTGATGTACTTAGTCATTGCTTTCGCATGGTCAGGGCCACATTGCAAAGAGTATCAACTTCAAGGCATGACAATCACATGGATCATGAAGGCTTATTTTAACTAGTTTGGGTCTAACTAGTTCGTCGGAATCGTGACGGTAGGTCAGGTGATCATGATGAGCAATTTACCTAGACAAAATTCAAAAGTCTATTTTTCATCCTGGACTTCATAACTCAAGGTTTGAAGCTTGAAAATTTATTTTTGTGTTATTCAAAGGGTGAATTTCATAATTTCTTTCTTGAATACGATTCTAAACCTTTTGTTTTACATTCCCCAATAATTTATTATTGATTTCATCTTTAAATCCTGATTTTAAATTGAGAAATTTGGAGCTAAAGTTATGAAATCACAATTTGAGGTTTTGAAGGTCGATTTAAGGTTTTTTTTTTAATGTAACTTTATATTTAAATTCCTTACATTATGGGTAACATGATTTTCAAATAAAATTTCAGTTTTGCCTTTGTGGGCTTGGGGTTGACTTTTTGGGTCCCAAATATAAGTATAACAATATGGATATTCATGGTTTAATTTTCTTATGTAGATGTAACAGCCCTTATTGTGACTTTTAGCTTTATCTATATTTTTACCATTTTACCCTTTCCCGTAGTTATTACATATCATTTATGAGTGGTGGGATGGTTGGCACGGTTCTCAAAGTATACGGGAGTGATTTGAGTGAGTTTGAGGTTTTGAGCAACCTTATAAGTGATTAGTTTGACTTAGGTCAACATTTTGTGATCCGACCTTCGAATGGTGATTTTGTCAGTTTCATTAGATCCAAATTGATTTTAGGTTAGTAGTGTGGTTGGTTCGGGTTTCGAGCATTTATATTGAGTTTTGACATCCTAGATGAGAAACTAGTTAAATTTAGCCTAAAGGGATCCTAGGGGTTAACTTATTGAAAACGATCTCTTTTGATAAATTTGATGGTTCCACTGACTTCGGAACGTCGAAACTAGCCTAATAGCATTATTGGTTTATTTCTGTGGGGTCCCGAATGAATCTCGATGAACCGTTCAGAAGGTTTTGATTAATTTCCCTTTAGTTATTTGCTGTCAACAGGTGCAGCATCAGGCCCTTCAGCGCAATTGTGTGTCCACATGTTGAGATCACGGCCCTTGATCACACAACTCATCGCGAGCGCGAGGTGGGTCACCCGATGTGAAGAGATACGCAATGGACTAGGTTGGGTTGCTCATCGTTGTTGCGTGTCTTAGCTCCGCGATTATGATGACCAATTTAGTTTTGGTCAATGTTGACCCTCACGTTTGTAAGGTGGGGACTGTGATTTTGACATACTATTCACCTGGACAATATATAATCCCCATTTCTTGATTTTCCCCATTTTTGAACTTGAAAACCTAGGGAAAGACAATTTTAAAGAGCAGTTTTTATCAAAAGTGATTGGGTAAGCTTCTAAAGTTGATTTCAATCATTATTCATTGATTTTGCTTCAAAACCTTGATTTTAAACATGGAATTTTGGGGTCTTACCCAATAAAGTGATAAAATGGTTGTTCGATGATTTTAATCTCGATTTCAACTTATTTTTTGATGGGTCTTCATATTTAGAATCCTTGAAGTATGGGAAACATGATTCTTTAATAAAATTTTGATTTTATCCTTTTTTCTTCGGGGTCAATTTTTGAATTATTTTTAGATTTGGAACAAAAGTAGGTAATATGCATATCGTTAGACTCTTTTTTGACTTGTAGATTATATTTTTGATAGATTGGGTTCAACTCGAAGCCACACAAAAAGGAAAAAAGCTCTTAGCTGAAGGATTCCATCTTGAGTTTTAGATATTTGAGGTAGTTCATGGGTTAAGTTTCTTCAGAATGGGCTGGGTAGTTAACCATTCATGTAAAATATGCTATGGGTTGGGGAGTTATCATGAGATTCATCTTTTGAGATAGTTATTTTATCGTGTTGCCCGTGTGGGGGCCTATGTGAGTACTATTATTAACTTAAGAGATTATTATTATTATGATACCACTGTAGGGGCTTATGTGAATATTATATTTGACTTGAAAGAGGATTATTATTGTGATACCCGAGTGGTGGTTGGTATTGATCTTGTTTGAGCATTAGTTGCCTTTATTAATATTCTGATGCCCAAATGAAGATTTGAAATAGTATATTTGATGTCCTACATGACTATTCATTACTGAGGTGCCATGCGATGGCTAACATCATGACTTACTGAGAATTGAGGAGATTTGAGCTCATTTAATAACATCATTGAATGGATTCATTACATGATATTATTTTGGTTATAAGCATGCATCCTCATTTCATTTATCCATATACATGAAATTGGTACCACAGAGAAATACTGATTTTGAAAGAAAATGAAACACTTTATAAACCCTTGACCGAGGGATGTGCCAGCAAGATTGATTGAGACATGAGATTGTGAAAGTATATGGGTTGCGAACCCCCCATAGGTCCTGTCTTGGAAGCTTATGCTCGAAAGGTGTATACAAGGTGATATTGAGATGTTCTTTCCTTATTATTCCATTGCATTGCATCATTTGCACTTATGTTATGTGTTTGTTGTCGTGTATTTAGTATTTCCTTATATATTCATGTGTAGTTATTCTTGTACAAATATTATACTTGTAGAATCTTTAGGAGATACGGTTTGAGCCACCTTTAGAAACTTTTCTATATGCAGGTGGAAGCGTGCTTATTGTAGTCTATACTTGTTTAGTTTTCTGCTTTGCTCAGTCAGTCTATGATAACTACTGAGTACAAGTGGACCGTATTCACTCCTACTTTCTATACTATTTTAGTACAGATCCTAATTTGAGTGCGACCCACGGAGCATGAGTTTGTGTTGTATTTGAGGCTTATTCAGAGTATGGGTGAGCTCCTCATTCGGGGCTTGATTCCAGACTCCATCTATCCTTATTGTCTTTATCTTACTTTTCAGAGATAGACTTATGTAATTTCGTACTCTTTATCAGTTGTAATGCTCTTTACTCATAACATCTGATTTTGGGATTAGAGTTGTATTTTGTTCAGTCTCGAATATTATTGTTTACTTATATATATGGCCTGACTTTCTTATGAAGTCTCATTTTGAGTTTTATCTGTTTCTTTTCCGCATTCTTTAACTCTTTGTGTTGGGCTTAACTACCCAGGGTTGGGATGGGGTAGGTGTTATCATGATCTCGACTTTTGGATTGTGATAAATTGGTATCAGAGTGTTAGATTCACCGGTCTCATGATTAAAAGAGCAAGATATTTAATTGAATCCCACAGATTGATACATTGACATCCGTATCTATCTTTGGAAGGCTGTATGATATTATTATAAAAACTTCTTTAATTTGATTCCTTATCATGCGTATTGTTCATATACCGTATTCTAAACTTATATTTCATTTTTTTTACGCAGATGGTGAGGATTAGATCCAGAGATGTTGAGTAGGCTGATCCAACACCCGCTGTTAGAGCCCTAGTCAGGAGTTAAGACAGGTGTCATAATTAATATAGAGGTAGGGGTCGAACGCGAGTTGCAGCTCCAGATAGAGGATGAGCTAGAGAGGCCCCTCCCGAGCTTGAGATTGATCATGAGAAGGAGGCTTATCAGCCAGACCCCTAAGGGTTTCATGGTTACCCTAGTGCTTCGGGATTTGTTGAATTATCTTTTGGGCAGTTTGGATGGCATTCCCTAGATAGGTATTCTACCGGGTACACCAGATGGCTCATAGACTACAAGAGGTGTATAGCCACCTGGGCAGCATACTACTTATTGATTTCAGACTCTCGAAGAATAGCCAGCTATTATGGTGGCCCCATGTGTTAAGACTTTGCCTACTAGATTGGGTGTTTCGCCTATAGCTTAAAGTCCTGTCATGTCTACTAATGAGCAGAAGAGATTTGAGAGATTCATTAGGTTATCCCCTCCTAAGTTCAATGGTTCCATTGGTGAGGATGCTTATGAGTGTTTGATTAATTGTCAGAAGAGGTTGCATAACCTCGGTTCGCTTGAGTCCCATGGTATTGCTTACACTATATACCAGTTGACTGATATGGCTAGACAGTGGTGGAGATCTCTTGTTAGTTGTAGACCAGTGGGTTCCCCTCCTTTGACATGGACCTAGTTCTCTGAGACTTTTCTAGAGCGGTTCGTGCCCTTTAGCTTGAGGGACCAGAAGAGCAATGAGTTTGATCATTTGGAGAAGGGCTCCATGACTATTATAGAGTATGTGGCTCGCTTTCATGTATTGTCCAAATATGCTTTTGCAAGCATTTCCATAAAGCCTAAGAGAATCAGGAAGTTTGTTAAGGGTTTGATCGGTTATTACTAGTTGGCGACGACTCAGTTAGTGGTTTATGGTGGTTCTTTTCAGAGTATTGTGGATCATGCCAAGATGATTGAGTCTATTCGCCAGGGTATGCAGAGTGGTGGTGCTAAGAGGGTGCTTCGACATGGTGATTTTAGTGGTCATTCATCCTAAGGTAGGGATTTCTCAGGCAGTGGTTCTTACAGTTATCACGACAGACCGGTTTAGGCAGCTTTACAAAATTTAGATGGTAGGTTTTTGGTTTTGAGACTTTGAGTGGTCAGAGATTGGGTCATGCAGGTCGAGGTTCTTATTTTGGTTCATCAGGTTATGGAGGGCGTTCTGATTCTTCTAGGCCCTCTCAATATGATTCTTCTAGTAGAGGATATTTTGTGTGTGATGAGCATGATCATTTAGCGAAAGATTATCCCCGGTGTGTGATTGGTTCCTCCCAGTAGGGTTCTCAGTTTCAGCTTTGTCTGATTCCAGTGTCAACAGTTAAAGGTGGTACACAGGGCAGTAGAGGTGGTTCTAGAGTTACCAAAGGTGGGGCTCAGGGAGCTCATGGTGGATGAGGAGTTACTCAGTCTGGTATCAGACATGGTTAGTGTTATGATTTTCTCGAAAGACCTGAGGTAAAGGCCTATGATGCAGTAATTACAGGTATCATCCCAGTTTACCATCATCTTGCTACAGTACTATTTGACCGTGGGTCTATATTATCTTATGTGTTTGCATATTTTGCTACTGGTATTGATGCTATGTGTGAGTCTGTTACTATGCCTATTTGTGTTTCTACCCCCGTAGGTAATTCCTTAGTGGTGGATCCAGTGTACCTATCATGTGTTGTGACTTTTTCTTAGCGTGAGACTTGGGTGAACTTGATTATCCTCGATATGGTTGAATTTGATGTCATATTGGATATGGATTGATTGGCTCCTTATAATATGGTTTTTGATTATTTTGCCAAGACTATGACCTTAGCTTCTCCTGGTATTCCGAGGTTAGAATGAAAAGGTAAACCTAGCTCATGTTTGAAGAGTGTTATATCTTTTCTACGTGCTCGTCGCATGGTAGAGAATGGGTGCCTTTCTTATTTGGCTTATGTTCGTGATACTTGTGTTGATTTACTGCCTTCCTTGGATTCTGTGCAAGTTGTTAAAGAGTACATGAACATGTTTCCTATGGACTTGTCTGGTATGCCTCCGGACCGAGATATTAATTTTTGCATTGTTGTTGAGCCGGGCACTAAGCCCATTTCTGTTTCTCCCTATAAAATTGCCCCGGCAGAATTAAAGGAGCAATTATAAGATGTTTTGAGTAAGAGTTTCATTAGAACGAGTGTTTCTCCTTTGGGTGCTCCTGTCTTGTTTGTGAAGAAGAAAAATGGATCCATGCGCATGTGTATTGATTACCGATAGTTGAACAAAGTGACTACCAAGAACAAGTATCCTTTTCCTCGCATTGATGGTTTATTTGATCAGCTTCATGGTGCTTTGGTGTTTTTTAAGATCGACTTGAGGTCTGGTTACCATCAGTTGCAGATTAGAGCTTTGAATATTCCAAAGATGGCTTTTTAAATGCGGTATGGCCATTATGAGTTCTTAGTGATATCTTTTGGTCTGACTAATGCCCCAACAACATTTATGGAGTTGATGAACATGGTATTCCGGCCTTATCTTGATTCTTTTGTGATTGTGTTCATCGATGATATCTTGGTTTATTCCAAGAATGAGGCTAACCATGTGAGACAGTTAAGGACCTACTTCAAAGGCTGAGAGATGCGAAGTTATATGTTGAGTTCTCTAAGTGCGAGTTTTGGTTGGATTTTATTTCTTTCTTAAGTCATGTGGTGGCTAAGGATTTATTATGGTCGATCCAGCCAAGGTAGCGGTTGTTCGTGATTAGGCTAGACCTACTTCTCCTATCTAGATTCAGAGTTTTATTGGGTTAGCAGGCTATTATCAACGCTTCATGCAGGGTTTCTCTTCTATTAAGGCTCCTTTGACCAAGTTGACTTAGAAAAAGATTATTCTTCAGTAGTCAGATAATTGTGAAGAGAGCTTTCAAAAGCTTAAGGAGTTGTTGACTTCGGCTCCTATCTTTACTTTGCCCGAGGAGAGCATGGGTTTCACCGTGTTTTGTGATGCTTCTAGAATTAGCTTGGGTGGAATGTTAATTTAGAAGGGTAAAATGATTGCCTATTCTTCTCGATAGTTAAAGCCTCATGAGAAGAACTACCCTACTCATGATTTGGAGTTAGCCGCGGCTGTGTTTGTGTTGAAATTGTGGCGACACTGCTTGTATGGAATTCATTTCAGATTTTCTTTGATCATCATAGCCTTCAGTACTTCTTCACTCAGCGAGATCTTAATATGAGATAGCATAGATGGTTAGAGTTGCTTATGGATTATGATCTCATTATTCTTTATTATCCGAGTAAGGCTAATGTGGTAGCAGATGCCTTAATTCGGAAAGCAACGAGTATGGGGAGTTTGGCTCATCTATTGGTAGGGGAGCAACCTTTAGCCTTAGATGTTTAGTCTTTGGCTAACCTATTGGTTCGACTTGATATTTTAACACCTGAGCGTGTTTTGGCCTATATTGAGGCAAGATCTTCTTTGATGGAGTAGATTCAAGCTCGACAGTTTGATGATGAGAAGTTAAGGGTGATTTATGATAAAGTGTTGAATGGCGAGGCAAAGATGACATCTCTTGATCCCGAGTGTGTTTTAAGGATTGGTGGTCATATTTGTGTGCCAAGAGTTAGTGGTTGGATTAGACTAATCTTGAAGCAGGCTTATTGTTCGAATTATTCTATTCACCTAGGAGCAGCTAAGATGTATCATAATTTGAAGCAACATTATTGTGTGACTTGTGTTGTCTAGGTGTACATGAAAGTTCAACGGTTCAAATATATCACATCTACCGATTGACCGAGTGTATTCGATACAAGTTCACTACAGAAAGTTCAAAGGGAAACCTACTTATCCAGATGCAATTCTACAGAAAGTTCAAAGGGAAACCTACTTATCCAGATGCAATTGGTCTTTGCTTGTAGATCACACACTTGTCCGTATATTTTTTGATAAAATAGTCATTCCCCATTCATGTGGAGGATTGTTAGGTCCTAAGTGAAATGTGAATGGAAAATGGAAAAAAAAGGAGTGAATTGTGGTTTCACTTTATAAAAGAGTGTTTCTCCCACATTGGTGGGAGAAAGAAACATTCTTGTCTTAAGTGTGAAAGCACTCCTCCTTGTTGTTAGTGAGGCAAGAAGAAAGCAAGCCTTGCACCATCGTCGTCATCACTCGCTCGGCTCGAATGATTTGGATTCGAATTTGGCAAATGATCGATCGAGAAATTATCTTTTTAGACAAAATTTATTTGAAACTTGAGAGTTAATGATTGTTTAATCCAAAAAAAAAACTAATACGAAAATACTCTCCATTTGTGGACGCACACGAGCATGTACAGACGCATGTCACAACACACATCGAAGGGACGCGACCCTTCGAGACACTGTTTGAAAACAATAGTGACTTGCAGGCGCAAATGCCAGCGCAACTCAAGGTCAACATTCTGGTTTTTGACTGAAGTCGACCTGCGGCTGCAGATGGTCCATCTGCGGGTGCAAGTGGGCCCAACGATATGAAACAGTGCAATTTTTTAGAACCATTGCTTTCTTTCTGAAGCACCACCTTTTGGCTATAAATACCTGAAATTTTCCTCAAGTATAGGTACGAAATTTTGAAGTGAAAACACTTTTCTTCGTCCTTAAAACTCAAGTGTGATTTACGAATTGTTGAGTGCGTTCATTGTTCGACAGAGTTTGAGGTGCCGCCATTCTGTCGAAGTGATTCATTTTATCCTGGGAGGATATATTTCATAACCTCGGGTACTTGAGGGGAATAATTTCCTTAAGGACACACCGTGAATTCGGTGGACTTGAATTTTCCAATCTTCATCTCTTTGTAAAAGTTTGGTTTTGCTATTTTTCAGAAAATATTTGAACTTCATTTTGTTGTTATTCAGAAGTTGGGTTGAACTTATTATTGAAGTTCAAAGTTGTGAATACAGAGTTATAACTTCATTTGATTGTTCATACTTTAGTTTGAATATGTGTTTGAAGTTCTTGTTAAAAAATACAGATTTTACTAAACCCGAAAAACAACAACTTTTTGTTACTGTAAGCTAGTACTTAGGGTGGAGTGCCTCCAAGATCCGATTCATTCTTCTTCATCCTTATGTGGGTCTCCTGGAAGAGCTCAACATGGGTCAACTTATGCACTCCTTACAAACAAAATAAAATTAATTACTTAATCACATTGAATCACATACAAGTAGGTAAAATAATATTGTAAGACCTAATATATTATTTTTACTTTCTCAATTTATATGACTCACTTTCCTTTTTAGTCAATCCCAAAAAGAATGACACATTTCTATATTTAGTAACAATTTCACTTTAAAATACTTATTTTATCCTTAATGAAATGATATATAGCCACACAGAAATCTATGACTTATTTTAGACCATATATTTCAAAATTATTTCTTTCTTTCTTAAATTCCGTGTCAAGGCAAACTAACTCATATAAACTGGAATGAGTAAGTACATACCAATCTCCTATTAACTGTCCCTGTGCTGATTGCGCCCACACGGTGCAATGAGTCACCGTTCTTGGATCTCCGGGCTTTCTTTGCATGATTAGCCTTCTTCTTAAACTCTTTAGATGCCCAGCACTCATTAAGCCCCGTCCACAAATTATCGAGGAGCCACTCAGGTTTCTTATTTTTCTTGCGAGCACCTCCAAATCAGTCAAACAACTTGACTCTTGACTTCCTCGCAAAATTCGTAGCAACCTCCTATCGTGTTCTGAAAGCCATGCACACAATTTCTGCAAACTAAATGGCCAACGTTAGATGGTAACCAAATTAGAATACTATAAAATAATGAAGTTGTATACCTTAAATTCATTGTATTTATCCTGCCTCGGAGCAAATGGAATGTCACCCCCAGACGGGCTACATATTATCATAAAGCCTCCTAAATCCTAATGACATCACATGGCATGGATTGAATCCGCAATAAGACAATAAAAATGTGGGTCAAATATGGATCAATTCATATTATCCATCATCCATCATAAAATATGGATAATCCATGGATATCTATCAATTGCACTCTCCTTAATATATGTGAAGATGTAGTAACCTCTAAAGTATACTTACTAAAGGTGTCTTTGGAATGAAGAAAAATATTTTTAATTTTTTTTTTTTTTTAGTTTTTTGTTAATTTTTTTATCCCGAGACCCAAAACGAGTCCAGACCTGGGACCCGGCTTTCGACTCGAGAACCATAGCTCGACATCCAATCGAAATCCTAGACCCGACTATAACCCCGACCGAGGACCCAACTCTTGACTACGACTCCGACCCGAGACAAACTATGACCCTAACCCGAGACCCAACTTTCAAACATGTCTCGAGACCTAACTCCCGACAACGACTCGAGACTCAAATCTCATCACTAACCTGAGACTCGATATCCAAATCCCTACTCCAACCCAAGACCTGACCCAGAATTGAAATCAAACTTTTGACTCGACTCACGATTCAAATTTTGACCTTGACCCGGGATCTGACTCCCGATCCCGACTCCGACTTAGGACCACTTATTTTTCAAAAAATATTTTCTTTCATACCAAAGACACCCTAAAAGGAGAAAAAGATTTGAAAAGAAAAGTGCTTGTAATATGGAGTACTTTTTTCATTACATAATAAGAAGCAATGGAAAATATGAATATTCATATTATCCATTGGGTTTACCCATTTTATTCATATCAAATATGAGTTGGGTCGGATATTTTATTCGTTTTTACCTGACCCATTTTTAACCCGCCTATATCCGACTCGACTCGCTTATTTGCCACCCTGACTAGGGGTAAGCCTAAGACAGAACGCAAGAAAAAAAAAATCGATTGTAGAATTGTTTTTTGAACACAATAGAGATGCAGATATTGCCACTTGTAACACTTGTCATAAACCATTCCTGGCGAAGGCAGCATTGTTAAAATTGACCTAAAATTTGATGGCCCACCAACTTACTGCAAATATTATGAGTTGGAAACCAGATAATTTCATAACTGGGTTGAACTTTAGCCTGTCCAATATAACTCATTTTTAAAGTGATCTTTGTTTTAGCCAATAAGGAGTAATATTTACTTTAATATGGGTGTATTGGTTGAGATGTACTTTAATTTTTTCTATGTATTCACTTTTCGTTTACCATACATCTTAGAGAAAATAGTCAAATACCCCTCCAACCTATTACCTAATTACTAACTACATGCATATTTATACTTCACGGGAATTCTATTACCCCATGAACATTTTAAAAGTGGAATATATACCCCCTGAAAAACTCAAATGTAGGTTTGATATTAAGTAGTGACCTACACGCGTCTGCCACGTAATATTATCTTTTTTATATTAAAAAAATATTTTTTTTAATTCTATAGTCATGCCATCAGCCACTTGCCGGAGTTTCCCGAGTTGCTCACTTCTCTCAAACTCTTTTAATATAGCTATGGCTTCCTCCATCCCCTATCCCCACCCCCACCCCCTGCCCCCCGCCGAAATTCTTTCATCAACTTCCCTTCTAGATTCCCTCAATCAATATTCAAAAATTCCCAAATTTTTTTTGATAATTACCGAATTACTCATCAAACTCTCCATTTCTACGCAATCTTCTCCTTTTTCTCTCTTGATTGATGAAATTTCACCCAAAATTGTTAACAATAAAATGCCCAAAAATTTTGTTTTTATCAATTTTAGACTTTTTAAATTTTAGTTGCAGTTAATTTAGTTGAGTAGGAATTTTGGAAATGAAGATCGTGTATGTTTTTTGTATAGTTCAGTTCATTGTAGATTTGATAGTCAAGGCTTTTTCATATAGTCAAGGCTTTTTCAGATCTGAAAAAAGAAAGTAAAAGCGACGTCTGAATTTTTTTAATTTGTGTTTGTACTTGAATCTGCATCTCTTACTTTGAATATCTTGGAGCAATGGAGGAAAACAAAGTAAGTGGTGATGGTGGTTTAAGTGGTTCATGGAGGAACTGGTGGTCAATTAGAGTTGTTCTCACATGTTGGAGTAACAGAGATTATTTTTAGTCAGTATTTGATGGATCCTACGATGATAAGTGTATGATTTAAAGGTGAGAGGGGGCTTAGTGGTTAAAAGTCGATGAGGAGGAGACCAGGTGGTGGAAGAGTGAAGCTCACATGGTGGATTGAAGATAACGATGGTGGCGATCGTTGCTGTCGATTTGTTGCAGAGAAAAAGAAAGAAGAGAAAGAAGGTAAAAAAGAAAAAAAAAATTAAGAATAAAAGAGAATATAAAAAATATAAAACAAATCAAAAAATTATATTAAACAAAATAAATATTTATAAATTAAAGTTTTAATTATTATTTTTGCTTTGAGAGAGTGAACTACACCTTCTTGCTATCTCAGCATTTAGGGAGCAAATAATTACACTTTAAAAATGTTCAGGGGGGTAATAGGACCCCCGTAAAGTATAAGTGTGTAGTTGATAATTGGGTAATAGGTTGGGGGAAGGGGGGTATTTGACTATTTTCTCTATATCTTAAAAGCTTGAGGTTGCACATTTTTCACTACATTAGATTAACTAGTCTATCGGCACGTGCATTGCACGTGTGTATCTAGTCATGTAGTATATGTTATCGTAAAATGCTATCAATATTATTAAGGTTAAATTTTGAGTAGATAATTATATATGAAAGAACAAAATATAAATTTTCAATATAAATTTTCATGAATAATTATAATTAAGTGCATCTCATCTATACTTCCTTATAGATGATATGTAAGCTAAACTTTCCGGTTAAATAATTCAATCCCCCAACATATAAATAGTCCCCCAACATATAAATAGAGTCCAAAGCGAACAAACTTTTCTACTAAATATAACATATTAAATCACTATTCCTAAATAGTTGAAAAGTTATTAAATGACTATTTTTTAAAAACAGAAGAGGAACACAATATTAATGAAAAATATTGTCCACATTTTCTCCCTTCAAACAGATTTGTTAGACTTGATAACAACAAACAAAGCTAGTTCTACATCATATCAAGTTTCCACTGCTTCTTCATTATTTACAGAATCTCCGATGAAGAAATTTATTATTAATAAATAATTTTAAAAAAAGAAAGAATCTTATATCAATTATTACGGTGTATCTAACATTGGTATAAATTATACAGAATTTATTAGCAATTTTTTCCTTCATTTCACCTATTTAATCCCTTTCTCGCCTGTACAATTTACCTGTCTAGACCTCGTTCATTTCTTTTCTTCAATGAAAGTAAATTAATCATTTGTCTCTCCTCAATTTCTCTGTTAGTTTGTCACATTAGAAATAGTGGCCGAGTCATATAGGCTCAAGAGTGATCAATCAGTTCAAAATTGATTGATCAGTTGAATACTCTTTGCCTGAAAATTATAAAGTATATATAGGTAAATGATCATCACTGGTTTTAAGATTGATCCATCGAACATTCTTTGCTTGAAAATCATAGGGTGCATATAGTTTAAATATTATTTCTAGGTTCATGAGTGATCGAGTAGTCAAGTGTACGTGTTTTGCACGTGTGTATCGTGTTAATTGATAATAAATGTATAACAAAGAACAAATTATTGTGTACACGTTATATTATTAAGTACAATTTTTTTTTAAAAAAAATAACGTAAAAGTTTAAATATAAAAGTTTACTTAAAGAGGAATATAATAACTCATCATCGCATTAACAAACTATCAATCACTGATTATGTATATTACTTCATATATAATATTTAAGGTTGTTAACTAAAAGAAAAAAAAAAGACAAAAAGAATGAGATAAAAAAATTATTTAGTTAAAATAAATTTTGCTCAGCTTTTATATCAAAAGAAAATTAATCTAAACTCAGAAGTCAAGAAAATCAATCTTGACAATATCAGCATAATCAATTTAAAAATTGATGACACAACTCCAATTTTCTATGAATCCCGCTTTCTCATTTTAGTAAGGGAAAAGTATGTTCAATTCATAACTCTCTTTGCTTAAAGAGCTTTTATCATTAATGATTTTCTTCACCAAAAAAAAAAAAAAAAAACTTTTATAGCAAATTGTCTCAAAACAAAGAATGTATGGTAGATTTATGATTGAAGGAACTTTTAATTTTCTTGATAGAAATTATTAAAATCAAATGAGAATTAAATAGAACCCCCCCCCCCCCCCGCCCCCAACACTTGCAAAATATATCGACACTTATTTTAGTCAGATCGAATATTAAAAAAAAAAAACTTTTCTCTAACCTTACATTGCACAATAAGTAAGATTTTTCATATACACTATGTACCATTCAAAATAGCATAGCAGATAGTTTTTGATATTAACTATTAGACTTTAAAAATACCAAAATACATATGTATATAATAAATATACATATTAATTACAACGAAAGTGTTATCTCCAATCATGATGATCAAGTGGATGAAGCGAAACCTGAAACACAAAGAAAGAAAGAAAATGATGTGGTGGAAGTTTTCATGACTGTATTTGCTAATAGCCATAGTCTCAAAATAATCTTCTAGAAAAAAAAAAAAATAATAATCGAATTTTGTCGATTCACATAAAAGTTTTGCATTTTAAGATTCTAACACTTCATTATAACCTTATATTTCAAATTCAACAAATAAATTTAATTATAGATTAAACTATAATACTAATGACTAATATATCAAATATAGTTAAAGAACATAATCAAAACTAAGTCATAATTAAATAAAGAAAAAAAAAAGAAAGAGATAAACCTTTGACTTTTTGGGCTATTTATTCGGCGACAATATACTAACGTCCAATTTTTCCATCATAAATTTTTAGCTGAAAGAAAAACACGAGAAATTATGAAAAGGTGAGAATTTATTGTCAATTGTTGATTATGTGTAATTCATATATAATCATTAAAGCTATTAACTAAAAGAAATAAAGAAAGACATAAAGTATGATGATAATGAATGTAAGAAAATGACTTAAATCAAAACCAAGATAAGAAGAAAAAGTAGAAGTAGAAGAAGGTATGTTTATTGAAAAAAATATTTCAAGATATTACTTAAATAGAATTGTAGAAAATCTTTTTTATATAAGATAAAATTCTAATGGATTTAGAAGTATTAAATATTATAATTTCTTACCTACATCAAATAATTAAACCTAAAAAAGTTATAAATCAAATTAATTGTGAATTTTTTTTACCTCAAGTAAAGACTCATTAATACTTTGTTGCTCATAATATTTTTAAAATATTATTTTACATCACTTGAATGATTTATTCACTATTCAATGTTATTGTTTTATTATTTATATTATTATTATTACTACTGCATATCATAGTAGCAATGATAGTATTTAACTAATATTATCATTAAGTTGTAATCGAAAATTGACTTCAGAGTTTCCGAAACCAAATTCACTGCTGCCATAGTTCATTAATATTTTGTATACATGGAAAGTTTAAAAATAGGAAGACTCCTATAAGTAGAAGAAAGAAGGATTCTTATTTCCTAGTTTAGTTGGTAACAAATTAGTAAAGATTTAATACTTATAATTTGAAGTAAGTTAAAAAAAAAAATTAAATATTAGAATAGTAATTAAATGTCAATTACTTGAGAAAATAAGTGAAAATACAATTTTGTCTATTGTGGAGATTTTTAATGAAGGGCAAAAAGTTCAAATCACTTTTCTAAATAAAATCACTTCTATATTATAAAAGAAAATATGTCTTGATTAATAAATAAATTGATGATTTTACGTGCAAAAATATCTATTATCTATTATCTATTATTAATATATAAGCGACAATCTTCAACTGGCATCTCATGGTCGACATGCTTGCTTCGCTTCAATTGGTACCCTCATAGTCGACATGTCTATTATATACTATAAATATATAGTCATTGGATTACAATTCTACTTTCACTTCTTTTAATTTTATTTTCGGATGAAATTATTTGCTGTCATTAGAATTCAATTCAGTTAGTATACCAATAATAATTTTTCATATATTTTTCTCTTAAATAATAATCCAAAAATTCAAAAAAATAGTAAATGAGTCTATTGCGGATATGAAAGAGCAAAATTGTTAGAATGTTACAGTATATTGATGTTAGAATAAATTCAATATCTATTTAAATGATATAGCTTGTACCAAGAAAAAAACAAACTATTAAAGCTTATTATTAAAAATAAAGAAGATAATATAACTAATCTTAAAAGAGAATTCATATAGAATTAGAGTGACTAACCGATTTCTTATGACGAAATATAATCCAAAGAATCTGGTCAAAATTGTAAATAAGTCAATTTCAATTATTAATTGTGTATAAGTCATTATAAAAAAATCACAAAAATCATCTCAAATAGCAATTACCTATCAAGAATACATGGTACTTTATTATTTAAACTTCAAGAACATACTAAAGTCATAAAAGAAAACTTCTCAATTATTAACTGTCTATCAAAAATACATGATAATTTATTTTTATAACATAAAAAACATACTAAAATCTTAGAAAACTTACCTCAAATCACAAGAAAATTTGTCTCTTCAATCATAGATACTATCAAAATTTCACTAAAAACTTCTCAATTAGCAATTGTCTATCACGAACACATGATGACCTATTATTATAAACTTCAAGAACATACTAAAATTTTAGAAAACTTACCTCAAATCACAAGCAAATTTATTTCTTTAATCATAGATATTATCAAGATTGTAAACATCAAGAACTAAAATTTTAGAAAACATACCTTAAATCACAATCAAATTTGTGAACAATGATAATAAAGAAAAAAATTTATTTGAGAACTACATTGTGGACGTATTATTGTAGAAAGGAAGGATTCTCAATTTATAAGAAATTTTAAGCTTAGTTTACTTTCTTTCTTTGTCAGTTCAAATTTGTATTTATTTAATTTAATAAATTAACCTTTGTGGTCTTTTTTTTTGTTTTTAGGTTTAGTTTTCTTTTACTTTTTTTCTTTCTTCTTTTTTCCCTTTTTTTCTCCACATATTTTTTGGGTCCTTTTCAATTCAAATTAGTTTTCTTCCATTTATATAATTTATTTCTTTTTCTTTTTCCTTTTTTCTTTGTTACCTTTTTTCCTCCGGACTTTTTTTTTGTGTCCTTTTCAATTCAAATTAGTATTCTTTTCATTTATTTAATTTATTAACAAATTATATATTAGGTAAGATTTGAATTGATTTAGAATTGTTAAATATTATAATTTCTTTTCTAACTCAAATAAGTACTTTAATTAATTTCAAAGCCCTAATATTAATAATAATTTGAGAAAAATAGTGAAAAGACGATTTTGTCTAAAGATTAGACTTTTAATGAAGGGCAAAAAGTTCAAACAACATTATTAAGGACCTTCACACTTTTAATGTAGTAGAGATAGATAGATACATTTGTCAAATAGTGCAAACAATAACCTTAATTTAATTATTGAAGACACATAATTTTTTACCCTCTTTAATTTTTGCATCATTTTAGTGTCTAAATTTTATTTTAGTATAATCTAGTTATTGTAAATTTTATTTTATTTTTATTAGGTTTTATTTGAAAAATCAAAAATTACAAAAAGACTCATATATATTTTAGGATTATGAGTTTTATTTCTATCCCTCAAACGGAAAAGAAAATTTATAAAAAAAATAAAAAGACGTTTTCTTTTGATTTGGACTAACTATCCCGGTAATTCCTTTCTATCCTTTACTAACCAACTCGCCAGCACAATTCTTGCTCACCACTTCACCTGCACACAACACATTTTTTTTCTTGCTCACACTTCACCTGAAGGGGTGAATCTAGAGAGTAATGAGGGAGTTCACCCACATATATATAGGTTTTGAACTTCATGAACACAAAATTAGAGGTAGGTTGGTGGTTGAGGGGGTTCAGAGATTACTGTTCAAACTTAATTAGAAAAAAGATTCATTTTATTTTCCAAAAAAATTGATTGAATTGAATTGCTCGTGACCCCTACTCAGGATCGCTCGACTATAACACTACAAGAGAACAGGCTATTAGCTATGGAATTTAGCTAGAGAACTCAGAATCCTAGCTAATTTGCATCATTAGCAACGACTTTAGCTAGAAGTGCTTTGTTTCCTAGCAAACTTTTTAGTCAGAAAATTTAGTCAAATAATAGCTAGGAATTAGCTATGAACAATCCCTAGCTAAAACATAGCTAGGGACTTATCCTAACGAAATTTCTAGCAAAATTTTAGGGGGAAATCAAATTTGGCGCCATATTTCTCCCTCCAAAAATTATAATTTTACTAGGAAAATAATCTATAGCTAATCCCTAGCTATGATTTAGCTAGGAAAGTTGCTTAGCCAAATTGATAGGTAGCTAGGAAAGTTTACCTACAAACTCTATATTTAAGTTTTAGCGAATTTTTTTTTTTTCCTTCAGCTGCTTGAATCCCTACATTTCTTCTTCTTATTATTATTATTATTATTATTACTAATAATAATATAATGTTGCCATTATAATGGAAAGATCTCTAAATACTGATGAGGTCCCAGGTTCAAGTTCCATCGGAGATAAAAACACTAGGTGATTTCTTCCCATGTATCTTAGCCTCGGTAGAGAGAGTTATCTGGTACCTATCGCTACTGGAACGTGTCAGGTATCCCCTGAAATTAATCGAGGTGAGCAAAAGTTAGTTCAGACATCACAATTATATATAAAAAAAATAGTTTAATAAATATTTTTGAACTTCTTAATGTAGTTTACTATGTTACTAAGTTATTTACTTTAATTTCTCAATTTACATTGTGGTGGTCCCGACAAGTAATTTAAGAAAGAAACTATAGTAATTAAAACTTGTAGTTTAAAGTCAGTTAAAGATATTTGTAAGACATGTAAATTATCTCATTATGAATAAAATTAAAAAATTTAAGTTAAATTATTTCTAACTATAAAATGTTGTTAATTTTTTAGTACAATGGGAGGAGACAGAGCACTTTCTAGTTGTGACAGGATTGCATCAGAGATCTAACTCTAACTCCTTTTGTGTTTGTCTTGGTGATGGATGAATGTATGTGACATATCTAAGGAGAGGTACCATGATACATGCTATTTGCAGATACCATAACAATTTTGATTAGCAAAACATGTGACAAAGTTAATGCTAAGCTAGAGGTTTGAGATAGACCATAGAATCTAAAGGGTTTAGGTTGAGTAGAACCAAGATAGAATACTTAAAATGCAAGTTTAGTGATGTAGCGCTTGAGGATGGCGTAGAAGTGAGACTTGACACATAGGCCATTCAAAAGAGAGGAGATCTTGGGTTTATTATCCAATGAAATGGGGAGATTGACGATGATGTTGCTCACTATATTAATGCATGGTGGATGAATTGAAGGCTTGCATATGGAGTCCCATGTGATAAGAAGGGGTCATTAAAACTTAAAGTCAAGTTCTCTAGAGCGGTGGTTAGACCGGCTATGTTATATGGATGAAAGTGTTGGCCAACCAATTCCTCTCATGCTTATAAAATGAAAGTAGCTAGCGGAGATGAGGATGATGAGATCGATGGATGCGTGATCATACCAGGAGAGATAAGATTAGAAATGAAAATATTTGAGACAAGGTAGGAGAGACCTCGATAGAGGAGATGATACGAAAAACGAGTCTAAGATGGTTCAGACATGTGTAGAGAAGATGTATGGATGCCCTAATACGGAGGTATGAGAGGTTGACCATGGATGATTTTAATAAAGGTAGAGGTAGACCGAACAAGTATCGGGAGAGATGATTAGAAAGAAAATGACACAACTTTCAAGTTACCGAGGACATGAGTAGATATGAGGTTATTGAGGACACAAATTAAGATAGAAGGTTAGTTAGATAATCAGGTGTTGTCTCGCTTATCCTTCTATACAAGTTGATCAGTTGCTCCTTCTGTCTACCATCAGAACACTTCAATCTCACGTTGCTAAAAATTTGTAAAAATTAAGACAATTTTAATATAATAAATTATCAAAATCGTAGTGGTACTAATCCATATTTTGAAAATGTTTATTCTATGTATAATCAAAACAACAATTTAGACCCTGTTTAATTTTTAATTTTATTTTATTTTCTCCAAAATAGAATGTCAAATTTGGTTCTTTGTCTCTGTTATCCTCTAGTTCCTCACTTTTTGCTATCCTAATTAAGTTCATGGAGAACCTATTATGTTAGAGAGGATGAAGAGGGCCGAAGGAAACCCCATTCAATTTTGATTTTATAGTTGTATAATATTTAGTCTTTAGTGGGACATATTTATCTTAAAAATAAAAATGATGTTTGCAATTTGGTCATACTAAAGAAGTATGCCACGTCTTGCATCTTGAGTTAAGTATTTTTAATCAGAATGTCAATGATATGGATCTCCACAATCCTTTATCACTTGTTTTAATTCAATGTTTCTTAATATAAGTTCCTACTTCCTTTGTTTTCAAGTTAGTTTGTAAATTTATACTTAATTTAGTTTCAAAGTCTGATTAGTTTATTTAGATAAAATGATTCTGCTAAGTTTTTATTTAATTGATAATTTTGATTTAACATTTTAAGATGAAGCAATTCGACATACATTTCATGTATTTCTTAAGTAGTGCAAATCATTTCCTAAAAAATGTAAAGTAATTAAAAAACTCATTAAAAAGAAGAATAAATTTGAAAAATAATAATTAATACTCTTAAATTTTGAGAAATTCACTTAGTTTGGACTATAGAAAGAGTGTCAATTATTCACTTGTGTTAGGCTAAAAGGACTATAAATTAAACAAATAGTGAACAACATTATAAAAATATTTACACCCTATTTTAATTTTAAAAAAATGTTTACACCCTCAATTAGGCCAGCTGTTTAGCATCTAACTCATTTTCTTAATTTCTTAAAAGATAATTACAGCTTAAAATCTCTTAATATTAGCCTTAAACTACTCTTCACACACCCCTCTATTTCCGTAAACATGCACGATCTTCACGTCTCTTTTTATGCTCTCAATTTGAACTATTTGTTTCAGTCTATGGAAGCTAGAAATCACAAGCGATTACAGTCGTCTACCTTCTGGTAAGAATTTCTCCTAACCTAATTCATGTTGAAAAAGTAGTCTTTCATATGTTTTTGTTAGATATGTGATATCATTTCAAAAACATATCTTGTTTGGGGGTTTCAATTTGTATAATTCATCTTATTTTGGGGTTTCAGTTTGTATATTCAATTTTGGGTATGGTTGTATATTTCTTAGCCAATTTGAGTGGACTCTTTACTTTTAATTTTGCATCCGTGTTGGATTCTCCAAAAATAAACTACTTTTGGAGAACCCGACACTCACCCATTCTGTAAGTTTAGATTTTTTACCTATATAATGTATATGTACTGCATGAATGGACAATTTAACAAAAAAATTATTACTTATATAGTATCTTTGAAGCTGAATTGAAAAGGAATTCAGGAAATATTAGTCTCGAGGATATTGAAAAAGAGACAACTAGCAGATTTGCCAACTGGTTCGAAACTTATGTGAGTAAAATATAATTGTATGAAGAGGTTCCTACTCTTTATTTCTATCAAGTTATAATTTATATGTAACTAAACATATCATTGGTCTATTTGGTATTTTTGATAGGTTTTTAATTCAGCTAACAACATAACTGATGAGCATTTGAAAGACTTGGCTTCTGGTCCTTACAAGTGGGTGCAAACCTGGCCTCAGTATTTTACAAATGGCTATAGGTTCGACACTCTTACTTATGGTTCTAACAAATCAACTATGAATAGTGGTGTGTGTATAAAAGAGACAAGTTGGAGTGACTATGAAAGTAACTATTATGGATTGCTCGATGAGGTGATACAACTAGAGTATTCTAATCCAACAAAGAAAAGAACTACTCTTGTGTTGTTCAAATGTGATTGGTTTGATCCAACAATGGGCCGAGGTTGGAAGTTCATAACTAGTATGGTCTAATTGATATCAACCATAAGAAAAGGTTCTCAAGCTATGTCTATGAACCTTTTGTGTTGGTTGAACAAGCACAACAAGTCTATTTTGTAGAATATTCCAGTAAAAGAAAAGATAGTGTTGACTGGTGGGCAGCGTGTAAAATAAAAGCTAGAAACCTGTCACGCCCCGAATCCCATCGAGACATGATTGGCACCCGTAGCCGATAAGGCCCGAGAGAACCAACCTTTGCCTATGTTCAATCATATGCATATCACAATCATAACCACCATTGCGGAAGAACATGAAAGACGAATAAAGGAAAACATGGGACATATTTATACATACATATGAAACTTGGCCGTTGAGGCCATCCAGTCAAAACAACATATGTCTTTTACATTGATACACCCACATCCGTCTACAAAAGCCTCTAACAAGAGCATTGACCAAACTAAACCATAAGTCGGTACAAGTCCCCGCTTTACACAATATGTATATCACAAAAACATATATACACTCTGACTCGGAGAAGCCCCAAATGAGCTGGATCTCACCAAAGAACCGCTAACACTGGCAATCTACTGGGGAGGCCTACTGGTACCTGCGCCTGCAGCAAGTAAGGTAAATTCCCATAGAGGGGTCAGTACGAAATAAGTACTGAGTATGCAAGGCTCAGATGAAACTGTACAATACATGAATGTTTCAATGAACTCAAATGCAAATGACTAATCAATGTGAATAAGTCACCATGATGCATTTTGGAAACCATGTGGATTGCTTTCATTACTTTCGTTGCTTTCTTTACATTCAATGCTCACTTGTCATTACATATGTCACAATGTACCCGAGCCCCGACTGATCAGTGGGTCTTTTCATATCATATCATCATGTTGGGAGCTAGGCTTATGCCCCTAGACTTGCTACCCATACATCAATGCATCGGGATCGGGTCGAGCTAGGCTTATGCCCCTAGACCTGCCACCCATAAATCCATACCTCGGGATCGAGTCGAGCTAGGCTTACGCCCCTAGACCTGCCACCCGTACTTGATCATTGACCACATATGCATTACTTTGTTCATTACTTTGAGATTGATACTTTGATAGTCATAACATCACTTTGGAACATAACATTGTTGGAAGCTTTGAATCATTAACCAATGAGTGAAGGACATTTGAATAAACATCATGAGAAATATAACATTACTAGCACCATGATACCATTGGAACCATTGGACAATAATCCATGAACAAGAGACACAAGTATAGTCACTATTGGAACATTGGAACATAACCTTACTTTGAGCTTTCAGACCATTAACCAAATAGGAGACATGAGATTCACAAATGATCCATGAGTAGAAAATATATGACAATGACTATTGATAAATGGATATCGGATACCTTAGCACATTTCGGGATAGGACTAGTGACATGTCAATATGGACACTATTTGCTGCAGAAAGATACGGACAAAGTAACCTTACATACCTTGGATTCGCAATACGAATATACAACCTTAGATGCGTATACAATAATCCCGCTCCTTCTTTATGTGTCACTCTACAACATAAATACATAACAAAATTCACATTAACCACCAATTACTTTACAAATGCATACAATGTCAATGAGTTACATGTTTGCCTTTAACATGTCATTTCCCCTTGACAAAACCATTGATCATACTATTATTTCAAAAATTCCATAATATTCCCAACATTGACCAATACATGATAATTGATACATTCCACCACAACACTTCGCCTTTACACTTTCTTATCCATAATACATCACAAATAACCCATCAAATGACCTTAATACAACTCATAACACATATCGGCCAAAATCCCACAATTTCCACTTATAGACAAGAACAAGTTTAATACCAAAAATAACACCATACATGTTCATATTTTGTCCATACCATGCTTTTTCATCAAAGGCACAAGTCCTAATTCAAGTTCAAATTACCAAGATGACACATCTTTGAAATACACTATTCACCACCTTGCCAACACAACTATCATAATATACATAATCTCCCATGCATATAATATGTTAATTCATGGGAATAGATACTTACCAAGGCTTGGAATAGGATGATCTTGTCCAAAGAGTCCAAAGGAATTATTTTGCTTTAGGGTTTGGAAATGAGAAATGTTGAGAAAATATCATAAAGGCATGAGAGGTTTTTGATGATAAAAATCTGATCTTGGGGCCTTTATATAGACCCCAAGTCAAGCTTAGCCACACTTGGCACTAAATGATATGTTTACTTAGTCAATTCTTGGAAGAATGGGTTATTTCCTCTTTGGGCCAAGTCTTTTAATCCCATTTTGGGCCTAACTTTGGGCCCAATAACACATATCCATGTAACCCATCAAATTTCATGTATTATTCACCATATATCTCATGTTTACATAATTCCATAATGTCAAGACAATATTCTCTTAAAAGATTCTCATTCGTCATTTCGATCGCAAAAATAGGAATTCTAGTCGCCCTTGGCTTCATTGGACATTTTAGATCACTATTCACATTTCATGATTTGATCATGTAGGAGTATGTAGGAGTGTATTGAAGTGTTTGAATCTTGGAGTATGTAGGAGTGTATTGAAGTGTTTGAATCTTTAACAATGCTCAAAGAACTCCAAAGAACCAAAAGAAACCATCCAAGAATAGTCGTAGAATTGAGTTACAAAACGGGTCCGGAAAGGCACAAAATTTGTGCCTTGCGCCACTAGCTGCAAAGCAGGATGTGGCGCAAGATTTCAGCCTTCTCTGAATTTTCAGAATGCAGGTGGCTTGCGCCACACCCCTGAAACAGGGTAGTGGCGCAAGTTTCAGCATCTTGCTGAATTCATCGGCCACTTCTCCGATACTTGCATATCGTCCAATACCTTATCAAAACACTACAAAATACTTACTTAGTGATATTAACCATCAAGTAAACATGACTCCAAGTCACCAAATGAGGCTAGAATGGGTACGGGGTGTCAACCAAATGCTCCACGAAACCACACAACACCTCCTACAAAGGTCTAACCGAACATTTTAGGTCCGATATCAAATGTTTCACCAATGACAGTATAAAACACATACTCGTGGCATCTCAACACCTATGTAGATATGATCCCAAGGTATCAAGTAAGGGTAGAAAAGTACGGGGTGTTACATTCTTCCCCCCTTAGAAACATTCGTCCTCGAATGTTCACAACATCGTCTTATATACAACAAATGCATCTTTACTTTAACATACCTATGCACATTCACATAATGCTCTTAAATACTTACTTGTTATTGTTCCACCTCCGCACTGTGAACTTCTTGGTCCATTTTAAATAGATGGGGATACTTGGATTTCATCATTTCTTCCGCTTCCCATGTGATCTCCTCTACGTGTTGGTTTCTCCAAAGGACTTTTACGGATGCGACATCTTTATTCCTCAACCTCTTTACTTGTCGATCCAGAATAGCAATGGGTACCTCGTCATAGGTAAGATCCTCCGTAACTTGAACATCCTCTACGGTAACAATACGCGAAGGATCCCCTATGCATTTTCGAAGCATTGAAACATGAAATACCGGATGGACTGACGAAAGGTCCTGGGGTAGTGCCAACTCATACGCAACTTGCCCAAATCTTCTAATGATTTCATATGGGCCTATGTAACGTGGACTCAATTTCCCTTTCTTTCCAAACGGTGACACCTTTAAAAATACCCAATCACCTATGGCGAATTCAAGCCATCTTCTTCTAACATCAGTATATGACTTATAACGACTTTGAGCCGTTTGTAACCGCTGTTGGATTACTTTAACTTTCTCCATAGCCTGATGCACAATATCTGGCCCAAGTAAAGCAGTTTCACCTGCTTCGAACCATCCGATTTGTGATCTACATTTCCTTCCATACAAGGCTTCATAAGGTGCCATTTTAATACTTGAATGATAGCTATTGTTATACGCAAATTCAATAAGAGGCAAATGGTCATCCCAACTGCCTTGAAAATCTAACGTACAAGCTCATAGTATATCTTCAAGTGTCTGAATAGTACGTTCTGCTTGTCCGTCAGTCTGAGGATGGAAAGCCGTACTCAAATTCACCTGAATACCCAAACTCTGCTGAAAAGATTTCCAAAAAAGTGCTGTGAACTGTGCTCCTCTGTCTGATATAATAGAAAGTGGAATACCATGCAATCGTACTATCTCTTTCACATACAACTTCGCATAATCCTCAGCTGTATAGGTCGTCTTGACCGGTAGAAAATGCGCTGATTTAGTAAGTCGGTCCACTATGACCCATATAGAATCAAACTTTCGCAATGTACGTGGCAAACCCGTAATGAAATCCATATTAATCATATCCCACTTCCAGACTGGAAGATTGATACATTGCATGTAACCTCCCAATTTCTAATGTTCCATTTTCACTTGTTGACAATTTGGGCATTGCGCGACAAATTCTGCAATGTTCTTTTTCATGTTGCCCCACCAATACACTTCTTTCAATTCATGGTACATTTTAGTAGCGCCCGGGTGAATGGAATAGCGCGAATGGTGCGCCTCTATCATTATTCGTGTACTCAGCTCATCTACGTCCGGTACACATATTCTCCCTTGACATTGAAGCACCCCTTCCGGTGTACTATCAAATGCCTTGGTCAAATTCTGCTGCACATTTTCCTTTAGCTGCAATAAACTAGAATCCGCAAATTGCTTCTCTTTCACTTTAGCTATCAGAGAGGATTCTGCTGCATTCTGCACAATAACTCTATCATCTGAGGATTCAATAAGGCAAACTCCCAAGCTGGCTAATTGATTCAAATCTTTGATTATCTCATGCTTTGCATTCAACTGACCACTAGTGCTTTCTACTGCCTTACGGCTCAATGCATCAGCTACTACATTTGCTTTGCCTGGGTGATAAAGAATATCAATGTCATAGTCTTTTAAAAGCTCTAACCACCTTCGTTGCCTCAAATTGAATTCCTTCTGCTTAAAAAGATATTGCAAGCTTTTGTGATCCGTATAGATGTCAACATGAACCCCATATAAATAATGACGCCATATATTTAAAACAAAAACTACCGCTGCCAATTCAAGATCATGTGTGGGATAGTTTTTCTCATATGGCCGCAACTTTCGTGAGGCATATGCTATCACCCTACCATGCTGTATCAACACACATCCGAGACCAATCCCGGAAGCATCACAATACACTGCATAGCCCTCTGTACCTTCAGGAAGTACTAACACTGGTGTGGAAGTCAACTTATCTTTCAAGTTTTGAAACCCTCTTTCACATGCATCATTCCATTGAAACTTAATTGCCTTGTGATTTAACTTTGTTAATGGTGCTGCAATAGAAGCAAACCCTTCTACAAATCTCCGGTAATAACCTGCCAAACCCAGAAAACTGCGAATCTCTGTGGGTGTCGTAGGTCTTGGCCAGTTTTTCACTGCTTCGATCTTCTGTGTATCGACCTGGATTCCTTCATCTGACACAATGTGACCCAAGAATGCAACTAATTTTAACCAAAACTCACATTTGGAGAATTTTGCATACAACTTACGCTCACGGAGGATTTGCAACACTTGCCGTAAGTGAGTAGCGTGGTCTTCTGGTGATCTTGAATAAACAAGGATGTCATCTATAAATACTGTCACGAACACGTTTAAGAATGGCTTAAACACCCTACTCATCAAATCCATAAACACAGCCGGTGCATTTGTTAGTCCAAATGACATAACTAAAAATTCATAATGGCCATACCGTGTTCGAAAAGCTGTCTTGGGTACATCCTCCTCTCTAACTCTGACTTGATGGTAATCCGATCTCAAGTCAATCTTTGAGAAACACTTGGCACCCTGTAACTGATTAAACAAATCATCAATTCGAGGGAGGGGATATTTGTTCTTGATCGTTACTTTATTCAGTTGCCGATAGTCGATGCACATTCTCAAGGTGCCATCTTTCTTTCGCACAAATAATATCGGTGCACCCCACGGGGACATACTAGGCCTAATGAAGCCTTTGTCCAGCAAATCTTTCAACTGCTCCTTCAATTCATGCAGTTCCGCTGGAGCCATTCTATATGGAGGAATAGAAATGGGCTGAGTGCCCGGAATCACATCAATGCCACATTCTACTTCACGTTCTGGGGGTAAACCTGGAAGATCCTCTGAAAATACATCATGAAATTCATTGACTACCGGTACTGACTGTGGAGTTAATGGTTCCACATCATTATCTTTCACTCGTACCAAATGACATATGTATCCCTTAGCAATCATTTTTCTGGCTTTCAAATAGGAAATAAATCTCCCTCGTGGTGCCCCTACATTACCCTGCCATTCAAGAAGATTTTCTTGCGGAAAACAAAATTGCACCTTCTTGTCCCGGCAATCTACCGTAGCATAACAAGAGGCCACCCAATCCATGCCCATAATTACATTAAAATCCACTATGTTCAATTCAATGAGATCGGCCAATGTATCATGACCACACAATGTTACCACACAGTTACGATATACTCTCTTTGCAACAATATATTTACCAACCGGTGTAGACACTTCAATTGATTTAATTAGTACTTCCGGTGCCTTTGCAAATTTCGCAGCAACCAATGGGGTAACACAGGAAAATGTAGAACCAGGGTCAATCAATGCATATACATTATGGGAGAATATGGATAATGTACCTGTGACGACATCAGGGGAAGCCTCTGAATTCTGGCGGTCCACCAAAGCATAAGTGCGATTCTGGACCCCGTTAGTACTGGTTGCTCCTCTGGTACCTCTACCCCGGCCAATAGGCTTCACCCCTTGGCCCAGTGAAGGAACCGATGCTTATGATGCAACAGCCGACCCAGTCGGTGGTGCTATACCACCCATGCTCCGCTGTGGACAATCTCTCGCTATATGTCCCGGCATACCACACCAAAAGTAGACATTCATCCCTGTCCGACATGTGCCTGAATGAATACGCCCGCAGTACTGACACTGCTGACGAGGGAAACCTGCTGCCTGTGATCCATGAACCCCACTACTTTGCCCAGCTGAACCACCTCTAAACCCTCGAGACTGAGAATAAGCACCACCTGTGGAATAAGAGAACGACGGTCTAGGTGGTCTAGGAAACATGCGGGGCCTAGATCCTCCTTGATACATCATAGGTGGTCCCATAGGTCTTGCCCTTTTGGACTGTCCCCTATCAAACTCATGTACCCTTCGTCTCTGTCTTTGATCTTCCATTTTCTGGGAGAAGGCTTGTATTCGAGCAATGTCCATGTCCCTATTCAAGGCCGCAATAGTGCAATCTCTTACCAAATATGGCTCTAGTCTGTCCACGTATCTATGGACCCTGTCTGTCATCGTAGCCACAACATTTGGCGCATATCGAGCCAAGGAATTAAATTGCAAGCTATATTCTCTGACGCTCAAATTTCCTTGACGGAGATTTAGGAACTGATCCGCACGTGCCTCACGGATCTCATAGGGCAAGTAATGATCAAGGAAATCCACTTTAAACTCTTCCTAAGTAGGTGGGGTTGCATCAATATCACGGGATTTCTTCCAATCCTCGTACCACAATATTGCCTCTCCTTTCAACCTGTACGCAGCAAGTTCAACCGTCTCTACCCCTGTCACATGCATAACTTCCAAAGCCCTCTGAATGTGATCCACGAAGTCCTGTGGATCTGCTTTTGGATCTGCCCCTGTGAAGATAGGAGGGTCCAATTTGAGGAAATCCTGTGTTTTGCGACTTGCTACTCTAGCCACATCATCATCATGTGTCATTGGACCAGCTCGTCCTTGACTCTGGGCTGCCACTAACTGTGTTAACATATGAACTGCATTCCTAAGATCCTGGTCTGTGGCATTCGTCGGTGGTTCCACGGGCACTTCCCTTCTTCTAGGCTCTTCTGGAGCTGAAGAAGAAGAAGAAGCTCGCGTTGCAAACTCAGTTTCGGCCAAAATCCCACAATTTCCACTTATAGACAAGAACAAGTTTAATACCAAAAATAACACCATACATGTTCATATTTTGTCCATACCATGCTTTTTCATCAAAGGCACAAGTCCTAATTCAAGTTCAAATTACCAAGATGACACATCTTTGAAATACACTATTCACCACCTTGCCAACACAACTATCATAATATACATAATCTCCCATGCATATAATATGTTAATTCATGGGAATAGATACTTACCAAGGCTTGGAATAGGATGATCTTGTCCAAAGAGTCCAAAGGAATTATTTTGCTTTAGGGTTTGGAAATGAGAAATGTTGAGAAAATATCATAAAGGCATGAGAGGTTTTTGATGATAAAAATCTGATCTTGGGGCCTTTATATAGACCCCAAGTCAAGCTTAGCCACACTTGGCACTAAATGATATGTTTACTTAGTCAATTCTTGGAAGAATGGGTTATTTCCTCTTTGGGCCAAGTCTTTTAATCCCATTTTGGGCCTAACTTTGGGCCCAATAACACATATCCATGTAACCCATCAAATTTCATGTATTATTCACCATATATCTCATGTTTACATAATTCCATAATGTCACGACAATATTCTCTTAAAAGATTCTCATTCGTCGTTTCGATCGCAAAAATAGGAATTCTAGTCGCCCTTGGCTTCATTGGACATTTTGGATCACTATTCACATTTCATGATTTGATCATGTAGGAGTATGTAGGAGTGTATTGAAGTGTTTGAATCTTTAACAATGCTCAAAGAACTCCAAAAAACCAAAAGAAACCATCCAAGAATCGTCGTAGAATTGAGTTACAAAACGGGTCCGGAAAGGCACAAAATTTGTGCCTTGCGCCACTAGCTGCAATGCAGGCTGTGGCGCAAGATTTCAGCCTTCTCTGAATTTTTAGAATGCAGGTGGCTTGCGCAAGTTTCAGCATCTTGCTGAATTTTTCAGCCACTTCTCCGATACTTGCATATCGTCCAATACCTTATCAAAACACTACAAAATACTTACTTAGTGATCTTAACCATCAAGTAAACATGACTCCAAGTCACCAAATGAGGTTAGAATGGGTACGGGGTGTCAACCAAATGCTCCACGAAACCACACAACACCTCCTACAAAGGTCTAACCGAACATTTTAGGTCCGATATCAAATGCTTCACCAATGACACTATAAAACACATACTCATGGCATCTCAACACCTATGTAGATATGATCCCAAGGTATCAAGTACGGGTAGAAAAGTACGGGGTGTTACAAAACCGAATTGATTCCCCAAATGTCCCATACCAAGAAGATGAGACTTCACTCGTAATACTCCCAAATATCACTAATGATCTTGATAGCTTACGTCATGAAAATGGTGAAGTGGAAGTACATGACTTTGAAAATGAGACTGCTGAAATGGATCAAGCCTAATATAGATGATCTTGAAGATGACGAAGATATAGAAGAATCTGATTTTCAATCATCTGAAGATAGAGATAGAGGAATCTGATTTTGAATCCTCTGAAGATAAAGGAGATGAACAAAATGATTAAAACTTTGAGAAATACTTTAGTGAAACTGATGATGGTGAATGCTAACAAGATCTTGAGTATAGCAGATGTTTTTTTACTGCAATTTCTTTCCTAGTGTGTTTTCTTTTATTCCTATTGCTGCCATTTTCTGTTGCTTGATGTCATTTATGAAATCTTAAGTATTTTTTTCTGAAGTTGATTCATCAATCTGTTAAATTGGTCATTTAGCACTCTTTTAAATGCATTTTTTTTCCAGTGGTGCCATCTACTAAGAGTGACTATATTGGATTAAGGCTCTTTATATTGCTTAGTAGTCATCAATTAAAGTTTCTATTACACTTTTAGTATAATATTTGGCTGCTGAAGACTTTCTCATATTTACTCGGTTGTATATAGATACTCTTCCCTAATCTAGTTGAGTTAGCAAAAACTAACTTAGTATTTTTACAGTAACTTATCGTCGTTTTATATGTGCAACTGAGCTTCATTATTTTCTATACATTATAGTATGAAACGTTGCACATGTTTTATTGACTCCTCGTGTATTATTCAATAGTTCTTATTAGATTTTGATCAGGAAATATGATAAGGGGAAGAGGCATTAAACATAGTTGGGGAGGTCGTGGGGGAATGTCTAGCAAAGGAGGAGGCTACCAGCAGCTACCAAACACTTCTCATGAAAAGTTGCTACCAAAAAACAAGAAAAGTTGCTAAAATTAAATCAGTCTATTTCCAAAGTGGAATAGGAAAGTTCAAGCGACCTCTTGTCTTCTTTAGGCGATTTCTCCAATGGTAAATCGACTGCCACAGTGAAGCTTCCGGCTCCTCCAAAGTGAGAAACAACATATCAACTGAGAAATGAGGCTCCTTTGGAAGGTTTCAATATCTTTCCTTGTTAGCACATCTTCATCATCCTCAGCGGGCTCGTACAAGGTCTCTGACCAGGTAAGCTTCTACTCTAACCATCCTCTTAACTTTTTCTGATCTCCTACAACCACTGTAAAAGTGATAGTTCTACCATAACAGATCTAGAAAGGTAAGGAACTGAGCTAAAAATCAAAGGCAAAAGATCTGAAGCAACACTTGATTTGCTGATCAGGTTGACTTCTATTTAACAAGAATCTGGGTAGATGACACTTCAGTAGCCTCTAGCTCTCATATAAGCGCTGTGTTATTTGTCCTAGAATGGATATTCCTCCAAATTTTACAGTCAATAAATTTATCCTTCGCAGATCAGGTAACTTCAGATCTCTCTCACTCCCAGTAGCGCTCAACATAATCTATGTACATTACCTTCATTACTTTCTTTTCTTTTACGTTCATATCATTATCATTCATATCATATCGTACCCGGGCCCCAACTGATCAGTGGGTCATAACATAACATTGGGATCACTCTAGCTAGGCTTATGCCCCTTTGAGCTACCACCCATAAATTAATAAAGCAGGTTCGGCTCGAGCTAGGCTTATGCCCTATTAAGCTACCCCCTGTCAGGTTTGGCTCGAGCTAGGTTATTGCCCCATTGAGCTTCCCCCTGATCCAATACTCTCGGGATCGGCTTGAGCTAGGCTTTCGCCCCTAAAGCTACCACCCGGACTCAAACATCAAACAACTATGCATTACTTCATTCTTTTCTTTTGTGAGAATGATACATTGGTGGTTATAACCTTATTGGAGCTTTGGAACATCAGTTAATGAATATTGAATAAGAGATACGTGAATAACAATTCATAACAAATCTGAAATGAGATACTTTGGAACATTTCTAAATGGAAACAAGTGCGGTAACAATGAGATCAATAGGAGCTGCCAAAGAATACGAAAAAAAGAAACCTTACATACCTTATCTTCCCAATATGAATACAACAATCCAATATGTGAATACAACAATTCATCTCCTTCCTTACGTGTTACTCTACAACACAAGTACATAACGGAGCTCACGTTAACAACTAACTACATTACAAGTGCACAAGACGATAATGAGTTACATGACTGCCATATAACGTCATTTCACCTTCCTACAATATAATTCACTGCATCATCATACCAACAACACCAAAACATTCCACACATCAACCTAGATATCACAATCCGATAGCATTTCACCCCAAGTTTATACTTTACATTTCCCCTTCAACACCACGTCACATTTACTCCATCAAGTCACTTAAATACCTTTCACAATGACACATTAAAAACAATACATAATAGATATAATTCAACATGCCTCCGAACGACCCCTTAAAGTCATCCAAAGAGTACCATAAGTTGATGATTGCATCCAAGAAGGGTATAGGGGCCTTGGGGGGTCAAAGAGAAGCAAAAACAATCGAAACGGAATTCTGGAGGGACCTGCGAAGCCACCTGCACCCGCAGGTGGGTGAAGTACGGCTGCAGGTGCCCATTTGGCCTTGTCTAGGGCCACCTGCGTTGCCACCTGCGCCCATAGGTGCCCCATCCGCGAGGGCGGATGTCCGATTCGGCCAAAATGGGTCTCTTTTGGGTCTATCTTTGTAATAAATGGTCCATGGCCATAAGTAAGCTTCTATTTTCATATTTTAGATTAACTTGGATGCCAATGAACAATTATGGTTTCAAAATGCACATAAACATCACCAAACTATTTTCTCCTTTCAATACGCCACCGGTTCCATGCACAATTTCATAACAACAATTCCACAAGTCATACACAAAGATAAAGCAAGTTAAGTACATAACCACATCTTACATGTTGACATTTAATCCATCAAATTCACTTCCTTCAAGACCTCAAGTCTCCTTTCAAGTTTAGAAGGCAAAACCCTTTACCGATTAAGCAAAAGTAGACTGTTTTACACATAGTAGATTGCTCAACACTTTGCCAACATAACCAACATGATTTACACACCATATTATGCATATAATATATTAAACCATAAGAGTAAACACTTACCAAAGCTTGCAAGAGGATGATCTTGTCCAAAGGGATTAGTAGCTTAGGGTTTGAAAGAAGAGAGAATGTTGTGTTGTTTTGTTGAATAAAAATCTTATTTTTGACCCTTATATAGTGCCTCATGGTCATCCTTAGCCAAACACTTAGTCAACAAATGAGGTGTTTACTTGGTCAAAGTAGAATGGGTCATTTTTCCATTTGGGCCATGTCTTTTGCTTAATTATTGGGCCTTAAATTGAGCCCATTAGCACAAGATTAATTCAGCCCATTAAATTCAATACGTGATTCACTTACTATCTTTAGTTTAAATACTGTCATCAATGCTAAGGTCGTCGCATGAGTTCGAAAATGTACGGGGTGTTATAATATTACTGGGGAAGATCTTTGAAGCGATGAATTATTTTTGAAGACACAAGATCAAAAACGAAAAAGGGTGGATTTGTGGAGAGTACAAAAGGATGTGGGTACGTTTTTATCTCATTTCTTCAGTGATATTTATTCTGGAAGTAGTTTTTTTTTGATTGAAGAAGAAGAAATAGCTTTATTACTAGAATTGTTTTTCCTTTTCTTTAATTCTTGGAGATAACACCAGTAACTTGATTTCACATTTGAGAGAACTTTTTGTATATTTGGTTGTTAGCTGAGGTGTTAGGTGCACTTCTTCATCGAACGTTAAAAAGATATTGTTGTGGTGTAGTGATTACCTTCTTCAAGTGAATTTTATCTTGTGTCTTAAAAGTTAAAACTTTGTTGAAGAATCAATGTGAACTAGTCCATGTGTTCTTGTATTACATATAATAGTCTATATTTTCCAGTCATGGAGTATTAATAAAGTACTATATATAGAGTATTAAAGTTTTTCATTAAAAATGATGTCTTTATGAAATTGTATGTTATAGTAACATTAGTTCCCACTTCCCAGAGTTAATTTTTAAAGTAAAGTATGAGATGCTTGAGAATAATGGCTCAACCGAGATATATTATTTCAGTTTGGTTGGAGCCTTGCATTTTAGTGTGGTTTAAATTTCAATTTATATATATTTTGAAACTTAAGTTCTTCTGAAAAAGTATGAAAGCTATACATTTTGAATTGAAAGTGTTTGTTATTTCCTCTATATTTTGGGGGCATGATAGTAGAAAAAATGATATATAGAAGAAAAATCTATTATGAAAGTATTTCATAAACTTGTTAAGCATGGCACAACAGACATATATGTTTCAGTAAGATACTTAGACAGCAAATTGAGAATTATTAATATTATTATATTGATGCAAAATACATGTAAGCTACTTCTAATAGGAATTGTGAAGCATCTAATTGGTAATCATTACAGTGATATCTTCCTGAATTCGGATCGTGTTAGGAGCTAGAATAATGAAGTTTCTGAGTTGGGATAGTGCCATTATAGATATAGTCTATTCAAGAATGCTTTCAGTGTCTACTTCATTAATTAGAGAAGTCTATTTCTTTATTTTCTACTTCTTTTACTTTAATACTGGAAACAAAAAAGTAAGAGGACCAATATTGAGGAGGAAGAACATTACCCTCGGTCCTAATACTGTGCCTCCTCTGTAGATCTTGTTAATTTTTCTAACCTGGGTATTGTTCAATTCGCAGATTCTTGATTTGGATATTTGTTATTTTTTCTCAAAAAGTCTTAGATTAAATCATTTGATTATTCGCTTGTTGTGTTCTTGGATTTTAACCTTTGGATTCTTGTTTTGATTGATTGTTTAATGATTCATATACCCTTGACTGAATCTTCTAATAGTCGATCAGTTTGAGATTCTTATTTCTCTCTCATGTTCTCATTGTACTTCACAGTAAAGTTATGGCCTTTACTGTTTGTCTGCTCTTCCTCAATCTGTATTTCATTTTTACTATTTGGCTGCTTTTCCTTAATCTGTATTTCATTTTCATTAAGTAATGAATGTGGAATTAAATGCTGTATTTTGGATTTACTTTGAGCTCTCTCATTTTGTGCATAATGGGTTTGTTCCTATGAGCAAATTGTATTTTGTTTGGAAAAATATTTTTTTGGGTCTTGAAGTTGCATTATGTTCAGAGGGTTCTCCGGAAACAACCTCCCCACCTTCATGAGATAGGGGTAAGGCCTGCATACACTCTACTCTCCTCAGACCCAATTTATTGTCGTTTTTGTTGTTGTCTTCTTCTTCAATTGCATAAGACTATTTATTCCATTATAGAACAAGTCTGTGTACTTCATTACACTTTTTGCTATTTGACAACTTTATTGTTCTAGCGATAATTGATTACTTTTTTATTTTTTTAGAGTTCATTTACAAAGATTAGTAAGGAGAAGGTGGGTAAGACTTCAACATTAAGGAATCAAGAAGGTCCTCAAGTAAATGGTGGAGACACAAAAAGAAACATGACAACAAATCTAGAAGAAACTCACGAAGACAATGGTGTGAATTTGTTGAAAATCATACTGGAGGAGCAACTAGTGAAAACTTGGATAGAAAGAGCTGGAGGGAAAAAAAAAGGAAGAATATATGGTCTTGGTCCCAAAAATTGTTTGCTGACAGATTCATCAAATGCTAATTATGCGTCCTCTAGTGCTCCTAATCCTCCAAATGTTCCTACCCAACCAATTTTTGAAATACACAAGGTTTCAATAGCTTCTTGATCATGTATTGGAGCAACAT
The DNA here is from genome assembly GCA_031232105.1 of Capsicum rhomboideum. Classification (NCBI taxonomy): domain Eukaryota; kingdom Viridiplantae; phylum Streptophyta; class Magnoliopsida; order Solanales; family Solanaceae; genus Capsicum; species Capsicum rhomboideum. The sequence goes on along the minus strand of CP124719.1, from coordinate 18,166,568 downwards.
ATGATGAATATGCAAGGACATATGCAAGCAGGTATTCGAAAAAATATGGTAATTGAAGTAAATATCATGGTTCGTACTGTTGTGGCTCGGATTCTTGGTTTCACTCCTCAACTGCCACCAAATGGCTCTGGTTCTTCCCCAAACAAGTCTTAGATAGTTTATGTTATCGATTTTTAAATTTAATACATTTTTTATTTACCAATAGACTTATTTTTCATCATTCAAATGGTATTATGATTATTCTTATTTGAAAATTTAAATGGATTTCATTATTTGTTTCAAATTACTATTGTATTTTGTCGTATGCAATTTCAAGCTAGATATATAGCCTAGAAAATATATAAAGCCAAACATAAATATAGGCTAGGATATTTATGAAATTAGCTAGAATGACCTCGGCAAAACATTCCTAGCTATTTTTATCTAGTCATTAGCTAGAAAAAACATTCCAAGCAAAATGGGGAAAAAAGCTAGAGAATTTGTAAGTTTTGCTAGGGCCATTCCTAGCTAAGTTTTAGTAAAGTCAATATTGACCAAACTTACTTTTCTAGGAATTTAGCTAGAAGAAGTCATAGCAAATGTTTGCTATGAAAAGGGCTTAGCTGAGATATCCTAGCAAAATTAGCTAGGAATGACAAACTTTTCTAGCTAAAATATATCTAAGAGTATATTAGCTACGGAAGTTTGCTAGGGTCATTTTCCTAGCTATATTGATGTTAGCTAGGGATTTTGCCATTTTAGCTAGGATTTGTGTCTCTAGCAAAAAGTTTGTTCTCTTGTAGTGTAAGACAACGAAAGCAACAATTTTTCCAAATTCTCTTTTCTTTTTTAAAAAAGAAATGTAACTTAAATAGTCGCGCACCCAAAAATATAGCTGATAAATGTATAATATACGTATGTATATTGGCTAGAGTCTCTAAATAAGTTATAAGAGAAGTTACAACACTTAGATTATTTTCTGCCGTAGCTTTTTTTGGGGGGATATTTTCTTTTTCACAATAAAGATAATTAATAATAATAATTACAAGGGTACAATGGTCCCCTTGTATAAGAACAAAGTGGTATCCAAAATTGTAAAATCACAAGGGTATCAAGTTATTAAGTCACACTATGAAAGTTTAGGAGAGAGTAGTGGAGATGAGGGTGGTAAGGAGAAGTGTGTCTATTTTCGAGATTCAGTTTGAATTCATGTCGGGGTGGTCTACCATGGAAGTTATCCATCTTGTGAGGAGACTGATGGAGAAATACAGGGAAAGAAAGAGAGACTTGCATTTGGTGTTCATTGACCTTGAAAAGTCCTACGACAAAGTTTAAAGGAAAGTCCTTTGGAGATGCCTAAAGGATAGAGGAGTATCGGTGGCTTACATTAGGGTGATAAAGGATATGTATGATGGAGCTTAAACACTGGTGTTGGGTTCCAGCCTTGTTCTTATAATGTCCACCATGTTTATGTTTTGATGATAGACAAACCTCAACGCTGGAACCTGATCCATGAATGTTTGATCGTCCTTATTATTCTAATGCTTGCTTAACCTGGTGGAACGACCAATTACGTGAACTGGTGTCTAAGTATGCGGTTTTGCAGTTGTACGCATTTGTCTTATGTGCCAGCAGTCTAGTATTTTTCTAGACAATGTTAGCACATTAGTGGGACAAATTTTTAGTGGTCCTCCTAGTATCCACCAATGAGGAAGCTTTTCTCCCAATCGTTATCATATATATACAACTTTCTTGAGGAGAAAAGCTCAAGTTTTTGCACAAAATCAAACGAAATTTTCTCAAGCAAAGGCCTCAACCAATATTGCAAGACTCGGTATTTTAGAAACTCTTTTGCTCATAGTGATAGATGTTTTCCTGTTTCTAGATTGTTGAGGTTTTGTTTTGCTCTTAAAATTGTAAACTCATGTCTCATACTAGAGATCTCAGTGAGTAGCTTGTTAAGTTGTTGTGTTCTGATTTGAGATATTTTTATAGCTAGAAGAAGCTAATGGAGAGCTCACAGTAGAAGTATTGTAAGGGTGTGCTAAAATAAGGTTATTGCAAAGTTGTAGGAATTAAGAAGTTAATTTCTAGGTTGTAAGAGTTGAAGGTCGCTCGGAGTTTTTAGTGAGGGTTGGTGGTGAAATCCTACTGGGGTAGGTAGTGATTTTTCTCCCTTGAGCGAGGAGTTTTCATGTAAAAATCTTGTGTCTTTACTTTCCTGCAATTTTATTGTGTTCTTGCTTTCTCTTCAATATCCCTATATAGGGACTTGGTATCTAATCAGGTCCTTGTTGTTGTAGTGGACTCTTGCAAACCATCAATTGGTATCAGAGTGATTCTTCCTATAAGATTAACACCTAGGGAGGATCCTATTTAAGATAGAAGCTCCACCCAATCTCGAGGAAGGACAATCAACTACTCGACCCCCAAGGTTTAATGGATAATTTTATAGTTGGTGGAAGACTCAGATGCATGATTTTATCATGGTGAAGGATAGTGAGTTGTGGGATATTATATGTGATGGTCCCTATGTCTCAATGGAAGTAGCTAAAGAAGGAGATACCTCTCAACCTGTTCCTAAAAGTCAAAAAGATTATACTGAGGCTGATTGAAAGAGGATTGAGAAAACTTACAAAGAGAAAAGGATTCTTATCTGTGGGATAGGACTTGATGAGTACAACCGGGTCTCCGCTTGTGAATTTGCTAAGGAGATATGGGAAGCTTTATAAAATGCTCATGTAGGAACTAGTTAAGTGAAGCAATCAAAGATTGATACGCTTACCACTCACTATGAGCTGTTCAAAATGAGTGAAGGTAAATCCATTCAGGACATGCATACAAACCTATGTTAAGGCTCGTTAATCTTATCCTAAGGTCATAGCAAGTAAACAAAATTTCCTATCCTAATCTGAGTTGTAGATGTGAAAAGAGTGAATATATAAGCCAGGAATCAATAACAAATGGGTCATACGATACTAAAAAAGTCTAAGGTTTATATGCTAATAAAAGGGTACAATTCTACTGTAGTTACCGTAAGATATTTCTATCCTAGCTACAGTACCCTCGAGGAACCCAATCTAAGATAAGTGACTACCTAAACTAAGGATTCCAAAATATGGTTCCAGTATAAAACTCCCAACAAAACCTAAGAACGCCGGAAAGAAGAAATAACTTTAAACCTATCATGTAGACCCATATTCCGCATGCAATCTAAAAAATACATCATCTCAAAGAGCAAAGTAGATGGCAGCCTACCTATAGCCGAACATCAGCCTCAAACTGATTACAAGTTGCTCGTCCCTTACACTCAACCTCGAAAAACCACCGCATCAAGAACCTCCATGAATGAGAAAAAATCCTCCTAGTTCGAGCTTTATATTAAAATTCAAGCTTAAATAACTTGATGTAAATAATCAATTTTCATTTCAGTGATTGCGTTCCACACCAATTGAATCACTCACAAATTCTCTTTTAACATGAACGTGTATGTTGATATGTGTGTACTATAGAAGCCATATAACTTGATCATTTTATGAGGAACAATAAAATAATATGAACTGCTCATGTTCACTCTCTTATAAGAGGGAGTTACTGATGAAGCAGACATGAGGTGAACATGTGTGCTTGGTGTAATTTTAATTTGATTGAGGTCAACTTGGTCATTTTACATATTAGTTGGTGTTGCTTATGTTGAAGTTTTGACCAAAATAAGCCATTTTTTAAAACAATTCACCAAAGTAATATGTTTTGTAAAAACTTTACAAAACTAGTATAAACGTTGTTGGCAGTAACGTATTAGCTTTTAAAAAAATTAACGGACCATAAGGAACAGTAGACGGCGTTAAAGTAGGAATCGTTACTGACAGTAACGTTTTTGGCTTAAAACGTTACCAACAATAACGTTTTTGGCTTAAAACGTTACCAACAGTAACGAGACTCTGCGTCTCTGCCACATTTGTGGCAGAGTTGCAGAGTCTCGTTACTGTTGGTAACGTTTTAAGTCAAAAACGTTACTGTCAGTAACGATTCTTATGTTAACGCCGTTTTGGTCCGTTTATTTTTTTAAAAGCTAATACGTTACTGCCAACAACGTTTATACTAGTTTTGTAAAGTTTTTACAAAACATATTACTTTGGTAAATTATTTTTAAAAATGGATTATTTTGGTCAAAAATTCTGCTTATGTTTGTACAAACTGCATTGCCTTAGTATAGTAATAAAGTGACTAAATACGAAGAATCTTGCACGTTCACCAAAGTGCCCCTATGCTTATCCCACCATGTTGGTGCTACGTGGATGAATTTAAGGGTGCATCTTCGACCAGTCATTTCACATGGGCCCACCAACATACATTTTAAGGACGAATTTGAAATTTAACTACTTTTTACATCTTAATTTTTTTAAATCTTTTTTAATCTGTTATATAGTTACAAATTATGTAAAAATTATAATAAATCATAATAATTAATAATTTAAAATATTCAAAAGATAAAATATCTAATTGACATTCAAAATTATGTTAGTGTCACATAAATTAGAACAGAAAAAGCAGCATATATCACTTAAAAATGATGGAAAAAAGTACTTTAAATTACAATAATTAATAAATTAAATTATTTAAAAGACATATAAAAATTTGGTTGGCTCTCAAAATTATGTAAGTGTCACATAAACTGAAACAAAGAGATTAATATATATTATTTAAAAATGACGTAAAAGTATTATAAATTACAATAATTAACAACTTCAAATATTTTAAAAACACATAAAAATTTTAGTTGACTCTCTAAATTCTATAAGTGTCATATGAATTAGGACAAATGATGTAACATATATTATCTGAAAATTATGTAAAAAATACTATATATAATAATAGTTAACAATTTAAAATATTTAAAAGTCATATAAAAATTTAGTTGGCTCTCCAAATTCGATCGATATCACATTAATTGAGAGAAAGAAAGTTACATATATTGGACCCGTGCTAGCATGAGCTCTTAATGTCTAGTAATAAATATAAGAGGCATTATATAGACCAAGCATTATTAATAGATTCTTACAATTGAAAAAAGATACTCTCTTCGTCCATCTTTACTTGTCCACTTTTCTATTGGCATAGGGATTAAGAAGCAGCAAATGATAGGAATAATTTTACCATATTATCCTTTGAATATAATAAATTTAATGCTTTGGAAAATGTAGTAGATAATGAATTGTATTTAATGCTAAGGATAAAATGGATAGAAATAGGTAAATTATCCATTGATTTTATAAACTGAATTCGCATTGTTGGACATCCCAAAATAGAAAAGTAAACAAGTAAAGATGAATGGAGAAAATATTAAATTAACCACTAACTTTGAATTTAGTGGTGACACCCATTTAAATAAATGTTGTTGCTTTATTGACACACTCCCACGTGGAGGTGTTGTGTCACTACCACCCCATCTTCTATTCACTCACCTCTATGGACATATGCCATGTATATACTCGGTTATTGCATTGATTCGTAGTAAAATAAATATGACTTTTTGAATATATCATAACTAATAGAAAATTATTTTGAATAAAGCGTTTATCATATACTAAGAAGTCTTCAACATACTATCTCCATTTAAAATATTAATTATTATAAAATAGTATAAATATATCATAACTAAAGAATTTTCAGAAATATTTAAAATATTTTAAAGGTAATGAAATATATCTCTTATCAAATTCTAATTTAAATCAAATATTTCAGAACACACTTGGTATTAATGAAATTCTCAAATGAATTGCCCAGAAATAGGACCACATGTCCCGACAGGTCATAAATGACGGGTAGCAACTATCGAGAAGCTTGAAACTTCGAAAGTGCATGAAAATTGAAAAATGACCTGGAGGGTCATTACAATTCGAAATAATTTTGGACTTAGAAACACTGTTGGTGCAACACTTGATTATATATTGCTTTTGGACTTAGAAACATTGTTGGTGCAACACTTGATTATATATTGCTTAAACACCTTCAAAACTTGAATTTTAAAATTAAAATTTTGGGTTTTACCCGATAGAGTGAATAATGGGTTTTCCAATAATTTCAAGCTTGATTTCAACGGGTCTTCATATTTAGAACCCCTAAGTATGGGTAACTTGATTCTTTATTAAAATTCTAGTTTTATCCTTTTATTTTTATGGTTGATTTTTGAAGTGAAAGTATGTCAATATGGGTATCCATATACTCCTAATCTCGTATAGAATTTGTTTTCGATAGATTGGAAGCGTTCTGAAGCTGCTCGGAAGAGGAAGACTCCTAATCAGGCTAGTGTTTTCAGCTTTCAAGGTAGGTTATGACTTAACTTTCTTCAAATCAGTCTAAATAGACAATCATTCATGTAAAGTATGATATGAGTTAGAAATTTTATCGTGGTATCCATCTTTTGAGATCATTATTTTATCGTATTGACTGTGTTGGGGGTTTGTATGAATCTTATTATTAAAGTGGGAGATTATTATCATTGAGATGTCTGTGTGGGGGCTGGTATTAGTCTTGTTTGAGTGTTATTTGTTATTTATCAATGTTGTGATGCCTGTGGTGGGGGGGGTGAATTGATTTTATTGATGTCTCACATGATTCTTTACTACTGTGTTGCCATGAAAGGGCTTGTATTATGATCTATTGAGATTTGAGGCAATTTAAGTTCATTTATACCATTATTGAGTTGATTCATTGTATGTTGTTGAGCTGGTTAAGAGCATGCATCCTCGTTCATTCATCCATATTCACGAAACTGGTACTAGTGAGAAATACTATTTTTGAAAGAAAATGAGCACTTTATGAAACGCCTTAGCTGAGGAATATGCCAGTAAGGTTGATTGATGAGATTGTGATAGTATATGTATTGCGAACCCCCATGGGTCCTCTCTTGAAAGCTTATGTTCGGAAGGTGTGTATATGGTGCCATATGGAACACTGTGTACATATCACTTCATTGCATTGCATCACTTGCATCTCTCTTATGTGATTGATATTGCGTATTTTAGTCTTCTTTATATGTATGTCTGTAGTGTTGATACTGCTTATTCTGTTATTGTAATTGAATTATTTATACTGTTAGGAGTTGTACGACTTGAGCCTCCGTTGGAAACTTTTCTATATGTAGGTGGAAACATTGCTCATAGTTTCCTTTATATGGTTAGTTATCTACTTTGCTTGGTCGGCTTATGATGCCTACTGAGTACAAGTGGACTGCACTCATTCCTACTTTTCTGTACCCTTTCGGTGCAAATTCCAGTTTGAGTACGATCCACGGACCGTGATTGTTCGTGCAGCTTGGAGTCTTTCGAAGTCAGGGTGAGCTCTCCGTTCGGAGTCTATACCCGTTTTTATCCAGTTTTTATGTCTTTATTTACATTAAGAGACAGATGTTTATATATTCGTATTGATGTTGGTTTAGAGTGTTATTTTACTCATGACACTAGATCTTTGGGTCTTGGAGTTGTATTTATTTCAGATACTTACCTTTATTATCGTATTTTACTTGTTTATTTTTCTTCTTTCTGTAATTGTTCTCTTTTGGTGTTGTGTTTACCAATCAAGGTTGGGTCGGGGTAGGTGCCATCATGACCTCAGATTCTGGGTCATGACAACCTTACTTTTCTTTTAGGTTTATCTTTCAATTGTTGTTTTTTTGATATGTGACATTATGTAATGACGAAAAACAATTATAGTCTATCCAAACTTTATATTCATTAAGACATACTCTCTCCGTTCCATTTCACTTGGCCTGCTTACTAAATATAGTTTTTTCAATTAGTTATTCAATTTATGAAATCAAGAAAAGTTTATCATGTTATTTCAATATTACCCCTATCATTTAGTGACTTTATAAAATATTAATAGTCAAATTTAGATTTTCAAAGCATAATTAACAAGGTTAGTTTAGTAAAATAAGCTCCTAATAAATATTTTTTTAAAGAAAGTGTCAAGTCAATATGGACCAAGTAAAATAAAATGGAAGAAGTACAAAACCATATAATTTAGGAAAAAGTACATTAAATAAACATAAAAGCTAAAATAATTACACCCACATGCCCCATTTTTAACTAATTTCAGCAATGTCCATACGCTACAAAAAAATTACTCTCGCTACCCCCTTTTGCACGTGGAGGTCCTTTTTTTATTTGTTTGTGCTTGCATTAATTGATTTGTACTTTACTTTATTATTTTTGTCCTTTCTTTACTTACTTTTGTTCTTTCATTTATTACATTTGTTTTTTTCTAATTTATTATTTTTATCATTTGTCTTTTATTATACTTTATTATAGATATTTTGATAATAATTTTATTCTTTATTTTTTTTAATTTTCTTCTTTTTCTTTTCTTTTCCTATTTTTTCTCTTAATTCTTCTTTCTCTTTTTTCGGTTTCTTTATTTTCTTTTAAATATTTCTCCTCTTTCTATATTTTGCCTTATTTAAATAAAATATTTTATTTTATTTTTTGAACATTATTTCTCCTTTATTTTCTTTTTTTGAACATTTTTCTCCTAATTCGTTTTACTTTTTTTTGTTTATCTTCTTTTTAATTTTTGTCTCTTTCTATATTTTTGTTTTTTTAAAAAAATAAAAAATCAAATACAAATAAATCAATATACTATGATGGTATCACGGGGGATTGAAGAGTGTCCCATTGAAGGATGATATCATGCCAGTTTATAGATATATAGTGGTGGTATACTGAGGAGTGTCTCATTGAAAGGCTAAAGCAATCCTCCATGATACCATCATAGTATATATATACTGTGATGGTATCATGCAGGTCTCATTGAAAAAATGAAAAAGACACCAATGATACCATGATAATATAGATATACTGTGATGGTATCATAGAGGTCTCACTAAAGGATTGAAGGAGACATCAATGATACCATGATAGTATATAGATATACTATTATGGTATCATTATATACTGAAGAAACATTTGATACCATGTCAGTATATATATACTGTGATGGTATCATACAGGTTTGACTGAAGGATTGAAACAAACATCTATGATATCCTGACAGTATATAGGTATATTATGATGGTATCATTACGGACTGAAGCAAATTCCAATGATACTATGTGAGTATATATATACTGTGATAGTATCATGGAGGTCTCACTGAACGATTGGAGCAGATATCAATGGTACCATGACAGTATATAGATATACTGTGATGGTATCATTATTGACTGAAGCAAATTCAATGATACCATATCAGTATATATATATATATATACTGTGATAGTATCATGAAGGTCTGACTGAAAGATTGAAGCAGATATCAATGATATCATGACAGTCTATAAATATACTATGATGATACCATAGAGGTCTCACTGAAGGATTAAAGCAGACATTAATGATACCATGACAGTATATAGATATAATGTGATGATATCATTACAGACTGAAGCAAACTCAATGATACTATGTCAGTATACATATACTGTGATGGTATCATGGAGGTCTGATTGAAGGATTGAAGCAGACATCAATGATATCATGACAATAGATAGATATACTGTGATGGTAGCATTATGGGCTGAAGCAAACTCAATGATACTATGTCAGTATATATATACTGTGATGGTATCATGGAGGTCTGACTGAAGGATTAAAGCAAACATCAATCATACCATGACAATATATGTTGTAATGGTATCATAGAGGTCTCACAAAATGATGAAGCATACATCAATGATACCATAGAGGTATATAGATATACTGTGATGGTATCATTACGGACTGAAGAAAACTCAGTGATACTATGTTACTATATCAGTGTATATATACTGTGATGGTATCATAAAGATCTGATTGAAGGATTAAAGCAGACATCAATGATATCATGTTAGTACATAGATATAATCAGCTGATATCATTACAGACTAAAGCAAACCGAATGATACCATGTCAGTATATATATACTGTGATGGTATCATGGAGGTCTGACTGAATGATGAAGTATACATCAATGATACCGTGACGGTATATAGATATAATGTGATGGTATCATTACGGACTAAAGAAAACCCACATATACCATGTCAGTATATATATACTGTAATAGTATCATGGAGGTCTGATTGAAGGATTGAAGCAGACATCAATGATATCATGACAATATATAGATATACTGTGATAGTATCATTACGTACTGAAGCAAACCTAATGATACCATGTCAATATATATATACTGTGATGGTATCATGGAGGTCTGACTGAAGGATTAAAGCAGACATCAATGATACCACGATAATATATAGATATATTGTGATAGTATCATAGAAGTATCACAAAATGATGAAGCCTACATCAATGATACCATGAAGGTATATAGATATACTATGATGGTATCATTACGGACTAAAGAAAGCTCAGTGATACCATGTCAGTGTATGTATACTATGATGGTATCACAGAGATCTGATTGAAAAATTGAAACAGACATTAATGATACCATGACAGTAAATACATATACTGTGATGGTATCATGGAGGTCTCATTGAATGATAAAGCATACATCAATGATACCAAGATGGTGTATAGATATATTGTGATAGTATCATTACGGACTGAAGTGTCACGACCTAATATTTGAGTCATGATGGAGCCTATCATAACCCACCAATAGTATCATTACGGGCTAACAGGTGGAATCTCATAAAACAGAGAAGAAGTGGAAGTAACCATATTTATAAACATGCTATAACGCTACAGACAGAATCAGAATATGTATATATGCCAAGACTGAGAAGGAAGAGGACAGTATATAAAGTCAAGAATCCCTCCCAAGACCTGGTGAGGTCGGTACAAGAGCCACTACTAGACATATCCAGACTACAAGATAGAAATCAAATATATATAGCAAGTACAACAGTCTCGAGAGCAAAAGACTATAAAGTAGAAAATGGAGTAGGATCTGCCTTGGACGTCAGTAAGCTCACCCTGCTCTGGAGTCAATGCTGAGAAAAGAGTCACGTCAAAACCGTCGACTAGTGCCTGGATCTGCATCGGAGAAAAAGATGCAGAAGTGCAGTATGAGTACCGGGGCAACGGGTACTCAGTAGGCATCATCGGCCAACTGAGCTCAATGTAATATAAGCAAACTAAAATGCGAGGGTACATGCTAGGGTCGGAAAATAAATAATAAGTACATAAGTAACCGTCGAGGCATATAGACATGCTCAGGAGAAAGTAAGTGCGATACAGAATAATGAGTAAATAAATGCGTAAGTAAACACACAAGTCAAACATAACCTGTCTGGGCCCCCATAAACCCGATAGGCACACGGAAGAAAACAATAACCCAGTCTGGCCCCCATAAACCAGTGGGACACACAAGAAAAGCAAATGCATAGTCACTAGTGTCTTCAAGCTGTATCAATATCCAGTAACCACGGTACCCAGTACCAAAACTCTCCAATCATATCATAACCAGATGCCGGACTCGAACCGAAACTCATAATAATCAGTGGCCGGACTCGAACCGGAACTCAGAGAGCAATAGTATCATAATCTCAGTACCCAGTACTAGAACTCATAGTGTACCACAATCCGGGGCCGGACTCGAACCGGAACACCCAATAGTCAATAACCAGAATCATCATACCTGAATCAGTAGCCGAACTCAAATCGAATTCATCATAGTCAGTAACCAGGACAGAATAAAATGTCATATCATATCATATAAACGGGGAATGCCCTAGTACCAAGTCAATACTAATATATAAGTACCGAAGCTAATCCCACAACATGCTACAAGTAAATCTCGGGGTCCTTCTAGGTCACTATCTACTATAAACAATATGTATATATAAGTCTGGGTATACATTATAAGTCCTGGAAAGACGGGTCAGTGTTCTAAGTCAAACTAGACGACCCCGATCAAATACAGTGCTATTAGGGACTAACAAGGCTAAACAGACCAACCGGATATAATTAGGGTGACTAAATTTCGTCACAACCCTAACAGGTCATATAGGGCTTAATAAGCCCAAAGATGTCAAAGTTATGACAGGTCGACCAAAAGGGTAACGGGGCCCGCTATCGGGTCCCAAAAACCAGGTCTAGTTAAACTTGTCTAAGTCTGGGCTAAGTCTGCCTAAGCCTGGACCAAGGTCCCATAATAACATTGCCAAACTGGCAACAACAACAACAATATTATTCGACCCCAAATAGGTCATCTATGGTGTACCACGAGGATAACGGGCGTGGAATATATCCGAATAGCCCTATCCGACCTAGAAGGCCTAAATCACAGCAAACTACCACCACCAAGTTTCTAATACCAGCCCACTACACCAGCACAATAGCATACATATATCACACATAAGCTCAATCTAAGTGCAAAGAAAGGTAAACCTAGCCTACCTGGACGCCGCCAAACGCCTGCTAAAGCCAGTTAAATAAGAGCCTTTCCCTTTCGAGAGGCCTCAGACTGCTGCCAAACTTGAGTTCTTTCCCGTTAACGGTAGTCTTGCAAGTTCTATACAATCACAAGAAAGCAAATCTCATCCCAAACTTAAAGGACCGGTGCCAGTTTTTCAAATTCCAACTGATGTGGCCAATAATAATTTCCTCAACGCGACGTTTTGGATTAATATACTTTACTCCACTGACTTGAATCTTATGATTACAATTAAAGTTTTCTCCAAATATATGTATTTAGGAACCTCAATCAAATCTGAAAGACATAACATATAGGAAGTGGATTCTCTCCTTTTTTTGCAAGAACGGTGTAATCTTAGGATCATAGCTCGTGGGTAGTTAAGTTACTTAGGAATAAAAGATCAAACCTAAATCTAAATAGTTTGAATTTTCACATAAGAAACTTCTATACATACCTAGATCAGAGACGGTTTAGGTATATTATTAGAGGAACAAGATTTTAGGCAGTGAAAACATAAATTCTAGCTACAAAAAGTTTTTCCTATTACATTGACTAAGTGCCATGTAAATGGCCAAGTGGCATCCTCTCCATTATTAACCAAAGTGTTGTCCACCTTCATAATCTCCACGTGCAGTGGAGGTGGCCCACTAATATAAATTTCATCCTGTTATATATGTATTCGGGTATTGTATAAGTTCGTGGTAAAATAAATATAATATTCTAAATATACCATAATTAATAGAAAATTATTTCAAATAAAACCTCTATAAAATAATAATATTATTTTAACATATTTAAATTTACTATCTCCGCTTAAAAACATTAATAAATTCTAAAACTATTATAAAGTAGTATGGATATATCATGACTAAGGGATTTTATAATTTTCAAAGACATTTTCGAAAGGTAATTAACTATGTCATTTTACCAAATTCAAATTTAATTTAATATTTTACAACGTGCTCAGTCTAAATAATATTCTCAAACGAACTGCTCGGGAACCGAACTGTCAGTCCCAGCAAGTCATAAATAACTTGGGGCAGTTATAGAAAAGCTCTAAATACCGAGAATGCACGAAAATGAGGAAAATAACCGGGAAGTTCATTACATGAAGCAAATCCAATAATATCATGCAAGTATATATATACTGTGATGGTATCATAGCGGTCTGATTGAAGGATTGAAACAGAAATCAGTGATATCATGATAGTATATAGATATATTGTGATGATATCACTACAGACTGAACCAAATGAAAAAACAGAAATAAAAAAGAAAAGAGAATCAAATAAAATTACAAAAGAAAAGAAATTTAAAAAAAAAAAGGACAGAAAATATGAAATTAGTTTGTGGTGAAAAAATAAAGAATATTATGATTTGAGGAAAAAAAGAATGAAAAAAGGAGAAAAAAATAAATTTAAAAAAAAAGAAAAGGAACAAGAACTAAAAAGATTGAAGAACAAAGAGAAAATAAAAAACGAAAAAGATAAAAATAAAAGGAAAAAAAGAGAAAAATAAAAGCAGTAAAAAAGAAGAAGTAGAGAAAAAAATTAAAGAATAAAGAAATAAACGAAAAAAGAAAAAAAAGAAAAGAAAAGAAAAGGAACAAGAAATAAAGAAATTGAAAAATAAAAAATAAAAACGCAAAAATAAAAGGAACCAATAAAGGAAAAAAAAGCAGAAAAAAAGAAGTAGAGAAAAAATAAATGAATAAAGAAATAAACGAGAAAAAAGAAAAAGAAAGAGTATATGAAATAAAAAATGAGTGTGGATTAAATTATAGTGTAAAAAAAAAATAAAGAATAAAATAATTTTACGAAAAAAAAAATGAACGAAGAACCATAAAAAGAAAAAGAAAAGAAAAAAGAAAATGAGAAAAAAAAACAGAAAAAAAGAAGTAGAGAAATAAAAAGAAAAAGAATTAAAATGGAGATAAATAACTAAAGGTATAAGGGAAGGGGACATTTTATATAATTAGTTAGGGGGGAATTTTATGTAAAGGGATATTTAGTTGTAAGTAGTTTACTCCTATAAGGCATGTATGTACTTTCTCCTATAATTTAATACAATACAATGTATTATAAAATAATATATAATGACTATCTAAACATAATTAAAATCGGAGGTGGGACGTGCTTACCAATCCCTATCGTCACCTATTGGTTTGTGGATTTCAAAAGAAGCCCAGTCCAATAATTTACCAGTTTGGTTGACAAAGGAAGGTTTCAAATTGAGACCCCAAAACACCAATTTAGGCCTGACCTATTTCAATATGCCGGTGGAGTTGAGTTCTATTTTGGTCAAAGGGTTTTTGGACAATGACCAGTAAGTTTATCCTTCAAATTATTCATGTGTTACATTATATAATGATTTATCCTTCAGTTAGGAATGTGCATCGATCGGTTCGGTTTTATGTATTGTCGGTTTGGTTTATTGGTTTTTGATTTTTAAATATGCTAAACCAATAACCAACCAATAAGATATTTTTTATCGGTTTTCGGTTTGTCGATTTTTGGTCCTTAACGGTTCGGTTCTCGATTTAACCGATAAGAAAATGCTCATAAAATAAATATCAATCTGGCGTAATATAATAATTTTCAACGTTGTGTAATAGTAGCAACTAACATGACATCAATAAGAATGATCACGAAATAAAAATAGTAGCAACTAACATGGCATATGCCTTGCAGTGCCAAATTTCACAAAATAAGAAGTCCATCACCCTGTCCACAAACTATGCAGCTGTCGTCGTTGCAAACTCTTGCTGTCGGTTTATCAGAGAGGAAATTGAAAAGGTTTAACTTTATTGGGTTATAGGTTTTCAGGAAATTGAATAGGTTTATAGAAATTAAAGAGAAATATATATATATATATATATATATATATATACATTTATGAAGTAGTAATTTATTATATTCTTATTGGGTTATCGGTTTACCCAATAACCCAATAAGAAAAAACCATTAACCCAATAATATTTTTTTTATAAAACCAATAAAAAATCGTTAACCCAATAACCCAATAACAATAAACCAATAGCATTTTTATCGGTTCTGTTTATTGGTCGGTTAGGTTTTTGCACACCCCTACGTTCAATTTATTGATGTATGACATTATATAATCACGGAAAGGGAAAGGGAACTCACTGGCCATTTTGAAAACAAATGGCCAACATTTGACCAATTTGCCAAATTATTACCAATTAATAGCCATTGGGCTACTTCGGTCCTCGCCTTCCTTCTTGGGCCATTTCGGCCCATCAATTTTTTTTCCAGTTATTTTTTTCTCTTGTTTCGCTACAATTTTTTTGAGGCTAAAAAATCTGATTTTTTATTAAAAATAATTAAATACAATTGTATAGAAACTATATAACTATTGTATAGAATATGTATGTATATAAGATATATGTATAGAAACTAGATAATATGTGTATAGAAACTGTATCGTTGTTGTATAAAAGATGTATCGGTATAAAATATGTATAAAAACTATATAGAATATATATAAAAAAATGTATAGTGTTGTATAAAAAATGTATCTCAATAATCATTGCAACTAAAGATTGTATAAAATGCGTATATAAATTGTATAATTATTGTATAGAATGTGTATAGAAATTATCTAATTGTTGTATCGAATGTGTATAGAAACTGTATAATTGTTGTATCAAATGTGTATACGAACTGTATAATTATTGTATAGAGTATATTTTTTTGTATATGATATATATAGAAATTGTATCATTGTTGTATAGAATATGTATATGATGTGTATAAAAATTGTATAATTTTTATATAAAAGATGTATATGTATCATTGACTTCTTTTTATTTTTTATTTTTAAAATTCTATTCTACAGTTGTTGTTCTTTTTTTTTTTTTTTTTTAAAAGTTGCAAATATGTATTAATACATTCTTTTTTTTTTTTTTTTTAAATTGTTTTTTAAAAAAACATTTTTTTATATTTAATTGTTAAGAAAGAGAAACAATCAAAAAAAGTAAGATTTTTTTTAAAAAAAATAAAGGAGTCACAAAGAAAAAGGCAAAATAAAATAAAATATACAGTTAAAGAAGTTGGAAGAAAATAGTAGTTTAAACATAGCAAAAAAAAAAAGAAGAAAAACTAACGAAAAAGTAAAAAGGAAAATATAGTGAAGGTCTGTTAGTGATGTCTATTAAGTGGAATTAGTTTAACGGCTAATTAGAGGTTATTTAAATTTGGGGTTTGGGGGCTATTTCAGTGGAATTATTTTAGAATAAAGTGTTAATTTTTGTCCTTTCCCCAATAATATAATATATACCATATATATTATGAAATAATATGTAATTACCACCCAAATAAAATTAGGATCGAAGGTGAAGGATGCGTACCAACCCCTCTTATTATCACTAATTAGTAGGTGTTTGATCATGAAAATCAAAAAAATTTGGAGTAGAAATTGGAATTGTGTTTGACCGTATCTTTTTGGAAAAAAGTGAAAATGATTGAGACTTTTTCACTTCTTTGAAGTTTTTATGGACACTTATTATTTTCTGAATAAAGTAATTTTTTTTATTTTTTAAAATACATATTTTTCATAACCGAACGGGGCTTAGCCTATGGATTTCAAAGGAGCCCAAACAAACAAAGTTTCCAAATTGAGACCCCAAAACACCAATTTCGGCCCGGCCTATTTGAATAATGCTGGGGGAGTTGAATTTGTTTAGTCAAAGTGCATTTGGACAAGGACCAGTCTACTTTCTGCTAACTTTGCTCCTCTCCATCTCTCTCCTTCCAACTCATTGCCATCTCCAAAAGTCTCAATTGTCGGTTCGTTTCCTCTTCACATTTCTTGATTTTTTAAAATTATTTTTGTAGCTTATTATGCATTTTTCCCCCCTAGTAAGTAGAGGGATCAGAATAGTGTAATATAGTACTTCCTTGCTTTGTTTCAATTTATGTGTTACAGTTAGCTCAGATTTCGAGAGTCAAACTTTAAAGTTTTATCATAAATTCAATCACTGAATCTTTAACCCTGTCTCAATTTATGTGTCATAGTTACCTCGGATTTCGAGACTCAAAACTTCCGAATTTTTATCATAAATTTAGTCATGGAATTTTTAACTTTGTTTCGATTTATCTATCACAGTTAGCTTGGATTTCGAGAGTCAAAACTTTCAAAATTTTATCATAAATTCAATCATGAGATCTCTAACTCTGTCACAATTTATATGTCACATTTAGCTCGGATTTTGAGAGTCAAACTTTCAAATATTTATCATAAATTCAGTCATGGAATCTTTAATTTTTCTAAAATAAAATTTATATATTTGAAAAACTACTTAAAAAGTACAAGTTACAATGATCAAAATTTAAAATATTTAAAAGGCATATGGATAGATTGTTGTCAAAGGAAAACTTGTTTGACTATTATGTAGGTGCATTTTCAATTAGTAACTTTTTTTTTTTTTTAAAAATTACATGTTTTAGGATATTAATGGGCTCTTGTTGGACTCTCTGAATTGTACAAGATCCACATCTGTTTTCAGGTCGTAATTGCTGGAAATTTTTGGTGTATAAATATGTCTTTTAGGATTACTAGACATTTTCCTGAATAAGGGAAAAATGATGAAGTCTATGATTTAGGTGATTTTCTTATGAAGAAAAATGTTTCTTACTGAAAAATTTGGATCATTGAATACAATTTTTTTTTTTTACTTTATTTGGAGTTGGAGTTGTGTTTGATCATAATTTTTGCAATAAATATTTAGAATTTGAATGTATTTTTTTTAAAAGAACATGAAATATGATTTAAAAATGAAATATAATGGGGTTATTCTATAAAAATGAAAAAGAAAATTTAAAAAGTGAAAACAGGTTTTGGTGTTTTCCAAATTCC
This sequence comes from Capsicum rhomboideum, assembly GCA_031232105.1. Classification (NCBI taxonomy): domain Eukaryota; kingdom Viridiplantae; phylum Streptophyta; class Magnoliopsida; order Solanales; family Solanaceae; genus Capsicum; species Capsicum rhomboideum. The sequence continues at coordinate 18,148,286 of CP124719.1, read as the reverse complement.
AAATACAACTTTGTTTTGGTGTATTTGGAATTTTTATGGCCAAACGCTGATTTCCAAATAAAGTGAAAAAATTTCAGAAAAAAGTCAAAAATTTTCATGGACAAACGGGTCCTCTATGTATGCAAGTAATTATGCCAGGTGATTGATCCTTTATTCCCAAAAGGATCATGTGAATGCTAGAGTATTGGTTTACTGAAAATGACTGTGTTGGTTTCTCCATACCAAACACCTGGAAATGATTTCAAGGAGAAAAACATTTTTGAGGACAGTATTTTCTGGCGCACCAGTCTTTTTTGTACTCATCAAACCCTTAATGTACTCATCAAATCTAATCAGGCTTTTTTGTAATTTGGTTTGTTTATTTCATCTGATGAGTGCATTTCTGTTTCTATGTTTTTCAGGATAATCGGTTTAGCGTGCAACAACTAAGCAAAATTTGGTCATATTGGGCAAAATGAAGTACTGTCTTCATTCTCTATAAATAGTATTTTTAGCCAGATCTTGCTCTTACTTAAAGTCACATTTTATTGCTAATGTTTGTTTTATAGACAAGGATAAAAAAAGGAAATTCTGTTGGAATATGATGTTTTTAATATAAGTAGCTGTTGACTTAATGTGCTGTTTAGCAACCGAAAGCTGAAATAATTTTTACTAGGAGGGTAGATTATGATTTCTTACGAAGTTTCACCTGAAAATGCTGCGGCCGTTAAAAGGATAACTTGGTTAGGGCAATTCACAATTTCTTTGTTGAAGACCGTGTTAAGCCCGAACAAGGTTTACAGCTAAGTGGTTTCAGTAAGATTTCCTAACACAATAGATGTGAGTTCAATTCTCATTGTTCCCTTTCCCCTGACCGCCCCTTCCTTTATCCACCTATGTAACCGAAACAAAAAATTACCCTTATTCAAAAAGCCTAAGGAATCCGTCAAATTTCACCAATTCCAACCTTTTATATTGGGGACATATAAAGGAGTACTTTTTCCATAAATTCTCTCTAGTCGAAGAATTAGTTTATATTCTCCCTATAAAAATAGTTATGAGTCGTTATAGAAAGTAGTTAAGGAAAATGGGGTCAAGTTGTTTGACCTACTCTTTTTTGGAAGAAGTTGAACCTATTTGAGATTGGCTTGTGTAATTAGTTTAGTATTGTTACTGATGTTCTTTTAAATTTGCTTCCGATGTACTTCATTGGTGTGTAGTGGGGCTCGTGTAAAATGGGATGAGGCAAATCTGGGAGAAATTGAGGCAAATAAGCCAGTGAGGCAGAAAATAACTGAACCAAAGACGCCATATCACCGTATGATCAATGATGATGATGGTATGTTCATGCAATTTCTATTTGTTTCCTCATGCCTTATCAACATAATAGAAGTTCTCTTGTTATGCACCAACAGAGCAAATTTGATGGTGATGTGTATAACTGTTGCAAATTCTAATTTTTTTTACCTGACTATGAATTTTTCTTAAATTTAAATAGATGAAATGTATTAATCTACAGTTACTAACCTGGTTCAGGGCACTAACTGTCTTCTTTCTTGCCTCAATGGTGAGCTTCTCCCAAGGGATGGTTGGGAGTAGTATAATAGACATCTAAGACCTTCTTTATTTGGTGTCTTATCCCCTTTGAACGGGTCCAATGTTCAAAAAAACTCTTAAGGTAGGTGGGGCTTTTAGCGCAAAGCGTAAATAAAGCATGGGCTTTAATGGAAAAAGGTGCAACAGGAGAAAAAAATACTACTCCCTCTGTCCCAATTTATATGACTCACTTTCTTTTTTAGTCAGTACCAAAAAGAATGACACATTTCTCTATTTAGTAATAATTTAACTTTAAAATTTCCATTTTACCCTTAATAAAATGATTTATAACCACACAAACGTCTTAGACTTATTTTAGACAACAAATTTCAAAAGTCTTTCTTTCTTTCTTGAACTTCGTGCCGAGTCAATTGGGATGGAGGGAGTAATATATATGTTTAGTCCAAGATTAATAATTATAAGCAGCAACAACAACAACAACAACAACAACAACAACAACAACAACAACAACAACAACATCATACCCAGTGTATTCCCACCAGGTGGGGTCTGGGGAGGGTAAAGTGTACGCAGTCCATACCACTACCTCAGATGAAGTAGAGAAGTTGTTTCCGATAGACCCCCGGCTCAGAACAGATAACCATAACAAACAAAAATCATAAAAACAAACAACAAAGGGAGATAACACATCTCTAGATACTAAAAGAAGCAAGACACCCATAGAGTAACACTATAGACTATTCATTCGAAATCACAAATATCACCAAAACAATGCGGACAAGAATCTGCCAAAGAAACAATTAATAATTATAAGCATGGATGACAAATATCATCATCATACCTAGTGTAGTCCCACCAGGTGGGGTCTGGATGGATGACAAATATATGAACAAAAAAAATTGTTTTTTTTTTTTTTTAGGATAAAGTGAAATATCAATTGCTTAGCCTCACCTCTTCAGAAGAGGCTTGTTGGCAAGAGAAAGTATGCCTTAGAACCTTGATGACGACACTGAACGCACATAAAGTGAGTTGAAGCGCTCAACACGTTTTTAGCCTCGCTTCAGGGCTTAAGCGCGCCTTTGACAACATTGATGGGTCTTAGGCCTCATTTGTTTGCACTTAATGGAGGTCTGAATCTGAATGGTTCAGACTTCAGACCATTAAGTGCATTTTTTTTAATTAAAATTTTAGCTCTTAATAGGTATGAATAGGTTTTAATCATTCAGATCTGGAATCAAATCTTAATATCATTAAGAGGTATTCTTGTGTTGGATAATATTCACCACCACTCTATCCATAATCACCAGTCACCACCACTAACCACCTCTGCCACCACCACTATTGTCAATCACCGCCCACCACCACCAACCACCACCACCAACCACCTCCACCATTACAACCACCATTGACAGCCAATATCGCTACAAACCACTATTGTCAGCCACTACCACACCTACCACCTCTATCATTCTAATTATATCCACCGCCACCACCGCACTCCATCATCAACCACTACCGTCCAATCCCTACTACCGACCAACTCATCTATCATAACTAGCACCACCTCTAACTATCACTAACACATCATCAACCTTCACACATTCTTCGGCCACAACCACCACCATTGTCACCACCTCTACTACCACTTCAACCGCTACCATCGCTATAATCTATCTCTACTAACAACCATCTCCACCATCACAGCTAACAACGTCTCCAACTACCACCAACACATCGTCAGCCATCATGCATCCATTTTTCAGCCATCACAATCAACACCTCCAACTACTAACATCAACCAACGTCACATCACAACAACCACCATCATAACAATCACTACAATACCAACCATCACAATTATCACCACCAACATTACTAGTCACTAACATCAATCATTGCCACCACCACCACCATTACAAACCATCTCCACTATCACTAACAAACATAAATGGTTCTTTTTTCAATCAAATAATAATTTTATTGTATGAAATTAAATATTTTTCTAATATACAATTAATTTTTTATTTGAATTGTATTTTTTATTATATATACAAATAAATAAATTTTTCACATTCAAATGTTGAAAAACAAACAGTCTTAATCATTCAGTTTTCAGATGTAGAGACGACATCTCAATCATTCAGATGTGCATTTAGATTCAGACTTTTGAATCTTAATAAAAACAAATGCAGCCTTAGTCATATTGATGATCTAGAATTTGACTTGGATTTGATTTTTGTTAATAGTGAGGTAAAAAAAGGGCTGCCCGGTGCATTAGAGGTAGTCTATAAGTATTTCTTTAACTCCAAATGCTAAAGTTGATTTATGTTCTTCTCAATATTTGTATTGCCTTAGAAGCTTCTCATTTGATACTTAACCTTCTAGCTTTTAAAATTGTGGGATGTTGGAGCTTAATGACTTATGAACGTCTGGGATTTTCTTTATAGTATGTGGCATCAAATGTTGGTGATATATTAGGTTATTGATTTACAGCAGTTCAAGAATTATATTATGTAAATTGAGATCTCCAAAGTTTTGAAAGCAGAATTTTGAACGGTTGAAACAATCTGTGCTCGACTTAATTATTATCTTCTGGGGAAGTCTGTTTTTTCCCTTTGAATTCTCATGTTACGTTGATGAGACTTTATTGAAGGGAAAATTTGATAACCTGGCAACTACATATACGCATATGTAATATATATGGATAAGTGGTCTTGACCACCATTCAAGTGTTGAGATGTGTGTTTGCTCATAAGTCTCATAATCTATGTTGCTTGGACTCTTTGAAAATGTCGATGGATGCGTGGCGGAACCTCCAAAAGTAGTGCATTCTCGGAGGATCTGACATGGGTGCGACAACATTTTTGGAGAGTCCGAGCAACATAGCTCATAATCATCCCTCTAGATGAAGTCCTCATAATCCTAATCTACATAATGCCTTCCTTTTCTCCTCATGTCATTAACTGAATTTGGCATTATATGGGACCTTATGTGGCATTTTTTCCTCTCTACTCATGTAGATTTTCTTTTTTAACGGATCTCATGAGGTTTTTACTCTATTTAATGTATTTCACGTACAAACAAATTGTTGCAAGTGTTTGCTGTTTTTCTCATTTTTTGCTATTGGTTATTTGAAACTTAGTATTTTAATGTCAGTTGGATTTGGTATTTGGTTTGCAAATGGATGGTGACAGAGTTAAATAGGGTTATACTATAATGTGTAAAAGAAAAGGTTAAATGTGACATCATGTTAGTGTACAAAGACTCAAAACTATCTTTGCTCTTTTTGCTTTTCCATATTTTTGCTGACTACAACAATACTATAGGATCTCCATCTCCGTGGGATAGTTTTGAGGAGGCAAATGGTGATGCAATACACTCAGATGACATGGCTTCTTCCAGTGAAAATAAAACCCGACGGTCTGGCTGGACATCTTCTGACGATGAGGCTGATATAATGGACCAAGATGACGAAGGTCTAACTTTATATGTGTTTTATGTCTCAATATTGTGCTTCAGATTTCTCATTCTTGTTATACTACTGTGCAACAATAGTATGTCATAGAAAAATCTGTCAAAGTATCTTGCTTTTGTGTGCTTTCTCATTGACAGTTGCCTCTAGTGTTCAAAGATTATGCTAGAAATCACCTGCTTTTCTTGCCTGGTTATTTTTGGTTTTCAACTGTCTGCACTTTATGCTAGTATTTTGATATTTTTTCTCTAATTTTTTTTTTTTTGGATTTAAAGATGGGTGAGGTACTTGGGTTGGGCTTGCATCAGTGAATTCGGTTATGCTTATTTGTTTCATACAGTTCGTTCAACCAACTATACCCTGGTCTTTAATTTGTTTTTCTACAACAATAGATTCTGATTCAGAAAGGAGCAGGAGCTTTAGGGAGCACAGGCGAGCACACTATGACGAATATAGGAAAATCAGAGAACTGCGTAGAGAGGGCTCTTCTCTTGAAGGAGCATCTGATGATGAGATTGAGGATCTTGAGAAAAGTGATGGTAGGTGTGATACATCATCGTTATTGGCATCTGCTGTTGAGGGCATTGACATTGTGGAAGGAAGCACAGACGATTCTAAAGAGTCCTCTGTCCCAGGCAATTGAACAAGGATCGTCCTGAAAAAGTACATTATTTCTAAGAAGGTTGTTATTACAACCCATCGTTATGTTTTTCATATGTTCACTTTTGCTTGTAAGTTGTATATAGGTGGTATTTTACATACCGGATAAACATCTTCCATCCAGTGGTTGCCATAATCTTTTGCTGGAAAAAATGGTGAAATCACAAACTAAGATTACACGACTTCCATTACTGTTCTTTCGTAGTTGTCATTATTGACACGTTTGCTAGCCGAGTTTGCCCAGTTTGCCCAGTTTTCTGGGAGCAGAGTCGTGAGAGTAATAAGTTTGTGATGGCTTTGGGCCTTTTCTCTTGAAATTTTGTGGTTGAGTTTCCTGACATTATAAAGTTGGTGTGCTTTTATAAACTATAGAAGCTTTGAAATGTTATATTTAAGGTGAGGGTCTATCAGAAACAACTTCTCTATCTCTACGAGGTAGGGGTATAAAGTCTACATACACTACTCTCTCCAGACCTCACTTGTGGGATTATACTGGGTATGTGTTGTTGACTTTCTATAATACAATACGTCGGAGCCACAAGTAAAGTTTCATGAATGTAATACAAGTTTGTATACTTTTGTAAACTTCAGAGTTCCTGAAATACAACATTTCACAGCCACTTTTCATTCTTGACTAGCTTCAAGATTAATGCTCCTCGCCGTTACATTATTGGTGCGTACTACATACGACAACATACCTAGTATAATCCCACAAGTGGGTGACACGTACGAAGTCATGTAATATTGTCTAGCTTCGAGAAAGTTGATTCATTGCTTACTTCATACAGGTCAAGGTTGTTCAATTCATCAATATGCTTTAATCTCAAATTATTTCAATTCTAGATAAATTGTGAACAATCATGATAAGTTAAAGCTAAGTAGTGTTTTTCTCAAGTCCTCTACACTAGATAAGTAGGTAAGTATATGTTTTTTTTTTATTAAATCTACTTTTTAGACATTACTTCAATTTGTTTTTGAGAAATATAAAAGTCGAATAAGTATCTCAAGTACTGTACTAAAACATTTTCATACAATTGCTTAGGAGATCGGTTCCACCGATTTTCTAAGCCAAACTATCATTCTATAGAAATCATTGACAATTATCTTAGCTAGCGTTTGATTATAGATTCTCAAATAGTTTTGAAAAATTAATTTCGGGTGAAGTTTCAACATGTGTTTGGTCATAGTTTTTGTAAAACATATCTTACTCATTTTTATTTTTTTTAAAAACATGATGATACCCATAAGTTTCAAAAACTAATAAAAATACTCATAAATTTGACACAAAATTATTATTTTATTTTTATAATGAACTAGATGATACATTATCTAAAAATCATAATACGATAGTTTAATAAAACTACTAATAATAGAAGTATCAACTATTACAATTTGTCAAATTACAATCAATTAAAAAGATCCATCGATGCAAAAAAATAGATAATAACAACGGTAGTAAGTAGCTATATATATTTTTTAATACTAATTTAGGGTACGTGCGTTACACGTGTGTTTCACGTCAATTAATAAACTTCAAAAACTATTATTAGGAACGTGTCTTAAAGGAACATGTCTTAGCAAAGCCCAAAAATAATTGAGACAACATAATTTCTTAAAGGAGATGGAGAACGTGTCTTAAAGGAACAACATAATTTCTCCTCAGCAAAGCCCAAAAATTGAGACAAATAAATACAACAAAAACATTCAACAAATACAGAATAATTGTGAGTAGGGAACACGAAAAGAGATCGGAACCTTTATGATTCGAATTTCACTGTCAAGAAGGTGTGAAGCCCTAATAATATCTTCAGTGGAGACATAGCATAAAGCTGATCATCTTTGAAGTTGCTATCCTCGACCATCTGAGTTGCCATCGTTGATGGAGATTGTGTTTGTATGGAAATTCGAGCGAAAATTATAATGAGGGAGTCGATCTGTATAAGGTTAAACAATCAGAAAGCTTTATAGTCTCTTCTTTTCGTTGCCGATATTTGCCATTTTCTTCTCCAAGAGAAGTAGTGCTATGTAGGTTGTGCACTGCCAGAACATCACCATCTCAAAACGTAAAAACATAATATCATATCTCTCAATAGTCTTCAAAAAGAAGGTAAAACAACTCAATCCATCAGATTCATGACCGACAAAATAGAAAAAAAAAAAAAGAAAAAGAAAACTCAAAAGCTAACCAAAGCAACAAAATAAATCAATTATGAGCAAAACAATATTCACTATCAACCTTAATGTCAATCAATATTATACATCGAAATCCTAAAAACTCGAGATTTAACGGAAAAACCTATAAGTACGGTATAATTAACAAACCTTAATGAGAATTGTAACTTCACGGAAGAGCTGAAACTTCTTCATAGTGGCAGGATGTAGTGCGACAACTAAGTTACCATCATTGACATTAGGTTACTACAATAATAACTAGGTTTCAGTCTCAAGCAAATTAAAAGTCGGTCATATGAATTTGCATTCCTTTCTTTAAGTTCATCTCGTATTATATGTTGATTGTATCTAATTATAATATTTAGAGTTAATGGTAAAAAACACACCTAAAGTATCCCGATCTTTTGAGTTTCAACTTGAACTATCAGGTGTGTGATATGCTACCTGAACTATCACCAACTACTTAGCAAAACACACCTAAACTATTAGTAACTTTTTACATTTCCTACTTAAAAGTTCAGGTATCTTGAAAGTAATCAAGCCAGGACTTCTTGTCCTTCTCAATGGTACTAACAATATTGTGTGTCATGGAAGAATGAGGAGATCCTTCACAGTGATTTTACATACCACTGTGATCCTTCTGGTTACCCATAGAATATCGTGAAGAATGGCTCAATTGTTGTATATAGCTCTGGACCGTCGAATGGTCGTCATTTCAGTGGGACACAAAACTCAAGAGAAGCTATGTTCTATACATCTGGAGTATATTCAAGTAAGACAGAGGTGTTCTTTGTATATGAGCTCACATCTTAAGTTCTACACTGGGTATGTTGTTGTTGTTGCAGTTAAGAAGATGTCGAAATTACAAAACAAAAAAGATGCCAGCTCTCATACCAAAAAAAATAAATCACAAGACTAAGGAGCTGACAAATTCTAATAAACTGATCAGTATTATATTCAAGCGGATAATTAATACATACGACAGTTGGATGGATCCTTAACAGTGCAACTATTTTAAGTATCAAGTGAATTTACAGCAGCATCATATTAATCAAACCCACTATTACTGAGTAAATATTATATCCAACAAGGTGTAATTTTTATTAAAAAAATATCAGGTTAAATTGACCTGCAATGATAACCAACTCTTCATTTACTCTAATACGATAACCTATTATATATGATGGATTAGGGGTTGTACTGTGTGAAAATCATTACATATATATATAAAGCTCTATGTATTTCTACTTAATCCTAATCAAAAACCTCTATAAAACGACCACATTTAAGATGGGCAAAAACCGCATGCAGCGGACAACTTGGACCAGTAGCCTTGTTACAAGGTCGATTTATCATATGGTCACTCCACTAATTAAATATGTAAGCAAGTATATAGTTTACACGAAAAAGAGGAAAAATAATAATAGGAAACCATCGATAATGCCTCCGCCAATTCCTAGAAAAAGTAATATTTATCTAGTAAGGGATAATAACGAGCTAGGACTACTTCGTGCAACATTATCGGAGGTGCATAGCATGGGTGGACACCACCCAAGGAACGATAATCCATAACATCATCCATAAGATCGACTTCAGTTATCAGTTTCCTCTGGTATCTGGATCGTCGGAAATCCTGCAGGCACCCACATATATGACATCAAAATAACACGAAAGCACACACACATACATTACATATAGGGATGTTTACATTTTGGGTAAAAACCGATCCAAACCAAAAAAAATAACCAAACTGATTAAATAAACCTATTTTTACTTGGTGGTTTTACATTTTTAAAAACCAATAATATTTGATTTTGCCAAAAAAACTGAAGAAATAACTTGTCACACCCCGTATCCCAATGAGGCGGACTGGCACCCGAAGCCGATATGGCCCGAGAGAACCAATCTTTGCTTATGTTCATTCGCAAGCCTATTTTAGTATGAATCTTATTACACCTCATGCAATTATGCGGAAATCATGGAAAACTTATATAATATATGAAACTTGGCCGTTAGGGCCATTAAGTCAAACAGAACACACATCTCTTACATTCACCTTCCCACATATGTCTACAAAGCCTCTAGCCGATACATAAACACAACAACCTATAGTCGGAACAAGTCCCCGCTTTATACAATAATTACAATACCAAAACAATGTACACATGTGACTCGGAAAGCTCCGAACCAACTGGAGCTCATCAATGATCCGCGGATAACCTGTAGCCTATTGTGGAGGTCTACTAACACCTGTGCCTGCAGCAAATAAAGTAAGTCCCCCAAAGGGGTCAGTACGAAGAATGTACTGAGTATGCAAGGCTATAAGAAACTTCATGAAACTTAAAAACCTCAATGAACTTGATTGCAAGAGAATAGTCAATGTGGATAAATCATCATCGTTCAGTATGTGTGGAAATATGTACCTTACGTTCATTATTCCATTTGCCTTTATGTCCGTTACTGTTAGTAGTTAGAACCGTCAATAATGTATAACCGTCAATATGCAATCGTCAATAAAATTAACCGTCAATATGCAACCGTCAACAAATAAATAAAGCAGGTTCGGCCCTTAGGGCTACCCCCTGTCAGGTTCGGCATCAAGCTAGGCTTTTGTCCCACTGAGCTTCCCCCCTGCTAGCACTCGAAAATCAGTGAAGTAGGTTCGGCATCAAGTTTGGCTTTAATTTGCTTCACTGAGCTTTCCCCCTGATCCAACCATATCGGGATCGGCTTGAGTTAGGCTTGCGCCCCCACAAAGCTATCACCCGTACTTAATAAATATAAAGAAAATATAAAGTAACCATAAGGAAAATATGAAGTAACCATAAGGAAAATATAAAGTAACCATACGGGAATTACTTCTTTCATTACTTCATTGGATTACTTCTCCCTTTTACTTTTATGAGATTGATACATTGGGGATCATAACCTTATTGGAAACACATAAATGCATTACTTCAATCTTTTATGTTCATGAGATTGATACTTTGAAGTTGTAACATTATTGGAAGCTTTGGAACATAACATTATTGGAACTTGGAATCATGTCCATAATTATGTGATACATGAATGACCATAGATCAAAAATAAAGTATATATGATTAACAATAGATGATAACCTGAAATGAGATGCCTTAGGACATTTCGGAAATGAGTAAGTACCATAACAAGGTGAATACTATATGCTGCAGAAGGATACGGAAAGAGTAACCTTACATACCTTCACTTTCAAGTATGAATACACAAGCCTATGTATGAACACAATAGTCCATCTTCTTCCTTACGTTTCACTCTACAATACAAGTTCATAACGAAGCTCAAATCAACTATTAACCATGTTAAAAGTGCATAAAACGACAATGGATTACATGACTACCATATAACGTCATTTCGCCCTCTTATATTACCATTATTGCATCACCAAACCAACAATACCATAACATGTCACACATCGACCAAGGCATCACAAACCAATAACATTTCACACCAACTTTACCCTTTATACTCCCATATTAACACTGCATCACAATTACTCCTTCAAGTCATCTCAATACCTTCTGTAACAACACATGAACAACAATCCATACTTGATACCATCCAAAATACCTTCGGGATACTCCTTTAAAGTCATTCAAAAGGTATCACAAGTTGATATTTGCATCCATGAAGGGTATAGGGGTTTCGGGGGGTCAAAGGGATGCAAAAACAATAAAATTCGGAGTTCTGGGCCGACCCGCTAAGCCACCTGCGCCAGAAGGTGAATGACCTGCATCCGCAGGTGCCCTTTGGCAGTAGCCAGAGGCACCTGCGCCCGCAGGTGCTCCAGTTTCGAGGGCGGATGCCCGTTTCAGCCTCCGGGGGTCATTTTAGGGTCCTTTTTTGCCATGAATGATCCATGATCATAATTAAACTTCTCATAACATATTTTAGATCATCTTAGATGCCAAAGAACAGCCATGGCTTCACAACACACATAAACATCACCAAACTACATGTTTCTTTCAATACGTCACCAATTCCATGCCCAATTTCGAAATAAAAATTTCAATCATTATGTACAAGAATAAAACAAGTTGAGGATATAATTACATCTCACATGTCAATGTTAAATCCATCAAGTCCACTTTCTTCAAGATCACAAGTCTCCTTTCAAGTTACAAGGCAAAACCCTTTACCGATTTAGCAAAACTAGCCTATTTTACACATAGTGAATTTCTCAATACTTTATCAACATGACCAACATCATCTACACCATATTCCATGCATATCATATATTAAACCATGAGAATAAATACTTACCAAAGCTTGGAAATGGATGATCTTGTTCAAAGGAATAAAGGCTTAGGGTTTGAAAGAGAAGATAAGAATGTTTTCTTGAAAATTCTAGAATATGGCATGTGTAGTTGTGTGATTAAAATCTGATTTTTGGGGCCTTTATATAGACCCACAAAGTAATTCTTAGTCCCTATTGGTCAAAGATAACATGCTCACTTGATCCATTTTATGAATGGGTCATTTTTCCCATTTTTCGGCCATGTCTTTATATGATTTTTGGGCCTCATTTGAGCCCAATTCATTAGGCTAAATTCAGCCCATCACCTTTAATGCATAATTCTTCAAACATATCATATCTACATGATTCCATAAATGTTAAGGCAACCACGTAGGGTCGAAAAGGTACGGGGTGTTACATAACTGAATCGATAAATTATAGTATATATTATTTTTATAATTATATATACATAATACATTATTTTTTTATAAATAATTTTAAGTATCTAACATATATATGTAATAGGTTCATTAAAATTTATCAAAAAAAAATTATTTTAAAAAAAAAAAAAACTACAACCAAAAAGAGAAATGACAAGGGGCAGATTAGGTCAATAGCATCATTAGGTTATTGACATTACTCATTAGCAGCTATCCAAATTTCACTCTACCAAAAAGAAAAACAATAACGCAGTAGCTATCCAAGTTCAACCAGATTAGGTGAAGGAAAGAAGAATTATTTAATGTAATAAGAATTATTTAATGCAATTTCTATGTTGATCGCGTAATCTTATTCTTTGTTTCTTTTATTTTTATGTATAATTAATAACCGAATAATCAAACCGAAATCGATAACCAAACCGATAATTACATATTTTATTTGGTTTGGTTTGGTTTTAATAATTTTAAAACCAATTAATTTGGTTTGGGTTTGATTTTGGTTTTGACCAATAACCGACCCGTGAACACCCCTACATACATACATGACCAAGTTTTTAGCACAAGAGTAGAATTATATTGTTGCTTTACTTCCAGGACTGTGTCTATATACTTCTATCGTAACATCAGATATCAGTCACTTTTCATCTTGTAATACAATATTCCAAAACATGCCATTTAAACAAACAAAGATTGCAAATTAAAAGGCATTGCATAAAAAGGAATAAAATTGGCAGATAAATGTGAAGGAATACCATACAATAAGAAACACTGGGGCTGAATGCCCTGCTGCATTCACCTCAACTTTCATGATAGAATTTACTCCTTGGTTTCCCAGAATTACACTATAAAAAAAAAGCAAATAAATATTTCTAAGTAATAGCTTGCATATCTAAATTGAAAGTTGAATTGCTTGGCTATCGAGCCAAAGAAATAGCAAAAGAAGACATATTGTCTACTCTACTCATTTGTTTATTACACAATCTGTTATTTCAAATATACCAAATAACAGAAATATCAAGGAATTAACGCAATGCTCAAAACTAAAATTCTTTATTTGACACAAGTTACCTAAGTAATTTGGTAAACTGGGGTTAATATCTTGTCTGGGTGATAGTTTTATAAAATAGTTATTGTAATTTAGTTTGTACACTGAGAATATCTTATCTAAATATAATTAATATGAAAATGTATACGATTATGAAAAAAAGTAGTAACAAACTTTAGACAAATATCTCTAACGATTATGAAAATAAAAAATGTTCAAAGCATTCTTTGCATTCAACTCTTGTCAAGGCCTTTGATGTAGCAAGTAAAAGAAACATACAAGAAAAATCATGCCATGAATCACTCAGATATCCGAAAAATAATAAACAACCAAATCATCCATTGCACATCTAGCTCTCTGAAAAATAAGAAACAACCAAATCATCAAGTGCACATCTAGCTACTATGCAGAGTTGATTTCTCGGCTATCATATCAAGCAAATTATCAATTGTACATCTAGCTATTATGTCGAGTTGATTTCTTAGCTATCGTATCCTTAATTAACTTATGTGAATTATTATAAAATAGTTATATAATTTAAAAAGAATAAAATCTAAAAAGAGTAAACTAAACTATTGACTTGACAAACCTTTTGCTAATTTTTGGATGATGCACTAATGTCTATCAAAATCATGACTATCGAGCCAAAGAAATAGCAAAAAAAGACCTATTTGTTTACTATTCATATATATATATATATATATATATATCACACAATCTGTTATTTCACACATACCAAATAACAGAAACATCAAGGAATCAACGCAATGCTCAAAATCTATGGAGGAGGCACTTTCCTACAGAAGATGGCCTAACAGTCTATCACAACAAGAATCGTATTAAAGAAGAATATCACTAGCAGAATACTCAGCGTGTCTACCTACAGTAAGCGAAACAACAAGATAATCTAATACTAAAGCTGTAAATACTATAAAGGGAGTCCACAAGACGTACCCGAGCCACGAGAGATCATTCACAACTAAATTGTCACAAGCTATGCATAAATGATCAACAATAACCTAACTAGGTCCCGATAAGCCCAGAAGGTACAAACAACAGACATAATTACAAACAACAAACAATAACCTAACTAGGCCCCATAAGCCCGGAAGGTACAAACAACAAGCATACTGGTGATAGGCAATGCATATGAAAACCAAGCGATACAATTTGAGATGAGTGCCAAGTCTAACCATAGTGTATACATCTCCTCCGACCCTGTGGCCTGCAATCGAATTGGGACTAAAATGATGCCTTTCCTTTCCCTTTTAAAACTAGTATATAGGAAAAATCTTTACAAATCATGTTCCACGGTCGAAATTAGTAAGTGGAAATCAGGGCAGATCGCCTCCAGAAAATAGTAAAGCAAATTAGCAGTAAAGTGTAAACATTGCAAGTGCCCGGACTCAAACCGGAGTATAAATAATGTAATTTAATCATAAAAACTATCTTTCAACAGTAAGGGTGGTACGACTTCCATTTTAAAAACCGTTTATGAGAGGAAAATGAGAACAAATTCTTTTTTTGGAAAATAATAGTGAAAAATCAATGTTTTTACCTTGAATCATGCCACAATGCATGAACGTGCTTGGGAAAAGTATGCATGCCATCACCAGTATACAAACAATAAGAGCATAGTTATATGAATACACCTAGACAAGTATCACCAACTTTCAGAGATAGGTACACTAACCTGAAAACCCAACTGGCTCTCATTCAAGGCCTCGGGCCCACCAACATACCAAACAGTATATAGATAAATAATATATACGGATAAATGGGAGTAAATGAGGTACAACATGATACAAGAGAGTCGACCAAGGAAATCCCAATCCTATCGCAATATACTACCCAAACCTACACTAAGGATCTGAAATCCCATCCTAAAGTCATTGCAGATAGACAAGAATGTTCAACCTAATCTTAGTTGTAGACAAAAATACGCGAATAAACAAGTCAATGGTCAATACTAAGTGAACCACTCGATATTGAAGAAGTCTAAGATCCACGTGCTATGAAAAAGGTACTATTATAGAGTAGTTACTTTATGAAAAGTCTATGCTAACTATAATACCCCAAGGAACCCACTCTAAGGCAAATGACTTCACGAAACTAAGCTAAGGCTTTTAATTCTAATTTCAAGGATACTACACATACTAAGCCATGCCAAGAAGGGAGAAAAGACTACTAAAATTAAGGATTTCAGAGCATAATTCTAGTCTAAGGTTTCTAATGAAGGCCAAGAACGACAAAAATGATAAAGGAACCTTATACCTATACTGCAAACCCCTACTCCGCATGTAATTTATACAATACACAATCTCGTAGAGCAAAATCTAGAAAAAAGTAGACTGTAGCCTACCTCAGAGCCGAACAACAGCCTCGAACCATCCACTAGTTGCTTGTCCTCTCTTCTTGACCTCAGAAATTCGCCACACAATCAAAATCATAATCATAATCTACACATGAATATAAGTAAGACAATACCCATATTGCAGTAATACACTCTGGGCTGAAAATTGGGTCAAAATAGGCTCATGGAACATGCTAATGAAATTTGAAAATTGAATCCGCCAATATGACCCTCGAAGGACGAGGAAAACATATATATATATATGCACAACAGATGCCACTTAAGCGGTCAATATGTCGCTAAAGAGGCCAAGGACCGCTAAAGCTGTTGGCTCCACAGTGGCCAATGACCACTGAAGTGACCCAAAGCCAAGTACCACTTAAGCGATGGCCTCAGATATTAGATGCACCAAAAATTTTGCTAAGTCCAAAAAGACTCCGATCGGGTGCTCAGAATTCGTTCAGAACTCCGTGCATGTAAATAAAATATGCTATCCTACTGAAAACGATATTTCAGACTCAATGGAATCGTCGAAATTCCAACGGAGGTCATTTCGATGAAATGTGGACCCCCACCCACTATTCTATTTTAACCAAATTCCACCCAATAGTCCAAACGAGTTCGAAAGCTTCGGGATCCGAACCAAAGGTCCTCCTAGCCTAAAATTCATATTTCGGAGCTAATGAAACTGTCAATATTTTCATCCGAAGCCATTTTCTAGGAGTTTTGGCTGAAGTGACCCAAATACCGCTAAAGCGGCCAAGTACCACTTAAGCGATGGCCTCAGATATTAGATGCACCAACAATTTTGCTAAGTCCAAAAAGACTCTGATCGGGTGCTCAGAATTCGTTCAGAACTCCGTGCATGTAAATAAAATATGCTATCCTACTGAAAACGATATTTCAGACTCAATGGAATCGTCGAAATTCCAACGGAGGTCATTTCGATGAAATGTGGACCCCCACCCACTATTCTATTTTAACCAAATTCCACCCAATAGTCCAAACGAGTTCGAAAGCTTCGGGATCCGAACCAAAGGTCCTCCTAGCCTAAAATCCATATTCCGGAGCTAATGAAACTGTCAATATTTTCATCCGAAGCCATTTACTAGGAGTTTTGGCTGAAGACCGATTTCTCAACTCCAAGAGCTCCAAAATAGGGAAATGGGCATAGAAACCAAACGAACTGCCCGAAAATTGAACCACCGATCTCAGAAAGTCATAAATAACCTGATACAACTACAGGAAAGCTCTAAACGTGGAAAACACATGAAATGAAGAAAATGACATGGCGGGTCATTAAAACACCCACTTAGTATGCCTTGCATTTCAAATTATGTTTTTTACTTCTTTTTTTTTTTCCAAGGTCTACCAAAAATAGTCTCTTCATTTTCACAAGGCAGGGGTAAGACTACTTATACACCACTCTCCTTAGACCTTATATATGGGATTATATTGGGTATGTTGTTGTAGTACTTTTCTTTTTAGACATTTTTTTTTAAAAAAAGCCAAATTTATCTATTTACTATGTTTTTGTACCAGTATTTTTATTTTATCCTTGAGGAATTGACATGTATATACAATCCTTGGATAGAATTGACATGGTTTTAGCCAAATAATTATTTAGCAAATGAAAGCCTAAAATAATTGACATTTGATGGTAAGTGTATTATACACGAAAATAGTGGAGGGAAATCCTCCCCCCCCTCCTAATATCATGAATATCATGCCCAATAGTAGGGAAAAAACTATTGTTTAGTATCATTAGAAAGCATGTGTGTTAATTCACCGTGGTTGGAAGAAGACAAGCGGGAGAGAGCGGAGCAAGAGCAAAGCAAACTCTATTCTTCGTGGTCCCATTTTATCAACATAATAAAAAAAATAGCAATGCTGGGTAAAAGCCTTAGTACACACTGCATTTTCTTTTCCTTAAAAATAGCAAAAGATATTTCGTACCATCTCTCTATTATAACTTTCAACCCAAATTTCTCCTTAAATCTAGCCAAAAAAATACTTAGACTATCTCTCTCCTTACAATTAGTAAAAGCTATTTAATTATGACTATTTTTCTTCTAAAGAGGATCCCTACACATCCACCATCCACAAATTATTTTCCCTAACTGTGTGCTAGAAATCCTATCCATATTCACCGGATAAATTTGTATACATTTATTTGCATTGATATTCACTGATTCGTATTTATCTAATATACTGGTATATATTGATCCGTATTCATTTAATAAATTGGTATACAATTATTTGCAATGGTTCATATTCACCTAATAAATTTGTATATATTTGTTTAAACCGAAATTGATATCCATTGGTAGACACTGGTCTGCATTCATCTAATAAATAGGTATACATTTATTTGCATTAATATCTTTATAATTTTACATTGGTATATATTGATACGTATTCACCTAAAAATGCGTATACATTTGTTTAGACCGAAATTGGTATATACACTGATCCGTGTTAATCTAATAAATAAGTATACATTTGTTTGCATTAATGCCTTTATAATTTTACATTGCTATATATTGGTGCCTACTAAGGGTGTCTGCAACTCTGTAGACCTGAGCCTGCATCTACAAAAATGTAGCGCCCCTTACCATAGGGGCGTCAGTACATATATAACATGTACTGGTATGTAAGGCAGACATAATAACAAGCAATAGATAAGGATAGCACAATAAAGGAATCAAAATGTGCTCAACTGAGATGTTCCTATTCATTAATAAATGTGTATACATTTTTTGAGATGAAATTAATATCCATTATCATATTCAATCAACGAAATTTAATATTTTACTAAATTTTCATGAATATATTAATTAATTAGTTATATAAGTAACAAATGAATACTCTACGGGTGTGTTTGGTATGGAGGAAAATATTTTTTCAAAAAAATATTTTCTTATTTTTTCATGTTTGGTTGGACAATTTTTTGGAGAACTTTTTCTCTAGGAAAATAAGTTCTTTAAAAATGAGGAAAATCACTTAATGGAAGTAAGAAAAACAGTTTTATAAGTGAATTTCTATGCTTATTGTATCCTCCCACCCACCCAACCCATGCCCTTCCCACTCTCACCATCCCCGAGGCTAGGAGTGTCAATAGTACGGTTAGGACGGTTATTTTATAAAATTTTTACTATATCAATTTTTTGATTATTTTATTTTATATAACCAAACTAGACTTTTCGAAAGCGACTTATCATCTCGATTTATCTTTAGTATCGGTACGGTTTGGTTAATTTTTGATATTTTTTTAAAATATAAAAGTTAGAATACTCTAGCATGTATATTTGCATATGACTTTGGCAAAAACCTTTTAGGCATTTTTGTTGTTTAAAAGGTGATGAATCAAGAAAACATGAAAGAAAATAAGAATAGAAATTTATCCCATTATTTTACAGTAGTATAAGATAATATTAAGCGAAGACAAAAATATAATTTAGATTACAAAAGTGAGAAGAAATCAATTAAGATGAAGCTCAAAACCTGAGTCTACTTAAATTAATTATCGAATAATAGAAATTTAAATCATAAGAGATGAAAAATATCTAATAACTTGTAGCTTTCAAGATCATTGAAATACCTTGTAGCTTAATTACTAGTTTAAAACTTGAGAGCCGAGATGCTTGAACTAATTTAGTTTCGATTGATGCTTGAACTAATTTAGTTTCGATTGGAGTAGTGTAATAAGTTTCAATATTAGGACTTTGAGTGTTAGTTATGTTTGGCGTTTTCTCTCACTCCGAGTCCAAAGAAAAAAACTAAACATTTTATTATTTCTGAACTTAATATATAAAATATAGTTATATATGTATTATTCGGTACGGTTTGCTATTTTTTGGTTAATTTTTATAAAATAAAAAATCTACCTAATTATTCGGTAGGGTCATAAATTTATATAAAAACCATTGGTTTTATTAAAAGAAACCTAAAAATCAATTCAGTATGGTTCGATTCGGTCGGTACGCCGATTTTTTAAAAACCATTGACACCCCTACCTGAGGCTTCACCCCCACTCCCTCCCGCCTCTATAGTTTTTTGCTACATTACATATAAATGCTCTTGAGATAACTTTTTTTTTCACTTACCAAACACTAGAAAATAAGTAAGAAACCAACTTATTTTTTAAGAAAACATTTTTCATGAAAAATATTTTTCTTCATACCAAACACAATCTAAGAGCAATTAGTCAATGTATTCTATAACTTTGCTAATAAAGGGGAAAAAAGCTCTGGCAAATTGACTAACATAAATATGAAGGAAAGTGACAACAAAGCAACTGAAAAAACCATAGCGGAAGTTTTTGAAGGCATTTAATAAGGGTCGTTTGGTAGGGTGCATAACAATAATGTAAAATATGGTGTATTAGTAAAGTTTGCATCAGTTATGGTGAGATTTACTTATGCAGTGTTTGGTTTGATGTATAAAAAATAACATGAATTGCATAATTTCTAAAGAAAATATTTGTTTACGAAAATGCCCTCCATAAATACGATGGAAAGGATGTGGAAAAAATTTTGAGGGACAATTATGTCTTTAACCATGCTAATGCATACATTAGAATCCATTGCATTATTAATACATGAATTTTCATGTATTAGTAATACACATCTTAATACCAAATAGAGTATAATAGGATGAAAAAGTGTACCAAACAAAATTTAGTAATACACAAATCTAATGCATACATTATATTTTCTAATACACTCTACCAAACGACCTCTAAGTGTGCGAAAATCGGCAGAAAGCAGCTGTCATCCAATTTTCAGATTTTTTTGCTAATTTTATGGAGTCAGCAGAAAATAGTTACTATCATCCAGTTTTCGGATTTTTTTGCTTATTTTAAGGAGACATTTTGGTTGGAAGATAAAGGAGAGAGAGAAGGTACAACATTTTTTTTAACGATTTTTAAGGAAAAATGATTATGGGTTATGATACTAATTTTTTGGCCAAAAAGGTGTGAAATGGTCATGTTATGCCAATTTCTTAAAACAGATTGAGGGCTTGACCCCAACCTAGATACAAGACTCGGGATTTGATTCCGATGCTAAACTGGAGTCCCGAGTCGGAACTAGATCCTGACCTCCGTCCAGGACCTGACTCTCAACTCCAACTCGAGACCTGATCAGACACGTGACTCCCAACTTTGACCCCGACCCCGACCCTAATTGAGGTCTCGAGACTAGACTCCTAACAGGGGGTCAATCTTTTAGTTCAAACCCAATGCGGTAGCCACAAGTACTATGGCTTTAGCCCTTACTTTTTTCACTCAACACTTAGTTTGCCTAGGCTTACAAAATGAAACAAACACAAGCATATAAAGGAATCACTTCCCAACTTTGTATTTATCTCGTGCCACAAAGAAGCACACAAAATAGGCCTTATAAAAATCTGACCAACACAACCAAACTTGGCTTGAGACAACCTTCCTGTGCCCATTTATAGGCCACAACTTCTGTCACATGCCAGTCACATGCCCAGCACATGATTCTATCCTAATTCAGTTGACATCCCATACTATAGGATAATTACAAATTCGAAAACAACATTCAAATCACAACAACAACAAAGCTTTGCCACATGTCCAGGACGGTTGTAGCTGGCCAACTGTTGTCGTGTGCAAGGCACACGCCCAGTGCCCACACATCCTTGGCAGCACTTGTGTCAATTTTGCACCAGGGCCCTAGGTGTCTGTGCACACGCCCATGCCACTACCTTGTCAGCACCCAAACCGCCCTGTTCCATCTACGCATAGCCTTGATTGCCTTGCCTAAGCTACGTCTTTGCAACATGACTTGCCTTAGCTTAAATCAGCCTTAGCCTTTATCTGCCTTAGCTTGCCAGCCCTTGTCATGCCTTAGCCGCGCCCTGTATGCCTTAACCACCCCAATGCCAAGGTCTTCCCATGCCCTGCCGACACGTGCAATGCCATGCTGACATGCTCATGTCGGCAGACTGGCCTCAAGCAAACCTAACCTTGACCGTAGTCATTTGATCTTGGCTAGGTTGATCATGTAAATCCATAGCCAAGCCCGAGCAGCCCGAACCATCAAGGGGTCTAACAAACTTCAGCCACCAGATGAGCTCATTGTCCTCAATGAGGTAGAATCTAATCAGACATTAACCTCGTTTTCAAACTGCCACAATGATGATCCTTTCTCCCAAGTAGCATCACACACTTGCTTTCCCTTCCATTGAACCAGAAATTCTGTTCGCCTATTCTTCTTGCCTTGTCCCAAAGTCCGGTGATCCAAGATCTTTTCAATCTCCTCTTCATACTGCTGCCGCACAACAGGAAGAGAACGTCTTGTAGCCGACCTTGCTGGATCTTCAACATCTTTATGAAAAGGCTTCAGAAAAATCACATGGAAAGTAGGGTGGATTTTTAGCCTTTCCGGCAGATTCAATCGGTAAACTACTTCACCAACCCGTTCTATCACTT
Source organism: Capsicum rhomboideum (assembly GCA_031232105.1). NCBI lineage: Eukaryota > Viridiplantae > Streptophyta > Magnoliopsida > Solanales > Solanaceae > Capsicum > Capsicum rhomboideum. Next base: position 18,125,875 of record CP124719.1, on the reverse strand, counting down.
CAAAGGGTCCATCATACTTCGAAATCAGCCCAAGATGAATCATCTTACTACTAATTTTTTCCAGATTTGGGGAGTAAGCTTCAGCAACACCTTGACCAACCTAAAATTCTAAAGCACGCCGATGTCTGTCAGCATACTTCTTCATTCGTTTTGCTACCTTTCTCAAGCTATCTTGCACTTCATCTAACAACTCTTGGTTGTCTCGTTCATACTTGTAGGTAGCAGGGTACTTGCCCACTATTTTGGACCTAGCAACTTCCAGCGGCGTGTTAGGCTGGATGAAAGGCTTTTCTCAGTTGCCGACAACCTATGCAGATTATAACAAAACTGTGCACTGTTTAACGATTCCACCCAGTTCCTCTGACTTGCAGTCACATAGTGTCTCAAATACTCTTCAAGCAGATGATTGATTCTTTTGGTCTGTCCATCAGTTTGTGGATGTTTCGCAGTTGAAAACTTCAGTTCAGTACCCATCATGTTGAACAATGCAGTCCAAAATTGGCCTGCGAACCTTATATCTCGATCACTCATAATATCAAGTGGAACACCAAAATTCTTCACCACAAACTTATAGAATAATTCGGCAGCTATCTCAAAAGAACAAAGAGTAGGAGTGGCAATGAAAATAATATACTTTGAAAACCTGTCAACCACCACCATGACTGACATTTTGCCATCAACCTTTGGAAACCCTCTAATGAAATCCATAGAAACAGAAGCTCATGGACGCTCTGCAATAGGCAGAGGTTGCAGTAAACCGCTTTCTTTCTTCTTTCAGTCTTATCAAGTTAACAAATAAGATAAGACTTCACATAGGCTTCAATGTCATCTTCCATTTTCGGCCAGAAATAATTTTGGGACAACAATGCCATCATTCTTTCAACACCTGGATGACCAGGATAAACAGTATCATGTGTTTCTTTGAAGAGTTTTTGATGCAACCCATCACCTTGAGGCACAACGATTGTCCCTCCGTTAAAATACAACAGATCGTCCTCGATCCAATATCATCTAACAGTCCCTTCTTTCAGTTGATCCATTAATTTCACATATAATGAATCATATGCAGCACTAAACTTTATCTTATCTAAGAAATCAAAGTCAAGTCTAGTGATTGCATAAATTGCAACAAATACCTCTTTGCGACTCAATGCATCCGCAACATGATTTTGCTTGCCTCACTTATGTATTCAAACGAAGTCGTATTCAACAAGAATCTCCTGCCATTGGGCCTGCTTCAGACTCAATTTCTGTTGAGTTTTGAAGTATGTATTAGCCACATTATCCGTCTTGACAACAATTTCATTCCCAACAAATACACCCACCAGATTTGGAGACAATGGAGGACTGCCACCATCTCCTTTTCATGAGAAGAATACCTTTGCTCCACATGATTCAATTTTCTGCTTTCAAATGCAACCAGATGATCCTCTTGCACTAGCACACCATCGACTGCATAATCAGAAGCATCAGTGTGAACTTCAAATGACAAGTCAAAATCAGCCAACCGTAATATTAATTCAGAAGTAATGACCTTCTTCAAGGACTTGAAAGCCTTGTCACTTGCTCGGACCAAACCCACTTAACATTCTTCTTCAACAAGTCTATCAATAGGGCAACCCTTTTTGAATAGCCATCAATGAAATAATAATTTACCAATCCTAAAAATGATCTCAATTCTTTAACCCCGCTTGGTGGCTGCCAATTTACAATAGCCTGCACTTTCTTAGGGTCCATTCGCACCTGGTTTTCGCTAACCAAATGGCCTAGAAATTTGATCTCGCGACAAGAAAACTTATGTTTTTCCATATTTATATAGAGTTGATATTTTCTAAGTCGTTGGAGCACCGTTCTCAAATGCAGCAAATGATCTTTTAGTGTTCTACTATAAATGAATATATCATCTAAATAAACAACTACAAAGTCATCAAGGTACTCATAAATAATATTATTCATTAAGTTACAGAAAGTAGCCGGGGCATTAGTCAGCCCAAACGACATTACAAGGAATTCATAGCTATCATATCTAGTCACACAAGTGCTCTTCGGGACATCCCCCTCGGCTGTAACACTTTCTAATAGCCAGATCTTAAGTCTAACTTAGAAAAGATACTAGCGTTAGACAACCTATCCATCAAGTCTTGAACTAGCAGCACCGGATACTTTTTCTTCACAGTCACTTTGTTCAGTACAGAATAGTCAACACACATTCGCGGAGTTCCATCTTGCTTCTTTTGGAACAAAATAGGGGCACCATAGGGAGACTTTGGAGGTTGGATCAGTTCGGCTTCAAGCAATTCAGACAACTACTTTCTCAATTCTTCCAACTCTAATGGAGACATGCGATAAGAAGGGCGTGCCGGTGGCATTGATCCAGGGATCAGATCAATCCTGTGATCAATTTCCCTCCTTAGAGGCAACTCTTTAGGCAGTTCTGGTGTCATAACATCCTTGAATTCTTCCAGCAACTTAGCAACACTGTTCGAGACTTCAATCTGTACATCAGGCTTCACTTTAGCCAAGGCAGCAAGATAAGTAATCTCACCCTTCTTTAAACCATTTTCAAAAGCCGTAGCAGACAACATAGCAATAATTTTGAAGTATTTCCTCTTCATTTACTCATTATAGGGTCGAATACCTTTTTCAAATCCAGGGTCAGTTTCCCCCATGAACATCAGACCGTCCAAGTGAGGAATAGGGGCGACCTTGAACTTTTTTATAAATTCCCAAGCAAAAAATTGAAGTCATCAAACGGCACCACAGTCAAATTGTGCAGTCCAGAACAATGACCTATGGTTAGTGGGACATCCAATGCCATACTATGGCCTGACTGCGGTGTAGAATTTACAGCTTTCATCCTCGTTGCACAAGTAGTCACCTTCAGTCCATACGCCTGTACGATTTTTGAGGCCACAAAAATGTGGGTAGCGCCGATATCAACCATTGTCACTACACTTTTGTCCTAAATTTTCACATCAACGTACATCAAAGAACCGTAGGCATGCGATAAATCATCAACACTTTCAGCGGTATTGATCAAGGCATCAACATCATCATTTGCCTCCTTTTCCATCATATTCACGCTAGACAACGTATTCAACAAATGTAGTGGGTTAACATAGGCATCAATTTTCTGTCCCTTGCTTTATTTCTCCTCTTCAGCAAGAAGAGCATTGATCTTCCCTTATTTTGGACAGTTCCTAGCCCGGTGCCCAGGTTTTTGACAATTCCAATAGACCTTTTCACCAGCCTGCTTTATTTGGTTAGACAGAGCAACATCTATCTTTCCCTTGCCTTTGTCATTTACCTCTTGCCTGCGATTATCCTTCTTCTAGTCTTTGCCCTTTTTCTTCTTCTTCATTTTGGAAGGAGTAGGATCAGGTGCAGCACTGTAAGAACAAAAATCAATCAAAGCATCCATCGCTGCAATGACACTAGGCAGATCTTGAACATTTTGCCTACACAATTCATTCTGTGCCTAGCCTTGCATTCCAAAAATAAAGTTGTGCAACTTATCTTCATCAGACATGTTCTGAATATCAAACATCAAAGATGAAAATTCCTTTACATAGTCCCGAATGGAACTAATTTGTTTCAACCGTTGCAGTCTGTCCCTAGTAACCCAAGACGAGTTACTAGGCCAAAATTTCTCATGAAGTGCATCCCTCAATTTTTCTCACGTATCACACTTGGGTCTGCCATCACTTTGATTATCAACATTCTTTGTACGTCACCACAACACTGTATCGTTTCTAAAATAGCAAACTGCCATGGTCGATTTGTCAGTTTCAGGCACATGGGCAATCGTAAAATAGTTCTCCAAGTCCCACAGAAAATTTTCCAGTTCCTTAGCACCACGAACACCATCAAAGTACTTTGGTTTTGAAATTTTGATTTTGGCATGTTCTTCGTCGCCACGCGACAAACCAACAACAACCCGACGAAGGACCACCACCTCTGCCTTCAAATCTTTATTTTTCTTCAAAAGGCCCTCAATTCGTGTACCTACAGTTTCACTAAAACTGACAAGACCAGCCATTTGACTGTCTACAGCAGCACAATTTGAGTCATGACATCAACCAGTTCATCTATATCATCTGTCAAGACAACGAACGTCTCCAACCTTAAAACTTTTTCACGCAACTCATTGTAATTTGCTCCGCTAGCCATCGCAACCCAAAGCTCTGATACCAATCGACATGGGGTCAACCTTTTAGTTCAAACCCAATACGGCAGCCACACGTACTATGACTTTAGCATTTACTTTTTTCACTCAACACTTAGTTTACCTAGGCTTATAAAATGAAACAGACACAACCATATACAGGAATCACTTCCCAACTTTGTATTTAACTCATGCCACAAAGAAACACACAAAATAGGTCTTACAAAAATTTGACCAACACAGCCAAATCTGGCTTGAGACTGCCTTCCTGTGCCTAGTTATAGGCCACAGCTTCTGTCACATGCCCAACATATTGACACCCTTAACTGATAGGATAATTCAAAATTCGAATATAATATTTAAATTACAACAATATCAAAGCTTGCCACATGTCCAGGGTGGTTGTAACTGTCCAACTGCTGTCATGTGCAAGGCACACGCCCAGTGCCAACATATCTTAGCAACACTTGTGCCAATTTTACACCAGGGCCTTGGGCGTCTGTGCACTCGCCCATGCCACTGCCTTGTCAGCACCCAAGCCACCCTATTCCAGCCATGCTTAGACTTGATTGCCTTACCTTAGCCACGTCTCCACAACATGACTTGCCTTAGCTTAAATCAGCCCTAGCCTTAATCTGCCTTAGCTTGCCAGCCTTTGTCATTCCTTAGCCGCGTCTTGTATGCCTTAGCCACGCTAATGCCAAGGTCTTGCCATGCCCTGCCGATATGCGCCATGCCATGCTGACATGCTCATGTCGGTAGACTGGCCTCAAGTGAACCTAACCTTAATAGTAGTCATTTGGTCTTGGCTAGGTTGATCATGTAAATCCCTAGCCAAGCCCGAGCCGCCCGAGCCATCAAACTGAGGGTCTAACAACTCACAACCATGACCTAAGACCTTGAAGCCAGATCAAAACCAGGACGCGATTCTCAATACTAACTCAGGACCCGAAACTTGACTATTGAACCTAACTCGTGGTCTTGATTTAGGAGACAACCCCAACCCCATTGTGGGACCTAATACTGACCACAACTTGGGACCCAAAACCTAAATCTGACCTGGGACCTAATCTTGATGCCGAATTGAGACCTAGAACCTAGAATTGACCAAGACTCAACTCCTTGCCTTGACTCGAGACCTTGAACCTGACTCCCGACCCTAACTCGAGACCTGAGATCGACCTTATTCTAAGACCTAATCCCAGTTTAGGTTTAGATCCCGAGACCAGACTCCTGATCCCTAATCTAGGACCTAGACCCAAATTAGGTCATGGCTCACGACCTCGATTCGAGAACTGAAACCCTACACGAACCCAACCCGAGGTCCTAAACCCGATCCAGGACTCAGACTCATAATCTAGACCCGACCTGGAGTCATACTCTCGATCCCGAGGTCGGTTCGTTGGCCAGTGTCAGGTTGGGCCTTCGTAAATTGTACTATAACTTTGAATATAATGTAGATACACAGTAATGTCGAATATTTCTTGCAAATTGGTTATCAGATTATTGTATTTCTACTCGAGTATTAAATTCTAAAGTAGAGTACCATTTACTCATAAAAATATGGATAAATATGGGTCAACCGTCTTTTACCCAACCCATTTTGACACATATCCACTTTTACCTATATGAACTATCAGCAGGTCGGATTATTACTTATTTTATACTGGCCCGTTTTCAACCCGCCCATTTGCCACCACTGACTAAGAAACATAAAATGAGGCTATAGTCTACTTGCTATCCACATGTTGAACTTGCCTCCCACCAACCGTAGTGTTCTGAATAAAGTTAAGTAGATAAGAAATTGGCTAAGCGAAACCTCGCAATTATTGTAGCCTCTTAACCCAACCAACATTTGTTACAAATACGTACATTAATTTTAACTTGAAGGGGGGCCTTGGAGTAACAGATAAAGTTGTTGTCATGTGACCAGAAGGTCACGGGTTCAAGTCGCGAAAACAGCCTCTGACAGAATTGCAAGTAAGTCTACATATAATAGATCCTTATGGTATGACCCTTTCCCGGACCCATGCATAGCGGAAGGTTTAGTGCACTAGGATACCTTTTTTTTTTTTTTTTTTTTTTTTTTTTAAACGTACATTAATTTTAACTAAAATGAATTTCTTCCTCCATTTCCACGGTTGACATTATTTCCTAATCCAAACTATACAAGGAATGGCATCTAACAATGCAGTTATTCATAATTCATTTGCTAAACTCACATTTTCCTATTTGTTAGAACTCCACGAAAAACACTCAATTTTTTCTCGGTGGATCTGCTATTTCTCAGCAGCTGTTACGGACACTCCAGCTATATATAAAATTCAAAGCTACATACATTATACTTAGTTCCAACAATTGTGACAAAAAAGTGTAGTGGGTACACCACCCACGAAACTTCATTTGTTGGATCCGCCTCTACGTTTCTCCTCCCTACCACCTTCTGTCAATGCCAATCCAACAGTGACACAGTATTTATAACGACATTCAGTTGGAGTTGTTTAGCTCTTCGATTTAGTTAATCGTACATTGCAATTTTGAATCATTAATTGAGTAAGTAGAAAATTGATTTATTTGTGTGTCATGGCAGGTCCTAAAACACCCCCGTACTATAGCCCAACCTATAAAAAGAATGGAGCAAACTTCCCGTCTTCGCCTCACTCGATAAGAATCAATGTTTATACATTGGCTATCGCCTTTACGGTCCTCTGCTCTGTCGCGTATCTCATCGGCAGAGGATCCATTTCCACCTTCCCTGTTTCTAATGTTGCTGCTACCATCCCCTGCATCCCCTTGAAAATCACTTCCACCACTGCTGTTTCCAATAATTCTTCAGCTTCGACATCCACACGAGTGGACTTCACCGCTAGCCAAGGTGATGATGAAGGTGAAGGCGCGGTTGATGGTGTCAAAGTTTACCCACCATGTGACATCAAATACAGCGAGTATACACCCTGTGAAGATCCTCAACGATCGTTGAAATTCAAGAGGGACAGACTGATTTATAGGGAGAGGCATTGCCCTAACAAGAGTCAGTTGTTGAAATGCCGTGTCCCTGCGCCTTATGGTTACAAGAAGCCGTTCAAGTGGCCCAAGAGCAGGGATTTGGCTTGGTACGCCAATGTGCCCCACAAGGAATTGACCGTGGAGAAGGCGGTTCAGAATTGGATCCGGAAAGAAGGAGACAAGTTCAGGTTCCCCGGTGGAGGAACTATGTTCCCTAATGGTGCCGATGCCTATGTTGACGACATTGACAAATTGATCAATCTCAAAGATGGTTCCATTAGGACCGCCATTGACACAGGCTGTGGGGTAATTTACCTTTTCTCTTAGTGGCTAAATGAATTGTAGTATCCCATTTTAGAAGTTTGTTCTAAAGAAGTCGCGATAATCTATGTAGGTGGCGAGTTGGGGAGCTTATCTTTTGTCGCGAGATATCCTAGCAATGTCATTTGCACCCAGGGATACACACGAAGCACAAGTTCAATTTGCTCTTGAGAGAGGTGTTCCCGCACTGATTGGAGTGCTGGCGTCCAAGAGGCTACCCTATCCATCTAGAGCTTTTGACATGGCCCATTGCTCTCGTTGCCTTATTCCCTGGGACCAGTATGGTGCGTATAATGAAGTAATTAAAAGTGTGTTCTCTCTTAAATTTAAATTTGGTTTTATATATTAAAATAAATATATTTGCATTCGTGTGTGGTGGATCAGATGGCGCGTACTTAATGGAAGTCGACAGAGTCTTGAGACCCGGTGGATATTGGATACTCTCTGGTCCCCCAATCCGCTGGAGGAAATATTTCAAAGGCTGGGAAAGAACCAGAGATGACCTTAATGATGAGCAAACCAGAATTGAAGAGGTAGCTAAGAAACTCTGTTGGAAAAAGTTTGTCGAAAAGGATGACATTGCAATATGGCAAAAGCCATACAATCATTACCAGTGCAAAGAACAAAAGAAGTCAATGTGTCCTGCCCAAGATCCTGATAGAGCCTGGTTTGTGCTTGTCAACTCCTCATAGTTTTAATATCTTATCTAGTAATCCTTCTGTTTCATTTTACATGACGATGTCTGACCGGAGCATATGATGTTTAAGTAAAAAGAAAATGACTTCTGACAAATACTAAAAGTACTCTTGGAACTTGTTAACTTAAGTATGCGATGACATCAGTAGCGGACTCAGGATTTAGGGGTCATGGGTGCTTGGGAGGTTCGAACACTCATATTGACACCCAAAGCTTTAAGGTTCCGCCTGGAAACCAAAACAACCAACTATGTTTTTGATTTCATGGGTGCATTTTTCCATCCTATACTAATTTTTATAAATTTCTTATAAAATTATACCTATTTTGCATCGGGTTTAATGGGTGCCGGAGCACCACATATTTGAACTTAGGTTTGCCCCTGGATGACATTTCTATGGAGATAAGTGTATGTTAAGGGACAACAAAAAGTTAACGAGAGTTTCTAAACATAAAAAGCATCATTCTTTTTGGAACAGTTTAAAAAAGAAATTGTATTCTATAAAATGGAACAAATATGCTCGGAGTTATGTTAGCATTAATCTTGTTTCGTGCTGAATTTGTTATTTTCAGGTACACGGAGCTTGAAACGTGCATGACTCCCATGCCTAAAGTCTCAAGTGACGAAGATGTGGCTGGCGGACAATTGGAGAAATGGCCTAAAAGACTACACGCAATACCACCAAGGATTAGCAGTGGAACTGTCAACGGGGTCACGGCTGAATCATTCCAGAAGGATTCACAGCTATGGAAGAAAAGAGTTGGTTATTACAAGAGCGTCGACCACAAATTCAACCAACCAGGGAGATACAGAAATCTCTTGGACATGAATGCTCACCTTGGTGGTTTTGCTGCTAGTTGGGTTAATGACCCTGTTTGGGTTATGAATATTGTTCCAGCTGAAGCAGAGGTCAACACACTTGGTGTCATTTATGAACGAGGATTGGTTGGAACATATCAAAGCTGGTAAATTTCTTATGTTCTTCAATAACTTTCTCCTCCCCGTCATTTTTAATTAAATGAAATCCTGCTTTGTCACATGGGTCCTCAGGATTTCGTGGCGAACCTGGTGTCCATCTTCGAACTTCTCATTCGATGAGAAACCTAGGTCTCGTTGTTTCCATTTTCTAGGTCACACGTTAACCTTTTTAGGAAGCAGAATTGGCTAACTGCCGGCATATATTTTACGTCACCAGCCACATAGCCCGCAATGTCTTTCACTGCATCACATTTGACGTGACTGAATCCCTTTCTTGAGCAATCGCCTTTGCTTGTTTGGCAGAACGTCTTGATATGTGCGTCTAGTTAGTTGCGGTGACACTCCCAAACTCATGTTCCCTTCTCCTTTCTACTCTTCTGAGGATGGTTCAAAAGGAACCGGTTCTCCCTCCCTTCCACCGGAGGAAGGAAACATTTCAATTGATAGACGGTAGCTTCGACAAGCTGGGACGTGAAAGTGAAAATTCTAAACTTTAAACCCTACCCTTCTTTGCTAGTTACTAAGGAGCAAATCTAAAGTCGTTCTAATCAAGGCTTAGAAACTCGGAGATTAAATACCCCTATGTTCTAAGTGACTAGCTTAGCTAGCTACCGTTTCACCTTTTATATGAGATGATCACGTACTTCAACAAGATTTTGGTTTATGTGTATTCACCGTGATTCTTGTTGCAGGTGTGAAGCCATGTCAACTTACCCAAGAACATACGATCTTCTTCATGCTGATTCAATATTTACTATGTACAAAGACAGGTAAATTCCAATATCATTTTAATTTTATATTCCCTGCCTCCCATTTATGTAAAGATGTACTATATTTTGAGAGTCAAAACAATTTTTAATTTGACTATAATTTTTTCAATTTTTGTAAAAAATATTTTGGACCTGTTTGGCCATAGATATCCCAAATAGTTTTAGGGAAAAATTTGACAAATATTTATGGCAAATAATCCAAATTCCAAAAACTAGAAAAAACTAGTTTTTGGGCCAAATTCTATTATTTGAGAACTTTTAAAAATTTAAACTTTACCCCAAACTATTATATTTTATAAAAATACCCCATCCTTTTTTAATCCTAATTAATATCTATTTTTCAATCAACCCCATTAATAAAACTTGTTATTTGGCTCAAGTATGTAATAGTATTATTGCAAGTAATGTAAATAGAAAAATTTGATGCTCCTTTGTGAGTTGAGAAAACTTTGATAGCAAGTTGAAGCTAATAATTTATGAGTTTAATTTTTATCATATACATATTCATTATAAAATGATAATACAAAGTTATGAATAATTTTAATAGTTTTTAGAACTTATGGGTATAAATCATATTTCTTAAAAAAGTCAAATATTTTTCTCAAAAACTATGGCAAAACGCATGGTGAAACTTCACCCAAAAATGACTTGCCAAAAATATTTGGAAATCTATGGTCAAACGTTAGCTTTGAATCATTAGCTATGTTGACTTATAGAGCTTTTCATATAGTTTTCAAATATAAAAAAGAACGCAAAGTTTTTTGTTAAATAATATTTGAAAAATTTATACAAAAATCCATAATAAAGATCAATTGTTCGGGCCCTCGTACTTTGAATCCCTTTACATAAATTGGAATAAAAGGAATATCTTATTTCCCATTAAGGCCTTGTTCTTTTACTTTCATTTACTTTATAAATTTTGAATCCCCTTACTAAAAATCCTGATTTCTCTATCTGTCAATATTTATATGTAGATGTGAAATGGAGGACATATTACTAGAAATGGATAGAATTTTAAGGCCAGAAGGAAGTGTAATAATCAGAGAAGACGTAGATATATTGGTGGAAGTAAAGAAGATAGCAGATGGGCTAAATTGGGAGAGTCTAATTGTGGATCATGAAGATGGACCAATGGAAAGAGAAAAACTTCTATTTGCAACTAAGTCATATTGGACTGCTCCAAAAACTCAAGATTCTAAAAACAGAACCAGCCCAAGGATCTAATTTATTGAAAACACAATTTTGTTTTCTTGTTTAAATTCTCCTAATGGTCTTCCTCATTATCTTCTTTTCTTCTATTTTTTTTCTTTTTGGAGTAAAATGCAACATTGCAAGAATTTTTAAGTAGGCATTTTACTCCTCTGACTAAATTTTGTATAGTTAGTTTGTCAAAGCTTTTGAAAAGTTTGTGAACCAATTTTATTCGACTTGATATGACTAATAGGCTTTTTTTTTTTTTTGGTAAACATGACTAGTATACTTGTTTAGCTTAAAAGTGCCTATTGAACTCTTATCATTTATTTTTTCTAAGTAGTTGATCCCTGGACTATGTAATGCACTTTATTTGTTGGGTTACGGACCGACATTTTGCCAGAAGTTTCTAATCTACCCTTATGTAATTTCTATTGAAGCATATATAATCCGAGAACATGACTAGTAAACTTGTTTAGCTTGAAAGTGCCTGTTGAACTCTTATCATTTGTTTTTCTTTTGTCAGCATTTTCCATTTTTTTTTTCATTCAAGCAAGCAACCCACTTTGCTAGATATGGAGAAACAAGAAAAAGAAAAAAAAGAAGAAGATCAGGAGAAGAGGAAAAGGAAAAGAAACATTTAAAAGAGTTAAGAGGAAGGAAAAGAGGGGAAAAACAAACAAAATTACTATGTTGATTAGTCAAATCTAAGAAAAGGGAAAGATTTTGCATACCATTAGAGTGTCTTCAATTTGGAATATTACAAAATTTAGCTGAAAACCGGACATTTCAATTTCACACTAATATTTTGTTTTGATGTACCACAAGACATAGTGGGTAGAGGTTATAATAAAATTGAAAAATTTCTAAACAAGGATAAGTACAAATAAGGGAGGCTAGGCCTTATTAACTTTAATAATTTTAATGAGGTAACGAACCTTTACTAATTAGCAAGCATGAAGAAATAAGATCTAGGGAAGACTAAGTATTTTATGATCATCACAAAGTTTATAATACATTAATCTATGATGATATTATATATAAATGAGGATGATTAAGTAATGCAAATGTGTAAAAGCCAAAAAGAAAGTGGAGTTATCTACCTCAAACTTCCTTTTATACATGTATGAACAAAAAAAGATAGATTGCCCGTCTAAAGTAACTTGACGTGTTTTTCTCTTGTCTTTTTTCTTGAAACCTGTTCAACAACACTTGCTAGTTCATCACTTCTTCTTAGATTTATTGGATTTTGTTGAAGTTGTTGACACTGTCATATGATTCTACTTTGTCAGTCACATCGATAGGTGCCTTGAAACAAATTTTTCAGTTCACCTTACCATCTAGCTATTCTTTCTTCCGTGATTCTTTTTGTAATTGCATTGATGCCTAGGAAAATATCTGCATCCCTAGCTGCATTTGCAAGACAATGATTCAACATAACCTCTTCCTCATTTTCCTCCAAAATGTCTCTTGTAGGTTAGAAATCTATTTGGAGAGAAAATACTATTTTCACTAGTTACTTGTTGTTTTTGTTGGTGTTATAAGTAGGTGTAAGAGAAGTTAATTTTTCAATATTAGAACTCACCAATGCATCAAAAAGCTCCTTAAAATAACAAAATCTTTATATTGATCAAACCCAAGTAAAATATGCTTTTTTGCAAGCCATTCAATTAAACAATGACCAGTGATGCAAGTTTTTTTGCGATAAAATGCGTAAATCTTTCATCTCTAGCTGCCCGTAAGAAAATTTCAAACCCACTGTCTGGTGCAGTCCTTCAACAACAAACTCTTCGAATTCGTCCATCATAAATTTTATGACTCCATTTTGGTTCCTAAAGTTCCCTCGAGGTTTCATCTTCCCAGGCTGTCTTGCGATACCCTCTGATTGTCGGTTTTCCATGAACAAACTCAACTTGTCTCAGTTTTGATTTTGTTAAGGATTGAGAAGATGGATTAGCATTAAGGAATGATGAATAAGAAGGCTTTGAATCTGTATCTCCTACAACTAAAAGCTAGGGAGAGGACACAACAATCATGGCTGCTATAGGTTGCCATAAGGCGCCTAGGGTTTAGGTTTTATTTTAATGGAGGACAATATATCGAGAGCTAGACAATTTCTCCAACATTTCAAAGACTCTAAGCAATTCTTTACATATCAGTAAAATAGCGTTTATGTTTCTCTAAATCCAACCAAGATTTGGTTCAAGACTTTTCAAGAATCTAATCCTTGTTTGATTTGGTTTAGAGTCGGCCAAGTTTTTCTAATTTCAAGCTAATTCCTTATATTCAATTATGACAACTTTTTGTTAGAGTTTTTGCCCTGATTTTCTTACCAAATTTGAGTTTTACTTTTCTTGAAAGGAAAATAAAAGTAATACCATATCAAAACCTCTATAAATAGAAGATCCCCTTCTCATATCAAAACACAATAGCATCCACAATGTAGTCGTTAAAGAGTCTTGTTTAGGAGGAGATTATTCTCCTAATAAGTTTTTTATGCTTTTTGAATTAGTTTTTAATATGTAGGCCAATTGGCCAAACCATATCAATAATATGCTTTTTAATATTGTTCTATTTGTCATCCAATTTATCGTCTACATGGTTTTGCAACTAATAGCTTCCGCATGACGCCCTCTCGATTTCGAACCCAACAAGTGGTATCAGAGCCTATGGTTCAAAGGTCCTATGGTTCAGATTGATGATAAGTTATGATGAAAGTTGCAACCAATTTGATGATAATGAAGATATATGTCCAAAAAACTACATGTGGAGAAGAAGTTTCAAACAAATTTTCAAAAATCCTGCTGCTAATCCATCTTTAAAACCAAAATCAATTTTCAAACCATACTTGCTTTAACCCATGGGCTCCAACTTTCAACCCTCGCTAACTTTTATGCTTGGGCTCCTTTTGTCACGCCCTGTATCCCAATGGGGGGGGGGGGGACTGGCACCCGAAGTCGATAAGGCCCGAGAGAACCAATCTTTACTCATGTCCATTCATAGGCATGCCATAAGAATCATCACCACGACGTAAGGACATAAAATGCTAATAACGGAAATCATGGAACATGATATATATATATTTACATATAAGAAACTTGGCCGATAGGGCCATCAAGTCAAGATGAACATACACCTCTTACATTTATATACCCATATATGTCTACAAAAGCCTCTAACAGAAGTACATACATGACCAACCTAAATTCGGGACAAGTCCCCGCTTTACATAATATTTACAATTCCAAAACCAATATACAACAGTGACTCGGAAAGCCCCGAACCAACTGGAGCTCACCGAAGATCAGTAGATGACCCGCAACTTACTGTGGAGGTCTACTAGCACATGTGCCTGCAACAAGTAAGGTAAGTCCCACAAGGGACGTCAGTACGAAGAATGTACTGAATATGTAAGGCCATAAGAAACTATATGATACATGAATACTTCAATGGAATCAATTTAAGTGAATAACCAATATGGATATGTTACCATTCTATATGTATGGAAATATGTACATTAGATGGATTATTGTCTTTACTTTTACACTCATTCATTCGTTCATCACTCACTTCATCATTCACTACTCATCCTTCCATTCTTACAATGCCCGGGCCCCAAGTTGATCAGTGGGTAATCAACAGTTTTCGGGATCGACCCATGCTAGGCTTTTCTTTTGCCCCTGGGATACCACCCGTAGTAGCCAGATTGACCCATGCTAGGTGTTCTTTTCACCCCTAGGATACCACTCGAGATATTGGGATCGACCCATGCTAGGTATTTTAACCCCTGGGATACCACCCAAGAATAGAGACTTCATTACCTCCCTTCCTCAATCTTAGAAATAGTTCATTCGATGATTATGTCATTATTGAAACTTTTGAATGTAACATTATTGGAACTTGGAACCATGTTCATAATTATGTGACACATGAATAACAATAAATCAAGAATAAGGTATATATGATTAACAATAGATGATAACCTGAAATGAGATGCCTTAGGACATTTCGAAAATGAGTAAGTACAATAACAAGGTGTACACTATATGCTGTAGAAAGATACGAAAAGAGTAACCTTACATACCTTATCTTCTCAATATGACTATACAATCCTATACGTGAACACAATAGTCCAGCTCCTTCCTTATGTTTCACTCTACAACACAATTACATAACGGAGCTTACATTAACAATCACCTAACTTACAAGTGTACAAGACGACAATGAGCTATATGACTGCCGTATAATGTCATTTCACCCTTTACAATACCATTTACGACATTGTCATATCAACAACACCACAACATGTCCAACATTGACCAAAATATCACAATCCAATAGCATTTCATACCAAGTTCATTCTTTACATTTCTTCATTAACACGACGTCACAATTACTCCATCAAATCACCTCAATACACCTCACAACAACATATCGGCCAAAATCCCATCATTTACACTTATAGAAAAATAACAATTTTAGGATCATAATCACACCATACATGTTGATATCTCATCTATACCATTCACTTTTATTCAAACCTCAAGTCCTTTTTCAAGTTTAAATAACAAGAATGGCACATCTTTAGCAAAAAGCAAAAGTGCCCTATTCAACCTTGCCAACATAACCAACATGATATACACCATCTCTCATGTATATAATATATTAAATCACAAGAATAAACACTTACCAAAGCTTGAGAAATGATGATCTTGCCCAAAAGATGACTTAGGGTTTGAAGAGCCAAAAGGGAATTGTCTTGAAAATTCTAGAAATGTTATGTGTGTCTTTAGGAATAAAAATATGATTTTGGGGCCTTTATATAGGCCTTGTAGTCATCCTTAGCCAACAATAAAGGTGTGTTTACTTTTCAACACAAGAATGGGTCATTCCTCCCCATTTGGGCCATGTCTTTATGTCATTTTGGGCCTCAAATGAGCCCAATAACATATATTAACTTAGCCCACCAAATTCAATGTATAATACTCCAATTATCTCATGTGAAAATAGTTCCATAAATGTCTCGATAATATCGACACACGAATTTCATGCTCGTAGCTTTAATCCCAAGAATAAGCGATTATTGTCACTCATGGCTTAATTGAACATAATTTGATAAAATAATTACGACGACGAATTAACCCCAACTTGGATGCCAAACTCACTCAAGAGTAGTCCTACTACGATGGAATAATGATACCATAACCCAAGAGTCCTATTTATAGACTAATAGTCAAAGAATTTTTTTTGCAAAAACCAGCCTGACACGCCACCTGGCGTGCCCCTTTGCTGCCTGGGTTAGAAAATTTTTGGCCAGAAGCAGCCTGGCACGCCACCTACAGCGCCCCATGCCAAATTTTTGATTTCGACTTTTTTTTGCGGATTTGGTTGGATCTTTCAAGTCCCAACCTTTTGCTTACTTCTTATCTTTAATATCCTTTGCTTGGATGTCCCTTAAACCTCAATTTTCACCCCACAAATACTCCAAAAAGTCACAAACACCACCTACAACTAAGGTCTAATCACATGTACTAGGCCCAATATCAAATGTTTCATCAATGACACTACAAAATACATACTTATGGCTCTCGATACTTAAGTAAACATTGTTCAACGTTGTCAAGTAGGGTCGGTAATGTTTGGGGTGTTACATTCTTCCCCCCTTAGGAACATTCGTCCTCGAATGTTAACAACATCGTTTCAATTACACCCAATGCATTTCTATTATTAGCATATATACACATACACTTAATGCCCAGATATACTTACTTGTTATTGCTTCACTTGTACACTCTGAACTTCTTCTTCCGTTTGAAACAAATGGGGGTACTTGGATTTCATCATTTCTTCAGCTTCCCATGTGATCTCCTCTACTTGTTGATTTCTCCAAAGGACTTTTATGAAAGCTATATCTTTATTTCTCAACCTCTTCATTTGTCTATCCAGAATAGCAATAGGCATCTCTTCATAAGTGAGATCCTCCGTAACTTGCACATCTTCAATGGGAGTAAAACGAGATGGATCTCCTATACACTTTCGAAGCATCGAAACATGAAACACTGGATGGACTGAGGAGAGTTCTTGGGGTAGTGCCAAATCATACACAACTTGCCCAAATCTTCTAATAATTTTATATGGGCCTATATAACGTGGACCCAATTTTCCTTTCTTTCCGAATCGCATTGTCACGTCCCAAATCTCATCGAGCGTGATTGGCACCCGAAGATGATATGGCCCGAGAGAACCAATCTTTGCTCATGTCCACTCATATGCATGTCACTCAATAAGCAGAACCATCACGTAGAGTTATAAGATGTCAATTGCGGAAATTATGGAAACATGCAATTTATACATATAAGGAACTTGGCCGTTAGGGCCACCAAGTCAAAATGGATATACATCTCTTACAATACATCTCTTCCATTCATTTTCCCACATATGTCTACAAAGCCTCTAATAGATACATAACCATGCTTATGCAATATTTACATAACAACACAAAAACCCATGTACACATGTGACTTGGAGAAACCCCCAAGCAACTGGAGCTCACCAATACTCAGCAAAAGATCAGCACCATACTGTGGAGGTCTACTAGTACCTGCGCCTGCAACAAGTAAGGTAAATTCCCCAAAAGGGGTCAGTACGAAGAATGTACTGAGTATGTAAGGCAAATAGTAACTGTGCAAGATATAAGAACTTTCAGGAGTTCAAGTACAAGTGAATGATTAATGTAAAATAAACCATGATTCTATGTACATTTGGAAACATGTATCTTGTTTTCTTTGCATTTGCATTCATTTGTCATTAACCATTATCACGTGATACCCGGGCCCCAACTGATCAGTGGGTTATAACATATCATTGGGATCGTTCCAGTCAGGCTCACGCCCCTTAGAGTGCCACCCATAAATGATATATCAATAGGATCGTTCCAGCCAGGCTTATGCCCCTTAGAGTGCGATCCATGAATAATAATAGTGGGAGCGTTCCAGCTGGACTTATGTCCCTTAGATTGCACTCCCCAATTGAACAATTATGCATTACTTCTTTACTTTTGATAAATCGATACATTGGTTACTATTGCATTATTGGAACATTTGGAACAATAGTGGAATATTTGGAATAATATTGGAACATCTATGTAACACATGAATAATAAGTGATCAACATATGAGGAACATGTGAGTAACAAGATAACTACTTGAGTTGGACTACTTTTGGACATTTCGGAATAATACAAGGACATTGCCAATGTAATCAATATGAGCTGCAGAAGGATACGGACAGAGTAACCTTACATACCTTGTAGTCTCAATACGAATATACAATCCTAGATGTGCATACAATAGTCCCGCTCCTTCTTTATGTGTCACTCTACAATACAAATATATAACGGAATTCACATTAACCACCAACTACCTTACAAATGCATATAACGTTAATGAGTTACATGTTTGCCTTTAAACATGCCACTTCCCCTTGACAAAACCATTGATGAAATTATTACTCCAAAAATCCCCCAATATTCCATACATTGACCAATACATGATAATCAATACATTTCACCACAATACTTCTCCTTTACACTTTCTTATCCACACCATATCACAAATAATCCATCAATTCACCTTAATACACTTCATAGCACATATCGGCCAAAATCCCATAATTTACACTTATAGAAAAATAACAAATTTAATAACAAAATCACACCATACATGTTCATATTTTATCCATACCATGCTCTTTCATCAAAGTCACAAGTCATATTTCAAGTTACAATTCCATGGATTTCACATCTTTCACAAAAACACAAAGTGCCATATCCAACACTTCCAAGCATAACCAACATGATTTACATACTCTCCCATGCATATAATATATTATTCCATAAGAATAATTACTTACCTAAGCTTGAAAATTGATGATTTTGCTCCAAGAAGTTGGCTTAGGGTTCTTGAGAGTTGAGAGAAATTTTGGGAAATTTCTAGAAATGTGAATTGTACTCCTTTGAATAAAATCTGATTTTTCCACTTATTTATAGTCCATCAAGTCTCCTTGGCATTAAATGCCATGTACAAGTGGTCAATATTGGAAGAATGGGTTATTTCCCTTTTGGGCCTTTTATTTTTGGCTCATTTTGGGCCTTAATTTGGGCCCAATTGAACATGTTAGCTTAGCCCACCACTTTCACATGTAATTCATCATATATCTCTTGTTTATATAATTCCATAATGTCACAATAATATTCACTTACAAGAGTCATGTTCGTCGCCTCAATCGCAAAAATAGGAATTCTAGCCACCCATGGCTTACTTGAACTTAATTCGACAACTACTTGTGTTTCATGACTTGATCATGTAGGAGTATGTAGGAGTGTATTGAAGTATTTGAATCTTTAACAATGCTCAAAGAACTCCAAAGAACCAAAAGAAACCATAGAAGAATCGACGTAGCATTGCGTCGCAAAACAAGCACAGAAAGGCCAACTTGTTGTGCCTTGCGCCACTACTGCAAAACAAGGCAGTGGCGCGAGATTTCCTTGACCTCTGAACCTGAAGGCTTGCGCCACACACCCTAAAACAGGGAGTGGCGCAAGTCTGGCCACCTTGCTGAAATTTTTCCTACTCCGTCTAATACTAGTATATCGTCCAATGCCCCATCAAAACACTACAAAATACATACTTAGTGACCTTAATCATCAAGTAAACATGACCCCAAGTTACCAAATAAGTTTAGAAATGTACGGGGTGTTACATGCATTACCCCTTTCATTGGCGACACCTTCAAAAATACCCAATCACCTATGGCGAATTCGAGCCCTCTTCTTCTAACATCAGCATATGACTTGTGGCGACTTTGGGTCGTTTGTAACCGCTGTTGGATCACTTTAAATTTCTCCATAGCTTGATGAACAAGATCTGGCCCAAGTAAAGCAGGTTCACCCACTTCAAACCATCCAATCGGTGATCTACATTTTCTCCTGTACAAAGCTTCATAAGGTGCCATTTTAATACTTGAATGATAGCTATTGTTGTAAGCAAATTCAATAAGAGGCAAATGGTCATCCCAACTACCTTGAAAATCGTGTTTGGATAGTACGTTCTGCTTGTCCATCAGTCTGAGGATGGAAAGCCGTACTCAGATTCACCTGTGTACCCAAACTTTGCTGAAAAGATCTCCAAAAATGCGCAGTAAACTGAGCTCCCCTATATGATATAATGGAGATCGAAATCCCATGTAACCACACTATTTCTTTAACATACAATCTTGCATAATCCTTAGCTGTATATGTGGTCTTGACTGGTACGAAATGCGCTGACTTGGTAAGCCTGTCAACTATAACCCATATAGAATCAAATTTCCGCAGTGTATGAGGCAAACCTGTGATGAAATCCATATTAATCATATCCCTTTTTCTGACTGGAAAACTGATACATTGCATGTAACCTCCTGGTTTCTGATGCTCGACCTTTATTTGTTGAGAATTTGGGCACTGAGCGACAAATTCTGCAATGTTCTTCTTTAAATTTCCCCACCAATATATTTCTTTCAAGTCATGGTACATTTTGGTAGCACCCGGGTGAATAGAATAGCGTGAATGATGTGCCTCGGTCATAATTCGTTTCCTCAATTGGTCTTCATCCGATACACATAATCTTCTTTGGCATTGAAGTACCCCTTCTTGTGTAAGATTAAAGGCCGCAGTCAGACCCTGTTGTACATTTTCTTTCAGCTGCAATAACATAGGATCCGCAAACTGCTTCTCGTTCTCTTCAGCTATTAAGGAGGATTCTGCTGCATTTTACACAATAACCCCTTCATCTGGAGATTCAAGAAGACGAACTCCCAAGCTGGCTAGTTGATGTAAATCTTTGATTATCTCTTGCTTTTTAGTCAACTGACCACTAGTGCTTCCTACTGCCTTGCGGCTTAACGCATCAGCTACCACATTTGCCTTCCCTGGATGATATAGAATATCAATATCATAATCCTTTTGTCATGCCCCGAATCCCAACGAGGCGTGATTGGCACCCGAAGCCGATAAGGCCCGAGAGAACCAATCTTTGCTCATGTACATTTGCATACATAACCTCATATGAATCTTATTACACCTTATGCAACTATGCGGAAGTCATAGACATGAAAACATATGTCATAGCTATATATGTAAAACTTGGCCGTTTGAGCCATCAAGTCAAAACGACATGTACCTTCACATTTATACACCCACATCCGTCTACAAAAGCCTCTAACAAATGCATTGACCAAAATGAACTAAAAGTCGGGACAAGTCCCCGCTTTATACAACGTATACAAAATCAAAACACATGTACAACAGTGACTCGGAGAAGCCCCGAACTAACTGGAGCTCACCAAAGATCTGCAACACTGACAATCTACTGTGGGGGCCTACTAGTGCCTGCACCTACAACATGTAAGGTAATTCCCCAAGAGGGGTCAGTACGAAGAATGTACTGAGTATGTAAGGCCATAAGAAAAACTGCATTCATACATAAGAACTTCAATGGAAATAATTATAAGAGAATACTTTATATGGATAAACATCATCTTATATGTGGAACCATGAACTCTTCTTTTGTCATTGGTATTTTTGATCAATCAATCATATCCTTATCATTCATATAATATCTTTCATAATTACTTTCATTCAAGAGAAGTACGCCCAAGAGATTGACTTTATTCACGAGCTTCCTCTATACAAATGATTCTTTCTTTTCGAGAGATTTTTAACGTACATCCACTCTTTGGTGGGTCAACATACATCCACTCTTTGGTGGGTTAACATACATCCACTCTTTGGTGGGCAATAACATACATCCACTCTTTGGTGGGCAATAACATACATCCACTCTATGGTGGGTCAATAACATACATCCACTCTTTGGTGGGTTAACATACATCCACTCCTTGGTGGGTTAACATACATCTACACCATGGGTAGGTCAACATACATCCACTCTATGGTGGGTTAATAACATACATCTACTCCATGGGTAGGGTTAGCATAACATAACATTGCTTCCTTTTCTTTCATTAGTCTTTACTTCATTTCTCTTTCTTTCATACTATGAGTGATACCTTGATGATAGAAACATTCTTGAAACTTGAAACACAAATATACATTACATTACATCTTTACTCTTGTAAGATTGGTATCTTTACTTGTGAGGGATAGATACATTAACTTGTGAGAGATTGATTCATTCACTTGTGAGAGATTGATTCATTCGCTTGCTATAATATTATTTGAACATAACATCTTGGAACCATTGGAACAATAGTCAATGCATAAGAGACACGTGTATAACTCTATTGGAACTTTGGATCATGACATGATTGGAATAATGCTATTCAAACTAAACAAGCCCTCTTTACCTCATTACTCTCATTGAAATGGTTCCCTTAGAATTTACAACATTCTGACAGCTTAGGAACTTTAGTCAATGAATAAGGGGTAAGTGAATCATAATTCATCTAGGAGTAGGACACTCGTGAATAACAATATATGTCTACCTTCGTTAAAATACTATAGGACCCCTTTGGAATGTAGCACTTTTGGAACCTTAGGATAGTGATCACTAAATACGATACATGTGGATATCAACTGTCCACCAACCTTAGATACAATACCTTAGAACACTTGGAACTTTTGACATGTTAGCCAATGAACAAGAGTCAACCAATGGACATGAGTCATATGATTCACCATTGACCAGTGAGTAGGAAATATACGATAATGACCATTGATAACCGGATATAGAATACCTTAGCACATTTCGGGATGGGACAAGCGTAATGTCAATGTGAATACTATTTGCCGCAAAAAAATACGGACAGAGTAACCTTACATACCTTGTATTCTCACTATGAATATACAATCCTAGAGGTGCATACAATAGTCCCGCTCCTTCTTAATGTGTCACTCTACATCACAAATATACAACGGGATTCACATTAACCATCAACTATTTTACAAATGCATTTAATATCAATGAGTTACATGTGCCTTTAAACATGCCATTTCCCCTTGACAAAACCATTGATGAAATTATTATTCCAAAAATCCCCCAATATTCCATACAATGACCAATACATGAAAATCAATACATTTCACCACAACACTTCTCCTTTACACTTTCTTATCCATATCACATCACAAATAATCCATCAAATTATCTTAATACACCTCATAACACATATCGGCCAAAATCCAACAATTTACACTTTTAGAAAAATAACAAGTTTAATAACAAAATCACACCATACATGTTCATATTTTATCCATACCATGCTCTTTCATTAATACATCAAGTCTCTTTTCAAATTCAAATTACAAAGATGGTACATCTTTCACCAAAAGCACAAATACACTATTCACCACCTTGCCAACATAACTATCATGATATACATAATCTCCCATGCATATAATATGTTAATCCATGAGAATAAATACTTACCAAGGCTTGAAAAGTGATGATATTCTCCAAAAGTTGACTTAGGGTTTTGAGAACTAAAGGGGTTCTCTTGAAATGTTTTAGAAAAGCATAGAAATACATGTGTGTGTAATGGATAAAATCAGATTTTTGGTCCCTTTTATAAGGTTTTGAGTCCATCCTTAGCCACTTAATATGGTGTTCTAGAAGGTCAAATGGAAGAATGGGTCATTTGACCCATTTGGGCCAAGTCTTTTAATTCCAATTTGGGCCTAACTTTGGGCCCAATAACACATATCTATGTAACCCATCAAATTTTATGTATTATTCACCATATATCTCATGTTTACATAATTCCATAATGTCACGACAATATTCTCTTACGAGATTCTCATTCGTCGTCTCGATCGCAAAAATAGGAATTCTAGTCGCCCATGGCTTCATTAGACATTTTGGATCACTATTCATGTTTCATGATTTGATCATGTATGAGTATGTAGGAGTGTATTGAAGTGTTTGAAGCTTTAACGATGCTCAAAGGACTCCAAAGAACCAAAAGAAACCATCCAAGAATCGTCGTAGAATTGTGTTACAAAACGGGTCCGAAAAGGCACAAGATTTGTGCCTTGCGCCACTAGCTGCAAAGCAAGCTGTGGTGCAAGAAATGAGGCCCCTATGAATCAGTAGCTTGCGCCACACCCCCTGAAACAGGGTAGTGGCGCAAGTTTTCATGCTTTGCTGAATTTTTCGGCAATTTTTCCAACACTTGCGTATCGTCCAATACCTTATCAAAACACTATAAAATACTTACTTAGTGACCTTAATCATCAAGTAAAAATGACTCCAAGTCACCAAATGAGGTTAGAATGTGTATGGGGTATTGCCCAAATGCTCCACGAAACCACAAAACACTTCCTATGAAAGGCTCGTCACATGTACAAGGCCAAATTTCAATTTTTCTCATCTTGAACATTACCAAATACATACTTATAAATCTCGACACCTAAGTAAACATTATTCACTGTCATCAAGTAGGGTTGGGAAAGTATGGGGTGTTACACCTTCAATAGCTCAAGCCACCTTCTTTGCCTCAAATTGAGTTCCTTCTGCTTAAAGATATATTGTAAACTTTTGTGATCAGTATAGATATCAACATGAACTCCATACAAATAATGACGCCATATCTTTAAAGCAAAAACCACCACTGCTAACTCAAGATCATATGTGGGACAGTTTCTCTCGTGTGGCCGCAACTGTCGTGAGGAATATGGTATGATATTACTGTGTTGCATCAATACACACCCTAGGCCAACCCAAGAAGCATCACAATAGACTGCATACCCTTCTGTGCGTTCCGAAAGTACTAACACCGGTGTGGAAGTTAATTTATTTTTCAGTTCTTAAAAACTTTTCTCACATGCATCATTCCATTAAAACTTGACTGCCTTGTGTTTAAGATTCGTTAAAGGTGCTGTAATGGAAGAAAACCCTTCAAAAAATCTTCGATAATAACCTGCTAACCCCAGGAAGCTATGAATTTCCGTGGGCGTCGTAGGCCTTGGCCAATTTTTCACCGCCTCAATCTTTTGTGTATCAACCTGAATCCCTTTATTTGACACAATGTGACCCAAGAATGCTACGGATTTCAACAAAAATTCACACTTAGAGTATTTTGCATACAACTTACGCTTCCGATGAATTTGTAACACATGTCGTAAGTGATTAGCATGATCCTCTTGTGATCTCGAATAAACCAGGATGTCATCTATAAATACTGTCACGAACACGTCTAGCAATGGCTTAAACACCCTATTCATCAAATCCTTGAACACAGCTGGTGCATTTGTTAGTCCAAATGACATAACTAAAAATTCATAATGGCCATACCATGTTCGGAATGCTGTCTTGGGCACATCTGTTTCTCTAACTCTGACTTGATGGTAGCCCGACCTCAATTCAATCTTTGAAAAACACTTGGCACCCTGTAACTGATCAAACAAATCATCAATTCTGGGGAGGGGATATTTGTTCTTGATCGTTACCTTAGTTAAATACCGATAGTCGATGTACATTCTCAATGTGCCATCTTTCTTCCGTACAAATAATACCGGTGCACCCCACGGAGACATACTAGGCCTAATGAAGCCCTTGTCCAACAAATCTTTCAATTGCTCCTTCAATTCACGCAATTCTGTTGGAGCCATTCTATATGGGGGAATAGAGATAGGCTGAGTACCTGGAATCACATCAATGCCAAACTCTACTTCCCGTTCTGGGGGTAAGCCTGGGAGGTCCTCTGGAAATACATCAAGAAATTTGTTGACCACTGGAACCTACTGAGGACTTAGTGGTTCCACATCATTATCTTTCACTCGTACTAAGTGACATATGTACCCCTTAGCTATCATTTTCCTAGCCTTAAGATAGGAAATAAATTTTCCTCTTGGTGCCCCTACATTACCCTGCCATTCAAGACTATTTTCTTGTGGAAAATGAAAATGTGCCTTCTTGGCCCGGCAATCTACCGTGGCATAACAAGAAGCCAACCAATCCATGCCCATTGTCACATTAAAATCCACCATGTCTAGTTCAATGAGATCGGCCAGTGTATCATAACCACACACAGTTACCACACAATTACGATAGACTCTTTTTGCAATAATATAATCACCAACTGGTGTAGATACTTCAATTGACTTGGTTAATAAATCCGGTGTTCTTTCAAATTTCACAGCAATCAAGGCAGTAACATATGACAATGTAGAACCCGGATCAATCAATGCATATACATTATACAAAATATGGATAATGTACCTGTGATGAAATCAGGAGAAGCCTCCGAATTCTGCCGGTCCACTAGAGCATAAGTACGATTCTGAGTTCCACTGGAACTGGCTGCTCCTCTGGCACCTCTACCACGACCCGCAGGCTGTACACCTCTGCCTAGGGAAGGAACTGATGATGATGATGCAACGAGTGATCCCGCAGGTCGCGCCACATTACCCAAGCCTCTTTGTGGGCAATCTCTCATCATATGCCCCTTCATATCGCACCAAAAGCAAACATTTGACCCAAGCCAACATTCACCTAAATGAAATCGTCCACATTGCTGACATGGCTGATGAGAAAATCCAGCGGTCTGCAAACCTCAAATCCCACTACTCTGCCCAAGATTGCTACCCCTAAACCCTCGAAATTGAGCTTGAGTGCCTGCTCTGGAATAAGATAGTGACGGTCTCAGCGGTCTAGGAAACATCCGAGGTCTAGATTCTTCTTGAGACACCATAGACTGTCCCATAGGTCTAGCTCTTTTGGACTGTCCTCGTTCAGATTCATGTACCCTTCTTCTTTGTCTTTGGTCCTCCATTTTCTGGGCGAAGACCTGAATTCTTGCTTTATCCATATCTTTGTTCAAGGCATCAATGGTGCAGTCCCTTACCAAATATGGCTCTAATCTATCCACATATTGATGGACTCTATCTGTCATTGTGGCCACTACATTCAGAGCATATCGAGCCAAAGAATTAAACTGCAAACTGTATTCTCTGACACTCAAATTCCCTTGACAAAGATTCAAGAATTGATCCACACGAGCCTCTTGGATCTCATAAGAAAGGTAGTGATCTAGGAAAGCCGCTTTAAATTCTTCCTAATTTGGTGGATTTGCACCGACACCACGAGATTTCTTCCAATCTTCATACCACAATATCGCCTCTCCTTTCAATCTATGTGCAGCAAGTTCAGTTGTTTCTATTACATGCATAACATCTAAAGCCCTTTGAATCTGATCTATAAAGTCTTGCGGATCTTCATTCAGATCTGACCCAGTGAATGTGGGAGCATCTAGTTTCAGAAAATCCTGCGTCCGTCGACTAGCTGCTCTAGCTGCACTATCATCACCTGTCATTGGACCACCTTGTCCCTGATCTTGTGCAACAACTAGTCGGGTCAACATTTGCACTGTATTCTTTAAGTACTGGTCAGTAGTATTTACTGGTGGTTCTACAGGTACTTCTCTTCCTCTTGACTCTTCTGAAAATGGAAGAGTAGAAGAAGCCTGTGATGTGATTTCTGGTTCAGCGCCGCCTTGATTAACTAGTTCCAGCGGGGCTCTACTAGTTCCTTCTCCAGCAATTCTGTCTATTCTCTTACTTTTACCTTGACCTCTTCTTGTCATCGGTATTTTGCTATAATATACAAGAACAACAATTTTATGGGCAGAAACAAGTCCACCTATAACTTCGGCTCTAATGCACGATCTAGAAATGAAGAAAAGAAACAACTCCTAAATGTCCCGTAGCCTCCTACTTATAAATTGTCACACCCCGAATCCCAACAAGGCGTGATTGGCACCCGTAGCCAATAAGGCCCGAGAGAACCAAGCTATGCTTCTATACATTCATACGTATGCCATAGGAAACACCACTATCACATAAGAACATGAATGGCTAATATCGGAAATCATGGAACATGTGACATATTTATATATATGCATATGAGAAGCTTGGCCGTTGAGGCCATCAAAATAAGACTTCATGAGTCACCTTATATACATATACCCACATGCGTCTACAAAAGCCTTTAACGGATGCATTGACCAAAACAAACTAAAAGTCGGGACAAGTCCCCGCTTTATACACCATGTACAATACCAAAATACATATACAAGTGAGACTCGAAGAAGCCCCGAACTAACTGGAGCTCACCAACGATCTGCAACAACTGGCAACCTGCTGCGGAGTCCTACTAGTACCTGCGCCTGTAGTAAGTATGGTAAATTCCCCAAGAGGGGTCAATACGAGGAATGTACTGAGTATGTAAGACTATAGGTAAACATCTAAGGTATAGGAACTTTGATGAAAACAAGTACAAGTGAACATGTTACATGAATAAACTACTATAGTGTACAAGTGTGGGATCATGTGCATTACTTCATTTACTTCATTTCACATTACTTTACTTCTTCATCATTCATGTGATCATCAATCATATATGCCCGGGCCCAACTGATCAGTGGGAAATAACATTGGGATCGTCTCTAGCTAGGCTTATGCCCTTTTGAGCCGCCACCCATAAATCAATAAAGCAGGTTAGTCTCTAGCTAGGCTTATGCCCCTTTGAGCTGCCCCCTGTATCCAATAATCATTCGGGATAGCCCCTAGCTAGGTTTAAGCCCCTTTGGGTTGCCACCCGTTCTCAACAAGTGTTCATTACTTTAATTCTTTACTTGAGATTGATACTTTAACTTGTGAGAGATTGGTACTTTAGTGGTTACAATGTTATAGAAACTTTGGAACATTATTGGAACATTAATCAATGAACATGAGTCATGTGAATTACATTTGATCAATGTATAAAGAACATGTGTGTAATAATGATTAACAACCGGGAATGGAACACCTTTGGACATTTCGGAATGGAACATGTGTAATGACAATGTGACACTATGTGCTGCAGAATGATACGGAAAGAGTAGCCTTACATACCTTCACTTCCAAGTATGAATAATGCACAAGTCTATGTACGAACACAATAGTCCAGCTTCTTCCTTACGTCTTACTCTACAATACAAGTCCATACCGGAACTTACATTAGCAACTAATCACTATAAAGGCGTACAAGACGACAATGAACCATGCAACTACCATATAATGTCATGTCACCCCTTTACAATACAATCCACTGCATTTCCATATCAACAACACCATAACATTACCCACATTGACCAAAAGATCATGCCTCGATAGCATTTCACACCACACTTATCCTTTACACTTTTCCTTTTATCATTCCGTCATAATTATTCCTTTATGACAACATATAAGCAATCATCCATACTTAATACAGTCCAACACACCTCCATACGATACTGTAAAGTCATTAAAACAACACCACAAGCTGATAATTATATCCAAAAAGGGTATCGGGGCTTTCGGGAATCAACTAGAGACGGAAGCATACAAAACCAAAATCTGGAGTGACCTGCGTTGGCACCTGCGCACGCAGGTGGCTGAGATACGCGTTTAGATGGCCTTTGGAAAATTCCAGGGCCTTCTGCGTTGGCATCTGTGCCCACAGATGCCCTCGTCTGCGGGGGCGGAGTCTGATCTATTAATATTTTTGATATTCTAATACGAAGTATGTTGAGATTTTTGTATCCTTAAATTCAAAGTAAACTTTATACGATATGTGATCATGTCTCATGCTTAAAAGTTTAAGTTTGACTTCACTTTTAATTAATATTATACGTTAGTAAAATTATTTGATATGTACATTCATTTTTTTTTATTACATTAGTAAACGGCATTAAGTTTAATTATTTGAAATCATCGGTAATTTCTTGGTGATAGAAGTTTGTTTTTTTAAAACTAAATTCGATATTAAGGGAGTAGAAATTATTAAAAATTAATTATAGGCAAAAGATTAATTAGTATGACATTGCTTTAGATTTATTACTCCTGAAATATGCAAAAGGTAACTTATTAATTATTGCAATTCTCTATTAGTATGGACACATAACTCTTTTATAATAATCGTTCTTTTATTATATTTAGGTGAATAGGTCGCTTGAATGTTTACTAAATTTTAATTATTAACATATTGAAGTTGATCATGTGTGTAGTTACGCTCCTTGATTAACCTCCATAATTACAAGGTTTCGTGTACGGCTATGCTCCTCAATCGAAGTAAATATAATTCATAATGTTATGCATATTCCTTAGGTAAATTAAGCAGTTAACGAACCTAGTTTATTAAAGTATTAATTTAATCCAAATATAAGTTGATGAAGTGACCGTGCTAGAACCACGGGACTCGAGGGGTGCCTCACACCTTCCCCTCGGTCAAAAGAATTCCTTACCCGAATTTCTAATTCGTAGATCAATATTATAGAGTCAATTTTCTTTTGATTAGGGATCCAAATAAGGTGAATTCCAAGTGGCGACTCTGTAAATAAATAATCCCTTTTTAAAATGTCACTTTAATTGGGAAAACCCTTAAAATCAACTCCAAGCTGGGTAAAAAAAAGGATGTGACACCTTTACTGTAGATATTTTTAGTACTGATGGAACGGATCGTTACAATAGATACCAATTTACCCACCGTTCATCCCTGAACGGGTACGATAACTATGAGGGAGAGTTTTTAGCACAATTCTCGAAATCCAACATTCCCAAAGTGGTAGAAATTAAATGCAACCTCCTAGCTGCTTCTAAAATAATTTGATAACACTTACCGAACCACCGTTCCATATGTAACGCGAAACACCTACCCAACCAGCCTGCGCACCACATGCCACTAAGCTCTAGGCACAACTTATGATCACTTTAACCCATGAAATATGATTTATAGTAAAATTTATTTAATGGGTCATCTAAAATACCCAAGACGCCACACAATATTACAATGCACGAAAATTCTAGACGAAAATAGAATCCCACCCCTGTCGTTGCTGCAACGAACAAATTATCGATCCAGCGATGCCGCTGCAGCGACAAACGGGTTTCTACAACAGAATTTAGGTAGTAAGTTGGGGAGACTTCAGCTCTATCCCCATTTCACTACACATACTTCAATTTTTGACATGGCAGATTTATCCAAATGCGGTAACCTCTATAATCAAAATTCTAGGAACCTATTTGTTGTTCCAAAACTTCCTACGAAACACTATATCAATATCCCGCAATAATATCATCACCACTAACCATCACACCATGATCCACAATTCAACACTAAACCACACAACACTTGATTTTCAATCATAATCACACTACTCCGAGGTCTGTCATTCTTATACTAGGAAAACTTTTAGTATGGTACTTACACCCTAACCAATGCTATAACAAACACAACACCATCAACACCCACACCCCATTATGGGTTTTATTAATATATAAATTCTCTACCACAATTCACATTAGTCTATTCGACCCTCAACATACCTCAACCACTGAAGGAGCAATACCAATCAAGTATTATCATGTAACAACGAGAAGGATATGAATATGCATAAACACATATAATAACTCTACTCCCTCAATCGACCCTACAACTAACGATCATCAACCATAATCAAGCTAACTTATTTCACAACCTTATCAATTTAATTACACCACATTCAAGGGATACTATTAACCAATAATTATTTCCATACAATAAGCATATACGCAATGTCAAACCATAATAGGCCAATTACAAGTTCTGTCAAATAACCCTGCCTCTTTATTAAATCTGTGAACATTATCCAATTATTACTTTATTTCCATCCTTAAAACTTAACCAATTTTATTCATTTATAACCACCATGTTTTTTGTACAATCGGTTAGTCTATCTTTAGGAAATCAATGCTTTTACCCTCATACAATCATTCAAGTCACTTAACCAAATAAGCTACATAATTATCAATTACAAAGTTAAGGTCTAATTTACCAATATCAAGTAAAACCATTATTATCGTCTCCACTTACTATATTAAAGGAAACGACCATGGAATATAATTAAAATAATTAACAACAATGTCTACACTTAGACTGATATAAACGCAACTACAAATCAACGCACAAGACTGTTTTGCAACCAACTCTAGTTGTTCTTTATTTCATGAAGTGATCTTGTCCAATATCGAAATTACAATTATCATTATAACAAGGATAATTATAAGCCAAGGAAATCAATTCACACCAGTAACCCAAGTTGAAATAGCAATTTGGAATATCAATTCAACGTTTCACTCAAGGAACCCAACTCAATAATATCAATAATGGTTCACACAAGGAGCACCATACATATATATATCACACCGGACCACACAAGGATTTTAAATATCATTATCATTAATTGGACCACACATGGATCCCAAATATCATTATCAAAACTGGACAACTCAAGGATCCCAGATATTATTATCATCAACCCGGACCATACAAGAATCCAATTATATGCCAAGAAACTGGACCTCACAAGGATCCAAATATAATAAATAACAATATAAACCTGGTTCACTCAAGGAACCATCAAACTCTCTAATTTATCATGTACACACATGCTATAGATCTGATATTATAACGATCCTTTCTGTTGTTAGGGTATAGCTTAGCGTGCAAAAATTCAGGTTAAAATTCTTCCCAGATGAAGTGTTAGAAATTTCAAACTAGGCTAGTCTTGGATAAATTCCAAGTGTGTTGTGGTCTAGGTAAGTTTGGTAATAGATAGGTTGATGACTAAGTATTGGTAGTAGTTATTCGAGTTTAATGGTTCTCCTACCAGAGGGTTAGTGTGGGTTCTAGTAACGATAGAGTTTGAGTCGTGACAAAGTTGGTATCAGTGCCCTAAGTTCGTTGATCTCATCATATCAGAACGAGTCTAGTAGAGTCTTGCAGAATGGTAAGAAGACGTATGTACTTTTTTTTTTAGAGGCTACATGACTTTAGAAAAACTTCACTTTCTTTTTTCTTTCATGCTATGACTTGATTCCAATTAGTATCAGGCGATCCAAATTGGTATCTAACCTCTTCATTCAATTATTTCACAGATGGTGAATATGAGAGTAAACAGAGTTAGAGCAGGAGCTCCCACACCAGTAATTCTAGCCACAGAGCCCGCAGTTAGAGGCAGAGGACGAGCGAGAGGTAGGGAAAGAGGAAGAGGTAGGGCAACACCCACCAAGGGTGAAGCTCGGACTGCAACCAATCCAACCCGACATAGATCTGAGACACCTCCCCTACCTGAGGATTATCATGATGAGGTTATAAATGAGGAGATTCCAAAATAAAAGGAGTCCATACAAGTTCTAGGGGTGAATCCCCTCCACAGATGTCTTCTAAGCTGATACAATAGATTTTTATTTTTCTGAGTAGGCTGGACGATACTGTGGACATGCCTATATTTCCAATTCACCAGAATTTGGAGGTGAAGCATTCTACTGCGATAGCCCCTAGGATGGATGAGCTTTCTGGGATAGAAGTTTTCCCTCTTTCGATATTGGGTTCTGTTATGACTGGGACTGAGCATGATATGTTGAGTAAGTTCTTGAAGATAAATCCCCTATTTTTCCTTAGTTCTGAGACAGAGGATACCTTTGAGTTTATTATAGACTTTCATGAGAGGTTGTACAAGATGGATATTATGGAGTAGCATGTTATAGAACTTGTGACCTTTCAACTGCAGGGTGATGCCAAGTAGTGGTGGTGGAATTATGGAGTGTCAGTCTTCAGATTTACCTTCGTTGACATGGACTTAGTTCCATACCTTATTTTTAGAGAAGTATGTGCCACGTACCTTGTGAGATAAGAAGAAGGATGAGTTTCTCGCCCTTGAGCCCGACAATATAACTTTTGCAGCCTACGAGGCTAAGTTCCAAGCCTTGTACAGATATGCCACTCAGTTGCTTGTTACTGAAGAGGAGAGGATTCTCTGCTTTGTGATGGGTCTGAATACTAACTTGTAGGTCATGGCATTGTAGATGACTTCTTCAGGAAAGACCTTTAATGAGGTGTCTGACTTTTTGAAGAAGGTAGAAGGAGTTAAAATGGTTGGGCATATAAAGATGGTAGGGAAAAGGGCCCAGAATGCGGGCAACTTTAGCGCATCTTACTCTAGAGGCCATGATTCTCAGGCCTGCCCAACACGTTTGATATAGTCAGCTCTGTCAGTTTCTACAAGGGGTCCATCAGGGACCACTCAGCAGACTTCAGGTGTGGGAAGTCAAGTGGCTTCATAATCTTCTGCTAACCGGCCTTCATTAGATCGAACTTGTTTTACCTGTGGTGGTGTTTAACACTTTAAAAAGAATTATCCTAATAGTAAGCAGTCGAGATTTCTGCATCAGCAGCAGTCCAGAGTTATGGTTTTGGCCGACAGAGGAGGTGAAGGAAATGGTAGGGGCCGTCCACAAGGTAGGTGAGGTGGTTATCAGGGTGGTCGTGGTGGTGAAAATAATGTTCGAAAGTTGAGGACCAAAGAGATTAGATTCGTGAAAGTCCAGTAGATGCACCATCCTATTGAGAAGGCCACTCGGGAGACTGAGTCGGATATGCGCAACAAGTACCCCCTCTTGTTTGAGGATTCAGGTACTCCGCTTGTTACATTTCTATCATTTTTCTTGATTTATTATTTGGGGACAAATAATGGGTAAATTGGTATTTGTTGTAACAAATCTTTTCGTTCTTATGGTACAGCTTAGTATAACAAAATTTGAGTTAAGATTCTCCCCCGATGAAGTGTTAGAAAGTTCAGGATAGGCTAGTCTTGGATAAATTCCAAGTGTGTTATGGTCTAGGTAAATTTAGTAATGGATAGGTTGATGATTAAGTATTGATAGTAGTTATTCGGGTTTAATGGTTCTTCCACTATAGGGTTAGTGTGGGTACCACTCACGACGGGGTTTGGGTCGTGACACATATATGCCCACTAGCCACACGTTTTCAACCTTCACTCCTCGCTTAACTTATCTAATAACTCTAAAGGTCTTACACCCGAGCAAGATTTTAACTTAACATCCTCTTACAATAGCTACTCGTAAATATAGCCAATCAATTAAGGAAAGAGTTACATTTACCAATCATCACTAAAAATCACAACATTCCACTAAATCATCAACAAACCACATAAGGAATACACATAACATTCTATCACAACACAACAAAAACATTTAAAACACAAATATCTTTCTGATAAACATAGCTAATCAATTAATAAAAGAGTAACGATTACCAACTTCATTAAATACTCTAATATTCCACTTAATCAAACTGTAAAACCACCTAAAAGATGTATGTATCACTCATTCAAAACATAATTCACAACATTAGAATACAAGTTCTACGCCTCTTATTGACCTCTATTGATTAGAATAACTAATTTCCAACCCTCCGAACATTAGCGAGATACCAATTGGGACTAACTAATCACAATTGTGATTGTCGAGAGATACCAATTGGAATCTGCCAGATACCAATTAGATTCAACTTGGGGAGACAACACTGAAACAACATGATGGGAGATAAGTAAGTTAGATTTATTTTCTAATGTTTTATAGCTTCCTACAGATTTGATGTGGACGTCAAGACATCAATTCACAGGACTCTACTTGACATTTGCTCTTTTACTGAGAGACTAGTAACCTGGGCTTTGATACCATCTTGTCACGACCTAAATCACGAAATCATTCGGGCACCTACCCAACTCTACCCTAGATAGGAGAATCTCTACCACCCAACCTTGAGCTATTGCGGAAACATTGCTAAAACCTTAAACATAATAAATAATAAACCTTTTATCTAAAATAAAACTTTATTACGAAAATTACATTGCGGAATTTAACTATGTCATTTCCCAGAACCTAGTCTAAACAAGTACAAAAATGCTAAGTACAACAAGGATGACTAAAGACACAGCCTCCATGTAAGAGTAGAATGATAGGAGCTGGTGAAGAATGATCACCGCTGCAATACAGAAACTTCAACTGACCTGCAACCATGTCTATACCCCTAAAAAGGATATATAGTAAGCGTAGTATCAGTACAATCACACGTACTGGTAGGTATCATCAACCGACTAAGGTTAGAAAACATATAACAACATATAGCAATCAAGAAGAGATTATGACAATATACACTTATCAACTTAATATACTTAACATACTTCAGATCCCAACGTTACCGCCTTTATTTTATTATAGCATTACTAATTTATCCTCAAAGCATGACTAATTGACATAATTCCATGAAATAACCAAATCCATATCTCTTAAGTACCCACCTTGTCAGAAACAACTCTACATTTTTTTTCTCTCTCTCTCTCTCTCTAATTAATCCTCTTCGTAACAGCCCTCACTCACTATTCTACTACATTATCCACCGGTAATGCAATCACTAAGACTAGTAATAAAGTAAATAACTAATTTGCATGAAAAGTCGCTACAATACACTTCACGTAGACAACTATGCACACAGGATGATCAGATTTATACATAATTCAAATCATACCTTATATTCACTCCTTTATGCAATTTACATTCACAAAACCATCAACTTACAAACCACTGGTTGTCTTCTTCATATCATTCCTTTACAAGTTATTCATATCAAATCACCTACATAGTAGCAGACCGATCATCAACCAATCACGTATAAGATAATATACAACAATGCAATTACCACAATGCAATAACAATAATGCATGCCTAAAAATGATGTACATACATACTATGGTCGGCAAGGACCCTTAGTCATGACCTGCAAGGGACGACCTCAGTCCATGTACCGTACCTAAATGGTATCTGATCCCATTAAATAATCTGTACCGACGTGGTACCCGATTCCAATATCAAGCTATACTGGCATGGTACCCAACCCTCAAAATATCACAATGTATGAATGTCATCATCAAATATCAACCATGATAAAATGCAGTGCACCAATTATGCAAGTACACATTTTTCTGAATATTTAGTCAAAACCAAGTTCATCATTCCAGGTAAACAATAATTATTCACTAACACATGGAATGACAAGTATGTTGAAGGTCAATTCATACAGCTTGTAATATAGGCCTTATCAAACCATATTCATCAGTTATAGTATGTTCGAAGATCTATGAATCAAGTATCCATTTTAAGAGTACACATTCCACCAAAATCGATATCTACACTCTAATTCAACATACCTAATTCATCCACCAATCTAACCCTCTATTATTCCTATTGAAACCGATAAATTTAGTTACTAACTAGTAACCCTTACATTCAAGGCGTCACTAAGTTTAAGACACTATTCCATTAGCTGATTATGCAACCACTCAGCTCAATTTAACTTATAATTCTAGTTTGAGTCATACACATTTTCACATCTTACTTCATATCACTTAGCCAAACTTTTCTTTAGGTTCTTAATTTATGACACCACATCCTCTTATCACAATCAATTCTCCTAACTATCTTTCAGCAAGAATATCTCATACTCCAAGCACACACAACATCAAATTCACCCCTTTTAAGGAATTAAAGACTAATTTTATAGATTACAAGCTCACCTAATTCCTCTATTGTTACCCACATTCACATATTAAACTTGTAAATCATCAATTAAGTCATACAAATACAAATACCCATCAAGGAATCCACACAAAAACATAACAACACACAATTAGATCTATATTACATTAATTTCATATTTTATCCATTCAAACTCCGTGTTCGTAGACCTAGACATGAAGTCTCCCGTTAAAACTATAGTTATTACACGTATCTAACCCAAATCTACTGAACATTACACTATAATCTACCTCGACTGAAGATCTTAGAACAAGAAAGCCACACCATGGTTGCTCTTTCCTTTTCTTCATACCTCCATTAGTCCAATCATCTAGAAATCAAACAGATATAGGAGTAATTAATCAATTACTCTTTGAATAACTACTTTGGGAATTAACCCTCTAATTCTATCCTTATTCATGATCTAAGACATTACTCAAGGGTTAATTAACCATTAACTAGTTCTATCATACTCAACCCATTTCCATTAATGGAGTTTTAAAGCTAAAGATTCAATTTTTATTGAATTCAAGGTTCTCAACTATCAAACTTCATATTTTATTATAACAAATTCATCCTAGGAATTGTTAGTTAGCAACCAAGAAGTAATTCTACTTCTTGGTGATATTACCCAAATCCATTGATTTTCCCAAAAATCTCATGAACCTAGGTTTCTAACCCTCAATTCCACCATTAAAGATCATTCTAACGATTCTAAGATGTTATTAGATTGAAAGATGAAGAAGATGACGGAAGAACTTACCTCAACAAAGAATTTTCCCCCAAGACCTTGGAAAATCACCCCTTTAGGGCTTTGGAATGAAGTTTTTGAGTTGAAAACCCAAAAATCGTGAAAAAATAAGCTCAAGTACTGCTTATTTGTCGCAACAGTGACCAATTATCGCTGCAGTCACTGTAGCAACCAACTTTTCAGCGTAAAATGGTCTTCAGTAAAAAAACTATAATATTTTACTTCGAAAATGGATTAACGAACAGTTGGAGGCATTGGAAAGAAGACTCAAAGATCTTTAATTTGGTAAATATTGGGCTCTATAACTCTTTATATTCTAGGAGGAGTGTGTTGTTTCTTGTTACTTCCTTCACCCGTAAAAACCAGAAAATTGATTAAAATGAAAGTTCTAAGTCCCCAGTTAGACTGTGTTTCCTTAAAAAATATAATCCCCTCACAATTGCCTAAGGTTTGGATTAATTCTTCCCAAGATAAAATAGAACACTATTCAGCAAAACCGGCAATGGAATTTGCTGAACTTCGTCGAACTCAACTAATGGAGTAAATCATACTTACTTTGATTCTTTTGTAAAGAAGAAAGCTTTTAACTTGTGAAAAATAATAATTTCATATATCATTCATCTGAGGAAAACATACATATTTATAGCCTAAGAGGTGGTGCTTCAGAAGAGAAGCAATGTTTGAAGAAAAGACACACTATTTCGAACCGACGCATGACCTGCGCCGCGACCTGCACCCGCAGGTGGCCACATGCAGCCGCAAGTCAGCGTATGGTGCAAAACCAGTAGCTACTAGTTTGGCCTGCGCTGGTCACCTACGTCGCAGGTGCCACATTCACGCGCAGGTTGCCAATCCGGTGTCAACCAGTGCCTCGAAGGGCCGCGTCCCTTCGAGGTGCATTGTGACATGCGTCCGCATCCACTCATGTGCGTCCGCATATGGAGAAATAATTTCCTATCAGATTTTTGGATTAAACTATCAATAATTCTCAAGTTTCAAATAAACTTTGTCCAAAAAGATAGTTTCTCGATCAATCATTTGCCAAATCCAAAGCCGAAGCCGAGCCGAGCCGAGCGAGCGACGATGACGACGGCGCGAGGCTTGTCTTGTTCTTGCCTCACTATCCACATGAAGGTGTGTATTTCAATATATACACAAGAAAGTCTTTTTCTCCCACCAATGTGGGAGAACTTCACTTTCTTAAAGTGAAGACTTGCTCTTCATTTTCCTTCCATGTTTTTACCTCCATTTTCCAATCACTTCTTATCAACCAAACCCAACAATCCCCCACATGAATGGGGAATGGCTATGTTATATAAAAACTTATGTGATATACAAATAAGGATTAATCGCATCTGGGTAAGTAGGTTTTCCTTTGAACTTTCCATAGTGAACATATGTCGGGTATCGTTGGTCAATCGGTAGATTTGATATCTTTGAACCGTCGAGCTTTTACATATACCTAGACAACATATGTAACACAATCAACCCTTAACCATTCTTGGTTCTCATTGTTTTGTTCGTTTCAGCCATGAGCACATCCTGATTTCATGAGTGCGTAGAGAACTGGCCTTGCTCTTATTCTCCTTGAAGCGGCTTCCACTTTACACTCACATAGGTGATTCCTAATCGTTTTATCCTATAAACAAACTATTTGGTCATTCCTGCCAAACTTAGAAACCATTAAAAAGCTTCAAACCTTAAGCTTTATCCTTGTTTCTTGAACATTGTCATATCATGGAAATGGATATACTTTAAGTGACAAAGTTGAACCGTCATTCGTAACTTTGTTTGATCTCCTTGAACCTAGACCTTGGGATCTCCATTTAACTAGGTAGAGTTACCGTTACAATGACTTGTTCTAGGCTATAAACCCATTCCCTTTGATGATTTATCAACCGCCTCTCTAGTTAGGCCTTTTGTAAGTGGATCCGACACATTATCCTTTGACTTCACATAGTAAACTGTGATAATTCCACTAGAGAGTAGTTGCCTAACGGTATTATGCCTTCGTCGTACGTGACAAGACTTTTTGTTATACCTAACATTTCCAGCTCTTCCTATTGCCGCTTGACTATCACAATGTATGCATATAGAAGCCACTGGCTTTGGCCACAAAGGAATATCTTCTAAAAAGTTCTATAGCCATTCTGCTTCTTCACCGGCCTTGTCTAAGGTAATAAATTCAGATTCCATTGTAGAGCGAGCAATACACGTCTGTTTGGATGATTTCCAAGAGACTGCTCCTACACCAAGAGTAAACGCATACCCACTTGTGGATTTTACTTCATTTGACCCGGTGATCCAATTTGCATCACTATATCCATCAATTACCTCTGGATATTTGTTGTAATGTAAAGAATAGTCTTGAGTATGTTTTAGATACCCCAAAACTCTCTTCATTTCCATCCAATGAGTTTGATCAGAATTACTTGTGTACCAACTTAATTTGTTAATAGCACATGCTATATCTGGTCCCGTACAATTCATGATATACATCAAACTTCCCAACACTCTTGCATAGTCCAATTGTGACTTGATTTGACCTTGGTTCTTTGTGAGAGCAAGATTCACATCAATTGGAGTTTTGGCAACTTTGAAATCCAAATACTTGTATTTTTCAAGTACCATGTAGATGCAATGAGTTTGAGACAAAGCTAGACCATGAGGATTCCTTAGAATTTTAATTCCTAAGATCAAATCTGCAACTCCTAAGTCTTTCATATCAAACTTGCTAGCGTATACGCTTAGTAGCATTTATGTCGGAAATGTCCTTACTCATTATCAACATATCATCCACATACAAACAAACAATGACAATGTGATTTGGAATGTTCTTGATGTAAACACATTTATCACATTCATTGATCTTAAATCCATTTGACAACATGGTTTGATCAAATTTTGCATGCCATTGCTTAGGTGTTTGTTTTAGTCCATAAAGCGACTTAACAAGTCGACACACCTTCTTTTCTTTTCCTGGACTTACAAACCCTTCAGCTTGTTCCATATATATTTCTTCCTCCAATTCTCCATTTAAGAAGGCTGTCTTCATATCCATTTGATGAATTTGAAGACCATACACGGCGGCTAACGCTATCAATATTCTAATTGATGTGATTCTTGTTACCGGCAAGTATGTGTCGAAATAATCAAGACCTTCTCGTTGTCTAAAACCATTGATAACTAGTCTTGCCTTATATTTATCAATAGTGCCATCATCTTTCATTTTCTTTTGAAGATCCATTTAGAACCCAATGGTTTGTTTCCTGGAGGAAGATCAACCAATTCCCATGTATGATTGTTCAATATGGATTCTATTTCACTATTGATTGTCTCTTTCCAATATTGTGCTTCTGAAGAAGACATTGCTTCCTTCAAGCTTTTGAGGCTCATTCTCAACTAAAAATGTCAAGAAATCAGGACCAAAGGAACTTGAAGTCTTTTGACGTTTGCTACGTCTTGGACTTTCCTCATTAGGTGTACTTCCGTTTGACACTTCCTGAGGTCATTTAGATTTTTCACTAGATGACTCACATTCATTTTTATACGGATACATGTTTTTAAAAAATTCAGCATTATCTGATTCAATTACCGTATTTACATGAATGTCGGGATTTTTTGATTTATGAGCCAGAAACCTATATGCTTTGCTATTGGTTGCATAACCAATGAAAACATAATCAATTGATTTTGGTCCTATCTTAACCCTTTTGGGTTTAGGAACTTGCACTTTAGCCAAACACCCCCACACTTTGAAATATTTCCAGCTGGGTTTCCTTTCTTTCCATTGTTCTTATGGAATGGACTTTATTTTGCTATAGGGTATACGATTGAGTATCCGACTAGCTGTTAGAATAGCTTCCCCCCATAAGTTCTGTGGTAAACCAGGACTTATCAGCAAAGCGTTCATCATCTCCTTTAATGTTCTATTCTTTCTTTCCACAACCCCATTGGATTGTGGAGTGTATGGGGCAGTTGTTTGATGAATAATTCCATATCCCAAACATATTTCAATAAAAGGAGATTCATATTCACCACCCCTATCACTTCTAATCATTTTGATTTTCTTGTTAAGTTATGTTTCAACTTCATTCTTGTATTGCTTGAAAGTATCAATTGCCTCATCTTTGCTATTAAGCAGATAAACATAGCAATATCGAGTGCTATCATCAATGAAAGTTATGAAGTATCTTTTCCCACCACTAGATGGTATAGACTTCATATCACAAATGTCTGTATGGACTAAGTCTAAAGGATTTGAATTCCTTTCAATAGACTTATAAGGATGCTTTGCATACTTTGATTCCACAAATACTTGACATTTTACATTGTTACTTTCAAACTTAGGTAATAATTCTAAGTTAATCATTTTCTGCATGGTTTTATAATCTAAATGTCCTAAACGTGCATGCCATAAATGATTTGACTCAAGTAAATAAGAAGAAGCTGAAATCTTATTCATATCAATAGAGATTACATTTAGTTTGAAGAGGCCCTCGGTGAGGTAATCTTTTCCTACATACATGTCATTCTTACTGATTACAACCTTATCGGATACAAACACACACTTAAAACCATTTTTGACTAGAAGTGATGTTGAGACCAAATTTTCCGCATTTCTGGAACATGAAGGACATTATTGAGGGTCACTATCTTGACCAAAGTCATCTTCAAGCCAACCTTGCCCGTTCCTTCTATCTTTGCGGTTGCTGAATTCGCCATACAAATGGTCTCGCCTTTTTCAGAAAAAGTATAAGATGAAAACAATTCCTTGTTGGAACACATATGGCGGGTTGCACCTGAGTCAAACCACCATTCATTTGGATTTCCCACTAAGTTGCATTCAGAGAGCATTGCACAAAGGTTGTCTACTTCTTCATAAGTTTGCTTCCTCTATCTTTTTATCTTTCTTTGGAGCTCTACAAACAGAATCCCTATGACCAACTTTGCCACAATTGTAGCAATTTCCTTTGAACTTTTTCTTCTTAGGTGCTACCTTCTCATCATCCGACTTCTTCCTTTTTTTCTTCTTTTGAGGAGTTTCAACATTGTTTGCTCCTGCGATTGAAGACTTTGCATTTGCTCTCTTTTCTGCATTTTTGTTGTCTTCTTCAATTTGCAAATGAACAATCAAATCCTCTAAAGTCATTTCCTTTCGCTTATGTTTCAAATAGTTTTTGAAGTCCTTCCACAAAGGAGGCAACTTTTCAATGAAAGATGCTACTTGGAAAGCTTCGTTGATGACCATTCCTTCCGCAAGTAAATCATGTATGATCACTTGCAATACTTGAACTTGATTCATGGCGGATTTGTTGTCAACCATCTTGAACTCAAGAAACTTGGCTGCTACAAACTTCTTCAGTCCGGCATCTTCTGTCTTATACTTTTTGTCTAAAGGGTCCCAAAGTTCCTTTGAAGTTTTGCAAACATAATAAACACTGTATAGACTGTCTTCCAATCCATTTAGGATATAGTTCTTGCATAGAAAATCAGAATGATTCCATGCCTCGGTCACCATAAACCGTTCTTTTTTGGAGTCTCATCCGGTAGAGTTGGAATGTTCTCTGCAATAAACTTCTGTAAGCTTAAGGTGGTCAGATAGAACAACATCTTCTATTGCCACCTTTTGAAATCACTTTCAAAATTTTTTTTGGGCTTTTCCGCTGCAGACATAGCGAGAGTAACACGGCTTGACGAACTAGCATTCGTTGCCACTGATGCAGAAGCCATCATACCATTAGATGATTCTTCCATTTCTATTTGATTACACACAAACAAAATTCAATAACTGGTCAACAATCAATGCGGTTTTATTCAGTCGATGAAGTTTTTATGTTCTTCAAATCGATAGAAATAACTTTATTAACTCGATGAAGTTTTTATGTTCTTCGAACCGAGTTAAGAAATGGAGTAGAAAGTCTTTAACTTTAATCTCCAACCACAAACAGAAATAGAGATGAAGCAGAAAAATGTAAGCAA
This sequence comes from Capsicum rhomboideum, assembly GCA_031232105.1. Taxonomy (NCBI): domain Eukaryota; kingdom Viridiplantae; phylum Streptophyta; class Magnoliopsida; order Solanales; family Solanaceae; genus Capsicum; species Capsicum rhomboideum. The sequence goes on along the minus strand of CP124719.1, from coordinate 18,081,526 downwards.
AATGCAATTATATTCTTTAAGCTTGTTGTTTCTTGTTACTTCCTTCACCCGTATAAACCAAAAAATTGATTAAAATGAAAGTTCTAAGTCCACAGTTAGACTGTGAATCCTTAAAGAATATAATCCCCTCACAATTGCCCAAGGTTTGGATTAATTCCTCCCAGGATAAAATAGAATACTATTCAACAAAACCGGTAATGGAATTTGCTGAACTTCGTCGAACTCAACTAATGGAGTAAATCACACTTACTTTAATTCTTTTGTAAAGAAAAAGCTTTTAACTTGTGAAAAATAATAATTTCGTATCTCATTCATCTGAGGAAAACCTACATATTTATTGCCTAAGAGGTGGTGCTTTAGAAGAGAAGCAATGGTTGAAGAAAAGACACACTGTTTCGAACCGACGCATGCAGGTCAGCGTATGGCATCCGGTGTCAACCAGTGCCTCGAAGGGTCACGTCCCTTCGAGGTACGTTGTGACATGCGTCCGCATATGGAGAAATGATTTCCTATCAATAATTCTCAAGTTTCAAATAAACTTTATCCAAAAAGATAGTCTCTCAATTGATCATTTGCCAAATCCGAATCCGAATCCGAAGCCGAGCGAGCGACGACGACGGCGCGAGGCTTGTCTTGTTCTTGCCTCACTATCTACATGAAGGTGTGTATTCCAATATATACACAAGAAAGTCTCTTTCTCCCACCAATGTGGGAGAACTTCACTTTCTTAAAGTGAAGACTTTCTCTTCATTTTCCTTCCATGTTTTTACCTCCATTTTCCATTCACTTCTTATCAACCAAACCCAACAGAGTGCTCGTTTGAAGATGACCCTAGTTTAAACTTAGACTTAAACTCAATCAGTAAGGACGCTTCCAACTTAACTTTGTGCTAGGGGTGTTGAATGACCTTCATTCATCTCTAATGCACTCCTATGCTAAAGAACTGATTCTATAACCTATGACGAATGAGGTTCTTATGCTTTTACCACAGATGTTTTCACAAACGACGGAATGGATCGTTACAGTAATCCTACCTATTGCTATTAAAAAAAAAATATTAGTTCATGTTCAAACTTCTCCTAAGCAAAAATAAACGGAGCCTTATTCATTAAACCTTTGAGACATTTAGAGAATATTGGTATAAATATTTTTTTTCTATTTTTATGAAATTTACTACGTTGACATATTCAATTCTAATTTTTTTCAGAGCCTAAATTCGGTCATATCTTATACTGTATTATTTATTACCTTAAATGCAGGCATAAAAATCCTAATGCTTGTAGTCCATTGGCTTATTAGAATGAGGAATACTATTTTTTATATTGAAAACAATATTTTTGGCAAATGGGAGTGTTTTTATTTTCATTGACAAATGGGAATTTTTTTAAAGACAAATGAGAATTCAGCTTTTGAATTTTGAGGTTCTTGTGTAGTGTAGAAATGAGAAACGGAAAATTAATCCTATAATGGAGGCAAAAGAACAAAGTTTTATGTTACCTTAGCACGGATGCTTTGTTAAATTTGGTAATGAAAAGACATCTTATACAAATTCTTGGCTACATTTGCTAGCTATTGTTGAGTTATGTGGCTGTAAAGCATGTCCTTAATTATACTTTGCCTACTCTAGTGAAACATGAAACGCAATTTGTAAATGTTTAATTAGTACGCTTGATTTGACATCACTTCTTACTCTTTTCTATCCCAAATTAATAATTCTTCTTCTAAAAATCATTTCGAAATAATTGTCAGTTTAGAAAGTCAACACTAGAATTGACAATTATTTTCAACTATAATATTAGACGTCGTTGGTGCTAATTTATCGGGTACTGTTTACCAATATAAATGGTATTATGATGAGGTCTCCATTGTTCTCTAATATCTACATAGTACACAATTCTCCCCTTTAATGCCACATCCTTTAGCTTTTCTGAAAGCCATTGTTACTAAATTGGTACTCTCTTTATCTTAATTTATACGATACTATTTGACTAGACACAAATTTTAAGAAAAAATATATATTTTTTGAAATTTTTGAGTTAAGAGATCTTATATTTATGTGACTATAAAATATTTCATTAAGTGTAAAAGAAAAATTTTATGATTAAATTATTTCTAAATATAAAAAAGGTAATATAGTTTTAGAGACTAAACTAAAAAAATTGTGTCACATCATGAATTTTTACGAAAGGAGTAATATTTCTCATGAATGTAAGCATTTTCCTATTTCTTGATCCCCCACCCGTCATTCTCAATTTTTTTTTTTTTGCTTTATATCTCATTGCTTATCGAAAATCGAAATAATTTAAACCTTATATATTATGAAATAATAATAAAATATAAGATAATAAGATATGTAGCTAAAAATATAAGGGGAAAGAGGTGTTGTTTCTCTTAAAATTAATGTAGAAAATGAATTGAATTAACTCCCTATTTACACAAGAACAAAAGTTGGTCTGCAAGCTGCTCACAAAGCTACTTTGAGAAGCTGCTTGCAAAGCTATTTACAAGCTGCTTGCCTGCTTGTAAAACTACTTATAAGCTACTTTTAAGCTTCTCCATGAAGTTCATAATTACAGAGCTACTTACAAGCTATTTGTAAGTTACTTATAAGCTTCTTCAAGAAGCTATGGAAGTTGTTTATGTTTTTGGAGAAAATGTTGTTTTCAATTTTGAAATCTATATAAAGTCTCAAAATCTTTAAAATAGAGTCGCCACTTAATTTTTGAAAGAAATTAAGAAAACTTTAATTATTTAAAAAAACTTTAATAGAAAAATCCTTTAAAAATTTAGAGATCACGGTAAGGGTTCTAATAACATCTTTAAGAAGATTTTTAAGGCACTTAAAGAATGTCCACAAGCTCGTGATTAACCGACGGTTTTAATCGATCGATTTTTCATTAATCGGAGATATATATATTTCATCTTGTTTTGTTTTTAGATAGGGTAAATTCATCCGATATTTTGAATACATGAGCTGGAAATATGTATTTGGTTTGTTTGTTTTTGTCCGGGTAAGTTCGTCCAATTATTTGCTACCATGAACCAAAACTGTTCATCCGGTTGTTTATTTTGTTCGTATAGCGCCCCCTTGATTTTGTGCTAGTGACTTTTAGGACGTCTCTTGTTCACTCTAGGCACGTTATCGAACTTTTGAGTTCTTGAAAGTCTCTTGGGACTCTATCATTTCGGAAGTTTTTTATCATGTGTAATTTTTGTTCTCAATCTTTCTGTTGGAACTTTTCCTTAGGTTATGATCACTAACTTTCCTATTTTGAGAATTTTTGAATTCTTGACATGTATGACATCTAGAAGGAGGATGCAAATAAAGTTTTGTAAATAAAGGTTTTATTTCTTTCGCTGTAGATCTCGCTTGTGCAATAACTTTGTCGGTGGCGCACCGGATGATGAGTGAAGATCATCAATCCAATTGCTTTCAACAGTTCCTAGTTTTATACATCTAAGCGGAGGTATTTGACTTTTTCACTTCAACAGTCCCCAGTTTCTTATCTCTTAGACTATTTTGGGGGTTTGCATTAAAGCGGAGGTCTTAGTCTCTCTACCTGAGCAGTCTCCAGTTACATGTCCGGAAGATTCAACTAAAACGCCAGCTCCTTGGAGGAGTCCCCTAGTGCTCAAATGCAAACATGTGAGGAGTTGGGTACTATATATGATACGAGCATGGTTAGCTTGGAACACATTACGAGGGGCTTTCATATATGAATGATAGATTGGAGCCTGGAGGAAGGCATGGAGCAACAAATACACAAGGTCATGGGCGATTAAGATGCCATTTGGCCAATCAAGAAGGGCCATTTGGATTATTTGTAAAATGGTCACTTTTGGGATATTTTTGTAATAGGCTATTTATGTAAAGCCAATAACTATAAATAGTTGCCTTAGCTATTTTCATACTTAGATTTTGAATGATTGAATTGTCTTGAATAGACTTGATATTTAGTTACTCTAGATGAAGGTAGTGATTGGGTTCAATTCCAATTGTTAGCTTAGATCGAGTGATTAGGGTGAATACCTGAATTGCTTATTTATCTTCTTTGCTTGATTGATCATCGAGTTATCATATTATGGATTCAATTAGGTTTCTCATGAATTTGATTGAGTTCTCTTCTTCCTTGATTTAATTTTTGTTTAATTGAGTCTTTCTTTCTTCACTTCTCATCTCTTATTTCTCAAATATCCTTTAATTTAGTTGTTCAATTTCGTGTTGTGATATCGATTCTAGTTGTCCATTTAGGATTGTTATCACCTTGGTATCAGAGTTTAGGTTAAAGAGTTGTTCCAACAATTCTTAATCCTACATTCATAAATTTGAAAATCATTTCAAAAAAAATTTCGGGTCAAAAATTCAAAAATCAGAAAATCATGCGATTCGTGTTTTGGTTTGAGTTTCTAACACTAGATTAGTGTTCTCTAGTGTTTTGGAAGTTTGGATTTGAAATTTGGTGCGATTTGGAGTTGTTTGAAAATTTCACCATTGTTAAGCTTGAAATTTTTTGAAAAAGGTGAAGTGTGTTTGTTTATTGAGGCAACATTGGAGGTTCAATTATATTGAGGTTTGTTTTCTTGATCAATTGGAGCTTGGATCTAAAATTTAGAGGCAAATAGAGTTAAATTTCACTAGGGTCAACTTTGGAGTTCATGGTGTTCTTCATGGTCTGAAGAAATTACAAGTAGGTTTAATTTTTGGGAACAATTGGTTTGAAATTGGAGCCTAAAAATTATTGGAGTTTGTTTTTGGTGTTGGAAGGAGCTCGTGTTTAAAATTTCGTGTCAATCGGAACTTGTTTGGTTGAGGTTGAATTTTTAAATTTTCAGGGTGTTCATGATATTCTTCAAAGCTTGAAGATGGAGAAAATGAGTTTTATTTTGTCTTGAAATTGAGTGCTAAAAACAATTGGGGTTTGTTTCCTAAGTCGAGGGGAAGCTAATCCTAAATTTTGAACCAATTTCGAGTTGATTTCAGGTATTGGAATTAGTGTGTGTTCTTGGTGTTCTAGGTGTTCTTGGAGTATTCAAGTTGTTCTTGAAGAAGAAAAAGAAAAAGGCACACCTTGATCCAAATTTTCCAAGTTAAAGATAGTCAAAGTGTTTGTGGCTCCACTTGTGGAAGTAAAAAAATTGAAAAAAAAAATTAAATTAAATTGATTTTCCACGTGGACTGCCACATCAGCACGTCAATGGGTCAACACCGACGCAACAATTACGCGTCTGCCACATCAGTAACAAGAACAACATTTGAGCATTCAACATCCTAGGAAGGGCCAGGCGCTTGCTGGAACGCCCAAACCAGTAAGCTTTTAAAGCTCAGCATCTTAGAAAGGGCCATACGCTTGTTGGGACGCCCAAATTTTTCTAAGGGTCAAAACTTCAAGGTTCTTTTTCTACACTCAATTTTCTTCGATTTCTCTACTATTTAACAACTAATTAACCTCTTTAATTAGTTGTTAACTAGTTTCTAAACATCAAATCATCTCTTTGATTTTTCAAATTAAGCAACAACAAGTAATTTCTTCTACTTTTGTTACATAGTCTTTTGAGTCCTGATTTTTTTCGTGCTTATTTTCGTCTACTTTTCTCATCTTCATTCATAGATAAACTTCTTGATTCAAGTCCTTTTAGTTTTGTTTTATTTGAGTCATCCTTCTTTCAAGAATCACAAGGATCCATTGCTCCACAAGGATAGATAACCTTGAATTGATTGAGCAAAGCTAGTAACATTAATAATTTGGAAAAGAAGCCGTAGAAGGTGAGTTGAGAGTTTATATACGAGTGACGTGAGAATTTTATTACTAACTTGTTTGCTAGTTTTGTAGGTACAAAAGGTGATATAAGGGAAAATGTCATCCATAGCTTCAGATTATTGTGGAGATGACATTAGTGACTATGTTTATAGCGACATAAGTTACGAGTATAGTGATGACGAGCCATATGAGGGTTCTTTGAGTGATTGGGATCAAAGTAATGAAGCTCATGAGTACGATGGTTAATGCTATAAAGGATATGATAGCCCAAGATATTATGATCAATATGTTGATGAGGATTACTACACCGATGAATGTGAGATTGCATGGAACTGATGGATCTTGTTATGATGTTGAAGGGTTAGAGGAATGTTTTTTCAACTCCTCTAATGAAGATGAAGATTTTCAAACTTCATGTCATGCCCCGAATTCCAACGAGGCGTGATTGGCACCCGAAACCGATGTGGCCCGAGAGAACCAATCTTTGCTTGTGAACACTCGTATGCATAACCGCGTATGAAGCTTATTCTACTTTATGCAACTATACGGAAATCATATACATGGAAACATATGCCATACATTTATATACAAAACTTGGCCGTTGGAGCCATTACGTCGTACTGAATGTATATCTCTTACATTCATATACCCACATAAGTCTACAAAGCCTCTACAGATACATGACTATGACAAACCTAGAGTCGGGACACACCCCGCTCTATACTCATATACAACTCAAACCAATATGCATAATGACTCGGAAAAGCCCCGGATCAACTGGAGTTCACCAACAATCTGCGGATATCTCGTCGCCTATTGTGGAGATCTACTAACACCTGTGCCTGCAACATGTAAGGTAAGTCCCCAAAAGGAGTCAGTACGAAGAAAGTACTGAGTATGTAAGGCCATATGAAACTACAATAATACATAAGTACTTCCAAGAAATTAAACGTAAAAGAATAATCAATATGGATATACCCCCGTCCTGAATATGTGGAACCATGTTCATTACTTCTATTAGCCTCATTACTTGATCAATCAGTCGCATCATTATCACTTTCTTATAACCATCTTCCTGTTTATTTAGATCTATACTTTCATTACCGTTCACTCAATTAGTTAGTACCGGACCTCCACCTTTGGTGGGCTATAATATATCTGTATATAATACCGGGCATCCACCTTTGGTGGGCTATAATATATGAATATAATACCGGACATCCACCTTTGGTGGGCTATAATATATATGTATATAATACCGAACATCCACCTTTGGTGGGCTATAATATATATGTATATAATACCGGACATCCACCTTTGGTGGGCTATAATATATATGTATATAATACCGGACATCCACCTTTGGTGGGCTATCATATATAAATATAATACCGGACATCCACCTTTAGTGGGCTATGATATATGAATATAATACCGGACATCCACCTTTAGTGGGCTATAATATATGAATATAATACCGGACATCCACCTTTAGTGGGCTATAATATATATGTATATAATACCGAACATCCACCTTTGGTGGGCTATCATATATAAATATAATACCGAACATCCACCTTTAGTGGGCTATGATATATGAATATAATACCGGACATCCACCTTTAGTGGGCTATAATATATGAATATAATACCGGACATCCACCTTTAGTGGGCTATAATATATGAATATAATACCGGACATCCACCTTTGGTGGGCTATCATATATAAATATAACATACTATTGGGATTATTCCATCTTGAACTTATACCCTTTAGATTGTAATCCATTCTCAATGAAACATAACATAAAGTAACCATTTGCATTACTTAATTCCTTGACCTCGTTATGAGAGTGATACCTTAGAGATTATGACACTAAAGCTCACACCTATATACACATCTCACTTCACTTCACTTCATGAGATTCACATCTTCACTATGAGGAATAATTATACTAACTTGCACATCGCCTCTCTTATTACTCTCATGAGATTGGTACTTTTACATTATTACCCTCTTGAGATAGTTCTTTTATAAATTTCAACGTTATGGAAACTTTTCTTGAAGCTTGGGATCATTAACCAATGGGTGAGAGATATGTGAATAAACATTGTGAAAACATAACAGTATTAGCAACATAACACTATTGAAACCATTGGACCATAATCCATGAACAAGGGACATGAGTATAACCACCATGGGAACCGTGGAACATAACCTCATTGGACTTTTGGAACATTACTAATAAATATGAGACATGTGTATAACCCTATTGGAACTTTGGGTCATGACATGATTGGCGTAATGCTATTCGACTAACAAGTCCTCTTTACCTCATTACTCTTGTTGACATAGGTCTCTTAGACTTTACCACATATGACAACTTAAGAACTTCCGTCCATAAATAAGAACTAAGTGGGTCATGATTCGTCTAAGAGTAAAACACATATGAATAACAATATATATATATCAACCTTAGTTGGAATACTATAGAACCCCTTTGGAATAGAACACTTTTGAAACCTTAGGACAATGAGCATTAAATAAGACACATGTAGATATCAACTGTGCACTAACCGGAGATGCAATACCTTAGAACATTTGGAACTTTTGACATGTTATCCAATGAAAATGAGTCAACTAATGGGCATGAGTCATATGATTCACCATTGATCAATGAATAAGAAACATATGAGTAACATTAGCCAACTACCGAATGCGGAATACCTTAGAGCACTTCAGAATCAAATGGGTGCTATGAAAATGTGAACACCACATGATGCAGAAGGATATAAAAGAATAACCTTACATACCTTATGTCCTCAATGTGAAAGTACAATCTTATATGTGATTACGATGAGCCAGTTCCTTCCTTACGTCTTACTCTACATCACAAGTTCATAATAGAATTCTTGTTAACAACTATTCACCTTACAAATGTATAAGTGTCACAATGAGTTACGTGACTACTTTATAGCATCGTTTCGTCCTTCACAACACAAACCACTGCATTAACATGCCAACAATATCATAACATACCACACATTGACCAATACATCGCAATCCAATAACATTTCACACTACACTTACCCCTTACGTCCCTTCATTGTTATTCCGTCGCCATTACTCTTTCATAACAACATATGAACATTAATACATACTTAATACAGTCCAACATGACTTCATACGATAGTTTAAAGTCATTAAAATGACATCACAAGTTCATAATTCCATCGAAAAAGGGTATCGGGGCCTTCGGGGATCAACTAGAGACGAAAACATACAAAACTGAAATCTGGAGGTGAATTGTGCCCATAGGTGGCTGAGGTGCGCGCGCAGATGCCCTCTAGTAGCAGCCAGAGGCATCTGCGCCCGCAGGTGCCTCCGTTTGCGGGGGCGGATGCCCGTTTCGGTTCGAAATAGTCTATTTTGATCTCATTTTCACTTCCCTATTTTGATCTCAATGTGATCTCAATGTGATGACATTGAATAATGTTCACTTAGGTGTTGAGAGCTATACGTATGTATTTGGTAATGTTAGTGATGGAAAAATTGAAATTTGGCCTTGTACATGTGATTACCCTTGCGTAGGAGGTGTTTTGTGATTTCGTGGAGCATTTGGGTAATACCCCGTACACATTCCAACCTCATTTGGTGAATTGGAGTCATGTTTACTTGATGATTAAGATCACTAAGTAAGTATTTTGTAGTGTTTTGATAAGGTATTGAATGATATGCAAGTATTGAAGAAGTTGTAACACCCCGTACATTTCTAAGTGTAGCTGACGACCGAAAGATTTATGGAAAAATGAAAGCATGAGGGAATTGATGAATTTTATATTGAAATAGGGGAATTTAATAAATCTTGTATTATTGGGCCCAAATATGAAGCCCAAAATGAACAAGAAGACATGGCCCAATATAACAAGTTGACCCATTCTTCCAATCTTCCATTTGACCAACTCAACCATGCATTTAATGCCAAGAGATGGATAAGAGTGACTTGAGGGATATATATATGTATATATAGATATATATGTCTATGAGGAATTATTCAATTGATGGGCTCAATTAACAAATTTTCAATGAATTAAAAGAGGCCCACATATTAGCATGCAAGACATGGCCCCAAAAGGGCATTCTTGACCCATTCTTGACTCATTTTTGCAAGAACAAGACCCTACATGATTATTGGACCAAGTGGTTGGATAAAGAGGGACTTAAAGGGGCTATAAATAGAGCCAAAGATCAGATTTTAAGTTATTTTGGACACGATGCTTTTTCTAGAATTTTCTCCACATTTCCACAAACCCTAGGCCTTCATCACTTTGGCCAAGATCATCATCTTGCACACTTTGGTAAGTGATTATGCTTATGATTTAATATATTATGTGCATGAGAGAGTGATTATATGATGTTGGTTATGTTGGTGATGTATTGAGAATTCACTATGTGTGTAATATTGTGCTTTTGCTAAATCGGAGGACGATTTTGTCTTGTAACCTTGAACATGGATTTGTGGTTTTGAAGGAAGTGAACCTTATGGATTCAATATTGACATGTGATATATGATTTTAGTCTTGTTTTTTTTTATCATGGTGTATAACGTTTGGAATTTCTATTGAGAAATTGGTTATGGTTTTGGTGGCGTATTGGCCGTAAAGTGTGGTTTCGGGTGTTGTATGTGTGTCGTGAGACCATGGCTGGTAGTTGGCATGTTAGATGATCAAAAATATGTTAAAACAAGTTTGGTTATGATCATGGACCATTCATTGCATAAAAAGGACCCCAAAATGACCATTTCGGCAAAAAACCGGGCATCCGCCCTCGACAGGGGAGTACCTGCGGGCGCAGGAGCCAACGCAGGTGCCCCTGGAATCTGCCAAGCAGCACCTGCGGGCGTAGGTGGCTCCACAGCCCAAGGCGGATTGTCAAATTTTGTGTTTTTGCGCCCCGTTGGCCCCCCGAAGCCCCCGTATCCTTCATGGATGAAGTTATCAACTTATGGGACCTCTTGAATGACTTTGACGGAGTATCCCAATGATATTTTGAATACTACCAATTATGGATTGTTGTTCATGTGTGGTTACGAAAGGTGTTGTGATGGGTTGACGACGTAATTGAGACGTAGTGTTAGTGTAGACATGTAAAGGATCAATTTGATACGAAATGACATTTACCTATGATGTATTGGTCAATGTGTAGAATGTTATGGTGGTGTTGACATGTTGATGTGATAAATAACATTGTAAGAAGGTGAAATGACGTTCTAGAGTAACTATGTGATTCATGGTCATCTTGTGCACTTGTAAGGTAGTTGGTTGCTAATATAAGCTTCGTTATGTACTTGTGATGTAGAGTGAGACGTAAGGAAAGAGCGAAACTACGGTATTCACATATAGGATTGTATATTCGTATTGAGGAGATAAGGTATGTAAGGTTACTCTTTTTGTATCCTCCTGCAACATATTGTTCATGTTGTCATTATCCTTGTTTCATTTCGAAATGTTAAGAGGTATCTCATATCAGGTCGTCATATGTTACTATTCTCATGTTTCTTAATCATGGACCAATCATGACTCATATGTCTCTTAATCATTGATCGATATTCCAAAGTTTCCACAATGTTATAACTATTACCAAGTATCAATCTCATGAACAAAGAAGAGTGAAGTAATGCAAGTATGTGTTCCAATAAGGTTATGATCCCCCAATGTACCAATCTCATAAAAAGTAAAAGAGAGAAGTAATTCAAAGAGGTGATGAAAGAAGTGATTTTCGTATGGTTACTCTATATTTTTCGTTATGGTTACTTCAAGATTATTGTATAATTACTTTACAAGTACTTTAAAATTACTTTATAATTACTTTATGGTTACTTTATGGTCCTTTGAGTGCGGGTGATAGCTTTGGGGAAAAAGCCAAACTTGATGCCGAACCTGCTTCCTTGTTTTTCGGGTGGTAGCAGGGGGAAAGCTCAGTGAGGCAAAAGCCAAGCTTGACGCTGAACTTTATTATATTCACTGGATCAAGGGGGAAGCTCAGTGAGGTAAAAGCCAAACTTGATGCCGAACCTGCTTCCTTGTTTTCCGGGTGGGAGCAGGGGGGAAGCTCAGTAGGGCAAAAGCCTAGCTTGATGCCGAACTTGAGACGGTTGCATATTGACGGTTGCATATTGACGAATGCATTGCATATTGACGGTTGCATATTGACGGATGCATGGCATATTGACGGTTGCATATTGACGGATGCATTGCATATTAACAGTTATACATTATTAACGGTTCTAACTGTTAACGGTAATGGGCATAAAGGCAAATGAAGCAATGAACATAAAGTACTTATTTTTACACATACTAAAAGATGATTGATCCACATTGACTATTCTCTTGAAATCCAGTTCATTGAGGTGTTTAAGTTTCATGAAGTTTCTTATAGCCTTGCATACTCAGTACATTCTTCATACTGACCCCTTTGGGGGACTTACCTTATTTGCTGCAGGTACAGGTGTTAGTAGACCTCCACAATAGGCTACGAGTCATCTGCGGATCATTGGTGAGCTCCAGTTAGTTCGGGGCTTCTCCGCGTCACATGTGTACATTGTTTTGGTTTTGTAATCATTGTATAAAGCGGGGACTTGTCCCGACTATAGGTTGTTGTATTTATGGATCGGTTAGAGGCTTTGTAGACATATGTGGGTTATGGATGGAAGTGACAAATGTCTTTTTTTGACTTGATGGCTCCTACGGCCAAGTTTCCTAAATATATTTATATAGCGTATGTTTCCATGTTCCTGTTTTCTGCATAGTTGCATAAGGTATCATAAGATTCATATGAGGATATGCATACGAAGGTTCATAAGCAAAGATTGGTTCTCTCGGGCCATATCGGCTTCGGGTGCCAGTCCGGCCCAAATGGGATTTCGGGTCGTGACAAAAGTGGTATCAGAGCAGTTTGTTCTAAGGGCGTCTATAAAGCCGTGTCCGAGTAGAGTCTTATTCATGGATGTGTTGTGCACCACATTTATGAGCAGGAGGCTATGGGGCATTTAGGATGTTGTTTCATTTCTTCACTTCTAGATCGTGCGATAGAGCCAGTGTTGTAATTTGAATTGTATCTGACAATGGCAACTGTTTTTCTTTGGTATAGTAAGAAATGCCGATTACAAGGAAAGGCAAGGGAAAAATGAAGAAGCTAGACAGGATTGGTGGAGAAGGAACTAGTAACTTTCCACCTGAACGGGTTGAACAAGATGAAGCTGAAAGTGAGTTTGCATCGCGGGCTTCTTCTACTTTTCCAGCTCCAGAAGAGCCGAGAAGGAGAGAAGAACCTGTTGAGCCATCTGTTAATGTCACTGACCAATATTTAAGAAATGCAGTATATATGTTGATTCAGCTAATTGCAGCACAAAATCAAGGACAAGGTGGTCCGATGACAAGTAATGATAATGAGGCTAGGGCAGCTAGTCGAAGGACGTAGGATTTCCTGAAACTAGACCCTCCTATATTCACTGGATCGGATCTTAATGAGGACCCGCAAGATTTTATTGATCAAATCAAAAGGGCTTTGGATGTTATGCACATATCTGGTGTAGAAATAGTTGAACTTGCGGCGTATAGATTGAAAGGGGAAGAGATATTATGGTACGAAGATTGGAAGCGAGCTAGGGAAATTGGTGCACCCCCGGCTAGTTGGGACGAATTTAAAATGGCATTCCTAGATCACTACCTTCCATATGAGATTCGGGAGGCACGCAGATCAGTTTTTAAATCTTCGCCAAGGGAATATGAGCGTTCGAGAGTACAGTCTTCAGTTTAATTCCTTGGCCAGATATGCTCCCCATATGGTAGCCACTATGGCTGATAGAGTTCATCGGTATGTGGATCGATTGGATCCATCATTGGTCAGAGACTGTACCATTGCTGCTCTGAATAAAGATATGGATATAGCAAGAATACAGGCTTTTGCACAAAAGATGGAGGATCAGAGGGAGAGAAGAAAAATGCACAAAGTAGAAGAGGGCCCGTCAAAGAAAGCTAGACCTATGGGACAGTACATGGTGTCCCAAGGAGAATTTGGGCCTCGGGATTTTAGTAGACCACTGAGACCATCACTTTCTCATCCTATAGGCAGTCACGTTGGGAAAAGTAGTGAAATGCAAGGTTTCCAACCAATGGGGTTAGAGCAAGGAAGTATGAACCAATCGGGGTTTCCTCGTCAGCCGTGTCCACACTGTGGAAAGCTTCATTTAAAGGAATGCCGATTTGGGACCAATATTTGCTTTTGGTGCGGTAGGTCCGGGCACATGGTAAGAGATTGCCCAAGAAGGGGCACGGGCATTATGATGCGTCCTACAGGATTAACCATTGCACCGTCATCATCGGTTCCTTTCTTAGGCCAATATGTGCAGCTGGTTGGTCGTGGTAACGGTACTAAAGGAGCAGCCAGTTTTGGTGGAACACAAGACCTTACTTATGCTCTAGCAGGTCAGCAAAATATGGAGGCCCATCCTGATGTAGCTACAGGTATATGATCTGTTGTCATCATAATATATCTATATACGCATTAATTGATCTGGGTTCTATAGTATCATATGTTACTCTATTGGCCGCTACAAAATTGCAGAATTAGTAGTTAGACCATCTGGAATACTTACACTTGTTGATGAATCTACTATAGTTAAGAAAGTACGACATAACTGTATAGAACCTATTTGTGAGCATGCTCCGGTGGATTTCCTAGCTAAGAAAGTCCATGAGTGAAGATGTGACACTAGAGTACCAAAAGGGGTAAATGTACTTCCTATCTTAGGGCAAGGCAACTGATATCGAAGGGGAATCATCATTAAACCTAGTATGTTTCCTTGGGATGCACTAGACTGATGTGTGTATAAGAAAGATGGCACTCTGAGAGTGTGCATGGATTATTAGCAACTGAATACGATGACAATTGCGGATGAACAGTCCCTCCCCAAAATAGATGATTTATGTGATAAATTATAGGGTGTCAAATATTTCTCACAGGTTAAATTGAGATCGGGATATCATCAGGTACGATTGGGAAACATAATAAGACGACAAGTCATCCTTGAGTATATATTGACGCAGTATGGTAACGTAGTAGCTTATGCCTCAAGATAGTTGTGACTACCCGAGGGGGATATCCAACACATGATATTGAGTTAGCAGATATGAGAATTGTATGGGGTTCAAGTTGATGTATCAACTGATTTTCAGAGTTTGTGATATATCTTTAAGTAGTAAGATCTAACCTAAAGATAGCAAAAGTGGTTGGAAATAGTAAAAGACTATAATGTTGCGACATGACAACATTTGGGGAAAAGCAAATGTGATAATCGGTTCATGCGCAAAATAAGGTATATCCAAGATAGATAGTTCATTTTCATGAGACTCTAGATGAAAACAAATATTAGTGTATAATGCGACAGAGTCTTCATGTTTAACTGAGAGAAAGGAAGACAACAAGTAAATCCTAATTCCTTTGAATTGAAAAAGAAACATAGTATGCGTATTCTATGATAAACATATTTGATCCTACGTAAGAGGGAACCAAAGGAACTATGGGTTGAAGGAGTGTATTGGTAAGGTTACGTGCGAAGAACATTGCCGAAATTGTAGCTCATGATCCAAATTGTCAACAAGTAAAATGTAGAGTATCAAGAATCTGGAGGGTATATGGAATATAGAAATCTCCTAGTATGGAAAACAAAGCTATGATCAGCATAAGCTTCATCATAAGTTTCCATGGTATACAAGTCAGATGAAAGTATCAAAAGGATTCTAGATCAACCTCTAGATAAGTGGCCGTGAATGTCCTTTGGAGAAACCAACAAGTAGAGGGTGAGAGAAGCCGAACATAATGAAATCGACGTACCCATATTTGCGTCATACAGCAGGAAAAATGCAACATGCGAAAGTGGACCAATAGCAAGTAAGTATCTATGATGTAGAGATGTATTTGTGGTAATTGAAGAGACATCGCTAACATTCGAGGACGAATGTTTCTAAGGGGGGGAGAATGTAACACCCCGTACATTTCTAAGTGTAGCTGACGACCGAAAGATTTATGGAAAAATGAAAGCATGAGGGAATTGATGAATTTTATATTGAAATAGGGGAATTTAATAAATCTTGTATTATTGGGCCCAAATATGAAGCCCAAAATGAACAAGAAGACATGGCCCAATATAACAAGTTGACCCATTCTTCCAATCTTTCATTTGACCAACTCAACCATGCATTTAATGCCAAGAGATGGATAAGAGTGACTTGAGGGATATATATATGTATATATAGATATATATGTCTATGAGGAATTATTCAATTGATGGGCTCAATTAACAAATTTTCAATGAATTAAAAGAGGCCCACATATTAGCATGCAAGACATGGCCCAAAAAGGGCATTCTTGACCCATTCTTGACTCATTTTTGCAAGAACAAGACCCTACATGATTATTGGACCAAGTGGTTGGATAAAGAGGGACTTAAAGGGGCTATAAATAGAGCCAAAGATCAGATTTTAAGTTATTTTGGACACGATGCTTTTTCTAGAATTTTCTCCACATTTCCACAAACCCTAGGCCTTCATCACTTTGGCCAAGATCATCATCTTGCACACTTTGGTAAGTGATTATGCTTATGATTTAATATATTATGTGCATGAGAGAGTGATTATATGATGTTGGTTATGTTGGTGATGTATTGAGAATTCACTATGTGTGTAATATTGTGCTTTTGCTAAATCGGAGGACGATTTTGTCTTGTAACCTTGAACATGGATTTGTGGTTTTGAAGGAAGTGAACCTTATGGATTCAATATTGACATGTGATATATGATTTTAGTCTTGACTTTTTTTATCATGGTGTATAACGTTTGGAATTTCTATTGAGAAATTGGTTATGGTTTTGGTGGCGTATTGGCCGTAAAGTGTGGTTTCGGGTGTTGTATGTGTGTCGTGAGACCATGGCTGGTAGTTGGCATGTTAGATGATCAAAAATATGTTAAAACAAGTTTGGTTATGATCATGGACCATTCATTGCATATAAAGGACCCCAAAATGACCATTTCGGCAAAAAACCGGGCATCCGCCCTCGACAGGGGAGCACCTGCGGGCGCAGGAGCCAACGCAGGTGCCCCTGGAATCTGCCAAGCAACACCTGCGGGTGCAGGTGGCTCCACAGCCCAAGGCGGATTGTCAAATTTTGTGTTTTTGCGCCCCGTTGGCCCCCCGAAGCCCCCGTACCCTTCATGGATGAAGTTATCAACTTTTGGGACCTCTTGAATGACTTTGATGGAGTATCCCAATGATATTTTGAATACTACCAATTATGGATTGTTGTTCATGTGTGGTTACGAAAGGTGTTGTGATGGGTTGACGACGTAATTGAGACGTAGTGTTAGTGTAGACATGTAAAGGATCAATTTGATACGAAATGACATTTACCTATGATGTATTGGTCAATGTGTGGAATGTTATGGTGGTGTTGACATGTTGATGTGATAAATAACATTGTAAGAAGGTGAAATGACATTCTAAAGTAACTATGTGATTCATGGTCATCTTGTGCACTTGTAAGGAAGTTGGTTGCTAATATAAGCTTCGTTATGTACTTGTGATGTAGAGTGAGACGTAAGGAAAGAGCGGAACTACGGTATTCACGTATAGGATTGTATATTCGTATTGAGGAGATAAGGTATGTAAGGTTACTCTTTTTGTATCCTCCTGCAGCATATTGTTCATGTTGTCATTATCCTTGTTTCATTTCAAAATGTTAAGAGGTATCTCATATCAGGTCGTCATATGTTACTATTCTCATGTTTTTAATCATGGACCAATCATGACTCATATGTCTCTTAATCATTGATCGATATTCCAAAGTTTCCACAATGTTATAACTATTACCAAGTATCAATCTCATGAACAAAGAAGAGTGAAGTAATGCAAGTATGTGTTCCAATAAGGTTATGATCCCCCAATGTACCAATCTCATAAAAAGTAAAAGAGAGAAGTAATTCAAAGAGGTGATGAAATAAGTGATTTCCGTATGGTTACTCTATATTTTTCGTTATGGTTACTTCAAGATTATTGTATAATTACTTTACAAGTACTTTAAAATTACTTTATAATTACTTTATGGTTACTTTATGGTCCTTTGAGTGCGGGTGATAGATTTGGGGAAAAAGCCAAACTTGATGCCGAACCTGCTTCCTTGTTTTCCGGGTGGTAGCAGGGGGAAAGCTCAGTGAGGCAAAAGCCAAGCTTGACGCTGAACTTTATTATATTCACTGGATCAAGGGGGAAGCTCAGTGAGGTAAAAGCCAAACTTGATGCCGAACCTGCTTCCTTGTTTTCCGGGTGGGAGCAGGGGGGAAGCTCAGTGGGGCAAAAGCCTAGCTTGATGCCGAACTTGAGACGGTTGCATATTGACGGTTGCATATTGACGGATGCATGGCATATTGATGGTTGCATATTGACGGATGTATTGCATATTAACAGTTATACATTATTGACGGTTCTAACTGTTAACGGTAATGGGCATAAAGGCAAATGAAGCAATGAACATAAAGTACTTATTTCCACACATACTAAAAGATGATTGATCCACATTGACTATTCTCTTGAAATCCAGTTCATTGAGGTGTTTAAGTTTCATGAAGTTTCTTATAGCCTTGCATACTCAGTACATTCTTCGTACTGACCCCTTTGGGGGACTTACCTTATTTGCTGCAGGTACAAGTGTTAGTAGACCTCCACAATAGGCTACGAGTCATCTGCGGATCATTGGTGAGCTCCAGTTAGTTCGGGGCTTCTCCGCGTCACATGTGTACATTGTTTTGGTTTTGTAATCATTGTATAAAGCGGGGACTTGTCCCGACTATAGGTTGTTGTATTTATGGATCGGTTAGAGGCTTTGTAGACTTATGTGGGTTATGGATGGAAGAGACAAATGTCTTTTTTTGACTTGATGGCTCCAACGGCCAAGTTTCCTAAATATATTTATATAGCGTATGTTTCCATGTTCCTGTTTTCTGCATAGTTGCATAAGGTATCATAAGATTCATATGAGGATATGCATACGAAGGTTCATAAGCAAAGATTGATTCTCTCGGGCCATATCGGCTTCGGGTGCCAGTCCGGCCCGAATGGGATTTCGGGTCGTGACAGAAGTGGCCGAAAAATTCAGCAAGGCATGAAAACTTGCGCCACTGCCCTGTTTCAAGTGGTGTGGCACAAGCCCCTGATTCATAGGACAAGGATTTCTTGCGCCACTGCCTTGCTTTGCAGCAGTGGCGCAAGGCACAAAAAAATGTGCCTTCCGGGCTCGTTTTCGCAATGCAATTTTACGTCGATTCCTATATCGTTTCTTTTGGTTCCTTGGAGTTATTTGAGTGTTGTTAAAGCTTCAAATACCTCAATACACTCCTACATACTTCTACATGATCAAACCATGAAACACAAGTAGTTATTATAAAGGTTCAATGAAGGCATGGGTGACTAGAATTCCTATTTTTGCGATTGAGACGACGAATGAAAATCTCGTAAGAGAATATTGTTGTGATATTATGGAATTAATTAAACATGAAATATATGATGGATTGTGCATGAATATTGGTGGGCTAAGTTGAAATGTGATATTGGGCCCAAAGTGAGGCCCAAAAATGGACTAAATACATGGCCCAAATGGGTCAAATGACCCATTCTTCCATTTGACCTTCTAGATACACATTAAATGCCATAGAGTGGCTAAGTATTACTTCAAGGGTCTATAAAAGGAGGCAAAAATCAGATTTTTAATACACAACAACAAACATGCTTTTCTATCTTTTTTTCTAGAATTCTCAAGAAAGCCTCTTTTGCTCTCAAAACCCTAAGGCACTTTTGGAGCAAGATCATCATCTTCCAAGCTTGGGTAAGTGATTATTCTTGTAATTTCACATATTATAAACATGAGAGATTATGTATATCATGTTGGTTATGGTTGGAAGTGTGGACATGGCACTTTTGGATTTTTGTGAAAAAGATGTGCTATCCATGGGATTATAGCTTGAATTATGACTTGTGCCTTTGATGAAAGAGGAGGGTATGGATAAGATATGAACATGTATGGTGTGAATTTGTTATTAAACTTGTTATTTTTATATAAGTGTATATTGTGGGATTTTGGCTGATATGTGCTACGAGGTGTATTAAGGTAAGTTGATGGATTATTTATGATGTGGTATGTATAAGAAAGGATAAAGGAGAAGTGTTGTGGTGAAATGTATTGATTATCATGTATTGGTCAATGTTGTGAATATTGTGAGATTTTTGGTAAGACAATTTCATAAATGGTATTATCAAGGGGAAATGACATGTTAAAGCCAAACATGTGACTTGTTGTTATTGTATGCATTTGTAAGGTAGTTGGTGGTTAATGTTGGTTCCATATTTTTGATGTAGAGTGAAACGTAAAGAAGGAGCGGAATTGTCGCTCTCACATATTTGATTGTGTACTTACATTGGGAAGATAAGGTATGTAAGGTTACTCTGTCCGTATCTTTCTGCCGCACATAATGTTCATATTTTGTCCTATTCCAAAATATGCTAAGGTATCTCATTTAGGTTTGATGTATATTCCTATCCACACGTTTCTTATTCATTGACCGATTGGTATTCATACGTCTCCTATCCATGGACTGAAATACCTAAGCTCTCATAATGTTGTTGTAACTACTAAAAGAAATTGTTACAAGGAAAGTGACGACGTAAAGAGAACCTATTCATTCCTAAGTCACGTATCTCTCATTCATTAGTCATTGTTGTTCATGAGTTACCTAACTATGGACATGGGTCCAAAGTCCTCATAATAGAATGTTCCAACGGAGTCATAACGTTGTGATTCTAGAATAATTATCTCCAGGAGGGTAAGATGTAAAGAGAAGCTAGTTATTCTTGAAAAGCATTCTCCAATCATGTCATGTTCCAACGTCCAATATTATTATGAATATCTTTGTAACAATCTCATAAGAGTAAGGAAGTGAAGTAAGGTATAGAGGTGTGTTTCCAATATTAGCATGATCCTTAAAGTATCAATCTCTCATAAGTGGATGTGTTAATCTCTCACAAGTTGAAGTATCAATCCCATAAGAGTATTAAGAGAGGTAATGTGCAAGTTAATAGAATTACTTCTCATAAGTGAAGATGTTAATCTCACAAAGTAAAGGAGTGAAGTATATATATATAAGAGGGTGCTTAATATATGTATATAAGAGTGTGCTTCAATTAATGTCATGATATTTAATGTGTTACTCTCCTAGCTATGAAAGGGTATAAGATTTGTAGAGAATTAATGTACGTATGGTTACTATATGTTACATTGAGTATGGATCACAATCTAAAGGGTGTAAGTTCAAGATAGAACAATCTCAATACTATGCTATGTTATTTATTATATCCCATCAAAGGTGGAGGCCCGGTACCATATATATCCCACCAAGATGGAGGCACGGTACTATATACTCATTTATTATATCCCATCAAAGGTGGAGGCCCGGTACTATATATATCCCACCAAGATGGAGGCCCGCTACTATATACTCATTTATTATATCCCATCAAAGGTGGAGGCCCGGTACTATATATCCCACCAAGATGGAGGCCCGGTACTATATACATATACATTATATCCCACCAAAGATGGAGGACCGGTATTATATACTTACTTATAAGAAGATAATCCATAAGGTATTATGAATCACTAACTAGTTGAGTGAATAATAATAAAGATAGTAGTAAAAGAGATGAGAGTATATTCCTTGCCTGAGTATATAAATATAGGGGTTATGATAAGAATGATGATGATGCGACTGAATTGATGCGAATGAATGATCAAGTAATGAAATAATAGAAGTAATGAACATGGTTCCACACATTCAGGTTGGAGGTCTATTCACATTGATTATTCGTTCTTACGTTTAATTTCTTGGAAGTACTTATGTATTACTATAGTTTCATATGGCCTTACATACTCAGTACTTTCTTCGTACTGACCCCTCTCGGGGACTTACCTTACATGCTGCAGGCCCAGGTGTTAGTAGATCCCTGCAGTAGGTGACGAGATATCCGCAGATTGTTGGTGAGCTCCAGTTGCTTCGGGGCTTCCCAAGTCACATGTGTTCATTAGGTTTTGGCATTTTGTAAATATTGTATAGACATGGTCATGTATCTATTAGAGGCTTTGTAGACATATGTGGGGTAGCATGAAGGGAAAAGATGTACGTTCATTTTGACGAAATTGCCCTAACGGCCAAGTTTCATATATTGCACATGTTGCCATGCATTCCACTATAGATATTTAATTACCGGAGATAAGATGATATTCATATGCGAACATACATATGAGAGTACATATGAGAGTACACGAGCAAAGATTGGTTCTCTCGGGTCTTATCGGCTCCGGGTGCCAGTCCGGCCCGAATGGGATTTGGGTCGTGACAGTTAGGAAGAAGGTTCATAAAGTTACATCATATACGAAAGTCACAATCAGATTGCATCCATATATTTTTAGGTAATTTTCTGAACTCCTCCTAGAGTTTTGATGAGCTGATAGTGCCAGTTTCCTATGGCCTCACAAAAAATCTCTATATGTGTAAATGATGAGCTGGGGGAATTTGTAGATAAGAATTTCTTCAACTTTTGATGAAATTAGAAAAGTCAATATTATTGATATTTCTACTATGGAGGGTCTCATCGAGAACTTCTTCAAGGTGTATGAAGAATATGAAGCTTTAAGATTATAAAAAATGAAAGGAATTACATCAAGAGTCCCTATATGATGCAAAACGGCACCTCAATAACGCAAAACAGGAACATAAAAAGTTGGATGGATCCATAAGGAAGATTTGTGCAACTCTTGCAGACTTGGAGGAGGAATTAACTGCCATGGCCTCTAAGTAAAAGAAGATTATCATACTTCTCGACAAATATCAAGAGAAGTTGTCCAAAAATCAAGAAGAAATCACCATAACAGAATGCGAGATCTATACCATTAAGGAGAATCATGCTCTGTCTAATGAGGAAGCGAAGAGATTATCCAAACTAGCAGAGATGGTTGAGACGAGTCGCCAACAAATCATCAACTTCACACCTTTTCTGTAGTTTAGATTCTTGCTTAGGATGATTTTTTTTATTTGTTTTATTTTGCTTATTATGATGTAGTATTTTTTTTTGGAAGCAACAAAACTGGTGACTTATAGTTCACCAAGAATCGTCTCACTTCGAATTTTTTGGATTCTGATCTCTTTATTTTTTTAAAACACGTATCATTATGAATTTGCCCTGTTTTTCTAACAAGTTTACGCAGCCTCACTAGAACGTACTCGCCTTGACGTAGAAGTGTTCAAATGATGAGAGACTTACTTTTTTGGAGACTAGATTTTGAAGGCCACATTATGTCCAAAAATCATGTCAAAAATTCATTCGGATTGACGGAAATTGATTTTTGAAGTTGGCGATACAATATTACCCATTTTCTAATAGATTTGCATAGTTTCACCAAAATGTCCTCATATTGATGTAGGAGTGTCAAAATGATGAGAGACATAATTCTGTGGAAACTAGACCTCCATGGCTACAATATATCCAAAAATCAAATCAAAACTCCATCTATGTGGACGAGAGAAGTTGGCAATACAATCTTGTCCATTTTTTGATTGATTTGTGTTGTTTCACTAAAACATTATCGCCTTGACCTAGGAGTGTCTTAATGACAAGAAACTTGATTCTTTGAAACTGGACTTTGAAGGCTACAATATATCCAAAAATCAGGTCAAAATTCTATCCTGATTGATGGAAACCGATTTTTAAAGTTGGCTACAAATCTGGAATTTTGATCTCACAATTTTGTGCAGTCTTGGCCAAAACAATTCACATCTTGAGATTAGAGAGTCCAAATCATGAGCCGCTTGGTTCTACAGAAGTCGTACTTCAATACCTACACCTTTTGTGGCTTACCGAATGTGTATGTGGAGTGTCTCTATTCTAGCTTTGCTGAAATTGGATGAATCACTCTTCTTAGAACTTGGACAAAGAAGTGCACTATGCGTCCTATTTTTTCTTGCTTTGGTGCGGTACGACATCTTCTTGATTTTTTTTTTTGGTGAAGTTCATGGAGAAACTTTCATGTGGCATGATGATAGTACACATGACATGTTTTATCCTTCAAATTTTGACAGAGGAATATGTCAGGTGCATGGATATTTTCATCTTTCATATATTTTGGCATGAAGCAACTTCTTTTTTGGATAGGGGAGATCAGTGGGGTTATCATCCTTGTGGATCGCGAGCAAGACACTTGAAATGACCGTATTGCATCCCTGACGAGCAAACACATGTTGTACCTCATCCCTGTGGCTTGGCAAGAAAGAGGCCTAGAGTAGTCCTTCCTAACTTCAGTAAGCAACTACTCAGCACGTCTCAACAAGAATATTTGTGTCTTGATGTATGACTGATGAAATCGTAAGCCGCTTGATTTATCAGAAATTAGACTTCAAATGGTGAGACATATCAAAAATTAGAGCCAAACTCTTTCCAGATCAGCTGGAATTAATTTTTTGAAGTTGATTGAGAGGTCTGGTGCTCTAGCCACAAAATCTATATCCCAAGGTAGAAGTGTTAAAATGGAGAATGCTTCACTTTACTGAATCATAACTCAAAGATCCACAACATATCCAGAACTTTGGACCAATTTCCTTCTGGTTTGAATGAAATTAAATTCAGAAGTTGATTTATAAATCTGACACATTTGCTTCATAGCTTTGCATGCTCTCTTTGAAAACTTCATAACTTGATGTAGGAGCAATGAAATCATGATCTTGTTGTTTCACTGGAAACAAAACTCCAAAAACTACAATTTATATAAAAATCAAGGCCAAAGGTTTTACTCTTCTGTACAAATTTGTCCTTAAAGTTGACACAAATTCCGTCGAGCTCGTCTTCCTTAGATCTGCGCGTCCGCCGTATAAAATCCATAACTCAAAGTAAGAGTGACAAAATCATGCATTTCTTATTTTTTTGGAAAGAGAACTTCAATAATTACAATCTATACAAAAATTATAGCCAAAGGCTTCACATATTTGTACATATTTTATCCTAAAGTTGGCTCAAATTCTGTCGTGCTCATTCCTTCATATTTGCGCGTGTATGGTATAAAATCCATAAATTAGTGAAGGAGCGATGAAGTCACGCACTTCTTTTTTAGTTGGAAAGAAGACTCCAAGAACTACAACCTATACAAAATTTATGGCAAAAGGCTTTATGAATTTGTACAAATTTTACTCTTACCGAAGAAATCCTTAACTTGAGCTTGGAGCTTTTGACTCATCCACTACTTGCTCTTCCAGAAACTAACCTATAGCTTCCAAAAATTTGTCGATGATGGAGGTAATATTATCATTGGCTTCAAAGGCGCAAAATTTTCCCCCTTTTGGCAGTCATCATTTGAAGGAATGACCAAAACTCGATGGTATTTAAGACAAGCTGCAAGAATTTTTGGCTTTTTATTTGAGTACGACGATCATATGACGCCGTATATATATATTTTTAACTCGTGTGAATGAACTTACAATGAAACTATAAGTGCCTACGTACTGTGGTGAAGAATATCAAGTCATAACGAAGTTCTGAAAGAGTGATTGTTTTAAAAAAAAAATTGTATCATAACTTTTGTCTAGGCTGCCTCTTTCGAGGTTTTCAACCTAGCGGACTTTTTCTGTGTCCTAACTTTTGCCTAGGTCACCTCTTTTGAGGTTTTAAACCTAGCGGATATTTTTTTTTTGGGCTGTACACAGTTTATACTCCTGCGGGCCAAGAGTGACATGTAGTTTATCCTCGTGCCTTAAGGAGCGACATCTTTCTTTAGGGTTAGTAATTCTTCAATAATTTCCCATTGATGGGACCGTTCCAAAAGCCATTTGCATCTACAAGCTTGTAAGCACCACCTGAATAGGCTTCTTGAACA
The DNA here is from genome assembly GCA_031232105.1 of Capsicum rhomboideum. NCBI lineage: Eukaryota > Viridiplantae > Streptophyta > Magnoliopsida > Solanales > Solanaceae > Capsicum > Capsicum rhomboideum. The sequence continues at coordinate 18,055,746 of CP124719.1, read as the reverse complement.
ACATACAACCCATTCGACTTTGAGGTGAAATTGTTTCCCGATTTATGAGACATGATAATTGGTCTTCTTACCGTAAGGACTTGATCACCAACTTGGAAGGACCTAACCTTTTTATTGAAAGCACGGGAAAGAAGAGCTTGATAACACTCAAGGCTTTGCGGATCTTCCAACCTTTTCTCATCGAGGGACTCTAACTCTTCAAGGTGTAGACGAGCATTTTCTTCTTCAATGAGTCCTTTTTGGATAGCCAGCCACAACGGTTGTATTTGGCGCTCAATTGGAAGGACTGCTTCAGTTCCATAAACTAGAGAATAAGGAGTTGCTTGAGTCGGTGTACGATGAGTCGTCTGGTAGGCCCAAAGAACTTCTTTCATTCAATCATGTCAATCCCTCTTAGATTTGGAGATGACTTTCTTTAATAAGTTGCATAATGTCTTGTTGAATGCTTTGGTTAGTCTATTTGCAGTAGCATAATACATTGAAGAATTACATTACTTAAAGGTAAGAAATTTGCAGATCTTATCCATTAATTTATTGGAGAAAGGCTTGTCGTTATCTATTATTATATAACTGGGAATGCCAAAACGATAGATGATATTCATTCGAATGAATTTGGCAACATCCTCCTTCTTTAATTCTGTGAGGGCTATCGCCTCAATCCATTTTGAGAAGTAACCTGTTGCAGCCAAGATGTACAAGTGACCATCAGAATATTTTGGTAGTGTTCCCACCAAGTCTAGCCCCCATGCATCAAATAGCCAAGATGTAACAGTCAAATGTAAAATTTTTGGAGGTTGGTGAATAAAATTTGCATGGGATTGGTATGCCTTGCATCTTCGAGCATAATCCAAACAATCTTTCATCATTGTTGGCTAGTAATACCCCATCCTCTTTATGTGAAAGTCCAACTTTGGCCCAGATTGGTGCGATCCACAAACACCAGAGTCTGCTTCTTTCATTGCTTGAGTTTCCTCTTCTTCCCCTAAACCATGCAAGAAAACTCCCTCGAACGATCTTCGACATAAAGTATCTTTGTAATTAAGAAAGAAAGAGGCACGACGATGAATTTCAGTCTTTATTTTTGGATCCTCTAGAAGTATATTGTAACATAAATAGTCAATTAAGATTTCTCACCAATCAACCTTCTCAACTTCAGAAATGGCTACAAGATGTTCAAGATCGCTTTCTTCATCCTCATCCCCCTTCAGCGGTACTATTTATTTTTGGCAGATAATGATTTGTGCTTGATCAGGAAAAGTCAATGTTGAAGCCAAAATAGCTAGAGCATCATCCTTTTTATTTTCCTTCCTTGGCAGAGCATCTAATCTATTTCTGCACATAGTCATGATAGGGATGTAGTTCTGGCTTTTTGACCTCGTAGCTACCCAACAACTGATTGATCACCAACTCATAGTCTCCAAATACTTATAGTTGTAACTGCTTCATATCAAATTCCATTTCAAGATCGAGTATACATGTTTGATACTCTGCAACATTATTGGAGCAACATTGTGTTAAAGTTAAGAAATACAACAACACTTCCTCTTGAGGGGTGAAGAATACCACACTAGCACCATCTCCTTTACGATGTGAGGCACCATCAAAATACATCTTCCAAGGTGGTTGAATTTCAATAATCATGGCAACTTCATCAGTTAGATCTCAATCATCGGGTATCGGATGGTTTGCTAAGAAGTCTGTCAATGTTTGCCCTTTCACAGCCTTTAGAGGCATATACACTATCTCAAATTGTTGAAACTGAAGAGACCACCTTGCTAGCCGATCACTGAGAATAGGTTTCGACATCGCAAATTTGATGGGGTTTTCCTTAGAAACAAGACAGATGAAGTGAGCTTAAAAGTAGTGTTTTATCTTCTGAATGGAGAAGACTAAGTCCAAACACAATTTTTCGACCGACAAATACTTCAACTCATTTGGCATCATCATCCTACTCAAGTAGTAAAGGGAATTTTCTTTCCCTTTGCTATTCTCTTGGGCTAAGAGTGCCCCCACCAAACTTTCTTGCGTTGATATGTAAAATATTAATGGTTTTCCAGGAATAAGGGCCCTAGAACTGATGGTTTCATTAAGTAAGATTTGATATTCTTAAAGATGTTACTACAAGCTTGGTCCCATTGGAAGAGAGTACCCTTCTTCATAAGGAGACTGGATAGTTGACACTTCCCTGCTAGATTTGAGATGAATCTCCTAAGATACGCCAACTTCCCTTACAGGCTTTTCAGTTCATAGATTTTCTTGGCTCAACCATCTTCAGGATTGTATCTACTTTGACTTGATTAATTTCTATCCCTCAATGTCGTACAATAAAACTAAGAAATTTCCCATAGGTATATCCAAATGCACACTTCAGAGGATTCATTCTAAGTTTGTACCTTCGTAGTAAATCAAACACCATCCTCAAATCTTGAAAATGGTCACTCTTTTTTCTTGATTTCACGACCAAGTCACCAGCATAACATTCAACATTTTTGTGAAGAATGTTGTCGAAGATATTTTGCATGGTTCTTTGGTACGTTTCTCCAACATTCTTCAAGCCAAAAAGCATCACTTTGCAGCAATAAATACCCTTAGGAGTGTGAAATGCGATAAGCTCTTCTTCCTCAGGTGACATGTAGATCCGATTGTAGCCAAATGACTCATCCATAAAAGACATCGCCTCATACCCAGTAGTAGCATTGATCATGAGCTCTAGGATAGGAAGCAGGAATTCATACTTAAGGCATGCATTTTTAAGATCCCTAAAGTCGATTCAAAGTTGGAATTCACAGGGACAATGCTTAAAATCCATGTAGGGTACTTAACTGCACAAATGAAGCCAATTTTAATAAGTTTGTTAACTTCAGTTTCAATCACGGGAACTAATTCAGGCCTAAAGCATCATTGAGTTTGCTTGATAGGACGTGCACCTTTCTTGATAGCAAGATAATGGACTGCCACTTTTGGGTCTAAGCCAAGCATTTCTTTGTAACTCCATCCAAATATGTCCTTATACTCTTTCAGTAAGTCAACAAAAGCCCTCTCTTCATCATCTACAAGTGAGGCATTTGCATAAGTGTGTCTTGGATCCTCATCACTGCCAAGATTGACTTTTTTTAGAGCATCAACTATGGTTTTCACCCTTTCTTCAAGCTCGGGTGGCACATCCTTAGCATCTTCATCTTCTTGCAGTTTGCCATCATTAAAAGATATATGGTGACACCATGAGATATCCACCAAATCTTCATCAACTTCAATTAGATATGAATTATCCCTTTTGTTTTATGTAGAAACATGATATGAAGATCCAACACTTTCTTCATCTTCATCACTTCTTTGGTGTAGACCACAACTTGCGAATTTGCTTTCAGTATTTCTCTATATGAATCCACAAGGTTTGTTTGCCGCCTCATTCTTGAAGGAATCAAACTTTGAAAATCCTTAGAGATATTTGGAGCTTTGGTTAAAACAAATGTCTCATACTCTTGTAATTTCTCCAGGGCTTATTATTCTTCCTCAATGGTCCTAACCTCTCGAATACGAAAATTCTCGTCGTTAAGCTTCGAAGTCAATCAAAGACCAAAGGCCTTTTATTGGAAGCAAAATGTTCACCTTCCACAGTGATATAGTTGTTACTTACCCTTCTTATAAAGATACAAACCGATGGAGGTTGTTTATATCCCAAACCTTCACGTTGTTGCCTCTTAGCAGGCTCTAGTGGAAGCTTCCTCAATTTTGGTGGTTCATTAGGATCATAGCCAGCCTTTGCAAGTAGTTTGTACGTATTTGGATCAAAACCTTCATCTGTATGCCTAGTAGGGAGTGTGTCATTTTGCAAAGATTTAGGAGCCACAAATTTTGCAAATAACTTTGAGGATGGCTTCATCATATCAATTCACTTAACAGGAAGAGTCAGTCCCTCTAAGGTATTTCCTCATAGTTTGAGAGGGTGCCTTTCATCTTTCTTGGCCTTGGGAATGTAACTAAGGATGGGCATCCCCTTCTTACTTGAAGAAGCACCATTCACATCAGGCGTATTGTTCATATTGGCTAGCTTGGATCCTTCTTGCTTGCAAACTTTTCCTTACCTGCAACCACATTAGCCTTCTTGTTCAAAAACTCAAAATTCTTGGTTGTTTCAACATCTACTTTTATGGAATATTTCTTCAAGTAAAACTTTGTATTAGAAAAGTGTGCTTCGGCCTCAGTGAAGGGATTATCTTCTGTAACAATCCTTTTTGCAACTTTGTCCTTATAATACTTCAACCATTGGTGGTAGGTAGATGTGACAACTTTGTCTCATTACCCAAGACCAACCAATCAAGATGTTAGATGAAGTTTTTGCATTAATTGCATGTAACCACACACTTGATTGCAGTTCTCTGATGGTGAGGTCCACATTGATGGCTCCCATGACCCTTTGTTCTCCTTAGTTGAATCCCAGGATCATCAAGAAAATTTCAATAAGATTGGTAGTCGAGATCCTCAATTCCTTCATTGTGTGAATTAGAAGTATGTTAATTCTAGATCCGCCATCAACTAAAATTTTGTTCACCCTTTACTTGTGCACAAATCCAACCATGAATAAAGAGAGATTATGAGGTGTGTCTCCAAGTAAAAATTCATCATCGAAGAATGTGATTTTAGCCATGCATACATCCTCGACTTCAGGAGATGACTTCGAAGGGTCTTTTGATGATGGATAAGATAAGGTTGCATTTTGTGCTTCTTTCTCATCAATGTTACAACATAGAGCTTTTGTGTCATCACCTATGAACTTTGTGAGGAACCAGCTTAGCAGATATTCTTCTAATATTATTGGTCGATGTGTCTCTTTAGGTGTTTCACCTCTATTTTATTCTTTTTTGGGTGTCCAATCAATTTTTTTTATTTTGGGTCTCCTCACCACCTTTTCTCTAAGTCATCTCTTACGATGCTCCTTTGGTGAACTCATTTTGCGGCATCTTCGTGAGTCATAAGAGTCCAGCCCCAATCATCAGAATGGTCTACTTCTTCATCTTTTTTTCATGATTCACCTTCCACGGATGCCGCATCACTTAGAGCAGAAGAATACAAAAGTTCAATCACGTTAATAGGCAATAAGTCTCCAAATTTTCTTCAAATTTAATCATTCCTGCTAGATTTACGTCTTGGACGCCTTTCTCTCCATGTCCTTCAATAAGGTTACAGGTTATGATTGTATTGAGTGATTCAAAAGTACCACTAACTTGATTTTTCATCTTCAAGTAAAATCTTTCCTTTACGGGCCAATTCTGTGATTTTATCCTTAAAGACAAAGTATTTCTCGATAGGATGGCCAACCAGCCGATGGTATTTGTAATAATGATGTCACGCCCCGAGTTCCAACGGGGTGGACTGGCACCCGAAATTTATATGGCTCGAGAGAACCAATCTTTGCTCATGAACCTTCGTATGCATATCCTCGTATGAATCTTATTAAACCGTATGTAACTATGCAGAAAACATGAACATGGAAACATATGCTATATATATATTTAGGAAACTTAGCCGTTGGGGCCATCAAGTCAAAATGGAAATTTGTCTCTTACATCCATAGCCCACATATGTCTACAAAAGCCTCTAACAGATGCATCTATAAGACCAACTTAAAATTGGGACAAGTCCCCGCTTTATACAATATTTACAATATCAAAAAAAATCTACAACTATGACCCAGAAAGCTCCGAACCAAGTGGAGCTCACAAAAACTCTGCAAATGATCCCTAGTCTGCAGAGGAGGTCTACTAATGCCTGCACCTGCAACATGTAAGGTAAGTCCCCAAGAGGGGTCAGTACGAATAATGTACTGAGTATGTAAAGCTGAATGAAACTGTATAATACATAAATACTTCAATGGAATTAATAATAAGTAAAGAACCAATATGGATAAGTCATCACTCTATATGTATGGAAATATGTATACTAGATGGATTACTTCTTTTATTCTTACGTTCACTCGTCCCCGTCATCACTCACTTCTTCATCTACTACTCGTTCTTCCATTCTCACAAAGCCCAGGCCCCAAGCTGATCAGTGGGAAAATAATACCGTCATGAAGGTGTTCATTTCACCCCATGGATACACCCATAATGTTAGGATGGTCATCATGAAGGTGTGTCCTTTCACCCCATGGATACACTCATAATATGGGAATCGTCATCATGAAGGTGTGTTCTTTCACCCCATGGATACACTCATAACACCTTACTTCATTATTTAACTTTTACAAGATTAGTAACTTTACTTGTGAGAGATTGGTATGCTCACTCATGAGAGATTAATACTTTCACTTATGAGAGATTGATACTTTTGTTTGTAAGAGATTGATACTTTTGATAATTGTAACATTATTGGAATTTGGAACCATGTCCACAATTATGTAACACATGAACAACAACGACTAATGAATGAGGATATGTGACTTAACAATAGATAACAACTTGAAGTGAGACACCTTTGGACATATCGGAATGAACTAGTATAACACTAATGTGAATACTATGAGCTGCAGAAGGATACAGAAAGAGAAACCTTACATACCTTGTATTCTCAATATGATTCTACAATCTTAAATGTGCATACAATAGTCCCGCTCCTTCCTTATGTCTTACTCTACAACACAAATACATAACGGAATTTACATTAACCACAAACTACCTTACAAATACATATGACGTCAATGAATTACATGTTTGCCTTTAAAAATGTCATTTCCCCCTTGACAATACCATTGAAGAAATTATCATACCAATAATTCCACAATATTCCCAACATTGACCAAAATATCATAAACCACTAGCATGTCACACCAAGTTCATACTTTCCACTTTTCATCACTACAACATCACAATTATTCCATCAAATCACTTCAATACACCTCACAACAACAAATCGGCCATAATACAATAATTTACACTTATAGAAAAATAAAAAGTTTAGGACCATAATCACACCATACATGTTGATATTTCATCCATACCATGCACTTTCATCAAAACCACAAGTCATATTTCAAGTTTAAATCGCATGGATAACATATCTTTTACAAAAACACAAAGTGCCATGTTCAACACTTCCAAGCATAACCAACATGATATACATACTCTCCCATGCATATAATATATTAATCCATAAGAATAATCACTTACCTAAGCTTGGAAGATGATGATTTTGCTCCAAAGATGGCTTAGGGTTTGAAGAGCCTAAAGGGGTTTTCTCTTGAAAAGTCTAGAAAAAGCAAGAAAAGCATGTTTGTTGTTGTGTATTAAAAATCAGATTTTTGCCTCCTTTTATAGACCTTTGAAGTCCCTTTCTCAATGATTGATTAGTCAAAGAAGAATGGGTCATTTGACCCATGTCTTCTTCTCATTTTGGGCCTTTTATTGAGCCCAATTCACTTAACCCAATAAAATCAATAATTTCTCATGTTTAATTTATTTCATACACGTTGCGACAATATTACCACTCACGCAATTCATATTTGTAGCCTCGATCCCAAAAACAAGCGATTCTAGCCACGTATGGCTTATTTTGACTACAAGGGTAAAACTGTCATTTTGATGCCAAATTTGTTCACGAGTATTTTTAACACACCAATATAATATTTCAATCATTCCATGTATATTCTCGTTGTTTTATAAGAAACGTGGCAAAAATCGGCTCGGTACGTCCCCGTGCACCCTTGAGACTTAGAATAAATTTTGGAAGCTTACTAGTTTGGCCGTTCCAGCAAGCGTCTGGCACTTCCCAGGGCACTGAGCTTTAGCAGCTTGCTGGTTTGGGCGCCAAAACAAGCGCCTGGCCCTTCCTATGGCGCGCTGAAAATTTTATTTTTAAAATTTTCGTTTCTTCTACTTTTCTTCGCGGATGTGATTAGATACTTCAAATTCTATTCTTTAACTTACTTCTTACCTTTAATATTCTTTGTTTGGAGGTCCTCCAAACCTCATTTTTAATCCCACAAATGTTCCACAAAGTCACAGAACACCTCCTAAGAAGGTTTAATCACATGTACGAGGGCCAAATTCCATTATCTCATCAATAACATTACCAAATACATACTTGTGGCTTTAGACACCTAAGTAAACATTGTTCAACGTCTTCAAGTAGGGTTGGGAAGGTACGGGGTGTTACAAGGATCATCACTTATCCCTACTTCATTTGGTCATTTCATCTCTGGTAACTCAAAAAGTTTGAGCCCAATAGTTCATCAAGGATATTAGCAATATCTGAATCAAGAAATGGGTAATTCTTCTCTTACATCTCCTTCAAAGTCAGCTTTCAGTTTCCCCTATCTTTGAAAAAAGTTGTTTTTATGCTCTTTTTCTTGCTTACCTTAGCAGTGAAATTTACAGAATAAACATTGACATTTATGGATTCTTTGTTTTCAGCCTTGGGAAAATATCTACCCAATTTCTTGATTTCTTACTTATCTTTACCTTTCTGAGGTTCATGGATAGGCGGTCCTTTTTTTTTCTAACCGATGCCATGCTCAACTCTATGTTATGAGCATGAGTAGCCAATTCTTCAAAGGTCTTAGGCTTTATTCTTTGCAAAATATAACGGAGGGCCCAGTGCATACCTTGAATGTACATCTCAATTCTTGAAGCTTCACTAAGTCTATCCTTAAAGTTTAGACTTGCATGCCGCCATCAGTTAATAAACTCAAAAGCCGATTCCTCATTCTGTTGACGTATGTTTATAAGTTGTATCATGCTTACAGTATGTCTCATGTTATAAAAGCGGTTAAAAAACTCTTGCTCCATCTGTTCCCAACTATCAATAGAACTAGACTCAAGGTCTGTGTACCAATCAAAAGCATTACCTTTAAGGGAACAAAAAAACTGTTTGACAAGGTAATCACCATATGTTCCAGCATTATTGTATGTTTTAATGAAGTGTGCAACATGCTACTTTGAATTTCCCTTACCATCGAACTATTGAACTTTCGGGGGTTGATAACCAGAAGGCATCTTCATGTTATCAATCCTTGTAGTGTATGGATTAGCATAGGTAAGGGAGGACTTTGCAGCAACCTCATACTTATCCTTGATGGCCCCCATGATGAAATCCTTTATTTGATCGACTGGAATTATCCCTTCAAAGGAAACTTGGATCTCATTAGCATGTTCCACTTGCTTTATGGGATGACCAATCGTATCTTGTGGATGCTTTTCAGGTGCATGATTAAATTCTTCATCCATAAAATCTCCCACCCTATCTATTAACTTAAAAATTCGAGCATATTGTTCATGAACATATTTGGTCAAGCCTTCAATAAACTCTGTCAAGATCGCAAGTTGTTCCTCTATGGATGAAGCATTAGTAGTCAATGCATGCATCACCATTGTAGATGATAGAGAATAACATTGATTCTCTCGAACATGAGATGAGGATATGTTATGTGGAGTAGAACCAGCGCTTAAGACATCATCTTCGACCAGAGCAAAGGACTTCTTGAACTTAGATAAAATAAGTTGGGAAAGAACCCTCTCAACCATTTCGGCAATGTCACTACCTTCTTTTGCATTATTTGTGGGAGACTGGACAACTTTTGAAGAAGAACCAAAGATAATAGTAGATTCGGATTGCAGTTATGAGGCTTGTTGTCCTAGCAATTTGGCTTGGTTCCTTGTGACTCATCCCACGCTTCCCTCAGTAACATCTAGGATATTTTCCATAGCAACAGAGAATTTTGATTCAGTAGCTTTTGTGGATGCGGATTTCGAGTTGACCTTCTTGAAAGCCATTGTAGTGTTCTTGGACTTTGATTTTTGGAGAAAAGAGATGAGAGGTAAAGATTGTCCCACTGGGCGTGTCAATTTGTAAGCGTCTAAGTTTCTTTTCTGACAAATAGCAATCAAGATAAGAAAAATAGCGACAAACAATAATATTTTATTTCAAAAGATGTGTGGGGTTACAATCTTTATAAAATCTTAGATAAAAAGATGTAATCATCTTATTCTTCTCCTCAAGTTCTTCACCTTGTTCTTGAATAGACGGGATATTTATTGGGATTTCACCATGGATTGTGGAGCACAACTTTTATCACAATCGTGGAGGTATGGAAACTTGTGGCTCACCACTTGGAGACGAAGACTTGCAGATCACCAATGAAGAACAGAGCTTCTCTATACGTGTATATGTATTTGTGTGTGTGTCTCTTTTTGGTCAAGACCCCTTTATATAGGCATAAGCTAGGGCTTGGGAGTATTTTGGTCTTCAAGTAAACCTAACAGAATTTGGGTTTGAAGAACATGAGTTAGGCTCATCTTATCAACTTAACATGCTGGCCCAAATGTAATTGGACTTTATTTAAATTATATAATTTTAATTTAAATATTAATCAAACTATATTAACCAATAATTTGACTTGGTCAATGTATCATGAATTTAGGATTTAATCCAAAATTTAATTCCGATTTAACTTGATAAAATTTGTATATATATATATATATATATATATATACACATACACACGTTTTTTTTCTTTTGTAATATGTTTGAAAAATGATACTTTGATATATTTTCTAATTAACTTTTAGTAATGTGCTCTTAATAACTATAAGAATATCATGAAATATTTAAGACTATATAAGTTGTATATATAATATTAGGTATATTTTATTAAATGGTGTCTAGTACTCTAGTTAATTAAATATTACCATATAAAATAAAACAAAAAGTGCAGTAAGAATCTTTGCAAATAATGTACATGCTTCTTCTGGCAATTGCTAGTTTGTGAAATGGTTGGTATTTTTCTTGTCACATGGATTTATGTCTCGTTAGAAAACTATATCATCTAGAGTTGTTGTATAATGGTTGGAATTTTTCACCTTTAATCAGATCTCGGTTTTGGGATTTGATGCAATCAGGATTAGTCAATCTATAACAATAATAACATATTTAGTATAGTCCTATAAGTGGTGTTTAGGGAAAGTAGCGTGCACATAGATTTTACCCCCGATCCTGAGAGGTAGAGAGGATGTTTACGGTAGCCCCTCTGATGTGAAACAAGAAACTAGAAACAAGATAGGAGTTAAGATAAAAATTAAAGAAAGATAGACACAATTAGATTCAAACAATCAAAAGATGTAAAGGTAAAATTAACCAAAACACCACTTAATTGGGAACTAAAAGCACCTAATCTATTAGAATCCTCAAGAAAGGTAGTAACCTTACTTGCAAATTCTAAGACAAGTGTTGAAAATCAACAAAAGGTTCTCAATCTCTCAAAGGAGGCACAAGTCTTCAATCTTCAAAAACTAATGTCCAAACCCTAATAGCTAACTATCTATACTAAGGGCTAAAAAAAGTAAAGAAAGACTAAATTGACCTTCATTTAAATTACAAGCTAATTTAAATGGTAGATACTTAATCTATTAACTATCTTCAAGTCTTCCATGTTAGAATCTTCCAAATATTTCATCTTTATGCATAAAGATTGCAATGCTTGAAGGTCCTTAGCTTGACTTCTTGTGAAAGGCCTACTTGGAGTAGCGTCACTTTGATGTACTTCACCCTCACTCGAGAAAATAACAAGAGTAAAGAAACGAAGACAATTCTACACAAAGCATGACAAAGCATGCTGAAAGAGGAACAATAACTACAAAAAAAATAATAAGATAAACAAATTACAAGAGACAATATGTAGTAGTAGATATAAAAGGAACAAGAACCTACACAAGTAATACTATGTCGACCAGTATGGAAGGGTAAGCGAGACTATACTCAACTACCTACTAACCTTCTACCCTAATCTATGTCCTCCGTAATCTCCTATCTAAGGTATTGTCCTCGATAAGCTGGAATTGCATTATGTCATGTCTAATCACCTCACCCCAATACTTCTTTCATCTATCTCTACCTATCTTGAATAGCCAACCTCTCACATCTCCACACTGGGACATCCCTGCATCTCCTCTTCATATGACCAAATCATCTGAGCCTCGACTCTTGTAACTTTTACTCCACCGAGGCCACACCCACTTTGTCTAGATATCTTCATTGCTAATTTTATTTCTCCTAGTATGTCTACACCTCAATCTCAGCATCCTCATTTCTACAACTTTCATCTTCTGAATGTGATAGTTTTTTACTAGCCGATCATCCCCTCCATGCAACATAGTCAGTCTAATCATCACTCTGTAGAACTTGCATTTAAGTTTTGGTGGCATATTCTTGTCACACAAGACTCTGAATGCGGACCTCCATTTCATCCACCCTAAACTAATATGATGTGTGACATCCTTACCAATCTCCCTATTACCTTAGATTATAAACCCAAGATACTTGAAACTTTCTTTCTTTTGTATATCATAGGTATCAAGCCTTACCTCCACTCCATTCTCGTGATTTACGTTACTTAACTTGCACTCCAAGTATTTTGTCTTGGTCCTGCTCAACTTAAACCCATTAGACTCCAAGATTTGTCTCTATACCTCCAATTTAGTGTTAACTCCACAATGTGTTTTCTCAATGAAAACTATGCCATTTGTAAATAACATGCACCATAACACCTCACATTGAATTTATCGCGTTAATATATTTATCACCAATGCAAATAAAAATAGGCAAAGAGTTGATCCCCGGTGCAACCCCATTACAATCGAAAAGTTCTTTCAGTCTTTTCTTATTTCCTCACTCACGTCTTGACTCCTTTGTATATATCCTTAATCACCCTAGTGTGCATCATACGTACACCTCTAGCCTCCAAGTACCTCCATAGAAATTCCCTCGAGACTTTGTTGTACGTCTTTTCTAGGTCGATGAACACACGTGTAGGTTCCTATTTCTCTCCCTATATTGTTCCACCAATCTCTTAACAAGATGGATGGATTATGTAGCTGAATGTCTCTATCACGCCCCGAGTTCCAACGAGGCAGACTGGTACCCGAAGTCGATAAGGCCCGAGAGAACCAATCTTTGTCCATGAATGTAACACCTCGTACCTTCCCAACCCTACTTGATGATGATGAATAATGTTTGCTTAGGTGTCGAGAGATATAAGTATGTATTTGGTAATGCTAATGACGAGAAAATTTAAATTTGGCCACGTACATGCAATGAGACTTTCATAGGAAGGATTTTGTGATTTCGTGGAGCATTTGTGTAATACCCCATACACATTCTAACCTCATTTGGTGACTTGGAGTCATATTTACTTGATGATTAAGGTCACTAAGTAAGTATTTTATAGTGTTTTGATAAGGTATTGGACGATACGCAAGTGTTGGAAAAATTGTCGAAAAATTCAGCAAGACATGAAAACTTGCGCCACTCCCTGTTTCAGGGGGTGTGGCGCAAGCTCCTGATTCAGAGGGCAAGGAAAACTTGCGCCACTGCCTTGCTTTGCAGCAGTGGCGCAAGGCACAAACATTTTGCCTTCCCGAGCTCGTTTCGCGACGCAATTCTACCATGATTCTTAGATGGCTTCTTTTGGTTCTTTGAGCATTGTTAAAGCTTCAAATACCTCAATACACTCCTACATACTTCTACATGATCAAACCATGAAACACAAGTAATTATCAAAAATATGCAAGTAAGCCATGGACGACTAGAATTCCTATTTTTGCGATTGAGACTACGAATGAGAATCTCGTAAGAGAATATTGTCGTAACATTATGGAATTAATTGAACATGAGATATATGATGGGTCATACATGAAAATTGGTAGGCTAAGTTAAGTTGTGTTAATGGGCCAATTTGAGGCCCAAAAATGAACCAAAATACATGGGCCCAAAGAGGAAATGACCCATTCTTCCAAGGTTGACCAAGTAAACATTGTATTAAATGCAAAGGAGTGGATAAGGATGGACTTGGGGGCTTATATAAAGGTCCAAAAATCTGATTTGTTATTCATTACAAACACACATGCTTTCTATCTTTTTTTTCTAGACATTTCCAAGAAAACTCTTTTGTTCTCAAAACCCTAAGGTAACTTTTGGAGAAGATCATCATATTCCAAACCTTGGTAAGTATTTCTTCTCATGGATTAACACATTATATGAATGGGAGATTATGTATATTGTGATAGTTGTGTTGGCAAGATGGTGAATAGTGTATTTTTGCTTTTGGTGAAAGATGTGCTATCTTGGTGATTTGAACTTGAATTAGGACTTGTGCCTTTGATGAAAGAGTATGGTATGGAAAAAATATGAACATGTATGGTGTTATTTTTGGTATTAAACTTGTTATTGTCTATAAGTGGAAATTGTGGGATTTTGGCCGATATGTGTTATGAGTTGTATTAAGGTCATTTGATGGATTATTTGTGATGTGGTATGGATAAGAAAGTGTACAGGAGAAGTGTTGTGGTGAAATGCATCAATTATCATGTATTGGTCAATGTTGGGAATATTATGGAATTTTTGGAATAATAATTTTATCAATGGTTTTGTCAAGGGGAAATGGCATGTTTAAGGGCAAACATGTGACTCATTGATGTTATATGCATTTGTAAGGTAGTTGGTGGTTAATGTGAATTCCGTATTGTATTTGTGTTGTAGAGTGGCACATAAAGAAGGAGCGGGACTATTGTATGCACCTCTAGGATTATATATTCGAATTGTGAATCCAAGGTATGTAAGGTTACTTTGTCCGTATCTTTCTGCGGCAAATAGTGTTCACATTGACATGTCACTAGTCCTATCCCAAAATGTACTAAGGTATTCCATATACGGTTAGCAATGGTCATTGTTATCAATTTCCTACTCTTTGATCATTTATGAATCTCATGTCTCATATTCATGGTTAATGTTCCAAAAGCTCAAATAAGGTCATGTTCCAATGTTCCAATAGTGATTATACTTATGCCTCTTGTTCATAGATTGTTGTCCAATGGTTCCCATGGTGTTATGATTCTAATAATGTTATGTTGCCAAGTTATTCACATGATTCTCACTTATTGGTTAATGATCCAAAGCTTCCAACAATGTTATGTTCCAAAGTTCAAAGTGATGTTATGACTATCAAAGTATCAATCTCAAAGTAATGAACAAAGTAATGCATATGTGGTCAATGATCAAGTACGGGTGGCAAGTCTAGGGGCGTAAGCCTAGCTCGACTCGATCCCGAGGTATGGATTTATGGGTGGCAGGTCTAGGGGCATAAGCCTAGCTCGACCCGATCCCGATGCATTGATTTATGGGTGGCAAGTCTAGGGGCATAAGCCTAGCTCGACTCGATCCCAACATGATGATATAAATACCCACTGATCAGTAGGGGCCCGGGTACATTGTGACATGTAATGACAAGTGAGCATTGGATGTAAAGAAAGTAATGAAAGCAATTCACATGGTTTCCCAAAATGCAAAATGGTGACTTATTCACATTGATTATTCATATGTTTTGAGTTTATTGAAATATTCATGTATTGTGCAGTTTCATCTGAGCCTTGCATACTCAGTACTTATTTCGTACTGACCCCTTTTGGGGAATTTACCTTACTTGTTGCAGGCGCAGGTACTACTTGCATACCCAGTTAATTTGGGGCTTCTCCGAGTCAGAGTATATATGTTTTGGTGATGTACATATTGTGTAAAGCGGGGACTATTCCCGACTTATGGTTCATTTTGGTCAATGCTCTTGTTAGTGGCTTTTGTAGACGGATGTGGGTGTATCAATTTAAAAGGCATATGTTGTTTTGAATGGATGGCCTCAACGGCCAAGTTTCATATATATATATGTCCCATGTTTTCTGTTATTCATCTTTCAAGTTCTTACGTAATGGTGGTGATGCTTATGTTAATGCATATGAGTGAACATAGGCAAAGGTTGGTTCTCTCTGGCCTTATCGGCTACGGGTGTCAATCATGTCTCGATGGGATTCGGGGTGTGACAGACCACTCATATGCAAGTTATTCAAGGGACATCACCATCACGTGTAGAGACAAGGTGCTAATAATGGAAATCGTGGAAACATGTAATATATATATATATACGAAACTTGGCCGTTGGGGCCATCAAGTCACATCAAGTCAAAGTGAACATACAACCCTTACATTCATATCACCACATCCATCTACAAAGCCTCTAACAGATGAAATACATAACCATTCTAAAGTCGGGACAGCTCCCCGCTCTATACAACTGTGATACATACCAAAACAAATGTACATATGAGACCCGAAAAGCCCCGAACCAACTGGAGCTCACCAAAGATCGGTAAAAGATCTGCAACCTACTGTGGAGGTCTACTAGCACCTGTGCCTGCAGCAAGTAAGGTAAATCCCCCAAGAGGGGTCAGTACGAAGAATGTACTGAGTATGTAAGGCTGTATGAAACTGTATAAATGCATAAGAATTTCAATGGTAAATGATTACAAGGGAATTCCTAATATGGATAAGCCAACAATCTGTATATTTGGAACTCCGCGCATTACTTTTGTTACTTTACCCGCTTCTCTACATTACTTTACTTTACTTTATCGATTATTGATCATATACTGCCCGGGCCCAACTGATCAGTGGGAAATTAATATCGTCATGCAGGTGTTCATTTCACCCCATGGATACACCCATAATGTTGGGATAGTCATCATGCAGGTGTTTCATTCACCCCATGGATATCAACATGCAGGTGTTTATTTCACCCCATGGATACAACTAATTATGCATTACTTCATTCTTTAACCTTTGTAAGATAGGTACCTTTACTTGTGATACATTGATATTTTGTAGACATAACTTTATAGGAAGCTTTGGAACATAACATTATTGGGACTTTGGAACCATGTCCATGATTATGTAACACATGAGCAACAACGACTAATGACTGAGGAATATGTGACTTAACAATAGATAACAACCTGAAATGAGATACCTTTGGACATTTCAGAATGAACTAGTACAACATCAATGTAACTACTAGGAGCTGTAGAAAGATACGGAAAGAGAAACCTTACATACCTTCACTTCTGAGTATGAATATACAAGCCTAGATACGAATACAATGGTCCAGCTCCTTCCTTACGTCTTACTCTACATATTAATACATACCGGAACTTACATTAACAACTAGTTACCATACAAGTGTATAAGACGACAATGAGCTATATGATTGCCGTATAAAATCATTTCACCCTTTACAATACCATTTATGGCATTGTCATACCAACAATACCATAACATGCCCAACATTGACCAAAATATCATAAACCACTAGCATGTCACACCAAGTTCATACTTTACACTTCTCCATCACCACGACATCACAATGATTCCACCAAGTCACCTCAATAATCCTCACAACAACATATCGGCCAAAATCCCATCATTTACACTTATAGAAAAATAACAATTTTAGGATCATAATCACACCATACATGTTGATATATCATCCATACCATTCACTTTTATTCAAACCTCAAGTCCTTGTTCAAGTTTAAATAAGGAGAATGGCACATCTTTAGCAAAAAGCAAAAGTGCCCTATTCAACCTTGCCAACATAACCAACATGATCTACACCATCTCTCATGTATATAATATATTAAATCACAAGAATAAACACTTACCAAAGCTTGAGAAATGATGATCTTGCCCAAAAGATGACTTAGGGTTTGAAGAGCCAAAAGAGAATTGTCTTGATAATTCTAGAAATGTGATGTGTGTCTCTTGGAATAAAAATCTGATTTTGGGGCCTTTATATAGTTCTCAAGTCATCCTTAGCAATTTCCTTGCATCAAATGCACTATTGGCTTGGTCAAATGGAAGAATGGGTCATTTTTCCCCTTGGGCCTATGCATATAGGCTCTAATTTGGGCCTCAAATTGGGCCCAATAACCCATGTCATCTTAACCCACCAAATGTAATGTATAATCCACCATATACCTCATGTTCAAATAATTCTATAAATATCTCTATAACATTCACTTACGAGATTCCCATTCGTAGCCTCAATCGCAAAACTAGAAATTCTAGTCGCTCATGGCTTACTTGAACATAATTTGTTAAAACACTTGTGACGAAGAAATAACCCCAACTCGGATTCTAAACGCGCTTAATAATAGTCCTACTATAATGGAGTAATGATACCATGACTTAAAGGTCTTATACGCATCATAATAGTCGAAGAAACATTTTGGCGAAAACCACCCCGGCAGGCCGCTTGGCGCGCCCCTTTGCTGCCTGTGGGCTGAAAATTTCAGCCCAGAGCAGCCTGGAACGCTGCCTGGCGTGCCCTAAGACTGTTTGTGCCAAAAATATTTCGGCCAGAAGCGGCCCGGCACGCCCCTGGGCGCGCGCCACATCCAAAATGTGATTTTTTTCCGTTCTTCGACTTTTCTTTGCGGATTTGGTTAAATCCTTCAAGTTCAAGTCTTTTGCTTACCTCCTAACCTTAATAACCATTGCTTGGAATCCTCCAAGTCTCATTTTTCACCCCACAATTGCTCCACGAAGTCACAAACACCTCCGACTAAGGTCTCATCACACATAGTAGGCCCAATATCAAATGTTTCATCAATGACACTATAAAACACATACTCATGGCATCTCGACACCTAAATACACATTGTGCAAAGTTTTCAAGTAGAGTCGGGAAGGTACGGGGTGTTACATTCTTTCCCCCTTAGAAACATTCGTCCTCAAATGTTAACAATATCGCTTCAATTATAATAAATGCATCTCTATATTAGCATACATATACATAAACACTTAAGGCTCATGGATACTTACTTTTATCGCTCCACTTCTATACTTTAAACTTTATCGTCCATTTGAAATAGATGGGGGTACTTGGATTTCATCATTTCTTCAGCTTCCCATGTGATCTCCTCTACTTGTTGATTTCTCCAAAGGACTTTTACGGAAGCTATATCTTTATTCCTCAACCTCTTTACTTGTCGATCTAGAATAGCAATGGGTACCTCTTCATAAGTAAGATCCTCTGTAACTTGGACATCCTCAACAGGAACAATACGTGATGGATCTCCTATGCACTTTCAAAGCATCGAAACATGAAAAACTGGATGGACTGAGGAGAGTTCTTGGAGTAGTGCCAACTCATACGCAACTTGCCCAAATCTTCTAATAACTTCATATGGGCCTATATAACGTGGAATCAATTTTCCTTTCTTTCCAAACCGCATTACCCCTTTCATTGGTGACACCTTCAAAAATACCCAATCACCTATGGCGAATTCAAGCCCTCTTCTTCTAACATCAGCATATGAATTGTGTCGACTTTGGGCCATTTGTAATCGTTGTTGGATCACTTTAACTTTCTCCATGGCTTGATGAACAAGATCTGGACCAAGTAAAGGAGTTTCACCCACTTCAAACCATCCAATTGGTGATCGACATTTCCTTCCGTACAAAGCTTCATAAGGTGCCTTTTTAATACTTGAATGATAGATATTGTTGTAACCAAATTCAATAAGAGGCAAATGGTCATCCCAACTGCCTTGAAAATCTAACGCGCAAGCTCATAACATATCTTCAAGTGTTTGAATAGTACGTTCTGCTTGTCCATCTGTCTGAGGATGGAAAGTCGTACTCAAGTTCACCTGTGTACCCAAGCTCTTTTGAAAAGATCTCTAAAAATACACAGTAAACTGAGCTCCCCTGTCTGATATAATGGATATCGAAATCCCATGTAACCGCACTATTTCTTTAATATACAATCTTGCATAATCCTCAGCTGTATAGGTGGTCCTGACTGGTAGAAAATGCGCGGACTTGGTCAGCCTATCAACAATGACCCATATAGAATCAAATTTCCGCAATGTACGAGGCAAACCTGTGATGAAGTCCATATTAATCATATCCCATTTCCAGACTGGAATGTCACGACCTGAAATCCCATTCGGGACGGACTGGCACCTGAAGCCGATAAGGCCCGAGAGAACCAATCTTTACTCATGCCCAATCATATGCATACCATAAGAATCATCACCACCTCGTAAAGACATAAGACTCTAAGTGCGGAAATCATGGAGCATTAGATATATATATATATAAGAGACTTGGCCGTTAGGGCCATCAAGTCAAAATGAACATACATATCTTACATTCTGTTCCCACATAAGTCTACAAAGTCTCTACAGATACATACCTATGACAACCCTAGAGTCGGGACAACACCCCGCTCTATACTCATATACAATACCAAAATAAATGTACATAGAAACTCAGGAAGCCCCGAACCAAATGGAGCTCACCAAAAGTCCGCAGAAGATCCACAACCTACAGTGGAGGTCTACTCGTACCTGCGCCTGCAGCAAGTAAGGTAACCCCCCCTCCCCCCCCCAAGGGAGGTCAGTACGAAGAATGTACTGAGTATGTAAAGCCATATGAAATTGTCATAAATACATCAATAGAACCAAAATGTAATATGATAGTCAATATGAATAACCCATCGATCTGCATATGTGGAACCATGTACCTTACATAATTTAAGTTCTTCTCTTTCTTGTTTATTCCTCATCGCTCATATCATATCATACCCGGGCCCCAACTGATCAGTGGGTCTTAACATAACATAACGTTATGTTGGGATTAGCTTGAGCTAGGACCTTGCCTCTAAAGCTACCACCCATAACTCAATATATCGGGCTCGGCTCGAGCTAGGTTATTACCTCTAGAGCTGCCACCCATAAACCAACATATCAGGTTCGGCTCAAGCTAGGTTATTACCTCTAGAGCTACCACCTGTCAGGATCGGCCCGAGCTAGGCTTATGCCCCTAGGACTACCCCCTGATCCAATATATTCGGGATCGGCTCGAGCTAGGCTTATGCCTCTAGAGCTACCACCCGTACTCTCGCAACCAACAAATATAAATTACTTTATTTCTTACTTCTGAGAGATTTATACCTTTACTTGCGAGAGATTGATTCATCCACTTATGAGAGATTGATACAATCAGTTATGAGAGATTAATATATATATTTGTAGCCACAACATTATTGGAAGCTTATGAACATAGCATTATTGGGACTTTTGGACCATGCCCATAATTATGTAACTCATGAACAACAATGACTAAAGAATGAGGAGTATGTGATGTAAGAGTGAATAGATTCCCCTTACGTCGTCACTTTCCTTGAAACAGTTTCTTTTAGTAGTGACAACATTATTGGAACTTAGAACCATGTTCATAATTATCTGATCCATGAATGACAATAGACCAAGAGTAACATATATATGATTAACAATAGGTGATAACCTGAAACGAGATGCCTTAGGACATTTCGAAAATGAGTAAGTACCATAACGAAGTGAATACTATATGCCGCAGAAGGATACGGAAAGAGTGACCTTACATACCTTGTATTCTCAATACGATTCTACAATCTTAAGTGTGCATACAATAGCCCCGCTCCATCCTTATGTTTCACTCTACAACACAAGTACATAATGGAATTTACATTAACCACTAACTACCTTACAATGGCATATAACGACAATGAGTTACATGTTTGGCTTTAACATGTCATTTCCCCCTTGACAATATCATGTATGAAACTATCACACCAACAATACCACAACATTCCCAAAATTGACCACAATATCATAAACCACTAACATGTCATACCAAATTTATACTTTACACTTCTCCATCACCACAACATCACAATGATTCCACCAATTCACTTCAATACACCTTACAACAACAAATCGGCCAAAATCCCATAAATTACATGTATGGAAAAATAACAAGTTTAGAAACATAATCACACCATACATGTTGATATTTCATCCATACCATGCCTTTTCATCAAAACCACAAGTCATATTTCAAGTTTAAGTTCCATGGATAGCACATCTTTTACAAAAAAACACAAGGTACCATGTTCAACACTTCCAAGCATAACCAACATGATTTACATACTCTCCCATGAATATAATATACTAATCCATAAGAATAATCACTTACCCAAGCTTGAGAAATGATGATCTTGCTCCAAAAGTTGGCTTAGGGTTCTTAGGGTTTGAGAGCAAAATGATTGAAAAATATCTAAAAGGCATAAGATTTCCAAATGACTAGAAAATCAGATTTTTGGCCCTTTATATAGGCCCTCAATTCCATACTTAGCCACTCTTACAGCATTTAATGCTTGGTCTAGAAGGTCAAGGCAAGAATGGGTCATTTGACCCATTTTGGCCGATGTCTTCTTCTCATTTTGGGCCTTTTATTGAGCCCAATTCACTTAACCCAATAAAATCAATAATTTCTCATGTTTAAATCATTTCATACACGTTACGACAATATTCCTACTCACGGGATTTATATTTGTAGCCTTAATCCCAAAAACAAGCGATTCTAGCCACGTATGGCCTATTTTGACCAAAAGGGTAAAATCATCATTTTGATGCCAAATTCGTTCACGAGTAATTTTACCATAACAATATAATACTTCGGTCATTCCATGTATATTCTCATGGTTGTAGAAGAAACGTGGCAAAAATTGACCCGGTACGTCCCCGGGCACCCTTGGACACTTAGAACAAATATTGGAAGCTTACTAGTTTGGCCGTTCCAGCAAGCGTCTGGCCCTTCCCAGGGCACTGATCTTTAGAAGCTTGCTGGTTTGGGTTCCAAAACAAGCGCCTGGCCCTTCCTATGGCACTGATTTTTTTATTTTTTTTTTGAAGTGGAAGCTATTGACTAGAGTTGACTGCTGAGTTGGCGCTAATTTGGCTCTGACTTGACTAATGACTCCTGGTTTCTGATGCTCTAATTTCACTTGTTGACAATTCGGGCATTGAGCAAGAAATTTTGCAATGTTCTTCTTCATATGTCCCCACCAATACACTCCTTTTAAATCATGGTACATTTTAGTAGCACCCGGATGAATAGAATAGCGCGAGTGATACGCTTCTGTCATAATTCATTTTCTCAGCTCATCTTCATCCGGTACACATAATCTTCCTTAACATTGAAGTACCCCTTCTTGTGTAAGATCGAAGGCCGCAGTCAGACCCTGTTGTACATTCTCTTTCAGCTGCAATAACATAGAATCTGCAAATTGCTTCTCTTTGACTTCAGCTATTAAGGAGGACTCCGCTGTATTTTGCACAATAACTCCATCATCTGAGGATTCAAGAAGACGAACCCCCAGACTTGCTAATTGGTGTAAATCTTTGACTAAAGCCTGCTTTTCTGTCAATTGACCACTAGTGCTTTCTACTACCTTGCAGCTCAATGCATCAGCTACCACATTTGCTTTGCCTGGATGATAGAGAATATCAATATCATAGTCTTTTAAAAGCTCTAACCACCTTCGTTGCCTCAAATTGAGTTCCTTCTGCTTAAATATATATTGCAAACTTTTGTGATCAGTATAGATATCAGGATGAACTCCATACAAATAATGACGCCATATCTTTAAAGCAAAAACCACCGCTGCTAATTCAAGATCATGTGTGGGATAATTTTTCTCATGTGGACGTAACTGGCGTGAGTCATATGCTATGACATTAGCGTGTTGCATCAATACACATCCAAGTCCAACCCCAGAAGCATCACAATACACTGCATAACCTTTGGTGCCTTCGGGAAGTACTAAAACTGGTGTGGAGGTTAATTTATCTTTCAACTCTTGGAAGCTTCTCCCAAACGCATCATTCCACTGAAATTTAACTGCCTTATGTGTAAGATTTGTTAACGGTGCAGCAATGGAGGAAAAACCTTCCATAAATCTTTGGTAATAACCTGCCAGTCCAAGAAAACTACGAATCTCTGTGGGTGTCGTAGGTCTTGGCCAATTTTTCACTGCTTCAATCTTCTGTGTATCAACCTATATCCCTTCATCTAACACAATGTGACCCAAGAATGGGACGGATTTTAACCAAAACTCACACTTGGAGAACTTTGCATACAACTTACGCTCACGGAGAATCTGTAACACCTGCCGTAAGTGATTAGCATGGTCCTCTAGTGATCTTGAATAAACTAGGATGTCATCTATAAATACCGTCACGAACACGTCTAGGAATGGCTTGAACACCCTATTCATCAAATCCATGAACACATTCGGTGCATTTGTTAGACCAAATGACATAACTAAAAATTCATAATGGCCATACCGTGTTCGAAAAGTTGTCTTGGGTACATCTTCTTCTCTAACTCTGACTTGATGGTAACCCGACCTCAAGTCGATCTTTGAAAAACAATTGGCACCCTGTAACTGATCAAACAAATCATCAATTCGAGGGAGGGGATATTTGTTCTTGATCGTTACCTTATTCAATTATCGATAGTCAATGCACATTCTCAGTGTGCCATCTTTCTTTCATACAAATAATACCGGTGCGCCCCACGGGGACATACTAGGCCTGATAAATCCCTTGTCCAGCAAATCCTTCAACTGCTCTTTCAATTCACGCAATTCTGCTGGAGCTATTCTATATGGAGGAATAGAGATAGGCTGAGTGCCTGGAATCACATCAATGCCAAACTCTACTTCCCGTTCTGGGGGTAAGCCTGGAAGATCCTCTGGAAATACATTAAGAAATTCGTTGACCACTGGAGCCGACTGCGGAGTTAGTGGTTCCACATCATTATCTTTTACTCGTACTAAGTGACATATGTATCCCTTGGCAATCATTTTCCTTACTTTCAAATAGGAAATAAATTTTCCTCTTGGTGCCCCCACATTACCCTGCCATTCAAGAGCATTTTCTTACGAAAAACAAAAATGCACCTTCTTGGCCCGACAATCCACCGTGGCATAACAAGAAGACAACCAATCCATTCCCATTATCGTATCAAAATCCACCATCTCTAGTTCGATGAGGTCGGCCAGTGTATCATGACCACACACAGTTACCACACAATTACGATATACTCTTTTTGCAATAATATGTTCACCAGGGTGTAGACACTTTAATTGATTTAATTAATAATTCTGGTGCCTTTGCAAATTTTGCGGCAATCAATGGAGTAACATAGGACAATGTAGAACCCGGGTCAATCAATGCATATACATTATATGAAAATATGGATAATGTACCTGTGACGACATCAGGAGAAGCCTCCGAATTCTGTCGGTCCACTAAGGCATAAGTACGATTTTGGACCCCACTAGTACTGTCTGCTCCTCTGGCACCTCTACCACAACCCGCCAGCTACACACCTCTGCCCAGGGAAGGAACCGATGATGATGATGCAACGGTTGATCCCGCAGGTCGTGCCACATTTCCCAAGCCTCTTCGTGGGCAGTCTCTCATCATATGCCCCATCATACCGCACTAATAACAACCATTCGCCCCCCGCCGGCATTCACCTGAATGAAATTGTCTACAATACTGACACAGCGGGCAAAAAGATCCCGCTGTCTGTGAACCACGACTCCCACTACTTTGCCCGGCTTGATTAAAACCTCTAGACCCTCGGAATTGAGAGGAAGTGCCTGCCGTGGAATAAGAAAATGAAGGCCTAGGCGGTCTATTAAAATTTCGAGGCCTGAACTCTGCTTGGGACGCCATAGTCTGTCCCGTGGATCTAGCCCTCTTGGACGGCCCTTCTTCAAACCCTTGTGTTCTTCTCCGTTGCCTCTGATCTTCCATTTTTTGCGCAAAGGCCTGTATTCTAGCTATATCCATATCTCGATTTAAGGCAGCAATAGTGCAGTCTCGTACCAAATATGGCTCCAATCTGTCCACATATCGATGTACTCTGTCTGTCATTGTGGCCACTACATTTGGAGCATATCGAGCCAAGGAATTAAATTCCAGACTGTATTATCTGACACTCAAATTCCCTTGACGAAGATTCAAAAATTGATCCGCACGAGCCTCTCGGATCTCATAAGAAAGGTAGTGATCAAGAAATGTCACTTTAAATTCTTCCCACGTAGGTGGGTTTGTACCAATACCACGAGCCTTCTTCCAGTCCTCATACCACAATATATCCTTTCCCTTCAATCTATAGGCCGTAAGCTCCACCGTTTCTACACCCGACACATGCATCACCTCCAGAGCCCTCTGGATTTGATCCAAAAATCTTGCGGGTCTTCATTTGGATCTGATCCAGTGAATGTGGGAGGATCTAGTTTTAAAAAATCCTGTGTCCTTCGACTGGCTGCTCTCGCTGCACTATCATCACCTGTCATTGGACCACCTTGTCCCTGAACCTGTACAACAACTATTCAGGTCAACATCTGCACTGCATTCTTTAAGTCCTGGTCAGTAGTATTTACTGTTGGTTCTACATGTACTTCTCTTCCTCTTGACTCTTCTGAAACTGGAAGAGTAGAAGAAGCCTGTGATGCCATCTCTGGTTCAGCGCCGCCTTGATTAACTGGTTCAGGCGGGGCTCTACTGGTTCCTTCTCCAGCAATTCTGTCTATTCTCTTACTTTTACCTCGACCTCTTCTTGTCATCGGCATTTTGCTATAATATACAAGAACAACAATTTTATGGTCAGAAACAAATCCACCTATAACTTTGGCTCTATTGCACGATCTAGAAATGAAAGAATGAAACAACTCCTAAATGTCCCGTAGCCTCATACTTATAAATGTGGTGCACAACACATCGATAAGTAAGACTCTAATAAGACACGGCTTTGTAGACACCCTTAGGACAACCTCGCTCTGATACCACTTTTGTCACGCCCCGAGTTCCAACGAGGCGGACTGGCACCCGAAGCCGATAAGGCCCGAGAGAACCAATCTTTTTCCATGACCACTCATATGCAAGTTATTCAAGGGACATCACCATCACGTGTAGAGACAAGGTGCTAATAATGGAAATCGTGGAAACATGTAATATATATACATATACGAAACTTGGCCGTTGGGGCCATCAAGTCACATCAAGTCAAAGTGAACATACAACCCTTACATTCATATCACCACATCCATCTACAAAGCCTCTAACAGATGAAATACATGACCATTTTAAAGTCGGGACAGCTCCCCGCTCTATACAACTGTGATACATACCAAAACAAATGTAAATATGAGACCCGGAAAGCCCCGAACCAACTGGAGCTCACCAAAGATCGGCAAAAGATCCGCAACCTACTGTGGAGGTCTACTAGCACCTGTGCCTGCAGCAAGTAAGGTAAATCCCCCAAGAGGGGTCAGTAAGAAGAATGTACTGAGTATGTAAGGCTGTATGAAACTGTATAAGTACATAAGAATTTCAATGGTAAATGATTACAAGGGAATTCCCAATATGGATAAGCCAACAATCTGTATATTTGGAACTACGCGCATTACTTTCGTTACTTTACCCGCTTCTCTACATTACTTTACTTTACTTTATCGATCATTGATCATATACTGCCCGGGCCCAACTGATCAGTGGGAAATTAATATCGTCAAGCAGGTGTTCATTTCACCCCATGGATACACCCATAATGTTGGGATAGTCATCATGCAGGTGTTTCATTCACCCATGGATATCATCATGCAGGTGTTTATTTCACCCCATGGATACAACTAATTATGCATTACTTCATTCTTTAACCTTTGCAAGATAGGTACCTTTACTTGTGAGAGATTGATATTTTGTAGACATAACTTTATTGGAAGCTTTGGAACATAACATTATTGGGACTTTGGAACATAACATTATTGGGACTTTGGAACCATGTCCATGATTATGTAACACATGAGCAACAACGACTGATGACTGAGGAATATGTGACTTAACAAAAGATAACAACCTGAAATGAGATACCTTTGGACATTTCGGAATGAACTAGTACAACATTAATGTAACTACTAGGAGCTGTAGAAAGATACGGAAAGAGTAACCTTACATACCTTCACTTCCGAGTATGAATATACAAGCCTAGATACGAATACAATGGTCCAGTTCCTTATTTACGTCTTACTCTACAATACAAATACATATCGGAGCTTACATTAACAACTAGTTACCATACAAGTGTACAAGACGACAATGAGCTATATGATTGCCGTATAACGTCATTTCACCCTTTACAATACCATTTACGGCATTGTCATACCAACAATACCATAACATTCCCAACATTGACCAAAATATCATAAACCACTAGCATGTCACACCAAGTCCATACTTTACACTTCTCCATCACCACGACATCACAATGATTCCACCAAGTCACCTCAATACTCCTCACAACAACATATCGGCCAAAATCCCATCATTTACACTTATAGAAAAATAACAATTTTAGGATCATAATCACACCATACATGTTGATATCTCATCCATACCATTCACTTTTATTCAAACCTCAAGTCCTTTTTCAAGTTTAAATAACAAGAATGGCACATCTTTAGCAAAAAGCAAAAGTGCCCTATTCAACCTTGCCAACATAACCAACATGATCTACACCATCTCTCATGTATATAATATATTAAATCACAAGAATAAACACTTACCAAAGCTTGAGAAATGATGATCTTGCCCAAAAGATGACTTAGGGTTTGCAGAGCCAAAAGTGAATTGTCTTGATAATTCTAGAAATGTGATGTGTGTCTCTTGGAATAAAAATCTGATTTTGGGGCCTTTATATAGTGCTCAAGTCATCCTTAGCAATTTCCTTGCATCAAATGCAATATTGGCTTGGTCAAATGGAAGAATGAGTCATTTTTCCCCTTGGGCCTATGCATTTTGGCTTTAATTTGGGCCTCAAATTGGGCCCAATAACCCATGTCATCTTAACCCACCAAATGTAATGTATAATACACCATATATCTCATGTTCAAATAATTCTATAAACTTCTCGATAACATTCACATACGAGATTCCCATTCGTAGCCTCAATCACAAAACTAGAAATTCTAGTCGCTCATGGCTTACTTGAACATAATTTGTTAAAACACTTGTGACGAAGAAATAACCCCAACTCAGATGCTAAACGCTTAATAATAATAGTCCTACTATGATGGAGTAATGATACCATGACTTAAAGGTCTTATACGCATCATAATAGTCGAAGAAAAATTTTGGCGAAAACCACCCCGGCAGGCCGCTTGGCGCGCCCCTTTGCTGCCTGTGGGCTGAAAATTTCAGCCCAGAGCAGCCTGGAAAGCTTCCCGGCGTTCCCCAGGGTTGTCTGTGCCAAAGAAATTTCGGCCAGAAGCCGCCCGGTACGCCCTGGGCGCGCGCCACACCCAAAATGTGATTTTTTTCCGTTCTTCGACTTTTCTTTGCGGATTTGGTTAAATCCTTCAAGTTCAAGTCTTTTGCTTACCTCCTAACCTTAATAACCATTGCTTGGAAGTCCTCCAAGCCTCATTTTTCACCCCACAATTGCTCCACGAAGTCACAAACACCTCTGACTAAGGTCTCATCACACATATTAGGCCCAATATCAAATGTTTTATCAATGACACTATAAAACACATACTCATGGCATCTCGACACCTAAATACATATTGTAAAAAGTCATAAAGTAGGTTTGGGAAGGTACGGGGTGTTACAGTCTCAGTGTGAATTTGAACTAGTTCTCAAAAATATACATACCACTCCTACCGCATCTCCACCATTATCTCTCAAATATTTATAGTGTGGCTTAGCAGCCTGATACTTCGATAGTATTGCAGTTCTGAATGTCCCTATTGTTATTATACAACAGGATCATCGTACTCTACCTTTATTCTTCAGGAATTTTTATCGTCTTAAATATGATATTGAACAATGTAGTCAACTGCTCAATACCTACCCTGTCTATGCTCTTCCAAAATTTCATCGGGATTTCATCTGCCTCGGTAGCTCTTTCCTGTACATCCTTCGAAGCAAACCCTTGACCTCCCCAATCTTTATACACCTATAATATCCAAAATTTCAATGCCTCTCTAAGTGCTCCAAATATTCCAACACAATATATATGCCCCTTTTTTGTTCAGGAGTCTATGAAAATATGAATGTCACCTCAGTCTAATGAGTGCCTCCTCTACCAATACTTTATCGTGCTCGTCCTTGATGTACTTTACCTGGTCGAAGTCTGTTTCCCCCCCAGCCCCCACCCCACCCCCTCTCTCTCTCTCACCTTGGAAGCATGTAAACCTTTTTATCCCCATTTTTGACCTCTAGTTCTACACACAAATGCTCAAAAGCTATAGTTTTTGTCATTGTAACTGCTAACTTAGCCTCCTTCGCTATCTTATACTTTTCTATATTCGCTAGTTTTTCCTCCTTGTCCTTACAATCCACTAACTTTTCATATGACATCTTTTTTGCTTCCACTTTCCCTTGTACGTCCCCATTCCACCACCAACCCCCTCGATATCCACCGAAGTTACCTCTTGAGACCCCCAACACCTCTCTGGTAGCTTCCCTAATGCAACTACTCATCCTATCTCACATACTATTCACATCTGCACTACCCCCTCCTCACTCCCTCATAGACAACAACGTCTCCCCTATCTCGTGGGTATTGTCCATAGTCAAACTACCCTCATTTGATCATTGATCAGTCATACACAACCCTCTTCTTATTCTTCTTCTAGATCTTCAAAGCCATCACCATGAGCTTATATTGGGTCGTGAGATTCTCACTCGAGATAACCCTATAGTCTTTACAAAGACCTTTGTCATCCTTTTGGATGAACAAGTTATTTATTTTGGTCTTACCAACTGGACTATGAAAGCTTACCAGGTGTTGTTCTTTCTTTGGGAAACACGAATCGGCTACCACCAACCCAAGAGCTTTAGTGAAATTCAAGAGTGTGACTCCTCCTTCACTGCAATCCCCGAAACCAAAACCTTCATGCACATCATCATAACCCCTAGGGGTTGACCCCATAGTGTCCATTGAAATTTCATCCTATGCAAAACTTCTCGGTGAGTTGTATACCTCTCATCAACTCGTCAAAATCCTCTCAAAAGCGCTTCTTGTCCTGCTCATCGAAGCTTGCTTGTGATGCATAAGCACTAATAATGTTCAAAGTGAGCCCTCCTACGACTAACTTAATCGACATCATCCTATATCAGTGACTCTCCTAACTTCTACCACTTGCTCCCTTAGCTCTCCTAATCGACCATCATACATTAGGGCCTCTAAAGCAAATTAATTAAACTAAATAAGAGAGTAGGCAAATCAAATTAGTCGGTCTAGTGAATTTCAAATGACTACCGAATTAACAAAATAAGAAGTGATGTCAAATCGAGCATACTAATTAAACAGTTACAATTCTCTGTTTCATGTTTCACTAGAGTAGGCAAAGTATAATTAAGGACATGCTTTACAGCCACATAACTCAATAATAGCTAGCAAATGTAGCCAAGAATTTGTATAAGATGTCTTGTCATTACCAAATTTAACAAAGCATCCGTGCTAAGGTAACATAAAACTTTGTACTTTTGCCTCCATTATAAGATTAATTTTCAATTTCTCAGTTCTACACGACACAAGAACCTCAAAACTCAAAAGGTGAATGCCCATTTGTCTAAAAAAAATTCCATTTGTCAATAAAAAAAAATCCCATTTGTCAAAAATATTGTTTTCAAATTCAAAAAGTAGTATTCCTTATTCTAATAAGCCAATGGACATAAGGCATTAGGAGTTTTATGCCTGCATTTAAGGCAATAAATAATTACAGTATAAGATATGACCGAATTTAGGCTCCTAACATTCCGAATTGAATATGCCAAAGTAGTAAAATTCATTTTTAAAAAAACAGTAAAAAGGTGTACGTATTAATATGAAGCCTTGCTTATATTTATTAAAATTAAGACGTATAAATTTGAACACACATTTGATTATTAAAACATTCATAATCTAACATAATCATGTCTTAAATGTTTCACAGGTTTAATGAATAATGCCCTTGTCTATTTTCACTAATGAAAATTGAATATTAATAAGCATTTTTCTTACAGCATGATCACCAAATTCACCATAATGAAGTACCATCGTATAACTCTGCAGTTCTCAATCAATTAAATGTGCTATTTTCTTTTTACAACTACTTGTTAACTCGTAAGTCTTAATTGGACTGACCATTCAAATCCTCTACAAATTCTTAAAATCATTAATGGAAAAAGTAGAGTATAACATAGTTAAGCCTTTAAATAAGCTACATAACAATACTTTAATAAATTAATTCATGTAGTAGAAATAACAATATTTTAGTTTAATGTGTATTAATTATTCCCCCTTGTTTTCACGCCACAACTTGTCTCACTTCCTTTTTTAGCTTTTCCTCTCTTACTTTCCCATTTTCTTCTTCAAATTTTTAGTTTCCAATTTCTACAGTTTTTCAATTTGTTTTCTACCAATTTCTACAGTTTTTCAATTTGTTTTCCCTTCCCTTGATCGAAGTTCCGCCATTTATGGCGAGCTTCGAGCTCTAATCATGGATGATGACGAAAAGGGCTAGATTTGGGCACCCTCTTCACCTTCCCCTTCATTTTCCGGCAACACCCAACGAACACCACCGTACAACCACCACCAAAGTTGCCCTTTTTCCCTTCCCTTACTCGAAGTTCCGCCATTAATAGTGAGCTTCGAACTTTAGCCATGGATGATGGCATAAAGGGCTAGATCTGGCCAATACGTATCAATTCTAGTAGGCTGCTAATTTCGACTCTATTTGAGGAGTGAACCCTACAAATTGAAAGATGGCTGGCGGAAGAAATCGTTGAACGACTACACCAAATAGGCTGCTAATTTCAACATTTTTGTATATGTATTTGATGTCATAAAAACAGTTATATATTTGTATGTGAATAAAACCAAAAATTTTTGCAGTTATATATGTATTTCATAACAAATAAATGCTTTTGAATATGTATTTCAAAGAATGATGTCAATGTTTAATGGGTCTATGTATTGTATATGTATTTGATGTCATGAAAACAGTTATGTATTTATATGTGAAGAAGGCCTGAAATTTGCAGTTGTATATGTATCTCACAACAAGTAAATGTTTTAGTATATATATTTCAAAGAATGGTGACACTGTTTAAAGGGTTTATGTGTTGTGTATGTATTTGAGGTCAATAAATCAGTTATGTATTTGTATGTGAATAAGGCCTGAAATTTGCAGTTGGGGTCTATATGTTGTATATGTATTTGAGGTCATAAAAACAGTTTTTTGAATTTGAACTAACGTATTTTGAAACTCATTCAATAAGCTTCCTATTTGAAAATGGAATCTTCGATTAATTAGATAGACGTGATTTAAGAGGACTGAAATTCTTATTCCTTTTTTATGTCAAACTGTTACCTAAAAATAAGGGCATTAACTGATTTGTATATGTATTTAGGGGTCGTTTGGTAGGGTAGTGCAAAATATAGTGTATTAGTAATGCTTGTGTTAGTTATGCTTGCGTTAGTTATGGTTGCATTTTTCTTATGCAGTGCTTGGTTTGGTGTATTAAAAATAACATGAATTGCATGATTTCTAAAAAAAATATTTTTTTAAAAAAAATACCCTCCATAAATATGGTGGAAAGGATGTGGAAAAGATTTTGAGGGGCAATTGTGACTTTAATCATACTAATGCATGCATTAGAGCCATTGCATTACCAATACCATAGATTTCAATGCATTAGTTATACACTCCTTAATACCAAATAGAGTGTATAACTAATGCAAGCATAAGTAATACATAGGATGAAAAAGTGTACCAAACAAGGTATTAGTAATACACAAAGCTAATACATGCATTATTTTTTTCAATACACTCTACCAAACGACCCCTTAGTCTCCTGTTAACCACAAATACATATACAATTTGCTATTTTGGGCAATTATCAAAATGTTGCTATCGCTTTCTTAGTTGAGGGGTCAAGCTTACTATCTGTGAAATTTCCTCTTCATTAATTAAGATATCGTTCACTTGAAGATTTTTTTTAACATAAGTGACATTTTTTTTTTTACTACTACTCTATCTATATCTATACAAAAACACAAGTACACAACCACCATTATCAACCACCTCCACTAGAGATGACCATTGTACGACCACCTTCAAATCAACTTCTACTATATACAGGGGCGGATCTAGAGGGGTAGGTGGGGGTTCCCGGGAACCCAGTAACTTTCGTGCGGATTTTATATTTATATTGAGAAATCTACTGAATATATAAGAATTATAAGTTGGGAACCCACAAATGAAATGTGTTATTGGTCTAGTGGTAGAGAAGGATCTTTCTAAAGCCTTGTAGGCCTCTTGGTTGTGGGTTCTAACCCTGTCAGCCACTACTTTTTTGCCCAAGGAACCCACAAACTTTAAATTCTAGATCCGCCTCTGACTATATACAAAACTAACACCATTGTCAGCAATCATCACCGACCACTAGTCATCACCATCATTAGCCACTTTGACGATCAATTAATCACCTTCATCAAACAAAGTATAATTTTTATATCATACTTATTAATTAAGACTTCTCTAGAATTTTTTTGACATAATTTTATGTTATGTTTTCAAATTAGGTATCCTTTAGTTTTTGAATGACAATAAACATGTCATACATATTTATAAAAACAAATAATCTTAATTATCCCATGTTTAAATTTAAACACAACATCTCAATAATCAAATAATGTTTGAATGTCATGTGTTTGAATTTAGAGCTCATATTACTTAACAATGATTAACTAACATGTATTTTACTTTATTTAATCACTTAACCATGGTAAATTACATTAGTTTGATGTATACACCGGGTGCGGATAAGTTTTTACCCCGTCATGAATGGAAATTTCTTTCTTATTAGCAACATTCGTGTTTTCCATATTTGGACAACCTTTTCTATGTTTGTGACAACTTTACATTGTTACCCAAAGAATCTTTAAATAATTTAACATGCCCGCCCCTCCTAGTGGTGATTTTAGAATTTTAAATTTATGAGTTTAATTTTTAAGCTTCTTAGCATTAAACTCATTATATTTTAAAGTTATGAGTTAGATTTAATTCCTCCATCCCAATTCATATGAAGGTGTTTTACTGAGCTCAAAGTAAAAAACGGAAAGAAAGAATTTTGAAATGACCTAAAATAAGTCAAAAATATTTGTGTGGAAAAATATAATGTTAAGATGTTACTAAATATAAATATGTGACATTCTCTTTTGAATTGCCTTATAAAAAGAAATATATGTCACATAATTCGGGATGGATAAGTACTATTTATTGCAATTTTAGTGAACTTTTACACAAATTAATATTTCACGTAGAAAATATTGGGTTCAGATGATCACGGTGCCTGAAAAGCTACCTCCGCCCCTACTCAGGTGTCGTGTATATAAAGTCCTCCCCCGCAAGTAACATTCTTCAAACCAGCTCGCATATCTCTTTTGCATATATAGGTTAAACTAAAAGGCAAACAATAATTAGTTAGTCACCCAAAAAAAAAAAGAAGGATCAATATGTCTTGTAGGGATGTTGAACCACTTGTTGTAGCAAGAGTGATAGGAGAAGTAGTAGATAGTTTCAACCCAAGTGTGAAAATGAATGTGATATACTATTACAATGGAAACAAGCAAGTGTTTAATGGGCATGAACTCATGCCTCCTGTCGTTGCTTCTAAGCCTCGTGTGGAGATTGCTGGCGAAGACATGAGATCTGCTTACACACTCGTATGTCGTCTCTATATAATACCTACGTAGTGCTCCTCTATTACAATTTATGTGTCACTTTTCGCTTCTCGAGATTCAGATTAAACCATATAAACTTTGATCAACATTTTAAGACGTATTTTTTTAATCATATTGACATTAGAAGAATTGCAATTAATAGTATCTTTTGTACCGTCTTTAAATATCTAAATCTTAATTTTATATTGAGTTCATTTAATCTAATTTAGCTTTAGAGATTCGTAAAATTGACACTTGGGATGTGAAAAGTGCCACATATATTGGGACAGAGGGAGTATTACCACTGGTTTACACACTCTCATTTCAGATTATCTCTTCTTTTTTTTTTCTCATCTTCTAAATTGTAAATTTCTAACAATGTTGTTGTCTTTATTTTATTTGAAAAAGATCATGACCGATCCAGATGTTCCAGGTCCTAGTGACCCTTACTTGAGGGAACACCTCCACTGGTAATTTATTATATTACTCCTATTAATTGTTCATAAAACAGCACTGAAAAGAATTAATATATGATAAAATTATTTGTCATATTTGCATGGGCTTTAAATTTGGTTTTGCCTTTCCAGGATCGTGACAGATATTCCTGGTTCTACTGATGCCTCTTTTGGTAAGCAGTTCAAATTGACTATTTCATTATCTTGGTAGCTTGAAAAGATAAAGGTAAATCTTATTGAGGTGTGTGACCTCTCGTACAAAAGCATCAAGTTGTTAAAAAGAGAATAGTCTTAGTTATTTAATTATGTTTTCAATATGTTACTCACGTGGGAGACTGATCGTTTTGATGGCCAAACACGTGAAAATTCATTTTTCATAATGCATGAAGACGATGAGACTACAATTTAAAACTTCTACTTGTTCTAATATCATGTTGAAGTGTGCGATCCTCTCATCTAACAGCTTTGGTTGTTAGACTCACAAAGCACACACATTTGCTTACTTAATTATGTCTTCAACAAATCTGACTCATAGAAATTCAAATTGTACAGGAAAAGAGATAGTGAGCTACGAGAGCCCAAAACCAGTGATCGGGATTCACCGATACGTGTTCCTATTGTATAAGCAAAATAGAGGAAGGCAAACAGTGAAACAACCAGCAACAAGGGACCATTTCAACACTCGAAGGTTTGCGGCAGAGAATGGATTGGGTTCCCCTGTTGCTGCTGTCTACTTCAACGCCCAGAGAGAAACTGCTGCCAGAAGAAGATAAACCATCTTCATCACCAAAAAAACATTTATATGCAAATTAAATAAGGTCTGTACTATGCAGACTGACACCTAATTATATTGTAGCACCATCAGCGTATGCAGAATTTTTCGTAAGTAGTGTCATTAGGAGTGTCATCGTCATGCATCATGCAGGCTGTGAGTTCTCCACCAGTTAGGTTGTATCTTCAGCGCGCTGTCCATCTGTTTGTGCTATCTATCTACTTCGTCTTTCATGTTACCCCTTTGATTTTTACTTTCCTTTGGTCCTATCATATAATGTAGAGGTTCGCCTAGTTTGATGTATTAATAATTGAAAATAATGCCAGTATTAAATCCAATATTAATAATACATGTATGATTTTCAATCCCCATATTAAGAGTTCTTTGTATTATCACGAATTATTGTACAGAGAATTTAGCGAGGAACAATACTGTATACACACTAGCACTCTGTACTAATATAAGAGCATTTACTTATATTGGTGTGAACCATGATTACTCCATAAGAGCCTATGAGTTAGAAGTGGTAAATAAGACTAATTTAGTCGAACCTATTGGGCCGAATAAAAAGTTGAAGAGTCTTGTTTGGGATCCATACCCAATTACCTATTGTTAAAAAGGATTGGTGGTTACAAAGAACAGTTATGCAGATTTTGATGATGCTAAGGCAAACTCTGTGTTTCTCATCCCCTTTCTCAAGTTCTGCTTCTCATTCCTTCTTCTAGATTACTGCTCTTCTATGATTCTATAATTTCCCTGTAGTATTTTGATTGTTAATTCAACAATCAATCTTCTTCTATAATTGTGAGTGTTTGTATTTGAAGTTGTTACATACATGACAACAATGTCCATATATTGCTTATCTGGTTAATCTTGTTCTTTTATACACCCACACGAAACAGGAGGGAGTGTGAGTTAGATCATTATCAATTTTTGCACTCTCTTAAAATTTACATGAAGTTTGATCGAAATGTAAAGGAAGGTCAACAATAGAAAATTAAAGAATACACGATTTTCACATTTAAAAAAAAACTATCTTGGCTGAAAGGTGTAAAACCGCGACTTACACCCCCATGGTATTTTAACCTAACTTTTATATTAAAATAAATGAGTCAAACTCAATTACAAAGTAATTCGGGGAAAGTGCACAATTAGCCTATTTCCAGATCCTCATTCAAGCCATAGCCGAATTTCCTAAATTTTTGCAAATTTACTTTAGCAGCTTTAAATTAACTTCAAACGCGCGAGTCTAAAGTTCAGACACACATGTGTCTGAATTTTAGCCTGCCAATTCAAAACTTCCGGCATTTTTGAAATAAAAATCATTCACATAGATTATGATCGTGAAATGCCACATATATTTTGCAATTAAATCAATCACTATATGTTAGACATCCCTAATTAAAGAGTTACATGCTGCTGAGAATATTTTGCAATTAAAAGGATCTTCACAATTACAAATTTACATCTTCTTTCCACAAACCATTTGCAACTTAACACTCGGTAAAGTAGCTTTTCTCATCTATACTTGTTGCAAAATGTACTAATATTAAACCATCATGGAGGCATCAAATTAAATTCCTGTTTCAATTTCGTAAAGCATATGGCAAAAGTTGTGCACGGAACTCGTACAATTTCGTGGTAGTTTTTATTGGTGGATTCTAGCGACCTCTTTTAATAACCGAGTTTATGTTATACACATCGTTAGTATAGCTTATAGAGCATCCAGATTTTCCAGCAGTAGTGAGGCGATAAA
This sequence comes from Capsicum rhomboideum, assembly GCA_031232105.1. Classification (NCBI taxonomy): domain Eukaryota; kingdom Viridiplantae; phylum Streptophyta; class Magnoliopsida; order Solanales; family Solanaceae; genus Capsicum; species Capsicum rhomboideum. The sequence goes on along the minus strand of CP124719.1, from coordinate 18,017,273 downwards.
TTAACAAACTTAATTAGTCAGAAAGCCATCGTACTTAATATTTGAGCTTGAGATAAGAGACAATTAACCAAGCAACATAATTTATTTATTGATAATCATATGACATACAAACTCTTTCCTGACCTTGCTCTGTTGCAGATCAGAGGAGTGACAACATCAGCATAAAGAGTAACGCAAACAAAAAGAAAGAAAAGAGATCGAAGGGACAACGTAAATTTATTGTTACAATATTATTTAATTTGCTCATGTAGCGGCTGTAAACTGGCTGGTACTGACCTCAAACTCAATTTGCTGCAACAAAATAAGAGTGCGTGAGTAAATCATTGTAATGTAATAAACATGAATCAATTAATAAAATTAGTGGCCTAAAGCTAAATTTCAATAAGAGGCCTTAAACTTATTCGATTAAATTCATCTATAATTCTAATATGTAATACTCCAGTAAAATTAGTTATACTAACCAGCACAAGACAGGGGAGGGAGGTTGCATTGAGCGGGAATTTGAGCTGCGATGCGCATAGTGTCACACATGCAGTCATGATTAATTGACTGCAGTGCAGTGCAACACTCCGCGCTTGCCGCAGGTGAACCTGGCACCACGAATGGTGCACACACGTTCAGGCTTGTAAGCGATGACGTGCATGTCTGCGGCTGACACTCGGTCACCCGGCTTTGCAGCAAAACCACCAGCAGGCCCAACAGGAAGAGTGAAACAATTGATGATTTCACAGCTGCCATGGTCGATCGAATATATATATTTCTTATATGTAACTTATAAATGATTGTTAAAATAAATTGAAAGTAGCTTACTTGCTTTTAGTTGTGCCAAAGGAAGAAGTATTTATAGTTGCTGAGCAACAGAGGTATTTTTGTAAGATGAGACCCCTTTGTGTGAACGACCTAATTGAAGATATTGACAGTCAGCTTTCTTGTGTTTTTTTCTCCACACTAATTTAACCATGATATTACATACCATTTGTTTCAACTTATTTGGCACTATTATCTAATTATTTAGAGTTAAATATTTTTTTCTTCTTTAACGGGAATTTATTTTGTGGCTCACATAACATAAATTGTTTTTTTGAGGCGTATGTTTGATATATAAGTGGACTTAGGGGTGGGCGTTCGGTTCTTCGGTTCGGTTTTATCAAATTTCGGTTCGGTTCTTCGGTTTTCGGTTTTGGAAAAGTGTGCACCGAACACCGAACCAAACTAATTCGGTTCGGTTCGGTTTTTTCAACTTCGGTTCGGTTTAGTTCGGTTTTTTTAAATCGGTTTTTCGGTGTAAAATAAAAAATAAAATGAGAACCGAATCAAAATATAAGACACTAAAAAATCAAAAACATTGTAAATAGACTATCAAGTGAGGAAAACTTCAAATACATATCATTGTAGTGCTCCATTTTTCATATCACAAAATGGTGGTAGTATTTGTGTGAAATTGTTTTAGGAATTATAGTTAGAAATTAGGAGTATTTGTGTGAAATATTTTTAGGAATTACAATTAGAAATATAAGTATATTAGGAATTAAAATTAAAAATTAGAAAAATGTAAAAGTAATAAGGTTGGAAGGTAAATGTTGATGGGGTAATTGGGTATGGACTTTGAGGCTTGGTCTTGAAAAGTTTTGGACCAAACATAAACTAAATAAAAAATTTTAAAAAAAAAAAATTTAATAAAAGTTCGGTTCTTCGGTGCACCGAAGAACCGTTACCCCTAAACCGAACACCAAACCGAAGAACCGAACTATCGAAAAAAAAAACCGAAACCGAACCGAAGAACCAAAGAACCGAAACCGAAGAACCGAACTAATTCGGTTCGGTACGGTTTTTCGGTTCTCCGGTTTTTATGCCCACCCCTAAGTGGACTTGTGGATACTACCTATTAATAATAATAAAATAAAAAGAATCAAAAAAAGAGTTACAAACTTATTGAGATAATGCACTCATGAATTACAGAATCGAAAAGAAAAATTTATTGAAGGCATAGAGGTTAATGTTTTGTATTTTATATATACTGAGTTTATTCGAAATTGAATCATAATCTAAGATTATTTAGAGACAAAAAATTGGAGAAGACTCGAATATTTCTAATTAAATATGGATTAAAAATATAGTAGTAATTGTAGTCGTAATAAAAATAACGGAAAAGGGCCTAAAATGTCCTTCAACTATGTAAAATGGTGCAAAAATGTCCTTCATCTACTTATTGGGCATGAAATGCCCTTCCCGTTTACCTATTGGGGCTGTTTTGCCCTTTCATTCAACGGTTGACCACTGACCCCACTTCATTAATGACGTGGCATAGTCCTATTGGACAACTAATATTTAATTAAAATGATTAATTTTTCCTCTAAAACCCCGACCCGTCCAACCTAATGACCCGCCCCACCTACTAAGCCCCAACCTTAATTCTCAGCACTTGTTAATTAATTTTCAGTAGTTTAGAATAAATTTCAGTGCTTGCTAATTAATTTCCAGCAACTATCCATTAACTTTTAGCACTTTAATTTAATTTCCGGCACCTTGATTAATACTCCTCGCCTAGAAATCATGCCTATAGATTTCAATTACGTCAAATGAACAATTATCTTTTTCAATCATGTTAATCACCTAATCAATTCTAATTAACCAAGAGGCTTGCGTGAAACCTTTATGTGCTAATTGCTAGTCTTTTTTGTTTTTGCATAACGCGAACCCCGAGTCTAATTAGGTAGCCTAGGCTTTCTTTGCGTCTAGATACTTAACCAAAATAGGTCGTCCAATACCTTTTGGACATCAAGTTGGGAAGGGTATGCATTTTTAGGGAATGCGTTTTGTCGTTTTCTTAGAACGCCTTTAGGCTTAATAATCAACTAGGTGGGGTGGGTAGATAGGCGGAAATGATGGAAGTTGCCCGAGCAGAATTCGATAATGCGATATGCGGCATTGTCACTTGTTAATAAGCCGGGCGCTGATCTGAATAGGATTAAATTAACCCTTGTCTAAATCCGTAACTTCGTTTATTTTTAACCAAGTTCTCTTTCACTTATTTATGATTTTTTGAATGTCTCTTTTGTTCTGGGGTAGTTTAGGTTTATCATTTAAATAAAACATTTTTTCGCTATATAAATTGTGTTCATTCTATCTTCTCGCTATTCTGATTCATGTGTGTTTATTACTTTATCACTTAGATAACTGTTAATTAGATAATAACTATAGTTTATTTGCTATTTTTTAAACACTTAGTTAATATTAAGTTAATAAAAATAAATTGACCTTTGCTTATCACGTAAAATTTCCCCACACAATATATAAGTTCAGTCAGGACCCACATTGTGGACCTCGAAAGTGCCTAACACCTTCCTTTTGAGGTAACTTGAACCCTTACCTGAATTTCTGGTGGCGTAGATCAATAATAATTAAAATAAGCTAGTAATTAGCTTAGAATGGTGCCCTAATGCACCTTAATTAGTTTGGTGGCAACTCTTCTCTTTTAAACATTCTAAAAAGAGTTGTCACGTCGAATCCCGCTTTTCGCGAAAAAAATGAAGCGCGACAAGTATATGCTGGTCCCGAACCGGAACTGAAATGCATTTATATAAACATACGCATAACTAGCTAAAAGGAAGGAATCAAAGGTTTTCCAACTTAATACCACACCCTAAGCTCATAAATACTACACCATATTAAGGGATAATGGGCCCAAAGTATACCAGAACGGGGCCCTAACCTGATAAATAAGACATAAAATATTTTAATAGATACTCGGGCTACAACTACTTTCCCAAAACTAGCATAATAGAACACTAATACCATTAATAATCTCAATCTAAAGATAGGGTAAACCTAGCCTACCTGGATGCCAAACAGCAGCCTTAGATCAACCATGAGCTACTCGTCCCCTCTAATTGACCTCAGAAATCCATCATGCCAAGAACCTACAAGAGTAAGGAATAATCCTCCTAGGTCCGAGCTTTATACTAGAATCCGAACTTGAATAACTAGATGTAGATAATTTTACTTTCGGGGGTCGAATATAGCATCAAAATAAATAAAAAAATCCACAATTTCCTCATTACGTCAATATATACATATCTATCTATATAGAGAAAACATGTTGTAGCTATGTACTTTCAATTAGTAAACAAAAACAATGATGAAAACTTTTATTTTGGTTAAGGAAAAATAGAATGTAAAGTAGCTAAAGTTATATGCAGTATGTAATAGGATGCAACCTATTTACTACCCCTTTGTTGTACACCTCCCTCCACTTCCACATGAAAGTGGAGGTGGCAACACCCACCTCTTATTCTTCATCCATTATGTACATTTTTGGGTATTGCATAGGTTCGTGGTAAAATAAATATAACTTTTTGAATATGTCATAATTAATAGAAAATTATTTCGAATAAAACCTCAATTACATAATAATAATATTTTAACATATCTAGATTCACTATCTCCGCTTAAAATATTAATTAGTTATAAAACCATATAAATGTATCGTAACTAAAAGTTTTTCATAAAAATCTAAAATATTTTAGAAAGGTAATAAAATATATCTCTACCAAATTCTAATTTAATTTAAATATTCCACAATACGTTCGGTATTAATAAAACTTTTCAAACGAATCGGTCGGAAATCGAACTGTCAGTCCCACCAAGTCATAAATAACTTGGGGCAGTTATAGGAAAGCTCTAAACGCCGAAAATGCATGAAAAAGAGGAAAATGACCAGGAGGGTCATTACAACATCCACTACTAAAAGGACTTACATCCGCGAAAGTAAAGGATAAGGAAGTACTTGAAGGCTAGAATAGGTAGGGATGTTGGTTTCGCCTATCACGCTCGGTATCCCAGGTAGCCTCCTCAACTAGATGGTGACACCACTGAACCTTAACTACAGGAATGTCTCTAGAGCACAACCGCCTGACATCTCTGGCCAAAATGGACACAGGCTCCTCTACAAATGTCAACCTTTCATCCAACTTAGCCGAGTCCCATCGAAGCACGTGTGACTCATCTGGATATACTGCCGCAGCGTAGATACATGAAACACCAGGTGGATGGCTGAAAAGGCAAGAGGCAATGCCAACTCACATGTTACCTCCCCAACTGTCTGTAGGATCTCAAATGGCCCAATAAACCTGGTGCTGAGCTTGCCCCTTCTCCCAAACTTCATCACACCCTTCATGGGTGGTACTCACAGAAATACCTTGTCACCAACTCTGAATCTCAATGCACGACGTCTACGGTTAGCATAACTTTTCTTCCTACTCTGAGATACCTGCAGCCTATCTTGAATCACCCGTACCCGGTCCAATGACTCACAAAGAAAATCTGTACCATGAGGTCTAACCTCAGAAGTCTCAAACCAACCAATCAGAGATTGGCATAGCCTACCATAAAGTGCCTCGAATGGAGCCATTTGAATACTCCAATGAAAGTTGTTATTATATGCAGAATCCGCCAAAGGTAAAAATTGGTCCCACTAACCCCCAAACTCCAACACACAAATGCGGAGCATGTCCTTCAAAACCTGTATAGTTCGCTCTGACTGTCCATCTGTCTGGGGTGAAAGGCGGTGCTAAGGTCAATCTGGGTACCCAACTCCTCCTGAAACGTCCTCCAGAAGCTAGAAGTGAACTGAGAGCCTCGGTCTGAAATGATGGACACTGGTACCCCATGAAGCCAAACCACCTCTTGAATATAAACATGGGCCAACCTCTCAGCACTGTAGGAGATCTGAATAGGGATGAAATGAGCAGACTTAGTCAATCGATCCATGATGACCCAAATGCTATCAAAACCCCGAGAAGTGCGAGGTAAACCACCTACGAAATCCACAGTAACTTGCTCTCATTTATACTCGTGAATGGGTAGCCGCTGAAGCAATCCACCAGTTCTCTGGTGCTCGGCCTTTACCTGCTGACAACAAAGGCATTAAGCCACAAACTCCGTTATATCTCTCCGCATACCACTCCACTAGTAATGATGCCTCAAATCCCTATACATCTTAGTTGTCCCAGGGTGAATAGAATACCTGGAGCTATGAGCCTCACGAAGAATCAATTGAACCAAATCTCCAACCTTCAGAACATAAATACGACGGCCAAACCTCAGAACACCTCAGAATCTAAGTTATCCCTCCTAGACTCACCTCTCAACACTTACCCTAAAATGCTATGAAGCCTACTATCCTTAAACTGACGACCCCGAATCTTCTCCAACAAGGTAGATCTGGCCTCAACACTGGCAATAACTCTCCTGGGTTCAGAGATATCAAGACGAACCATTAAGTTAGTTAAGGACTTGATATCCAAAGCTAACGACCTCTGCGAAACTGAAATAAAGTCCAAGCTACCCATACTCACTACCTTCTAGCTCAAGGCGTCCGCTACCACTTCATTTTGCCCGGATGGTATAGGATAGAGCTTTCATAGTCCTTCAGCAAGTCAATCCATCTACGTTGCCTCGAGTTAATCTCCCTATGGTTCATAATATACTGAAGACTATAGTGGTCAGTGAAGATTTTGCAGTGAACACCATACAAGTAATGCCTCTAAATCTTAAGCGCAAACACTATCGCTGCCAACTCCAAATCATGAGTGGGGTAGTTGCGCTCATGCACCTTCAGCTGCCTCAACGCATATGCAATAACACAACCCCATTGTATCATAACACACCCTAAACCAACACCAGAAGCATCACAATAAACGGTAAACCCCTCGCCCTCAACTAGAAGAGTTAGATCAGGAACTGAAGTGAGCAAGTCCTTGAGCTTCAGAAAGTTCACCTCACAACTTACGGACCACTGAAACGAAACCCCCTTTTTGGTCAATCTAGTCATAGGGGCTGCAATAGAAGAAAAACTCTTTACAAACCGCCTGTAGTAGCTTGCCAACCCAACAAAACTGCAAACCTCAGTAGGCGATGTTAGCCTAGCCCAACCACGGATAGCCTCAATCTTCACTGGGTCTACCATAATACCATCTTTGGACACTCCGTACCCTAAGAAACCTACCGACTCAAGCCAGAACTTGCACTTTGAGAATTTGGCATAAAGCCTATGATCTCTCAAAGTGTGGAGCACAGTCCTCAAATATTGCTCACGCTCCTCCCTACACCTCCAATACACCAGAATGTCATCAATGAAGACTATCACAAATAAGTCCAAATAAGGCCTGAACACGCGGTTTATCAAATCCATAAAAGCTGCTAAGGCATTAGTCAACCCAAAAAACATCACCAGGAACTCATAATGACCGTAACGAGTCCTGAAGGTTGTCTTAGGGATGTCCGTAGCCCTGACCCTTAACTGATAGTAACCAGACCTCAAACCAATCTTAGAAAACACTACTGCACCCTAAAGCTGGTCAAATAAATTATCGATACGAGGCATAGGATACTTATTCTTCACGGTCACTGTAACACCCCGTACCTATGAAACCCTATACAACGACGTTGAACAATGTTACCCAAGTGTCGGGAGTGTAAAGTATGTATTGTGTAATAACAATGTTATTAATGAGACAATTGATATTGGGCCTAGCACATGGGATTAGACCTTTGTAGGAGGTGTAAAACCCGTGTGTTGTCAAACCACTACGACTATGTGTACATTTATGGAATTAGTAAAACATGGGAGATTTGATGAATTATACATTAAATTTTGGGTATGAATAAGTCTTGCATCATTGGGCTCAAAGTTAAGCCCAAAAGTAAGAAGAAGACATGGCCTAATGTGCCAATATGACCCATTCTTCCATTATTGGTCCATTTGACCAATCAACCATGCAATCAATGACAATGAGTGGATAAGAGAGACTTAAAGATCTATAAATACATGAGAAAAATCAGATTTTATATCATTGGAGACACCCATGTTATTTCTAGAATTTTCTACAACATTTATTCTCTCACTCAAACCCTAGGCTTCCATCCTTTTGGTCAAGATCACCTTGGAGCAAGACTTGGTAAGTATATAATATCATGGTTTAATCTATATTATGCATGGCATATAGTTTATATCATGTTGGTTATGTTGGTGAAGTGGGAGAAGTTCCCTATGGGCAAAACAATTTGTGTTTGCTAAATCGGAGGATGATTTATGGCTCGAAAACTTGAACATGGGTTTGTGATCTTGAAGAAAATAAACTTGATGGATTCAATATTGACATGTGATATGTGATTATAGTCTTGAATTGTTTTGTCATGGTGTATAATGTTTGGAATTTCCATTGAGAAATTGCTTATGGTTTTGGTGGCATATTGACCGTAAAGTGTCGTTTTGGTGACGTTATGTGTGTTATGAAATCATGGCCGGTGATTGGCATGATAAATGATAAAAACTATGTTAAAATGAAGTTGGTTATGATCATGGACCATTCATGGCATTAAAATACCCAAAACGGAGCCATTTCGGACCAAAACGGGCATCCGCCCCGCAGACGAGGGCATCTGCGGGCGCAGATGCCAACGCAGATGGCACTGGCTGCTGCCAATGGCCATCTGCGTGCACATGTGACTGACCTGCGTGTGCAGGTGGCTGCGCAGGTCAGTCCAGAATTTAGTTTTGGTTGTTTTCGTATCCCTTTGGTCCCCGAAAGCCCCGATACCCTTTATGGATGTAATTATCAACTTGTAATGTCATTTTAATGACTTTGAAGTGTCGTAAGGAGGTGTTTTGGATTATGTTAAGTATGGATGGTTGTTTATATGTTGATATAAAGGCATAATTATGACGGAAAGATAAAAGGAAAAGCGTAAAGGGCAAGTGTGGTGTGAAATACGATCGATGTATGATTTCTTGGTTAATGTATGTACCGTTATGGTGTTGGAGATATGAAAATGTGTTGGATTGTATTGTAAGGGGTGACATGAGAATTCATTAACGTCTTGTACGCCGCTAGGGTAACTAGTTGCTATAGTTGCTAATGTAAGTTCCGGTATGAACCTGTATTGTAGACGAAGACGTAAAGAAGGAGCTGGAACATTATATTCATACATAGACTCGTGTATTCATACTTGGAAGTGCAGGTATATAAGGTTACTCTGTCCGTATCTTTTTGCGGCAAATAGTATCCACATTGCTATTTCACTAGTCCTATCCCAAAAATGTGCTAAGGTATCCTATATCCGTTTATCAATAGTCATTGTCATATCTTTCCTACTCATGGATCATTTGTGAGTCTCATGTCTGATTATCATAGTTAATGTTCCAAAAGCTCAAACAAGGTTATGGTCCAATGTTCCAATAGTGGTTATGCTCATGTATCTTGTTATGAATGATTGTCCAATGGTTCCAATGGTGTCATGTTTCCAATAATGTTTATTCACTTGTCTTCTATTTTGATTATGGTTCCAAGTTTCCAAACATGCTATGTCCCATAAATATATCAATCTCTCACAAGTGAATGTACCAATCTCTCACAAGTAAAGGTATCAATCTCAAAGTAAAGCACAGTAATGCATATGTGGTCAATGATCAAGTATGGGTGGCAAGTCTAGGGGCATAAGCCTAGCTCGACTCGATCCCGATGGATGATTTATGGGTGGCAGGTCTAGGGGCATAAGCCTAGCTCGACCCGATCCCTGGGTGGCAGGTCTAGGGGCATAAGACTAGCTCGACCCGATCCCAACATGATGATATGTCATGAAAAGACCCACTGATCAGTCGGGGCCCGGGTACGTTATGATATGAGTGAGGAGGAATAACCAATAAAGGAAAGAACTTAATCTATGTAAGCTACACGGTTCCACACATGCAAATCGATGAATTGTTTATGATACTTATACCATTACATTTTGATTCTATTGATGTATTCATGACAGTTTCATATGGCCTTACATACTCGGTACATTTTTCGTACTGACCCCTCTTGGGGGATTTACCTTACTTGCTGCAGGTGCAGGTACTAGTAAGTCTCCACTGTAGGTTGCTGATCTTTTTGCAGACTTTTGGGTGAGCTCCAGTTTGTTCGGGGCTTTCTGAGTTGCGATGTACATTCATTTTGGTATTGTATATGCGTATAGAGCGGGGTGTTGTCCCGACTCTAGGATTGTCATAGTCATGTATCTGTAAAGGCTTTGTAGACTTATGTGGGACAGAATGTAAGATGTGGATGCTCATTTTGGTTTAAGGGCCCCAACGGCCAAGTTGATATATATATATCTAAGTATGACATATGTTTCCATATCCATGACTTTTGCATAAGTTGCATGAGGTATCATAAGATCCATATGAGTACGAGTGTTCATAAGCAAAGATTGGTTCTCTCGAGCCATATCGGCTTCGTGTGCCAATCACGCCTCGTTGGGACTCGGGGCGTGACAAAAGTGGTATCAGAGCAGTTCGTTCTAGGGGTGTCTACAAAGCCGTGTCTGAGTAGAGTCTTACTTATCAATGTGTTGTGCACCACATTTATAAGTAGGAGGCTACGGGACATTTAGGATGTTGTTCCTTTTCTTCATTCCTAGATCGTGCCATAGAGCCAGCAATGTAAGTTAAATTATATCTGACCGTGGTGATTGGTTTTCTGTGATACAGAAACGGCCGATGACACGAAGAGATAAAGGCAAGGGTAAGCAGGTTGTTATGCTTACCGGAGAGGGATTGAGTAGACCACCACCTGACCATATTAGTCAAGGTGGAGCTGATACTGACTTTGCATCACGGGCTTCTTCCACTTTCCCAGTTTCGGAGGGGCTGAGAAGACGAGAAGTATCTTCAGAACTGCCCGTTAATACGATTGAGCAGGATTTGATGAGTGCAGTACAAATATTGACCCGTGTAGTTGCTGCACAAGCTCAAAGACAAGCTCTGGTGCAGCAAAAAGAGGGACAGAAGCAGAGGGATAGGATGAAAGAATTGGAAGAAAGATCGTCAAAAAAGGCTAAACCCATGGGACAAATCATGGCGTCCCAAGGAGGATTTGGGCCTAGGGTTTTTCACAAGTCACTTAGGCCATCGTTTCCCCATACCACAATGATTACTCCTCCTCTATTCCAAGGGTTTAGAAGCAACCAGTTTGGGCAAGGAGGTGAGATTCAGGGTTTACGTACAGTGGGGTATCAAACACAAGGACGTATGAACCGCCCGAGGTTTTATCGTCGATTGTGCCAGCGCTGTGGGAGGTTTCATGCAGGTGAATGTCGGTTCGGAAGGGATGTTTGCTATTTTTACGGCATGCCAGGGCATGTGGCAAGGGGGTGCCCACGAAGGAACACAGGTGGCATGGTACGACCCACGGGACCAACCTTCGCATCGACATCATATGTGCCTCCTCTAGGTAGAGATATACGAGCTGCTGGTCAGGGCAAGGGTGCTAGGGGAGAAGCTAGTTCTAGTAATATCCAGGGCAATTCCTACGCCGTGGTGGATCGGCAGAAATTTGAGGCTTCTCCCGATGATGCAACAGGTATATGATCTATCTTTTTCGTAACGTATTTACATTGATTGATTTGGGGATTTACCCTATCTTATGCTATTCCATTGAGTAAAAGAAAAAAAAAGGAAGAAAAGTTATTGTAACTAAAAGAATGTGTCATGATTAGGTGGTAACGATGTGGGGTTATTATACATTGGCTAAGCTTATCGAATTGCAAACGGTGGATATTCATGTTATAATGGGAATGGATAAGTTGATTTCTTGTTATACCACGGTGAGTTGCCAAGGTGCATTTTCACTATTCATAAGAACATGTTCCTAAGTGGAAGAGTACTGTGGGGGCACCAAGGAAAAGTTTATTTTCTATTGCAAGGTGACGAAATTGATAGCCAAGGGGTATGTATGCCAGTTAGTCTAAGAGCGAGAGATTGATGCGAAATCACCAAGTTCTCAATAGGTTTCGATGGTCAAATGACTTTCTTGATATATATGCCTGATGAATTTCCAGGCTTACTGTGATTGATGTGATTCCAGACCCTCCGCTTATCTCTCTTCCTCTATATACCATGGCTCCGGTAACGCTATAGAAATTAAACAGAGCAATTAAACGATTTGGTGAACAGGAGATACATACGATCTAATATGTCCTTTGGGGCGCACCCGTGTGAATGTGGCAATTGCGTAAAGTACCGATTAAGAATAAATATCCCCTCCTAAGATTTATTAAAAGGATTGTATTCACTCGTTCTTGCACTAAAAGTGACATGGGATCTGGTTATCATCACGTCAGAAGGAGAAACAAAGATATACTCAAGATAGTCTTGTAACCCCGTTCTGACTGTAATGGCTCATAAGTTGTGTCATTGGGACTAATACATGTACCAGTTGATGTTCTGGGGCGGATAAATAGGGTATGCAAACCATTGTTAGATGTATTTGTGACCGTGTTCATGGCAGATAGTTTGGTTTAATCAAGATCGCAAGAGGACTATGCCAAGTACGCATGGCAGGTGTCATAAGATGGGAGTGTAAGGGGGAACACAAAGTTTTCTACGCATGAATTTTGGATAAAAATCCATAGCGTTTGAGGGTCACAACGTATAGGATGACGGGCTAAGGGTCGATATTCTGAAGATAGAAACAGTGAAAGACAAAATTTGTTATTCATCGTTTCCTTGGGATGCTTGGTGATCTAGCAGAATTACTACAGGATTTTCTTCTGTCCATGTACCCTTAACAGAGCTAATATATAAAGTAACTCAGTTTCAGCGGAGTAATGCATAAGAGACAAGTTTCGAAGAGACTTCTACCCAGTTTCATATTGCTCAAAGGCACAAAGGTTATGAAAAATAGGGTGCTGCTTCCGGGGATGACCCGGGATGTGTGTTAATGCAGCATAATAAGATAATAGTGTATGCCTCACGGCAGTGTGGCCATGTGAGAAAGAAACGATGTCACATATGATCTTAAGGTAACAGTTGTGGTATTTATTTGAAGGATACGAAGATATGACACTACTACTTAGGGTTCGTATTGATATACAAATATTGATCACAAGAGTTTGCATACATTCCAAGCAAAAGGACTTAAAGTTGAGGAAGGAAAGATGAATCAAATGCGTAAGAGATTAAGATAAGATACTGAGATCGCATTCGGGAAAAGCGGATGCAGTGGTCTATACATTAGGCCGCAAAGCACTAGGACGTACTGATGGTCGGTCCATGGGGACACAACGTAGAGGGAGAATCTATATATTAATACACAGTTTGGTAGTACATTTACTAGAAAGTCCAGATCAAAGGGTTATAACGTAAAATGCGGTAAAGTTTTTATTCGTAAGAGGTGAAGGAAAAAGCGACATGCGAATCCTATATTTAGTTCGGTAGAAGAACATACCACAAGGTTTGATGAGATTTGACCTTACGCACGAGGGAATATCCCGATAGTAAGATAGATTAGGTATACCACATATGGATGAACCAAGGAAATGAAGTATATCTGAAGCACATCATTCGCAGAATTATATTTTTAATTGGGAGAAACAAAACGTACTGTGGGTTGAAAAAAAAAAAAACTATGGTCAGGCACTATAGAAAGGAAGAACGTTATAGAATTTGCCACTCCTTGACCAAATTATCAATAGGTAATAGCAGAGCATCAGAAACCGAAAGGTTATATGCCATGTATATGTTGTCCAGTTTAAAGTAAGACATGGTTAACATAGAGTGTATTGCAAATTTACCTTATACACATAATGGTTGCCTTATATTTTGGAAATTTTGATTCCATATGAGAGATAGTTGACAGGTTTACCTACATAACACACATGTTGCCTTTCAAGACCACTTACATGGTTGAAGAATACGCAAGGTTGTTTAGTACAAAGGACGTACAACTATACGGAGTTCTGAAATCTATTATATTGGGCAGGGGAGTTCACTTTACTACACAGTTTTAGCAGTTTCTTTTCAGGAAAGGTCGGGTACATACGTGAATTTGAGTACAACTGTTCACCCTCAGACGAACGGACAAATTGAGTAGCCTATTCGAACATTTGAAGGTATACTACAAGTCTGGGCGAGAGACTAAACGGTCGTTGGGATGATCATTTACCCCTTATGGAATGTGCTTATCATGATAGCTAGTGTTCAAATATTATCATGGTATCTGCGAGGGAATACAGAAGAAAGTTTAAATCGTCAATTGGGTGAGTTAAACCGAGTGGAACTGCCTTATTTGGGGCTAGATTTTGTTCACTACACTACAGAGAAGGTTAAGATAGCAAAACAGTAACTACAGGCTACCACAAGCCATATGTTGAAATTCATTCATTTTTTTATATATACAAGCTATGCGGGATGTCCCTTATGGGGGGATAATACACGTGGAAATATAAAGAAAACATGAGACTAGCTTTGGTAAAGGTACAGTGGAGAAATCGAATTACATAGGGAGCCAAAGGACTAATGAAGTCAAAGTACCCTTGACTATGGCAAACGGGGGAGAAAGCTCAAGGTATGGAGTTGGAACAATAACAAGGAAGTATCCACAGGTATTAAGTGCGGGATGTACATAAGCCGATGTTACTAACATTCGAGGACGAATGTTTCTAAGGGGGGAAGAATGTAACACCCCGTACCTACGAAACCCTATACAACGACGTTGAACAATGATTACCCAAGTGTCGGGAGTGTAAAGTATGTATTGTGTAATAACAATGTTATTAATGAGACAATTGATATTGGGCCTAGCATATGGGATTAGACCTTTGTAGGAGGTGTAAAACCCGTGTGTTGTCAAACCACTACGACTATGTGTACATTTATGGAATTAGTAAAACATGGGAGATTTGATGAATTATACATTAAATTTTGGGTATGAATAAGTCTTGCATCATTGGGCTCAAAGTTAAGCCCAAAAGTAAGAAGAAGACATGGCCCAATGTGCCAATATGACCCATTCTTCCATTATTGGTCCATTTGACCAATCAACCATGCAATCAATGACAATGAGTGGATAAGAGAGACTTAAAAGTCTATAAATACATGAGAAAAATCAGATTTTATATCATTGGAGACACCCATGTTATTTCTAGAATTTTCTACAACATTTATTCTCTCACTCAAACCCTAGGCTTCCATCCTTTTGGTCAAGATCACCTTGGAGCAAGACTTGGTAAGTATATAATATCATGGTTTAATCTATATTATGCATGGTAGATAGTTTATATCATGTTGGTTATGTTGGTGAAGTGGGAGAAGTTTCCTATGTGCAAAACAATTTGTGTTTGCTAAATCGGAGGATGATTTATGGCTCGAAAACTTGAACATGGGTTTGTGATCTTGAAGAAAATAAACTTGATGGATTCAATATTGACATGTGATATGTGATTATAGTCTTGAATTGTTTTGTCATGGTGTATAATGTTTGGAATTTCCATTGAGAAATTGGTTATGGTTTTGGTGGCATATTGGCCGTAAAGTGTCGTTTTGGTGACGTTATGTGTGTTATGAAATCATGGCCGGTGATTGGCATGATAAATGATCAAAAATATGTTAAAATGAAGTTGGTTATGATCATGGACCATTCATGGAATTAAAAGACCCAAAACGGAGCCATTTCGGACCAAAACGGGCATCCGCCCCGCAGACGAGGGCATCTGCAGGCGCAGATGCCAAAGCAGATGGCACTGGCTGCTGCCAATGGCCATCTGCGTGCGCATGTGACTGACCTGCGTGCGCAGGTGGCTGCGCAGGTCAGTCCAGAATTTAGTTTTGGTTGTTTCCGTATCCCTTTGGTCCCCGAAAGCCCCGATACCCTTTATGGATGTAATTATCAACTTGTAATGTCATTTTAATGACTTTGAAGTGTCGTAAGGAGGTGTTTTGGATTATGTTAAGTATGGATGGTTGTTTATATGTTGATATAAAGGCATAATTATGACGGAAAGATAAAAGGAAAAGCGTAAAGGGCAAGTGTGGTGTGAAATACGATCGATGTATGATTTCTTGGTTAATGTATGTACCGTTATGGTGTTGGAGATATGAAAATGTGTTGGATTGTATTGTAAGGGGTGACATGAGAATTCATTAACGTCTTGTACGCCGCTAGGGTAACTAGTTGCTATAGTTGCTAATGTAAGTTCCGGTATGAACCTGTATTGTAGACGAAGACGTAAAGAAGGAGCTGGAACATTGTATTCATACATAGACTCGTGTATTCATACTTGGAAGTGCAGGTATGTAAGGTTACTCTGTCCGTATCTTTTTGCGGCAAATAGTATCCACATTGCTATTTCACTAGTCCTATCCCAAAAATGTGCTAAGGTATCCTATATCCGTTTATCAATAGTCATTGTCATATCTTTCCTACTCATGGATCATTTGTGAGTCTCATGTCTGATTATCATAGTTAATGTTCCAAAAGCTCAAACAAGGTTATGGTCCAATGTTCCAATAGTGGTTATGCTCATGTATCTTGTTATGAATGATTGTCCAATGGTTCCAATGGTGTCATGTTTCCAATAATGTTTATTCACATGTCTTCTATTTTTTGATTATGGTTCCAAGTTTCCAAACATGCTATGTCACATAAATATGTCAATCTCTCACAAGTGAATGTACCAATCTCTCACAAGTAAAGGTATCAATCTCAAAGTAAAGCACAGTAATGCATATGTGGTCAATGATCAAGTATGGGTGGCAAGTCTAGGGGCATAAGCCTAGCTCGACTCGATCCCGATGGATGATTTATGGGTGGCAGGTCTAGGGGCATAAGCCTAGCTCGACCCGATCCCTGGGTGGCAGGTCTAGGGGCATAAGACTAGCTCGACCCGATCCCAACATGATGATATGTCATGAAAAGACCCACTGATCAGTCGGGGCCCGGGTACGTTATGATATGAGTGAGGAGGAATAACCAATAAAGGAAAGAACTTAATCTATGTAAGCTACACGGTTCCACACATGCAAATCGATGAATTGTTTATGATACTTATACCATTACATTTTGATTCTATTGATGTATTCATGACAGTTTCATATGGCCTTACATACTCGGTACATTTTTCGTACTGACCCCTCTTGGGGGATTTACCTTACTTGCTGCAGGTGCAGGTACTAGTAAGTCTCCACTGTAGGTTGCTGATCTTTTTGCAGACTTTTGGGTGAGCTCCAGTTTGTTCGGGGCTTTCTGAGTTGCGATGTACATTCATTTTGGTATTGTATATGCGTATAGAGCGGGGTGTTGTCCCGACTCTAGGATTGTCATAGTCATGTATCTGTAAAGGCTTTGTAGACTTATGTGGGACAGAATGTAAGATGTGTATGCTCATTTTGGTTTAAGGGCCCCAACGGCCAAGTTGATATATATATATATCTAAGTATGACATATGTTTCCATATCAATGACTTTTGCATAAGTTGCATGAGGTATCATAAGATCCATATGAGTACGAGTGTTCATAAGCAAAGATTGGTTCTCTCGAGTCATATCGGCTTCGGGTGCCAATCACGCCTCGTTGGGACTCGGGGCGTAACAGTCACCTTATTCAACTGCCTGTAATCTATACACATACTCATAGAGCCATTCTTTTTCTTCACAAACAAAATTGAAGCACCCCAAGGTGATACACTTGGTCTAATAAAACCCTTATCTAAAAAATCTTAAAGCTGACTATTTTGCTCCTTTAGCTCGGTAGGAGCCATGTGATAAAGAGCCAAAGAAATAGGTTGGGTACCTGGCTCGAGGTCGATAACAAACTCTATGTCACGCTCAGGAAAAAGGCCAAGTAGGTCAGTAGGGAAAACATCGGGAAACTCACGAACAATAAGAATGGAGACAAGTGAAGGGCTCTCAGCACTAACATCCCAAACATAAGTAAGGAATGACTCACAAACCCTCGTTATTAGTCTACTAGCCTGAATGTAAGGAATAATCCCCATCAGCGTGCGGCTAAAAGAACCCTGCCACACAACCGGGGGTATGCCAGGCATGGCTAAGGTAACGGTCTTGGCAAAGCAATCCAAGACAGCATCGTGAGGGGATAACCAGTCCATGCCCAGAAACACGTCGAAACCTACCATATCTAACACAATAAGATCAACTAGAGTATCAAACTCCCAAACAGTCACCAAACAAGATCCATATACCCAATCCACTACTAAAGAATCACTCACGGGGGTAGCTACACACAATAGCACCGATAAAGACTCTGAACACAAACCCAACCGCAGTGCATAATAAGCAGAAATATATAAAAATATGGAATTGGGATCAAACAAAGCAGAAGCTGGATGATGGCATACGAAAATTGTACCAGTGATCACAGCCTCGGAAACCTCAGCCTCCAACCTACCCGGTACAACGTACAAATGGCCCTATCTGCTACCAGACTAGGTTCTTACCTGACCACATATCCTACCTCCCTGAGGACCACCTCTTAAGCCCTGGGGACCACCCCTACGACCCAGAGCACTACCCCTAATTGGCGGTGGCACTGCTCTGATCGGCTGTTCTGTCTGAACTGAAGGCTTAATTATCCCACTCCAGGGAAACTCACAAGCGAAGTGACCAATAATTCCACAATCATAACATACCCCTGGCACTCTGCTTTGTCTAGAAGGTCTGGCTGATTCGAAATGACCTCCTCGACTCAACGACCCTGACTGAACATGTCTTTGCAGCTGACTACCACTCTGACCACCAGAACCACTATAATCGAGATGACCCCCCATCTGATATCTAAAGAGCTACCTGAACTAGCCTACTAGACTGACCCTGATGTTGATAAGGTTGTTGCTGAGGGTACCTATCCTAAAACCCTAGGCCTTTGAAGTGTGAACAGTTGTGGCTCCTACTAAAACTGCCCTGATAACGGGGTCTCTTATTGATGTCCCCCTGGGCCTCGTGATCCATCTACTCTATAGAATAAACATGCTCAGCAATATCAAAAAAAGACTTCCCCAAAGTCAACAAACTCTGAGTGACCCTACGCAGCTGTAGTCTCAAACCCCTCACAAAACATCGAATCCGCTCATACTCAGTAAGCAGAATCATGGTGGTGTATCTGGCAAACTCGTGAAATCTCGCCTCATACTCGACCATAGGTATAGAACCCTGTATCAATGCAAAAAACTCATCTCTCAGGCGCTCGCACATGCTGTGAGGCATATACTTCCCCAAGAAAGCCTCAGAGACTGAGTCCAAGTCACAGGTAGAGACCTAGCTGGCTTGGAATCAAGATAACATCTCCACCACCTCCTCGCTGCCGTGTCTAGCCGATAAGTAACAAAATCCACTCTGTGTGACTCAACAAACCCCGAATTCCATAACCTCTTCTCACAACTGGCCAAGAACTCATAAATATCCTCTATTGGGGTCCCGGCAAACCTGGGTAGAGTAAATCTCAGAAATCATCCCAGCATCTTCTGCTCCTCCATAGACATAACTGGTTGGGCTACTACCGGTTGTAGGACTACCGGTGATGGAGGAACCTCTGCTCTGGGAGCCGCAGCTACAGGTTGCGCCCCTAAATTAATGCCTCCCTATGTTGCTGGTTGAGCTCCATCGGTCGGTGGATCGCCTACAAACCCCAATAACTGTACCAATATATCCTGAAGAAGATATAAACCTAGGTGAGGCCTGGGCTGCCCCCTGCTCCACCTGCTACTGTGGTGGTAGAGTCTCTGGGGCTATCTCAGGCTCAAGAGCTACAATAGGGTCCAGCGATGGCTCCCCAGCCTGATCTCAAATGGGGGTTGCTGCCCTAGCCTTCCCTTAACCTTGGGGTCGACCTCTGCTCCTAACTAGAGCTCTAGCAGTGGGCTCGGGGTCATGATCCCCAAATGTTGCTCCCCGCATCCTAGTTATCTGTGCAAGAGTGAAAAATAAAGATTTAGAGACCAACACAGACACAATGCATAGAAGTGAATCAAAAAAATGAGACTTTTTCCTAAAAGTGTTCTATAGCCTCCTGAAGATAGGCTACAGATGTCTCCATACTGATCCGTGGGACTCTAATAAACATTAGGTCTTATACCAATAATATCGGTGAAACCTGACTCTGATACCAAGCTGTCACGACCTAATTTCTCAAGTCATGATGGCGCCTATTCTATCCCACCAATAGGCAAGCCAAGTCATAGCCCGAAACGGTGAGTAACGGGCTAATGAGCAGAAACCAAGGAAAAACAAGAATAAATCAACAACAATAATAATGACATAAGCGAAAGCGAAGAAACATACATATATAATATACCATACCGGGGGAAGGAAGAGGACAAAATTTACAAGATGATCCCTCCCAAGACTTGGTTAGCCCGGTACTAGAACAGCTACTAACAAAATAAAAGTACAAGACCGTATCCAAAATATACATAACATATACACAGTAGTCTCAAAGGCAAAAGACTATAATGGAACAGATGGAGGAGGATCAGCCTTAACTCTAGAAAGCTCACCCTACTTCGGATCGATACTGGGTCAGAGAATCACGTCAACGTCGGTAGCTCGTACTCAGATATGAGTCAGGAAAAAGATGCAGAAGTGTAGTATGAGTACCAAAGCAACCGGGTACTCTACAGGCATCATCGGCCGACTAAGCTCAAATATAGAAAAAGTATAACTAAAATGTGAGGTTATAACTAAGTCACCGGGGGTAGGGGTAGAAAAGTAAATACTTACTGAACTATGCAAAAGCAGTAAAGAAAATAAATAAATAAATGAATAAGGGTAATACAGGAAATAAATAACCCCACGGTAAGAAAAGCAAGCTAACTATAGCCTAATTGGGGCCCCATAAGCCCCCTACCGAGCCCTCATAAGCCGGTGGGTGCACACAAGAAGTAACTAAGTAAAAGCATAAGAAATCCGTAGCCGAACCGATCTCAAGTAACCATCTAATCCCAAATCCATGATAAAACCATCCAGGTGTGCACCGGGTTTGAACAAACACCAATGGGTAATAATGAGAGGCTAGACACCGGGCTTAAATCGATAATAGTGGAAAATAACGAGAGGTCATACGTCGGATTTGAACTGGAAATAGTAGGTAATAACGAGAGGCCACATAAATCATGTACAACAAAACTCAGTACCACTACCAATACTCCCAGAACAACCGTAATCAACACCAGAACACCCCATTCATATCATAACCAGATGCCAGACTCTAACCGGAACTCGTAGTAACCATAGCATAACCAGAATCTAGTAAACCCATAAGTAACAAAACTCAACTGTGAAACTAGACCCAAATCATGCCGTAACTGATGCTAAAGTTGTGCCAGAATTCATAATAAATAACAGAAATAAAGTATATGTTGGTCCCGAACCGGAACTGAAATGCATTTATATAAACAAACGTATAACTAGCTAAAAGAAAGGAATCCGAGGTTTCCCAAATTGATACCATGCCCTAAGCTCATAAATACTACACCATATTAAGGGATAATGGGCCCAAAATCTACCAAAATGGGGCCCTAACCGGATAAATAAGGCATAAAATATTTCAAGCGATACCCGGGCTACAACTACCTAACCAAAACTAGCTTAATAGAATACTAATACAATATATAATCTCAATCTAAAGATAGGGTAAACCTAGCCTACCTAGACGCCAGACAACATCCTTAGATCGACCACGAGCTACTCGTCCCCTCTACTTGACCTCAAAAATCCGTCATGCGAAGAACCTCCAAGAGTAAGGAAAAATCCTCCTAGGTCCGAGCTTTATACTAGAATCCAAACTTGAATAACTAGATGTAGATAATTTTACCTTCGGGGGTCGAATATAGCATCAAAATATTTTTTTTTCCACAATTTGCTCATTACGTCAATATATACATATCTATATACATAGAGAAAACATGCTGCAGCTATGTACTTTCAATTAGTAAACAAAAACAATGATGAAAACTTTTATTTTGGTTAAGGAAAGATAGAATGTAAAGTTGTTAAAGTTATATGCAGTATGTAATAGGATGCCACCTATTTACTACCCCTTTGTTGTACACCTCCCTCCTCTTCCACGTGAAAGTGGAGGTGGCAACACCCACCTCTTATTCTTTATCCATTATGTGCATTTTCTGGTATTGCATAGGTTCATGGTAAGATAAATATAATTTTTTGAATATATTATAATTAATAGAAAACTATTTCGAATAAAACCTCTATTATATAATAATAATAATATTTTAACATATCTAGATTCACTATCTCCACTTCAAATATTAATTAGTTATAAAACCATATAAATGTATCGTAACTAAATATTTTTCATAAACATCTAAAATATTTTAGAAAGGTAATAAAATATATCTCTACCAAATTATAATTTAATTTAAATATTCCACAACACGTTCGGTATTAATAAAACTTTTCAAACGAACCGCCCAAAAATCGAACTGTTAGTCCCAGTAAGTCATAAATAACTTGGGGTAGTTATAGGAAAGCTCTAAACGCCGAAAATACACGAAAACGAGGGAAATGACCAGAAGGGTTATTACAACCACATAGAAGATGCAACACCAAAAATAAATAAAAAAGGATCACTTTTTCGATAAAAATATCACATACCTAACAGCCATAATACATCAAACTATGACATACCTAACATTCATCCATATAATTATGAAAGAAAAATAAAAAGACACGAAATAAATGCTAGAAAAACAAGTCTTTCATGTGATAGAACAATATTATAAGAACCTAATTTGAGACAAGTAAATGGAAGCATAAATGTCATGCAACTAAAAAAAAGTGACTCCAAGAAACATATGACACATGGAACAACATAGAAATGTCTATATACATTGAATCGCGACAACATTAGAAAACAAAAACAAAACCCTAAACCCTAACTGAAAACACTAAAAAGAAAGAAATTCTTACTTGAAAAGGAGTAAAATTACTTTTGCAGTATAAGATCTCCAAGAATGTTACTCCAGCAGTCTATGCTTTCGATTGAGAAGACGGTGGAGAAAAGAGAGGAGATCAGCGGATTATTACGTTGGGGTGGGTCGGGTTTTAGAGGATAATTTATTTATTTAATTAAATATTAAGTGTCCAATAGGACGATGTCATGTCATTAATGAAGTGGGGTCAGTGGTCAGTCGTTAAATGAGAGAGCAAAACAGCCCCAATAGATAGACGAGGAGGGCATTTCAGGCCCAATAGGTAGATAAAGGGCATTTTTGCACCATTTCACATAGTTGAAGGGCATTTTAGGCCCCTTTCCATAAAAATAAAAGTGAAAAGAAGGTAAAGGAATTCAAAAGGCATATAGAAAATAAAATGTAATATTGTGACCCAAAAATAGACGGGTCATCGACATTCATACCTTTAACTCTGATTGTGGGAACCACCTACTACATATAATCCTTGTATGATAAATAAATATATCTTCACCATAAATAAATAACATAAACAATGGTTCATTGAACTTCCATATAACCAATGTTTTCTCAATACGGGGATTTGGGGGAGGGGGATAATAGGGAAGGATTTTAAAATAGGGGAATCGAACTATCACCAACAAGGTGAAAGACTATGTAACCAACCAACTGAGCTATTAAGATTCCCCATTATAGGGTGTTTTGATGTTTAACAAATATTAATCAAGTGACAATCCACAAGGATCAAGATGGACAAAGAAGTACAAGAATCAGGTCCTTAGCAGATTTCCAAAAGAAATTGGTGAAGATGAAAACACTACAAGGGCATTGTTGAGAGAACCTGTAGTTCAAATACAACTAGAGATTGTTTGGCCGATGCAAGAAGTTATTCCACACGTACAACAGAAAATCTTTAAAAATTGTAATTAACCTTAATATATTATACAAAGAATTGGATTTCAAGACATGAAAAGTGTTGGGTTCAAAATCGAGAGGGCGTCATGCGGAAGCTATTAGTTGCAAAACCATGTAGACGATAAATTGGATGACAAATAAAACAATATTAAAAAGCATATTATTGATATGGTTTGAACAATTGGCCTACACATTAAAAACTAATTCAAAAAGCATAAAAAACTTATTAGGAGAATAATCTCCTCCTAAACAAGACTCTTTAATGACTACATTGTGGATGCTATTGTGTTTTGATATGAGAAGGGGGTCTTCTATTTATAGAGGTTTAAAACTTTTCCTCTAAGAAAGAGGTTAGCCAAATATGGAAGAGTTTTATATTTTCCTTTTAGGAAAAATAAAAGTAATTATGGTATTACTTTTATTTTCCTTTCAAAAAAAGTAAAACTCAAATTTGGTAAGAAAATCAAGGCAAAAACCCTAACAAATCTCCCCTTTTTGGCTTTATTTTCTTGACAAAATAATCTTGATCTTCCTTTTTCATACAATCTTCATATATCACTGTTGTTTACCATGATTAAAAGTTGATATGGGTTAAAATTTGGAGCCCTATGCGTTAAAAATAAAAGCACGGGTTAATATTAGTAGAGCCCTGTGTTATAAGTGAGCAGGGTTAAAAGTAAAGCCTTGTGCATTAAAAGTAAGCACAGGTTAAAAGTGGAGCTCATGCGTTAAAAGTATATGTACGAATTGAAAGGTGTAACACCCCGTACATTACCGACCCTGCTTGACAACGTTGAACAATGTTTACTTAGGTGTCGAGAGCCATAAATATGTATTTTGTAGTGTCATTGATGAAACATTTTATATTGGGCCTAGTACATGTGATTAGACCTTAGTTGTAGGTGGTGTTTGTGACTTTTTGGAGCATTTGTGGGGTGAAAATTGAGGTTTAAGGGACATCCAAGCAAAGGATATTAAAGATAAGAGGTAAGCAAAAGGTTGGGACTTGAAAGATCCAACCAAATCCGCAAAAAAAAGTCGAAATCAAAAATTTGGCATGGGGCGCTGCAGGTGGAGTGCCAGGCTGCTTCTGGCCAAAAATTTTCTGACCCAGGCAGCAAAGGGGCGCACCAGGCGGTGTGCCAGGCTGGTTTTTACAAAAAATTTCTTCGACTATTAGTCTATAAATAGGACTCTTGGGTTATGGTATCATTATTCCATCATAGTAGGACTACTCTTGAGTGAGTTTGACATCCAAGTTGGGGTTAATTCATCGTCGTAATTATTTTATCAAATTATGTTCAATTAAGCCATGAGTGACAATAATCGCTTATTCTTGGGATTAAAGCTACGAGCATGAAATTCGTGTGTCAATATTATCAAGACATTTATGGAACTATTTTCACATGAGATAATTGGAGTATTATACATTGAATTTGGTGGTCTAAGTTAGTATATGTTATTGGGCTCATTTGAGGCCCAAAATGACATAAAGACATGGCCTAAATGGGGAGGAATGACCCATTCTTGTGTTGAAAAGTAAACACACCTTTATTGTTGGCTAAGGATGACTACAAGGCCTATATAAAGGCCTCAAAATCAGATTTTTATTCCTAAAGACACACATAACATTTATAGAATTTTCAAAAGTGGTATCAGAGTGGGTCGTCCTAAGGGTGTATACAAAGCCGTGTCTGAGTAGAGTCTTGCTTATGGATGTGTTGTGCACCACATTTATGTAACACCCCGTACGTTTCTAAGTTTAGCTGACAACCGTAACATTTATGGAAAAATGAAAACATGAGAGACTTGTTGAATTATACATTAAAATGTGGGCATTAATAAGTCTTGTACAATTGGGCCATATATGAAGCCCAAAAAAAAAATAGCAAGAAGACATGGCCCAATAATGGATTTTTGACCCATTCTTCCAAAGTTAGTCCATTTGACCAAATCAACCTTACATTCAATGTTAAGGAAAAAGATAAGAGAGACATGAGGGACTATATAAAGGAAAAAAATCAGATTTTTATCTCATTGAACTCTCATCTCATTTCTAGATTTTTCCAACAATAACTCCTTTGCTCTCAAGAACCCTAAGTCACTCTTTGGGCCAAGATCATCAATTGGTAAGACTTAATAAGTGTTTATTATGATGGATTAATATATTTTAGGCATAATATATGGTGTATTTTATGTTGGTTATGTTGGTGGAATATTGAGAAGTTCGCAATAAGTGAAGGGTTACATGTTTGCTTACATCGGAGGTTGGTTTGTCTTGTAAACTTGGTGATGGACTTGTGGTTGTGAAGGAAGTGAACTTGGTGGAGTAAATATTGACATGTGAGATGTGATTATGGTCTTACTTTGTTTTATTCTTGTGCATAACATTTGAAATTGATATTGTGAAATTGGTTATGGTTTTGGTGTCGTATTGGCCGTGACATGTGGTTTTGGGTGTCGTTATGTGTATTGTGAGACCATGGCTGAATTTTGATGTTTGAGAGGATCAAAAATATGTTCAAATATGTTTGATTGTGATCATAGACCATTCATGGCCTTAAAAGACCCAAAAAAAGTCATTTCGAACCAAAACGGGCATCCGCCCCCGCAGACGAGGGCATCTGCGGGCCAGATGCCAACGCAGAAGGCCCTGGAATTTTACAAAGGCCATCTGCGCGTGCATCTCAGCCACCTGCATGCGCAGGTGGCAGTGCAGGTCACTCCAGATTTTGGTTTTGTATGTTTCCGTCTCTAGTTGATTCCCGAAAGCCCCGATACCCTTTTTAGATATAATTATCAACTTGTGGTGTTGTTTTAATGACTTTAAAGTATCGTATGGAGGTGTGTTGGACTGTATTAAGTATGGATGATTGCTTATATGTTGTCATAAAGGAATAATTATGACAGAATGATAAAAGGAAAAGTGTAAAGGGTAAGTGTGGTGTGAAATGCTATCGAGGCATGATCTTTTGGTCAATGTGGGTAATGTTATGGTGTTGTTGATATGGAAATGTAGTGGATTGTATTGTAAAGGGGTGACATGACATTATATGGTAGTTGCATGGTTCATTGTCGTCTTGTACGCCTTTATAGTGATTAGTTGCTAATGTAAGTTCCGGTATGGACTTGTATTGTAGAGTAAGACGTAAGGAAGAAGCTGGACTATTGTGTTCGTACATAGACTTGTGCATTATTCATACTTGGAAGTGAAGGTATGTAAGGCTACTCTTTTCGTATCATTCTGCAGCACATAGTGTCACATTGTCATTACACATGTTCCATTCCGAAATGTCCAAACGTGTTCCATTCCCGGTTGTTAATCATTATTACACACATGTTCTTTATACATTGATCAAATGTAATTCACATGACTCATGTTCATTGATTAATGTTCCAATAATGTTCCAAAGTTTCTATAACATTGTAACCACTAAAGTACCAATCTCTCACAAGTTAAAGTATCAATCTCAAGTAAAGAATTAAAGTAATGAACACTTGTTGAGAACGGGTGGCAACCCAAAGGGGCTTAAGCCTAGCTAGGGGTGATCCCGAATGATTATTGGATACAGGGGGCAGCTCAAAGGGGCATAAGCCTAGCTAGATATGAACCTGCATTATTGATTTATGGGTGGCAGCTCAAAGGGGCATAAGCCTAGCTAGATATGAACCTGCATTATTGATTTATGGGTGGCAGCTCAAAGGGGCATAAGCCTAGCTAGAGACGATCCCAATGTTATTTCCCACTGATCAGTTGGGCCCGGGCATATATGATTGATGATCATATGAATGATGAAGAAGTAAAGTAATGTGAAATGAAGTAAATGAAGTAATGTACATGATCCCACACTTGTACACTATAGTAGTTTATTCATGTAACATGTTCACTTGTACTTGTTTTCATCAAAGTTCCTATACCTTAGATGTTTACCTATAGTCTTACATACTCAGTACATTCCTCGTACTGACCCCTCTTGGGGAATTTACCTTACTTGCTGCAGGCGCAGGTACTAGTAGGCCTCCGCAGTAGGTTGCCAGTTGTTGCAAATCGTTGGTGAGCTCCAGTTAGTTCGGGGCTTCTCCGAGTCTCACTTGTATATGTATTTTGGTATTGTACATGGTGTATAAAGCGGGGACTTGTCCCGACTTTTAGTTTTTTTTGGTCAATGCATCTGTTAGAGGCTTTTGTAGACGCATGTGGGTATATGTATATAAGGTGACTCATAAAGTCTTGTTTTAATGGCCTCAACGGCCAAGTTTCTCATATGCATATATATAAATATGTCACATGTTCCATGATTTCTGATATTAGCCATTCATGTTCTTATGTGATAGTGGTGTTTCCTATGGCATACATATGAATGTATAGAAGCATAGCTTGGTTCTCTCGGGCCTTATCGGCTACGGGTGCCAATCACGCCTCGTTGGGATTCGGGGTGTGACAAAAGTGGTATCAGAGCAGGTCATTCTAAAGGTGTCTACAAAGCCGTGTCTGAGTAGAGTCTTACTTATCACTGTGTTGTGCACCACATTGATAAGTAGGAGGCTACGGGACATTTAGGATGTTGTTTCTCTTCTTCATTTCTAGATCGTGCATTAGAGCCAAAGTTATAGGTAGGGATTGTTTTTTACCACAAGTATTGTTGTTCTTGTGTATTATAGAAAATGCCGATGACAAGAAGAGGTCGAGGAAAAAGTAAGAGGATAGATAGAATTGCTGGTGAAGGAACCAGTATACCACCACCTGATCAAGTTAATCAAGGAGATGCTGAGAATGAATTTGTGTCACGAGCTTCCTCCACTCCCTCTGTTCCAGAAGAGTTGAGTAGGAGAAGAGTACCTGCAGATCCACCAGTAAATACTACCACTGATCAGGACTTAAAGGATGCAGTACAGATGTTGACTCGAATAGTTGCTGCAGAGGTTCAGGGACAAGGTGGTCCAATGACGGGTGATGATAGCACAGCAAGAGCAGCTAGTCGCATAACACAGGACTTCTTGAAATTAGATCCTCCCACATTCACTGGATCAGACCCAAAAGAAGATCCGCAGGATTATATAGATCAAATCCAAAGGGCTTTGGAAGTGATGCACGTGTCCGGTGTGGAAACGGTCGAGCTTGCGGCTTATTGATTAAAGGGTGAAGCTATATTGTGGTACAAAGACTGGAAACGGTCAAGGGGAATTAATGCACTCCCCGCTAATTGGGAAGAATTTAAATTGGCATTCCTTGATCACTATCTCCCCTATGAAGTCCGAGAGGCTCGTCCGGACCAATTTTTGAATTTGCAACAAGGCAACATGAGTGTTAGAGAATACAACCTCAAGTTTAATTCCTTGGCTCGGTATGCTCCGAATGTGGTAGCTACGATGACTGATAGAGTTCACCGGTATGTGGACAGACTGGAACCATATTTGGTTCGAGATTGTACTATTGTTGCGTTGAATAGGGACATGGACATAGCTAGAATACAGGCCTTTGCACAGAAAATGGAAGATCAAAGGCAACGAATAAGAACACAAGGGTTTGACGAAGGGTCGTCTAAGAGGGCTAGATCTACTGGACAGTCTATGGCGTCCCAAGGAGAGTTTAGACCTCGGAGTTTCAACAGGCCGTCGAGACCCTCATTTTCTTATTCCACGGCAGGCACTCCATCTCAATTTCGAGGGTCTAGAGGCAGTTATATCGAGCGCAGCAGTATGGTTCGAGGTCCACAGACAGTAGGATTTCCTCGCCAGCCGTTTCAACACTACGGGAAGTTTCATTTAGGTGAATGCCGGATTGGAAGGAATGTTTGTTATTTTTGCAGTGAGCCAGGGCACATGGCGAGAGAGTTTCCACAGAGGAGCATGGGTGGTATAGCACGACCTGCGGGGTCGACTGTTGCATCATCATCATCCGTGCCTTCCTTAGGTAGAGGAGCGCAGTCTATGGGATGAGGTAGAGGTGCTAAAGGAGCAGCTAGTTCCAGCGGAACTCAGAATCGTATTTATGCACTAGCTGATCGTCAGAATTCGGAGGCATCACCTGATGTGGTCACAGGTATCTTGTCCATATTTTCACATAATGTGTATGCATTGATTGATCCGGGTTCTACATTATCATATGTTACTCATTTGATTGCTGAAAAATTTAAAAGAATGCCGGAATTACTAGTTAAGTCAATTGAAGTAACGACACCGGTTGGTGAATCTATCATAGGAAAGAGAGTTTATCGTGATTGTATAGTCACTTTTTGTGGTTATGATACATTGGTCGATCTTGTTGAACTAGACATGCTAGATTTCGATGTTATCATGGGAATGGATTGGTTAGCCTCTTGCTATGCCACGGTAGACTGCCGAGCTAAGAGAGTACAATTTTATTTTCCACAAAAGGATGTTTTTGAATGGAAAGGTAATGTAGGAGCACCGAGAGACAAATTTATTTCCTATCTTAAGGCTAGGAAAATGATATCCAAGGGATATATATGTCACTTAGTGAGAGTGCATGATACTGAAGCGAAGTCACTAATTCCTGAATCCGTTCCGGTGATAAATGAATTTCTTGATGTATTTCCTGAAGATCTTCCAGGTTTACCTCTGGAACGGGAAGAGGAATTTGGCATTGATGTGATTCCAGGCACTCAGCCTAGTTCTATTCCTCCATAAAGAATGGCTCCAGCAGAATTACGAGAATTAAAGGAGCAATTTAAAGATTTGTTGGACAAGGGGTTCATCAGACCTAGTATGTCTCCGTGGGGTGCGCCGATATTATTTGTATGGAAGAAAGATGGCACATTGAGAATGTGTATTGACTACCTGCAATTGAATAAAGTAACAATCAAAAACAAATATCCTCTCCCCAGAATTGATGATTTATTTGATCAATTACAGGGTGCGAAATGCTTTTCAAAGATTGATTTGAGATCGGGTTATCAACAGGTGAGGGTTAGAGAAGAAGATATACCCAAGACAGCATTCCGAACACGGTATGGACACTATGAATTTTTAGTCATGTCATTTGGACTAACAAATGCACCTGCAGTTTTTATGGATTTAATGAATAGGGTATTCAAGCCATTTCTCTACGTGTTTGTGACGGTATTTATTGATGATATTTTGGTTTACTCGAGATCACAAGAGGACCACGCTAATCACTTACGACAAGTGTTATAGATTCTTCGTGACCGTAAATTGTATGCAAAATTCTCTAAATGTGAGTTTTGGTTGAAATCTGTGGCATTCTTGGGTCATATCATCTCAGATGAAGGCATACGGGTTGATACCCAGAAGATTGAGGCGGTGAAGAATTGGCCAAGACCTACGACGCCTACAGAAATTCGTAGTTTTCTTGGTTTGGCCGGTTATTATAGAAGATTTGTTGAAGGGTTTTCTTCTATTTCCGCACCATTAACAAAGTTAACCCACAAGGCAACTAAATTCCAGTGGAATGATGCATGCGAAAGGAGTTTCCAAGAGTTGAAAAATAAATTGACTTTTACACCTGTATTAGTACTTTCGGAGGGCACAGAAGGGTACGCAGTATATTGTGATGCTTCAGGGGTTGGCCTTGGATGTGTATTGATGCAGCATGGAAGGGTAATAGCATATGCCTCACGGCAATTGCGGCCACACGAGAGAAACTATCCCACTCATGACCTTGAATTGGCAGCGGTAGTATTTTCTTTAAAGATATGGCGTCAGGGTCGGGTACCACGTCGGTATAGATTGATATTGGGATCGGGAACCATGCCAGTACAAATTATTTAATGGGATCAGATACCATTTCGTTATGATACATGGGCTGAGCTCGTCCCCTGTAGGTCATGACTAAGGGTCCCCGCCGACCCTTGTATTTATGTACACCATTGTTAGGCATGTATTATTGTTATTGCATTGTTGTATATCATCTTATACGTGATTGGTTGATGATTGATCTGTTTGAGTGTATGTAATTTGATATGAATAGCTTGTAAAGGAATGATAGGAAGAAGATAACCAGTGGTTTGTAAGTTCATGATTTTGTGATTTTACATTGTGGAAAGGTGTGAATATAAGGAATGTCTTGAATTGTGTATAAATTTGATCATCTTGTGTGCATAGTTGTCTACATGAAGTGTATTGTGGTATCTTTTCATGCGAATTAGTTGTTTACTTTATTACTTGTCTTAGTGGTTGCATTACTGGTGGGTAATGGTGGTAGAATAGTAAGTGAGGGTTGTTATGAAGAGGACTAATGAGAGAGAGAGAGAGAGAGAAGAGTAGAGTTGTTTGTGACAAGGTGAGTGCGTAATAGATATGAGTTTGGTTGTTCCATAGAATTTTTTAATTTAGTCACACTCCGAGGATAAATTAATAATGCTATAATAAAGGAAAGGCAGTAAGGTTGGGTGCTGAAGTATGTTAAGTACGTTAAGTAAATTAAG
Organism: Capsicum rhomboideum; assembly: GCA_031232105.1. Classification (NCBI taxonomy): domain Eukaryota; kingdom Viridiplantae; phylum Streptophyta; class Magnoliopsida; order Solanales; family Solanaceae; genus Capsicum; species Capsicum rhomboideum. The sequence continues at coordinate 17,985,186 of CP124719.1, read as the reverse complement.
TTGTTAAGTTGTTAAGTGTATATTGTCATGATCTCTTCTTGATTTCTATATGTTGTTATATGCTTTCTAATCCTGGTCGGCCGATGATACGTACCAGTACGTGTGGTTGTATTGATACTACACTTGCTACATATCCTTTTTGGGGGTATAACCATGGTTGCAGGTCAGTTGAAGTTCATGTAGTGCAGCGGTGATCATTCTTTAGCTGCTCCTGTCATTCTATTTTTACATGGAGGCTGAGTCTTGATTCGTCCTTCTTGTACTTAGTGTTCTTGTACCATTTTAGACTAGGTTTTGGGAAATGGTTTAGTTAAATTCCGCAATGTAATTGTTGTAATAAAGTTTTGTTTTAGATGAAAGGTTTATTATTTATTATGTTTAAGGTTTTAGAAATATTTCTGCAGATGCCAAGCTTGGGCAGTAAGGATTCTCCTATCTAAGGGTAGAGTTGGGTAGGTGCCCACACGATTTCATGATTTGAGTCGTGATAATTACTATAATTGACGTCCTTCATCATAAAATTCTTGGTAGAATCACAAATTTGTTAGTAGGATCCTCATTAGGGGTTGGTTGTGAATTTCGGAATGGGAAAACAATTTCAAGAAACATAACATGATGGGACACTTGAGCAAACCCCAAAATTTATCATGCCATAAATAGCCTTTTTGTGTATCGTTATACCCAAGAGACACAACTATGGAACATTTTTTGATAACTTATGACATTCATGAAGCGAAAACAGGACATAGCAGACAAAACCAAATACCTTCAACCTTGAGAGATTTCCATCAGTTCCATACAATTAATGATAGGAGGATGCATTGTCAGTAACAGGAGAAAGTTGTCTATTAATTAAATAAACAGTCATTTGTACTGCCTCAACGCAAAAACGATATGGATAAGAGAAAGTATCCAATAATGCTAGCATTGTTTCGAAAACATGTGTATTCTTACATTCCACGACCCCATTTTGTTCTAGTGTATGTGGCAGCCAAAATTCCCTCCTTTTCAAAAAAGAAATTGAGCAAGACTGGTGAAAGTAAATTGTTCCAACGAATCAAATCAAAAAATCTTAATTATCTTTTCAAATTGCTTATGAATAAATGAAAGAATTTTAAATAATCATAGTCACTTAGATCTTGTTTCGAATAAATAAAACTCATGAAAACGTGAAGCATGAACCACAAGTAATAGAAAATACTTATAGCCAAGTTTTGACAATACAGGAGAAGGTCCCCAAACATCACTATAAATTAAATTAAAAGGAGCAGCATACGTAGTATTACTAGTAGGGAAAGATAACTTGTGACATTTGGATGATGCACAACTCTAGCACACCAGCTAGAGACATCACCAAGAGCTTGTGTATCTAAGAACAACAAGCTTTGAGAATGGAAGCCAGGTAATGAGAATTAGAATGACCCAACTGATATTGCCACAGAGTAACCAATTTATTTGAGTGAGAGACTTCATCCACTGATGCTGAAAGAAAGCATGTAAACTTCTTATTACCAACTGATCTAAGGAATACGCACCCTACTTTACGTCCCTTGTGATGATATATCCTGTTGTTACTCTTTGAACAATACGACCAGAAGGTGACAATAGCACAATACAATTCTTGGTACTAACTGACCTACCGAAACAAGATTAGATGTCAAGTTTGAAACAAAAAGAACATCCTAAAGAGAAGCAACTGAATCCAAACTATTCGCAAGAGAAATATGATCATCAGCAATAACAACTAAGTAGGGGAATGTAAGGGGGATATATTTGATACTTGTGAAGCATCACCTGTCATAGAATTACCAACACCACTATCTATATTCTAGGATGTGGAAGGTATTGACAAAGTAGATTAATCTTGCATCTATGCGGAAAAGATGAGGACTACTGCTTTCTCCATAAGCTCAGTAATGCAGACCATATATATCAAACAAAGAAGAGGCAACAACTTTTGGTTGGATGACCTCAGCCTCCGAAGCTTTGTAGCTGATCGGGCATCGCCTAGTGGGCTAGATTGGGAAATTAGTCAGTACATGATCCAATTCATGACAATAATAACACGATGCTTCTGAACCAAATTTCTTCTTAGGTCACTGAGTCACAATGTGGCCGAAGCCCTGGCACCCATAATACTGAAATGATTGGGTGGATGAGCCCGAGTGTGTATTAGTCAGATTGGTTGATCCGATGATGAAGGCAGTAGTTGCAATTCAAGATATTAGAACAGACATGATCAAATTCAAGGCGCAACATCTGTAACCCTCATAGGGATTTTTAAAATTTTGGTTTAATTTAATCATTTTATCCCTTTCCATGGTTGCTTTATGATATTTGTGGTCTACGTGTATGGGTGGCATGGTTTTTGAGATAGTCAATTGAGAATTATGTGAGTTTTTTTTAAATTTGGAAGTTGGTATGACTGACTTTGGTCAATATTTGGTGATAACAAGGTAGTATGGGAATTTCAACAGTTTCTTTTGCATTGGAATGTTATTTTTGAGTTAGTAGAACCTCTGGTTTAGGTTTCGAGGTATTCAGATGAATTTTGAGTAGTTGGTTGAAAATTTGGAAGTTTAGGTATAGGGTTGACTTTGGCCAACATTCGGTTACAACAATCTCTGTTTGGTGATTTTATTTTTAATCTAGTAGCATAGTTAGTTTGTGTTCACGGGATTCTAAATGAATTTCGAGAGTTCTTTCGGAGAATTTTTGTCTAATTCATTCTACTGGTTTTTGTTTTTAGTGGTGACAGGGATGTTCAACTTCGCTTTCGCGATCCACCTATCCCGATCACGGAGAAGGACCTTGGATGGTCATCGCAATCGCGTGGAAGAGACCATGATCGCGAAGGGTTTCTTGAAGGGACCTAGGTCGGGTCTGCATTGGTCCTTGTGACCGCGATCGAACCATCACAATCGTGATGGGTCCAAGTCTAGTGACTCCATGATCGTGAGGGTGATGACCGTGATCTCAAAGAATGATTTTGATCTGGACAAATTAAATTCTATTTTTTTGAACTAAAACACATACTCAATTTTTGAAGTTTGGGAACTCAATTTTGGAAGATTCTAAAGGTATTTTTCATGGATTCTTCTTTGGGTATGATTCTTACACTATATTTACACATTTTCCAGTGATTTTCCTGTGATTTCATCTTCAAATCTTGGGTTTTAGATTGAGAAATTTGAGGATTTTGAGGTAAAGTTAAGAAATGGCATTTTGATGATATGAAGGTCGATTTTAACACCATTTTCGATGAAATTCCATATTTGAGTTTCCTAAGTTATGAGATATGTAATTTTCAAATAAAATTAAGTTTTTTGAGTTGACTTTTTGAACCTGAATTTTAGTATAGCAATATGAGTGTCTATGATTTTGTTTTCTTACAAAGAATATGTATTTAAACAGATTGGCTCATTCAGAGGCTCTACGAAGAGGTAAAGCTTCGGTTTGACTTCTCGGACTTTCTTTAAGGCAAGATGAAACTTTTTTTGACTTTTGTTTGAAGTGTTTATGTGCTAGTTGTTTATATATGGAGTAATGGAGAGATGGGGATCTCATAAAGATGAGATAATGAGAATTTATATGGGTAGTGGTGTTATGTAAAGGGTTAAAATGAACAATTAGCTTGATTGATAATTTTCCCTCATTCTTGATAGCGGAGATATAGTGTGAAAAGTGGGATAGTACTTTTATCGAACTTGGTAATTATTCATGATGATTGTACTCCCTCTAATGAGCATGATTTGGGTAAATTAAGGAAGATAGATGGTATCTAGCTTGTAGCCGGTGGTTTTGAGTTGATTATGACTTTGTTTATCTTGATTTAGATGTTTGAGTTCTTTTTATCACTGTGAATCATGCTTACTCACTCATATTCATTACATGGCATTGTTAGAGGATATTTTAAAAAGAATGTATTGAAATGACTTGCATATCAAATGGAAATGTCACGCCCCAAATCCCATTGGGGCGGACTGGCACCCGAACCCGTTAAGGCCTGAGAGAACTATCCTATACATTCGTATACATTTATATGCATGTCACCAAATGAACACCATTCTGCTTAATATAGATACAAGATGTCAAAGACGGAAGTCAGGGAAAGACATTCAAATAGATATGAAACTTGGCCGTTAGGGCCACCACATCAAAAGGGTCATACATTCCTTCGTTCTTCTTACAACGTCTACAAAGCCTCTAACAGATACATAACCACCTAAAGTCGGGACAAGTCCCCACTTTATACAACTGTTATACAGTACCAAAACCAATATGTACACATGACTCGAAAAGCCCCGAATCAATTTGGAGCTCACCAACAGTCTGCAGATAACCCGTGTCCTACTGTGGAGGTCTACTAGCTCCTGTGCCTGCAGCAAGTAAGGTAAGTCCACCAAGGGACGTCAGTACGAAAGAATGTACTGAGTATGTAAGTCTATAAGTAATTGCATGAAACATAAGAACTTCAATGGAATCAAATACAAGTGAACGGACACTATTGATAAACCACCATTCTGTATGTATGGAACCATGTACATTGCCTATATTACTTTCTTTGCTTTTACGTTCATATCATTATCATTCATATAATGCTCGGGCCCCTACTGATCAGTGGGAAATCATAACATTGGGATCGTCTCTAGCTAGGCTTATGCCCCTTTGAGCTACCACCCATAAATCAATAAAGCAGGTTCGTCTCTAGCTAGGCTTTAGCCCCTTTGAGCTGCCCCCGTCAGGTTCGTGTCGAGCTAGGATTTCTCCCCATTGAGCTTCCCCTTGATCCAATAATCTCGGGATCGTCTCTAGCTAGGCTTTCGTCCCTTTGAGCTACTACCCGGACTAAAATAACCATAAAGTAACCATATATGCATTATTTCTTTTCTTTACTTTTGTGAGATTGATACATCGGTGGTCCTAACATTATTGGAACTTTGGAACAATAATCAATGAATAGAGACATTGTCACACCCCAAATCCCATCGAGACATGATTGGCACCCGTAGCCGATAAGGCCCGAGATTATTGGATCAGGGGGCAGCTTTGGGGGCAATATGCCTAGCTCAAGCCGAACCTGACAGGGGGCAGCTCTGGGGGTGAAAACCTAGCTCTAACCGAACCTGATATGTTGATTTAGGGGTGGCAGGTCTAGGGGCATAAGCCTAGCTCGACCCGATCCCGATGCATTGATTTATGGGTGGCAGGTCTAGGGGCATAAGCCTAGCTCGACCCGATCCCAACATGACAATATGTTATGTAAAGACCCACTGATCAGTAGGGGCCCGGGTACATTATGACACATGTATTGATAAACGAGCATTGAAGTAATGAAAGCAAAGAAAGCAATGAAAGTAATACACATGGTTTCCAAAATGCAAATGGTGACTTATTCACATTGATTATTCATTTGTTTTGAGTTTATTGAAATATTCATGTATTGTATAGTTTCATCTGAGCCTTGCATACTCAGTACTTATTTCGTACTGACCCCTCTTGGGGAATTTACCTTACTTGCTGCAGGCGCAGGCACTAGTAGGCCTCCACAGTAGGTTGCCAGTCATTGTAGATCATTGGTGAGCTCCAGCTAATTCGGGGCTCCTTCGAGTCAGAGTGTATATATTTTTTGGTGTTGTACATGTTGTATAAAGCGGGGACTTGTCCCGACTTTTGGTTCATTTTGGTCAATGCTCTTGTTAGAGGCTTTTGTAGACGTATCTGGGTGTATCAGTGTAAAAGGCATATGTTGTTTTGACTGAATGGCCTCAACGGCCATGTTTCATATGTATACATATATATGTCCCATGTTTTCGGTTATTCATCTTTCAAGTTTTTACGTAATGGTGGTGATGTTTATGTTATGCATATGATTGAACATAGGCAAGGGTTGGTTCTCTCGGGCCTTATCGTCTACGGGTGCCAATCATGTCTCGATGGGATTCGGGGCGTGACAAAAGTGGTATCAGAGCAGGTCGTTCTAAGGGTGTCTACAAAGTCGTGTCTGAGTAGAGTCTTACTTATCAATGTGTTGTGCACCATATTTATAAGTAAGAGGCTACGGGACATTTAGGATGTTGTTTCTTCTCTTCATTCTAGATCATGCAATAGAGCCAAAGTTGTAAGTGAAATGATATCTGATCATGTAAATTTATTTTTCTTGTTATAGTAACAATGCCAATGACAAGAAGAGGTCGCGGGAAAAGTAAGAGGATTGATAGAATTGCTGGTGAAGGAACTAGTATACCACCACCTGATCAAGTTAACAAGGCGATACTGAGCATGAATTTGTGTCACGAGCTTCCTCCACTCCCTCTGTACCAGAAGAGTCGAGTAGGAGAAGCGTACCTGTACAACCACCAGTCAATACTACGGACCAGGATCTTAGAAATGCAGTTCATATGTTAACACAGTTAGTGGAAGCCCAGAGTCAAGGAAGAGTTGGTCCAATGACACATGATGATGATGCAGCTAGAGTGGCAAGTCGCAGAACACATGATTTCCTAAAATTGAACCCTCCTATCTTCACAGGGTCCGATCCAAAAGCAGATCCACAGGACTTCGTGTATCAAATTCAGAGGGCCTTGGAAGTTATGCATGTGACAGGGGTAGAGACAGTTGAACCTGCTGCGTACAGGTTGAAAGGAGAGGCAATATTGTGGTACGAGGATTGGAAGAAATCCCGTGATATTGTTGCAACCCCACCTACTTGGGAAGAGTTTAAAGTGGCTTTCCTTGATCATTACTTGCCCTATGAGATCCGTGAGGCACGTGCGGTTCAGTTCCTAAATCTCCGTCAATGAAATTTGAGTGTCAGAGAATACAGTTTGCAATTTAATTCTTTGGCTCGATATGCGCCAAATGTTGTGGCTACAATGACAGACAGGGTCCATAGATACGTGAACAGACTAGAGCCATATTTGGTAAGGGATTGCACCATTACGGCCTTTAATAAGGACATGGACATTGCTCGAATACAAGCCTTCGCCCAGAAAATGGAAGATCAAAGACAGAGGCGAAGGGTACATGAACTTGATAGGGGACAGTCCAAAAGGGCTAGACCTATGGGACCACCTATGATGTCCCAAGGAGGGTCTAGGCCTCGTATGTTCCCTAGACCACCTAGACCATCATTTTCTCATTTCATGGCAGGTGTTTATTCTCAGTCTCGAGGGTTTAAAGGTGGTTCAGCTGGGCAGAGTAGTGGGGTTCACGGATCACAGGCAGCAGGTTTTCCTCATCAGCAGTGTCAGCACTGCGGGCATATTCATTCAGGCACATGTTGGTCAGGGATGAATGTTTGCTTTTGGTGTGGTATGCCGGGACATATAGCGAGAGATTGTCCACAGCGGAGCATGGGTGGTATAGCACGACCGGCTGGGTCGGCTGTTGCATCATCAGCATCGGTTCCTTTACTGGGCGGAGGGGTGCAACCTATTGGTCGTGGTAGAGGTGCCAGAGGAGCAGCCAGTACTAGCGGGGTCCAGAATCTCACTTATGCTTTGGTGGACCTCCAGAATTTAGAGGCTTCTCCTGATGTTGTCACAGGTACATTATCCATATTCTCATATAATGTATATGCATTGATTGACCCAGGTTCTACAGTTTCCTATGTTACTCCATTGGTTGCTGCGAAATTTGCAAAGGTACCAAAATTATTAATTAAATCAATTGAAGTGTCTACACCGGTTGGTGAATATATTATTGCAAAGAGAGTATATCATAACTGTGTGGTTACTGTGTGTGGTCATGATACGTTGGCCGATCTTATTGAATTAGACATGGTGGATTTTGATGTGATCATGGGGATGGATTGGTTGGCCTCTTGTTATGCTACGGTAGATTATTGGACCAAGAAGGTACAATTTTGTTTTCCGCAAGAAAATGTTCCTGCATGGCAGGGTAATATAGGGGCACCACGAGGAAGATTTATTTCCTATTTGAAAGCCAGAAAAATGATTGCTAAAGGATACATATGTCATCTAGTACGGGTGAAAGATACAGAAATGGAACCACTAACTCCGCAGTCGGTTCCAGTGGTTAATGAGTTTTTAGATGTGTTCCCAGAGGATCTTCCAGGCTTATCCCCAGAACGGGAAGTAGAATTTGGCATTGATGTGATTCCAGGCACTCAGCCTATTTCCATTCCTCCATATAGAATGGCTCCAGCAGAATTGCGTGAATTGAAGGAGCAATTGAAAGATTTGCTGGACAAAGGCTTCATTAGGCCTAGTATGTCCCCGTGGGGTGCACCTGTATTATTTGTACGGAAGAAAGATGGTACATTGAGAATGTGCATCGACTATCGGCAATTGAATAAGGTAATGATCAAGAACAAATATCCCTTTTCTCGAATTGATGATTTGTTTGATCAGTTACAGGGTGCCAAGTGCTTTTCAAAGATTGACTTGAGGTCGGGTTACCATCAAGTTAGAGTTAGAGAAGAAGATGTGCCCAAGACAGCCTTCCGAACACGGTATGGTCATTATGAATTTTTAGTTATGTCATTTGGCCTAACAAATGCACCAGCTGTGTTTATGGATTTGATGAATAGGGTGTTTAAGCCATTTCTGGACGTGTTCGTCACGGTATTTATAGATGACATCCTGGTTTATTCAAGAACACCGGAGGACCATGCTAATCACTTACGGCAGGTGTTACAGATTCTCCGTGAGCGTAAGTTGTATGCCAAATTCTCTAAGTGTGAGTTTTGGTTAAAATCAGTTGCATTCTTGGGCCACATTGTGTCAGGTGAAGGTATACAGGTTGATACACAAAAGATCGAAGCAGTGAAAAATTGGCCAAGACCTACGACACCCACAGAAATTCATAGTTTTCTTGGACTGGCAAGTTATTACAGAAGATTTGTGGAAGGTTTTTCCTCGATTGCTGCACCATTAACAAAGCTTACACATAAGGCAGTAAAATTTCAATGGAATGACGCATGTGAGAAAAGCCTCCAAAGGTTGAAAGATAAATTAACCTCCACACCAGTTTTAGTGCTTCCCGAAGGTACCGAAAGGTATGTAGTGTATTGTGATGCTTCCGGGGTTGGCCTCGACTATGTATTAATGCAACACGGTAATGTCATAGCCTATGCCTCACGACAGTTGCGACCACATGAGAAAAACTATCCCACACATGATCTTGAATTGGCAACGGTAGTTTTTGCTTTAAAGATATGGCGTCATTATTTATATGGGGTTCATGTTGACATTTATACGGATCACAAAAGCTTGCAATATCTTTTTAAGCAAAAGGAACTCAATTTGAGGCAACGAAGGTGGTTAGAGCTTTTAAAAGACTATGACCTTGATATTCTTTATCACCCAGGCAAAACAAATGTAGTAGCTGATGCATTGAGTCGTAAGGTAGTAGAAAGCACTAGTGGTCAGTTGAATGAAAAGCATGAGATAATCAAAGATTTGAATCAATTAACCAGCTTGGGAGTTCGCCTTATTGAATCCTCAGATGATAGAGTTATTGTACAGAATGCAGCAGAATCATCCTTAATAACTGAAGTAAAAGAGAAGCAATTTGCGGATTCTATTTTATTGCAGCTAAAGGAAAATGTGCAGCAGAATTTGACCAAGGCATTTTATATTACACCGGAAGGGGTGCTTCAATGTCAAGGGATATTATGTGTACCAGACGTAGATGAGCTGAGGACACGAATAATGACAGAGGCGCACCATTAGCGCTATTCCATTCATCCGGGTGCTACTAAAATGTACCATGAATTGAAAGAAGTGTATTGGTGGGGCAACATGAAAAAGAACATTGCAAAATTTGTCGCGCAATGCTCGAATTGTCAACAAGTGAAAGTGGAACATCAGAAATCGGGAGGTTACATGCAATGTATCAATCTTCCAGTCTGGAAATGGGATATGATTAATATGGATTTTATTGCGGGTTTGCCTCGTACATTGCAGAAGTTTGATTCTATATGGGTCATAGTGGACAGGCTTACCAAGTCAGCGCATTTTCTACCAGTCAAGACGACCTATACAGCTGAGGATTATGCGAAGTTGTATGTGAAAGAGATAGTACGTTTGCATGGCATTCCACTTTCTATTATATCAGATAGAGGAGCACAGTTCACAGCACACTTTTGGAGATCTTTTCAGCAGAGTCTGGGTACACGGGTGAATTTGAGTACGGCTTTCCATCCTCAAACTGATGGACAAGCAGAACGCACTAGTCAGACACTTGAAGATATGCTACGAGCTTATACGTTAGATTTTCAAGGCAGTTGGGAGGACCATTTGCCTCTTATTGAATTTACTTACAACAATAGCTATCATTCAAGTATTAAAATGGCACCTTATGAAGCCTTGTATGGAAGGAAATGTAGATCACCAATTGGATGGTTTGAGGCGGGTGAAACTGCTTTACTTGGACCCGATATTGTTCATCAGGCTATGGAGAAAGTTAAAGTGATCCAATAGCGGTTACAAATGGCTCAAAGTCATCACAAGTCATATGCCGATGTTAGAAGAAGAGGTCTTGAATTTGCCATAGGTGATTGGGTGTTTTTAAAGGTGTCACCAATGAAAGGGGTAATGCGGTTTGGAAAGAAAGAAAAATTGAGTCCACGTTACATAGGCCCATATGAAATCATTAGAAGATTAGGGCAAGTTGCGTATGAGTTGGCACTACCCCAGGAACTTTCCTCAGTCCATCCGGTATTTCATATTTCGATGCTTCAAAAGTGCATGGGAGATCCATCTCGTATTGTTCCAATTGAGGATGTTCAAGTTACGGAGGATCTTACTTATGAAGAGGTACCCATTGCTATTTTAGATCGACAAGTAAAAAGATTGAGGAATAAAGACGTAGCTTCCGTAAAAGTCCTTTGGAGAAACCAACAAGTAGAGGAGATCACATGGGAAGCTGAGGACATGATGAAATCCAAGTATCCCCATCTATTTCAAATGGACCAAGAAGTTCATAGTGCGGAGGTGGAACAATAACAAGTAAGTATTTAAGAGCATTATGTGAATGTGTATACGTATGTTAAAGTAGAGATGCATTTGTTGTATATAAGACGATGTTGTTAACATTTGAGGACGAATGTTTCTAAGGGGGGAAGAATGTAACACCCCATATTTTTTTTAACCTCACTTGATACATTGGGGTCATATCTACCTAGGTGTTGAGATGCCATGAGTATGTGTTTTATAGTGTCATTGGTGAAACATTTGATATCGGACCTAATATGGGCGATTAGACTTTCGTAGGAGGTGTTTTGTGATTATGTAGAGCATTTGGGTAATACCCCGTACACATTCTAACCTCATTTGGTGACTTGGAGTCATGTTTACTTGATGATTAAGATCACTAAGTAAGTATTTTATAGTGTTTTGATAAGGTATTGGACGATATGCAAGTATTAGAGAAGTGGCCGAAAAATTCAGCAAGGTGCTGAAACTTGCGCCACTACCCTGTTTCAGGGGGTGTGGTGCAAGCCACCTGATTCAGAGGGGGTTCATTTCTTGCGCCACAGCTTGCTTTGCAGCTAGTGGCGCAAGGCACAAATATTGTGCCTTTCCGGACTCGTTTTGTAACGCAATTCCACGACGATTCTTGGATGGTTTCTTTTGGTTCTTTGGAGTTCTTTGAGCATTGTTAAAGCTTCAAACACTTCAATACACTACTACATACTCCTACATGATCAAATCATGAAACATGAATAGTGATTCAAAATGTCTAATGAAGCCATGGGCAACTAGAATTCCTATTTTTGCGATCGAGACGACGAATGAGAATCTCTTAAGAGAATATTGTCGTAACATTATGGAATTATGTAAACATGAGATATATGGTGAATAATACATGAAATTTGATGGGTTAAATGGATATGTGTTATTGGGCCCAAATTTAGGTCCAAAAGGGAATTAAAAGAAATAGCCCAAAGGGCAAAATGACCCATTCTTCCACTTTGACCCCATTTAATGCCAAAGGAATGGATAAGTATGACTTGGGGTCTATATAAAGGCCCCAAAATCAGATTTTTATCATCCAAAACTCTCATGCCTTTAAGATATTTTCTCAAACATTTCTCTCATTTCCAAACCCTAAAGCAAAATAATTCCTTTGGACTCCTTGGACAAGATCATCCTATTCCAAGCCTTGGTAAGTATTTATTCTCATGGATTAACATATTATATGCATGGGAGATTATGTATATTATGATAGTTGTGTTGGCAAGGTGGTGAATAGTGTATTTTTGCTTTTGGTGAAAGATGTGCTATCTTGGTGATTTGAACTTGAATTAGGACTTGTGCCTTTGTTGAAAGAGCATGGTATGGACAAAATATGAACATGTATGGTGTTATTTTTGGTATTACACTTGTTATTGTCTATAAGTGGAAATTGTGGGATTTTGGCCGATATGTGTTATGAGTTGTATTAAGGTAATTTGATGGATTATTTGTGATGTGGTATGGATAAGAAAGTGTAAAGGAGAAGTGTTGTGGTGAAATGTATCAATTATCATGTATTGGTCAATGTATGGAATATTGGGGGATTTTTGGAATAATAATTTGATCAATGGTTTTGTCAAGGGGAAATGGCATGTTAAGGGCAATCATGTGACTCATTGATGTTATATGCATTTGTAAAGTAGTTGATGGTTAATGTGAATCCCGTTATCTATTTGTGTTGTAGAGTGACACATAAAGAAGGAGCGGGACTATTGTATGCACATCTAGGATTATATATTCGTATTGCGAATCCAAGGTATGTAAGGTTACTCTGTCCGTATCTTTCTGCAGCAAATAGTATTCACATTGACATTTCACTAGTCCTATCCCAAAATGTAGTAAAGTATCCCATATCCGGTTATCAATGGTCATTTTCATATATTTTCCTACTCATTGATCATTTGTGAATCTCATGTCTCATATTCATGAATAATGTTCCAAAAGCTCAACAAGGTTGTGTTCCAATGTTCCAATAGTGATTATACTCATGTCTCTTGTTCATGGATTATTGTCTAATGGTTCCAATGGTGTTATGGTGCTAATAATGTTATGTTTCTCACAATGTGTATTCTCATATGTCTCTCACTCATTGGTTAATGATCCAAAGTTTCAAATAAAGATATGGCTATCATTGTATCAATCTCAAAGTAAAGATCAAAGTAATGCAAATGTGGTTAATGATTGAGTACGGGTGGCAGCTTTGGGGGCAAAATGCCTAGCTCAATCCGATCCCGAGATTATTGGATCAGGGGTCAGCCTTGGAGGAAATATGCCTAGCTCAAGCTGAACCTGACAGGGGGCAGCTCTGGGGGTGAAAACCTAGCTCGAGCCGAACCTGATATGTTGATTTAGGGGTGGCAGGTCTAGGGGCATAAGCCTAGCTCGACCCGATCCCGATGCATTGATTTATGGGTGGCAGGTCTAGGGGCATAAGCCTAGCTCGACTCGATCCCAACATGATGATATGTTATGTAAAGACCGACTGATCAGTAGGGGCTCGGGTACATTGTGACACATGTATTGATAAACGAGCATTGAAGTAATGAAAGCAAAGAAGGCAATGAAAGTAATACACATGGTTTCCAAAATGCAAATGGTGACTTATTCACATTGATTATTCATTTGTTTTGTGTTCATTGAAATATTCATGTATTGTACAGTTTCATCTGAGCCTTGCATACTCAGTACTTATTTCGTAATGACCCCTCTTAGGGAATTTACCTTACTTGCTGTAGGCGCAGGCACTAGTAGGCCTCCACAGTAGGTTGCCAGTCGTTGCAGATCATTGGTGAGCTCCAGCTAATTTGGGGCTCCTCTGAGTCAGAGTGTATATATGTTTTGGTGTTGTACATGTTGTATAAAGCGGGGACTTGTCCCGACTTTTGGTTCATTTTGGTCAATGCTCTTGTTAGAGGCTTTTGTAGACGTATGTGGGTGTATCACTGTAAAAGGCATATGTTGTTTTAACTGAATGGCCTCAACGACCATGTTTCATATGTATATATATATATGTCCCATGTTTTCGGTTATTCATCTTTCAAGTTTTTACGTAATGGTGGTGATGCTTATGTTATGCATATGATTGAACATAGGCAAGGGTTGGTTCTCTCGGGCCTTATCGGCTACGGGTGTCAATCATGTCTCGATGGGATTCGGGGCGTGAAAGACATGTGAATAACGATTTATAACAAACCTGAAATGAGACACGTTAGAACATTTTGGAATGGAAACAAGTTCGGTAACAATGAGAACAATAGGGGAAGCCATGAAATACGAAAAAGAGAAACCTTACATACCTTATCCTTCCAACGTATGACTATAACAGTTTAGCTCTTCCTTAAAGTGCTACTCTACAATAGGAATACATAACGGAGCTTACATTAGAAGTCAACTACATTACAAACCGATAGGATTACACACCAAGTTTATGCTTTACACTTCTTCCTCAATACATCATCACATTTACTTCACCATATCACCTAAACACCTTTCACCACAACATATTACAAATAATCCACCATTGATACAATTCAAAACATCTCCGGACTACCCTCTTAAAGTTATCCAATAGGTACCATGAGTTGGTGATTGCATCTAAGAAGGGTAGAGGGAGCTTGGGGGGTCAAAGAGAAACAAAAATGAGCCAAACGGGGTCCTGGAAGGACCTGCGAATCCACCTTCGCCCGCAAGTGGTGAGGTGCAGCTGCAGGTGCTCCCTTGGCCCTTTCCAGGGCCACCTGCGGTGCCACCTGCGCCCGTAGGTGCCTCACCTGCGAGGGCGGGTGCCCGTTTCGGCTGCCAGGGGTCACTTTTAGGTCTTTTTTCATAATAAATGGTCCATGGCCATAAGTAAGCTTCTGTTTTCATATTTTAGGTTAACTTGATGCCAAGGAACAATCATGGTTTCAACATGCACATGAATATCACCAAAACTATATTCTCCTTTCATTACACCATAAGTTCCATGCACAATTTCATAACAACATTTCTACAAATCATACACAAGAAGGAAACAAGTTAGAGACATAACCACACCTTACATGTTGACATTTAATCCATCAAATTCACTTCCTTCAAGATCTCAAGTCTCCTTTCAAGTTTAGAAGGCAAAACCCTTTACCGATTAAGCAAAAGTAGACTGTTTCACACATAGTGGACTGCTCAACACTTTGTCAACATAACCAACATACTTTACACACCACCTTATGCATATAATATATTAAACCATAAGAGTAAACACTTATCAAAGCTTTGCAAGAGGTGATTTTGTCCAAAGAGAATAGTAGCTTAGGGTTTGAAAGAGGAGAGAAATATCTTTTGAAAAAGTCTAGAATTGGCAAGTGTGTCTTGGTGAGCAAAAATCTGATTTATGTGCCTTTTATAGTCCCTCATGTTCATCCTTAGCCAAACATTTGGTCTTAATTAATGAGGTGTTTACTTGGTCCAAGTAGAATGGGTCATTTCCATTTGGGCCATGTCTTCTTGCTAATTTTTGGGCCTCATTTGAGTCCAATAGCACAATTATTAATTTAGCCCAATAAAGTCAGTGTGTAATACACCAACTATCTCAAGTTTAAATAATTTCATAAACGCTAAGGTAATCAAATAGGTTCGGAAATGTGTGAGGTGTTACAGGAAAAGTATTCCGGATGGAATTCTATTATTTTATGACTTGCATACCCAATGAGAAAATATTTTGGGTGAATTTCTACTATTTTTTGACTTGCATGCACGATGGGAAAGTGTTTCAGGTGGGTTTTACTGATTTTTGATTTGTGGTCTTGATGGAAAATTATTTCAGACGGATTCATGATTTACATATGTCCGATGGGAAACTGTTTCGAGCGGGTATACGGATTTCACGAGTCCCCCATGGATTTCAACTAGCTAACAGGGCAACAATTATACACTGTAGCATACATTACATCCTATGCATTCATCTCATAATTTATATTTAACTTGTACTAATATTGTTGTGAACATTGATTTAGGGGAAAAGGCTCAAATATGTCATCCAACTATCAGAAATGACTCATCTATGTCATCCGTTAAAAGTTTGGTGCGTTTATGCCATCATCGTTATAAAATAGGTTCATCCATGCCATTAATTTTTAATAGTGGTTATGCAAAATCAGCTTTGCCACATGTCCTCATATTATATTTAATTTTTAAAAAAACCACCCACACCCCAACCATTTCCCTAAACCCAACCCACACCCTAACCCACTCATTTTATTCTCTCCCATACTTAGATCAATTAGATAATCAAAAAGCCTAAATCTATTTTCCTCTATCATCTTCTCCAAGATTTGATGCCCAAAATTAAGGCTGGCCACCGGATCGAGATGTCCGATACCGATCTTGGTCTGTCTCGGTCCGGTAGGATCCTGGATGGGATGGGATGGGACACATCGAATCGGGACTCAGGATCGGATGGGATACAGTTTTCATCCCAGTTATCCTGGTACCGATTCGTCCCGGTTCATCCCGGTCCGACAAATTTTCAAAAAAGAAAATTTAAATTTTAACTTGCCCAATGGCTAGTGGGCCCCTCTAATGGCTACTTCCCCAGCACCCCACAGTCCCTAGAGTCCCCCCCCCCCTCTTTCAGATTTTTATTTACAAAATCATCATTCTCTCATTCTCTCTAAATTTTCAACTCTCAATCTCTCTTATTATTGTTATTATTTTGCAATTGAAGTATAATTTGATGAATTTTGAAAGAGCAATCTTCTTCAAGTTTCGACATCAATTTTTTAATTTTTGGCTATAATCATCTGCTTTTAGGCTGACGTTTGTACATTCGTTCCACTCTCTAATATTTTAATTTATTTTCCGTATTTATTATTTGTCATTTGTTTGTTTTAATTTGCTAATTTCACATTTTATTTCATTATATCATGGATTCGTCTAAACAAAGTTCCGTAAATAAAAAAATTATTGCACAAAAGCTGCTAGTATTTTTTACTATTGGTAAAAAAAAAAAAGGTTCTTATTCTAGTTCTTCTCAAATTCCTAGCCTTAGAAATACGAATGATTTTACGTATGTTAATGAAACTGATTTTGGCCCTCCTGGTCCCATAGAAATTAATATCGATACTCTTATTCCACATGAAGCTTATGAGAGAATGTATAATGATTTGGAAGATGAATTAGATAAAGAAATAGAAGTAGAAGATTGTTTAGATGATACACCAACTAGTCCCGCCCCCTAGTACCGAAGCTC
The DNA here is from genome assembly GCA_031232105.1 of Capsicum rhomboideum. Taxonomy (NCBI): domain Eukaryota; kingdom Viridiplantae; phylum Streptophyta; class Magnoliopsida; order Solanales; family Solanaceae; genus Capsicum; species Capsicum rhomboideum. Next base: position 17,967,975 of record CP124719.1, on the reverse strand, counting down.
CAACTCAGGATAACCCTCGTCAAGTTGGAGTTGGTCGTCCCTTTATTGCTCCAAAAAGGAATAAGACCAAGGTACAACGTTCTTTAAAATCACATTTGTAGAAATTTTGTTATTTGAATGAAGAAAAAATTATTTCTATGTGTGGTCCTCGTAAACAAAGATGTAAATATGTTTCTAGCGGGAGTGGAGGTTCGACGGGGGGATTAAAAAGACATTTGGAGGAAAAACATAAAAAAGAGTGGCATGTGTATTTAGCTACTCTTGGTTCTATTGCTTGTTCTAGCATTGGACCATCGGTTGAAGGGACAAACATGTTCAAAGTGAACTAAACCCTTCAAACCCAGCTGGCTCTCTTTGACAATGGCCCTATAATAGGGATCATGATCGTGAAAATTTTAAAATGATTGTTGTTTTTGGTTTGCCTTTTAGTTTTGAAAAAACATCCGAATTTTATTACATATATTCGGGATACATACAATCCCAGTTTTCAAGTTTTTCAAGAAGTATGGTAAAAAGAGATATTTTTGAATTTCAAGAAAAATATTGTCAATTTATTCATGTGTATTTTGCAATAGTGGATGGTAGAGCTTCTATAACTACTAATATGGATCGTAGTCCAAATGGTTTTGTTTATTTAACTGTTACTGCACATTGTGTTGATTATAACTAGAATTTGTAAAAAAGAATTATCAGTTATAAAATTTGTGAACATAAGAAAATTGGTGTTTATATTGCTTTTACTGTAGCTGAAATTTTAGAATTTTATGGTCTTTGTGATAAATTAATTAGTATTACTTTCGATAATGCTTCTGCTAATTTAAATGCTATGAATTTGCTAGAAATTAGAATTTGTCCAATTAGTAGGGATGCTTTTCATTTTAGATGTGTTGCACATATATTAAATTTGGTTATGAGTGATGGTGTGATATATTTGAAAGTAGTTGTGATAAAGTTGAAAATGCTTGTTTTTGAATTTTTCATATGAATAAGAGTAGTAGAATTAATCAATTTAAAGAACTTTACAATGTGTGTGAAATTCCTTATAGAAAAATTCCAAAGCATGTTAAAACTAGATGGAATTCTTTTTATGATATGCTTGATGTTGCTTATAAATATTGAAAGCTTATTACTATGCAATTTAATTCTCATATCGCTTATCCTGAATTGAAGCTTACTGGTGATGATTGGAATGAAGTAAATGAACTTGGGAAATTTTTAAAAGCTTTTTATGATGCTACAAAAGTTTTTTTTGGAATATATTATCCTACTATTTGTGAAGTTTTAATACATGTATGTGAGATTTCAACTCTTTTTGTGAATACAAAGAAGAAGAATTATTTCAATCGGCTATTGAAGCGATGATTGAAAAATTTTAAAAATATATTTTTTCTATCCCCCAAATTTATTTAACTGCAATTCTTTTTAACCCTGAATATAAAGAAACTGGTGCAAAAGCATTAGTTAAATGTATTTATGAAAATTTAGATATTCAACCAGATGAACAATCGGATTTGCTAACATGTCAAAATAGCATTTGAGCACGTACCAAAGAAATGTATGACAAATATTGCTCCTTAGATAATGTTGAAACTCCTATAACTTCTATGCCACGAGTAGGTGCCCATGGTAGAGTAAAAGCTCAATTTGATCTTGATTCTTCTAATAAATATGAATTTGTTAAATATCTTGAACAGAGACATGATAATATTACGAATGAGGAAGGCATACCACAACTATTGAATTGGTGGAGCGCTCGTGACAATCAATTTCCAAAACTTAGCAAGATGGTGAAGGACGTGCTAGTTATTCAAGGATCATCAGTAGCTTTGGAGGTTGCTTTCAGCGCAACAAGATTTCAAATCAAAAACCACAGATATTCATTAGCAGAAAACAGCTTGGAGATTTTGGTGTTGTTTAGAGATTGGATCAATGCCGAGCGAAGAAATCTAGGGCCTCCAAAGTTAAGAAGCCAACAAGAAGATTACTTAGATTCAGTCATTGGATGTAATAGTGACGATGACTTGGAAATTCAAGATCGTCAAGAAGCATTACCAAGACCATCTGTTGATAACACTCAATCTTTACAAGAGTTCAGAAAAAAAAAACTTTATGGGACTATACAATTATTAGTATTACATTCAAGACTTAGTTGAAATAGAACCCTTCCTAGAAGGTGGCTGCGTAAATTAGGCGCTCTATTAATAGTTGTAAATTGTAATACAAATTTAAATAAATTGGGTTGGTTTTATCCTTCTTTTATACTTTTATTTAAAGCATTTCTTCTTTTTTTTTTATTTTGAGTTTTTAAATTACAAACTTATAAACTTCAAATATTATAAACTTAAAAATTTCAAACTTAAAAACTTATAACTTATAAATTGAAAAACTTAGGAAAAAAAAATACTTTAACAAACTTAACTTACAAATTTATATACTTCAAATATTATAAACTTAAAAAACTACAAAATTCTAAAACTTATAACTTATAAATTGAAAAACTTAGAGAAAAAAACTTTAACAAACTTTACTTACAAACTTATAAACTTCAAATATTATAAACTTAAAAAACTCCAAAACATAAAAACTTATAACTTATAAATTGAAAAACTTAGGGAAAAAAAGACGTTAACAAACTTAACTTACAAACTTATAAACTTCAAATCTTATAAATTTATAAAACTTCAAATCTTAAAAATTTATAACTTATAAATTGAAAATCTTAGGAAAAAAATACTTTAATAAATTTAACTTACAAACTTATAAATTGAAAAACTTAGAAAAAAATGCCTTTAAAACTTACAAACTTATAAATTGAAAAACTTTTTTTAAAAAAAACTTTAATAAACTTAAGTACTTCATTTACAAACTTATAAACTTAAAAAAATTCAAAACTTAAAAACTTATAACTTATAAATTGAAAAATTTAGAAAAAAAAAAATCTTGATTTGTAATTCAAAACAAAAATAATTGTATTCTTTAACTCTAAAAAACTAAGATATATTTTTAAAAAATTTTTACTCACCGTCCCGTTTGTCCCGTCCTGTCCCATCCCGATCCTTCCCGATACTATCTCGGTATATAATGGGATGGGACGGGACTGGATTTTTGTGCCAGTTATCCCGGTACCGGTTCCCATCCCAATCCAGGCCTGACCGGTATCGGTTCGTCCCGGTCCGACCGTCCCAACCCGTCCCACCGCCCAGTCTTACCCTAAATCAACCAATTAAAATCTAACAGAGAGATAAAAGCTGAAGTTGAAAAAATAACACGAATATTTTTTTTGGCAAAACACAAAGTACAATTTCATTGAACTCGGCATAAAATAAGAAAAACATCAAGCATCAAAGATTCTAAATTCAATTAGGCACACAACATAGCATGTTTCATCGATTCTTTTTCCAGTTAATTACAGTTATTACAATTTTGTGGAAAATTTATTCAAAGGTAATCAAATTCTGGTTAAAAAAAGTCGATTCAGACAGTGGCGAAAATCGATTTATCAAGAAAAAGATTAGATGAAACTTTGGACTATTTTTTTGCATTAATGGTCGGGTTCCTTTTAATGGATCAAATTTTTCATTTGAATTTTTAATTAATATTGATTTTTTAATTAATGAAGTGGACCTCTAATAAGAGGACACGTGGCAAAGCTGGTTTGCAAAACTACTATTAATAAGTAATGGCATGGATGAGCCTATTTTGTAAGAACGATGGCATAAACAAGCCAAATTTTTAATGGATGGCATAGATGAATCATTTCTAATAGTTTGATGGCATATTTGAGTCTTTTCCCTTGATTAACGATTTGTTATTCTTGTTTTGATTTGAGGTGTTTTTGGGATTTTTGCATAGTATGGTATCGTTATTACTGTTGTATAACTGTTAGATTAGGTGTGGCTTTCCTTATTTGGCAGGTATTCAAGGATATCGTCGATAGTAGTATATTAGGTGGTTCTCACCATCACTTTGATTAAGGGTCAACCAATGATGTTGCTAAGTACATGTGGATAAGGGGCGGCTTAAGCACATTAGTGACCTAAGGCCAAAATCGAACGGAGGCCTTAAATTTTGAAGAAAGTTAATACTATTAAAAATTCCTTCAAAACGAGGGCCAAAACCAATGGGATGCGTGGAGTTTTTGGTCAAAACCGATGGAAAATCGACACATTTACATTCGGCTAATTTGGGTTCGTCGGTTTTAGCAATCCGACGGACAACGTTGGTTAAAATCGACGAAGAACCGACCCTGACCGTTAGTTTTTTAAAATTGACAAAAATCGATGGACAGGAATTTTTCAAAAAATTGAAAAATATTGAAAAGTGTAGCTACTTGAAATCAAACTCAGATATTTTCTATGACTTTGGACAATTCTACCACTCGTTCACATATGCTCTTTGATGAAATATTTTCATCATTTTTATTTACACTCTTCAACTGTAATTTTTCAATCTCCGTCGGTTTTTCTAAAAAAAAATAACTAAAAATCGAGGGACTACATCGGTTTTCTTTAAAAAAAATAAATTAAGAATTTAAAAAAAAACTAAAAAAAAATGATGGACTAGGTTGGTTTTCCCTCAATTTTTTGGATCGACTTTGTCCGTCAGTTTTTTCTCCATCGATATTTGCATTATTTCTTGTAGTGCATATATTTATTTTTTATAAAGTCTACTTTTTAAATTTCTTGAGATGCAAAGTTCTTAATAATTTTTTTTATAATTGATTTCTTCTAATAATTCTTTTTCAATTAATAATATAACCAATGTATTTAATCTCTATTGAGACATAGTGCTCCAGATATATCAAACTTCTTCTAATAAGTTTTTCCTTTTATATAAAAAAATTATTTTTCCTACAATAGTATTTAATATTTTTTAATAAAAAACCTATAATATACTATTGTTAAAAAAAAAAAATAAGGTCCTTAAATTTGGGGGTCTAAGGCAGTTACCTTTTTTCTTAAAGGGTATAGCCGGCACTACATAATTTTCAACAAAGAACCACAATAATAGCAAAAACAACTGTACAGAAATATTAATCCATTTAGTTGGACTTCAAAGTCTATATACAAATAACTATTGTTGTTGCACAAAACAATAGTAAATAAATGCTTAACCAAGCCTAGTTAGGAATCAAAGACTATCTCCTCATGAATGAAGAACCGGAAAAGACAAGATCGTAACATCAATCATCTCAACCAGATCGTAGCTCCAGTAACCCCAATTTACTCCACAACTATCATGGGAATCTCAATAAAAGTTTTAATAAAAGACCTTAAGTATATAAAAATACACATAAGAAAATAATAATTTAGAGTTATCTTTTTTGTTTTTATAAAATTATTTTAATGTAGCATTCTTAAATGACTTAAAACCTTTAGTTAACCTCACATAGTATTAAAAACTAAAGATTAGTTCTACTCAATAAGATGTCAGTCATGTGTTTGCAACATTATCTTGGATGTTGTTGTAAAAACTTTATTTATTAGTATGAAGATTTTAGTTACTTAATTCAAAGTTCTAAAATATTTTTGGTAAAAGGTAGCTAGTTTTTCTTACTTTTTTTTAAATATAAATTTTGAACCTTTTTTTTACAATCTTCAAAATTGTTTTAAGTAAAAATAAAATCATAACATTTACCATTAAAATTTTTTTGAGGCCTCAATATTTTAGGGGCCTAAAGCAAACACTTTACTAGCTTCACCCTTGAAATCTTTTGTTAGCTTCACCATTATTATGGAGGCCCCTGAAATCTTTTTTGAGGCCTCAATATTTTGGAGGCCCATAATAATGGGGTCCTAGGCGATTGCCTAGCAGGCCTATAAGGTTGAGATGCCCTTGATGTGGATTAGTAATTATGCTTATTTATTTTTGCACTTTACATGCAGATACTGAGTCGATTGACTCGAGACACTGAGTCAGAGTCTGCGTTTGGGTTACTTTTTTGGATTCAGAGGTAGTGGGTGATCGACTCCAGTGCCTACCAGATCTTTTCAGTTTTATTTTACGTTGTCTTCTCTTGTATCAAGATAGTTCAGGCTTTCAGTTTTACTCTCTTAATCTTAGAGGCCTGTACTGTGTGATCTTCAGATTTTGGGTAGTTGTTTACTTTTGTACTTCGCTATGATTTGGTTTATGCGATTCAGTTTTGAGACTTATTTTTATTGTTACTTCTTCCGCATATTTACTTGCTTATTATTGTTTGAGTGCTTGGCTGACTTACCGATCATGGAGGTATGATAGGTGCCATCATAACTCGAGTTTTGGATAGTGACAACATCGTAAGGAATAGGACCAGCCGAGATTGTTGTTGGCCATCAAATTTCCTTCGAAACCATGGCAGTAAGGTGGAAACCGGCGTGGCGTTATCTTGTTTCAAATACATCGCTATGAACTCAGAATAGTAGCTGTCAACATCACGGCCACCATGCTCATAGGCAGCCAAGTTTCATTGCAATGCAAAGGTCCTCGCCTGGTTATGTTGACAACACATGTACGACCACATCTCAGCCATCGTTTCATACATCCAAAACCCTTTAGAAATATCATCTGACACAGAACTCACCATCCATCCAATTACCTTGGGGTTGGACGTAATCCATGCCTCCTTTATTGTCGCATCAAGAGGTATTTTGAACGTCCCATCAAGGAACCCCAAGAGACCTTTAACTAAATAAGAATTCAAAAATGGAGCTCCTAGGCAGCGAAGTTCTTACCTTGAATTTGGTCATCACCAATTCAAATAAGAAGACTTGGATTCTATCACAAACAAGATCAGTGAAAAAAAAATAATAGGAGCAAGGGAAAGAATTGAGAAATGTAGAGCATGGAAGCAGGATCAATGGAAAAAACAAATAAGAATAGACCTAGATCGACTAAACTTCTGATGTCATGCTAGAACAATAGAATTGTATTCTAGAGATTTGGTTTATTGAATGAATTGTCAAGAGTTGATGATATATTTATACAACTTAATACTTAACCTTTTAGGTAATTATGCCCACAATTCACGCTACATAATATCTACTAAGTAATTCTATAATGTAGTATTAATTACAATATGGGCTTACTAGATCCATACGCTATCATTTTAGTGTGCCTCATCAAAAAAACAAAGTTTTTATAACATCATAATTAATTTTTTTCTCTATAATATTTAGTTACTATAATAGTTTATTATTTATAATTTTTGGAATGTTGAACCTGAAGCCCATGAGGAGGAGGATTTTTAGCTTGTCAAGAAGAAGAGAAGGAGGAATAAAAAAAGACCTAGACAAGATTGGAGAGCAACATGTGTAGTACAGGCACACCAGTGCTCGATACTGAGGAAAAGTCTGGGGAAACAATTGCTACTGTTATCCTTACTCCAGCTCTTACGCCTTCACAGAAGTGCCCAAAGACCAGCTCAATTAGTATTGTGGATGTTGTGGATTACATGGTTAATGTTCAAGTCACTAACAGCTTTAGAGCCCTGTAGGTTGATAACTAGGTTAGAGCCCCAGTGATTCCTCAAGATCCCTCATGATCATAGTTACTTGGAACTTGAGAGGGCTGAATCAGCCCTTAAAATAGAAGGAGCTAAAGCTTTTTCTGAACAAGAATAAGGTGGAGGTGATGGGGTGCATTGAGACTAGATTAAAGGAACATAATGCTAACAGTATTCTTAGGAAGATTGGTCTAGAATGGTCTTCCTGTTGCAATTACTCTAGGGCTTATAATGGGAGGATGTTTTTATGGAGGTCAATTATTGATCTTCAGATTGAACTAGTTCATGAATAATTTATTCACTGCAAGATAGTGGATACTGCAGGAACTTGTGATGCCCAATTAACTGTGATATATGAAAAGAATGATGCCCATGATGGAGAATCATTGTGGCAAGCACTAATACAACTTGTAGCACCATTAAGGGACCTTGACTGCTTAGTAGTTTTCAACAATGTGTTAACTACAAATGATAGGATTGGATCCCCAGTCCTACCTATAAAACACTCCATTTTCAGCAATGTATTGACACTTTACAACTCATAAAATTGAGAGTCAAAAGATGGTACTACGCCTTTTATAACAAGCAGGATATTGGGTTTAGAGTGTATTCCAAAATTGATTGGTCCTTTAGAATTTTTCAGTGGATGAGTATAAATGAACATGTGGAGGCAGAGTTCATGAACTCTGGGATCTCATACAACTCTCCTATTTTGATTATTGTGGGTACATATGTGTCCTCAAATCTAAAGCCTTTCAAACTGTACAACATTGTCTTACATCACCCTGAGTTTGGGGACATTCTTGGTACTATTTGGTAGAGGAGGGTTCGGGGGACTAGACTGTATCAATTATGGGTAAACTAAAGGAGCTAAGCATGGGGTTAAAGGATCTAAACACACACATAGCCTCTTATAAGTAGAAGTTGCAAGCAGTAAGAGAGGGGCTTGAAATAAAGCAGAACCAGATTAACCAACAACCAATGTGTCCACTACTTTTGGAACAAAAAAGACTTTTGCTGGCTGATATTGATAAATAGGGAAATGTGGAAGAACATGTGCTCAAACAGAAGTCAAGAATCTCCTTGATCAAGGAAGGATGACAACACAAGTTTCTTTCCTACATAATTAAAGTTCAAGTCCAATAGGAATAATATTGTCTCTATTTATGATGCACAGGGCACAAAGCTACAAGACCTAAAGTTAGTGGAGGCAGAGTTTATTAACTTTTTCTCCAATCTAATGGGTAGTTCGTCCACAGAGCTGCCTTGCCTAATGTTGAAGTCATCGGAAAGGATCCATGTCTGACCTATCAACAAAAGTATGAGGTTATCTCTCCAGTTACTAAGTACTGTCCTGTAGTCCAAGCTGATGTTGTATCAACTGTCAAAGAGTTTTTTTGACACAAGCAAGCTTTTAAAATCTTTCAATTGTACTGCCATCACATTGATTTCAAAGGTCCCCTCCCCTACTCATGTATAAGACTATAGACTAATATCTTATTGCACTACTGTCTATAAAATAATTACAAAGGTGTTGACAAACAGGATTAAAGGATTCATAAGGTCTATTATCAGTTTTTTACTGTCTACTTTCATTGGTGGGAGGAGCATTATTGATAATTATTTAGTCATAAGTTGTTAAAATGGTCTCTCACCTAGATATGTTATGAAAGTTGATCTTAGAAAGGCCTATGATTCCATAGAGTCGCCTTTTTTATAATGTATGGGTTGTGTCCTTTCGCACACGTAAGTGTACGTAGTCGTACAAGTAATAAAGGATTTAAGTTCAGATATTGTACCCACATGGATTTGATGAATTGAAGTTCTACTTTGAATTCTTATGCGAGCTATTCACGAGGTGACCAATAATACAGAGTGATTGTATGTTTTGAATGAAAATAAAAACAATTGTAGACAAGTCGTGGATTATTTGTGTTGTAATTCAGATTTGAGAAAAGATCTAGGGTTGGGGTATTTTGACAATCCAGTTGTGCTATCCAATCATTCGTCTAATTTTCTTTCCTGAGTTAATAGTTCCAGGTTAATTGTAGCTATATTGAGCACTTTTCCAACAACTCTGAGACTACTCGACTATTCGTAACACCTATATTTCTATGTTCGTCGGATAATAGTGAAGTTCATAAAGATATCGTCTGTATCAACTAAGCTAGGTCACAGGGTATATTTCTATACTCAGTGATAAATCAATTCTCTTTTCCTATAAGGTTCATAGACTAGCTCTATCTCTTCTTTTTACACTTGTCATTCCCTTTTTCAAGTCCAACAAACAAGCCCTAGATAATATTCGCAAGGTGATCAATCAAACGAATAATTGAAAGCAAGAAGAAATAAATAACTCAATGTATGGAAATTGAAATAGATAATATGATGTTCAAGCCACAACTTTCATGTTCAACCACAACCTTAGAAATTAAGAAGTTTAGCTACTCATGAATCTCTTTAGAAGAAGAGATTTCATGAGTTTACAAGGTAGAAATCGAAAATAAAATAAAAGAAATAAATTAAACCTTGTTCTTGAGCTTTGCCTTAGTTTTTGCCTTCCCCAAATCAGTTATTAATGATAAAAAAAAAGGTGGGAGGGGGATTTATATAGAGTTTAGAAACCCTTAGAATGTCAAAAACCAATCCCAATCAGGTTAGGAGAGCTCTCGACTTGCGCCACATCCCAAAAAGCAAAGTTGTGGCGCGAAGAACAAGTGAAAAATCAGAACGTTGCTAAACGTTGCGCCACTCCTTGATTTTGGGGGTGTGGCGCGAAGAAAAAATTCCATAGAACATGTAACACTCGCGCCACTGCTTGCTTTGCAGTAGTGGCGCAAGCAATAACAATTTTTGCCCTTCTGCGCTCGTTTTGCAATACATTGTGACGTAGATTCTTCCTTGGTTCCTTTCGATTCCTTGGTGCCCTTTTTCTTATTTTTTAAGCTCCAAATACCTCAATACACTCCTATATAAGCAATTCATGAAACACAAGTGTAAATCAAGTCATTTAAGCTCAAGACAACATCAAAAAGAGAACAAATGTGAGGCGAAAGACAGTAAAATAATGTGGTTTTTAGCCTCGCATCAACACCCCACACTTAAATCCTTGCTCGTCCTCCAGTAAGATATACATGAATGACTTAGACTCTACTACAACTACACCAATTGAAATAAGATTACTCAAGCTAAGACTATAACGACTACCATAGACAGCAAGTTCTTATTAAGCATGCTTCATTCATACCATACATTTAAACAACTACTCCAAGACCTCCTAGTCTCAAGAACCGACTCTATGATATTTACAAACTCATAAAAGTCACCCAAACAAGAGATCATAAACTTCACCTATCTTTCATCAATCATGTGCCCTCACAATAAGATTGTTACCCATAATCACTCACAAGTATACAAATTAACGCAAGAATGGGTATTAGAAATAAGATTTCACTTACTCTCACAAAGAATTTCACATGCAATATATGATGACCCATAAGCTTGCCCTTAGTGTACTACTCCACTAATATAAGAACATCAAAATTTAAGATCAAGTAGGACTTTTTGGGTTGTAATGTAGGCTAAGGGACGGGTAGGATTTATTTTGGCTAAAATAGTGACTATCTTCCCTAAGAACTTTAATATATCACAAAATTTTTCATCGCTTGATCACTCTTCAATCAACCAACTCTTTCTTCTACTCTTCTTACCCATAGATTTCCTTGTTTTCCATATTTTTAAGCAAGTTCGCATACCACTGGTAAGGAGTACTCAATTCTCAAATACTTTTTTTTCACTTTTCTTTTGTTCTTTTTCTACTCCCTACTACTGGCATATGGATTTATTTTTAATAACTTGCACCATTCGAATACAGGTTTTCCACCTCAACTATCTCTTTTTTCTCAATTCTCACTCCTTTTAACTCTTATTTCTTAATTAGAGTGCTTAGGAGTTTCGGATCAAGTTAAAGGTCTATTGAAAGAAAAGGATTAAGCTTCATATGTGGCTACCAAAGAATAGGCTAAAGACTCAACGGGGCTAACTAGGATCATTCATTGTAGGTAGGTAAAGCAAGGATAAAAATAGGCTAATCAAAGAAATGCCTATATCATCTCATAAACTCAACATTCTTCATTTCTCTTTAAAAACACACTGGGCATGTTCTAGACAACAATATGAAAGCATAGAATATCAACAAACACCTAACACACATGGCACATGTTCAACTCAAGAAGGATCCATACAGACTCTCAATCAAGCAAACAACAAGAGTTCAAATTTAAGCTAAAAATCACATATGAGTCGAGTAAAAGAGCCTATAGGTTTTAAAAGAAGTCATTCATTTTTCTTCATAGCATGCTCGAAATTAAAACCAACTTGCATCATTCAGTTCATGTGTAGCACCTAGCAAGAGCACCTCACATTCAATTGGTCCTAAAGACTCTCTAACTCCTAATGACTAACTCTTCCCTCAAGACGGTCATCAACCATCCATCGTCGAAAAAAGTCATTCTACCTAAAAATAAAATAAAAACTATTCTAAAAATAAAAAGGATAGTCGGGTCAAAGGGCCTATCCTAAAAAAAGAACAGAAAATAAAAACCAAAGGGTGAGCGAATTATGCTTCCACTAAAAAAACTAAAAAGCTAAAACCAGAGAAAAACTATTTTAATCTAGAAATTTTTTTTGTGTTTTTGGATTATTTTTTTCACATTTTCTCAACTAAAGAAAGTAACTAAAACAAAGCAACTCCTATAGAATACTTCACCCTAGACAAATATAGGAAGAATCCCACCCCACACTTAAAGTCATGCTTTGTCCCCAAAGCATGAAACAACATAAAATAGTGGTTATAAATACTCCCTGAGGCCCTCTAGGGCCTAGCTAGCTGTATGTATTCCTTAATCCTTCCATCAAAATGGTGAATGACCCCACACTTATGTTTCATCCATACCTCTTAGCTTCCAAATCCGCGTACTCAGACTTCCCCAAATCTGTATAAACCAATAACAAAAATAAAAAGTGACACTCTAAATATAAAACTACACTATTACAACTTGGGTTGCCTCCCAAGCAACGCCTGATTTAATATCGCGGCACGACGCAATTCATAGATCAACCAAATTCTCTCAATCTTTTCCCCCAATGTGATGCAACTTTGGCCTCTTCTTTACTCTAGGTGGATCACAATTATCATTCACTCTCTTTGTCTTCAGATCTTCCACTTTTTTGGACCCATACTTTTCCTCCCCACACTTATCATTGACCACCTTTGTGATCATACACAAGTCTCTATAGTGTGAAGGAATGGAGAGAGACTTATAAACTTTAAACATTGCCTTCTCATCATGAACCCTCATCTTAAGCTCTCCTTTTCGTACATCAATCAAAGCTCTACCAATGGATAAGAATGGGCTTCCCAAAGTAACGAGTAACTGCTCATCTTCTTCAAAATCTAAAATAATAAAGTTGATAGGAATCACAAACTTACCTACCTTGATGAGCACATCTTCAATTACTCCTTTCGGTTGTACACGAGAATGGTCTGCCAATTGTAAAGCGATGGTCGTTGGGCATGGCTCTCCTAAACCAAGTATCTAGAACATAGATAAGGGTATTAAATTTATACTTGGCCCAAGATCACACAATGCATGCCCAACCTCATCTTCACCAATTTGTATAGGGAGGGTGAAACTCCCAGGATCCTTAAGCTTTTTAGGAAGGTTGCTTAATACCCTCAAACTACACTCTTCAGTGAGTGTAACTGTCTCAAACTCTACATGTCTTCTTTTTCCAGCCACCACCTCTTTCATGTATTTGGCATATTTGGGCATGTCCCTCAAAGCATCAACCTAGGGAATATTAATGTGAAGTTGCTTGAAGATATCAAGAAACTTCTTAAAATTTGCATCCTCCTTGATTTTCTAGAATATTTACAGGAATGGTGCTGGAGGTTTCCCTATTTCACTCTTAGGTTGCTCAACAACCTCTTTATCTCTTTTTTTTTCTTTCACAGACTATATCTTTGAATTTGGTGATAGAATTAACCTTTGCGAGAAAGGAGGTGGATGGTTGTAGTTTTCCCATTTAATTACTCTCCTTTTTAGAGGCTCTGAATTTGGCAACTACACTTGCATCTTGACTTCTCTGTTTAGGAGGAGCTTCAACCAACTCTTTTCCATTCCTGAGTGAGACTGCCATTACCTGCTTAGTATTATTCTCTGTATCACTCGGTAGTACACCTGCAGGTCTTGGATATTGTGATGAAGCTAGTTGGCCCACTTGATGCTCAAGTTCATGAATGGATTTTTGCATTCCATGAACTATTTCATTGTCTCCTCCAAAGAATTGCTCACTTGTGGAGCTTGTGGTGTATACTGATGTCGATGGGCCTGCTAATTTCCACCCTAAGAGAAATTTGGATGGTTTCTATAATTTTGTTGCCCTATATAATATATAGATTCTGGATTCAAAGGGCATCTAGAGTAGGCATGATTTTCGTCACACTTCTCACAAAATAGTGCACCCGTCTGAACCTGTTGTACCTGTTGAAATTGACATGTACTTGGAGCTAATAAACTCTGCTTCATTAGGGCAAACAACTGCCTAATATCAGCCCGAATAGCTGACACATCTTCCAACTCTAACTTACCCAGCATTTTCTGTGTAGAAGTGAACACTTTGCTGGGCTCTGAATAGTCTCGGTGACCTGCAGACATAAGATTGAGCAATGCCTTTATCTCATCATAGCTCTTAGACAAAATTTTCCTTTGATCTGTAGCATCTAATAAAGACTAAGAGTTTGGCCTCAATCCTTCAATAAAATTATGCCTAATAATCTTCCTGGGCTGATGGTGGTACGGCCAATCTCTCAAGTATCCCTTGTATCTCTCCTAATCTTAGGAAAGTATTCGACATCTTTTTTAACAAATCCAGAAATCTTGCCTCTAAGCTCCTTTGTTCATCTAGATGAGAAGAACCTATTGAGAAACTTTTCAGACAAAGCATCCCAAGACGTGATAAATCCTGTCGGTTCATTCTGTAACTGTTGCTTCGCTTCCCCAATCAGTGAGAAGGGGAAAGTGTCAACTTTACGTATTCATCTGAAATATTCTGGTAGTGAAAGTTGTCACTCAACTCAGTAAACTCAAGTAAGTGCTTGTGTGGGTCTTCATGTGGTTTACCCTTATATTGACAAGTGTTCTGCACTAGTCGCACTGTGCTCTCTTTAAGCTCAAAACTTTCGGTGATATTCGGCTTCACAATAGCTCTGGAGGCATTTTTCTAATTCGGCCTCTCAGAATTCAACACCGTAACATGTGGTGTAGGAGGGAGCTAGGCTGCAGCTCTATCCTCCGTATCATTCAGTGGGTCTTGAAGAATTGGATTGTTCAATTTATCACCCATCGTTATCAACCCTCTAAGAGTACATTCAAGCTCATGGTCAATTGGAATCAAGGGATTGCCTTGACTTCGGGTATTTAGCATAAACTAACATGTACCCTGAAAGAAATAAAAACAACAAACAAAAGTGAAATCTGAATAATTTAATAAAAACTCAAAATAATATCAGTTCAAATCAAATCCCCGGCAATGGGGCCAAAAACTTATTGCATCCTTTCGTACACGCAAGTGTAAGTGGTCGTACAAGTAATAAAGGATGTAAGTCCAGTACCCACAGGGATTTGATGAATTGAAGTTCTACTTTGAATTCTTATGCGAGCTATTCAGTAGGTGACCAATAATACAAAGTGATTTGTATGTTTTGAATGTAAATAAAACAATTGTAGACAAGTCGTGAATTAGTTGTGTTGTAATTCAGATTTGAGAAAAGATCTAGGGTTGCGATATTTTGACAATCCAATTATGATATCCAATCATTCGTCTAATTTGCTTTCCCGAGTTACTAATTACAGATTAATTGTAGTTATACTGAGCGTTTTTCCAACAACTTTAAGCCTACTTGACTATCCCTAACGCCTATATTTCTATGGTCGTCGGTTAATAGTGAAGTGCATAAAAATATCATCTGTATCAACTAAGCTAGGTCACAGGGTATATTTATATCCTCAGTGACAAATCGATTCTCTTTCCCTATAAGGTTCGCAAACTAGTCCTATTTCTTCTTTTTACACTTGTCGTTTCCTTTTTCAAGTCCAATAAACAAGCCCTAGATAATATTTGCAAGATTATCAATCAAATGAATAATTGAAAGCAAGAAGACATAAATAACTCAATGTATGGAAATCAAAATAGATAATATGATGCTCAAGTCACAACTTTCATGTTCAACCACAAGAAATTAAGAAGTTCAGCTACTCATGAATCTCTTTGGAAGAAGAGATTTCATGAGTTAACAAGGTAGAATCAAAAAATAAATTAAACCATATTCTTGAGCTTTGCCCTAGTTTTTGCCTTCCCCAAATCAGTTGTTAATGATAAAAAAACATGGGAGTGGGCTTTATATAGAGTTTAGAAACTCTTAAAATGTCAAAAACCAATCCTAATCGGGTTAGGAGAGGTCCCGACTTGCGCCACAACCCAAAAGCGGAGCTGTGGCGTGAAGAATAAGTGAAAAATTAGAATGTTGCTAAAAGTTGTGCCACTCCTTGTTTTTGGGGGTGTGGCGCGAAGAACAAATTTCAGAGAACATGTAAAATGCACGCCACTGCTTTCTTTGCAGTAGTGGTGCAAGCCACAACAATTTTGGCCCTTTCGCGCTCGTTTTGCAACGCATTGTGACATAGATTCTTCCTTGGCTCCTTTCGGTTCCTTGGTGCTCTTTTTATTCTTTTTTAAGCTCCAAATACCTCAATACTCTCCTATATAAGAAAATCATGAAACACAAATGTAAATCACATCATTTAAGCTCAAGAAAACATCACAAAAAGAATAAATGTTAGGCGAAAGATGGTAAAATAAGGTTATTTTTAGCCTCGCATCAGTATGCTTGCAGAACTTGGGTTTCCTTACAAATTTATCATGTGGATCATGGAATATATTTCTAGTTTGTCTTACTCCTTAGTGTTGAATTGGGGCCTCTCATAACCTTTCCAAGGTAAAAGAGGGATAAGAAAAGGGGACCCCATGTCCCCTTACCTTTTTATGATAGCTATGAAATACTTGCAAAGGGAGTTAAATATTCTTTATAATCATAGGGACTTTAAGTTTCATCCTAGGTGTAAACAATTGGGTGTGGTGCATATTTTCTATACGGATGACCTGCTAATGTTTTGTAAAATTGATTTGAAGTCAGTCAAGCTTCTCTAATCTGCTTTTAATAGGTTTATAGATGCTTCTAGATTACAAGCAAACATAAATAAAAGCTCCATTTATATGTTTGGTGTACCTCCATTGTTGAAAAAGGAGATTTTGGACACTTTGAGGTTTGTAGAAGGTGAAATACCCTTTACATACTTGGGTGTACCTCTCTCTTCAAAGAGACTGACAATTGCACAATGCCTTCCCTTGGTGGAGAAAATCACCGAAAGAGTGAGATGTTGGTCAATAAAACTGTATTCATATGCAGGTAGACTCCAGCTTATAAAGTCTTTCATCTTTGGTGTACAAACTTACTGGGCTCAAATTTTCATTCTTCCCAAGAAAATTTTGAAGCTCATTGACAATGTGTGTAGGACTTTCTTGTGGACAGGGTCTTCCTCCTTATTTAGAAAAGCTCTTGTTTCTTGGGAAAAGGTTTGTATGTCTAAGAGTAGTAATGGTTTACATGTTTTGAATATGTCTATCTAGAACAGGGCAGCAATTTTGAAGCAACTGTGGGCAATCACTGAGAAAAAAGATTGTCTATGAATAAAATGGGTCCACTCTTACTATATAAAGCATGGAACAATAGAGGATTGTGATATCCCAAGGGATGCAACCTGGGTGGTAAAGAAGACATACGGATGCATGGAACAATATGTTGAGTTGGTTAATGGGGAGGAAGTTTTATACAACGAAGACATATATTCTACTTCAACCACAATAGCAAAAGGTTCCCCGGAAGAGCATTGTACTCCAACCTCATATCCTAGACATGCTTTCATTCTTTGGTTAGCAGCATGGAAAAGGTTAGCCACAGTCGATAGATTACTAAAATTTGGCATCCGTATTCCTACGGATTGTGTTTTTTGTGGTTCATCAGTAGAAGTTCTTGATCACCTCTTTTTTGACTGCCCTGTCACGGGAAACCTATGAAGGAGAGTACTATTGTGGCTAGTATTTCAAAGACAGGTGGGATGTTGGTAAAATGAGTTGTGTTGGGTTAGTTCCTAGGCAAAAAAGAAATCAAGTAGAGGAGTTATCATAAGCAGTGTTTTTGCACTAAGAACATGGTGTGGAGGGCAAGAAATAGTATTCGATTTCAGGGGAAAACTTTCCAGATGCCTAGAGTATGTAGAGAGATTGTTATATACATATAAATCATAGGAAAGAGACCGAATGACGGGGGACTTTGCTAGACAAGCTACAAGGTGCACCATAGAGTGACAACTGAAAAGAGCTACTGTGGACATTTACGATAGGTTTCTTTTGTTAGATTCTTAATATGTAGCCATAGCAGAGATCAAGACACAAGCATAAACATAATCTTGATATATAACAAAGAAAGCGCACCGTTCATCTCCATTGATAAGTAGCGGTAGCAATCGACGGTAAAACCTGAGACCAACTTCCACAATCCTCTAGCTATATCAATTGATGGGACGTCAACCTCTATACCACGTATTCAAGAACAAAATACGCTAGGGTTTTCTAATACCTATGGAAAGGGGGGTTGGCCTCTATTTATAGAGTGCCTACCCATCATAGGCCAATAGTTATTGGGCTCAACTTATTCACACACGCAATAATTTAATATTAGGCTTTTTATTAATCCACCACTCGGGTCACGTCACTATCCTTTCAGGCTATAACCAATTAACACAAGTCCAAATTCCAACATCTTTTGTTTTGTATAATTCTGTCTAGTACTTAGCCTGGTTTTTCCTCTTTTTCTTTTCTGTACGAGTATAGAATTGCTCTGTTTAACACACGGGAAATGGATGGTCTGACCCATTTGGCTTTGTAACCATCTCTTTGGTATCAAATAAAATGTTTGTTTACCAAAAAAAAATTACTTTATAATTAAATATTTAAAAAAAAATTGAATAAAAGATAAATTATGGTGAAAAAACAAATGATTTTACTATCTAATGTTTAAATTTAAAGACAATATTTTAATAATCTCCTACTATAATAGTTTTCCTAGAGATCTGGAAGTGGAAATGAAGAAAGCATAGAAAATAAAGCTATCGTACTCTCTACCGTCTCTAGTGGTTTCTCTTTCCGCCATGAATGGAAATTTGTTTCTTATTAGCAACATTCGTATTTTCCATATTTGGACAACTTTTCTATATATTATAACACTTTAAATTGTTCCCCAACGAATCTTTAAACTTAACTTCCCCCGCTAGCTCTTCCTTCTCTCCTCTAATGTGCGCGGGTGGCTTCAGAATTTTAAACTTTATGAGTTTAACTTTTTAGATTTTTAGCATTGAATTATTGTATTTTAAAGTTATGAATTTATATATATTCTTTATCTGTCCTAATTTATGTGATAGTCCAAATTTTGATAATCAATTTTTTTAATTTTGACAGTGACTTCAAACATAGACATTTAAAAAAAGTGTAAATTTAGAAACTAGGTGTGAAATATTATTAGTCACAATATTTAACAATTCAAAATATTTAAAAAGCATATGAAAAAACTGCGGTTAGAAAAGAACTCGGTTATCTCTCGAAATCCGAAAGACATCACATAAATTGAAACGGAGGGAGTATTATATTTTATTGCTATTTTGATGGACCTTTACACACATAAATTTATATTTCACATAGAAATTACTGAGTTCAAATAAAAACACAACCGAAAAGCTACATCCTACCTCCGCCCCTGTCAGGTGTCGTGTATGTAAAGTCCTCCCCGCAAGTAACATTCTTCAAACCAGCTCGCATATCTCTATTGCATATATAGCTTAAACTAAAGGCAAACAATAATTAGTTAGTCACCCAAAAAAAAGAAGGATCAATATGTCTTGTAGGGATGTTGAACCACTTGTTGTAGCAAGAGTGATAGTAGAAGTAGTAGATAGTTTCAACCCAAGTGTGAAAATGAATGTGATATACTATTGCAATGGAAACAAGCAAGTGTTTAATGGGCATGAACTCATGCCTCCTGTCGTTGCTTCTAAGCCTCGTGTGGAGATTGCTGGCGAAGACATGAGATCTGCTTACACACTCGTATGTCGTCTCTACATAATACCTACGTAGTGCTCCTCTGTTACAATTTATGTGTCACTTTCGCTTCTCGAGATTCAGATTAAACCATATAAACTTTGATCAACATTTTAAAACGTATTTTTTTTATCATATTGACATTAGAAGAATTGCAATTAATAGTACCTTTTGTACCGTCTTTGAATATCTAATCTTAATTTTATATTGAGTTCATTTAATCTAATTTAGCTTTAGAGATTCGTAAAATTGACATTTGGAATGTGAAAAGCGCCACATATATTGGGACAGAGGGAGTATTACCATTGTTTAACACACTCTCATTTCAGATTATCTCTTCTTTTTTTTTTCATCTTCTAAATTGTAAATTTCTAACAATGTTGTTGTCTTTGTTTTATTTGGAAAAGATCATGACCGATCCAGATGTTCCAGGTCCTAGTGACCCTTACTTGAGGGAACACCTCCACTGGTAATTTATTATATTACTCCACTCGTATTTGCATGGGCTTTAAATTTGGTTTTGCCTTTCCAGGATCGTGACGGATATTCCTGGTTCTACTGATGCCTCTTTTGGTAAGCAGTTCAAATTGACTATTTCGTTATCTTGGTAGCTTGAAAAGATAAAGGTAAATATTGTTGAAGTGTGACCTCTCGTACAAAAGTATCAAGTTGTTAAAAAGAGAATAATCTTAGTTATTTAATTATGTTTTTAATATTTTACTCACGTGCGAAATTGATTGTTTTGATGGGATTGTTTTGATGGGCCAAACACATGAAAATTCATTTTTCATAATGCATGAAGACGATGAGACTACAATTTAAAACTTCCACTTGTTCTACTATCATGTTAAAGTTTTTACCCCATCATGAATGGAAATTTCTTTCTTATTAGCAACATTCGTGTTTTCCATATTTAGACAACCTTTTATATGTTTGTGACAACTTTACATTGTTACCCAACGAATCTTTAAATAATTTAACATGACCGCCCCTCCTAGTGGTGATTTTAGAATTTTAAATTTTTGAATTCAATTTTTAAGCTTCTTAGCATTAAACTCATTATATTTTAAAGTTATGAGTTTAGATTTAATTCCTCCATCCCAATTCATATGAAGGTGTTTTACTGGGCTCAAAGTAAAAAAAAAAGGAAAGAAAGAATTTTGAAATGACCTAAAACAAGTCAAAAATATTTGTGTGGAAAAATATAAAGTTAAGATGTTAATAAATATAAATATGTACTGTCTTATAAAAAGAAAAGTATGTCACATAAATAGGGATGGATGAAGTGTTGGGGATAAACCCCGCCACAGGAATAATATTTGCGGTAATAACAGCGGAATAATAACGTAGCACTGTGATACGGTAATCAACAAAAAAGAAATAACAAGGACACAAATATTTTAACGTGGAAACCCTTCTAAATAAGGGAAAAAACCACGGGCCCGAGAGGAGCAAAATAATTCACTATAATGAGGAATTTTACATTTTATAGGTCCGAGTAAATACTCTAGGAACCACTACACTCAAAAGAAATAACCCTCTTTTGATTTTTCCACCTCACTATAATACCGCTCACACTCTCTATTTTTCCTCACACATTATTTTCTCACACTCTCTATGAGATGCTCTCCACAACTACTTCTTAGTTGTTGTTTTTGGGTGTGTTCAAATGAGGAAATGATGCCTCCTATTTATAGGAAAGATGGCCAACATATCATCCAATCAAAATGCTTGGATTTCTTGCAAGTTGTGCAAATTGACAATTTGCAAATCTTGCTTGGATTTGTTGCAAGTTGTGCAACTTGGCAATTTGCAAATCTACCCACAACAAACTTATACAAGTTGGCAAATTGTCACCTACCAAAAAACAAGTGTTGTTGCCCACAAACTACTTGTATTTTGTTATTCATTTTTATTTTCCTTTTCCATTATTAAATGGGTATGGATCCTATCAATCTCCCCCTCTAGACCCATTAACCGGAAGGAGATAATGTTTTATCCCCTTTTTAGGCTTGAAGGGTTGAAAAACATTGACTTTTGACTTTTTAAACTATTTTTAAACTTTTTAAAAAAAAAAATTTTAAAACAATTTAAGAAAATACAGAGTCGCCACTTGATTTTTTATAGAAAATATCAAGAAAAACTTAAAGAAATTTAAAGACTCGAAAACAGAAACAAATCTTTAAAATTAGAGAAAATGGGTAAGGATTCTAGTAACGCCTTAAGAAGGTTTTTAAGGCACTCAAGAAGCGTCCGCGAAAGCGGTTGACCAAAAGACAGTTTGACTGATTTATAAAAATGACCAATTTTGAAAACATGACTAACTTTGTAAAATCTTAAACTCATTTGCAAACATGACATTTATTTCATTCATGTGGAGAGTAGTTCATTTAAATTAAAGAAAAAGTCTATTTGACCTAAATTTGAATTTTTTACCGAACTTAAGAGAAAAAATGTATTATTTTGTGAAAAATAAATTAGAAAAGAGTCAATTTTTTAACCAAAGGAGAGAACAATATTTTGCAAGATAAGCCTATTTATGAAAAGTAATTGAGACAAGTATCCGATTAATTGTAGACACTTGGATTTTTCAAGAGAATTAAATTTTTTGAAGTTGGAAAAGTTCACTTTTAACCTAAATAAACCACTTGTAACATGGACAAAATAGATGCCATTTTTTGATTCTCGAAGTGATAATGAAAGAAGATATAAAGCAAAAACGACAATTCAAAGGGGATTTATTAAGATTAACCAAATTTAAGAATTAATTACAAACAAATAATCAAACATGAATTACAAATAAATAAATAAATAAGAGTAGAGAAGTTGAGATTTGGGCCCCTGATTTGGCCCATTAGAACTTGTCCAATTCTTGGACTTGCAAAGTTATGGACTTTAAGTCCATCTTCCTCCATGTATAGCTGTATGTATACCGGCTGCATATCAGCTGAATACATCCTTTGATTCTCTATATATTTCTTGTATACCGCTGTGTATTGGGATAAACTTGGGCTGCTGCCGCCAAAGGGTTTGGGCTTTGGCCCATTTTTCACTCCAGATCCTGTATATCATGCATATGCTGATGCATACTTGATGTATATCAGCACGAATCAGTCCATTTGGGACTTTAATGTGGTTGGCTCTAACGAAAGGCTTGACCCGATAGGAATGCAGGATATGAGTCCATTTGGACTCAAGAGATGGTGTCACATGCAAACCAAAAGAAAAGAATAAGTATCCAAGCAGCTATACCAACAAATAAATCTTGTAAATCATACAAACATCTTAAAACACTTTTAACATTATTCACAGAAGAAAAGACCACTACAAATTGGAGTTTCTTGCACACTCAATCATGTTAACCGGTGATCCTTGATTGAGATCTTTTATGGAATCACTCTCCTAATTTCTCAACCAAATCAAGTTTCAAGACAAACAAAGCTACGGAGAGAAGCTTTTATCATCTTGAAATATTTTCAAGTTGCTTTCTTTGATATCATGAGTCAAAGTGGAACACTTGAAATTCAAACCAACATTCAACAATTTTTAAATGAGCAACAAAGAACAAGGGAAGTGACAAACAGATGGGGAAAGTCAAAACAAATATCTACTAATCACTCGATAGAAAAATAAAATGGAATGGAAAGCCACAGGGGAAGGCTTTGTTGGATAAAGATAGATAGATATGAAGTTCTTCCTCATCCCCAGTCCCATTTTTCTCGAGGAAGAACTAGAAAGTGATTCTCGAGTTATGCGAAAGAAAAGCTTCTTCCTTTTACAGATCTTACTCGACATGACAAATCGAAAAGAGCCTTCAGGGAATCCTTAGCTCATAATACACTAAAGTTCAAGACACACACAAAACAATCACGATCAATTTCAATTGGTTTTAAACATGATGAAAATTTGATAAGCTACATACTCGAGACATATCAGTAAGGAAACCAAGTAAATATTCAAGAAACTCTCAAGCTTAACACTTGTCTAAAAAAAAATCACAACACAATTTTGATAGACAGATTATAATTCTCCATCATTACTACCATGTAACACAATAAGATTAAAGAGACATTACAAGACTCATTCACGTACTGATATTCAAATGCAACAAGACATAAATCTTTTTATGTTAAAATCCACCAAGAAAATATAATAGACGTTTTAAAGATTTCTTAACCTCGATGCTAAAAGGAGCATGAAAAATCTCAACAAAATCAATTTTGAGCTCTCAATAACGCAACCTCAGCCCAAACAATCAAAATTTCACACAGATTTAACCAATATCAGTCGCAAACAGAATTCATGACGCCAATAAAATTTAAAACTTAACAGAGAAGTGCAAAAAGACGAAGCCTTTACCTATTTTCGAGCAGCGAAATGGGACAACGAGCTTATCGCGACAGACTTCGAGATCGAAATTTGACTCAATCTCACGAAAATTCAAGCGATTTTGCCAGAGTTGAATGTATTTCTCCCTCGAATTTTTTGGTTACGTAAGGTTAGAAGCATGCGCCTCCAGAACCTTCAAATTTTTCCCCAAAAATTTCCTCCCACAACTCTTAACCCTCACTATCTATTTATAGGGAAATCGCGGTTGCCAAATGGGGGGGAAACGCAGGGGTAATTTGGGGATAGGAATTGAAAATTTTTGAATTTCAAAATTGGGATAAGGATTGGATTTTTCCAGCTCCTGAAACTGATGAACCTGGACTAAAAAGGGAATGAAATTCATAGGGAAATTTGGGGGGGGGGGGGGGGGACCGAAATTCTCAATCAACCAATCGTAGAGGCACAACACTGTACCTTCATGGTACAAAATAGAACGTTGGGGATGATGAGGTGTGGAGTTTCTAGAAGCTTGACAACTCACCTCTTTGTACTACAAACGGGATTTTAACGGAGTTGATGAAGTTTAGGGGTCATTGGAGTCGTTGGGAGGAATTTGGGATGTCGTTTGATGGTTGTTTAACGGAGTGAAGTTGTTGTTGTGTACTGGTTACTGTTTGTTGATGTTGTATTGTTTGGTTGAAGTTGTCAATGTTGTGTGGGTTGTTGTTGCTGAGTATTGTTGTTTATCGTGTTAAGAAGGTGGATATAAGGGGTGTTGGTAATTGGATCGGGTTATAAGGGATTGGGCTGGTTTGGGCCGATTTGGGTGCTGGTTTGGGCTGGGGCGGCAGGTTTAGGAACTTTGGGCCTGATTTGGTAGGAATTAGGTTGTTATGGGTAGAGATTAAGAAGGGTTGGGATTTTGGGCCTGATTAAATCAAAACTTGATACGAATTATAAATAAATTTCAACCCGAGCTTCTTGCTTTAATAAAATCAAATAAATATTTCTCAAATAAATTTTATTTAAAGGCAAATTATATTTACATCAAGACTTATCTTATTCGAACCAATTTTCAAGACTGGTCTTGATTAAAAATCTAATTTTTGATAAAATAATTATTTAAGCGACTAAAACTATACGATCTCGTAAACAAGAATACGACAATGTATGATTCATCACTTAAATGGTAAATTTAACTCCAATAGATATTTTTTAGAAACCATTTATCCGGATAAATAAATATTTCGATTTTATTTAAAACCGAAGCAATTCAGGGTTAAATTTAGTCGTGGAGGGCCAAAATTAGGTGTCAAAAACTGCCCCCTCCCTTTGGGTAGGGTGAATGCAAGTAACCCTAGTCAAAGGGAGTTTGACGTTCCTAATTTTGTCCGACCATAAATTCGTCTCTCGAAAGTAGTTAGGTTTCGCATGAATTTCAGGGAATTTTGGCTGAACCTTGGTATTGGGTTTCCTACATATCTCAGGTTGCATGAGAATTCAGGCCATTTGTAGTTCATAAAGCTTGATTTTTGAGCACGATTTTCAAAGAATTCACAAGCTATCCCAGTTTCAAATTTTGGTGAAATCGAAAAGCTAGGGAATAAGATGAGATGGAGGGAGGTTGAAACGCAGTCGAGTTTTCAAAAATAGAGCCCAGCCTACATATCCCCGAGACTTAGGGAATCAGACTGCTTGTAGTTCGACTCAATCGGTAGAAAAGATAGTCTCTTATACTAAGACGACCTTTGGCTCAGAATGGGTGACGAATAGTTGAGCTTGGAAGAAAAGGCATGTAACTATCTCAATTACAAATGTGGGGCCCTCACACCTGCAAGTATGAGCTACATGGACATAATTCCCAAAGTTCTGGGTATATGGTCACCCGAATTTGAAGGAAATGGAAAGTTACTTCCTGTGTGATTTTAGAAGTACTTTGGAAGCGAAACTGAAAACAAGAATCCCAAAATGCCCACATGCCTTCTGATAGGGGTATGGTTTGATAGTGGTGGAAGTGTCTTTAGCTCGCGTCCAAAGAGTTTGATATTCCTCTTCAGACTATGTCCCAGTTCGCTGCTAAGAAAAAGTTCCACGTTGTGTTGCGTGCTTTTTGGAGTCGTCCGCACCTGTGGTTTTTGGTTTGAGATTTTCACCCTCTCGGGTGCTCTCGATAACATCTCAAACAAAAATTATTAGCGATAAATATAATTCACTGAGGGATAGAGTCTTTTTACCATATTCCTGTGTGAATTATTTCTGATCAATAGTGTTGTCCTTTCCTGACCCTGCTTTTGGAAGACAATGTTTTCCACAACAGTATAGGTACAACAACCATCTCGGTTGTTGGATATGATGGACCTTTGGCAATTGACTCTTTGTTCAAAATGGGGTGGCTCTCTTGGCTACCGACGATATTTTGGGTAGAACGGTCCCTGCAACCGTTTGATCTCTTGTTCGATAACCTTATTGGCTACCGGTATGATTTTGTATATGACCTCGGGTAAGTCCTACGCATCCTTAGTATCGATACGACTTATAGATATCCCTTGAATCGTCAATCTTTGGGTAATCTCACGTATTATTCGATGTTGGATATGAGGCAGCTTATAGATATCCTTTGAGTTGCTAGATTTTGGGTGATTCTGCACATTATCCGACCTTGGATAAGAGATGGCTTATAGATATCCCTCGAATCGCTAGCTTTCGGGCAATCCTGCACATCATCCAACCTTGGATTTGATATGGCTAACAGATATTTCTCAAATTGTTGGTCTTAGGGTAATCCTGCATAATCTATCTTGGATATGGCGCGACTTATAGAGAACCTTCATACCTAACAATTTGGTAATCTCGCATATTCTCCGGTAAGGATTTAGTTGTGACTTATGGATAACCTTCAAACTATCGATCTTTGGGTGATCTTGCATACTATTCGGTTAGAATGTCGTTGCGACTTATGAATGACCCATGGACTATCAATTCTAAGGAAATTCGGTCTCGAATATTGGGACTTACGGATGACCTTCAGATTGTCAATTCCTGGGAAGTCTAGTTTGTCGTCCGTCTTTGGATAACGACTTAAAAACATCCCTTTGGATCATGTACTTCTTCAACTTTGATATGTTGATGCATTCAAATGTCGGTTAAGGAAGTATTAAAATATCCTCGACGCCGGCTATATTGCCTTTTGCGTGGTCAATAGATATAAAATACTGAAATATCCTCGATGCCAGATTATGTTATCTTCGCGTGGTCAACGGATATGGGTGCTCCAAAGCATCTTCCAAAGATAGACCTTATCGTTTGTGCATGGTGAGCGGTTGCGGAGACTTGTCTGAATGGTATGATGGCCCTCTCGGCATGGCCCTCTTGGCAATGAAATGTGATGACCCTCTAGGCATGAAATGATATGGCCCTCTCGGCATGGCCCTCTCGGTAATGAAATGTCCTGCAATGAGCTGTAAAATGATATATAATGAAATGAAATGTTATGTGACAAAATATGATGGGATGCAACATGATACAATATGATGCAATGGAATGCAATGCCATATGGTGCAATGAAATGCAATGAGATGTAATATGATGCAATGGCAAGTGATGGGATGCATTATGATGCAGTATGATGCAATGGAATGCAATGAGATGTATTGTGATGCATTGAGATGCCATGGGATGCATCGGGCTGCAAATGAAATGCATTGGGATGCATTGGGATCCATCGGGATGCAATGAGATACATTGGGATGTAACATGATTCCATGGGACACATTGGGATGCATCAAAATGCCATGGGACGCATCGGAGCACATCGAGATACATTAAGATGCCATGGGATGCAATGAGATGCATTGGGATGCATTAGAAAGCTATGGGACGCATTGGGATGTAATGGGATACATCGGGATGCCATGGGATGCATCGGGATGTAATGGGATACAATAAGATATCCTTTTTCGACGATCCCCATCATCCTTCTTTGGCATTTACAAGCGTCAGGATTTTTCAGCTCTGACTTAATGAGATGGCCTCTAGGCTATCTGTTGATGTGCTGACTCTTTTGAATGTACCTGCGCTTAAGGTAAGCAATTAGTAGACACAATGTTGCTTTTACTAGCGATTATAGTCAGATTCTGGGAAAGCTTTAAAAAGAGCATTTATAATATAAACAATTTTGTTTGCTTAAACAAAAATCATTTTGGAGAAAAGTAAATGGTTAAACCCATTTTTGGGGACAACTATGAATACCACTTTCGAACGCTATATGTACGTTTTGACCTATGCCGAATTGGAGGAGGATGTCCCTACTCTCCTTGTCAGGCGATCTCTTTTATCGTTCAGTTATGTCGACTCTTTTGAGTATACCTGCACTCAAGATAAATGATTAGTAGATACAGAGTCGCTTTTGCTAGCGACTATTATTAGGAAAAGTCTTGAATAAAATCTTTATAACAAGGATAAGACGCTTTTGTTTGACATCCACATCTTTTGAAGTCGGATAAACAAATCAAGAGGCCCTTGATCCTGAATGAGTTATTCAACTCATCTTTGGAGTTGTCCAAGAATACCGTTCTTGAGCATTATGCGCTTTTGGTGCGGTTCTTGATTTTCTCAAGGGATTTGAAAGAGACCCTATTTATGTATGGTGATCCCTGTATCCACAGAAAAATTGTTAGTTTTGGGTGAAACTACTCCGCGTTGACCTCCTTAGATCTCTAGTTTGCTTCCCTCCATCTTTTGGGTGATCCTTCATGTTTGGACTTCCGCCCTGACTCCCCGCTTAAATAGACGTAAGGCAAAACTAGTCAAGAAAATATGTATAGATTTTCCAAATAGTTTGGTTTTGAAAAACTTGTGCAAAACTTTTAGAAAGTCTCTGCCAGTCATGTCATGTGCTAGCTCAACGAACGTTTTCCACTTGAGGTCTGTCTATGTCTGCCATCTAATGAAGGATCTCTGGAAACTCATTGTTGTTGCTGGGGAAGTTTAATAGCATAATTTGCAGAAGCTTGTCATAGCTGGGGATTTAGGCTATTTGCACTATATCACAACCGGTGATTTCTGAGGTTGACTTTGAATTCTCAGTGCTGGGGAATTTGGAATTCGTTCTAAAGTACTAATGGAAATTTTGAGGATTTTCTCAAAATTTGTGCCCCAGTTAGATACTATTTGAGATGATCTCGACTTTTGGGGAATTTGAGACTTTCTCCCAAAATCTTTGTTGGTCTCCATTCTCTTTGCCAAAAGATGATCTTATTCTTTGGAATTTTTGAGATTCCTTCTCGAAAATTCTTCCCCAGTTTACATTTCCTGGGGTGATATGATCGAGCTGTTGGGGCGCCTACGTATCCCGTTGAAGCAGGAATCAAGTCAAACGTAGTTCAGGACTACGCTAGGGAAATATAGAAAAATCTAAAGGGTTGACCGAAGCCGACACAGGCCGCCTACGTATCTCATTCTTGAGAATTCAGGTCAAATGTAGTTCGTACATAAAGGGGAAGGATAAATTTTAAGCGATTACAAATCGTTCAACAATTACGTTCTCAAATAAAGAAAACATAGAGAAAATACTATCTTCAGACGTAGTATCTTTTCACCGCATCGGAGTTGATTGGCTTGGTCCACTCTTGACCATCCATCTCGGACAGGATTAGGGCTCCTCCAGATAACACCTTGCATACCACATATGGACCTTGCCAATTTGGAGCCAACTTGCCTTTGTATTCTTCTTGATGAGGAAATATACGTTTGAGAACCAATTGTCCTAACCAATTGTCCTACTTCGAATATGCGAGTTCTCACTTTCTTGTTGAAGGAACGCATCATCCGTTGTTGGTATAGCTGACCATGGCATACAGCCTCCATTCGTTTTTCATCGATTAGCATGAGTTGTTCACATCGAGCACGAACCCATTCTTCGTTACTCAGTTTGGCCTCTTGAATAATCTTCAATGAAGGTATCTCTTCCTCGGCAGGTATCACGGTTTCAGTTCCATAAACCAATAGATATGGAGTTGCCCCAGTTGAGGTTTTGACCGTCGTACGGTATCCTAACAAAGCATAAGGCAACATCTCGTGCCAGGATCTGTTGTTCTCAATCATTTTCCTTAATATCCTCTTGATGTTCTTGTTGGCGGCTTCTACAGCTCCATTCATTTGCGGACGATAAGCGGTCGAATTTCGATGAGTGATTTTGAACTTTTCACAAATTTCTTTCATCAAGTGACTGTTCAGGTTAGCTCCATTATCTGTAATGATTGATTTTGGTATTCCAAATCGACAAATCAAGTTGTTCCTAACAAAATCTGTAACGACTTTCGTAGTCACAGCTTTGTATGAGATAGCTTCAACCCATTTTGTGAAATAATCAATAGCAACTAAGATGAATCTATGTCCATTCGATGTTGTCGGTTCTATCGGACCAATGACGTCCATACCCCATGCTACGAACGGGCGAACTCATTGCTTAAAGCTCATATGGAGGCATCCGAATCAAGTGTCCGTGTATCTGGCACTTTGGGCATTTCTGTACGTACTTGTTGCAGTCATTCTCCATAGTCATCCAAAAATAACCCATCCTTAAGATTTTTCTAGAGAGAGCAAATCCGTTCATATGAGGTCCGCAAACTCCAGTATGTATTTCTTCCAATAACTTCGTGGTTTCTGCGGCATCAACACATCTTAGAAATCCTAGATTTGAGTCCTCCTAAAAAGGATTTCCCCGCTTGGGAAGTAACTCTTTGCCAAACGTCGGATTGTCTTTTTCTGAATGTTGCTGGCATCTTCGGGGTATGCCCCAGACTCTAAATACCTCTTGATATCGAAGTACTATGACTTTCCATCGGCCTCTACTTCAATATGTGCACAGCGTACTGGTTGCTCCCTCAAACTTATTTCCAAGGGATCGATGTAACTTCTATCTGGGTGTTGAATCATGGAGGATATAGTGGCTAAAGCATCAGCAAACTCATTTTGTATTCTCGGGCTATGTCTGAAGTCAATCTCCTTGAATCTTTTGCATAAATCCTGTACTAGCTCTATGTAAGGGGTGATTTTAGGATTCTTCACAGCCCAATCTCCTCGTACTTGGTGAATCAATAGATCTGAATCTCCAATGACTAATAATTCTCGAACTCCCATATCAAGTGCTAAATCGAGGCCTAGGATGAAAGCTTCATACTCGGCCATGTTGTTGGTACAAGGGAAACATAGTTTGGCAGTTACCGGGTAATACTGACCTGTTTCTGACACTAGAACCGCTCCAATTCCTGAACCCTTGAAGTTGACCGCTCCATCAAAGAACATCCTTCATCCGTGGTATGTTTCAGCTATGTCTTCCCCCACGAACAAAACTTCTTCATCTGGGAAGTAAGTATGGAGTGGCTCATATTCATTGTCAACTGGATTTTCAGCTAGATGATCTGCTAGGGCTTGCCCTTTGATTGCCTTTTGGGTCACATACACAATGTCAAACTCACTTAACAACATCTGCCATTTGGCCAACTTCCCTGTAGGCATGGCTTTCTGAAATATATATTTCAAGGGGTCCATTCTGGAAATGAGATATGTTGTATATGAAGATAAGTAATGTCTCAGCTTTTGGGCAATCCAAGTCAAAGCACAACACGTCCTCTCAACCAAGGTGTAGCGAGCCTCGTATGGTGTGAACTTCTTACTCAAGTAATAGATCGCCTTCTCTTTCTTGCCGGTTTCATCATGTTGCCCGAGGACGCATCCAAAAGTATTTTCTGAGACTGACAAATATAACAATAATGGACTTCCTTCTCTTGGTGGAACCAAAACGGGCCGAGCGGATAGATAATCTTTGATCCTATCAAAAGCCTTATGGCACTCTTCTGTCCACTCGTTCAACGCATCCTTCTTCAACATCTTAAGGATTGGCTCGCATATGACCGTCGACTGGGCAATGAACCTACTAATGTAATTCAAACGTCCCAAGAAACTCATGACTTCTTTCTTGGTCCTCGGTGGGGGAAACTCCTGAATTGTGTTGATCTTGGAAGGGTCGAGTTCGATGCCCCTCCTACTGACTATAAACCCCAATAATTTTTCGGCTAGCACACCGAAGGCACATTTAGCGGGATTCACCTTCAAGTTATACTTTCTCAATCGATCAAAGAATTTTCTCAGGTGTGTCAAGTGATCCGAACTCTCGCGGGATTTGATGATTATGTCATCCACGTATACCTCAATTTCCTTGTGCATCATATCATGAAAGATCATTGTCATTGCCCTCATGTATGTCGCACCAGCATTTTTAGACCAAACGGCATTACCCTGTAGTGATAAACACCCCAGGGTGTGATGAAGGCCATCTTTTCTGCATCCTCCTCATCCATTAGGATCTGATGATACCCGGGGAAGCAATCCATGAAAGACTGCATTTCATGCTTCGCGCAGTTGTCGATGAGAATGTGGATGTTGGGTAGAGGGAAATTATCTTTAGGACTGGCCCTATTCAAGTCTCTATAATCAACACAAATTCTGATTTTCCCATCCTTCTTTGGTACCGAAACAATATTGGCTAGCCACGTTGGATATTTTGTGACCTCGACAACTTTAGACTGAATTTGCTTTGTCACTTCTTCTTTAATCCTTAAACTTAAATCTGGCTTGAATTTTTGCATTTTTTGCTTTACTGGATCAAACTCTGGATTGATTGGCAACTTATGTGACATGATGTTGGTGCTCAACCCCGGCATGTCATCATAGGACCAAGCAAATACATCGATGTATTCTCTTAACAAGCGGATGAGTTCTCTTTTCTGTGCTTCTGTCAGGTGAACACTGATTTTTGTTTCCTTAACTTAATCATGGTCCCCTAGGTTGACCGCTTCAGTTTCTTCCAGGTTAGGCTTCTCACGGTTTTCAAATTCTTCCAAATCCTCCATTAGTTGTTCTTCATCATAGCTTTCCCATTCATTATCATTCGCATCACTGTGTTCATTTAGCTTTTGACATGACATGACATTCCAAGGTTTTAAGTTATTATTACTGAAAGAAACAAAAAAACCAAGTCAGATAATAGCAAAATAACACAAAAATAGGGAAATAGGAACAACATAACTCAAAAAATAGTTTTCTAGATAAAGGGAGGCCTTTTCATTGAAACTTGGGAAATATTTACAAACTATGGCTCATGACCTGCATGAGTACAGGACCATGCCTTTTTAAAAGCAGTAAAAAGAGGATTTGAAAGATAAAAGGGTGGATCGCGGGGCCTCCTCCGGATCATCACCAATTTTCAAAAACTAGAAATTTGCCCTTTCATCTACCACAGAGGGCGAGGAGTCATGAGCGGAGTGGATGTCCAATTTTGCAAATTTTCTCCAGGTGCAGCCTTTCTCACTCCACTAGTCTTCGGGAAATCTTCTATTATAGCATTGCAACCTTCGAACAGAATTTCTATCCCATTCCCCAGACCATCATCCATCGACATCTCGCGTACAGGAAACGATTGATACAGAAGTGAAAATGGCTTGGGCAGACCCATCTTGGTCCTTTTGTCATTCTCATCCTCAATTGTCGGCTTGTATCCTAATCCATATTTGAAGGCTCTTTCCGGAATCATGATTGGCTCAATGATACCTTCCAGGTTCTTTCCTAGGCCACGACCAGGCTCGAATCCATTTCTCAGCATCACGGTTGCCATCATCTTATAGATAGAAGGCATGGGCATCTGGAATATTGGGTTCTCTTCAGCAGCATTCACGATTTCCACCGTATAAAAGTTACTGCCCTTTGCAATATCTTCAATCACAGGTACATAACCATTAGGGTGGCTCAAGTGACTCCCTTCGCCTTGAATAACCACCTCGTGGCCTTCCCAAATGAATTTCAATAATTGATGAAGAGGTGATGAAACCGCTCTTGCACCATGGAGCCATGGCCTCCCGAGGAGAAGATTGTAACTAGGATTAATATCCATAACATGAAATTTACTCTTGAACTCGGCGGGTCCCATTTGAATGTATAAATCAACTTCGCCTATAGTGTCCCTCTGTCCTCCATCGAAAGCTCGCGCATTAACATGGCTTTGACGAATCTTTCCCAAATCATAACCCATTTGAGTCAATGTGGAAAGGGGACAAATGTTCAGACCAGATCCATCATCTATCAGAACCCGATTAATCACATGGTCACGACAAGTAACAGAAATATGCAATGATTTGTTATGCATTATGCCTTCAAAAGGCAACTCTTCTTCACTGAATGATATGCGATGACTTCCCACAATGTTACCTATCATTGCGTCCAGGTTTTCAACACTCGTACCAACGGGCATATATGCTTCATCTAAGACCTTCAACAACGTTTGTCGGTGGTATTGAGAACTCATTAGTAATGCCCACACGGAGATCTGTGCTGGAGTCTTTTCCAGATGCTTAACAATTGAATATTCTTTTGGTTGCATTCGCCTCCAAAACTCTTCGGCTTCTCCTTCAGTAGTCGGCCTCTTCTGTGAGTCCTTCTTGTAAGAGTCGTTGGCTAAATTCTCAGGAATGTAGCACAGTCGGGACCGAGTCATCCCATGGTCGGCAGCAGTCTCTACAATAAACTCTTTTCTAGGCAGTGTTGGAACATATGCCTGAGTCGGGGCAGTCATTACCACAAATGGGGGCCTTTCATTGACACTTAAGGCAGCCACGGCCTTCTCTATCTTCTCTACCCCTTCCTTCCTCTTAGGCTTTTCTGAATTAACCTTAGCGATAGTCTTACTAACTGTCCATTCATCTTCTATTTTGATCATGTTAACCGTAGCCCCTCCGTGGTTAGGCAACGGATTACTGTTGACATTTGAAGCTGGTGTTTGAAGAGTAATGACTTTATGATCAATCAGGTCCTGGATCTTATGTTTCAAATTAATGCAATCTTCGGTACTGTGGCCGAATCCTCCAGAATGATAGGCACAGTTTTGATCAGCATGATAAAATTGGGAATTTGTATTATTGGGTTTTGGTTAGACAGGCTGGAGCTAGCCGGCTTCTCTTAATCTTTCAAAAAGTTGAGTGCGACTTTCAGCCAGTGGTGTGAAGTTTCGAAGAGGTTTCTTTTCAAGGTTTGGATGAGGAAGGTTGTTTTGAGTAGCAGGAGGTGGTACTTGATGATAATTTGGGGCTACGTGGATATTAGCTTGGTGATTTGGGATGGTGGTTTGGACATTAGGCTGATAATTTGGCAATGGAGCTTGATATTGTAGTAGGACATTTGGTTATGGAGCTTGGTATTGAGGTAGGATATTTGGCTGTGGAGCTTGGTATTGGGGTTGAGCGTAGAATACAGATTGAGGACTCAGGGGTGGCGGAGAAGAAAGGGTATTCTTGGGTCTGAATCTCCTTTTCAATTTAGCAATAGAATCAGTAGATACTGCAGTCACGTCTTCTCTTTTCTTCCTAGGGAACCCAGAGGACCCAGCTGATGTTGGAGTCTGGATAATTTTCCCAGTTCGAATCCCTTCTTCGAGTGATTCACCAATCTTTACTAAATCTGCAAAGGTTGCCCGAACTGCAGACACCATTCTAGTATAAAACTCGCCTTTGTGAGCACGAGAAAATACTGCTACCATTTCCTCCCCATTCATAGGAGGTATGCCTTAGCGGCTTCCTTTCTCCAGCGATAGGCATAATCTCGAAAGTATTCACCGCTCTTCTGCTTGATCCTATTTAGTGAATGCCGGTCAGGAACTATTTCCACATTGTAAGCGAACCTGTCGATAAAGTCTTTGGCCAAGGCCTTCAGCTAGACCATTTTCTCAGTTCCTGGGACGTAAACCAATCCAGAGCTTCGCCGCTTAAACTTCGGCTAAATAGACGCATTAACAGAGCCTCGTTCCTCCCAATTCCAACCATTTGATCACAGTATCACCTTAAGTGAGCCATGGGATTTCCAGTACCACCGAATGTTTCAAATTTGGGGACCTTGTATCCTTCTAATAGGTCTATACCGGGATGGACACACAAATCATCATAATCAAGGCCATCATTATCCCTCGGTCCATTAGACTCTTTGATCCTCATAATCTCTTCACTCACTGGACGCAACTTCTTTTCATACTCGATCCTCTATTCTTTTTCTTTCTTCTCATAATGGTCTACCTCAAAATTAGGAAAAGAGTTATAAAGATCAGGAGATGTGACGACATGGAAAGCAGTTGGGGGTATAGGTCGGATGTGAGATGGATTTGGGATTGTGGCAGAAGGATTTTGGTATGATGAAGTGTGGTTTTGAGGATGAATGGTAACCGGGTTATGGACAGGGAGAACATTTTAGGGGTTATAGATGTTTTGTGGAGTTTGAGAGTGGTTCTGTGGGGTTTGAGGATGAATTTGTGGAGTAAGGGAAGGATTTTGTGGATGGTAAGCATCTGGGTTATTGTCTCGGCTGGTGTTTTGAATGGGTGGATTTTGATGGATCGGTGGATTATTGATGATTGGGTCTATAGAAAGTTGAGAGGCGGAAGTGGATGAAATATTACTTGGATGGTTCCCGAGGTCGGGCGTGTTAAAATGAGGGATTTGGAGTGGAGGACCGTGCCCTCCTGAGACAGGAGCATTAGTAGTGATGGCTAGATTATCCAAGTCTCTAGTACGATTCACCTCCTCTTGAAGCATTTCCAGCTTTCTTGTGAGTTCAGCAATTATCTCGCTTTGTTCTGCTATAACATTGTCCCTGATGGCCAATGCGCTATCCTCGTCATTTCCAGTCATATTTGAATGATGTCTAGGGGATGGGATTTTGTGAGCTTTTGATCGGGTGAAGTAAGGATGTTAGCCAGTTTATGTCAACACGGAGTAGTTTCTATTATCTGTAAAATAAAAACAACTCAAAGTCCAATGTGTTAGATCCCATTAGTAATGAATAATGCAAGATAATTAGGCAGGAAGCAAACATATAAAGTTGTTTTCATCATAGGCAAATTGATCCACGAGGTATTGACTCAAAAAATTTCAATGAACAGGATTTTGCTCATTAATTTGGGATAAACGAGTTTGCCTGGAAGATTGATTGCTAAACACCTTCTTCTTCATCATCCTTATGCCTCCTTCTATAAAGTAAGGGAAAACAAAACCTTTTGAAGATAGGGGCTGAGCCGTAAGGCTGCCTACGTATCCCACGAAGGGGAAATCAGGCCAAACGTAGTTCGAAAAGTTTGAGGAAAATCTTCATTTCATTACACTCTTGTTGGGAATCATTACATTTAGGAAAATATGAAAACAAAACCACATCTAAAGGAAAATTTAACAGCTAGCTTCTAGATAAGTGCGGGTGTTCCCGCTTCATTCTACTCCTTTCATCTATTGATCTTCTAAGAATAAAATGGCGGCAATTCCAACTCGACCCTTCCAGCTTCGACCAAGAGTTCCAACTCCATTTTGAAAGCATGACAAGTCTCTAAGTCATGCCCCCCTCTCCCTCCATGATAGTGACAAACATCCTTGAATTTCTTCAAAGCCTTTGACATCATGTTCGGCTTTCTCTCTATTGGCTCTAAGATCTTGGCATGGATGAGCTTTGAATAAATATCATGATAGGTTTCTTCAAACTTTGTGAAGTCATATTTGTAAATCTGCACCACTTTCGTGATAGGCATGCCTGGATTGACATGGTCACATGCGAGAATGGTCTGTGGCCCCCACAGGTTACTTATCTTACCATTGCGGATCATGCTATAAATTCTAGCTTTCAGAGCGATGCATTCATCGGTGGTATGGCCAGGTTGTTGTGGATGGTATGAGCATTTCCTGTGGGCATCTCTAGGAAGGCAGTCAAATCCTTCTGTTTGGTCAGGTTGGAGAATTCCCATGTCTCTTAGAGTCTGATAAACTTCCGAGCACGTCATGACCTTGGGGCTCCTAGAGGATCCTCTAAAGTGAGCTTTGAGGATGATCTTTTCACTTCCTGGCCTAATCCTAGCTGGCCAAACGGCGTTCCCTTTTAGCTTAGCCCAATAGTCATATCTCACTTTTGGAAACAGGACTTGCTCCATGCTTTCTTTCTCATGGCTCTTGGTTGAATCCCCAACCTTGTACTTGGCAGACTCTTTCTCTTGCGCGATCAACTGTTTGACCTTAGCAATTTCCCTGTCATTCTAATTGATCTTCCTAACCACCCTCTTGGTTTCTTCCTTCAGCACCTCTTCCACTAGGGCTAACTCCACTATATGTCTCTTCAATTGAACGACTCTTGAATCCATAATCAATCTTCCTGAAAGAGTAGGAACGGATCTTAGAAAGTTAACAAAGAATGGTTGAGGTTTTTCTGGGAAACTTGGAAAACCCAGAGTATTTGGTCGGACTTTTATTTAGTGGGTGTATATTTCTGCCTAAAGGGCTCTTATGAAAAAAGGGATTGGATCAATTCGCCTTTGATTCAAACAACGCACATAAACACGTAAGACAATTATATCACACAAGCATATTATAATAAGCGTGTATCCTACTTGGGTGGCCCTTTTGAGCTAAGGGTTGGCCTAGAGAGTTTGAAGGAAGTATATGTCTTTTAAAAACAAATCCATTATCCCCAAAATAACGTTTCCATAAATATTCAAAAAGGCATAAATGCTTACAAAGTAGCAAAATAAGGGATACAATCTTTAGGGAAAGGAAAATAACAGTGCAAGAAAAACAGTCCCACGCAGGGGATAACAAATAAAGATACTAGCATCCGGATGATCCCTCATCGGTCTTTGCCTTTTTGGACTTGTCCACCTCGTGCCATATGCGATATCGGTTGCTGATCAAGTGACTTCCACATAATTGTGCTCTACTCTCATAGGTCATTTCTCCTATGCTATCAATTTGGGAAACCATGCAATCGTCCAAATTAATCAAACACTGTCTGGCATCACTCACCTTTTGTCTGGCTTGCTTTAACTCTTCCCTCAATTGATGTATGGTCGAAGCATCCTCCCTATGTTGCCGTTGATGAGCAATCTCACTTGTATGGAATCTATCCTGAAGCCTGTGAAGCCGAATCTGATGCTCTGATTCTATATCAACAATTTGTGTGGGCACATTCGGACTAGGTACCAATGTTCCTGCGAGGTTTTTCTTCAACCATTCTTTGTAAGTATCACTAACCTCAGGCTCAAACCCAATACTAAAAGAGATTTCTCTGGTCTTTCTTTCCTTCCACCCCTGTATAATAAATTCTTTGAGCGGTGTCTCGCCTTTCCCATATTCGGTGATGAATCTAGCCATGGGTTCTGTTTGTGTTATCTCCTGTTTGATTTCAAACTGTCTGAGAACTCTGGCGGGAATATAAGGATGAGTTCCTCTAAGGCCAGCGAGTACTAAAAAAGGCTGTTTATTTCCTCGAATTATGTATTTCCCTGGATTGAGGTATTTGATTGACCATTGGACATTGTCATCTCCCAATTCCCCGAATTGCTTGAACCAAATTTCCAGAGTTTTTTCCCTCTTAAATCTGTTTATAGTCAACCACATGCTATGGGATGACAAAATATCGTACCTTGTCAGATGGTCCGTATTCTCCATTCTAGGATCCTTCAACAAATGTTTCATCATCCACCATTGCAAAATAAGATTGCATCCCTGGAAGAAACGAGCCCCCTTTTGACAATTTCCCAAAGCCCGGTATATTTCTGCAACGATCATAGGAGCTAAAGTGTGGAATACCTTAGAAGTGTCGTATTCTGACCCATAGAAGATGGCATGTGTTACCATAACGACGCTTGGATGAATAGTACCATTCGATCCTTGTGGAAATACCATAGTTTCGAGTAGACTCACCGCGAAAGCAAATGCCCTTCTATCCTTCCATTCTGACTCAGATGCGAATTCATGCCCGAATTTTTGGAAAGAATTGAACCTTCCGAACCTGTAGTACAACTCACGAAAAGGAATATTTGGCCCATCAAGCTTTCCTAGCCAGGTATCATCTTAGATCAAAAAGGCATCCTTGATCTTTTGACGGTTCCACACCTCCGGGACTAAGACATTGTTATCCGGTGTCTTTTTCCTTTTGTTGCACATGTGGACGATTTCATAGCTAACTACCACTTCTTCGATAGTAGGGGCCAATTCAACTTCGCCAAAGCGAAATACCATGTTGTCATCATCCCAGAATTCTGTCAACACATGATCATCTCAGGCCAAACATTAATTTCTAGAAGTGAAGGTAGGTGACCGATATGCATCTTAATAGTCTTCTTATCTTCCGAACTCATGTAGGCCCACCAAACCTTAAGGAAATCATCTGGTTTGGTAACCATTTTGAATCTTCTAACGGGGAGTGGTTGAGCCATTCCTACACAAAAACAAACAAAGTAAGTCTTTCCCCCCACCCCGAATGATAATGGATCAGATTAATTTGCATATACTCCTTCAACACATAAGCATGATTCGTCTGTGATTGACTCGTGGTCAATAGACGTAGGGTAGGTTTTTCTAATGGGACCAATACCCCCTCAGGTATTGGGTCGTCCTAAGCTCATGCCTAAAAAGGCTTTTGGTTTTGCTCTATCCTAGGTATCTAGAGTGGGCTTTAACCAAGTTCCCAAGTGGACAACTTGGGTTTGGAAATACAAACAGTCATTGGACGCCTAACGTACCAATAAACTGTTGTATTTCCAACACTTTCATTTGAAATTGATCAATAGAGGCCGCGCAACCGCGAAACCCCAAACAGTTAAATATCAAATGAGAAAATATACCATGAATGCAAGTGACATTTATAATCACAAGATATTATCAAATTAGCACAATTATTCAAATAAGGCCACATAAATCAGTCAAACAAGTCTAAAATTTGGTTAGAATCTTAATAAAGTTCCCCAGCAGAGTCGTCATTTCTGTTTTATCCCCTTTTTAGGCTTGAAGGGTTGAAAAACATTGACTTTTGACTTTTTAAACTATTTTTAAACTTTTTTAAAAAAAAAAATTTAAAACAATTTAAGAAAATACAGAGTCGCCACTTGATTTTTTATAGAAAATATCAAGAAAAACTTAAAGAAAGTTAAAGACTCGAAAACAGAAACAAATCTTTAAAATTAGAGAAAATGGGTAAGGATTCTAGTAACACCTTAAGAAGGTTTTTAAGGCACTCAAGAAGCGTCCGCGAAAGCGGTTGATCAAAAGACAGTTTGACTGATTTATAAAAATGACCAATTTTGAAAACATGACTAACTTTGTAAAATCTTAAACTCATTTGCAAACATGACATTTATTTCATTCATGTGGAGAGTAGTTCATTTAAATTAAAGAAAAAGTCTATTTGACCTAAATTTGAATTTTTTACCGAACTTAAGAGAAAAAATGTATTATTTTGTGAAAAATAAATTAGAAAAGAGTCAATTTTTTAACCAAAGGAGAGAACAATATTTTTGCAAGATAAGCCTATTTATGAAAAGTAATTGAGACAAGTATCCGATTAATTGTAGACACTTGGATTTTTCAAGAGAATTAAATTTTTTGAAGTTGGAAAAGTTCACTTTTAACCTAAATAAACCACTTGTAACATGGACAAAATAGATGCCATTTTTTGATTCTCGAAGTGATAATGAAAGAAGATATAAAGCAAAAACGACAATTCAAAGGGGATTTATTAAGATTAACCAAATTTAAGAATTAATTACAAACAAATAATCAAACATGAATTACAAATAAATAAATAAATAAATAAGAGTAGAGAAGTTGAGATTTGGGCCCCTGATTTGGCCCATTAGAACTTGTCCAATTCTTGGACTTGCAAAGTTATGGACTTTAAGTCCATCTTCCTCCATGTATAGCTGTATGTATACCGGCTGCATATCAGCTGAATACATCCTTTGATTCTCTGTATATTTCTTGTATACCGCTGTGTATTGGGATAAACTTGGGCTGCTGCAGCCAAAGGGTTTGTGCTTTGGCCCATTTTTCACTCCAGATCCTGTATATCATGCATATACTGATGCATACTTGATGTATATCAGCACGAATCAGTCCATTTGGGACTTTAATGTGGTTGGCTCTAACGAAAGGCTTGACCCGATAGGAATGCAGGATATGAGTCCATTTGGACTCAAGAGATGGTGTCACATGCAAACCAAAAGAAAAGAATAAGTATCCAAGCAGCTATACCAACAAATAAATCTTGTAAATCATACAAACATCTTAAAACACTTTTAACATTATTCACAGAAGAAAAGACCACTACAAATTGGAGTTTCTTGCACACTCAATCATGTTAACCGGTGATCCTTGATTGAGATCTTTTATGGAATCACTCTCCTAATTTCTCAACCAAATCAAGTTTCAAGACAAACAAAGCTACGGAGAGAAGCTTTTATCATCTTGAAATATTTTCAAGTTGCTTTCTTTGATATCATGAGTCAAAGTGGAACACTTGAAATTCAAACCAACATTCAACAATTTTTAAATGAGCAACAAAGAACAAGGGAAGTGACAAACAAATGGGGAAAGTCAAAACAAATATCTACTAATCACTCGATAGAAAAATAAAATGGAATGGAAAGCCACAGTGGAAGGCTTTGTTGGATAAAGATAGATAGATATGAAGTTCTTCCTCATCCCCAGTCCCATTTTTCTCGAGGAAGAACTAGAAAGTGATTCTCGAGTTATGCGAAAGAAAAGCTTCTTCCTTTTACAGATCTTACTCGACATGACAAATCGAAAAGAGCCTTCAAGGAATCCTTAGCTCATAATACACTAAAGTTCAAGACACACACAAAACAATCACGATCAATTTCAATTGGTTTTAAACATGATGAAAATTTGACAAGCTACATACTCGAGACATATCAGTAAGGAAACCAAGTAAATATTCAAGAAACTCTCAAGCTTAACACTTGTCTAAAAAAAAATCACAACACAATTTTGATAGACAGATTATAATTCTCCATCATTACTACCATGTAACACAATAAGATTAAAGAGACATTACAAGACTCATTCACGTACTGATATTCAAATGCAACAAGACATAAATCTTTTTATGTTAAAATCCACCAAGAAAATATAATAGACGTTTTAAAGATTTCTTAACCTCGATGCTAAAAAGGAGCATGAAAAATCTCAACAAAATCAATTTTGAGCTCTCAATAACGCAACCTCAGCCCAAACAATCAAAATTTCACACAGATTTAACCAATATCAGTCGCAAACAGAATTCATGACGCCAATAAAATTTAAAACTTAACAGAGAAGTGCAAAAAGACGAAGCCTTTACCTATTTTCGAGCAGCGACATGGGACAACGAGCTTATCGCGACAGACTTCGAGATCGAAATTTGACTCAATCTCACGAAAATTCAAGCGATTTTGCCAGAGTTGAATGTATTTCTCCCTCGAATTTTTTGGTTACGTAAGGTTAGAAGCATGCGCCTCCAGAACCTTCAAATTTTTCCCCAAAAATTTCCTCCCACAACTCTTAACCCTCACTATCTATTTATAGGGAAATCGGGGTTGCCAAATGGGGGGGAAACGCAGGGGTAATTTGTGGATAGGAATTGAAAATTTTTGAATTTCAAAATTGGGATAAGGATTGGATTTTTCCAGCTCCTGAAACTGATGAACCTAGACTAAAAAGGGAATGAAATTCATAGGGAAATTTGGGGGGGGGGGGGGAACCGAAATTCTCAATCAACCAATCGTAGAGGCACAACACTGTACCTTCATGGTACAAAATAGAACGTTGGGGATGATGAGGTGTGGAGTTTCTAGAAGCTTGACAACTCACCTCTTTGTACTACGAACGGGATTTTAACGGAGTTGACGAAGTTTAGGGGTCATTGGAGTCGTTGGGAGGAATTTGGGATGTCGTTTGATGGTTGTTTAACGGAGTGGAGTTGTTGCTGTGTACTGGTTACTGTTTGTTGATGTTGTATTGTTTGGTTGAAGTTGTCAATGTTGTGTGGGTTGTTGTTGCTTAGTATTGTTGTTTATCGTGTTAAGAAGGTGGATATAAGGGGTGTTGGTAATTGGATCGGGTTATAAGGGATTGGGCTGGTTTGGGCCGATTTGGGTGCTGGTTTGGGCTGGGGCGGCAGGTTTAGGAACTTTGGGCCTGAGTTGGTAGGAATTAGGTTGTTATGGGTAGAGATTAAGAAGGGTTGGGATTTTGGGCCTGATTAAATCAAAACTTGATACGAATTATAAATAAATTTCAACCCGAGCTTCTTGCTTTAATAAAATCAAATAAATATTTCTCAAATAAATTTTATTTAAAGGCAAATTATATTTACATCAAGACTTATCTTATTCGAACCAATTTTCAAGACTGGTCTTGATTAAAAATCTAATTTTTGATAAAATAATTATTTAAGCGACTAAAACTATACGATCTCGTATACAAGAATACGAAAATGTATGATTCATCACTTGAATGGTAAATTTAACTCCAATAGATATTTTTTAGAAACCATTTATCCGGATAAATAAATATTTTGATTTTATTTAAAATCGAAGCGATTCAGGGTTAAA
This sequence comes from Capsicum rhomboideum, assembly GCA_031232105.1. Lineage (NCBI taxonomy): Eukaryota > Viridiplantae > Streptophyta > Magnoliopsida > Solanales > Solanaceae > Capsicum > Capsicum rhomboideum. The sequence continues at coordinate 17,923,429 of CP124719.1, read as the reverse complement.
TTTAGTCGTGGAGGGCCAAAATTAGGTGTCAACAGATAACATCGAGCTTCTAATTTGAGTGCATGCCGACAAGTTCCTTGCATAACTCGAACTTATCTCTTGGCACCACCTTGGTCGGCATATCCGAAGGATTCTCACTAGTAGGGACCTTCTTGACCTGCATAGATCTGTCATCTAGCTTTTCTCGAATCCAGTGATATCTCACGTCTATGTGTTTCGTCCTTGCATGATACATGGAGTTCTTGCTCAAGTCTATTGCACTTTAACTGTCACAATAGATGACATACTCCTTCTGATGCAAGCCAAGCTCTTGAAGAAACCGTTTCAGCCATACCATCTCCTTGCCAGCTTCAGTAGCTGCAATATACTCCGCTTCAGTTGTAGATAGTGCAACACACTTCTGCAACCTCGACTGCCATGATATAGCTCCCCCTTAAAATACAAACAAATATCCAGTAGTGGATTTTCGATTATCAAGGTCACCTGCCATATCAACATCGGTATAGCCCTTCAAGAATAGTTCAGATCCTCCAAAACACAAACACTCTCCAGAGGTACCTTTCAGGTACCTGAGTATCCACTTGAGTACTTCCCAGTGTTCTTTTCCAGGACTTTCAAGAAACCTACTAACAACACCAACTGCATGAGCAATATCTGGTCTGGTACACACCATTGCATACATCAAACTCCCGACAGCTGAAGAATAAGGAATTTTTGCCATATTCCCTTTCTCCTCCTTTGTTGCAGGACACATCTTCTTAGTCAACTTCAGATGACCCGCAAGAGGTGTGCTAACAGCTTTAGCATTTTTCATGTTGAAGTGTTCGAGTACACGTTCAATGTACTTATCCTGAGATAGCCACAAATTTCTGTTTACTCATTCTTGAATAATCTTCATCCCCAGAATTTGTTGTGCTGGGCCCAAGTCCTTCATATCAAATGACTTGGACAAATCTCCCTTCAACTTGACAATCAGCTTTTTGTCCCGTCCTACAATTAGCATGTCATCAACATACAACAACAAAATAATAAAGTTGTTGTCAGAAAATCTTTTGAAGTATATACATGGATTAGAATAGGTCTTTGTGTAAGTTTGACTTTGCATGAATGAGTCAAACTTTTTGTACCACTACCTCGGTGCGTTCTTCAACCCATAAAGACTCTTATTCAGTTTACACACCAGGTGTTTCTTTTCAGCTACTTCAAATCCTTCTGGCTGCTCCACATAAATTTCCTCTTCCAAATCTCCGTGAAGAAATGCAGTTTTCACATCCAACTACTCCACCTCAAGATCTAGGCTAGCTGTTAAGCTCAAAATGGTTCGAATAGAAGTCATTTTGACAACAGGTGAAAAAATTTCATCAAAATCAATACCTTTCTTTTGTTCGAAGCCTTTTACCAACAATCGAGCTTTGTATCTGACCGGTTTGCCATTTTCATCTTTTTTTAGTTTAAAGACCCACTTGCACTTAAGTAATCTTTTACCTTGTTGAAGTTCAACCAGCTTGTACGTGCCATTTTTCTGTAGAGATTCCATCTCTTCTTACATGGCTTTCATCCACTGGTTCTTTTCTGGATGGGACAGTACCTCCTTAAGACTTTCTGCCTCCCCCTCATCATTGATAAGGACATACTCTGAGGAAGGGTACTTGGATGACTCTACCCTTTGCCTTTCTGATCTCCTCAGAGGTTGAGATTGATCTTCTTGATTAGGGTACTCCACTTTCTCGGTATAATCACCAAGTTGCTCCCCTTGCTCGACAATATCATCAGGTTGCTCCCCCTGCTCGACAACCTCATCGGTTGTAATTTCTGCACTTCTGGGATGGCTAGAAGTAGAAGGAATGGTAATAAGGTTAGGGATTATACCATTCTATTTCTTGGCCTTCTCTGACAGATCATCAGCAGTTCCTTCACTTTCTCGAAATACAACATCTCTATTTCTGATGACCTTCTTTTTTACAAGATCCCATAATCTATACCCAAACTCTTCATCTCCATATCCGATGAATATGTAGGGAACTGATTTATCATCCAGCTTTGTTCTCTGCTCCTTCGGTACATGTACAAAAGCTTTGCAACCAAACACCTTCAGATGTGAGTAGGACACCTCTTTATTAGTCCAAACTCTCTCTGGAATATCAAACTCCAATGGAACAGATGGACTACGATTGATCAGGTAACAGGTCGTCTGAACTGCTTCACCCTAAAATGACTTAGGAAGTTTAGCCATTCTGAGCATGCTTCTCACCTTCTCGACAATGGTACGATTCATCCACTCACCTACACCATTGTGTTGTGGGGTTCCAGAAACTATTTTCTCATGTCTGATCCCATGACTTGAGCAGTACCCTTCAAATTCCCTTGAAGTGTACTCACCTCCATTGTCAGTGCGGAGACGTTTTAGCTTTTGACTAGTCTCTCTTTCCACCAGAGCATGAAACTTCTGGAATACTTGAAACACCTGATCTTTGGTTTTCAAGATATAAACCCACAATTTTCGTGAAGCATCATCAATAAAAGTAACAAAATATTTATTACCGCCCATCGATTCTACCTCCATTGGACCATAAACATCCGAATATACCAAATCAAGTATATTTAATTTTCTTTCAGATGTTGTCTGAAATGAGACTCTGTGTTGCTTACCAAAAAAACAGTAGTCATATGGTTTTGCCGTCGTACCTTTGGCAAAAGAGATGAGTGATTTCTTGGCGAGAATCTGCAATCCTTTCTCGCTTATATGACCTATTCTTTTGTGCCATAAATCAACAGAAATCTCTTCTCGGGCCGCATTCAATTCACCTCGGCATATTTCTACATTTTTCCTATACAACGTCCCACGAGAAATTCCTTTTGCAATCACCAATGCTCCCTTGGTGAGTCTCTTTTTTTTATTTGCAAAATAGTTCTTGTACCCATCTCGATCTAAAGCGATTCCCGAGATCAAGTTCAACCGCAAATCAGGTACATGGCACACTTCTTTCAAAACCAATGTGCATCCCATATTAGTCTTGATACTAATGTCTCCGATCCCCACAATCTTTGAGTAACTCTTGTTACCCATTTTCAAAGTTCCAAAGTCACCTGCTACATATCTGCAGAATAGATCCCTTACAGGCATAGCATGGTAAGATGCTGTTGTATCAACCACCCATTCTGACTCTAGACCTGCCAAGTGCATGCACTCCTCTTCATCGTTTATGAAGAGAACAACATTATCATTGTTTTGCACTGTGGCAGCCGTGTTGCCTTCATTCTTCTAGCCACTACTTTCACCTTTGCCCTTTTTTAGAATTGGACAATCTCTTTTGAAGTGACCTGGTTGATAGCAATTGTAGCAATTCCTGGCTCTTGATTTAGATCGGACCTTGGACTTTCCACGACCTTCGGATCTGCCATAGTTACTTGAACTCCTCTGGTGACTCCTACCTCTACTTTCTGAGATGACAGCCTGACCATGATTTTCAGGCTTCTTTCTCATCTTCTCATTAAGTAGAAGAGCTGACATGACATCCTTCAGCTCAATAGAGTCCTTACCATGCAAGACGGTTGTTGCCAAAGTATCATAAGAAGATGACAACGAGTTCAAGGCACAATGGCTTTATCTTCCTCCTCGATCTTTACCCTGAGGTTAGCCAGCTGCGTGATTACTCCGTTTAGCACATTTAAATGTGACACAAAATTTGTACCTTCACCCATATGTAGGGCGTACAATTGCTTCTTTAGGTACAATTTATTTGTTAGTGTTTTGGACATATATAGATTTTCTAACTTTATCCAAATGTCACATGCACTATCTTCGTCGATGATGTTATTGACCACATCATTTGTTAAGTGTAACCTGATTGCACTAGCAACCTTTTCATTCATTTTCATGGATTCGGGCTTTTTGGATATGCCACTTAGTGCCTTGTGTAATCCTTGTTGGATGAGCAAATCCCTCATCCTTCTCTGCTATGTTGAGAAATCGCTATCACCGTTAAATTTTGCTACCTCACACTTTACTCCGGACATTTTTATTTCTCCGAGTATAGTACGACCCACCACAAAAAAATTATTTCTGTGAATAAGCAGAACCTGCGCTCTGATACCAGTTGCTGGGGATAAACCCCGCCACGCGAATAATATTTGCGGTAATAACAGCGGAATAATAACGTAGCATCGTGATACGGTAATCAACAAAAAAGAAATAACAAGGACACAAATATTTTAACGTGGAAACACTTCTAAATAAGGGAAAAAACCACGAGCCCGAGAGGAGCAAAATAATTCACTATAATGAGGAATTTTACATTTTATAGGTCTGAGTAAATACTCTAGGAACCACTACACTCAAAAGAAATAACCCTCTTTTGATTTTTCCACCTCACTATAATACTGCTCACACTCTCTATTTTTCCTCACACACTATTTTCTCACACTCTCTATGAGATGCTCTCCACAACTACTTCTTAGTTGTTTTTGGGTGTGTTCAAATGTGGAAATGATGCCTCCTATTTATAGGAAAGATGGCCAACATATCATCCAATCAAAATGTTTGGATTTGTTGCAAGTTGTGCAACTTGACAATTTGCAAATTTTGTTTGGATTGGTTGCAAGTTGTGCAACTTGACAATTTGCAAATCTTGCTTGGATTTGTTGCAAGTTGTGCAACTTGGCAATTTGCAAATCTACCCACAACAAGCTTATACAAGTTGACAAACTGTCACCTACCAAAAAACAAGTGTTGTTGCCCACAAACTACTTGTATTTTGTTATTCATTTTTATTTTCCTTTTTCATTAAATGGGTATGGACCCTATCATGAAGTACCATTTATTGCAATTTTAGTGAACTTCTACACAAATTGATATTTCACGTAGAAAATATTGGATTCAGATGATCACGGCCCCGAAAAGCTACCTCCGCCCCCACTCAGGTGTCGTGTATATAAAGTCCTCCCCGCAAGTAACATTCTTCAAACCAGCTCGCATATCTCTATTGCATATGTAGCTTAAACTAAAAGGCAAACAATAATTAGTTAGTCACCAAAAAAAAGAAGGATCAATATGTCTTGTAGGGATGTTGAACCACTTGTTGTAGCAAGAGTGATAGGAGAAGTAGTAGATAGTTTCAACCCAAGTGTGAAAATGAATATGATATACTATTACAATGGAAACAAACAAGTGTTTAATGGGCATGAGCTCATGCCTCCCGTCGTTGCTTCTAAGCCTCGTGTGGAAATTGCTGGAGAAGACATGCGATCTGCTTACAGTACACTTGTATGTCGCCTCTATGTAATAGTAACTCGGTTTTAACTTCTACAAGACATGTTTAAAATCACAAAATTTAAAAGTCTTCTTTACTTTCTTATAACTCTGTGTCAAATCAAAATCATATAAACAAATTGAAACGGGGAGAGTACCTATGTAGTACCATTAATTGTCTTACTCTGTCTCATTTTCAGATTATTTCTTTTTTCTAAATTGTAAATTTTTAACTATTTTTCAGATCATGACCGACCCAGATGTTCCAGGTCCTAGTGACCCTTACTTGAGGGAACACCTCCACTGGTAATTAATTATATTACTCCAATTAATTGTTCATAAAAGTGCATTGAAAGGCATAATATGATAGTACTATTACTAAAATTATTTTGCTTATACTTATGCATGGGCTTTAAATTTGGTTTTGCTTTTCCAGGATTGTGACAGATATTCCTGGTTCTACTGATGCCTCTTTTGGTAAGCCAATTAAATTGACTATTTCATTATCATGGTAGCTTGAAAAAACAAGCATTTTTTTCCTTTTTTGTAACTCGTTAATTTTAACTTTTCACGTACATATCAAGACCACAATATTAAAGTATTTGATACGTATATCTTTAGTTTTAGAATGCAAGAATCAAAAGTCTTTTTTACTTTCTTAACTTCTGTGTCAAATCAAAACTAGAAACAACAAATTGAAATGGAGGGAGTAATTAGTAATTGGAAAATCTTGTTGAGGTGTGTGACCTCTTGTATAAAAGTGTAAGTTGTTAATTAAAGAGCACAAATTTATTTAATTAATTATGTTTTCAATATATGTTCCTCAGTCCTCACGTGCGGGACTGATTTCTTTTGATGGGCGTGAAAATTTATTTTTCATAATGCATTACATTGGTTAGACTATAATCAGAACTTCTTTCTAGTCTAATCGTGTTAAAATGTGTGATCATCTCATGTAAGAGTTTTGGTGATGATTTCAGAGAGCGCACACTTTTATTTTGCTTAATTATGTCTTCAACAAATTTGACTCATAGAAATTCAAATCATACAGGGTGATCGGGATTCACCGATACGTGTTTGTATTGTATAAGCAAAATAGAGGAAGGCAAACAGTGAAACAACCAGCAACAAGGGACCATTTCAACACTCGAAGGGTTTGCGGCAGAGAATGGATTGGGTTCCCCTGTTGCTGCTGTCTACTTCAATGCCCAGAGAGAAACTTCTGCCAGAAGAAGATAAACCAACTTCATCAACATCAAGAAATAAAAATATTTATGAAAAGTAAATAAGGTGATCTAAATTAAGTCTGCACTATGCAGACTGACACCTAATTATATTGTAGGACTAGTTGTTTTAGTAGAATACTAGGTAACTTGTCCGCCGCCCTTCGCGCGATAATATAAAACGTCATTAAATTTACAAACTTTTGTTAGTAGCCAAATACTCTTATATTAGACTATTTCAGAACAAAAGTGTTTTTCTTTTTAATCTTTAAGTTAATAAATTAGAAAATGCAAAAGTAATTTGTTTAATTTTGTTAAAGAACATGTAAAGAAAGAAAATAATCAAGAAAATTGATTTCCATATATATAAATTTAAACACAGTTCTTTTTACTTTGTATATTTAAGATGTATATATATATATATATATATATATATATGAGCTTTAACATTTAACTCCCAAACGATATGGAATATTAAGATATATATATATAAAAGAAGATGATGAAATAGAGATGAATAAAAAAATTAGAAAAAAGCTCAAAATCAAATTTGTCAGCCCAAAATCCACAAAATCAAACTGTATGTAAATTGCCTTTTCGTTCCTTTTCCCATTTGCTTACCATTTTCTCTTTTTTCTTCTTCTTTTCAGTGTTATTTCCCAATTTGTTCATCTTTAAAAAAAATGGCAAACTTCCACTATTTTTTAAAAATAAATAAATGTATGTGAACCTTCCACTCAAAAATAATTTATTTTCATCATTAAAATTATTAAATGATACTAATGTATCTCAAATTTTAAAGTACATTTTCCTATACATTCAACACACCCATTAAAAATGTGTTAAGAGAGAATTCAAGAGTTCAAATGAAAATATTTTGAGTTTTTTGTGTTCATTCACCTGAATAATAGGCTATTGTGTATTAGAATCAAGAAAAAAATTGAACAAAAAAAAAAAAGCAAGAAAAAATATGAAAAATAAAGGGATAATTTCATTTATATACAGAAAAATAAAAAATTTACAAAAAAAGTAGCCCATTTTCTATTTACAGAAAAAATAGCCAAAAGGGTCATGGGCTCAACAAAACTCAATTTGGCCTAAGGCCATTAGCCATTTTTGCTTCCTTTTTTTTTTTTTTTTTTTTTTTTTTCAGCTTTAATTTTTTAAAAAAAAAAAACTGTTTTTGTCTTTTTTTTTCAAACTTTTTCCGTGCGATTTTTTTTTCATGTATCAATATTGTATATATGGTGTATAAACATGTATATATGATGTACAAATAATTATGTAGTGTATATGTAATGTATCGATATTGCATAAATAGTTATGTAGTGTATATGTAATGTATCGACATTGTATAAATAGTGCATAAACGTGTATCGACATTGTATAAATAGCGTATAAACGTTTAGCGATATTGTATAAATAGTGTATAAACATGTATCGATATTGTATAAATAATTATGTAATGTATCGATATTGTATAAATGTGTATAAACATGTATCGATATTACATAAATAGTTATGTAATATATCGACATTGTATAGATAGTGTACAAGCGTGTATCATTATTGTATACATAGTATATAGATGTGTATCGATATTGTATAAATAGGTATATAATGTATCAACATTGTACCAATGATGTATAATCGTGTATCAATATTATATAAACAATTATGTCATGTATCGATATTGATATTTATTTAACTTTCATGTGTTCCCACATTAATAAATAAAAGTATAAACAAAAAAAATAATAAAACAACATCAATATCCATTTTTTCTACAAAAGAAGTGAAACAATTACAAAAGAAAAAAGATTTTAAAAAGGGAGCACAAAAACATTTTAAACAATGAAAAGATATTTTTTTTTAAATAACACAAAAAAGAAAAACAGTTAAATTGTGTATAGACGTGTATTGATATTGTATAAATGGTGTATAAATGTGTATCGATATTTTTTTAAATTACATATACTGAAAATGTGTGTGTTTTTTTTAAAAAAATATTAGTGTAATTAACCTGTTGTGACACTTCTGGCTCATCAGAAATGGATTCTTCAAAATTCCCATCTCTAAAGTGGTAAAGATTAAATCTTTGAAGGAGTTTTTGAAGCTAAACAAGAAAGGTGGGAATAGGGTTTTAGGTAAAAACATTTTCAAGAATTGGAGGAGAAGAGTTGGGTATTGGATTTTTGTGTGTATATGATGGAGAAATTGATCGAATTATCATTGTTCTGTTGATTGTTTTTTCTGTTGATCTAAGGTTGTAGTGAAGAGTTTCAGTGGCATTTGTAAAATTATAATTCAAATTGAGCAAAAATATTCTTCATTTGTTTTTTAGCTTAAAAATATCCCTCTGTTTATTTTTGGCTCACATATAACCCTCTGTTTATTTTTGGCTCACATATAACCCTCTGTTTATTTTTTAGATCACAAATACCCCCTTTTCCTAACGGAATGCCATCAGACTGTCCACCTGGATAGAAAACGTCACTTGACCAGTCCACATCAACATCCATGTGAAAAATAAAATAAAAAATCGAATTTGACTTACAATGCTTCAAGCAATCAAAACTGTAATTGGTCGAGTCGAAAATGTAAGAGCAAATGGCCATTTCTGGTAGAAATCTTGGTCGGATGGCTAATTTAGGTAATAAAACATAAGTTGGGTCAAATTAAGTGTAAATAAATTTATGGGCTGACATTTTACATAATTTTCCCAAAAATAAATGAATATGCTTAGCCCTTTTCCACACTACGCGCTTTTAAATTGAACAAACTTAAACTCATTGTTGACTATAAATTTATTTAAAAAGGAGGTCGCTGTACACGTTATTTCTAATCTTTTTTCATTTAAAATGAAAGCTGTATCCAAAGAAAAACTAAAGATTAGAGATTTAACTGATAAAATAGAATTTAAAAAGGTAGATCATACCTGTCGTCAGTGGCGGAGCCAGGTTTTTTATCAAGGGTGTTCATACTTTTAGAAGCGACGGGTGAAAAGAAAGAAAAGCAGGGTATGAATTATTGTACAACAACATACCCAAAATAATCTCATAATTGAAGTTTAGAGAGGCTAGTGTGTACGCATAAAAGTTAAACTTAAAGCACATGAATAACTGTACTGACCTTAGTATAGATCCATATCTGAAGAAGAATATGTGGAGGAAGTGAGAGACTCACTAAGTGAAGTTGATCCAGCGAAATCACAACTTCTACTCAAATCTCTTCTCTATTCAATGGCTGAAATTCCAAAAGGCCATCATTTTTCCTGTAAATATCATATCAACAATATCCCAAAAAAAAAAAAATCTCAAAAAAGAAAAAAGCTAACAAAATAATAAGGGATAACGTAAAAAAGATGAAATAAGACAAATATGTCAACTAGTAACTTAATAGAGACATAGCAAAATACATTTAACACCTAGTCTGAGAAAACGATTTCCTATTTCAAGCTAGAAAATGACTACAAATACATTCGACGATGCTTCATCTCTTGAAATGTCTTTATAATAGACTCATTAGAGACATCTTTAAATACTTTTTTTTCTACATAAGGCACTATGCAACCATCTAAGAATTCATCATCCATTCGATTTCGCAAGTCATTCTTGATGAACTTCATTGTCGAAAAAGCTCTTTCAACTGATGCAGTGGCAACGGGTAGAATCAAAGCAAACTTCACTAAAAGGAATACAAGAGAATAGTTTAAATGCTTCTTTGTCTCAACTAACTTTCTTGAAAGTTTCCCAAGTCCACTCAAATTAGAGAACCTCTCATCAATATCACGAACATCAATAATGTAATTAACAAGTTGATTCTCAATAGCCCTCATCTTGAATTCATCAAAGTCATCAGGATATAATTCAGCCATTCTAACTATCTTTTTTATGTCAAAACTAGAAAATGAATCAATTGGATTCAAGAAAGCTACTCCATTAAGCAAATCACTTGTCACTTCATTGAAACGGTCATTAAGCTCTTGTAGTTACCAATCAATAATTTTATAAAAGACATCCACGCGGTAATGGTGCAAGGTAGTATAATCAACTACTTTACGTCGTGATCTTTCAGAATTAGAATATAGATCATCATAATTGGGTAATGAAATATTATTCTTGACACAAAATGCATCCACCTTTTCTTTAAGTGAATCTCATCCAATATTTCTTTTTAAGAGAGGATCTCATTCATTATCTCTTAAAGCTTGCAACCTTCTCTTTGCTACCTTTACAAGAATCATGGCATTTACAATATCCTGCTCCTTTTTTTGTAATGACACATTGAGATCATTTGTGATTCCTAAAACATCAGTCATCAAATGCAACAAGAAAACAGTATCAAATGTTTGACAACTTCTGATAAATCCCGATGCACTAGCTTTTTCTTATGAAGTACTTGTATTTTTAACAAGACTATCAAGTACATCAACAATAGAGGCAAAGTTACTAATAAAGTTTCCAAACGATTTGTAGTGAGATCCCCACCGAGTATCACCTGCTCTAATAAGACCACGTTCTTGATTCAGGCCTCTACCCATTTTTAATTCACCCATATCTAATGCCTCTCTGAGTTTTTCTTTTTGAGACTCTCTAAATTCATCCACACGTTTAAAAGAAGATCCTAACACATTCAAAATATTTGAAACCAATAGTACAAGTTCTCCCACTTGAACACACTTCTTAAAAACCGCGACAAGAATTAGTTGAAGTTGATGAGCAAAACAATTAACCGAATGAGCCGATCTACTTTCTTGTCTAATCAATGTTTTAAGACCACCTAGCTCACCTTGCATATTACTTGCCTCGTCATAGCATTGCCCACGTACATAAGATCAAGTCAAAGAATGGTGAGCAAGTACATCCACAATTGTTTTCTTTAAAGACAAAGCACTAGTATCTTTAACATAAACTAATCCAATAAATGCCTCCATCACAAATTCTTTTTTATCAACATACCGTAAACAAATAGCCATTTTCTCTTTGCGTGACACATCTCTAGATTCATCAACCAATAGAGCAAAGTAGTCACCATTTAGATCCTCTATTATAGCCTTAATCGTTTCAATCTTACATGCAGTTACAATATCTTTCTGAACATCATGAGAAGTTATTTTATTATTTTTTGGAGCTCTTCCTAACACATAAGGTTTAACCTCATCCCATCTCTCTGCATACCAAGAAAGAGCTTCAAGAAAATTACCTTTGTTTAATGACGATTCACTTTCATCATGACCGCGGAGTGCCAAACCTTGATTCAAGAGAAATCTTACCACATCTATTGAAGCAATTACGTGAATTCGATATTCATGCTTACTTTTATCATCCAACTTATAAAATGCAGCCTGAATGGATTGTTTTTATCGCATTAAATCTTCACAATTTCTTTTGGATTGATTATGAATGCTATTCGGTGGACCAATATGTTTATCAAAGCCATCTTTTCTATGCCAATTCTTATACCCTTTAGTCGAAAATACATTACCACTGCCTTGATTAATGCCGTCGCCTTGAAATAAATAACAAGGTAAACAATAAGCCGCATCTGCACTTATATTATATTCCAACCAATCGGGATATTCATCAAACCATGCAGAAACAAAATGACGTGGTGTTTCAAAAAAGTCAGTTTGAGGAAACTGATGAGTCCGAGGTTGGAAAGGACGTTTAATAATGTATGCCCTCCTTACCTCATCACGAATGTTTGGACGATATTTCAAAATTGAAATTCTTTCAGCCGGGTCAGACTTTAGACTATTTACATCAAGTTCTTATCTTTGAGAAGAGTGAGATGGTATTTCTATTTGGTCGACACTTTCATCTCGACGTCGTTGATTTTGATTTGGAGACGCGGAACTTGTTCTTGGTACTTTATGGAAATATCTCTCCAAGCTCATCGAAACCCAAAATGAAATAACAGTCAACCGCGTCACACTATCAGAATAGATGATTCAATTCCAAAAAAATAGAAGTCAAAAAATTATTGAAAAACTGTCAAATTCCCACAAATAGTATTATCTATTAAATCATCAATTTTGTATTTAAGTGGTCATTAGTTATCTACTTAGAGAATTATTTGGTCCAAAATAAAACAAAATCCACCAAATAAATATTTAGAAAATATCAATTTCAAATAAAAATTATTGTTGACAAAAGATATAATATCCACTTAAATCATTAAATTAAAGGGTAAAAAGAGCTAAAGAATACCTTTTCACTCTCTAATGGTTGTTATGTTAGCGCTGGTCGAAGGAGCAGCAGAGCAGAGAATTGAGAAATTTTTACTTTGTATGGTACGGGAGAATTGAGGATAAGAAATAAGAGAAAAAGTCTTGTTTTATTAATGAAAATATTTTTTTTACTAAACTTAAAAGGAGAAAGTCAAAAAGAAACTTCTAGTGTTGGAAACATGAGTTACAGCTGTAACTTACAGCTTTTCATTTTTTAAGCAAAAAAATGTAAGTGTTGGCACTAGGATTCGAACCTGCGTCGCAGAGAAGATAGTGCACACCCTTAGCCACTGGGCTATTGCTCATTTTTTAACAAGGTTGTGCAGCTATTGCAATATATTCACTGAAAATTATATTTAACCTATATAATCGGAAAAAAATTCCGGTGAAGGTTGTTCATCTGACCAACCTTGGATGGGTGTAGCTCTGCCCATGCCTGTCGTGACCCAATTTCTGAGTCATGATGGCGCCTACCGAAAACCACCAACAGGCAAGCCAAGCCCTAGCCCGAGGCACAAGCGACGAACCAATAGGCGGGATCTCATAAGAAAGGAGATGAAGCAAAACTACTACCATCAACATGCTACGAATGTAAAGACAAAGGAAGTATATATACCGGGACAAAAAGGAAGAGGACAGTATATAACTCTTAAACCCCTCCCAAGACCTAGTGAAGTCAGTACACGAGCCACTACTAGACATATCCAGAGTACAAGACAGAAACCAAATATACACAACATATATACAACAGTCTCGGATCCAAAAAACTATACATCAGAGATGGAGTGGGATCTGCCTCGGACGTCAGTAAGATTTCCCTACTCCGGAATCAGTGCTGAGAAAAGAGTCACGTCATGGCCATCGGCTAGTGCTTGGATCTGCATCGAGAAAAGATGCAGAAGTGCAGTATGAGTACCGAGGCAGCGGGTACTCAGTAGGCATCATCGGTCGACTGAGCTCAATGTAACATAAACAAGTTGAAGTATCGGGGTGCATGCTAAGTCTGGGTATAACTGATAAGTAAATGCGATACTGAATAATAAGTAAGTAATTACGCACTGAACACATAAGTCAAACATAACCCAACTGTGCCCCCATAAGCCCGTTGGACACACAGAATAATACAATACCCAGCCTGGCGCCCATAAAACGACGGGACACCCAAGAATAGTAAATGTATAGTCACCAGTGTATCGAAGCTATACCATTATCCAGTAATCATAATAACCAATGGGGTGCACCAGGCTTGAACCGACACCAATGGGTAATAACAAGAGGCCAGACGCCGGAATTGAACCGAACAAGGTGGGTAATAATAATAGGCCACATATATATCATATCTGTCGAACTCGAATTGAAACTCAGATAACAACAATATCATAATCACGGTACCCAGTACCAGAACTCATAGTGCACTACAATCCGGGGTCGGACTCGAGCCGTGACACCCAATAGTCAATAACCAAAATCATCATACTTGAATCAGTAGCTGGACTCGAGTCGAAAATCATCATAGCCAGTAACCAGAATAGAGCCCAGTGTCACATCATAACCAATAAACGGGAAACATGCTAGTCCCAGGCCGAAGCCGAGGTATAGGTAAAGTAGCTAGCCCATCATCTGCTACCAGGTAAGTCCCTGGGTTCTCCTAGGTCCATAGTCTATCATCACGCAATATCTAAGTCAATCCGGGTATCTAGAGTAGCTCATGGCAAGACGGGTCCCCATTCTAAGCCAAGGCCAGTAATTCCGATCAAGTGCGGTGCTATCAGGTACTAAAAGGCTAAATGGGCCAATCGGGTATAATCGGGGTGACTCAATCCGGTCACAATACTAATAGGTCATACTAGGGCTTAACTAAGCCTAAAGATGTCAAAGTTCTGACAAGTCGATAAAAAGGGTAACGGAGCTCACTATCGGGTCCCGAAAACCAGGTCTAGTTATACCTGTCTAAGCCTGGACTAAGGTCCAATAATAACATTCCCCAACCAGCAACAATAACAATAATACTATTCGACCCCAAATAGGTCACCTGTGGTGTATCACGAAGATAACGAGCCTGAAATATGCCTGAATAGCCCTATCCGGCCTAAAAGGACTAAATCACAGCAAACCACCACCAAGTATATAATACCAGCCCACAACACCAGCACAATAACATGCATATATCACAAATAAGTGTAAAGAAAACCTAGCCTACCTAGACGCCTTCGCAAGCCTGCCAAAAGAACCAGCTATACAAGAGTCTTTCCCTTTCGAGAGGCCTCTGACTGCTACCAAGCTACCAAAATAATAAACTACATGTCAAAACATGACTATTGATACCTGTTGACACCCAATTTTGACCTCCTGATATTCCCTCCAGGCTGCTATTTATCAAAAAAAATATTAGTTTTTAAACTTCTAATTATTATTTTGATATCAAATAAATTTTAACATTTCATATTCATGATTTAAAGGTATGCAATTTATTTTTAGCATTTTTATTTTAAATTCTTATATAATATACAATTTACTAATTTAGATATAATATTTTACATAATTTTATAAGTATTTATTAAATTATTTCCACAAATGTGCATACTCATAATTCAAACACATGGTCTATTACTATTAATATTCATTAATTATATTATTATCATTATTATTATTATTATAGTGTTATTATTAAAATTCGTATTCATAATTTACAAGTACATAATTTATTTCAAATTATTATTTATCGCCAATTTTAAATAATATATTACGTGTCATTATTGTTACTTATGTAATTTCTTCATAATGATTTTACAACATTGTTTAATTTATTAAATAGCAGTCTAATTCCATTTCCCTAATTTATTTAACTTTTAGTCATTTTTGTATCCAATTTCGTGCCAATTTTAGCCTAAATTGATTTTAATTTGACCCCAAATTGAAATCCCAAATTCAATTTCAACAAGACCTAATTTCTGACCCAATTACAACCCATGATCCGACCCATCATAATTTCAATCGCAGCCGTTGATCTCAAGAGATCAACGGCCGAGATCAAAACACCTTTGCTTCCCTTTTTAATCAAAGACCAAACCCCCAAACCCTAAATTATCCCTCAGCCGCCAACCCCCTTTCTCTCTCCTACCCTCTCTCTCTCTCCTTCATTGTCATCAACTCCGATGGGTCGCCGCCACCACCGCCGTCTACCTATGGCCGGTGGACCACCACTCTTCTTTTTCCTCTCCTTTTCTTTCCGCCATTGCACACAGCCACGCGGCTGGTGACTTCACCGCCGTTCCTCCTCTCTCTTCCCTCTGACCAGCAAGTCGAAATCGACGTCGGCGACCAGCAAAACCCACCACCAGTCACCGGCAGAACCACCAGTGAACCCCTCCGAACCACCACACTCCAAACCACCATCACTTTCGATCGGTGAACTCCGGCTAATGACAGACACTGTACTTTGCCTACACTTAAAATGTTGTTTCTTCTCCGGTGAGTTTCGAAGAATATCCAATGAGTATAGCATCTTTGTTACTCCAAAAATGGTTCGAAGATCGTCGATCAGTCCCGGTCACGGTTGTGCATCGAAATTCTGTTTGCGATGAGTTCTTTCGAATTCATCTCCACTATGATATTTTGGTATTCACCTGGTATTCGTTTAATTACCCCTTTTTCTAAACTCATGATTTTCTCTCAGACAGATTCTGAGATTTAATTTGGCGTGAGTTTAGTGTTAATTTTTGATTGAATTCTTGTCTATTCATGCTCGTCTGCTTGCATCGTGTTCTTGTTTGATTCGTCTGTTAACTGAAACATATGTTCGTATTGTTTCCGTATCGATTCTGAGTATTGTGATTATAATTTTCTTCAAATCAATTTAGAATTCTAGAAATCTCGATCTGTTTATTCCCTATCTTTTTGGATTCGAATTTGTGACATTCTTAGTATTTAAATTACTTTCTTGATTAGCTCTAATTGATAATTAATTATGGTATGATTTGGACTATTCCTACAGCTAATTTATTTGATTGTGGCTAATTGATTCGATTGCTTAATGTGAATTACAGCAACTTCCATATTTGTTATTTATGGTAACTTAGACTTGTTTTGCATCTAATTGATCCCGTTTGCTTTAATTAAGGGGACTTATGTGATTGGTGATTTTGTTTCCTTGATTGAGCATAACTTCTATAAGATATAAGCAGGGGGGGACACGAGAAATGGGGACGGTTTTTCCATCATTATTCTCCTTTCATACTAATATACCTCCCAAGTTTTCTCACTGTGTGTTTCAAAAGTGCCCTGCTTTGGGTTCTCATTAGCTATTTTGCTAACCGTCCGGTTCAATTCTCATTGGTTGCTGGTCTTCTTCTTGTCAATCCTCTATTTAAACGGTTAGTCTTCCATCGTAGTAATTCCAACTCCTAATTGTGTATTTAAAGTGGCCTACATTAAGGGTTCGAAAGTGGTCCTCTGTTTACATGTTTGAGACTTAGATTGTGTGCAATGTATTAGGGATATTGTGATGCCTTTATGGAAAATGTGTATGTTGTCCGTGTGTATTATTTGGTATGTGTGTTTGATGTGTTATAGCAGGGACTAGAACATGAGTTCGGCCATGAAGAGTTTACCCGGGCTGGGAAAGAATTTCTACGGGGCTGCCTTGATCCCGATTAGATAGCATTCCATTTATTTATTTCAATCGGCTTGTAATAGTTGATGTTTAAACACTGCTTATAATGAATTATGGGGATTGCTATGGGGGTGGGGATTCTCTGTGTTAAATAGTTCATCACTTAGAGACCATGCCATATAGGATTATTTAATAAATTTCAGGTTAGTTAAATTATTTTATCACTTAGGCAAACAATCTAGGCCAATTAATTAATCATTTTTTATCGTATAGAAATCATGTCTTTAGGATCAGTAAATAATTCGATGTACTAGACTAACTTTGGATATGTTAATTCAAGTCAAGCAATTTAATGAACTTTTGACATACTAAAATTATTTTTCAGCATCTTTACATAACTTTAGCAATTTTCAGCATGTTAAAAATCTAATTTCCAGCATGTCTAAAGCATGTTTACATGATGTCCAGTATATTTACGTGGTTTCCAGCATTAAAAAGTTACTGTCGGCCCCCTTTTGGTCAATTTACAGCATTAAAGTTTATTTTCAGCAATTTCTATTAATTTCCGGCACCTATAAATCATTTTCTAGTATTTACATCTATTTTCAGTCCTTTAAATTTAATGTCCAGCATATCAAAATAATTTTCAGAATCTAAAAAATAAATTTTCCAGCATATAGTAATTAATTTCTGGCGTGTTTATTTAATTTTCAGTGCATAAAAAATTTATTTTCAGCATTTGAAAATCACTTTTCAGCAATTAATGATCAATTTTCAGCTTTTAAGAACTACTTTTAGCAATTCTTTATTAATTTCCAGCAACTGTGATTTAAAGTTGGGTACTTTAATTAATACGTCGCGTTTAGAAATTATGTCCATAGGTTTAAATCACGGAACATAAATATTTGTCCTTTTAAAGCATGCTAATAACCCCCTAGTTAATCCAGAGGCTTGCTTGAAACCTTTATTTGCTAATTATTTGTCCTGTTTGTTTTTGTATGAGGTGAATTTTGGGTCTAATTAAGCGGCCTAAGTTTTCTTGTCTAGATCCTTATCCGAAAATAGTAAGTCCAATGCCTCTTGGACACTAAGTTGGGACGGGTAGACAATTTAGGGCACGTTAGTTTTTACCGCTTTCTTTAGAACGCCTCTAAGACTAATAACCCAACTAGGTGGGTAGGTAGAAAATCGGAAATGATGTAAGTTGCCCCGAGCAGAATTCGACAATGTAACATACGACATTGTCATCCGTTAATAAGCCGGGCGCTGATCCGAATAGGTTAAAATTAACTTCTTGTATAAAATCTTTTCTAAAATCGGTTTTCTTTATCTTATTTTTGAATGCTCAAATTATTTAGGGGTAGTTTAGGTTCGTTATTATTAAAATAAAAATGTTTCGGTTATATAAATTGTGTCCTTCTCTCTTCTTGCTTATCTGATATTTTATTTTTATATATTCCTAATGTGTATTATTTAGGTAAATAACTATTTTTCCTGTTTAAACACCTAGTTAACATTAAGTTACTAAATAGAATAGACTTTTGCTTATCACATAAAATTTCCCACGTAATATATGGATTCGGCCGGGACCCACATTTGTGGACCTCGAAAGGTGCCTAACACCTTCCTTTCGAGGTAACTTGAACCCTTACCCGAGTTTCTGGTTGACATAGGCTAATAATTAATTAATCTTAATTAGTCTAGAATGGTGCCCTAACGCACCTTAATTCGTTAGGTGGCGACTCTTCACTCTCTAAATCCCAAAAAGAGTTTGTCACGTCGAATCCCGCTTTTCGCGAGAAAAATGGGGCGCGACAGCATGGCGACTCCGCTGGAGATACTTAGGTTCTAACCATTACGAGTTTATGTATTATGTGGGATTTTCGTCTTTAATTATTTTTCGTGAGTTGTTTCGACTTTTTCTGACTATGAATGTTAATTTTTATTGCATCATCAGTTTGCTTAAATAATTATTTTGTTATTTCTAATTTACTTTTAGAAAGCATGTCAACCCTCTTCCCTTTCCTTATTTTTGTTTGTCTTTGCATGTCTTTCCACTCTCCTTTTTCCTTTAATTGATAACTTGTTATTTTTTGTTTCCCTCATGTCCCTTTAGTTATGTATTTGTTAATTTTATCTGATTTTATTATTTATTTATTTTTCTATATTGATCAACATGTTACTGCTTTCTACTATGTGTTATGTGTTACTGCTTTATATACAAATGACATTCCGCTCATATTTTCCTCCATTTGGAACCTCATTTATTTTTCTTTTAAGAACGGTTGCGTGGTTGCACGGACGTTCGTTTTCTAAAAACACCTTTTGGGAAATGTCTCGTGAATCGGTCGATCAGCGGTGCGTCGACAGTCATGAACCTTCCCACTCTCAAGTTGTCCGCTTGAGGGAACCGTGTCAAAAATAACTCTTGCTCCTAGATCCTATCCGTCTATTCCTTTACTAAGGAATATGCATCTTAAAGTTTAGATACTTTGCTAAGAAAACTATGTCTTAAGTTCTAAGGGATTTCATAATCTTGAAAAAAACGTTTTCATAATTTATGTGCATATGCCTAATTTGTTATTTCTTTAAATTTCTCTTATATTTGTACTTGACTGCTCTCCTTAAGTATTTTATTCATCATACATTTTCATCCACTATTCGAATTTCTATAAATCTCATATTTCGAACTACGTCTGACCTGATTCTCGTCCGACAAGATACGTAGGCAATCCTTTATAAGGATGCGGTCCTCCTTTTTTCATTCTTTTTTAAAATATCCCTGTATTTTAAAAAATGTGAAACAATCTTTATTATTCAAATAATTTTTTCTGTCAAATCTTTTATTCTCCCTTTCTTTTTACTTCCCCATAATATCATAAGGGCAAAAACTAGAGTTTTTTTAATTATTCAAATGATTTTTCACAACTCTTCAGATTCTCAAATATTTGAAATTAAATGTCTCTAAATCTTTAAAAACTTTTCAAACCTTCAATCTTTCCGTTCTTTTTAAAAACAAAATTGTCTTTAAATATTCCATGTCATCTTTCAAATATCTTGTCCTTATTTACTTGTTCGTCCATCAACTTTGAGTATCAGCCTAGTATTTAAGTCTTGCTTAGAGCCTATTTTCTACCAATTCACTTCTCAAGTTTAAGTCCTCAGTTCGTGTCTTAGAAGTACTTAAGGCTATGCCTTATCCACTCCAAGTTTAAGTCATGCATGCATCAACCGTAGGTGGTTTGACCCTTGATGCCAATCCTTAAAGTTAATAACCATCTTCTTGTCAAAAGGGTTCCCCACTACCCGAAGACAAACATTCATGTTATGTGCCATGTGATCATGATAAAGTAATCCAAGCCAAAATGGACAAATAAGATTAGGAAAGTCTAATTCCAACTTCTATTGTGTCGAATGCCAAAAACTTGGATTATACTATCATAAGTCACATATATTTGTCATCCTAGGCCCACCTCGAGTTTAACGAGGCTCCATGCATTATAGGACGCTTCATCAAATTAATGTGTTTGTTCTTCCACTATATGTCATCTTCACCTTGCTAACTTGATTTCTTATTTTATTTTTATTTTATTTTTCCCCGTCCCAAAGGTTGATTCGTGCATTCTCTCGCATATCACATCGATTTTTAAAAAAGGGATCGTGCTCCTTCTCTTAAGCTTAATCACCAAGACAAGGAAATGAGTGACAACAACGGCACAAGTGATGATCATAATGAGGTGATCTTAAGAATGGAACAAAAAATCATCCAATTACAAGGGGAATTGTCACAAGTTCGTAAATTGACTAATCCATTCCTTGCATTGAGTACTCCTTTCGAGCCACAAATTGAGGTCAACACCATTACCAAATCCCAAGCCACCTTCACAAGTCATCCCTTACCATCACTTCCTATCTCACAACCCCAAAATAATTCAAGTCATATATATACACTTCCTGGAAACAATCAATATCCACATTCTTGTCCGCCACAATGCCACATATACCCAGCTCCACTAAATTCCCAAATAACCTCATATGTCCACAATATACCGCCGATGTTTACCACGAATATGTCTCAGTTTCATGATCCTGTCAATCATACTCATGTCAAAACGACCCCATTCACCCGCCACCAATACGAACCTGAACCTCCAGAAAAAGACCCCATGTTGCAATCTGTAGTTGAAAGACTGGAACAACTTGAATGTAGTAAGGGGTTGAAAGGGCTATGTTACGAGAACCTATGCATGCACCCTGACGTTGAACTGCCGGAGGGGTACAAACCTCCTAAATTTGAATTGTATAATGGGACTGGAGACCCAAAAACACATCTGAAAATATATTGTGACAAGTTAGTAGGGGTCGGTAAAAATGAGCAGATTCGCCTGAAGCTATTCATGAGAAGTCTTACTGGAGACGCTTTGTCATGGTATCTCGCACAGGATGTAAGGAAATGGTCAAAATGGACTGATATGGCCTCTGATTTTATGGAAAGATTTGGGTTTAATATTGAAAATGGGCCTGATTTGTTCTACATTCAGAAGTTAAAGAGGGAACCTACAGAATCATTTCGAGAGTATGGAATGAGATGGATGCGTGAAGCTTTTAAAGTGCGCCCTCCTTTAGAAGAAAATCAAATGAAAGAATTTTTTATGCGAGCCCAAGCGCCACAATATTATGAAAGGATGATGCTCATAGCAGATCGTAAACTTGTTGACATCATCAAGCTGGGTGAGAGAATCGAAGAAGGCATAAAAAATGGCATGATAATAAATTTGGAGGCACTGCAAGCGATTAGTAAGACTTTGCAAGCTGGTGATATCAGTGAGAATAATGACACGAAAGAAGTGAATGTTGTCTTGACTACACAAGAGCTTAAAACTCCTCTGCTTTACCAAACCTCATTTCCCCCAGTCCAATACCAAACACCCACATATCAAGCACCTCCATATCCATTTCCTCCAGCAAAATACAATTATCCCATATCGTCTTATTACCCTACCATCTATTCCTTCCACAACGCACAACCTGCATACTTTCAAAGTCCTCCACCTACATTCCAACAACTACCAGCTTATCAAAATCCAACAACAAATCAACAATCCAGTCAATCCGCTAGACCTCGAGCTAACTTTCAAAAAAATCCACCCAAACAGTACACTCCTTTGGCCATAGCCCAACTCTATGAGAGATTAAGAGATGCTGGCTATATCACTCCAATTCCCGCAATTGTAATGAACACATGTGCAAAATGGCTCGATCACTCCAAAATTTGTGCTTATCATTCAGGGATGAAAGGACACACCACAGAGGAATGTCGAACTCTGAAAGACAGAATTCAAGCATTGATTGATACCAAGGTGATAAACGTGACAGAGTCAAATCTCAATGTTGGTTAATTTCCTAAGCATGACTTGCACCTGTGTGGCATTGATGAAGGGGTATCATATTGGGCTCCCAAGCACTTGAAATTACTTTAAGTTTTTGGATAATATGATGGTTCTTTTATGATTTCCTCTTATGTAATCGGAACTACGTTTGACCTGATTCCCGTTTTAGAGGGATACATAGGCGCTCCTGTGGAGTTCGGTCCTGACATAATAAAACCTTCTTATTTCCCCTTATAAGGCTGTAACTAGGATAAAATTTTTGAGAAAGTCTCAAAAAGTTCTATGAAAATTACAGTTGCACAAATATGACACTGGGGCAGAATTTTTGAGAGGATCTCAAAAATTCTATTTAGAAGCATTCTACAAGTTCAAGGCTAGCAAGACACGAAACTGGGGCAGAAATTTTTGAGGGGTCCTCAAAAATTTCACCAACGATTGCATCTCAAGACCAAGACGAGCAGAGACACGAATCAATCTTCCCCTTTTAAAACTTACAATTTTTTCTTTGAGTGCAAGATTGACAAGTTCAAATCTAGAGTATGCTACACGTCATCGAAAGACATACAAGGCTAAACATTGTCCTTTGTATTCCTTCAGAATTTTATTTATGGCTAAGCATTGTCTTTTGGAATTCGATGAGGGTTAAGCATTACTCTATCAAGGAGCTCCGAGGCTAAGCATTGTCCTTGGAAAAATTAACTGGATTGCTTACTATCCAAGGAGCTCTGAGGCTAAGCATTGTCCTTGGAAAAATTAACTGGATTAAGCACTATCCTCTCTGGAGAAGTTATCCGAAGCTAAGCATTGTCTTCCGAAATTTGATAGGATTAAGGACTACTCTATCAAGGAGCTCTGAGGCTAAGCATTGTCCTTGGAAAAATTAACTGGATTAAGCACTATCCTCTCTGGAGAAGTTATCCGAAGCTAAGCATTGTCTTCCGAAATTTGATAGGATTAAGCACTACTCTATCAAGGAGCTCTGAGGCTAAGAACTGTCCTTAGGAAAGTTAATTGGGTTAAGCACTGCCCTCTCTGGAGAAGTTAACCGAAGCTAAGCATTGTCTTTCGAAATTCGATAGGGTTAAGCACTACTCTATCAATGAGCTATGAGGCTAAGCATTGCCCTTGGGAAAGTTAATCGGGTTAAGCACTACCCTCTCTCTAGAAGTTATTCGAAGCTAAGCATTATCTTTTGAAAGTCGATAGGGTTAAGCACTACTCTATCAAGAAACTATCTGAGGCTAAGCATTGTCCTTGGAGAATTAACTAGGTTAAGCAATGTCCTCTCATGAGAAGTTTTTTGAATCTAAGAATTGTCTTTTGGAATTTGATGGGGTTAAGCAATACTCTATCAAGAAACTGTCTAAGGCAAAGCATTGACCTTGGAAAGTGAAATACTACCCTATTCTTAAAGATCACCGGAGGCTAAGCATTGTCCTTTGGAGGTTGGTTGAGTTAAGCACTACCTTATTCTTAAATATCACTTGAGGCTAAGCACTCCCCTTTGGAAGTTGATTGGGTTTAGCATTACCCAAAGTTGAACATTGTCTTCAGAATACTGAACAAGCTAAGCACGGCTACCTTAAAGAAATTTAAGGTTAAGCATCTCTTTTTCGGATATCATGTGGGTTAAGCACAACCTCTACAAATCTACACGGGCAAAGCATTGCTCTCTCTCATAACAGATATGTTTTCTTATCTCCTCTCGTCATTATTGTTATCTATTACAATTGTTTTCACCACATTATATAATGTTCTATATGCTCTAACCATCTTATCTAGTCATGTTGAAAGTGCACAGGTAACGAAGGGAGAACGAGTTACGAACGGGAACAACTTTCACTCCTGTTCTCAATGCAATATTCTACTTATCCCTCCTTCACTCCAATTCAACTTGAAACACATGTACTTTTCAGTTTCATTCTTTTCCTTATGACGTTGCTTCAAATCCTACCCACTCCAGTCTGCCGACTCATGCTATCATTATTTTTGCCCATGTAGCATATTATTAACTTCTTTTAGGAATCTCATTCATTCCTAAATCTAGAACTACACATGGCCTGATTCTCGTAAAACCAGAGATATGTAGGCAACGTAAAATCAAAGTCTCGGCCACATCATTTTAACGACTCCCTTTTGCTTTTTGATTCCAATAAACCGTCTTCTCGATCGGACAAAATTGGCTACTACGTCAACGTTCGTTGCTCGATAATTCTTATATCATTCCCAAGCAACGAAGGGGCAGCTGTTGACACCCAATTTTGACCTCCTGATATTCCCTCCAGGCTGCTATTTATCAAAAAAAATATTAGTTTTTAAACTTCTAATTATTATTTTGATATCAAATAAATTTTAACATTTCATATTCATGATTTAAAGGTATGCAATTTATTTTTAGCATTTTTATTTTAAATTCTTATATAATATACAATTTACTAATTTAGATATAATATTTTACATAATTTTATAAGTATTTATTAAATTATTTCCACAAATGTGCATACTCATAATTCAAACACATGGTCTATTACTATTAATATTCATTAATTATATTATTATCATTATTATTATTATTATAGTGTTATTATTAAAATTCGTATTCATAATTTACAAGTACATAATTTATTTCAAATTATTATTTATCGCCAATTTTAAATAATATATTACGTGTCATTATTGTTACTTATGTAATTTCTTCATAATGATTTTACAACATTGTTTAATTTATTAAATAGCAGTCTAATTCCATTTCCCTAATTTATTTAACTTTTAGTCATTTTTGTATCCAATTTCGTGCCAATTTTAGCCTAAATTGATTTTAATTTGACCCCAAATTGAAATCCCAAATTCAATTTCAACAAGACCTAATTTCTGACCCAATTACAACCCATGATCCGACCCATCATAATTTCAATCGCAGCCGTTGATCTCAAGAGATCAACGGCCGAGATCAAAACACCTTTGCTTCCCTTTTTAATCAAAGACCAAACCCCCAAACCCTAAATTATCCCTCAGCCGCCAACCCCCTTTCTCTCTCCTACCCTCTCTCTCTCTCCTTCATTGTCATCAACTCCGATGGGTCGCCGCCACCACCGCCGTCCACCTATGGCCGGTGGACCACCACTCTTCTTTTTCCTCTCCTTTTCTTTCCGCCATTGCACACAGCCACGCGGCTGGTGACTTCACCGCCGTTCCTCCTCTCTCTTCCCTCTGACCAGCAAGTCGAAATCGACGTCGGCGACCAGCAAAACCCACCACCAGTCACCGGCAGAACCACCAGTGAACCCCTCCGAACCACCACACTCCAAACCACCATCACTTTCGATCGGTGAACTCCGGCTAATGACAGACACTGTACTTTGCCTACACTTAAAATGTTGTTTCTTCTCCGGTGAGTTTCGAAGAATATCCAATGAGTATAGCATCTTTGTTACTCCAAAAATGGTTCGAAGATCGTCGATCAGTCCCGGTCACGGTTGTGCATCGAAATTCTGTTTGCGATGAGTTCTTTCGAATTCATCTCCACTATGATATTTTGGTATTCACCTGGTATTCGTTTAATTACCCCTTTTTCTAAACTCATGATTTTCTCTCAGACAGATTCTGAGATTTAATTTGGCGTGAGTTTAGTGTTAATTTTTGATTGAATTCTTGTCTATTCATGCTCGTCTGCTTGCATCGTGTTCTTGTTTGATTCGTCTGTTAACTGAAACATATGTTCGTATTGTTTCCGTATCGATTCTGAGTATTGTGATTATAATTTTCTTCAAATCAATTTAGAATTCTAGAAATCTCGATCTGTTTATTCCCTATCTTTTTGGATTCGAATTTGTGACATTCTTAGTATTTAAATTACTTTCTTGATTAGCTCTAATTGATAATTAATTATGGTATGATTTGGACTATTCCTACAGCTAATTTATTTGATTGTGGCTAATTGATTCGATTGCTTAATGTGAATTACAGCAACTTCCATATTTGTTATTTATGGTAACTTAGACTTGTTTTGCATCTAATTGATCCCGTTTGCTTTAATTAAGGGGACTTATGTGATTGGTGATTTTGTTTCCTTGATTGAGCATAACTTCTATAAGATATAAGCAGGGGGGGACACGAGAAATGGGGACGGTTTTTCCATCATTATTCTCCTTTCATACTAATATACCTCCCAAGTTTTCTCACTGTGTGTTTCAAAAGTGCCCTGCTTTGGGTTCTCATTAGCTATTTTGCTAACCGTCCGGTTCAATTCTCATTGGTTGCTGGTCTTCTTCTTGTCAATCCTCTATTTAAACGGTTAGTCTTCCATCGTAGTAATTCCAACTCCTAATTGTGTATTTAAAGTGGCCTACATTAAGGGTTCGAAAGTGGTCCTCTGTTTACATGTTTGAGACTTAGATTGTGTGCAATGTATTAGGGATATTGTGATGCCTTTATGGAAAATGTGTATGTTGTCCGTGTGTATTATTTGGTATGTGTGTTTGATGTGTTATAGCAGGGACTAGAACATGAGTTCGGCCATGAAGAGTTTACCCGGGCTGGGAAAGAATTTCTACGGGGCTGCCTTGATCCCGATTAGATAGCATTCCATTTATTTATTTCAATCGGCTTGTAATAGTTGATGTTTAAACACTGCTTATAATGAATTATGGGGATTGCTATGGGGGTGGGGATTCTCTGTGTTAAATAGTTCATCACTTAGAGACCATGCCATATAGGATTATTTAATAAATTTCAGGTTAGTTAAATTATTTTATCACTTAGGCAAACAATCTAGGCCAATTAATTAATCATTTTTTATCGTATAGAAATCATGTCTTTAGGATCAGTAAATAATTCGATGTACTAGACTAACTTTGGATATGTTAATTCAAGTCAAGCAATTTAATGAACTTTTGACATACTAAAATTATTTTTCAGCATCTTTACATAACTTTAGCAATTTTCAGCATGTTAAAAATCTAATTTCCAGCATGTCTAAAGCATGTTTACATGATGTCCAGTATATTTACGTGGTTTCCAGCATTAAAAAGTTACTGTCGGCCCCCTTTTGGTCAATTTACAGCATTAAAGTTTATTTTCAGCAATTTCTATTAATTTCCGGCACCTATAAATCATTTTCTAGTATTTACATCTATTTTCAGTCCTTTAAATTTAATGTCCAGCATATCAAAATAATTTTCAGAATCTAAAAAATAAATTTTCCAGCATATAGTAATTAATTTCTGGCGTGTTTATTTAATTTTCAGTGCATAAAAAATTTATTTTCAGCATTTGAAAATCACTTTTCAGCAATTAATGATCAATTTTCAGCTTTTAAGAACTACTTTTAGCAATTCTTTATTAATTTCCAGCAACTGTGATTTAAAGTTGGGTACTTTAATTAATACGTCGCGTTTAGAAATTATGTCCATAGGTTTAAATCACGGAACATAAATATTTGTCCTTTTAAAGCATGCTAATAACCCCCTAGTTAATCCAGAGGCTTGCTTGAAACCTTTATTTGCTAATTATTTGTCCTGTTTGTTTTTGTATGAGGTGAATTTTGGGTCTAATTAAGCGGCCTAAGTTTTCTTGTCTAGATCCTTATCCGAAAATAGTAAGTCCAACGCCTCTTGGACACTAAGTTGGGACGGGTAGACAATTTAGGGCACGTTAGTTTTTACCGCTTTCTTTAGAACGCCTCTAAGACTAATAACCCAACTAGGTGGGTAGGTAGAAAATCGGAAATGATGTAAGTTGCCCCGAGCAGAATTCGACAATGTAACATACGACATTGTCATCCGTTAATAAGCCGGGCGCTGATCCGAATAGGTTAAAATTAACTTCTTGTATAAAATCTTTTCTAAAATCGGTTTTCTTTATCTTATTTTTGAATGCTCAAATTATTTAGGGGTAGTTTAGGTTCGTTATTATTAAAATAAAAATGTTTCGGTTATATAAATTGTGTCCTTCTCTCTTCTTGCTTATCTGATATTTTATTTTTATATATTCCTAATGTGTATTATTTAGGTAAATAACTATTTTTCCTGTTTAAACACCTAGTTAACATTAAGTTACTAAATAGAATAGACTTTTGCTTATCACATAAAATTTCCCACGTAATATATGGATTCGGCCGGGACCCACATTTGTGGACCTCGAAAGGTGCCTAACACCTTCCTTTCGAGGTAACTTGAACCCTTACCCGAGTTTCTGGTTGACATAGGCTAATAATTAATTAATCTTAATTAGTCTAGAATGGTGCCCTAACGCACCTTAATTCGTTAGGTGGCGACTCTTCACTCTCTAAATCCCAAAAAGAGTTTGTCACGTCGAATCCCGCTTTTCGCGAGAAAAATGGGGCGCGACAATACCTATATTGCATTAGTTCGGAAAATGTCCGAACAGTCCACGTGGGGTCTGCTTGCGGAATCGCAAAATCAAAACCATCACAGCGTTCCAAACTACCTCATAACCAATAGTCACAACTAGCACCGCTTCATTTGAGCTTAAAATATAGCTCAAATACCAACAACAATCCCATCAAATATAACAATTTAAATACACAACTTTAAACTAAAACTGACTGAAAAACTTACGATATAAAAACGTTATACTATCAACCACGCAATTCCCGAACTTAAATAACTTGATAAAGATAATTAATATGTGTATATGGGTGAGATTCCAAATTAACGTCAAAGGAACAAGAAAAATGTCATTCAGTAGCACTAATAGGATCAAAATTCAAGATTCATTCCATCACTTACTTTAAATTTATAACATAATATCATGGTTGACAAGACTTTTATAGATTAAGTGTTAAATGGGACAAGTGGCAACATTTTATGTTTAGTATGTTTAGTGGAAGTTTGTTGTCCATGTATTCTTCCTCCACGTGAAGTGGAGATGGAAATTTTCAGAATAATCCTAACCCATTATGCATACAATCGGATATTGCATAGGTTCGTGGTAAAATAAATATAATTTTTTAAATATACCATAATTAATAGAAAATTATTTCTAACAAAACCTCTATAAAATAAATATTATTTTAACATAGCTAGACTTACTATCTCCGCTTAAAATATTAATAAATCATAAAACTATTATAAAGTATTATAGATATATCATAACTAAAGAATTTTATAAATATCAAAAATATTTTCGAAAGGTAACTAACTATATCTTTCTACCAAATTCTAATTTAACTTAAATATTTTGCAACATGCTCGGTATAAATAATATTCTCAAATGAACTGCCCGAGAATCAAACTGTCAGTCCCAGCAAGTCATAATTAACTTGAGGCACTTATAGAAAAGCTCTAAACACCAAGAACGCATGAAAACAAGGGAAATAACCGAAAGGGTCATTACAATACCTTACTTTTGATGGAGTGTCAATGGGTGATAGTTTCTCCAAATTGCCAATATTTGTTACAAAATAACAGTCCATTCGCATATTTCAGATAATAAAGTTAATATTTTTATATGAAAGCCCAGTGTGATGTAAATTTATACAAAACAATTTAGATACTTACATATTTACCGACATGTTGTCACCATGTTACCAATATTTGCTTCATAATAATCACAGTTTGCATATTTCAGATAATAAAAATAATATTCTAAGCGAGATCAAAGAGTAAGACGTATGCTTATATAAATCAATTATAATACTTATATTTATCGACCTAACTTTTTTTCTCATGACCTCAATGCTAATTGCTATCGCAGGACTTATATTATGCAATTAGAACTTGATATTTGAAAAGATAGCAATTACCGGAAGTCAAATTAGAACTACAACAATGATACCTTCTAAATTATTGAGCAAAGATTTGGCACGATGCACTATAGACCGGAGACTCATTTTCTACCATCATTGTAAAATATCTATCTTGTTGTCATCTGAACATGATATTTAAACACTACAAAAAAATGAAATTAGCTATGATCTTCGTTGCTAAATTACTCGTAATTAACAAAAAAAATTGATTATTCATCACTAAATAGGATTCGCGATATATTTTATTATTTAGCTATAAAATTTGTCCATTGATTCTTATTTTTTAAGTAGTGAAAACCATCATATACGCCTGAGAAATAAAATTGGATACCTCATGAATTTTCCAAGTGTTCCAAATTCTTGATTCACACTGTAATATCCTAATAGCTTATATGAAGTCTTCAAAAGCTTAAAATCACAATGAATCAAGGAAAATAAAGAATAAGAGAGAAAAAACAACATAATAAGAAGAGAAAAAGAGTTACGAATTCACCTTCTCCTTAAGAAAATTTAGCACAATATTCCTCTTGATTCTTATCATAAGAAAACTCAAGTTCCTGCAGTTCAAAACAATGTAGTGGAAAATTTAAAAAGAATAAGCTTGTAAATGGATTTCTGGCAGAACTAAGAAACTACAAAAATATGAGAAGTTTATGGGAATAATAGGGAAGGTTAAAAGGTTTGTAACCGATGATGTGAATTATAATAAAGGGAGTTGAGGAGATATATTATTTAAGTAGAGAATGTAAATAGATAGTGTTATGAACTATTTTGTCAAGTTGGATGTATTATTAATAATTATGCAACTAAAAGTGTAAATTGTATCACTTGTGACAATACAACTTGCAAGTTGAAAATTGTATCTTAGTTGTATTTAGTTGTATCTAGTTGTATACAAGTTGTATCAAGTTGATCAACTTGCACTATTATATATTGTATAATGAGTGGCAAATCTTCTATAAATAAGAAGTTTTGCCTTCTTATTTGATATACCAAGAAGTAAAGAAATAAAATCTTTCATAAGCATCTCTTCTCTACTTTTCTAGTTTTGTTAATTATTTTGTTCTTGATATATTATATATTATTTTATAACACGTTATCAGCACGAGACTCTACCATCTCAAGATAAGGCTAAGGGATGGCTAAGGTATTTTCGATTGGGGTATGATATTGGTGGTAATCTCTGCCCATGAAAACTTTTGCTTAGACAAAGTTTGAACTTTGGATTTATACTTAATTGCTCACCTTTATTGATTTAATTATTGGACATCATGGAAGGTTAGTTTGCAATATATAATTCATATATATTTTCCTTCTCAGTTAGCATGCCATTGGACAAGTTTGGTTGACATATTCTTATTCTTCTTGTTAACGTTAATAGTATAATGTGTAAGTGTTGGATCTAATACTATTGAAATCAGTATTATAAGTTTGATTAGAATGGTGAGAAAATCTCTTTCACTGTCTTAATGTAAGTTATTATCTGCTAAAACAGATGTACACAAGTGAATCCCAAATAGTTGATTTTCATGTTTAATTTTCTTTTGGTAATATTCTTTTTAAGGCTCAAGGGTGAGTCCTGTTATATTTTGGTTTAATATGCGTTTATAGGTAAGATGGTGGATTCAAGCTCCATCACCTCAAAAGGATAAGACATCGGGTTAGAGACCCGGTGCACCATGATGATAAAATATTGGGTTAAAGTCCCATCGATCTATGACCTAAGATGCCTTTTATTTGGATAAGACGTTGAGTTTGAATCTCAATGCACCATATTGATGATATAATGATGACTAAGACAAAATTTTGGTGAAAAGTCATGAAATATGCTCCATTCCCTGAAGTGAATGTGGTAGCAATGCATAATATGTCTGAAAGAAGACATGTGATTGAATTTACGAATATGAATGTGGGTGTAGCAAAGGACAAAATCTTTCGTTACATTATATGTATGCCTAGATTTGCTCATGAAGGAGAAATATCTTGAAAGAGATTCTAAGCTATCATAATCTGATAGGCTTAAGGCACTATTATATTCCATTCCTGGGGAATGAGAATTTTGATTGTAAAAGTACAGATCCATTCCCTGGGGTGAATGTGATAGGAGTAACACCTCCAAAAGAGGTAGAATAATTGAGAAGAAATATTATGAAATATACTCCACAATAGTAAAACTGAAAATTTATTCATGTTATAGTAAATCTGAAATTTACTAAAGCAAAAATTATATGTCATGATAAACCTGGAGTTTACTAGTATAAAAGTTCATAAGTTGACATGAACGATTGCGACATCCCAAAGATGTGCATATTGAGCATTAAACATATATTGAAGAACTAGAAAACTCTTCATATACTTTTAATGTTGCTTGTTCTCATGATAAGTTGGTTGGACCAACTAATGTTGGGATTGGATCCCTTAAAATTTGAAAAGTATAAAATGTGAATATGTCCGTTCACCCGTCATGTGATATTTTAAATAGATGCATCTATAAAATGATCACATGTATATTTGTTGTCAACCTGTAGTTTGACATTCATAAAGTTGCTTGCTCAATATAAATTGAATTAAGAGCATAATTTCTAGATTGTGTAATCAAGACAATTCATCTTGATAATGTTGGTTTGGCGTTGAATGCCTCCAATAAATAGTTGAATCATTGCTTATGAGAACAAAGCTTCATGTGATTGGTCTGAAATATGATAATCACATATTATAGCACTTATATGCATCAGACCAATAAATTATGGTTAATTTTCGCCTCTCAATTGGTTCAAGCTCAGGAATCAAATATTCCATCTAGTAATTTTTTATGTGCGGTATATGAGTAATGAATATACCATGATGCACAAAGATGGATTCCTCAAAGAAGATAGAGGAGGTATGTTAGTTTTTACAAACACAAGGGGGAGATAACAAGCAGTTATGAAATATGTTAGGAATTATCATCAGA
The DNA here is from genome assembly GCA_031232105.1 of Capsicum rhomboideum. Classification (NCBI taxonomy): domain Eukaryota; kingdom Viridiplantae; phylum Streptophyta; class Magnoliopsida; order Solanales; family Solanaceae; genus Capsicum; species Capsicum rhomboideum. The sequence goes on along the minus strand of CP124719.1, from coordinate 17,890,003 downwards.
TCCTCATTCAAAAAATAATTCAAGTTCAAATGCTAGGAGCATTTGTTGACCCAAAATTGATCTCATATTTAGCTGTAAATGCTCCAACTGAATATCCCTGAAGGACAAAGTCTACTATATGCATGAAGCATGGTAGATCATAATCGATTCCAAATAAGATAATCCTTGAAAAGGATAAGGAACAAATGATCATAATAAGGAAAGAATGTGCTTTTGAAGAGCTTACGACATAACACTTCATGAAACCTTATGAGAGGTTCAGGTATCTGAAAATAATGAAGTGATGAAATCTCAAAATATTATGTCACATTGCGAACCAATACAAAATGATATAACGTCGACGATATCTTTGATACAATATGGCGCAATATTGTAAAGGGATTGTAAGGATCTGAATTCTATGTTTATTTAAGCATGCTGACGTAGAAATATTTATCAAGTGACATGAAAAGATGCATCTTGGTAAGCATAAAACTTATTTGATTTGTAGTCCGAACACTAGAAGATGTCACACATAAAATGATTGAATATTGTCACTTGACAAAATCTATATGAAAATCCCTGAAGGATTCAAAATGCCTGAAGCATATAAAAGTTTCTGAAAAACTTGTTTATAATCCTTATAAGGGGTAAATTGATGATTTGAATATTATTCGAACTCTTGGAGATTCAGAAGTGATAAACTATTTGGTGAAAGAAGTTGAAACGAGAAACATGCAGAAAAGGATTGGTCATGAAGTACCATATCTTATGCAATTGATGCATTTATACATCTTGTTATGATTATGAGAATGATATAGTTTTACTCCTACATGAGGATAGTGAAGTAAGATCACTCGCATATTGTAAATGAAAACCCCTATATGGATGTGTTTATCCTAACGAATATTGTTAAGCTTTTGAATATACAGGATATTCATATGATCGATATAAGGATTCGATATAGACATATTATTTATTGCCATGAAGGGTTGCTGTCATACCATGCTATTTTACATGATAGTCTAATCATGTTGAGATAATAGCTATTCATGAAGCAAGTCGAGAATCATGCATGACCTAACTAAAGGAAAGATTCATAAAAGGAGATAGAATGAAGCACATTTCACCAAAAGCTTTTCTATACACATGAACTCCAAAAGAATTGTGATATCAATGTGTTACAGATTCGTTCGAGTGATAATATGATTGATTCATTCACAAAGTATCTATCTAATGCAACTTTCGAGAAGATGATGCACAAGATTGAAATGTGAAGATTCAAGTTCTGTATTGATGTTCTCATCAGGGGGAGTTAATACGCGTTGTACTCTTTTTCCCTCACAAGGTTTTATCCCACTGGGATTTCCTTGTAAGGTTTTTAATGAGGCAACACTAAGGGCGTATTACAAGATGTGTGTACTCTTCTTCCTTCACTAGGCTTTTTCCTAGTAAGGTTTTAACGAGACACATTATCTATTATTAAACATCCAAGGGGGAGTGTTATGAACTATTTTGTCAAGTTGGATGTATTATTAATAATTATGCAACTAAAAGTGTAAATTGTACCACTTGTGACAATACAACTTGCAAGTTGAAAATTGTATTTTAGTTGTATCTAGTTGTATACAAGTTGTATCAAGTTGATCAACTTGCACTATTATATATTGTATATTGAGTGGCAAAATCTTCTATAAATAGGAAGTTTTGCCTTCTTATTTGATATACCAAGAAGTAAAGAAATAAAATCTCTCATAAGCATCTCTTCTCTACTTTTCTAGTTTTTTTAATTATTTTGTTCTTGATATATATATATTATTTTATAACAGATAGAGGTTTTTTGTAACCCATTAAATATAATTAGATATAATAAATATGAATAGATTTTTTTAAAATTATTAAACAATTTGTAATGCAAACAATGAAGAAAAAAATTCAAAAAAATTCAAAAAAAACTAAATAGGAATGGAGGTCATAGAGAGATGCCACATCACCTCTTCTACATTCTCCTTTATTAATATATATTGATTGATTGATTTTATAAGTGGTCGTATATTACTATAATGGCTTACTTCTTAAACTTATTAGGATATTTTATTTAGATACTTGGGAGTAAGTAATATTACAATTTAACTCCTTAACTTCTAATGTAATATTGTAGTTAGACACAATTTCAGTGCGAATTTCAAAAAAAAATTGTATGTTTTTTCATTCGTCAATTAGGTAGTTAAATTAATCACATTAAATTATGTCATCTCTTTTCTACTTGAGGTTAATAAAAGGGCAGCCTCATACACTAAAGCTCCCGCTATGCGCAGGTCCAGGGAAGGGCCCGATCACAAGGATCTATTGTATGCAGTCTTACCTTGCATTTCTACTTGAGGTTAATGTATATAATTGATGAAAATGATATATTTTATGTGGTTAAACTTAATTACCTAATAGACAAATAAAAATACACATAATTTGTTTTAAGAAAATTTGAATTAAAAATATTTAAGTAGAACATTTTATTAGGAATTGGGTGTTCAACTAAAATATTACATGGTTTGAATGTCTAAGTAAAATATCCTGATAAGTTAAAAAATTGGCTATGTATTAAGTTTACTGTACTTTTTTTTCTATCCTTTCCTAAAAGTTTCCATCTTTTTACTTCTTTAGTGACTCAAACTCATAATCTTCAAATTAAAAGTGAGGTGTGTTTACCATTCGAGCAATTCAAGTTATTAATAACCTAAAAAACTCAATAAGAGTGTCATCGACTCATCGTCATGCATCATGCAGGCTCTGAACTCTCCACCAATTAGGTTGCACTTGCAGCGCGCTATCCATTTGTTTGTGGTATCCATCCACTTCGTCTTTCATCTTACCCCTTTAATTTTGACTCTTCTTTTGTCTTTTTCCTATGTAATGTTGAGGGTCGTCTAGTTTAATGTATTAATTGAAAATAATATTAGTATGAATAATGCATATATGTTTTTCTATACCCATATTAATAATTATTGCTTTCTTGGCCTGTTTGTACTGCAACTGACGAACTATGTTGCATCGAATTTAACGAGAAACAATAGTAAACATGGCACAATGTACAAATATAAGAGCACTACATGACAAAAGTGTCCTTTGCTTATCTAATTAACTATTTATTATTACCTTGTTTGTTTTTTAATAGACTGAATAACATGTATAAGAAGAAGTAGGGGTAAGGATATTCATGGTTTGATTAGAAATCGATTCAAATCAAATAATTAAATTAATTAATTTTATTTAGTTTTGATTTAGTTTGAATTTAAGTTTTAAAAAATTAATAATATTTGGTTTTATTCAAAACAAATCGAATAAAAAAGCGAACCGAATCGATATATTATATAAATAAATTTTATAATTCTGTATATATACAATATATTGTTTGTTATGAATAATTTTAAATACTTTGTATCTTTTTCATGAAAATTTTATTTATCCCTAATGGGATATATATATATATATATATATATATATATATATATATATATATATATATTTCTTATCGAACTTTATTCAATTGATTAAGGTTTATAGATCTTTAGATATTTTCTCCATATATAATCCAAGGAAATTGTAATCACCACAATAAATGGTTAATGATGTATTATAAGTTGAAAATGATGGAGAATTACTTTCTAATTGTCGGGAGAAAATTAAAAGAGAGAAATATCATTATTTTTAAATAAAAAAATGAAAGAACCGAACAAAACCGACAACAACCAAACCGATGGATATGAATTATATTTGATTTGGTTTGATTTTTACAATTAAATAACCGATTAAATTGATTTGATTTTGGTTTTACCCCAAAACCGATCCAACCGAACCATGAACACCCCTAAGAAGAAGTGTATCCTTTAAAAAAAATTTCTTATATGATACTACTTATAAAAACACGTACTTCTAAAACCGACTGACACTCTCATAATCTTGGACCTTCATAATTCCTTAATTTTATCTAGTGTCATGTCCTTAGTAAGTTGTAAGTATGTCATGTCTAGTTTAATCACACCTCTCGTCAATACTTCTTCAGCCTACCTCTCACCTCCTTATACCCGTCACAATAATCAACCTCTCGCACCTCTTCACTGAGGGCATCTATACATGTCCTCTTCATATGTTTGAATTATCTCCTCCTCGCCTCCTTCATTGTGTTCATCACGGGGTCCACTCCTAGATTATGCCGAATATCTTCGTTTCTAATGATCTATCTCTCCTACTATGCTGATCATTTCCACAATTTTAATCTTCTAGATCTATGAGTTTTTGACCGGCCAATACTCTACTTTATACAATATAACTGGTCTAACAACCACTTTGTAAAACTTACCTTCATGTCTTAGAGGCACATTCTTATCATATAAGACATTGGATGAGAGCCATCATTTCATTCACTCCACCCCAATACGGTATGTAAAATCGTCGTCGATCTCCCTATTTCCTTGGATTATAGATCCGAGATACTTAAACTTTCTCTCTTGGAGATAACTTGTGTATCAATCCTCTCTTCCATAGCTGCCTCGTGAGTACTCACTAAACTTGCAATCCAAGTACTTTGTTTTGATCCTGCTCAACTTGAACCCTTTAGATTCCAGGGTCTGTCTCTAAATCTTCAGCCTAATATTAACTCTGTCGCGAATCTTGTCAATCAAAACTATGTCATCTGTAAATTGCTACATCATGACAACTCTATATGTTGCTTCTGTTCATCCATCACAAGGCAAATAAAAATGGGCTAAAAGTTAATTATCCTTGGAGCATGCAACCCGTCATAACTAGAAAGTGCTCCCAGCTAGTCTCCGCCCACTGTCCTAATTCAGGTCTCAGCCGCATCGTTATACATGTCCTTATAAATCATCCTAACGTAAGTTACAGGTACATCTTTATCCTTCAAAGAATTCATATGCTTAAGGACTTTATCATATGTTTTTTTGAGGTCAATGAACATCATATCCAAGAGAGTTTAACTTAGAGAAAACAATTATTACATTATATATCAGGTTACTTGTATATATTATAGTAGGTAACTTATCTTATTGTTAAGATTGCGAGTTTGACTTTTTATGAACGGTTAAATACTGTTGTCTTCCGTATTTAGTAAAATTTATATTTTCAACAAGAACTTCAAACACATTTTCAACTTAAAGTATGAACAATCAAATGAAGTATGAACTCTATATTCAAAACTTTGAACTTCAACAATAAGTTCAACCCAACTTTGAACATCAACAAAATAAAGTTCAAACTATTTTTTGGAAAATAGCAAAACCATCATTTAGAAAGAGATGAAGATTAGAAGATTCAAGTCCATCGAATCATGGTGTGTCCTTAAGGAAATTATTCCCCTCAAGTACCCGAGGTTATGGAATATATCCTCCCATGATAAAATGAATCACTTCGACAGAATAGCGGTACCTTAAATTCTGTCGAAGTACAAACGCACTCAAAGATTCGTAAATCACACTTGAATTTTTAGGAAGAAAAAGATATTTTTCACTTCAAAATTTCGTATCTATACTTGAGGAAAATTTCAGGTATCTATAGTCAAAAGGTGGTGCTTCAGAAAAGAAGCAATGGTTCTTAAAATGATGCACTATTTCAGACTGTCAGGCTACCTGCAGACCCACCTGCATGCGCAGATAGGTCACCTGCAGTCGCAGGTCAGTTAATGTCAAAAAACAGTAAGTTACCAACTTCTTACGCAGGTCGTCATTTCAGTCTTCAAACAGTTCCTTAAAGGGTCACGTCCCTTTAAGGTGCGTTGTAACATGCGTCCGCATATGCTCGAGTGATTTCACAAATGGAAAATATTTTCGTATTGAATTTTGGGATTAAACAATCATTAACACTCAAGTTTCAAATAAATTTTGTCCAAAAAGATAATCTCTCGATCGATCATTTGACAAATTCAAATCCAAATCCAAATTCAAATCTGAAGCCGAGCCGAGCGAGCGTCGACGACGACGGCGTGAGGCTTGTCTTGTTCTTTCCTTACTATCCACATGAAGGAGTGCTTCCATACTTAAGCACCAGAATGTTTCCTTCTCCCACCAATGTAGGAGAACACTTTTTTCATAAAATGAACATATATTTCACTTTTCCTCCATTTTCTTTTCTCCATTTTTCATTCACATTTTCACTAGAACCCAACAATCCTCTACATGAATGGGAAATGGCTATTTCATCAAAAAATATTCGGACAAGTGTGTGATCTACAAGAAAATACTTATTGCACCTAGATAAGTAGGTTTTCCTTTGAACTTTCCATAGTGAACTTGCATCGGATGCACTCAGTCAATCGGTAGATGTGATATCTTTGAATCGTCGAACTCTAATGTACACCTAGACAACACATGAACATAATCTGGTTTCATGAAAGCTTAGAGAACAGGCCTTTACTATCATTCTCGTTGAAGCGGCTTCCACTTCACTCTAACATAGGTGATTCCTAAACATTTAATCCTATAGATCAAAAATTTGGTCAAATCTGTCAAACTTAGAAACCATTAAAAAGCTTTCAACCATAAGTCTTATCCTTGTTTCCTAAACATTGTCTTCATTATGAAAATGGGTTGAGTTAATTGACAATATTGAACCGTTAGTCAAAACTTTGTTTTATCTCCTTAACCTAGCTCTTGGGATCTCTAGTCCACTAGGTAGAGTTACCGCTATGATGACTTGTCGTAGGTATTAAACCCATTCCCTTCAATGATCTTTTAACTCTCTCTTTAGATAGGCCTTTTGTAAGTGGATCCGACACATTATCTTTTGACCTCACATAGTCAATTGTGATAATTCTAGTAGAGAGTAGTTCTCTAATGGAATTATGTCTCTGTCTTATATGATGAGATTTACCATTATGCATCATGCTCTCTGCCCTACTTATTGTTGCTTGACTATCACAGTGTATGCATATTGGTGCCAATGGTTTAGTCCAATAAGGAATATCTTCCCAGAAATTTCGGATCCATTCAGCTTCTTCAATAGATTTATCTAACGCGATAAATTCAGATTTCATTATAGAGCAGGCAATACATGTCTGTTTGGATGATTTTCAAGAAACTGCTCCTCCACATAAAGTAAATACATATTCACTCGTGGATTTTACTTCATTCGATCCGGTGATCCAATTTGCATCACTATATCCTTCAATTACTGCAGGATATTTGTTATAATGCAAAGCATAGTCTTGAGTATGTTTTAAATACCCAAAAACTCTTTTCATTACCATCCAATGAGTTCGATTGGGATTACTCGTGTATCGACTCAATTTACCCATAGCACATGCTATGTCTGGTCGTGTACAATTCATGACATATATCAAACTTCCCAACACTCTACATACTCCAATTGTGAGTCACTTTCACTTTCATTCTTTTGAAGTGAAAAGCTCACATCCAATGGTGTCTTGGAAATATTGAAATTAAAATACCTGAACTTGTCAAGTACCTTTTCAATGTAATGATACTGTGACAATGCCAACCCTTGTGGAGTTCTATGAATTCTTATTCGTAAGATCACATCAGCAACTCCAAGGTCTTTCATATCAAACTTGCTCTCAAGCATTCGTTTCGTAGCATTTATGTCAGAAATGTCTCTACTGATGATCATCATGTCATCCACATACAAACAAATAATGACTTTGTGATTTGGTGTGTCTTTAATATAAACACATTTATCACATTCATTTATCTTGAATCCGTTTGCCAATAAGTTTTGGTCAAACTTTGCATCCCACTGTTTGGGTGCTTGATTTAGTCCATAAAGTGACTTAACAAGTTTTCACACTTTTCTTTCTTTACCAGGAACCACAAAACCCTCAGGTTATTTCATGTAAATTTCTTCCTCCAATTCTCCATTTAAGAATATAGTTTTCACATCCATTTGATGAATTTTAAGACCATATACCGCAGCTAATGCAACCAACATCCGAATGGTCGCTATCCTTGTTATTGACGAGTATGTATCAAAATAATCAAGGCCTTCTTTTTGTCCAAAGCCTTTCACAACAAGTCTTGTCTTGTATTTATCAATAGTACCACCAGCTTTCTTTTTTCTTTTGAAGATCTATTTAGAACCTAAAGGTTTATTTCCTGGAGGAAGATCAACCAACTCTCAAGTTTGGTTGCTCATGATTGAATTAATCTCACTAGTGACAGCCTCTTTTCAAAAGGATGAGTCCGCAGACGACATCGCTTCTTTAAATGTTAGAGGTTCATTTTCAAGAAGAAATGTTACAAAATCTTATCCAAAGGAAGTCGAAGTTCTTTATCGCTTACTACGCCTTGGTTTTTCTTCATTAAGTACAATCTTCCTTGGTTCATCCCTAAGTTATTTAGACCCTTCGCTAGACAGCTCATGTCTAGTTTATACGAATAATTATGTTCAAAAAACTCAGCATTATCTGATTCAATTACCGTATTATCATGGATATCCAAATGTTCGAATTTATGAACCAAAAATTGACATGCTTTACTGTTTGTAGCATATCCGATGAAGACACAGTCCACAGTCTGTGGTCCTATTTTCATTTTTTGGGTATAGGAACTTGAACTTTGGCTAGACACCTCCACACTTTGAAATATTTAAAGTTGGATTTCCTTCCTTTCTATTTCTCATATGGAATAGATTGTGTCTTATTATGGGGCACTCGATTGAGTATTCGGTTTGCTGTAAGGATAACTTCCCCCCCCCCTCCCCCATAAGTTTTACGGTAAACCTGAACTAATAAGTAAGGCATTCATCATTTTCTCCAATATTTGGTTTTTCCTTTCCGTAATTCCATTTGATTGAGGTGAATACGGGGCCGTAGTTTGATGGATAATTTCATTTTCCAAATATATCTCCGCAAAAGAAGATTCATACTCTCCACCCCTATCACTTCATATCATTTTAATCTTTTTATCCAACTGATTTTCAACTTTAGTTTTATATTGCCTAAATACTTCTATTGTTTTATCCTTATTATTCAGCAAATAAACATAACAAAATCTATTGCAATTGTTGATAAAAGTTATGAAATAAATTTTTCCACCACGAGATGGTGTCGACTTCAAATCACAAATGTCTGTGTGAATTAAGTCTAAGGGATTGGAATTCCTTTCAAAAGACTTATACGGATGCTTAGTATACTTTGATTCAACACATGTTTGACACTTTGATTTACTGCACTCAAAATTAGGCAAAACTTCCAAACTAATCAGTTTTCACAAAGTTTTGTAATTGACATGTCCTAAACGTTCATGTAATAATTCGTTTGACTCAATCAAGTAAGAAAAAGCCTCAACTTTATTCTTTTCGACAGTCATTATATGAAGTTTGAAAAGCCCCTCATTGAGGTAGCCCTTTCCTACATACATTTCATTCTTGCTTATTACAACTTTCTCCGAAACAAACACACACGTAAACTCATTTTTAATGAGAAGTGTTGTCGACATTAAGTTCTTCCTAATAGTAGGAACATAGAGAACATTGTTGAGAGTCAACACCTTACCGGAAGTCATTCTTAGGAATATCTTACCACTTCCTTCAACCTTGGCTGTTGCAAAATTTCCCATGAAGATCACTTCTTTGGGACCAGTAGTATCATAAGTGTCAAAAGCTTCTTTTTCCGCACAAACATGTCTAGTGGCTCCTGAATCAAACCATCATTCATTTGGATTTCCAACTAGATTGCATTCAGTGATCATTGCACACAGATTTTCAATCTTTCCAGTTGCTTCCAACATGTTTATTGTCACGACCCGAATCCCATTAGGGCCGGACTGGCACCCGAAGCCGATGAGGCCCGAGAGAACCAATCTTTGCTCATGTCTATTCATATGCATGTCACTCAATAAGCAACACCATCACATAGAGGTATAAAATGTCGATAGCGGAAGTTATAAAAACATGTGATATATACATATAAGAAACTTGGCCATTAGGGCCATCGAGTCAACATGGACATACATCTCTTACATTCCTCATCCCACATATGTCTACAAAGCCTCTACATATACATATCATAGCCAAGCTAGAGTCGGGAAAAGTCCCCGCCTTATACAGCATTTACAATACCAAAATCAGTGTACACTATGACTCGGAAAGCCCCGAACCAACTGGAGCTCACCAAAAATCTGCAAATGACCCGCACTCTACTGTGGAGGTCTACTAGTACCTGTGCCTGTAGCAAGTAAGGTAAATGCCCCCAAGGGGGTCAGTACGAAGAATGTACTAAGTATGCAAGGCCATATGAAACTGTATGATACGTAAATACTTCAATGAACTCAAACACAAATGAATAATCAATATGGATAAGTCACCATTCTGTACTTTGGAAACCATGTGTATTGCTTTCATTACGAATAACCCATCATTCTGTATGTTTGGAACTATGTACTTTACGTTCATTACTTTCTTTGCTTCTGTATTCACTCATCGTCACCTGTGTTATATCGTACCCGAGCCCCAACTGATCAGTGGGTCTTTACATAACATAGCGTTATGTTGGAATTGGCTCGAGCTAGGCTTATGCCTCTAGAGCTACCACCCATGAATCAAAGCATCGGGTTCGGCTCGAGCTAGGTTATTACCTCTAGAGCTACCCCCTGTCAGGATCGGTCCGAGATAGGCTTATGCCTCTAGGACTGCCCCCTGATCCAATAATCTCAGGATCGGCTTGAGTTAGGCATTTCGCCCCCAAAGCTACCACCCATACTCAATCATTAACCACATATATGTATTACTTTATTCCTTACTTTTGAGATTGATACCTTTACTTGTGAGAGATTGGCACATTCACTTGTGAGAGATTGTTACATTCACTTGACATAACATTATTGGAAGCATTGGAACAATAATCAATGAATAAGAGACATGTGTATACTCACTATTGGAATTTTGGAACATAACATTATTGGGCCTTTGGAACATTAGTCAATGAACATGAGACATGTGAATCATAATTGATCAATGAGTAGGAAACGTATGATAATAACAATTGGTAACCGGATATAGGATACCTTAGGATATTTCGGAATGAACTAGTACAACATCAATGTGAATACTAGGAGCTGCAGAAGGATACGAAAAAATTAACCTTACATACCTTATCTTCCCAATATGAATACACAAGTCAATATGTGAATACAATAATTCCGCTCCTTCCTTGCGTTTCACTCTACATCACAAGTACATAATGGAACCAACATTAACCAGAAGCTACATTCCAAGTGTATAAGACGACCATGAGTTACATGATTGTCCTATAACATTATTTCACCCTTTACAATACCATTCATGGCCTTATCATACCAACAATACCATAACATTCTATACATTGACCAAGACATCACAAACCAATAGCTTTTCACACCAAGTTCCTCCTTTACATGTTCTTATTAACACCACATCACAATGAACCCATCAAGTCACTCCAATACATTTTGTAACCAAAATTCCACAATTTACTCATATAGAAAAATAACAAGTTATGGACATAACCACACCATACATGTTGAGATATCATCCACACCATTCACTTTCATCAAACTATCAAGTCGTTTTTCAAGTTTAATTCACAAGGATGCACATCTCTTAGCAAAAAGCCAAAGTACACTATTAACACCTTGCCAACATAATCACCATGATATACATAATCTCTCATGTACATAGTATATTAATTCATAAGAATAAACACTTACCCAAGCTTGTAGAATGATGATCTTTCCCAAGAGATGACTTAGGCTTTGAAGTGAAGAGAAAAGATCTCTTTTTGGTTTCTTGGAAAAGTCTAGACATATATGTGTGTTTACAATGAATTAAATCTGATTTTTTGTGCCTTTATAGGCCCTTGAAGTCATCCTTAGCCATTTGGCTCAATAATTGACTTGTCAAAGCAAGAATGGGTCATTTGACCCATTGGGCCATGCATTTTGGTCTCTCTTTGGGCTTTAAATTGAGCCCAATAATCCATGTCATCTTAACCCACCAAATGTAATGTATAATCCACCATATATCTCATGTTCAAATAATTCTATAAATGTCTCGATAATATTCACTTACGAGATTCCCGTTCGTAGCCTCAATCGAAAAATAGAAATTTTAGTCGCACTTGGCTTATTTGAACATAATTTGTTTGAATACTTGTGACGAAGAATTAACCCCAACTCGGATGCTAAACGCGCTTAAGAATAGTCCTACTATGATGGAGTAATGATACCATGACTCAAAGGTCTTATATACATCATAATAGTCGAAGAACAAATTTGGCAAAAATCAGCCTGGCGCGCCCCTTTGCTGCCTGGGTCAGAAAAATTTTGGCCAGAAGCAGCCTGACACTCCCCCTGCAGCGCCCCACCTTAAAAATTCATTTTCGACTTTTCTTTGCGGATTTGGTTGGATCTTTCAAGTCCAAATCTTTTGATTGCCTCTTAGCTTTAAGAACCTTTGCTTGGATGTCCCTTAAACCTCACTTTTTACCCCACAAATGCTCCACAAAGTCACAAACACCACCTACTACAAAGGTCTAATCACATTTACTAGCACACTATCAATTTTTTCCATCAATAGCAATATGAAATACGTACTTATGGCTCTCGAAACCTAGGTAAGCATGGTTCAAGGTTGTCAAGTAGGGTCGGGAAGGTACGGGGTGTTACATTTATTTTATTTTGTTTCTTGTTCTTCTTCAGAATTTGACAATTTACAGCTTTGTGGCCAACTTCACTATAATTGTAGCAGTTGCCTTTGAACCTTTTCTTGTTTTGCTCTTTCTTTTGTCTAGAAGAATTCTTCCTCTTCATATTATGTGTAGCATTATCTTTAACAGGAATTAAACACATCATTGTTGATTTCTCACACAACTTAATATCCTCTTCTATCTTGAGTTGAATCGCAAGATCTTCCAAACCAAATAATTGGTGTTCAAACATTCCTTCTTCAGGAATATGAGGATCTCTAATTGTAAACATTTGCATTTCAAATTTGATCAGCCAAAACACATCATTTGCTACCATTCTTTGAAGTTCACACCAGAATATTTTTCTGATTTCTCTGCCGATACTATTGCTAGAGCAACATCTAAACGGCTTAATGATTCAACATTGGTTACCGTTGGGAAAACACCATTCACAACCGAATCAATTTTTGTTCAGTTTCATTCGTCATTTTTCTGTCAAGCTTTGACAAACACTTTAGTATTTCAGAATACTAACAATAAAGATTTTAATCTTTAAACACTTGTTTCTAGTCAACAATGAAGTTTTTATGTCTTTAAATCGTCAACCGAATGAACTTTGAAATCTGATGAAGTTTTTATATTCTTCAAATCAGAAACAAATTCAAACAGAGTAAAAATCCATAGATTTTAAACCCTAGAAACTAATACAAATAGTTCAACGAATCCGTGAAGTTTTTATATTCTTCGAACCGAATTCACAATCCAATTTCTTGGAAAAGTTTTTATATTCTTTAAACCGAGGGAGTAGAAATCAAAAGATTTAGTCTCCACAAAATCAGACACTATACAGATTAACCAAGTACTTATAATTTCCTTAAGATTCTTATTTTCCGTGTTTAGTAAAATCTGTATTTTCAAGAAAAACTTCAAACACATGTTCAACTTAAAGTATGAACAATCAATGAAGTATGAACTCTATATTCACAACTTTGAACTTCAACAATAAGTTCAACCCAACTTATGAGCATTAATAAAATGAAGTTCAAACTAATTTATGGAAAATAGCAAAACCATCGTTTAGAAAGAGATGAAGATTAGAAGATTCAAATCCACCAAATTCACGGTGTGTCCTTAAGAAAATTATTCCCCTCAAGTACCCGAGGTTATGGAATATATCCTCCCAAGATAAAATGAATCACTTCGACAGAATGACAGTACCTCAAATTCTGTCGAACTACGAACGCACTCAACAATTCGTAAATCACACTTGAGATTTTAGGAAGAAGAAGATGTTTTTCACTTTAAAATTTCGTATCTATACCTGAGGAAAAATTCAGGTATTTATAGCCAAAAGATGGTGCTTCATAAAAGAAGCAATGGTTCATGAAATGATGCACTATTTCGGACCGTCGGGCCAACTGCGGACCCACCTGTGCGCGCAGATGGGTCACCTGCTGCCGCAAGTCACTTAATGTCAAAAACCAGAAAGTTACCAACGACATGTGCTGGCCACCTGCACCCGCATGTGACATTTTTATCTTCAAACAGTGCCTCGAAGGGTCACGTCCCTTCGAGATACGTTGTGACATGCGTCCGCACATGCTCGTGTGTGTCTGCAAATGGAGAATATTTCCGCATCAGATATTTGGATTAAACAATCATTAACTCTCAAGTTTCAAATAAATTTTGTCCAAAAAGATAATCTCTCGATCATTTGACAAATTCGAAGCCGAAGCCGAGCGATAACGATTACGGCGCGAGGCTTGTCTTGCTCTTGTCTCACTATCCACATGAAGGAGTACTTCCATACTTAAGCACAAGAGTGTTTCCTTCTCCCACCAATGTGGGAAAAAAGTGAACATACATTTCACTTTTCCTCCATTTTCTTTTCTCCAATTTCCATTCACATTTTCACTAGAACCCAACAAATACAATATATTTTAGGTGATATAATAGTACAAAAAAGATTATTATTTTAATATATATAAGTTCAGATATATCATTTAAAAATTAACCAACAAATACTTAATAAACTAAAGATATTTAATTATTTCATAATTAAATCGTTGGGTATGTTCACACCTTACATTGAAAAAATCAAATAATACTGGACCATATCAGCGGCTACATATATGGGAACTCTAATGGCTACAAGGCTTTATAAAAAGACGACATAAATGCAACCATTTGAGTCAAGAACGTACAATGTCAAGGGAGATTTGTACGATCTACACATGAGAGATTTAAAAATATTATTTTTCCACACAGAAAATTCACTTTTTCAATTGTTCCAAAGTTATGTCATGCTTATCTTCGATCTATCAATTTTGTTGAATTATTCATAAGTTTTATGGGATTGCTAATCTTGTTTTGTTCTCAAGTTATGACTGGCGGGACATATTTTTTATGGTGCCTTTGTTCTACCTTCGCAAGTCTTATCGGATTGAAAAGTCTTGTTTTTTGGAACTATTTTGATTTTACTGGTCTTATTAAATTGTTTACAAGTTAAAATCTTGCCTATGTCGTACAATTACTTACAGATTTTGTTGGACTAGCAAAACTTGATACTATGTACATTTGAGTTACCTATCTTATTGAATCATTTACCAGGTTTGCATATATGTATTGTTTAAACAGTGATTACTATTAGTACTAGCTAGTTGCAAGACATGACTTTATATGAGTAATCTACAATACCTATTTATATGTTGCCATCCACTGTAAAAATAAATTAGACAAAGTAAAGAAAAATTTCTTCTTCTATTTCTGAATGAATGTAATATGTACAAAAAGCCCCTATTTATACAAACAAACTAATCAAATTACGTAGCAAAATAAAGGAAAGGGAATATTACAAAATATTACATATACCTAATAAAGGAAAAGAATCTACTGCATTACTAAGGAAAATATATTGTCTAAGAAGAAAATATACACCTAAACCTACATGCTGCAGACTTGGGCCTGTGTGCCTATATCAGCAAATTGGGCCTCTGGAATTTTGTTTGAGAGCAACAAAATGAAGCCCAAACCCGGTCCATTGTCGAAGTAAAGTTTTCAAATCAGTACACACCCAAATCAGTTCATTTCTTCACTTTACTTCTTCAACTTCTCCGATGAAAAATGAAATGGCACTAGAAACATACACCTGCAGATAGCACTGGAAGCATGTAATCCCAACACCCCCCCCTCAAGTTGGAGGTGTGGAAGAGACACCCACCTTATCGAGCAATTGGTGATGTAACGAGCCCATCAACGGCTTAGTGAATATATCGGCGAGTTGGGAAGAAGATGGTACATACGACAATGATATTAGTCCGGCGAGATATTGTTGACGGACGAAGTGACAGTCAATTTTGACGTGCTTTGTTCGTTTATGAAAAATGAGATTTTTCGCAATATGAATGGCTGCAAGGCTGTCGGAGTGAAGAGGTACTGGTAAAGAGATCGGAACAGTAAGATCTTCAAACAATCGTACCAACCAGGTGAATTCTGCGACTACCCTTCTCATTGATCGATATTCTGCTTCCGCTGAACTAAGTGAAATAGAATCTTGTTTCTTACATTTCCAAGAAATAGGAGAAGACCCAAGAGAAATATAAAATCCACTGATTGATTTTCGCAAATCTGGGTAGGTACCCCAATTGGAATCACAAAAGGCAAGCAATTGAAATGATGGAGAAGTGGACATAAAAAGGCCAAGACCAGGATCCTTTAAGAGATACAGAAAAGCGGGCAAAGAGGCAGTGAAATGAGGAACCCGTAGATCCTACATGTACTGACTTAGATGCTGGACGGTGAACGAAAGATCTGGCCTTGTGTGAGTCAGATTATTTAGTTTACCCAGTAAATGTCTGTAGAGAGTTGGGTCTGGAATTGGAAGTCCTTCATTAGCCTTTAATTTAATAGAAGAATCCATTGGTGCAGAAACAGGGGATAGATGTAAACAATCAAATTCTCGCAATAGATCCAGGATACAATTTCTTTGAGATAAAATCAAACCATGCGGTTATCTGATGACTTCTAAACCGAGGAAGAAATACAAATTTCCAAGATCTTTAATCTTGAATTTCGCATCTAAAAATAGCTTTAAAGCTTGTAACTCCTCTACATTATCGCCTGTTAATAAAATATCATCCACATAAACTGCAACAATAAAAATAGAGTTATGTGATTTCTTAAAAAATAAAGAGTAGTCATTTAGAGAATGACTAAATCCTTTGAAATTGAGAGCTGTTGTGAGCCTTGAGTACCACTGTCTGGATGCCTGTTTAAGTCCATAAATGGACTTTTTCAACAAACAAACATGGTCAGGTGAGGGAGGAATAATCCCAATAGAAAATTTCATATATACTTCTTCATTAAGATCACCATGTAAAAATGTGTTGTTTACATCCAACTGAAAGAGACCCCATCCTTTCTTTACAGCAATTGCAAGAATACATCTAACAGTAGTCATCTTTACCACAGGTGAAAATGTTTCATTATAATCTACACCCTCATTTTGTATATCACCCCTAATAACCAGTCAAGCTTTAAACCTTTCAATACCCCCATCTGAATGTTGCTTCACCTTATAAACCTATTTACAGGGAAAGGCTTTCTTCCCATAAGGCAAAACAACAACATCCCAAGTCTGATTCAACTCTAGAGCAGCTATTTCCTTATTCATAGCTTCCTTCCAAGATGGATCTTGCATTGCTTATAGCTAATAGGTTCATGTATACTAGAAACAGAGTTGAACATGACTTGATTAGTAGAAGACAAATTATTAAAAGGAAAAGATATAGGGGTGACTGGACTGAGAAAACATGTAGAACTCACATTTGTAAGTTGGAGGGCATTTCAAACATAATCCTTAAGATAAGCAGGTGTCTTTGTAGTCCTAGAAGACTTTTTAAGTAAGTTGTCTAGAACTAGTTTTTGAGGGGAAGAAATAGAATCTCCAGTCAAAGTAGGAATAGGAGGGGAAACAGAAATAGTAGGATTGGAAACTAACCTAGTAGAATCAGAAGTTGATATGCTAGGGTCACTTATAGGAGTAATAGGATTGGAAAGGCTGCAATCAGATGTAGACTCTGATTGGGATAAGGGAATATCAGAAATAGAAGCTATATTAGGGTCATCAGAATCTGAAGAAGAAGAGCTAGGAACAGGAAATAACTTGTGAGGAATACTTGACATATCTGAAGAAAAGGGGAAATACTCTTCATGAAAAACCACATCTCTAGAAATAAACATTTTCCTTGTTTTGAGATTCATTACTTTATATCCTTTTTTTCCATATGGATAACCCAAGAATACACAGGGAAAAGCTCTAGGATCAAACTTTGTTCTATGAGCAGACAAGGTGGAAACAAAACACAAACAACCAAAACATTTCAGATTTGAATAAATAGGTTTAGAGGTGAAAAGAATTTCAAAAGGTGTCTTATGTTGTAAAATTGGGGAAGGAAACCTGTTTATGAGATAAGTAGCAGCCAATAAACATTTCCCCCAATAAATAATAGGCAAATGAGATTGATATAATAAAGCCTATGATGTTTCCAGTAAATGCTTGTGTTTTCTCTCTACTATTTCATTTTGTTGTGGGGTGTAAACACAAGTAGTTTGGTGAATGATTCCTTTGGAAAGAAAAAAATCAAATTGTACTTTACCACTTTCTAATTCAAAAGCATTGCCTGTCCTAATTATTTTAACCTTGGAGTTGAATTGTCTTTCCACCACGGAAAGGAAAGATTGTAGAATGGGAAAAGCATTTGACTTAGTGCTAAGAAGATGAGTCTAAGAAGCTCTACTAAAATCATCAACAATTGTTAAAAAATACCTAAAACCATCATGTGTGGCAGTTTTATAAGGTCCTCAGATATCCACATGAATTAGATCAAAGCATGCTTTAGTAGACACAACACTTTTAGGAAAAGGTAATTTTGATTGCCTTGCCATTGGACAGATAGTACAAGGAGAGGAAAATTTAGAACAAGACAATGAAACTGGGCCAATTTTCTTCATATTACTTAATGGCATATGACCCAACCTATAATGCCATAACTTTTCTTTTACATTTGAATCAAAGAAACTAGAACAAGAATTAAAGATATTTGCTACTGAATTTAAGAAATATAAACTACTAGTGCTAGAACTGGATAGACTCTTTTTAAGATTTGCTGGTTGACTTTCTGGACTAAAATTTGATAGACTCTTTTCAGGAACTGTTGATTGACTTGACTTGAAGACATATAGACCTCCTTGTTCTTTACCAAGCACCAGAGGGCTCTTCAGTGAAGGGCCCTGCAACATGAAACAAGTGTTAGGAGTGAATAACATGAATTTCTGAAATTGTTTATGAATGGAAAGAAGATTGAATTTGAAAGTGGGAATGTAAAGAACATTATGTAGAAGTAAATTAGATAAAAAGATATATAGATCCTGTATGAGTGACTTTTACTCTGTGAGAATTAGGGAGAGCCACCATAATAGGTTTTGACAAAGGACTGAAACTAGAGAAGAAACTTCTATTAAAAGTCATATGCTCCGATGCTCCACTATCCAATATTCAAGAATTGTTGTCAACTTTAAACAAACAAGCATAAGAGTTAAAAAAACTTAGTCATACCTGAACAACTGATGTTTGTAGATGCATCAGCAGTCCCTGTATTCTTCTGGTTCATCTTTTGCAAAAGTTGCATAAGTTGCGCAACATTCTCTTGACTTAGTGATACAGGATCTGCAGGATTGTCTAGTCCCTGCTGATTTGCTTCTGATATGTTAATAACATTGTTGACCATAACTCTTTTTTGATACCTTTTGGTTTTAGTGAATTTGAAATCTGCAGGAAATCCATGAATCTTATAGCATCGATCAATGGTGTGTCCTACTTTCTTGCAATAATTACAAGTCTAGTTGTTTTTCTAGTGAGATTGCCTTGCTGATTCTTATACTCATCAAATTTCCTTCCCCCTCCATTACCAACAAGAAAGGATGTTGATTCTCCTGGGTAAGCAGGAGTAGCATGAATTTCTCTCTGTTTTTCATCTTGGATTACAAGAGAGTATGCTTGACCAATAGTAGGGAGAGGGAAAGATAACAGAATATTACTCCTAACTCCTATAAAAGTGTCATTCAAGCCTATAAGAAATTGGAGCAACCTCTCATCTTGATGGGCTTTCACTCCTTTTTCCTTTGCACCACATTCACACTCACAAGTACAAGTAGAAAAAGTATTAAGAGCATCTAACTCATCCCATAAATTTTTCATTTTTGTGACGTAAGTAGAAATGCTTGAATTTCCTTGACTACAACATTTAAATCCTTTTGTAATTGAAATAATTTTTCTCCATTAGCCTGACCAAATCTGTCTTCCAAGTCAAACCACAAAACCTTGGCACTTTTAGAATATAAGACAGATTCAGCAATTTCTTTTGAAAGAGAATTCAAGAGCCAAGACAAGATCATGTTATTACATCTTGCCCAGGCTGTTTGAAGATTTGTATCAGTAGGAACAACTAGGGATCCATCAATGAATCCTAGTTTGTTCTTGGCTGAAAGTGCAATCATAACTGCCCTTCTCCAGGCACCATAACTCCTTCCATCAAAGATGGTCGAGACAAGATTCATGTCAGGATGATCAGAAGGGTGTATATAGTAAGCATGTGAAGAATCCATTGCATTAGTAGCAGGGATTCCATCACTCTTATCAGTAGTTTGGATTGAAAGATCATGAACATCACCCATTTTAGTAGATAAAAGAAAGAATGAGATGAATACTAGAAGAAAAAAAATAGCACTGGAATATTTTAGACGAAAGAAGAAGAAGAAAAAAAAAATTAACACTGTTTTGATACCATGTAAAAATAAATTAGACAAAGTAAAGAAAAATTTCTTCTTCTATTTCTGAATGAATGTAATATGTACAAAAAGCCCCTATTTATACAAACAAGCTAACCAAATTACGTAGCAAAATAAAGGAAAGGGAATATTACAAAATATTACATATACCTAATAAAGGAAAAGAATCTACTGCATTACTAAGGAAAATATATTGTCTAAGAGGAAAATATACACCTAAACCTACATGCTGCAGACTTGGGCCTGTGTGCCTATATCAGCAAATTGGGCCTCTGGAATTTCGTTTGAGAGCAACAAAATGAAGCCCAAACCCGATCCATTGTCAAAGTAAAGTTTCCAAATAAGTACACATCCAAATCAGTTCATTTCTTCACTTTACTTATTCAACTTCTCCGATGAAAAATGAAAATGGCACTAGAAACATACACCTGCAGATAGCACGGGAAGCATGTAATCCCAACATCCACAAGAACAATTCATTTGTCTTTAATGCACATCTCAAATATCATTACTTCTACAAGAGATGAATGCGATACTGAAAGGCTTGCTTTGATAAAAAGTTTGGTATTTATGCAAGTATAAGACTCTGATATACAAGATGAGGGAATCCTAGATACAAGAGAATATAACACTATATACACTTAGATGTACTAGGAATGTTTGTCCTTATCAGCTTCTCTACCTGTTTTCCTTTTCAACAGACTACTGACCCCTTATCAGTAAAATTTCAATAGCACAGATGACTTTTGGTAAGCACAAAGCATTGCAAATACGAAAGAAGATTTACACAGCCTTAGTGTAGCAAACTAGAACGGGAGATATATAGTTTTGGCCCAAACAGTCTGCTGCTACTTAGCAACACATATGCAAGAGTCGGTGTCTGAGGAACCTTGCGGGGCATGCGGACCCAGTACCCTCACCTTCTAGAGCTTTCGGGCTTTTTTTGTTTCTTGATTTTCGAGGACGGAAGTCCTTTTAGTAGTGGATGTTGTAATGACCCTCTAGGTCATTTTTTAATTTGCATGTGTTTCCGGCATTTCGAGCTTCCCGATAGTTGCTATCCATTATTTATGACCTGCCAGGATAGGTGGTTCGATTTTGGGTAATTCATTTGAGAATTTCATTAATATCTCATTTATTCTGAAATGTTTAATTTAAATTAGAAACAACTTGCTGAAAGATTATAGTCGTTTTACTGGGGAAACTCATTTGCCGTGGAGGTTTGCCGGATTCTATTTCATCAGATTTCACTATTTCATCATATTTCACTTGAACATCACTTAAGAGTGATATATATGTTTAAACTCGTGAGACTGAACTTAGAAAGAAATTTTGGGCTAATGAACCGGTATCATCATTTGTAGCCCAATTAATATAGACTAGCCCAACGCATTTGAAATTATATTAGCTACAGAGTACTATTTATTTGGACTTATGGTCTTGAATTTGCTATAGTCCAAATTATTTATGCAATTTAGATACTTATTGTGGCTATTTATAGCCATACAAATATTTGTTAATTTCATTTTATCTCATCATCCTTTTTATCTAAACTTGTCCATTACGAATTGGGTCAAAACGTATAATCATTCGACATAAAAATTCAAGTTCTAGTCAACAAAGCCATAGGCATAAAAAGTCGCAATAACATCAACTAAGTGTCCATTTAATTGCAGATGCTTTAATCACAATGTAACTTTTACTCGAAATAGAAACAACTAAACAATTTTTCATTCCCTTGCACCTTCCAAGTACTTGGTAGATCAATCAACCACAACTAGCTTTTGATACTCTGCACCAGAAATTGCTGCTTCCATTATAGTTTCAGGATGAATTTCCCTTTCTTCCATGAACAGCGTAAGCAAATTCTTAGAAAAACCACTCACAAGTGCAACTCCTTTCTGGTTTGCTTCCACTGGTGTAGCTCTTGAGTCCCTCAAATTCCAAAACACAATCTCCGGTACACAATTCTCGTAACCTTTCTTCTTAAATTTCCTAACAATAGTCTGATAATCTGTCTCCCATGGATTCGCGGAGGCTTGATCAAACTCCATGTCGCTGAAAACAAACACTTTCTTCATCATATCCTCTGCCTTCAAATTCCCTTTGACAGCCACTTTTAGTATTAGATCAAACACTTTTTGGAAATCAGTGTTCATTCCCCATTCCATATTTCTAACGAACTCGACCTTGGAAATCAAATCCTCCCCCTCAACTAGTTGAAGCTTTGGGTTGGCGCTGAATGTTATCAACTTGCCTTTCCATGGCTCTACACTCAACTCCGAAACGAGGACCCCTAGTGCAACGGACACCTCCATCGGAGTACCCGACATGCTGCCCGACACATCACAAATAGCAAGACAGTTTTTCAACTTGCCTTTTTTGGACATGTCATCCACTATTCTCTTCCATTGCAACTCAGCAACTTGACCTCCATCATCCATGTCGTTTAACGCTCCGATTATCTGATGAGGCAGCAATGCACCAGCAGCAATCTTGGCCTTCCCCTGCTTAACTTTCTCAAGATACTCTTTAAACCTCACTTCATCATGTTTCAAGAACTTGTCTTTGTACATCTTCATAGCAACTGATGCCACCCTATTGTAAGGAAGCGAACCCCAATCATTTCGCCCTATATAAACCTCCGGCAATTCTAACGCAGCACGTAAGGGAACGAGTACTTCCTTCCTCAATCGATCCCTCACTCTATACGCGTAATGTGCATCTTCAATTCCTTCATATTCAGGGCACGATTCTCTTGGAAACACCTTCCTAGCAATAGTTTCACATAAAAGCGTCCTCTTATCAAAAGAGGAATCTAAAGAAGGACACCATTTGGCTGCAAGGCTAATCTCCGTAAATTTATCAGCTTTCAACAACTCAAGATCCAACTTCAAGCAATTCGCGAATAGATCAGATACGCGATCATGCAAGAATTTATAATCAGGATCGACCCTATACCTATCAACCGCCTTTTTCGCCATGTCAATTTTCTTCTGCTCTCTCTCCATCCTGGCTTTCTGTTTCTCAGTTTCAACTTTACTCTCACTTAGTCCACCAAATGGTCTCCAATTTCGGCTCTCCACTCTCTTCACTTTCTTTCTACTATAACAACTTCTTGTTTTCCTTTCTTTTTTCGCGTTTTTTCTCACATCAGGTCCTTCAAGTAACCTATACAAAATCTCAGG
Source organism: Capsicum rhomboideum (assembly GCA_031232105.1). Lineage (NCBI taxonomy): Eukaryota > Viridiplantae > Streptophyta > Magnoliopsida > Solanales > Solanaceae > Capsicum > Capsicum rhomboideum. The sequence goes on along the minus strand of CP124719.1, from coordinate 17,866,300 downwards.
CAAATCTTTAAAATACCCGAAATTCGCAACGGATTCCAAATTACAAGCAAGGGATTTCGGGTGAAGTTGATGAAGCCACAATGCAGCAGTATAATAACTTTCTTTATCAGATTTACCAGTACCACGAACGCCACGCAAATTGCAGATCAGTTTCAATGTGGTTAGAGGATCATGATCCCACGAAAGCTGTAAGCGTTGCGTGATGGATCTAGGAGGAGTATCAGGAACAACATGAAAGAAGAAATCTAAACAAGGGTTGCTAGTAGAAAGATAAGTTGATGACATGTTTTCAGTGTAGCCCATATATGGAGGTTTTTGTGTTTGTGATTTTTTTGTGGTGTTGTTGAAATTTGATACCATTAGGTCTATGAAGGGATTGTTGGTGACAACAGTGGAAACTGCTGACAATATTTGTTTCCCATGGATTTCTGGAGGGCCAACAAGAGAAGACATTGTTAGGAAAAAAGAATTGTAATTGGAGTGAAAGGATTGGAGGGTGGAATATATGTTTATATGGAGAAAATATTACTTGGTGACCAAGTATTTGCTCGGTTTTTAAAGAAAAGAAAATAATTCTTGGTGGCAAAGTATTTGATCCATTATTAGAGTTGAAAAGTTAAGTCGGTTGTTGGAAATTCGAAATTAAACAAGCTTCTTCTAATTAACATTATTGCGTCACCAGAATCTTTGTTTGATTTGTAGTTATTTATGTGTATAAATTGTTACCATAACGTAATTACTCCCTCCTGAGTCGTTATTTGTCTATACTATTCATTTCGCACACCTTTAAGAAATAATACTTCGTCCGCTCCTTTTATTTATCACTTTTGATATGACATATTTATTAAAAAAATAATAATTGATATAGTGAGTTTATAATATTGTTTCTATTAATTAATATTTAGTAATAAATATTAAAAAATGATTTGAAGAATAAGTAATTAATGCTAAGGGTAAAATATATAAAAAAAAATTATTTTTCTTGATTTATCAAAAATTATAAGTAAAAATAAAAATCAAATTAGGAAAATAGTGACAAATCTAAATAGAGAGTAAATAATATAAATGATTTTACTATATCACTTATCGAATATAATAAGTTTAATATTTTAAAAAATATATTGGATAATGATTATAATTATAGGAGGAAAAAGTTTACTTTGTAAACGGCGACCAAGTATTTAGTTTTTAAGAATAAAAAATAGTCCTTGGTGGGCAAGTATTTGATCTATTATTAGAGTTGAAAAGTTAAGTCGGTTGCTGGAAATTTGGAGGGGGGATTAAACAATATTGTAATTAATACGTATTTTTGCGTCACCAGAATCTTTGTTTGTTTGTGTTTATAAATTGTTAACTTAATGTAATTAATGGAAGTTACCATTCACGCCTTAAAAATGTAAATTTTAAACGGGACAAGGACACAAATGGCATTGGTGAGAATAATTCAAACCAAATAGCTCAAAAAAATGATTATATACGTATTATAGCCGTAAAAAATAATTTCAACGACTAAACATAGCAAAAAAAAACCTTAAAACTATTGAAAAATACTGGCTGAAAAGATATTTTCACGATTCCATTCCGTATCGCTGCAATTACTCCGATGGAAACTCATAAATCGTGGTTTCAAAGTTCAATTTGAAACAAAAACATTGCTTTCTGAGTAGTACCTTTATCCAAGAGTATATAAATCTGGAAAATTGCCTTCAGACAGTTTCTTTTATTCTAAAATTGCGAAAGTGATACGAAAAAATATCTTGTATTGATAATTCAACTTTGATTTTAGCTTTGATTTTAATATAATATGGAGGTGAGTGGATAAGCCGAGATGAATTTAAAAATTCCATCATCAATGGAGTGCTATTCAATTTCGATTATAGCTAAAACTATTTCATTAACAAAATATATAAGCAGTTAAATATCGATTCAACTACATGCGTTGGGCAATGCCACATTAATTTTTACTACATGCCTCGGAAAGAAACTAATTAAGCAACGCCACATTCTACAAAGTTGAAAAGCAAAAAAGTTTAATAGCAGTGTAACCACAAAAATTGAGTTTTTCCTTTAGATATGAAATTTGATAATCTTCAAGAAATTAACAGAGCCGTGTGGAAAAATAATCTCTTATGACCACATACAAATTGAATGAAGGAAAATAACCTTTTTACGATCTTTTTATGTGTGATAATGAAAATCTCCGATAAAAAAAGACATAACTAAAAACAAGTTCATACCGAGAATGTACCGTCGAACCGGTATGTGCCAGTACAGTTTCGGTCCATTTCGGTACCGGTACCGGTTCATACCGATCCGATAGGAACCGGTACGGAACGGTATGACATCTATCGGTATTCAAATCGGACCGAAATTGTGGTTTCGTATGGGGAATCCGGTACCGGTCCGGTCCGGTATGTAACGGTAACTAGCCGTTGGGGACAATTGGCAATGGCTAGTGGGCCCCCCAACGGCTAGTTTGACCCCCTCCCCAGCCCCCGAGGCCCCCAACACCCCTCCCTTTCCAAAATCTTATAAATATCCCTTCCCCATTCAAATTTTATTCACAATTTCAAGTTTTCAACTCTCATCCTCTCTCAATTTTCTACTCCCAAGTCTCAATATCTATAAATTCTATAATAATTATTATTTTTTTGCAATTGAAGTATAATTTGGTGACTTTTGGAGGAGCAATCTTTTTCAAGTTTTAAATTTCGGTTATAATCGTATGCTTTTACGGCAGGCGTTTGGTACATTCGTTCCACTCTCTAGTCTTTTAATTTATTTTTCGTATTTATTAGTTGTGTTTTGTTTATTTTAATTTGCTACTTTCATATTTTATTTCATTATATTATGGATTCTTCTCAAAAAAATTCTGGTAAAAAAAATATTGCACAAAAAGCGAAAGGTTTTATGAAATTTGGTAAAAAAAATAAATCAAAGTTCTTCTACTTCTTCTCACTTGCCTCCAGTTAGATTTAATACGGATGATTTTACGCATGTTAATGAAACTGATTTTGCCCATCCCTCTATCATAGAAATTAATATCAATACCCCTATTCCCATGAAGCTTTTGAAAGATTGTATAATGATTTTGAAGATGAATTAGATGAAGAAGTAGAATTACATGTGGAGTTTAGATGATACACGACTAGTCTCACTCCCGCCCCCGCTAGTGTCGAAGCTCCAACTCAGGATAATCCTCAAGCTGGAGCTAGTCGTCCCCCTATTTGTCCGGTTAGGGGTAAGACCACGACACAACGTACTTTAAAATCAGATGTGTGGAAATTTTGTTATTTGAATAATGAAAAAACTATAACTACGTGTGGTAGTTGTAAACAACAGTGGAATTATGTATCTGGCGGGTCTGGAGGTTCAACTGAAGGGTTAAAAACCCATCTGATTAAGAAACATCCGAGAGAATGGAATGCATATATGGCTTCCCGTCAAACTGCCGGTTCTAGCACTGGACCCTCTGTTGCCAGGTCAAACATGGTTCAAACTGAACTAAACCCTTCAAACCCGACTGGTCCTGTTACACAACGACCCTATAATAGGGATCATGATCGTGAAAATTTTACAAAAATGATTGTTGTTTGTGATTTGCCTTTTAATTTTGGAGGAAATGAAGGTTTTATAACATATATTCGGGATACATATAATCCCAGTTTTGAAGGTTTTTCAAGAAGTATGGCAAAAAGAGATATTTTTGAATTTCAAGAAAAACATATGCAATTTCTTCATAGCTATTTTTACATGATGGATTGTAGGGCTGTTGTTACCACTGATATGGGTCGTAGTCCTAAAGGTAACAATTATTTAACTGTTACTGCACATTGGGTTGATTATAATTGGAATTTGTAAAAAAGAATTATTGTTTATAAAATTTGTGAACATAATAAGACCGGTGTTTATATTGCTTCTATTGTAGGTCAAATTTTAGAATTTTATTGTCTTTCTGATAAAGTGATTAGCATTACTTTAGATAATGCTTCTGCTAATTTAAATGTTATTTCTCATCTAGAAACTAGAATTTGTCCAATTAGTAAATATGTTTTTCATGTTAAATGTGTTGCACATATATTAAATTTAGTTGTGAAAGATGGTATTTAATTATTTGATAATACTTGTGATAAAGTTGAAAATGCTGTGTTTTGGATTTTTCATATGCATAATAGTAGTAGAATTAGACAATATAAAGAATTTTGTCGTGGGTGTCAACTTTCGTATAAAAAAATTTCAAAACAAGTTAAAACTAGATGAAATTCTTTTTATGAAATGATTGAAGATGCTTATACATATAGACAACATATTACTATGATATTTAATGCTCATAACGCTTATCCTAGTCATCAACTCAATGAAAATGATTGGGATCAAATAGAAGCATTTAAAGGTTTTTTTAAATCATTTTATGATGCTACAAAAGTTTTTTCTGGATCGTATTATCCCACTAGTTCTGAAATTTTAATACATATATGGTCTATTTCATCTATTTTTGCAGAGTATAAAGATAATGAATTTTTTAAGAATGCTATTGTAGCTATGGTTGAAAAAAAAATTAAATTTTTTTTCCTATCCCCCAAATTTATTTAATTGCAATTCTTTTTAATCCGGAATATAAAGAACATGGTGCAAAAGCTTTGGTTAAAGAAATTTATCAAAATTTAAATATTCAACCGCATAAAAGTCCCGATTTGATAACTTGTCAAAACAACATTCAAACTTGTACTAAGGAATTGTATGACAAATATTGCACATTCGATAATGTTGAAGTTCCTCAAACTTCTATGCCTAGACTAGATGCTCATGGTAGAGCATAATCATCACTTGGTCTTCATTCTTCTCATAAATGTGAATTTGTTAAATATCTTGACCAGGATTCTGATACTATTACAAATCAAGAAGGCGTACCACAGCTATTGAATTGGTGGAGGGCTCGTGGTCATCAATATCCAAAACTTAGCAAGATGGTGAAGGACGTGGTAGCTATTCAAGGATCATCCGTAGCTTCGGAACAAGCTTTCAGTGCGACAAGATTCCAAATCGGCTATCATAGATATTCATTAGCAGAAAACAGTTTGGAGGTATCGGTGACTTTTAGAGATTGGATCAACGCCGAGCGAAGCAATAAAGGAGTTCCAAAGTTAACTAAATTACAAGAAGATTACTTAGATGCAGTCATTGGATGTAATAGTGACGATGACATTGAAATTGAAGATCGTCAACAAGTTTTACCAAGATCGGAGGTTATTGCTCAAAATTTACAAGAGTTAGAACAAAACTTTATAGGATTATACAACTATTAGTTTACATTCGAGACTTAGTTGAAACAAAACTCTTCCTAGAAAGTGGCTGCGTAAATTAGGCGCTCTACTAATAGTTGTAAATTGTAATATAAATTTGAAATTTTGAATAAATTGGATTGATTTTTAATTTTATCATACTTTTACTTAATGCATTTCTTTTTTGTTTAGTTTGAGTGTTTAAATTAACAACTTATAAACTTAAAAAAAAATAAAATTAAACTTACAAACTTATAACATATAAATTAAAAAACTTAGAAAAACAAAAAAATTTGACAGACTAATAAACTTCAAAAAATATAAACTTATATAACTCATAAATTGAAAAACTTAGAAGAAAAAACTTTAACAAAGTTATATACTTTTATATATACTTCAAAATTCAAATATATAAACCTCAAAAAATATAAACTTAAAACTTATATAACTCATAAATTGAAAAACTTAGAAAAAAAAACTTTAACAAAGTTATATACTTTTATATATATACTTCAAAATTCAAATATATAAACTTCAAAATTCAAATATATAACATTTATTCTTTAACTAAAATGTAAAAATTAATTTATTTATTCAAAATATATAAAAAATATTTTTTTTAAAATTAAAATTAAAATCGCCCGTACCGGTTATCCCATTCCGATCCGTTCCGGTCCATACTGGTAGTATACCGGCTACTAACGGAATGGAATGGAACCGCGGTTTCATACCGGTTATTCCGAACCGGTATAACCCAGTACCGGTTCAGTCCTGGTCCAGTTCATACCGGTCTGGTCCGGTACCAGTCCATTCCGATCCGGCCATTCCATTCCGGCAGAATGCCCAGTCTTAGACAAGGACACAAATGGCATTGGTGAGAATAATTCCAACGAAATAGCTCAAAAAAATGATTACATACGTATTATAGCCGTAAAAAATAATTTCACCGACTAATCATAACTTAAAAAACCCTTAAAACTACTGAAAAATACTGGCTGAAAAGATATTTTCAAGATTCCATTCCGCATCGCTGCAATTACTCTGATGGAAACTCATAAATCGTGGTTTCAAAGTTCAACTTGAAACAAAAACATTGCTTTCTGAGTAGAACCTTCATCCAAGAGTATATAAATCCGGAAAATTGCCTTCAGACAGTTTCTTTCATTCTAAAATTGCGGAAGTGATACAAAAAAATGTCTTGTATTGGTAATTCAACTTCGATTTTGGTTTCGATTTTAATATAATATGGAGGTGAGTGGATAAGCCGAGATGAATTTGAAAATTCCATCATCAATGGAGTGCTATTCAATTTCGATTATAGCTAAAACTATTTCGTTAACAAAATATATAAGCAGTTAAATATCTATTCAACTACAAGCGTTGGGCAATGCCACGTTAATTTTTACTACATGCCTCGGAAAGAAACTAATTAAGCAACGCCACATTCTACAAAGTTGAAAAGCAAAAAAGTTTAATAGCAGTGTAACCACAAAAGTTGAGTTTTTCCTTTCGATATGAAATTTGACGATCTTCAAGAAATTAACAGAGCCGTGTGGGAAAATAATCTCTTATGACCACATACAAATTGAATGAAAGAAAATGACCTTTTTACGATCTTCTTATGTGTGATAATGAAGATCTCCGGTAAAAAAAGACATAACTAAAAACAAGTTCACAAAAACTAAAAAACCATTTCTCCCGAGTGGTGGAGGTAACATTGGAAAGGAGAAAATAAATGCAAAATCATCACAAAACTGATATCAAGTTCAACACAGTATCCAGGAGCACAACTAAACAAAAATTTGAATAGTATCTATAGCGCATACAAGGCAAAACGCCAGAAACTGCGAAGATTGTAATACAATATCCTTAGAATATGCGTTGAGTCTTTCCCATGGTACTCTTCAAGTACAAGCATCTCACCTGTTAGCATTAACGATGAAGAGATATTAGTAATAAGGTTGAACGTTGAATGAGGTTATCAGACTCAAAGAAACTATAAGGTAAATGCTCGTGGATAAATGAAGTAATGGGACGTGTAAAGCTAACTCACATTTTGCCAATTCTTCTTTAGCAAGGACACAAGAAAGTTGACACTCATCTGCACATTCTGGAAGATTTGTTTCTCCTCCATATCCATATTACCTACGGCAACTCCCATGCAAAGCACTTTCTTCAACTGGAATTTGATAGTGGCCTTGGTCTCATTAACCTTAGACTCGAGCGATTCCTGATGGGAAACAAGGGTAGGAAACTTACCTGCATTTTGAAGACAATGAGAACTGGTTAAGAGATGGGCAAAATGAGAACCAAACAATAAGAAGAACTGTCTACTTTTCTCACACAACCGTGACTACTGGATTCTACATTAATAGTTGGAAAATGCTAATTGGGAAAATCGGATGAATTAAAGAGGTGAAATTAAATCAAATAAATATCTGGTTAGTAAGTGTGTGTGTGTGTTTTCGACAAGGTGATTTGTTCAGCCTTACATATGCACCTACAAGTCAGGATAATGAGGTAATGGAAGTAGTTCTCTATCAAAATTAGCCACGACCACTAATATGTACAACTATAACCAACAACATCAACGTAAACAAAACAAGCTCTACAGCTAGTTAAAACATCAAAATAGTCTTATTGCACTTGCCTGCCTTGTTCAAACCAGGTCCCAAGAGACGGGGGATCTGCTTGATAACAGCTTCTGATGCCAAGAAAGCATGGTACTTCTTTGCGAGCTTCTTAACCAACTTCTTGTTTTTGTTAAGCTTCTTCAGGCCTTCCACATCCATGTACTCCAAACCAATCTTTTCTGCCTGGAAAACAAATGCAGCAAGCTTTGATCACACTTGCACAATATCATCTATAGCAGTGGCTTTAGCCTTTAGGTATATTGGTAACCACATTTCAAAGAGTTATGAGGACAAAGCAGGTCCACTCCACATAAAAATGGACCTCTATACAAATTGCTGCCTCGTCAAAGCTAAGAATCTGCCAGTCGAAAAATGAAATTGCAGTATCTAATATACAAGGTACTAGTGCGATATGTCTACAAATTAAGCCGCAGGAGTCACTGTCAAGAAACATGTAATCAAAGCTACACAGCGACCAGAAATATTTCAACAATGCTTTGATAACAAATCCTATCATCTCATTAACACACTAAAACTTGAAAGAAGATAATTGGATCAATCTCGAAGAAATCCTTATGCAGATGTGAGGCAGTAGCTTCCTCAAATGTAAAAATAAGGCACGCAGGAAAAATGCAGTTCAATTATTCCTGCGACTAGTTCACACGGATTACCTCTCCCACATGCTGAGCATCTCCAAGCATGCAAATCTTCATCTTAGGGCGAGGAATGTGTGGCAACTTAACTGAACCACTGAAACGCTTGTCCTTTTGAGGATCATAGTTTTTCAGCCCAATCTGAAGCTCAATGGTTTCAGTGAACTTCCTTTTCTTCTCATTTGCATCATTCTTAATCACAGAGATGGCTTCTCTTAGGGCTTCACTCTGAAGCTTACTGTAGCAGAATCAACATCAAACTAGATTAATGAAGGTAATTAACAAGAATGTCCAAGATATTCCAAATAACAAGTTTAATAAAGTTCATATTCAAATAAATATAATCTTAACTCTACAACTCAATCAACTATACCTCAACCCAAACTAGTTGGTGCCAACTATATAAATCCTCTATATACATTCCTTTACCTCTCTTTTCTTTTCCCCAAAGGCGGAGCTACGATTTTGAGTTTATGGGTTCAAGATTTTAAAAAGAGAAAGTTATTGGGGGTTCTTGATAGATTATTTATACATATTAAGTGATTCTATCTAACACATACCAGGTATGCATCAAAGCTACTGGTTCTGCCAAACCCATAATTGGCATGCTCCCCTGCTTTTTCCCCTTTCTGTGACATGGCAAACCCCATCCTCGAACCTACTACCTATGAGTCAATGGTGGCCTTTTTCCTCTTTTTTCCACCTGTTACTCAAGACTCTCAACATCTAGGCCGGCAGTTGCGGCAACCTCACATATCATATCCATTCAGTTTAAGTGTCACTACTTGGCCCAGCGTTATCGAGAAAAGGTTTTGCTTTATTTCAACACTCAACAACCCATCCTTTTCAAAGAAAATTCAGGTTTCTCTAAACTACTGATCCTCTAAATATCACCATTCTCCCTACACTGAAATAATAACTTACTAGCACTAACCACAGTCCACAGTAACCATATTTAAACGATCCAAATTCTACACCTAACTTACAATATTTGTTAAACCTGAGAAAGCAGTGATTTTACTTTACTTTCTATATGTTTAACTTTAAAAATCAGGATTCTTTTCTTACATTAAATTCATTTGCACATTCAAGATAGCCCCACATCAACAAGAGCCAATTTTACATATAAACAAAAAAAGCAAAATAAAAAACTTCCCACAAAATAAGAAATATTTTTTATTTCTTTTGTGCACCTCGGCTAATTCCACAGGATACGTGACACCTCCCAGGAACAACAGGTACCATGTAAACTCTATGAGAAATTATCCATCTCTAGTTTCATTATCAAGTCAATAAATATTTGTCACATAATAAAAGAGCAGCTCAGTGCAGGGTCACATAATCAATCAACACTTATCTTACTAACCCAGATCCCATTTTCAAAAAAAAAAACTCATATGCCTAATGAAATAAATTTGAATTAATAATGACAACTTACATACTCTCCACAACTCTAGCAAGAAATTAAAGAATCAAATAATTTTCAAATTGTGAAAAATATAAACTAACTATTGTAATATGAAAAAATAAAAGGTAGGAGCTTTGTGTATTACCTCATGGTTCAAAGGAGGAATTTTTCTGCAAATAGAAAAGGGAAGGGAGATGAGTGAGTGCGTAAGCGAGTAAGCGGCGGAGTGGTGGCAAGAATGTTTTTGAGGGTTAAAGCAAGTCCTGATTGGGCCTATTTGCACTTTGGATGTTTTTTGTTGGGCTTATTGGGCCTGCTAGATACTTCGGCTTGTTCAGAAGTACATTTGTACATGTTTTAAATGAGACCCTAAGGGGTCGTTTGGTAGAGTGTATTAAAAATAATGCATTAACTTTGTCTATTACTAATACCTTATTGCTACACTTTTTCATCCTATGTATTGCTAATACTTGCATTAGTTATACACTCTATTTGGTATTGAGGAGTGTATTAGTAATGCATGGAAATCCTTAGTATTAGTAATGCAATGAATCTAATGCATGCATTAATATGGTTAAAGTCACAATTGTCCTTCAAAATCTTTTTCATATCCTTTCCACCATATTTATGAAGGGCATTTTTATAAAAAAATATTTTTTTTATAAATTATGCAATTAATGTTATTTTTAATACATCAAACCAAACACTGCATAAGAAAAATGCAAGCATAACTAACACAAATATTACTAATACACTATATTTTGCACTATTATTATACACCCCACCAAACAGTGGCGTACGCAAAACTTTTAGTAAGCAGTGTCGATATTTATAAAAGAAAAGATAAAAAATTACTTATCATTTTTTAAGTAAGATATATACTTGACTCATTGGTTTAGCATAGTTTTTAGTTAGAAGAAGTCTTGGGTTCAATAGTACTTAACCATAATTTTAAAGCAAATTTTGCAAAAAATACATAAATATTGCACAAAAAAGCATTCGTTGAGGTTTGAACCCCCAACCTCAAAGACTAAAGGAGAGCTCTACACCAAGCCAAGAGCAATATTCTACCAAGTAGTGTCATTTCAATTAATATATCTATTTACGCATAATATTAATATATATATATTTAGGAAAAGTTTTCGACGAAGCAGTGTCGCTTGACATCCCTTTGACTAAGGTGGATCCACCCCTGCTACCAAATGACCCCTAAAAGGATCTCTTACACAATCTATGAAAATAGGAGAGGAAAATGGGCGTGAAGGAAAGAACCGAGAAGAGCGCGAAGGAGAATGGGACTGCATGTAAACCTTTTTTAGATTTAAAAATCTTGCTATGTTTGATTTTAAAAAATTACATTTATATTTAGTAATATAGGGTCTTATTTAGTTATGAAGGACGAATTTCTCTTTAATTGAGAAAATTACATAGATATTCTATATTTATAAAATATTTACCATCTATAGCAATAATTTTTTTCAGATATAACAATTATAATACATTTATATTACATGCATAATTCACCTTTAATACATCTTGTATATTTCTTACCTAACAAGCATAATATATTTTAAAACAGTTGTAATACATATATATTGCATAATACACAATGCAGATGCTATAAATGATAATAAACAAAAAGTAATGCTATAAATGATAAATTTTTTCTAAATATAGGATATCTTTATAATTTTCCCATCCTTTTATTTGCTGAACATCTACTTGAACAACACCTAACTATTTAAATAGTAGTTGTAGATGAAGCCTTTGATATGCCTTGTGAGAAAAATGTCTTGAATTTTCCTAGATTGCATGGGAGATCCTTTCACTTGCTGAATATCTAATTGAACAACACCCAACTATATAAACAACAATAGCAGATGAGGCCTTCGATATGCCTCGTGAGAAAAATATTACTAAAACTCCATTATAAGACATTAAAGGATTATAAAGCTGAAGTTTTAAAATTGATTTGCTGCAAATAAATTTTGTTTAGAGTGGATGATATCTCAAAAGAACTGGAACGTCAAGTAAAACTCACATCTAAAATTTAGGGTTATTTGGATAATTTCTGAGCTAGTTTTGGACTGAATTTGGTTCTGGTTCATTGAAGTTTAAAGTTATAGTCAAATTGTATCAAATTTATATTAAAATTATATTATAATTATATGTTAAGTTTGTAGAATATTATTTTAAAAACTGCATGTGTGTTATAGCTTTATTAAATTTGTATGTATATAATATGAAACTTGTATAAGTGTTGTTGTAGTTGTATTAAATTTTAGAAAGCCAACAGGAACTTTACACAAAGTTTATACAGTTAAATACATATTTCATACAAAATTTATACAGATTTCACATGAATCGTGAGTGAGATCCAATGTGTGGTTTATTCCAGAAACCTAACTTGAACTTTATATAAAATCTATATGATTATATACATGTTTCACACTGTTTTTATACACAAAATTATGAGCGAAATTCTAAGTCTTGGTTGAGATATATATATTTTGTTCCAATTTTATATAGTTTCATACATGAAAATTGTGAGCGATATTCTAAGCCTTAAGAGAGATATACATATTTTATATCAGTTTTATAACATTTACACAAAAATTGTGAATGAAATTTTAAGTTTTGAGCGTGATTCGTATATGTTTTGAAAGAAAAAAACTTCTGTTATATTTGGTAAACGGAAATTTTCTGCTACGTTTGATAAATATGAGTCTAATTTCATATATATAGGAAATTCTCACTTTATAATGTAGAAATTTTATCCCCCTTCCACTTTTTTTTTTGATGCCTCCTAGGAGCTCCAGCCACATTTTTGTTCCCTTGATGACTCGAACCCACAATCTTAGAATTGAAAGTGAAGATTGCTTACCATCCTAACCCCCTCTTGTCATTCTTACTCCATTTCTTCCTTACTCAGATAGTTCTTATATTCCCTTTTTATGTTGTTCCAAATTTTAGTTCATAACCAGAGCAGCTTGTTGACAATTCTGGGATAGCCACCCAGTTGCGGCTCAACAAAATTGATGCCTAAAACCAAAAAAATTAAAGGCCCTTAAGTGTATTTCGTAAATTCGTATAATAATGAAACAAGAAATAAAGAGTTTGATTAGTGGTAAGAGCACTATTAAAGGTGTTTATCGGGTGATTTGGTTCGATTTTTAATGTTATTGGTTCGGCTTATTGAGTATTGATTTGTTGATATATTAAATTGTACATATTTGTTAAACCATTGATTATCGATTGTAGGTCGTTAGTATTTAATAATTTGATCATCAGTTTAATCATTACGAATGAGATATTAAATGACACAAAGTTCAAATTTATTTTTATCAAACATGTTGTCAGAGGGAAATGCTACTGCCCCCTACAATCTAACATTGACCTAACTTTATAAGGAACTTTTGGTTCCTTTATGATCTTTTCAAATATTTACTCCATGCAAAGCTCAAATAAATGCACACATTTCATATTCCTAATAGCGACTCATGCAGTCAGCTAAATTGTATCCCACTCAAAGGCTAAAATACGGAAACAGAGATAGACAAAAGGCTAATAGCTTTTTTTCAATTTTTTGAAAAGTTAAAAGGTTTTTTAAAAAAAAAAATAAATAAATAAAAATACTTTTGGAATATTGATCAAATACAATGTATTATTCTAATATTCACAGAAGTACTTTTCAAGCCGACTAGCCAAACACAAATTATAATACTCTCAAAAATTACTTTCTCGAAAAAAATTATACTTCTAACAAAATAAGTAGATTTTAAAAATCTATCATATAAAATAGGATAAACGAGTATTATTTTAAATCATGTTCAACATGTTGCCACTAAATTCAGAGGTAATGCAATAATTTATTACATGAACAACAAAAGACTAATTGTATCAAACAAACATTGTTAGATAACCCTTTTACAATCCTTGTAAGTAATTAAGCAATCATGACATGATCATAAAAGCTATATGTTCACCGTGAAACACTTGAGATCCTTCTAAGTGCTTTCAGTTTGTTAGCTATCCATTGAGCTTTTGTTGCTTCTTTCTTTTTCTCCTCCTACATCATACAAACATATAACATTAAATAAATAAATGTTACTATTAATAGATGATACGCCCAAATTACAACTCCTTTAAGAAGCATAAACGGTCGTTGTCAAATATATAATCCAACAAAGGTTGGGGTCCAATCCCACAGGTAATATGGTGATAATTAAGTCGTATGTAATTCAAATGACTGTTAGTCGGCAATTTCCATGAAATTGGGTGCGGCGGCGGGAGGGGGGGGGGGTGTCTATTGAACTAGGTTTGTGTTCACCATGGCTTATATTGTAATTGTGCGTCAATCATTGCATAGGATTTTCATGATATCGGTAAATACAAAGTTATCGATTTCTAACATTCACCCAAATGTTTCTCAACCTAATTTTGGGTGATTAACACTTTAATTCTTTCGAACTTAAAGATGATCTTATTCAAATTCGATTTCACTTCGAGTTGGTTAATCTTGTTTAAGCATTAACCATTAGATGGAGGTTTAAAGCTCTGAATTCTCGTTGATAATCTTTTTTTCCGTTTTAATTCCTTATTTCAAGCAAATTAAACCTAAGACATACTCTAATGTTTGCAACCATTAGAAATCTGTCAAGACAAAAAGATTATCACTACAATTTCCGTCATCACTCGAATCCCAACAACAATCAACATTCAAATAACGAATTCACCATGGCTTCCACAACCCTAGTTGTGGGAGTTTAGCTGCTCATGACTTTAAAAGAAAATATGAAAAAGGAATTCATAGATTAGAAAGTTACCCTTACAAAATATGAATTCACAATTCAATTGTCTTTCAAGAATGAACAAGGTTTCCAAAAACCCAAGAACAATTCAAAACTTCAAAATATTTCTAAGTATGTAACGTCAAAAGTGAGCTGACAGGAGATAATGAGAAAACCCCTAAAAGCTGCTATTTATAGTACAGAGAAACTTGAATTCAAAATAAATTTTGGATCTAGCCCGCTTAAAACTGACGACATAGGTTGACAGCTCGTCAACTCAAGTCATCAACTGAGCTCTTCTTGACTGTTGTTCTGCCTACGATTGACGACAGTAGTTGACGGCTCATCAACAGGTTGACAGCTCATTAGTAGGTTGATAGCTCATCAACTGAAGTCTTCAACTAATTTTCTCTTGACTTGTGTTCTGCCTACTGTTGACGAGATCAGTTGACGACTTGTCAACAGGTTGACAACTCGTCAACTGAGATCTTTAACTAGTTTCCTCTTGACTTGTGTTCTGCTCAAGGTTGACGATTGATGAGTGCAAAACACAGTATAAACTAAGCACTTCGCTAGCCAAAGATAATATAGTATTTATAGATTGTCTTCACATGGATTGGTATAAATAATAATTCAAATAAAATCTTGCTACGTATTATCCAGGGGATCAAAACTTGATTTGCAGTGGTTAGAACCATGATTTATAGCTTGTAACGTAAATTAAAATAGTTTATTCAAGGGCAACGATTACTATCAATATGAGAAGTAAGGGTAGTAGACAAGACAAGTGCAAAACAATAATTGAAATATGATTCTCTTTAATATTCACATCTAAAGTCCTATCGATTCTCACAAATTCGGTAGTTAATTAGAGAATTTCTAAGAATTTGATTTCTTTTTCGATTAAATCTAAACTGGAAAGAATAAACTAATTGAAGCCCTGTGAACATAGATATGCAAGAAAAACGATTAGGGTTTAGTCTTAAGGAAATATGTCTTTCGAATATTTTTCCTTTTGGTTTAATCAATAATTTCAACAAGCTCTTTCGATTACTTTAAAGAAAACATGATTTAAACCAAATAAGCGAATGAAAATTTATCCACTAAAATATTTCTCTTTCGATTAAATAAAATAGTGAACAAATTTTCAATTTAATTCAAACTTCATAAATGAATTCTAGCATAAAACAAGAATCCAAATCCTCAATACATTATCAATACACCATGTCTGTCCAAAGCCCTTAGAAAAACTACTCCATAATAGAAGAAGAAAACATAGATGAATAAGAATTAGAAAATATTACAACCGACAATTGATTCAAACTTTCGTATTGAATCGAATAGTGATGAGAAGTAGTGAATTCCTTGTTCTCTAGCCTCCTCCCAAGTTTTTTCCTGCTCCTCACTCAAGATAACCTAATTTGGGACCAGTTTCAACTCATATAATGTGGCCTTTAATTGTGAAATTTTTGAACTGCTCTTAAAAAATGAATGTTACAGTTGAGCTTCGTGCGCTGTCATGCACCTGGGACTTGGACGCGTAGGCGACAAGTGTTGGCTGCCTCTGTGCGCCTTCAGGATTCAGTTGTGCGCTCCAACGCACGATAATTTTGTATTTTCTTGTTTTCTCTTCTGATTTAATTTATTTTGATCCGACTCTCTTTATTTTTACACCACTTTATTTACGTTCAATTGTTCCTTGAACCCCAAACTCAATCTTGATTGATTTTCTTGGACTTCTACTCAGACTTCGAAGTCCCAAATCACTTGTTTTAGCTCTAAATTCATTTGTTATCTAGGGAACATGTCCTACTCAATAAAACACGCTTAATGAGTATAAATTCATCACATATTAACTTAAAGTCAATTAAAGTATAGTAAATAATAGGCGAAGAATAGCTAAAAACTCGTGTTTGTAGCCTATCATCAACACCTCACACTTAAACCATTGCTCATCCTCGAACAATCAAACTACACTCTAAAGAAACAGACAACCTTCAGGCAACTCTTCCTAACTTGTCACATCAAGAATATTTAAAACAATTAAAGCACTTGACCATAATCACCTAGCCTCATGATTCAACTCACAAGCACTTTTAACCACCTCGCTTAGTTACTCCATAAGAGGAGTCAAGGAATATATCGTACCTTTTGCAAATCATTTGCCCCTCACACAAATGACATAGAATTGTCCTAAACACATAAAATTTAAGATAATTAGGGACTCAAGATAGTACGAATCTACGCTCTCCCTCTCAGAAAAAAAGTTCATATACCATAAAAAATGTACCATAGGCTTGTCCTTGGTGTAATGCTCCACTAATTCAAGCTCATTCAATCTCAAATCAAGCAGGACTTAGTTTGGTTGTAATGTAAGTTAGGGGATGGGTAGCATACAAATGGATAATAGTGACTACACCTCCCTAAGCACTTTAATACGTACAATTTTAAAACTCAAACCCTACACTTATGTTGAACACAACTTTCCCGATTTAAATGCTCACACCTTTGCTCTATTTTCTTTAAGCACAATCATAAAAAGAGTTACCACTAGCAAGGGAAGTTTTTTTTTTTCTTCAACAACACAACTTTTCTGATTTTTTTCAGCTCCTCACTAGTAGCACTCAACATTCTTTTTTTTTTGGTGCATCTTTCTCCTGTCTTCTATATTTCAACTCAAAACCCAATAATTCTTCACTTAGATTTTCAAATCTCATAACACAATAAGTGTTCATGGGAGGTCATAGGTTCAAAAAGATGAGTCATTCAAACCAAAAAGTTGGTCTTGTTTTGTGGTTGCTCAAAGAAATAGGATTACAGGCTCAAAGGGGCTGACTAGGATACATGCAATTATGTTGGTCAAAGTCATATATGGCTTAATAAAGAAATGCCTCTATCACTTCCTAGATTGAGCAAGACTTATTATTTCGCTTTGCAAACATTCAGGGGCAAGTTCTAGACATCAATTACAAGCACAAAATATATCAAAAATCTCACTCACATATTAGCACAAAATTTCCTGACTGTCTCCTCAGAAACAAGTTGAGACAAGATGATTTTTTATAGCACTTATACGTGAGTCAAGATATGAGCCTAGATGTCACAAACAAGACACTCATTGTTCTCTAGGTATAGAAAAAATTAGAAAAAGTGTCACTAGACTCCTAAATATATAAAAACTAACTACGCCCAGTTAAAAAAAATTCAACCTTCAGAAAATAACCGTGGCACAAAGAAAACCAAGGGATTATTACCTAATTTTTTTTTATGCATAATAAAAACTAAATTTCTACACATACATTTACCACCCCACACTTCAAATTATGTCATGTCCCCATGACACACAAATAAAATTGAGGTAAGAAAAACTCTGTGAGGCTTAAAGCCTAGTCGCAGACATCATCAGGAAGCTCTGAACCACCTTGCTCCACATGAGTAAGCAGCTGACTCTTCCTTAGAGTCTTTCTGAAACTTTCTTATCTGGAATACCACTTTCTCTTCTCCTACTCTGAAAGTGAGTTGCCCCTCATATATGTCCAAGATTGCTTTGCCAATGAATAAGAGAGGTCTTCCTAGTATTAGAGATATCTTCTTATGTGCTTCCATATCCACAATAATGAAATCCACAGGGAATACAAATTTATTCACTTTGATCTTGACATCCTCAATAATTCCTTCTGATATGATGGTAGTCTGATCCGCTAGCTGTAGTGAAATTGGTACATCCTTGAGTATTCCAAGTTCTCCTTCTAGTATTTTGAAAATAGACAAGGGCATAAGATTGATTGATGCTCCTGAGTCACATAAAGCTTTATCAAAATTAGAACTTCTCCAGGATCTTTGCACTTTTGAGAAACCTTATTTTGTAGTATGGCACTGCATTGAGCATTTAACTTCACCACCAAAGTATCTTCAAGATTTTGTTTGGCAGACAAAATTTATTTTAGAACTTGGCATATGAAGGCATTTGAGTAAGTACCTCTGTGAAAGGAATATTCACGTACAATTCTTTTAACATCTCCAAGAAGTGACCAAAACACTTATCTAATTTCTCTCTCTTGGCCTTCTGAGGAAATGGCAAGGCAGACATGAATTTGCTCTTTTCAGCTCTTTGTTCCAACTTCTGGACACCCTTATTTTTCTTTGCACCCTTTTGCACAACTACATATTTTTTAATCTCTTGCCCCTTAGTCAACTTAACTTATTCTGGGACCACCCCACACTTGGAATTTTCATAATGTTCAGCCAATATTTTATCACTTCTTAGTGATATTGCATTCACAGTTTCCCATGCAGTCTTATCAGATCCACTTACAAGAGTTTCTTGAGGCTTCTCTAATAGTGTGGTAGCAATCTGCGCTACTTGCTTCTCCAAGTTTTGTATAGTTGCATCATGATTAGCAAATCTCTCATCTACCCTGGTGATGAAAGCTTTCATAAGTTGCTCAAGACTTGATTGATTCTGCCGTGGAGGATGATATGGTTGCCTTTGCTGGCTTTGGAAACCCGATAAGGCTTATTGATTTTGACAAAAATTAGCACTACTATTTGGAGAGTTCCAAGAAAAATCGAGATGTTTCTGTCCTATATATTTGAAATTACCGACAACATTTACCTCTTCAGTTGTCATCGACCCCTACTGGCATTCATGAGTTGGATGTCCACCTCTATAAAAATCACACATTGTTGGTGGTGCCATTTGAGCTTGGGCTATGGTCAACTATTTCATATCATTGGCAATGACAGCGATTTAGGCTTGCAAAGTAGTGTAAGCATCAACTTGGTGAACCCCGATCGTCTTCTTTCTTTCCGAAGTGTCTGTAGCCCATTGATTATCATTCTCTGCCAACTCATTCAAAATTTCAATAGCCTCCTCTATTGTCTTTTTCATAATTAGACCCCCAACTGCATTATTCAATATTCTTCTCGAAACTGGTGTCAATCCATCCCAAAAGTTTGTCAGTTGCATCCAAGGCTTAATCCCATTATGTGGGCATTTTCTCAATAATTCTTTGAGCCCTTCCCATGCTTTAAACATGGTCTCTGCATCTAACTATGTGAAATTGCTAATTTCTTTCTGCATCCTTGCTGTTTTAGCCGGTGAGAAGTACTTATCCAGGAACTTTATTGTCATATCTTCCCATGTTCTAATTGATCCCGATGGTAAACTCCACAATCATATCTTTGCATCATCCTCCAAAGTAAAAAAGGAATGCCCTTAAATATATTGTATCATCCGATGCCCCATTGTAGTGAAAGGTATCCATGATTTCATCAAAGTCCATCAAATGACTATTTGGATCTTCGTTCTGCTTTCCTCTGAAAACACAATTGTTCTGGATTGCTTATAGAATACTATGCTTGATCTCAAAGTTGTTGGCTGCAATAGGAGGGCATCTCACACTAGAATGCATTCCATTGTAGTTTGGCTTGGCATAATCTCCCAAAAATCTCCTTGCTCGATATTTTGATCCATTTGGTCCTCTTGGTAGGTGGGCGATTGTTCCTACGATTACCGACCCCCTGATGTTCAACAACATCTTCCACCCCAGGAAGGCGATTTAGATTAGTGGGGTTGAGTGGGTCATTCAGAGCTGCATCTTAAGCATCATTGGACATTGTGTTTTGAGATTTCCCTAAAGCCCTCTCTATACGTTCCTTCTTAAGCAGGCGTAAATCTCTTTCCAACTCTAGGTTGTATTCTATGATTTCTCTTGAGGAAGATCGTGTTATACACCAAAGTTGTAGTTTAGTACCTGTTGCCTGCGATAATAGTGAACTTGAAATATTAACTAAAAATAAATAAAATAAAAACCTGAATTAATAAACAAAACTCTATCGAAGACTACTTGTTGCCAATTTCGGCAACGATGCTAAAATTTGACAAGCGCAAAACATAGTATAAACCGAGCGCTTTGCGAGCCAAAGATAGTATAGTATTTATAGATCATCTCCACAGGGTTCGATACAAATAATAATTCAAATAAAATCTTGCTAAGTATTATCTAGGGGATCAAAACTTGATTTGTTGTGGTTAGAACTATGATTTATAGCTTGTAATGTAAATTAAAATAGTTTATTCAAGGGCAACGATTACTATCAATGTGAGAAGTAAGGGTAGTAGACAAGACAGGTGCAAAACAATAATTGAAATATGATTCTCTTTAATATTCACATCTAAAGTCCTATCTATTCTCACAAATTTGATAGTTAATTAGAGAATTCCTAAGAATTCGATTTCTCTTTCGATTAAATCTAAACTTGAAAGAATAAACTAATTGAAGCCCTGTGAACATAGATATGCAAGAAAAATGATTAGGGTTTAGTCTTAAGGAAATATGTCTTTTGAATATTTTTCCTTTTAGTTTAATCAATAATTTCAACAAGCTCTTTCGATTAGTTTAAAGAAAACATGATTTAAACCAAACTAGCTAATGAAAATTTATCCACTAAAATATTTCTCTTTGGATTAAATAAAATAGTGAATAAATTCTCAATTTAATTCAAACTCCATAAACGAATTCTAGCATAAAAATCAAAATCAAAATCCTCAATACATTATCAATACACCATGTCTGTCCAAAACCCTTTAAAAAACTACTCCATAATAGAAGAAGAAAACATAGATGAATAAGAATTAGAAAATATTACAATCGATGATTGATTCAAACTTTCGTATTGAATCGAATAGTGATGAGAAGTAGTGAATTCCTTGTTCTCTAGCCTCCTCCCAAGTTTTTGCTACTCCCCACCCAAGATAACCTAATTTGGGACCAGTTTCAACTCATATAGTGTGGCCTTTAATTGCAAAATTTTTGAACTGCCCTTAAAAAATGAATGTTGCATCCGAGCTTTATAAGCTTGCACACACCTGGGACTTGGGCGCGCAGGCGGGCGCGCAGGTGTCAACTGTTTCCTGCCTCTGTGCACCTTCAGGATTCAGTTGTACGCTCCAGTGCACGATAATTTTGCATTTTCTTCTTTTCTCTTCCAATTTAATTTGTTTTGATCCGAATCTCTTTATTTTTACACCACTTTATTCACGTTCAATTGTTCCTTGAACCCCAAACTCAATATTGATTAATTTTCTTGGAATTCTACTCAGACTTTGAAGTCCCATATCACTTGGTTTAGCTCTAAATTCATTTTTATCTCGAAAACACGTTCTACACAATATAATACGCTTAATGAGTATAAATTCATCACATATTAGCTCAAACTCAATTAAAGAGTAGTAAATAATAGGTGAAGAATAGCTAAAAACTCGTGTTTGTAGCCTATCATCAACTATATCAGTTGACGGTTTGTCAAGTTGGCAGCTCGTTAGCTCATTCTCCCTTGTTTTCTCAATTGTCAACTTATCCAGCTCAAAAAGTAAAACACAATTAAAAACAATAGAAGTTGCTTAAGAATTTACAACTATTCTTAGTCAAAAGCCTCAAATGTGCCGTCAAAATGCCGGCTCATCAACACCCTCAACTTAGAATATTTGCTTGTCCTCAAGCAACTAAACAACACTATATTATGCAAACATCAATATTTCTAAAGAACAGAGCGACAGTTGTACATTAAAATTGACCTCATTAGCGTAGTTAACTCCATATACATGAACTATCTACCAACCAACCAACAGGGATCCATGCTTGGCATTACAATATAAATAGGCAACATTACATACACTTAAAGTATTCGATCTAATAGCTAGCAGTCTAAAGTGCTATCCACATGCCCTCACTACAAAGAAGTCCCTCATAAAGAATATTGACTTTACTTCGGGACTGAAAATCAAATCTCTCACTCTCACAATGAATTTCAAACAATGCACATGCGATACCATAGGATTTACCTTACCATTCCATCTCGATCTTTCTGAAGGTTGACTAGGATCACTACTGGGCTTTACTTGGCTTGTAACAAGGGCTTCAGTGCAGGTAGGATACATTTTGGGAATTAGTGACTTAGTTATTCTTGTCATCCACAAACTTCCATTTTCAACTATGTTTGCTACTTCAGCCTTTATTCATCTTTTCCTATCGATCGATTTACATTCACGAGTGCACCATTCTCTTTCTTATTCTTTTTTTTACTCTTTTCATTGGCTCACACCCTCTAGCTTTCTTATATTTTTATCTCAACATCCATTCTTTTCATACCCAATTCTACTTATCGTAGCCTCTACAGTAGCCACCCTCAACTTAGGCTATTTACTTGAGTTGAGGTACACGATGTCTAAGGAAGGACCAGTGCCAAAATAGAGTCTTCAACAATAAAAATTGGAAGGTGAAAGGTTATGGAACAAAAAGGTCTGGTTAGATCAAATAGGGATCAAAGGGATTAATAAAGTCATTTGTATGGTTTATTTAGGCTGACTGGACTAAACTCAAATAAGGCCTGTGATCATTTCCTAAATGACCAACTTATCACCTAATAGAACGAACCAGACAAGTTCTAGATACATGCACAACGTAAGATAGATATCTAATAAGCTCACACACTCTTGACATGGAATAGCACGATCACCACTAACTATCTATTTCATACTCAAACTTAAGGAACATTACAAAATTCATATACTACTAATGACAAGCAAAGATCCACAACAGTCAATTTAGCAAACAACGCCACACATATACCAAAATTTTTGATGGGTCCTTATTTTTTAAAATTCTAAAACAACAACTGCAATCTATTCCCTATGCTCTTTTGCGTAGACAATACAAACACAACAATAACACAATCAAAATACAACAATAACCTAAACATGCCAGTTCTACTAGATAGCACGCGAGGGAAAATAAATATGGTAAGAAAAACCCTCATGTGGACACAGGTACCCCACCCCCACCAAAAATCTATGCATTGTCCTAATGTATTATCTAAAATGTGGTGCCCTAGGTGCTGGTGTTATGTGATTGTTTCTCCCAAGCGTACACACAAGTGAACGTGGTCGTGCAAGTAATACAGTGGCTCTTCGTGAGCCAGATATCGATCTCATAGGGACTTGTGTTCAACAAGCGATCTAATTTAAGCGTTACTATTCAAGTTAAACAAGTGCGATTTGTAACAAAGAGAGATTTAGTTTTGTTTTTATAACTAATTGAATTAACAATGATAAGAAATTCGGGTTGTAAACAATATATGAAGAGTTCCAAGGTTGAGGCTATTACTTCACATTCATGCCTAACTATGGTTTATAGTCGGTGTTGGTATTTATCGTGATTGTTGATCTACGGGGTTGATATTCAACTTGGGAATGGTCTTCCTCTAAGTCTTCTAACCAAATTAATCTCACAGCTACATAATTGAGTGGTGATATAAGTCTTTAATTCAGATGCATTAAACTATCTTTCCGTTTTATTAACCAAGTGGGGCGTTTAGGTATATTGCAATTCTAACCGTAAATCATTCTTCAACAATCAATATAAAACCATTAAAGACATGATCCACACTCCTTACGTTCTTCATTCCATCTCTCCACTCCTATGGTCAATTCGTTTCGAGACTAAGATTTATCCTAAAGTTCATGACACTTTAGAATAGTAAAAAAAGAATGCAAGAACAATCACATGACTTGATAAACAAATAAACCAACTATAAAACCATCATTAAGCAATCATGTTGTAGCCTCAACCCTAGAATGAGGGTGTTTAGCCACTCATAATCTAATTCACAATTACAAAATTGATGTAGTTCATACAATAATTAAGTAATGGAAAAGAGAAGAATAAAAACCCTATTTGAAGCCTCCCTTATGTGGTTTGCAATCCCAAGTCATCCAAGAATCCTTATAATTGAAGCTAAGTGTCCTATTTATAGTGTAGGACAAGTTGTACCCGAAAAAACTAAGATTCGTTCCACTTTAACATCGTGGAGCCTAAGCTCCATGGCACGGGACCATAGAAAATCACCACCGCTGTGGCACCCCAATAACACGGAGGCTTACTGGAATTTGCAAATCAATTTGTGACCACCTCCGTGGCACGGAGGTCTGTTCTAACTTCCAATCTCAAACTTTCTTCATGTCCCTTGACTCCGTGGCCTTTGAAAACATGGTGAGCTACTATTTTGGTGGTCTAAAATCTTCCAAACATAGTATTTAATGTTGAGCCATGTCTTTGATTGCATCACAACTCAATTTCGATGAGTTTTTAACTTCAAGTCTCCCAATCTCTAGCTTTAATAGCTTCATTCGTGAAATTCCTACTCCATTGTTCTCGTCAAGCTTACTCCTTGTTCCTTCACCCATTGAGGCTCACTTATCACTTGAAATAACTCCAATAGGCTCTTGAAATAACTCATCACAAGCGTTAGACCAAACAATATACAAAACTCATCAAAACTGCACAAGAACAAGCTTAGCTTAGGATGGTTGAACTAGTTATCTCGTCAAACCTTCCTTTGGCGATTTTGACTCTTGTATTGATTCAATTACACTATAAACCACCTAATCATGAGTATTATCACACAATTATATGAATATGCACACATCACCACACAAAACCATGCTTAACAGTCCTCAAAACTAAGCTAAATGCATGTAGATGAAGACACTTAGGTGTATAAATACGCCTAAGATCACCACCCCACACTTAAAGCCTTGTTCATCCTCGAAAAACTCCTTATATTATTCACCACCAAGGAGAACTCCAACACTACTACTAAAACTAAGACACTCAAGCTAGAACTATAATGATCATATGAATAACAAGTTCTTTATTCGGCATGTCATATTACAACATTGAAACACACGAATACTACTTCAAAACCTCCTAGCCTCAAGAATTGACACTAAAAAGTTAGCAAACTCATGCACATTACTTAAAAAGAGTTCATATAAGTCACCTATCTATCATCAAGCATGTGCCCTCACCATAAGAGAATCACCCATATTCACTCACAAATATGTAATTTATCACAAGAATGGGTATAAGAATCAAATTCTGCTCACTCTCCCAAAGAATTCACATGTGACATAGGATGAACCATAAGCTTGCCCTTAGTGTAGTACTCCACTAATATCAAAATGTCAAAGCTTAAGATCAAGTAGGACTTTAAGGGTTGTAATGTAGGCTAAGGGACGGGTAGGAACTATTTGGTTATGAATAGTGACTATCTTTCCTAAGATCTTTAATACATCACAATTTACATTAAGCTCATATCCAACCAACCTATTTTACACCACTATTATCTTCCCATTCTCTTATGTTTTGCCCCATCTTTTTAATCTAGCTTACACATATTTGGCAAGGAGTGTTTGCTATTAACACATGATTCACTTCTTTTGATCAATTTTTCTTTTCATTACATTACTCCCTACCAACAACACATAAACCTTTTCAAACACCAAAAGCTATTCACTTGGGGCTTCAATTTCACTTTTTCCTTTTTCCATTTTACACTCCTTAACATCTTAATTTTTCAACTAAAGCACTTAGGAGTTTTGGATCAAATTGCGGGCAATTGAAAGAAAAGGAATAAGCTACATACAAGGCTACCAAAGAATAGGCTCAAGGCTCAACGGGGCTGGCTAAGATCATGCAAAAATGGGTAGATAAGGTGGGTATAGAACATGGCTATCAAAGAAATGCTTATATCATCTCCTAAACTCAACATTTTTTATTTCTCTTTGCAAACACACTAGGAAGTTCTAGACATCAATATGCACATGGAATATCACAAAGACCTCACTCACACATGACACATGTTCAACTCAAGATGGCTCCCTATAGACTCTCACCCAAGCAATTGCAAGAATTCAATATTAAGTCAACATTGCATAGAAATAAAAAAAAATGAGCCTAGATATCCCAAAAATAGTCATTCAATTCACTACACATGCTTCGACATTCAACACCAACTTGCATCATGTAATCATGCATAGCCTCTAACAAAAGCATCTCTAAAAATTTATAATTACTCCTAAAAATCAAAAAAGATACTGGGTTCAAAGGGAAGAACTGAAAACAAAAACCGAGGGGTGGATGAAGTGTGCTCCTAAATAAAACCAAAAATTACTAAAAGAAAATCTTTTTGTATTTTTCAAATTTTCACCAACATAAGCAAAACAAACAAATAACCAAAAGACTCCTATAGTACACTCCACCCTAACCAAATTAGAAGATTTCCCACCCCACACTTTATCCCCAAAGTATAAATTAAAAGTAAGGATAGAATACTCCCTGACTCCTCTAGGCCTAGCTAGTAGCATCATATTCATCAGGCAGGTCTAAGGGACCCCACACTCAATTTTTGCCATGCTCCTTAGCTAAGATCTCCGGTACTCAGACTTCACTTCAACCTGTCAACTCAAAACAAAAACAAAAACAAAAACAAAAACAAAGGTGATATTAAAGAAAACCAAAATAAATAAAATAACTACCTTAACTTGGATTGCCTCCCAAGAAACGCCTGATTTATTTTCACGGCACGAATCACATCACAACTTAGTCATCCCCATTCTTTCATCCTCTTCCTCCTACTCGAAGACTATCTTTTCCTTCTTTTCTGACCTCTCGGGTGCTCATGATCGAGGTCTGCCACTTTTGTTAAACCTACCTTTTTAGGATTCCATTCAAGTTTTGCGGGTTCAGGCTTATTTTTCAACTCAAAAAACTCCATGAGAGAGTCCGAAGAGGTAACTAGTAGTTTGCACACTTCCACCCTACACTCATCCACTTCCATCGCTGTGATCATGTATAGATCTTGTGAGGGTGTGTTGAGTACTTTGTACACCCTGAAGACCACCTCTTCATCATTCAATCTTATCTTGAGCGTGCCCTCTCTCACGCCTATCAATACTCTACCAATAGCCAAGAATGGACGTCTCAATATGATTAGTACCCTGTCATCTGCATCATAATCAAGAACAATAAAGTCAACAGGAATAATAAACTTATCAACCTTAATGAGAATATCCTCTATGATTCCTTTGGGGACCACTCTCATTCTGTCCGCCATCTGTAACACGACTGAGGAGGGCCTTGACTTTCCCAAACCAAGAGTATTAAAAACTGAAAGAGGCATCAAGTTGATGCTTGCCCCCAAATCACTTAAGGCATGAATAATGTCACTTTCACTAATTTGTATGGGGAGGGTGAAACTCCCAGGGTCCTTGAGCTTTTTAGGAATCTTGCTCATGACCACAGAACTGCTCTCTTCAGTAAGTACCACAGTCTCAATATCACCAAGCCTCCTTTTATTTATCACCACATCTCTCAAGTACTTAGCGTACTTTGGTATTCTCTATAAAACATCTACAAGAGGAAGGTTAATGTGAAGGTCTCTGAATGTGTCAAAGAACTTCTTAAAACAAGCATCTTCTTGTGCTTTATTGAGCCTTTGAGGGAAAGGTAAAGGTA
Organism: Capsicum rhomboideum; assembly: GCA_031232105.1. NCBI lineage: Eukaryota > Viridiplantae > Streptophyta > Magnoliopsida > Solanales > Solanaceae > Capsicum > Capsicum rhomboideum. Next base: position 17,838,176 of record CP124719.1, on the reverse strand, counting down.
GTATGTTTCAAGGTTTATCAACAGGCTTTTCATTAGGGTATTTAGACTTCCCCTTTTTGTCATCTTCTTTGGGATGAGTTTACTTGCTCTGGTATGGTTAATTCTGCTTGCACCTCATGATTTTTCTTTGGAGGTACATCAATCAAATCTCTACCACTTCTCAATGTGATTGCCATAACTTGCTTTGGAGCTTGCTCTGTATCACCAGGTAGACCCTTTAAGGTCTTGAGTTCTGCACCTGAGCTAACTGGCCTATTTGTATCTCTAAACTTTTTTGGGCAAGTTGCTGATTTTTTATTTCCGCAGACATTTGTTCTTGGTTGTCCAATATCTTTTTCAAAGTATCCTCTATATTGTTGGCCTGAGTATTATTATGAATTCCTTGCTTCTACTAAAATTGCTAAGGTTGAGCCTGATTATTTCCCCATGAGTAATTGGGCTTACTCGGTCAATTTTAATTGTAGACATTACCATAACTTTGATTACCTCTTTGCGCATTGCCCACAAAATTCACAGACTTTGAATTTACTATACATAATTCTGAAGAATGACCACTATTTCCACAGGTTTCACACCAAGCCTAAACTTGCTAAACCATATGAACTTATGCCTGAGGTTGAGCCACCCTCAACTTGTTGAACTGGGCCATTATTTGATTTTGAAAGCTGGCCAATTGTGAGAACAATGTTGTGACACCATCTAAATCAAACCTGCAGGCTTTATCACTATACTTCTAGACATATCACCATTCCAATCTGGATTACCTTGTGTAATTCTATTAAGGAGAGTGTATAACTTATCATAGGTTTTCTCCAAAGCCTGACCACTTGCTGTAGAAGCTAACAAAATTTTTGTATTATGGTTAAGACCTTCAACAAAAGTTTGAGCTAATACCTCGTTGGTCTGTTGTTGATGCGGACAATCTCTAAAAAGTGACTTGAATCTCTCTCATGCATGATAGAGATTCTCATTTGGCTTTTAGTTGAAACTCAAAATCTCACTCCTTAACCTTGCAGTTTTGCCCGAAGGAAAGAATCGGATGAGAAATTTCTTTGCCAAACCATCCCAAGTTGTAATTGAGTTTGAAGGTTCTGCCTTAAACCATTTCTTCGCTTCTCCCAAAAGTAAGGATGAGAAAAGTGTGAGACTCACATAGTCTGTGGAGACTCCAGCGGGGATGAAAGTATTATTGATCTCTAAAAAAGTTTGTACATGAACCTGTGGATCCTCATGTGATAATTCTGTAAACTTTCCACTTATGTGCAATAATTGCACCATGTTCTGCTTTATCTCAAATTTGTATCCTGCGTCTGGCTTTTGAATATAAGAGGTTACATTAATTGCGAATAGGATTGCCACATTGTACACTGTCCTGCGAGGTGGTTGTTCATCACCCATTGCTGCAGGAATAGTCTCATCCTCTTGAACTTACAGGCTTCAATAGAGAAGTGCTACTTCTCACCTCAATTGCTGCAAGTATCGCTCAGGTTCAGGATATGGTTCAACCAATTTCCTCTCCCTTGCCAGCTCACTCAATATTCAAACCTGTACCTATAAATTCAGTAACTAAGACTAAGTTGTTAGCACTTATCAAATAAAATAGTAAAACTGAAAATTAGAAGGTTGCTAATTTTCAAGTCCCCAACAACGACGCCAAAAACTTATTGCTCCCAAGAACACATTCAACTGTACATGGTCGTGCAAGTAATACAATGGGTCTTCGTGAGCTGGATATCGATTCCACAGGGACTTGTGTTCAATAAGTGATCTAATTTTAGCATTACTATTCAAGTTAAACAAGTGCGATTTGTAACCAAAAGAGACGTAATTTGTTTTTATAACTAATAGAATTAACAATGATAAGAAATTCGGGTTGTAAATAATATATGAAGAGTTCCAGGGTTGAGACTATTACTTCACATTCATGCCTAACTATGGTTTATAGTCGGTGTTGGTGTTTATCGTGATTGTTGATCTACGGGGTTGATATTCAACTTGGGAATGGTCATTCTCTAAGTCTTCTACCCAAATTAATCTCCCAAATACATCATTGAGTGGTGATATGAGTCTTTAATTCGGATGCACTAAACTATCTTCCCGTTTCATTAACCAAGTGGGGCATTTAGGTATATTGCTATCCTAACAGCAAATCATTCTTTAACAATAAATATATAACCATTAAAGAAATGATCCATGCTCCTTACGTTCTTCATTCCGTCTCTCCACTCCTATGGTCAATTCATTTCGAGACTAAGATTTATCCTAAAGTTCATGACTCTTTAGAATAGTATAAAACCATCATTAAGCAATCATGTTGTATCCTCAACCCTAGAATGAGGGTGTTTGGCCACTCATAATCTAATTCTCAATTACAAAATTGATGTAGTTCATACAATAATTAAGTAAAGGAAAAGAGAAGAATAAAAACCCTATTTGAAGCCTCCCTTATGTGGTTTGCAATCCCAAGTCATCCAAGAATCCTTAAAATTAAAGTTATGTGTCCTATTTATAGTGTAGGACAAGTTGTACCCGAAAAACCAAGATTCGTTCCACTTTAACATCGTGGAGCCTAAGTCCGTGGCATGGACCCATAGCAAATTACCACCTCCGTGGCACCCCAATAATGCATAGGCTTGTTGGAATTTGCAAATTAGTTTGTGACCACCTCCGTGGCATGAACCTACAATGGAGCATAGCTTCCGTGGCAAGGAGGTGTGTTCTAACTTCCAATCTCAAACTTTCTTCGTGTCCCTTGACTCCGTGGCCTTTGAAAACGTGGTGAGCTACTGTTTTGGTGGTCTAAGCTCTTCCAAACATGATCTTTAATGTTGAGCCATGTCTTTTATTGCATCACAACTCAATTCCTATGAGTTTTTAACTTCAATTCTCCCAATCTCTAGCTTGAATAGCTTCATTCGTGAAATTCCTAATCCATTGTTCCCGTCAAGCTTACTCCTTGTTACTTCACCCATTGAGGCTCGCTTATCACTTGAAATAGCTCCAATAGGCTCCTTCAAAAACTCATCACAAGTGTTAGGCCAAACAATATACAAAACTTATCAAAATTACACACGAACAAGCTTAGCTTAGGATGGTTGAACTAGTTATCTTGTCAAACTTTCCTTTGACCATTTTGACTCTTGTATTGATTCAATTACACTATAAACCACCTAATCATGAGTCTTAGCACACAATTACACGAATATGCACACATCATTACATAAAACCATGCTTAATAGTCCTCAAAACTAAGCTAAATGCGCATAGATGAAGACACTTAGGTGTATAAATACGCCTAAGATCAGTGACACGGGGTGCACCCCAACATCAGCTGCAACATCAGCAGTAGTGGCACCAAGAATGATCGGTGTGCTCAAAACAGTCATTGGTGGACTAGAAGACTCCATACTCTACTCAGTAGCAACAAGTGCCCTCGGCGGACCACTAGCAAAAGCTCCAACAACATGAGCCCATAATGCATTTTCCCATGGTTCATTTCCCTTTTTTCCTTTCCTCCTTGCTTCCTTCATGTCCTTTTTTTTAATTTTTGCTAGGCCCTTTTTTTCACTTCTCTTTCTCTTACTTTTGCCTTTGGTATCAATAGGCTTACCTGTTAGATCATACAATACTTTTTCCTTTTTTTTCGACTCCTCATCAGCCTGAGTCAGGAATGTCAAGGCCGGTCTATTTTGTAAAGCAGTGATGTCTGCTCTAGCCTTCTCTAATTTAGCTTCAAACCTAGCAAGATCAGGCACAGTCATTACCTTCAACCTTTCATTAATTCGGCTCTTCATATCATCAATGCAACCATAGAGGATGGCATAGGGTACTAAAGCCTCTCTTATTTTTCTATCCACGAATGGCTCAAACTGCTCCACAAACAATTTTAACTGTCCATCAAAACTCTTCCCTTACTTTACGACCTTTCTAAAATTATGGGGAGTAATAGCATACTCTGATATTTGGGCTATAACAGTGGCTATATCCACTGTCTCAACTGTAGGTGCAGTACCTACAGATAAGATAGTAGGTGGAACTCTAGCTAAGGTTAGTTGTATACCTGGTGCTGAACTTATTGCTTCTGCAGTGGCAGTGGGAACCTCCGTGGTTAGAGTATCATCCTCCATGTCAACTTGCTTACCCAGTCATAGTGTGGGTTTGCTTTCATCCTTGGATCTCTCAAAGTTATGAGTTTTAGTGGCATTTTTCTTAACATCAACACCCATCACTATGGGAATATGAACATCTTCACACAACCTTGTGAAAAGGCATGGGAATGGGTATGAAGTGTCAGATCTTGTAGCTTTTATCTTGATCTCATCTGCTATGATTTCTCCAAAATTCATCTTGAACCCAGACATAAAGCTTGCCACTAACACATCCCGATCTTCACCCAAAGTGTTATCACCTGCAGTTGGCATTAACGTAAATCGCACTATTCCCCACTAGAATTTTGCCACTTGAGATAGAGATGCCTTGGTGATTTTAGCATTAGGATTTGTCAACCATTCCGGATCCCCTTTTGTCAATACTTGAGCTAATCACGGACGTTTATCTATGTGATCATTCAGCTTATGGTAGAAATCAAGAGTGGTAGCTAGAGGCATACAGTTTTCCCCATGCAAGAATCGATTAATCGTATGATCTGACAAATTCACTGACTCACCACGATTTGGAATTTTGTTCATGTTGGGTAGTGGCATACGTTTTCCTCCCTTTTTACATGCACTCTCTAGGATGGCAGTATAGTTTGCATAAAATCCACGCACCATCATTGGATAGTATTTTCCCTAGTCTTTGGTAGTCCACCCTAAGTCGTAGTAGTTAAACCATCATTCAATTTTAGGGTACTTCCTGCTTTCGGAGATGATTATCCTTGCTTCTTCAGCTATGGGTCTCTTAACTTTATGCTTCCCAGTTGCAGCAAGATCCTTATGATTCATCTTGGATGCCCCTTTAACTTTCCATTAAACACTTTCTCGGATGCAAGGGTTTTTACTTTTGATTACATCACTCCTAACTTGTTTGGGTTCTTCTTCAGGGCTGTTAGGTAATCAGTGTCCTCATCAATCTCCTCCTCAGGGCTCACACTCTCGAAACTCAATTCATTTTCATTAGACTCAGCCCCCTCATTAGACTGGAGAGCTAGTGCTTCTTTGTGCGCACTTTGCCTTATCCTGTATCCTTGGGTTTCGGTCTTCTCGACTTCATATTTTGACTCATTGATTAAGTGTCGAGTGAAGGAGCCTTTGCCCTCCTTCTTAGTTACACCACCACATTTTGGAGTAAACTTTGGAGACATGTTGTACCTGGGGATATGTAAGTTAACTTGGTAAGTAAAAGAAATCTAAAAAGAACCGACACCAAAAATTTATCGTTGTATTTACATGGTTGATGACATGGGTTGACGGCTTGTCAACTTGTTGACAGCTCGTCAACTGATATTGTCAACCTGAGACAGAATAACCCAAAAATTTTATTTGGTTGATGACTTGGGTTGATAGCTCGTCAACCTAAAATAGTTTGTTAAACAATTATTGATCAGTTGATGACTTGGGTTGACGGCTTACTTGTTGATAGCTCATCATTCTAAAATAGAATGACCGTCAAACAAGTTTTAGTTGATGACTTGTCAACATTTTGGCGGCCCGTCAACTTCAACGTCGGCCCAATTAGACATGAATTTACATAGGAATGATCAATCTTTTTAGTAATTATGAACTCTTCGATGAGTTATTCAGATTACCAACTCAAATAAAGGGTAGGTCTCATGACACAACAGAGTGTTTATGATTTCCGAGCGGACAAATGGGCTACTCAAACTTCACCCTTATGGAGTTGGTGAGTAATCATATTTTTCCAAGAATTTTTCAATTCCAAGAAAAATATGTTGTCGTCCGATTCTATAAGTTGCTCAATCGACCAAAATTTAGTAACAGAGGTTTACTTCATGCTATGAGGAGAGAAGAAGAAAATTGAAAACAGTTTACATACCTTGTTCGATCAAATTGAAAGCAAACTTGAACTAGAGTCTCTTCTTTTGCTTACTAAGTGAGCAGGTATTAAGACAGATGGGTGATATTGTTGGTGTTGGTATTTTTGTGCGGTGTTTTTAAAGCTCAAAGGAAGAAGATGAACTGGTTGTAAGTTTTATGGCTTTTGTGAGGGGTGATGAATATTTATGAATATGGGTGTTAAGGGTGATGTTTTAGGGAAAGAGTTACGAGAGATTTAAGGAATTGGAAGAGTTTGAATTTAATTCGATCTTTTTATTCCTTAACTAGGTGGATCGGGTTAGGGTTGTTTGGGTTGATTCGGTTGAGGATATTGGCTCAGGTTTGTTTGGTTAAGGGTTGAGGTTTGGGGTTTGATTGGTTAAAAAAAGTGGGGCCATATAACACCTTTTCAATTGGTTGACGACTCATCAACCCTTAAGCTGAATTGCTCCAAATTGCACACGAGTTAATGACTTAAGTTGATGGCTCATAAATAATGTCGTCAGCCATATCTAGATTGCTTCACTTTATTAAATCATTTGACGACTTAGGTTGACATCTCATCAAGATTCGTCGTCACTCTTATCTAGAATGTTCTGCTTATGCTTCCCAAGTGACGCCTTGAGTTGATAGCTCGTCATTCTTGTTGTCACTGCTAACCATTGACTCCATATCCTTGTTTCTAGCCTCCTGCACACTTCAACAAACACACTAACCATGATCAAAACATAAATCCTATTCTAAAATAATTTTACAACAACATAAGAAATGGGTTGCCTCCAATTAGCGCCTGGTTTAACGTCGCGACATGACTCGGGTATCTTGATTACTTAGACTTCATCAAGATACACCAGTAATAATAACTTTACCTCTTCCGATGGGCTAACATATTTCTTGACCCATTGACCATTCACTTTAAATATATTCTCATCCTTGTTTTCTAACTCTACCCCTTCGGACGTATACACATGTGTCACTTTGAATGGTTTGGACCATTTGGATTTTAGCTTGCCTGGAAACAATTTAAACCTTGAGTTGAAAAATAACACTGAGTCACCTACTTTAAAATCTCTCCTTTCAATCCTTCTATCGTGATACAACTTCATTTGCTCCTTATAGAGGGCAGCCATCTCATAAGCACGAAGTCAAAACTCATCCATTTAATTCAATTGTTCCAACCTCAAGTCAACAGCCTTATTCCAACTCAAATTGAGTTTTTTGAGTGCCCACAAGGCTTTGTGTTCAAGCTCTAATGGCAAGTGACAAACTTTACCGAAGACTAGTTGGTATGGAGACATACTTATTAGTGTTTTAAAAGTAGTGCGATAAGCCTATAGAGCATCATCAAGTTTCTAGGACCAGTCATTTTGGTTAGCATTCACATAATTTGCCAATATTATCTTAATCTCTCAGTTGGACACCTCCACTTGTCCACTGGTTTGTGGGTGATAGAGAGTGGCCACCTTGTGTTACTTCACTCCATACTTTGCTAACGCTGCAAGTAACACCTTATTGCAGAAGTGGGATCCTCTATCACTTATAATTGTGAGAGGAGTACCAAACTGGGAAAAATATTCTTTTTCAAGAACGTCACCACACTCTTGCCTTCACTTTCTGCTAAAGCTACAACTTCCACCCATTTGGACACATAGTCCACTGCCACAAAAAAATACTTAGAACTATAAGAACTCATAAATGGGCCCATAAAATCTATGCCCCACGCATCAAATAATTCCACCTCTAACATTTTAGACATGGGCATTTCTTAATTTCTAAAGTTCGAGTCCTGCTGTTGGCACTGATCACAAGCTTTGGCAAAGTCATGGGCATCTTTGTGAATAGTGGGCCAATAGTTCCCACTTTGCAATATCTTCCTTACTGTGCGATCACCTGCATGATGCCCCCTATTGGGAATGAGTGACAACCTTGCAAAATACTCAACATTTCTATCTCTGGCACACATCTTCTAATGATATTGTCACACATAGTCTAAATAGATATAGCTTATTTCAGAAGTAATTACTCACATCATAAAGAAATTTCTTTCTTTGATGGAAGCTCAAGTCTTCTGGTATCATGTTACTGACTAGGTAATTAGCTAAGTCTACGTACCAGGGTACAAGGTTAAGAGAGGCTTCAAGTACCTGCTCATCAGGAAATGAGTCATCAATCTCTAGCTCATTCGGTCTCTTTCCCTCATTCTCAAATCTAGACAAGTGGTCGGCTACCTAATTCTCACACCCTTTTCGATCTTTGACTTTAAAGTCAAACTCTTGTAGCATCAGTACCCATATAATCAACCGAGGCTTGGCATCTCTCTTTGCCATTAAGTACCTCAATGCAGCATGATCCGTATGCACCATAACCTTAGTGCCCAGCAAATATGCCCGAAACTTCTCAAAAGTATAGACAACAACTATTAGCTCCTGTTCTGTAACAATATAGTTCTTTTGTACCTTATTTAGTTCCTTTCTTTCATAATAAATAGGGTGAAAAAGCTTCTCTCATTTCTGCCCAATAACATCTCCAAGTGCCCCTACTTGCATCACACATCACTTCGAACGGTTGAGACCAATCCGGAGCAATAATAATAGGAGCAACTACTAATTTTTCTTTAAGGAACTAAAATACCTTCAAGAAATCACCATCAAATACAAACTTGACTTCTTTCTCCAATAGTTTGCACAATGGATTGACAGTCTTGGATAAGTCCTTAATAAATCTTCGGTAGAAATCAGCATAACCACGAAAACTTCGAACTCCCTTCACCGAGATTGGTAGAGGTAGCTTTTAAATCACCTCTATATTGGCTCAATAAACTTTAATTCCCTTCTCATAGATATTATGCCACAACACAGTGCCCTCTTTCACCATAAAGTGGTATTTCTCCCAGTTGAGTATGAGGTTGAACTCTTCACAACGTTTCATTGCTCAAGTTTGCTCAGCAGTCTTCAAAAGAATCAACTACCATAAAAAAATCATCCATGAACACCTCCAAAGTTTCCTTCACCATATTCGATAAAATTGATATCATACACTTTTGAAAAGTTGCAGGAGCGTTACATAGCCCAAAGGACATCCACTTGAAGGCGAACGTCCCATAAATGCATGTGAATGTTGTCTTCTCATGGTCCTCGGGTGTAATGGATATTTGATTATACCCCGAGTATCTATCCAAAAAGCAGTACCAACCTCTTTTATCCAACCTTTCAAGCATTTAGTCCATTAATGGTATTAAAAAGTGATCCCAAAGAGTCCAAGAATTCATCTTCCGGTAATCCATGCAAACCTGCCAACCTGTGACCAACCTTAATAGAGTCAACTCATTTTTCGCATTTACCGCCACCGTCATGCCTCCCTTCCTTAGGACACGCTGAATCAGACTTATCCACTTGTTGTCTGAGATCGGGTAAATTACTCCTACATCGAGCCATTTAATTATCTCTTTCTTTATCACCTCTTACATTAGTGGGTTAAGTCTTTGATGATGTTTGATGGTGGGCACACACTTTTCTTCTAATTGAATTTTCTATGTACAAATGCCCGATGGAATTCCAATGATGTTCGCAATTGTCCAATCAATAGCCTATTTGAACTTTTGCAATATAGAAACAAGTGCTTCTACCTGCCGTTCTTCCAAATCTATAGCTATAATAACTAGTAGTATGATCTTCTCACCCAGAAATATGTATCTTAGATGGCCTGGCAACGTTTTTAGCTCTAACACCGGTGGTTCCTTTATATACGGTTTTGCTGGAGGAGTTGGCCTATTTTTCAATTCCAGGTCCAACTTCTTTAGAGCATAAGAATATGACCCCATTTCAGCCAATGCATTAACCGTCTCATCATACTCTTCGATGTCCTCCCCATCAAAATTCATCAACACCGCGACTAAAGTTTCTACAACAAATCTCTGTTCAATAGGCATATCTACCTCAGTTTTATCAACTATGTCAATGAACGAAACAAGACTCATGTCTCTCACTTTTTTCATTGATTGAAAAATATTGAATTTCACCTCCTAATCATTGAGCCTAAATTTTAACTCATTGTTTTCCATTTCCACCAACACCCTTTCGGTGGCCAAAAATGGTCTACCCTAGATTATAGGTACTTTAAAGTCTACCTCGCAATCAAGAATCACGAAGTCTGTCGAAAATATAAAATTGGCCACCTTCACAAGCACATCGTATAATATCCCAACTGACCTTTTAATTGAATGGTTGGTCATTAGTAATCGTATTGACGTTGGTTTGAGGGCTTCCAAGCCCAACTACTGATAAATAGCTAGCAGTATCAAGTTGATGCTTGCTCCAAGATCACATAGCACCTTAGCAAAGCTGAATGCATCGATTGTGCACGAAATAATGAATGCCCCTGGATCTGATTTCTTTTGGACTAGCGATCGCAAAGCAATTGCACTGCAATAATGGAGATTTTCCACCAGCTCATAGCTCACTGTCCTTTTCTTCGTGACTAAGACTTTCATGAAATTAACGTATCTCAAAATTTGCTCCAGAGCCTCCACTAATGAGATATTTACTGACAACTGCTTCAGCATAGATAAAAACTTAGTAAACTTACCATCCTCTTCTTTCTTCATCACTCTGTGTGGAAACGGAGGAGGAGCCCTAGTCATTTGGTTTAGAGGTTTTGAAACCTTCTCATCCTTCTTCTTATTTACCATATCATCATTCTTCATGTTGGTAGATTTTTCAGCATCTACCTTCCGGTCACAAATATTTTCCAGCTTTTCAGACCCGGCTGGAATTTCATCAACGTCAACATCATCAACTTTTATCTCATCCTTGGAGGAAACATCCTCCACATATGTTTAAAACTTAGGATGTGGTTCAGGTAATACTTTACCACTTCTCGTGGTGATGGCTAAACAACTCCCATCATTCCTCGGATTCTGCATCGTATAACTTGGCAAAGTACCACTTTTTTCGCTGATTAAAGGCTGCAGACAACTGAACCATGTGGTACTCCAATTGCTTGATAGAAGTGAAGTAGGAATCGACCAATTGACTCATTGAAGACAAGTCAATCTTCATTTCTTTAACACCTGCCTCAGTAGATTCCATTCCTTTCAACAACTTAGCCATCATCGCTTCTATAGAAGGCTTTCCTAAATCATTAGAAACATTATCATGACTCCTTGGTGGTACATACAAACCACTTCTATCATTTTTACTCTTTTAATTCACTTGCTCACAGTCTCTATAACCAGCCTTGTCATAGTAGTTATCTCTTTGATAGTTCCGACCTTGGTTTCCTTGGCCATTGGCCGAAAACCCCTCTAGTTATTCAGATAGTTTGCTTTTTTTTTGGAATTGGATTTGATTGCTCTACCTTTTGAACTAACCATTTTTTTCTCAATGCCTCCAAATAATAAGTGCTTTGTAGCAAATCCATCTGAGTTTTTATGGGAGCCAAATCCTGATCACACTCTTCTTCTTTTCGGTGTTGCTCGACCGACATACCTACAACATATGTATTGCTTGCTACCTCAGAATCCCTGGTATGCCAATCTCTACTGGTTTTGGTCAGCCTATCAAGTATCATAGTTGGATCTGTAAAATTGTGTTCCATAAAAGTACGTCCAGCTGCGTTATCAACCGTCGGCTTAGTATTCGAATTCAAAGACCTGTAAAATATCCCTATCAGATGTTTATTAGTCAACTTATGATTAAGACATTGGGTCAGCTTCTTCTTAAACCTAATCTAGGTCTCATGTAATGCCTCAGTCTGTAACTGCCTGAAGTTGCTTATCTCATCCCTCAACTGTAACATCCTGGAAGACGCAAAGAACCTTTCTAGGAAAGCTCCTTTCAACTGCCTCCATCTTGTTAGAGAGTCGAGCACCAGCTTAGTTAACCATAAATTTGCCTCCCCAGATAGAGACAACGGAAACAACCTCAATCGAATCACATTTTGACTAACTCCAAGATAATCAAAGGACTTGCATATGTTTATGCAGTTAACCAGATGCATATTTGGATCATCACCAGGTAACCTTCCTAATAAACCCTTCAGGTTTAGCAACTGAATCATCGTACTGGTGATATTAAACTTTATTCCAGGACATAGTGCTGGTAGGACAATATTTCCTGTGGCACCAACCCTATCTAGGTTGACGTCGTTATCGTCATTAAGAGCAAAGTTCAGTGTGGGTTGTCGACACCCTCTAACTCTTTGTCTCTGATTTTGGTTAGCTGGAGCAACATTATCAACTCGTTGTCCATCAACATCATCACCCAACTCGTCATCACCCAAATCCTCATTTTCATTATTTAGTGTATGATCGGGTGTATTCACATTCTGTTGATTTTATTGGGCAGCAACAAGTGCAACAAGTCTTGCTGCTACTTGTTTTTGTGCATCCATAGTTCTTCTCAAAGTTCTATTCAACTCAGGATCATAGGGTAATTATGGTTCACCCGAGCATCGATTACTTGTCATGCATAACCAGTAACCTTCAAATACAAAAACAACAAATAAAAGTCAAATTAGGAAATGAGACTAAAAGTCAAATAAATGTAATAACTTAATTGACAACCATATTCTCTTGTAACGGTGCCAAAATTTGATACGCCCAAATTACAACTCCTTAAGAAGCGTAAGAGGTCGTTGTCAAATATATAACCCAAGAAAGGTTAGGGTCGAATTTCATAGGGAATATGGTGATAATTAAGTCGTATTTAATTCAAATGACTGTTAGTCTGTGATTTCAATGAAATGGGGGGGGGGGTTGTTGTGAGAGTTTATAAAACAATATCTAGTTTATTTCTAGTAAACAACATTAACTTATCAAGATAAAAATCAGTAGAGAAATTGAACTAGGTTTGTGTTCACCATAACTGTTGTTGTAATTGTGCATAAGTCATTGCATAGGATTCTCATGATACCAGTAAATCCAAAGTTATGGATTTTTAACATTCACCCAAATGTTTCTCAACCTAATTTTGGGTGATTAACAGTTTAATTCTTTCGAACTTAAAGATGATCTTATTCAAATTCAACTTCACTTCGAGTTGGTTAATCTTGTTAAAGCATTAACCATTAGAAGGACGTTAAAAGCTCCAAATCCTCATTGATAATCCTTTTTCCCATTTTAAATCCTTATTTCAAGAAAATTAATCCTAAGACATACTCTAATGTTTGCAACCATTAGAAATCTGTTAAGACGAAAAAATTATCAATACAATTCCCGTTATCATCCAAATCCCAACAACAATCAACATTCAAATAACGAATTCAACATGCTCTTACAACCCTAGTTGTGGGAGTTTAGTTACTCATGACTTTAAAAGAAAATATGGAAAAGTAATTCATAGATAGAAAGTTACCCTTACAGAATATGGATTCGCAATCCAATTGTCTTTCAAGAATGAACAAGGTTTCTATAAACCCAAGAACAATTCAAAACTTCAAAATATTTCCAAGTATGCAACGTCAAAAGTGAGCTGACATGAGATAATGAGAAAAACCCTAAAAGCTGTTATTTATAGTACAGGAAAACTTGAATTCAAAATAAATTTTGGATCTGACCCGCTTAAAGTTGACGACCTAGGTTGACGGCTCGTCAACAAATTGATAGCTTATCAACTCAAGTCGTCAGTTGAGCTCTTCTTGATTGTTGTTCTGCCTACGATTCACGACAGTAGTTGATGGCTCGTCAATAGGTTGACAGCTCGTCAACTGAAGTTTTCAACTAATTTTCTCTTGACTTGTGTTCTGCTTACGGTTGACGAGATCAGTTGACGTCTTTTCAACAAGTTGACAGCTTGTCAACTGAGGTCTTTAATTAGTTTACTCTTGACTTGTGTTCTGCTCAAGGTTGACGATATCAGTTGACAGCTTGTCAACATAGTGGTAGCTCGTCAACTACCCTTTTTAGGTCATTCTCCCTTCTTTTCTCAAATGTCAACTTATCCTGCACAAAGAAGTAAAATACAATTAAAAACAACAAAAGATGCTTGAGAACTTACTTCTATTCTTAGTCAAAAGACTCAAATGTGCCGGCACATCAATAGATTAAAATGATATAAACTAATCTTTAAAGAAATATTTCTCTTCCATATATAGGAGTATATTTATATACTAGGAAATAGGCATACCTCTACATTTCTTGTTGCAAATTGAGCCTTGGTCTTGTAATGAAAAGTAAGGAGTAGCGTAATAATTGTAGGTGCTATCAGGAAAAAATGCTGAAATTAGCTACGAATTCCGTTACAAAATTAGTTGTAAATGTTTTTTTTTATAATCTGTCGCTAACCCATCACTATAAAATTATTGACTTTCATCAATGTTATTTTATCTTTCAGCTTACCATAATTAACTTGAGCTTATCATTCTCTTCTCTCAGTCAAATTAGCTCCATCTCCAATTCTGCTATATATGCCTCATCATAACAAAGTTTGCTACTCTATTCAGGTAACCAGATAAGTTTGGGTATAGGGACGTACACACGTTGGGTTGGTTATGGTTTTTCAAATAGCAAATTAAATTAATTGTTGCAGATTTTTAAATTTATAAATCAAATCAAATCAATAAAAGTCGGGTTTTTCAACTTCGGAGTTTTTGGTGAAAAACTTCATGCGAAACATATAATAACTTGTGCTTCAAATATTTGTTTAGTCCTAGCAAGATATATCTATCTAAGGTGTTTCTTATGAAAATAACACTAGGTGTGAGATGAGTGATGACACTAAAATATTCAACAAAAAGATAATGAAATCACATAAAATAAATATTGCGAAGGAAGTGGCTAGTACTACCACAACGCTCTCTTCTCTCTCCTAAATTCCATGCCTAAACCCTAAACCTATGACCGTTCAGGCCGCCGGCTAGCTACCTCATGCGGCTGGTCCAACAAATCCGCAACCAAACCATAATATTTTCCCACCTCTTACTCATCCAAAGCCTTCTAATGGTGTTTCTACTGGAGATAAACCACTATTTTTTGGAAATCTTCTTAAGCCTAATGCGTTGAATTTTTCCTTTGACAAGGAAAAAATAGAGATAGAACCTATACCCTTCAAATTGGCAAGATTGGAGGATGGTGTGCCTACTGTGAGATGGCCGGAGAAGGAAATTGCAAGAATGAACAAATTTGAAGACTTACAATACGCTGTCGTTGGTAAGTTTTCCTTTGGATGGCTAGAACTTGAGAATTTGAGGAATATCCCAATTTAGTATGGGATAAAGGGAGATAACAAAATTGGGCTGCTAAGGCATCGACATGTACTGATTTGATGTGCTTTAGTGAAGGATTTTTTCAATATCATGTCAAAAAATGAACACTACATTAAGGGGAGATATGGATGGGATTATCAGATGAGGCGGCCTCTTAAGTACAACACATATTTTAAACTGGAGGAAGAAACTACACAGGCGGTTGCCTGGATCTCTTTCCTGAATCTTTTGCCTATGTATTTGTCAAAGAATCACTATTCTCATTGGCATATGCAGTAGCTAAACCTTTGCAATTGGATCTAGTCACCATCAATAAAACCAGGCCAATTTGTGCTCGTGTGAAGGTGCAACTTGATTTAATGGTTGATCTGCCAAAAACTGTACGTCTAATCAGAGTGGACGAGGCCACAAGAGTAGAGCGTATAGTACATGTTAAGGTGCAATATGATGCTTTGCCAAAGTATTGTAAGATTTGTAAATTACAAGGCCATTTTGATACTGAATGCAGAAAAATAAAGTCAAATGGGAAGAAGGTAGTAAATGGAGATGAAGAAATGAGAGAAGGGAATCCCCTAAAACACAAGGAACAAGAGAAGCAACAACATCCAACAACAAGTATTGACAACAGGTTTCCACCAAAGATGTTGGCAAGTGGAAATATTATGGGAAATTCGAATGCATGGGCAATAGTGAAAGATGGAGGAATGAGTGCTACCAATATAGAGAGACCTGTAATCTGCAACAAATACAAGGAAAAAGTTAACACCAATAATAGTTTCAATGTTCTATCAAATGAAGATAAGAAAATTGAAAAGGGTCAAATTTCACAACAGGTTACACAATCACATAGTGGTGACAAAAATCAGAAGGATAACATTAATACTAAACAATGGATAACAAAGGCATTTTACTAACACAAAGTGGGGGGGATAGGCTGGAACAGGAAAGGGAAGATGAAGAAAAGCCTTTTTCATCAAAGATTTAAAGGAGAATATTATCAATTTGGTGAAGCGATGTCAAAAGGAACAACAAAACACACAAAAGGATGATGACAAATGTATGCAGAGCAGTGACAAGGGAAGTTTGTTAGAGAAGGAGATGCAAATCCCTGTTGTAATTGAGAATAAGGAGATGTTCACACAACGACCCCAAATGGAGTTTGAATATGATCTGACCTTATCAAATAAGGTTACACAAGATAAAGAGGTGAAAGTTCTTGGTGAGAGCATCAACAAGGAAAAGGCAGAGAATATGAATACTGTTACTAATTACACTGAGGGTGAAAATAATATGGCTATAAAAGTTAAAAGGGAAGAATAGGAAGTATTACCTCTCAACAAAATCTCTCCAAAAAAAGCTTTACATGAGATTTGTAATCACAGTCATGTCCTTGCGTTAGAAAATAATAAGGATACTGAAGGTGACAAAGAAGACATAGAAGAAGACATAGAGGTTAATACGTCCAGAATTGAAAAAGAGGCAGATATTTCTCCAAAAACTTCAAAGAGAGGAAGAAGAGGAAAAAGAAGTGGAACAGAATCATCCTGCTGGGATGTTAACAAGAGGAGCAGCTAACAAACTAAATGTTCTATGATGTTAAAATTCTTTCATCTGGAATATTAGATCTGTAAATACCCAACAGGCTTTTAATAGACTTTAGATGTTAAACAGACATCACAAGTTTTATTTAATTGCACTGATGGAATCTTTTCAGCAAGCTAGATACATCCAAAAATATAAAAGTAGGTTGGATGCACATAGCAGGATCTAATATAAATGGGAAGATTTGGTTTTTTTCTAGAGATATTGTGGAAGTGGATATTGTAGAAGACACAGATCAACATATTACATTGAAGATGAAAGTGGATGGTCAAGTGGACAATAATTTCATAACATTAGTGTATGCAAAATGCAATGCTAGTGATAGAGAATTTTTGTGGAAGAGCATATCACAACTATCAAATGAAATTACCTCCCCATGGATAGTTGGTGGTGATTTTAATGTTGTACTTAATCAAGGAGAGAAGATTCGAGGTTTGCTTGTTTCAATGCAAGAAAATGAAGATTTTTCTTACTGTATAAACTCAGCTAAATTATGTAATATTGGTTTTAGAGGAAACCCTTACACCTGTGGAATGGAAGAATAGATAAGGAGTGCATTTTTGAAAGGCTAGATAGAGTTTTGGTTAATTCTCACATCCAGTTAGTATATGGTGTTTTTGAAGTGGAGCATCTAGCTAGGGCAGGTTCTGATCATATTCTAATGTTCATAAGAATAGGAACTAGCAATCATGTTAACAGAAAACCTTTCAAGTTTCTTAACTTCTAGACAGAGCATCCAGATTTCAAGACTGTTGTAGAGCATAATTGGACATCAGATTGTGAAGGATATCCTTTTATTATTTTCAAACAGAAAATCAAAAGGGTAAAATAGGCCTTGATAGTGTGGAGTAAGGACACCTTTGGTGACATCTTCAAGCAATTAGAAATCAGAGAAGAATTGGTGAAGATAGATAAGCAACTTTTTGCTCAACATCCTACACCAATCAACAGAATGGTGTTACAACAAGCACATGCAGAAACGAAGAAGTATATACATTTTGAAGAGTAATTTTTGGAGACAAAAGACTAATATCTCTTGGTTCACTGAAGGGGACAAAAATACAAGGTTCTTACACATCCTTGTAAATGGTAGGAGGAAGATATTACACATTGATAGAATATAAAATATAGATGGAGACTAGCTGGAAGATGAAGAACAGATCGCAAGAGAAGCTCAAGTTTTCTTTCAGAAACAGTTTACTCAAGGTATGGAAGGTACAAATTTTTCACTACTGGATAACATCCCAAAAATGGTATCCATGGAGGACAATCAAAGGATGATGGCAGCTCCTACTTATGATGAGGTGAAACAAACTGTTTTTAACTTAGATGAAATAAGTGCTAGTGGGCCAGATGGGCTAACTAGAAAAATTTTCCAGAATAGTTGGGAAGTTATTGGGCAGGATGTGTTTAAGGTGGTAAAAGCTTTTTCTGATGGAGACACACTCCCCAAATCCATCACTCATACCAATTTAGTGCTTCTCCCCAAAAGGGAAATGATTCATTCTTTTTTAGATCTTTGACCAATTAGTCCAAGTAATTTTCAGATCTTTTCCAGGTTAGTTCATGGTAGAGTAGAAGTGATCTTATCTAAGCTGATATCTCAAAATCAGGCAGGGTTTGTGCAGGAAATATGTATTATTAAGAATGTGCTACATACACAAGAAATGGTGACTGACATAAAGAAAAGAGGCAAACCAACAAATGTTGTGATAAAGCTGGACATTACCAAAGCCTATGATAGAGTTTTTTGGTTATATCTTACTAAAGTCCTCAGAAAAATGGGTTTTAATGAGATATTCATTGATCAAGTATGGAGGTTTCTTACTAACAATTGGTATTCTATTTTGTTCAATGGACAAAGCCATGGTTTTTTTTATTCAATAAGAGGAATGTCCTTCAAAGCATGTCTATATATCTGCTTTCAGCATTGGCTCCACAAAGTACACCCTTAATGAAATACATAAGATTTTTGCAAGATTTTTTTGGAGTCATAAGGAAGAGGGGAGATGTAATCATTGGGTGGCCTGGTCTAAAGTTTGTTATCCCAAGAAGGAAGGAGGTCTTTACTTTAGATCTCTTTTTGATATTTCAAAAACTTTATTTTGGTGGAAATTCAGAACTTCTAATATACTATGGTCCAATTTCATGTGGACAAAGTATTGTAAGAAGTACAATCCTGGTGTTGTGCAATGGAAGGGAGGATCACAATTGTGGAAGTTCATGTTGGAGGGTAGGGATGGAATGGAAAGGAATATATGGTGGGAACCTAGAAGTGGGAGTGTTAATGTTTGGTCTGATAATTGGACCAAATTAGGACCTCTGTTTCAAATTTTCCTGTAGATTTCACATATGATAACAATATTGAGGAGCTGAATTTCTTTATGTAACAAGGTGAGTGGAACCATGAGTTATTACAGCAATATTTCCCTCCTTTCATTGTGAATCATGTTACAACTAAGTTGAGGCATTATGAAACTGGAGAGGTAGATAAGCCATGGTGGATGTTAACAAGCACTGGAAAATTTACAGCGAAAGGTGCTTGAGAAAATTTCAGGCCTAAAAAGCAGGTGATATGGTTTTGGGATAAGTTATGGACAAAAGGTATTTCATTCAAGATTTCTTTTTTCCTATGGAGGTTGTGGAAATTAAAACTTCCAGTAGATGAAATTATTACTTCTTGGGGCACTCAAATTGTTTCTAGATGTAGGTGTTGTGATCATCCTCAACAAGAGACTGTTACATATCTCTTCCTTACAGGACAAGTTGCAAGAGATATATGGGGTGTCTACATAAGAGTAGCTGGTCTTCTAGGCCCCTTTATTCAGATGAATCAAGCAATGGCAGAATGGTGGAATGCTGAATGTGGGATGAGGCTTAAACCATTATATCAGGCTGCCCCAACAATTATTCTTTGGCATATATGGAAAAGAAGGAACATGTGTGTTTATGGAGGATCTATGTCAAGACAAAGAGTGATACATGAAATTAACTATAATTTTTATATGCTTGCAAGGAATCTGTATCCCTGGTTGCATGATATTCCTAAGGAATGGAGTCAAATGATTCAATATTTTGATAGCTATAGGTCTCAGATTGTTTATAAAGTGGTAAAGTGGAATTTTCCTTCTCATGGGTGGTTTAAATGTAATAGTGATGAAGCTTTGAAAGGAAATTTGGGGCCTAGCTCAGCTAGTTTTTGTATTAGAGCAGAGAAGGGACAATTCATACATCCCAGTGCTAGCAGAATTAGTGATACCACAAATTTATTTGCTTGAGACTGTTGCTTTTGGTAATGGGCTAGAATTTTGTGTGAGGAATAATGTAGTCCCTGTGGTTATGGAAACTGATTCCCTTACACTAAAAAAGATCCTAGAAGGAGAGTGGGAAGTGCCTTGGAACATTAGCATGGAGGTGATGAAGATTAATCACTGTAGATCACGAGGGCATCATGAGATCACACATGTGCTGAGAGAGGGAAACAAAGTTGCAGAGTTCTTCACTAACTGGGTGTTCAGTTTTGTAGGTACAATAAATTTTAGCAATATTAGTGAAATACCAAAGGAAGCACAACAAATTATTCTACTGGAACAACAAAGAATTCCAAACATCAGAATAAGGCCGGTGAAACAAAGAGCTCCAGATTAACTAAAGTCAAAGTTATTGGATTTGTTATTTGTGTAAGAAATTCGAATTTTGACAAAGTTTTTGTTCAACTTTCTTTTCCTTTGTTTCTCTCTTGATGTGTGGTATTCGTCTCATTTGTGACTCATTCTGCAAGATAGAATCAGTGGGAGAGAAGGTCAACAAAACACCATAGATTTAGGTTGGAGCTCAAATTTGCCGAAAATGGAGACAAAGATACCTATTCTTGTTGACGCCCAGATAATATGATTCAATGAAGGAGAAATACCGATTTGGGTTAAGTTAAACATAGCACCTGTGTGAGAGCTGGAGGTCGCTTAAAGTGTTCAACTCCAAAGAATCGATGATTCAATATTGAAGCTTCAACGAGAGGGAGAATAGATCTATGGAGATCGGCAAATAGGAGCTTTTCGCAGCTTGTGGACCTTGAAGCTTACACCTTCATCAATGGCGGTGATGAGAGAGTTGAAGGGTCTCTAGAAGTAAGCTTACTTGGGGCATTGAATTAAGGGTGACCAAAAAGTTTGAGAATGAAATTGTGGTGACTCAAGTTTTAATTATTGAGTAGGGGTAACAAATATTAGATTAAGGATTAAGGAGTTTGAGGGGTGTGTGGGAGTTTCCCTCAAAGTTTTTTTTTTTACACTTTGGTCCAACTTATAAAATCCTAATTATAACTAAAAAAAAGAGGGGAAATAATTGCCTCTTCTCCCATTTTCTCTCTCCTCCTCCTGCGCGATTTTTTTCTCCCATCACTCATCTGTTGCAGCAGATGACCTACCTGTTGGATTGAGCTACTGTAACATGAATCCAACAGGTAGGCCATCTGCTGCAACAGATTAACCATCTGTTGCAAAAGATGGTTCATCTGTTGCAGCAGATGAACTACCTGTTGGATTCATGTTACAGTAGCTCAATCCAACAGGTAGGTCATCTGTTGCAATAGATGGACTACCTGTTGGATTCATGTTACAGCAGCTCAATCCAACAGGTTAGTCATCTGCTGCAACAGATGGGTAATCTGTTGCAACAAATAACTCATCTGTTGCAGCAGATGACCTACCTGTTGGATTCATGTTACAGCAGCTCAATCCAACAGGTTAGTCATCTGCTGCAACAGATGGGTAATCTGTTGCAACAGATCACTCATCTGTTGCAGCAGATGACCTACCTATTGGATTCATGTTACAGTAGCTTAATCCAATAGGTAGGTCATCTGCTGCAACAGATGAGTGATCTGTTGCAACAGATTACCCATCTGTTTCAGCAGATGACTAACCTGTTGGATTCATATTGCAGCAGCTCAATCCAACAGGTTAGTCATCTGCTGCAACAGATGAGTGATATGTTGCAACAGATTACACATCTGTTGCAGCAGATGACCTACCTGTTGGATTGAACTGCTGTAACATGAATCCAACAGGTTAGTCATCTCCTGCAACAGATGGGTAATCTATTGCAACAGATCACTCATCTCTTGCAGTAGATGACCTACCTGTTGGATTTATGTTACAGCAGCTCAATCCAACAGGTTAGTCATCTACTGCAATAGATGGATAATCTGTTGCAACAGATCACTCATCTGTTGCAGCAGATGACCTACCTATTGTATTGAGCTGCAGAACCAGTAGCTCAATCTAACAGGTAAGTCATCTGCTGCAACAGATTGATCATTTGTTGCAGCAGATCACTCATTTATTGCAACAGATGACCTATCTGTTGGATTTATCTTACATCAGCTGGTAAAGCTGGTTCAGATTCAGAAGCTCAATCCAACAAATAGAGCATCTGCTGCAACAGATAACTCATCTGTTGCAACAGATAACTCATTTGTTGCAGCAAATGACTTACCTGTTGGATTGAGCTACTGGTTCTGAACATGCACCCAACAGATAGGTCATCTGCTGCAACAGATGAGTTATCTGTTGCTGCAGATGCTCTATCTGTTGGATTGAGCTTCTGAATCTGAACATGCACCCAACAGAAAGGTCATCTGCTGCAACAGATAAGTTATCTATTACAACAGATGACTCATCTATTGCAGCAGATGCTTATCTGTTGGGATAATGATAGTGCATTTAATTTTGTTGTTGTACATAGCCACTCAAATTACTATCATTATTAAATTTTTTAAACAAATTTCTTTAGGTACCATTAATGGAGGATTCAATAACAATAGGTGTTGATTGTCATGGTGAGTGGATAGAGAAGAACAATCGATTTATTTGGCGTTGGAATGATGGTGACATGTTAGAAACGATAGTGATGACAGTCCAAAGAGATGTATTGTATGATGATTTTGTGAACTTAATCATCAGCAATTGTGGACTTAATTGCCAACCAAAAGATATTGTCATCAGTTACATGCACAACTCTTTTGAAAATCAGAAGGTCCTGCCTTTTAAGATAAGCGATCAGGTTCGTTTGCGTGCTTATCTAAGTGATGCAGCTAGGCCCATTTTAAGGGTGTACGTGGTTGAAAAATCGATAGAGAATCAGAGTATAGAACAAGACCAACAAGATATGTTAAATGATGAATTGGATGGTGCGGACATGAATATTCCAGATGATGAGAGTGGAGATGAAGAGGAGGAGGACCAAACACCTACACCCATTGTTGCGAGCAATACAGTGGGCAGTTCTCAATTAACACAGTCGAGCAATCTTCAAGATGATGAAACAGGTTTTTACAAGGGAATGACATTCAAGAACAAGGAAGAACTAGTCACTTCATTGCATATTGCTTGCTTGAAAAAAGATTTCAGACTCAAGAAGGTGAGTAATTCGCGTAGTGTGTATTGTTTCAGATGTGCACATCCGGAGTGCAAGTGGTGGTTGAGGGCTGTGAAATTCATAAGTTCTGACAGATTCTGTATTAGAACTTATGAAAAGTATCACACATGTGGTTCGGAGCATATTACGAGCCATAATCCGCACGCCACGACAAAGTTCATCGGTAAATACTTCAAAAATAGCTTCCCCAATGGTAAAGGCCCGTCTACAAGAGATATGGCCAATCAACTCCGTACAGAATTGGGTTGTAAGGTGAGTTATTGGAAGATTTATAAGGGCATGGAGATTGCAAAGTCTTTGGTTAGGGGAACACATGAGCACGGGTATGCAGTGCTTGATGCGTACCGTTATATGCTTGAGTCCGCAAATCCAGGAAGTAAGACGGCATTGCAGGTTGATGAAAATGGAAGGTTCAAGTACTTTTTTATAGCCTATGCGGCTTGGATTCATGGTTTTCAACAAATGAGAAAAGTCATAGCCGTTGACGGGACATTCTTAAAGAGCAAGTATGAAGGAGTATTGCTATCGGCGGTGGCACAAGATGCGGAGAATCATATCTTTTCGGTGGCTTTTTGTGTAGTGGACAAGGAATGCGATGCCTCATACCAATATTTTTTTGAACAAATGAGAAACTATGTAGATGATACGGATGAGTTGTGCATAATTTCTGATAGATTACTCATCTATTGCAACATATGATGCATCTGTTGGAAATAATCAAACATATTAGACATCTGCTGCAACAGATGAGCATATCTGCTTAATAATCCAAATTTTTCAAATCTAAGTAAAAAATATAATTCATGACATTAAAAACTGTACATTTATCAAACATAAAATATTGTTATCGCCAATTACATAATATAATTAACTAAAGATACTAAAAATAAAAAATTGCTATGTTGTCTAAAAATTACACTGATATGATAGAAATTACAACCCACATCAGGGCTCCAAACTCTTAAATGCCACCCCAGCAGCCCAAACCTCTTGCATCCTTGAAACTGCGTTATCGTTCAATAGAGTATTGGGAGTTGTAATACAAGTGCCGGTTATCAAAAGCTCAATAAATGCAAGCGAATAAGACCCGCAAGCGGCACCAGTCT
The DNA here is from genome assembly GCA_031232105.1 of Capsicum rhomboideum. Classification (NCBI taxonomy): domain Eukaryota; kingdom Viridiplantae; phylum Streptophyta; class Magnoliopsida; order Solanales; family Solanaceae; genus Capsicum; species Capsicum rhomboideum. The sequence goes on along the minus strand of CP124719.1, from coordinate 17,813,833 downwards.
CATTTTTGGGAATGTTCTATTTTCGACCATCAAAAGCCCATCGTTCGTTGAGCAACTTTTCTGGCAAGTGATTCATTATGCCACTTTGCTTCAATAATTTTGGGAACAACTCCAACAAAGGCTCCATGCAAATCCAAAATTGCCAATCTTCAATAACTGGTATGTTGCAGTCGTAAACATTCATGACTCCCTCATTCATAAGGATCTCAACAGTCACAAAATATTTTTTCTCCAAGTTCAGGACTGCGAGAATCCTCTTTGCCTCCGTCCAATCCATGGCACCTGGATATGGCCTCTTCCCTCTACAGTAATCCAGCATGTCCTCATCCCATTCAAACTCAGTAAGTAACTCCTCAATTTTTCTGCCACCAGGAGTTGTCGCTTCTTCGCTGAGTTTGTTGTACCTACTTAAAAAGTAACTGTAGAAGTTGAGGTCCATGATCCTATCCCCGAGATTATAGTACCCAGTGAATTTGAGATGCCTCTCCCGCATCAGGCAAAGAATTTCATCAACATACTGACATAAGAATACAATTTAAATAAGTTAGTAACATATAATAATAATTGAAAATATACAACAGATGGGTAATCTGTTGCAACAGATAAGTCATCTGTTGCATAAGTTCTCTGAACCTGTTAGTAGATTACCAATCTACTGCAAACTAATGCAACAGATGGGTAATCTATTACAACAGATGATTTATCTGTTGCAACAGATAAGTCATCTGTTGCATAAGTTCTTTGAACCTGTTAGTAGATTACCCATCTACTGCAAACTAATGCAACAGATGGGTAATCTTTGAAGATAACTTTGTCTTTGAAGATAACTTTGTCAACAACTATTTGACAGTCAAGAAATAACTTTCATATCCCCATGGATAATTATTGAATGCCTCCAAATCCTGAGAAAGCACCAACAGTTCAGGTTCTATGACTTTGTTGGTGTCTCTGGCCCATAAAATGGAATGCACAAACCAAACTAAGCACAATGGCTCCTTGTACTTCTGCAAAAACCTTTTGTTTTGGAGATCAACTTTCAATTGCTTGGCTTTATAGCTAGGTCCAACAACAGCCAACAACTCATTTATTTTGTCTTTGCCTTTGTTGGTTTTGGTGGGTGTCTTGGTGGGTGTCTTTCCTTTCTTGGCTGATTTAGATGGCTTGCTTGCCTTTGGCTTTTTTAAGGGTGTAGCTGTGGGAAGAGGTTCAGATGGAGGGTGGCATCTCAGTCCAGTCACTATGGCAAATTCTTTCATGCCAAAACAAACCGGCATGCCACAATAGTTTATCCAAATCTCATCCATCTTCTTTTCCTCATCCTTCAAAGTTGTATCATCACCCATATACTTGATCCTGCGCTTGAGAAGACCATATGCCATGGTCATTTGAAAGCGTACATTGTTATCCTCCGGTAGATCAAGAAAGTTTCCTAAACAGCTGGACTTAAAGTAATCCTCCAATTTTTCATCCCTCAATATCTTCCTAAATTCATCAAAGCCTTTACCCATAACAGATTTAACTACAAAATCACCAGTCAAATCTGTAGGGTTATCTATAGGCATCTCAACTTTGAACTTGTCAATACTAAAAGTTTTGACAAGATCATGCTAGGCTTTCGATCTACGTTCATGAGAGATCAACGATATCTCAGCATCATCATCAACTCTTTCATTTTCCTCACTTTGCCTTTCATCTTCTTCCTCACTTTCTTTTTCCTCCTCCTCATCACCTTCATCCTCACCTTCCAGCTCATCTCTTTTATCACTTTCTTTTTCTTCATCATCTCCATTCCCACCATCTCCATCTTCTTCCTCATTTTTATTTTCATCTTTCTCCTCTATAACTTCTTCCTCCCCTTTCTTTTCTACATCAGCTCTAGAACTTTCAACTGTTTCTTCTTCAATTTCTTCTTCATTATCTCTTTCCATATTTTCATTCTCTTTCTGTACATCTTCATTTGTTTGTGAAAGGGCTTGTTCAGCAAAGTCTTCTAATGGTGTTTGTAATTTAGCTTTTTTACTTGTGTTGTCAGAAGTTGATCCACTCTCTTTTCTTTTGGAGCCATTTAATCTACAAACAAGATAAAAACAAAAATATTAAAATTGATTTGTGCATCATTAAAAAAAGGGTAACAGTAAATTTAATAAATACAACACAAAATAAAATATTTCCAACAGATGACCCATCTGTTGCAACAGATGGGTCATCTGTTGAAACAGATGGGTCATCTGTTGAAAGAAATCAAAACAATCTTGCTACTGGTTTTATTTCTTCCAACAGATGACTCATCTGTTGCAACAGATGACTCATCTGTTGCAACAGATGACTCATCTGTTACAACAGATGGGTCACCTGTTGGATGAAATCAAAACAGTTATTCCAACAGATGACTTATCTGTTGCAATAGATGGGTCATCTGTTGGAAGAAATCAAAATAATCTTGGCTACTAGCTTATTTCTTCCAACAGATGGGTCATCTGTTGGAAGAAATCAAAACAGTTATTCCAACAGACTACTCATCTGTTGCAATAGATGAGTCATCTGTTGGAAGGAATCAAACCAGTCTTGCCACTGGTTTTATTTCTTCCAACAGATAACCCATCTGTTGCAACAGATGGGTCATTTGTTGGATGAAATCAAAACAGTCTTGCCACTGGTTTTATTTCTTCCAACAGATTACTCATCTGTTGCAACAGATGGGTCATCTGTTGAAAGAAATCAAAACAGTTATTCCAACAGACTACTCATCTGTTGCAACAGATGAGTCATCTGTTGGAATAACTGTTTTGATTTCATCCAACAGATGACCCATCTGTTGCAACAGATGAGTCATCTATTGGAATAATTATTATGCTTTTTCCAACAGATGACTCATCAGTTGTAACAGATGGGTCATCTGTTGCAACATATGAGTCATCTGTTGGAAAAAATCAAACCAGTAGCAACATTTTTACCACATAATACATATATCAACAAGAACAACACCAACATTTATCAATACATCAACACCAACATTTACCAATACACCAACACTAACAACACCAACATTTATCAAATCAATACACCAACACCAACAACATGAACATTTACCAACATTTACAAATACAACACCACCAACAACACCAACACACACCCCAACAATAACAACAAACAAATTTCAAGAAGAAACAGAAACAGAACAAACACCAACAAAACCAACAGTTGTTGGATTTGGTCACAACAGATAAATTCCAAAAAAAATTTAAAATTCAAGTTTCACTATTTTTACAACAATGTTCGAGAAAAAGAACTACAACAACAACAAAGAATCATATTTCACTCAAAAAAAAAAATACCATTTACATCAACCACCACAGTAAGAGAAGAAATACCATTTGTTGTGTTTCCATTTTGTTTTTAAGCATCAAATACTAAAATTGTTAACCCATACTAAGAAGAGAAGTTAACTCAAGTTCTTCTTTTTCTTCATAACTAAAAAGACCCAATTTTTTTTGAAAACAAAAAAACAGAGAAGCATTTACGTGTGAATAGAGAGAAATTGACTGTTGAAAGTTAAAAAGCAACGATGAAGAACTCGAATCTGTCGTCGCCGGAGGTTGAAAGTGGCCGGAGGCTGCTGTCGCGTCGATCTGTTGTCTGTCAGTTCCAACAGTTGTTGGGTTTGAGAGAGAGAGAGGTGAGACGTTTGAGAGGAGAGAGAAGGGAGTTGTGAGATATTAAAATCCGTGGATTGTTTTTATTTTTTATTTAAAATGGTTGTGGATTGTTTTGTATTTTTTAAAAGATTAAGAAGTTTTAAAAATATTAATTAGGTCCCCAATTAACTTAATTTAATTTTTTAATCTACTTTGACCCTTACACTTGGTCAAGGGTCCCAAAAGTTAAAACAAGACTTTTGGGACTCCTTTCGTTAAATTTTCTCAGCTTACTTTCCCTTTTGTTTTCTGACTTGCTTTTTGTTGTTTTTATTATTTGGGCTACCACTTTCGGGTAGCTGTTAGACTTGGGCCCTTTTTTTGGTTTGTTATTTTGTTCTTTTACTTGCAATAAGACAAGCCACCCGCTTGGCCTTTTGTTAAAAAAAAACAAACAAATATTGCAAATTAATAAGTCATAATGAAAATTATCATAATCTAAAATTACTAAGTGATGCTAAAATAAGTAAGCTAATAGATATTAATTACATGATCAAACATTAATAAAAAAATAAAATTAAGTTATGTATTTTCATTGTCTAAATCAATGCAAAACTAAAGAATAAATATCCAACATTATTGTCATTCCTAGTAGTGAATTAAATTTCTTTTGTTAGCATTATTGATATTGATTTGGTTTTGGTTTGGGCTTTATTTGAGTTACTAACATCTCCTCCTCCTGGGAGAAAATGAGATCCCGTGATACCTTACAAATTAAATAGAAGAAAGTGACATTTTTAAATCTCTTATGTCTAAAAATGAAGATCTCTTATCAAAAGAACATAAAATTAACAAAAAAAATTGTAAATGACCTACAAAAACAATTCTCTCCATCTCTGGATTATAAAACTTATTGGATCATTCAAAATTCTAAGTTCAGACTTATATATGATGATATAATAAAGAATTATGACTTCGGCTTTTCAAGAAACGTCTCAATTACATCAATTTAATACTTTACACATACAAAAACATTAAAAAAGAAAGTACAAACAATTCTCCTTGTTAATCAACTATACAAAAAGAATATTTCAATCAAACTAGGAAAGTTAAAGTTCCAAAGGCTTAACAAAATCAATCAATCCTCCATTAGATACAAAATGACATTAAATGAAATGTGATATGTAGTTTTGTATTAATACTATTTTATGTAGTTGTTACTAAATACTTTACCAAATAGCATAATATTGAAATCACGACATCAGAAATTTCAATTTCGACTATAATTTGGTATCTACCAAAGTATGCTCGCCCCTAGCTATGTTCTGGGTGGGATTTTTTTTTTTCATTTGAAAAAATGGGGTGAAATCAAATATTGAGTCTGAGAATTTTCGAAAAATATAGAGGAACTAGTTAAAGGTTTTTACGAATTTGTTGGGAAGTGTAATTTTTAAAAGAACTTATGGGTAAAAATTAAATTCTTAAAAAATGGGAGTTAGCATCTTTTCTTAAGATGAAATACAATATAATTTAAATTTCAAACATTGAATTAAAAAACATAATATTGTTACTGTTTAAAATTTAGATACACCGTTGTTGACTTGTAGTAATTCAAATTGTGTTGTAACCTTTATCATCTGGTCCAACAATCCAATGTATGATATATGCATTTTAAATCAACTATCACATAATTGATACTAACATTTTATGAATAAAATTATTTCTAATTTAGAAGTAAAGATTTATTACTTTTGTATTAAATAATTAAAGTAATGCATACATTATATTGTTCCCAGAGACTTTCCTTGTAAAGTCCTTATGTTTCAAGAACCTACTCTCAACCCATAAGCTTCATTAATCTACTTACTCAAGAATTATGAAATATTATTTTCTGATTTAAGTTAACATTTACACTATTTAGACCACCCTATGTCTCTAATAGCTTGATGAATCAGTGGAAAGTTTCTTTGCAGGTCGGTTCATCAACGCCCATTTCATGAGTATAATCGGAAAGTTGGAACTCCTTATACCATCTTTTTCCCCACCCTCGACCCCAATACTGACCTCGACCGACGACATGATCCTAGTTTCTCATCATCCACCAAAGCCATTAAAGAAAGTACAAGCTACTCGGGAAAATACTAACTAAACCAACTAATCTACAATAAACAATTACAATGCCGAAAATGCAAACAAGATACAAGGGACAAACACTTATTAAACTCAACTTGTAGCTCCTGGAAAAACTTTGAATTAAGTTTAATACGTTAAACGAGTATAACTCTAAATCTATAAAGAGTTATGTGGTGCACATATTTTAATGAGAATTATAGAGCATATATTTATAAAATTGGCAGGTAGGGCCACCTTGAATTTTCCTTTATGTACTAGCTAAAGCGGATAAGTAAAGAGAAAATAAATAAATGGGATATGTTATTTGTTTGGGGAACATACAGACGTACTAGTTGGGGCAAGAAAAGAAAAGAAAGAAAATACAATGGTAAGAGGCATCAACGACCCCCAAAATCATAGACTACTAGTAATCTTCATCCAAGAAGAAAGAAAATACAATGTGAGAGGCATCAACGACCCCCAAAATCTTAGACTACTAGTAATCTTCATTCAAAAAGTTTGAAGATTTCATCAAGAATGATACGACACGAAATGCAGAAACGAAAACAAAGTACGAAAATTAAAAGACAAGAAAGAAAAGCATAGATAGATAGACACACAAAGAGGAAATCGTAAGCGAACCAAAGGTATATTAAGCCAATGACTCTCAAACGATAAATCCTACAATAGCACCTAACTCTTACGAAGACCTCGAGTGAAATTAATCCACTCACAACCAACGTTTCTCAAATATCAACAAAGGTCCCAAAAGCTTAAAAACACTCGCAAGTGTATCTCTCATCATCATTCATCAACTAATAAAAGAAGAAAGAGAAATCCTAACTATTTATAGCCATGGGCTATTTATTACAAAATGGAACCAAAAGTGACCCTAAATGCCAAATGGGCCCAAAGTGACCCTAGATGAAATCGACCCATTTGGGCGATACTTTAGCATGTTGGTGATGCACCTCCTTTGCTCCAAGCTATCATCCAAACATGATGTTGCTCAATGGGCCCTGGGATTGTATCATCAGATAAAGCTCCTCTCGTGCTCCAAGCTATCATCCAAATACGTCCTTACTTCCCTAAGGGGATCAAGTATCGGATCCTTAGGTGTTGACCATGAAGCATAGATCTAAAGAGGTTGAAACTGATTCGGCTTGTGTCATCCTCCCATTCTTGAAAAGAATTTGTTCTCAAGTCCAAACTTTGTAGCTCATAAGAAGTATGTTGCTTCTTTGGGAAGTTCTCAACACATGAGAGTTTGTTAGTTCCACTCCTTTGAGTCATCTCTTCATCATTTTTTTCAAAGTTGGAATTCTTAGATAAGGACTCCATTAGGTTTTCAAGCTTCTGTTCATAAGTAACTCTCTTTGGACCCGCCTTTGGAAGTATTTGTTTATGAATCTGCACAAGTGAACGGGTGATACTAGGTAAAATACTAGTATCATCAGATATTGGAGCACAACTATGGTTTCCCATGTTTGTCATTCTACCATCCATTTGTGTCAATGTCTCTTCCATGTATGACAAGGTTCCACTCATTTTCTTCATATCTTATTGCAACCCAAGGAGTGCCTCCAAAATGGTATCAAGATTTGTCCCACCCAGGGTAGGTTGGATTTCATCTCCCGATGTTGTGGTACCTATCAACAAGACACTCAACACAACTAGAAAACAAGGTTAACGTTAGTAAAATCAAAACTCACAATCACTAGTGTTTTCACACTTTGATTGTCTCACAGTTAGCTCGACTAAGTTGAACTTTGCTTGTTCTCATTGGTATACCAAGTGCTAATTTGTTACTCTCGGGTAGAATGGATCCTTGTTGAGAGAAGAACGGACGACTCAACTAAAGGACTTGAATCAAAAAAGTTAACTAAGAAGTAAAAGACAAAAGCACACAAAGAAAACGGACTAAGCAAGAACGGACTCAAAGACTAATCAATCAACTAAGTAGATCAAATACTAGTTGTTAATTAGTTTAGGAATCAAGAAATGAATTAGGAATCTAGAAATTAAAACTAAGAAGTTGGAACCTGATCAAAATTGTATTTGGGATCGTTGAAGTACGTTCTAGTGATGTGCGAACACAGGTCATGACATGCCCACGCAGGTGGGGTTTGCATGTCACTGACAGAATGTATGGTAGTGACCTGCTTTGGTCATCCGCTGCCACAGGTGCCCACCTGGTCACGCAGATGGGGGCGTATATGCACTCAGACAGCCAGCTGTAGCCTCCGAATTTTAAGCTTTTCTGGCCCCTTTATGTACTTCTTTTCTTTGGATTTTTCCTCTTTTGGAATATTCCTTTAGCATAAACAAGTACACCTTCCTTTTACCCTTCCTTTTTAGATCAAATCTCACCTTTTTTAATGTTCTTCTTCAACAAGATAAGAAGATCATCAAGAACACATGAACATTCAAAAATTGACCCTCAATCAAACGAGCTCCAAATTAGCTAAAATTTTAACCATGAGCTCCTTTGACCTCCCGAATAAGATTCAAACATTTTCAGGCCCCAATTTCTAACCAATTGCTCCCAAAAATTAAACCCACTTCAAAATTTGAAGAACACCATGAAGATGGTGAACTTCCAAATTTCCAACTCTCTCATTTTAACTCGGAATTTTTTCAAATTCGAGATCCGGGCTCCTTTTGGTATCGAAAACAAACTCCAATATCTTTCAACCTTCAATTTCACTCTAAAATTTTCAGATTTGAAGACCCATTTCCATTTTGTTCAAAGCTCAACCCAACAATGGTAGATTCCTCAAATCAACTCCAATCAATGCCAAATTTCAAATCCAAATTCAAATAGTACTAGAGAACACGATTCTAGCACTAGAAACTCAAGAAAAAACAAAAATCAAAAAATCAAATTTGGGAAATTTCAAAAATATTTTTGGGACAATTTCTTTTTGCAATAACAAATCATAAGACTAGAATCGTTAGAACGATCCTAAGCTCGGCTCTGATACCAAATGATATGATACGAAATGCAAAAATGAAAACAAAGTACGAAAATCAAAGGACAAGAAAGAAAAGAATAGATAGATAGACACACAAAGTGGAAATTGTAAGTAAACCAAAGATATATTAAACCAATGACCCTGAAATAATAAATCCTACAATAGCACCTAACTCTTACGAAGACCCCGAGTAAAATTAATCCACTCACAACCAACGTTTCTCAAATATCAACAAAGCTCCCAACAAGATCAAAAACATTCGCAAGTGTATCTCTCATCATCATTCATCAATTAAGAAAAAAAGAAAGGGAAATCCTAGCTATTTATAGCCATGAGCTATTTATTACAAAATAGGCCCAAAAATGACCGTAAATGCCAAATGAGTCCAAAGTGACCCTAGATGAAATCAACCTATTTGGGCAATACTTTAGCATGTTGGCGATGCATCTCCTTTTCTCGAAGCTATCATCCAAACACGATGTTGCTCAATAGGCCCTTGGATTGTATCATCGGATATAACTCCTCTCATGCTCTAAGCTATCATCCAAACACGCCCTTGCTTTATTAAGGGGATCAAGTATCGGATCCTTAGGTGTTGACCATGAAGCATAGATCTCAAGAGGTTGGAACTGATTTGGCTTATATCAACTAAAGTTGGGGATTAGAACTCCAAAAGGTAAATTTCTCTGTCCAATATTCGAATATAATTGTAAAATACATATTTGGGGTGTAGTATAAGGTGGTAATCACCATTTAAATTAAATTCTTCACTAGTTCCCAAAATGGATCTTGCTAATTAGGGTTCTCAAAGAAGGGGATTAAGATGAATTTTTGAGAATTCTTACTAATTGGGCTGATTTACTATTAAATTTTTTAAATTGGAGAATAAAGAACTCACTCCAATTGATTTTTAAGGAATTTGATTAACTCCAAGCATAAGTGAAGAATATTGAAATAAATTGTTAGATGCATGTATTATTTTGTAATTAATTAATTGCCTATGGGCTAATGAAAGTTAGTGGTTGGTTATATAAAAGCTACACCCATGCGGGTTGAATTGTTTGAAATTCATGGTACTACCATTAGTAACTATGAAAACACTAAATGTATGTAAAGCTAAAACTTCCTTCTCCATTAAGACACCACCTACGCCACATGTTTCTCATATAAAGGTCAAGTTAGTTTATATGAGACATGGAAGCAAAACCATCATATTATATACGTGCCACCCCCTCATCTAATGGTCTAAGCTTAAAGGTATTTATGTCACTCTTTTTGAGTTGAGTTTCTTTTTTTTTCGTATTACCATAAGTGTCTTTACTTGGAATTTTTAAGAGTCATATGATATACATGTCATTTGTTTTAGATGAGTCTTTTTTTTTTTTTGGCAATAAATAGTGAACTATTACCATACCAACAAATGGATAAGAAATACACCTAAAGAGCATCTATAACCTTGGTTACCTACACATAGGTACCAAGTTAGTAGAACTCAAGCAATCCTCTAATTACATAATCTCTGCATAAATATACTACATTTCCTACTTTCTTTGAGTCCCTTCATTGCCTCTAGTCTCTCCCTAATTACATATAACACCTGATGAGTAACAAAATTGCTATTAACAATTATTTGCTTAAAAATCTTTTGGTTTCTGGCCAATCAGATATTGTAGATCACAGCTTGATAAGCAATAGCTAGAATACCCTTTCTGCAATTGTTACAATGCTTGCATTTGATCCATGTGAGCATGTACTGTAGCCCTTGGCTAGGGCAAGGTATCCCCAACAGGTAGTGAATAGATGGGTTGCACTTTCTAGGACTGAACTACTGTATAAGCTACAATCAGGATCACCAGCCCCTAATCCCATATTGTGTACTCTATCTTTTGTCAGTAACCTTCCTAAGACATAATATGGCTGACATAATATGGCTCTTAAATATCTAAATGAGTCTTAAGAGCCATATTATAGTTGTGTTTGTATATGTGAGGATATAGATAGCATAGCCTTCTAAAATGTGAACTAGCGTTTGGATAGTTGGTATCATATTTGGGAAGTTAAGTATCATATAAAGATTTACTTAAATGGTTGAACAATCTTTATCATAATTTATATGTATAGGCCTTAAAGGCATTACTATATAAAAGTTAATAATGAGAGAGTATTCATAGGTTTTACTTGACACACCTGCGCGATGTGATTCTATGCACAGGATTGAGACCGGACCATTAATATGATGACGAATATTGTGGCGTATCCAACCTTGTGGCATCATTTACATTTGGAGTTAGCCAGAACATCATCCATTAGTTTCTCTAACCAGAGCCAATAGATTAAACATATGGCTTGTGGGCAAACCCTCATAGTGAGCCCCTGGTGGTGTACCTTGTATAAGATGGTGATTACAATTATACGTATAAAATCATAACAATGATTATTTAGGCAACATATGCCTTAAACTTGACTTGGATCGCCTTCGGTAGGCCATCATATAATCATTTGTACTAAGGATAGTTAGAGTACGTCACCTAGGGAAACTATAGGTGCTATATTATAATGAACTCTTCTTTCAACATTATATGAGAAACTAATAAGGCTGGTATGTAGGTTAGAGTTTCATACGGTACATTTATCACTTGTATGCTCATAACTCTTTCATTTTGATATCTGATTTATATGGGCTTCCGTACTTTTCTACTTGTTATTCTACCTGCTTTATATACCAGTACATATGGTATATGTACTAATGTCCCTACGTTCAGGACACTGCTTTTTCTTAAAGACAAGATTAGGTTCACATGGGAACAAACACATCCACGTTAGGTTCTTTTGTCGTCTTCAGCTAGTATTTTGGTTAGCTCCAACTCTATCTGGAGCCAGATTATGTCTAGTATTGTTGGTTATATATATAGGTCACTAGTTGGGTATGTCGGGGCCTGTCCCGACTAGTTATTAGAGATATAATGTTTTAATCTCTTTGCAGGCTTCCTAGACATTATCTAGTATCATATTATACCCTTTTTTTTAATCCAGATAAACCTATAGTGTGTGTGTGTATATATATGTATGTATATATGTAACACATATTAGTTATTCAGCTTGTTTATTATTTGTAACTTCATTTATATATATATATATATATATATATATATATATATATATATATATAATAGATTATGTGGTGCTTTTACAGTTCTTGTCTGTACCTACTATTCTTTAAGAGTGACATAGCTATGCAGCAAAACTAAGGCTAAACAATCCAAGAACAATCAGTTGCTAAAATACAGTGCTACCTTAACTTGGGGAAAATAGTACATAACCACAATAATCAAGAACATATTAAAAATAATGAAGACCTATAATATCCAATGAGATCTACTAGGCTGGAAGAAACAGGAATATGATAGGAAAATAAAGAGGCAATAGTATGTCTATTAGAATACAATACCAATAAGAAGCAGTATAAAAAATAAATAATCAATGGGTAAAAATAGGGATACTAATATCAAGTGTATCGAGAACTAATTGTAGGGAGACTAGAAACAAATGATACAATGAAAGAAAATGGAATTATGATTGTCTGAACTACATGCTAAGAAGGAACATCGAGACAGGAATAAATAATGGATTAAAAAAATTCAAGAATAATCAATAAATTCAAACAACCAATTGAGATAAAAGAAGCAGATACAAAAAATGAATGAATCAAGAAGTGTAAACAACCACCAATCTAGGAAACATAAACAAAATAGCTCAAATGAGAGGGAGGGAGTGAACCTTTCCCACTTAGAACTCGTGGTCTTGCATATTTTATTATTTGTATATTAGTTTAGCTAGACTCCAATGTATACATATACTCATTCTTGTGTAAAATTAAATAAGAAAGCTCTGCATATCTTCTTCTTCTGATTATGTCACTTCCAAGATTTAATATAGTTAATTAAATGGAGTAGTTATAAGAGAGTTAAATCAAAAGTTTAGTCAATAAATTGATAATTTATTTCTTTAGGTCGTTATTTTGACACGTATTAGATAACTCTACCCACCGAGACTTGAGACAAATGAAAAAGAAACCACCTAGATTTAATTTGTTTTTGTTGGGATTCAAACTCCGATCCCCCATGATTTCATTCCACTTAATTGATCACTAAACCACATCCAACTTTTAAAAGCTAAAAAGTAAATATTTAATTTTCAAATGCTAAAAAAAAAAAAAAAGTATACTGACCTGCTTTCTAGTCCTAGATCGTTGAACAAACTCTCTTTTCTTAATCATTCGACGTTGTCTCTTATCCATTGTTGTTGTTTCTTCTCCTATTACTTGTTGTTGCTTCTTCACTAACATTGTTGAGTTTCATCCATAGTGGATTCTACAGCTAAGCTACAACTCAGAGTTGAGGGAAGAAAATGAGGAAAATGAAAATTTTATTGAAAATCAACTAACTAGTATATTACAAAATATCTAGTCTATCCTATTTATAGACTCATCCATTAGTTTCTCTAACTAGAGCCAATAGATTAAACATATGGCTTGTGGGCAAACCCTCATAGTGAGCCCCTGGTGGTGTACCTTGTATAAGATGGTGATTACAATTATACGTATAAAATCATAACAATGATTATTTAGGCAACATATGCCTTAAACTTGACTTGGATCGCCTTCGGTAGGCCATCATATAATCATTTGTACTAAGGATAGTTAGAGTACGTCACCTAGGGAAACTATAGGTGCTATATTATAATGAACTCTTCTTTCAACATTATATGAGAAACTAATAAGGCTGGTATGTAGGTTAGAGTTTCATACGGTACATTTATCACTTGTATGCTCATAACTCTTTCATTTTGATATCTGATTTATATGGGCTTCCGTACTTTTCTACTTGTTATTCTACCTGCTTTATATACCAGTACATATGGTATATGTACTAATGTCCCTACGTTCAGGACACTGCTTTTTCTTAAAGACAAGATTAGGTTCACATGGGAACAAACACATCCACGTTAGGTTCTTTTGTCGTCTTCAGCTAGTATTTTGGTTAGCTCCAACTCTATCTGGAGCCAGATTATGTCTAGTATTGTTGGTTATATATATAGGTCACTAGTTGGGTATGTCGGGGCCTGTCCCGACTAGTTATTAGAGATATAATGTTTTAATCTCTTTGCAGGCTTCCTAGACATTATCTAGTATCATATTATACCCTTTTTTTTAATCCAGATAAACCTATAGTGTGTGTGTGTATATATATGTATGTATATATGTAACACATATTAGTTATTCAGCTTGTTTATTATTTGTAACTTCATTTATATATATATATATATATATATATATATATATATATATATATATAATAGATTATGTGGTGCTTTTACAGTTCTTGTCTGTACCTACTATTCTTTAAGAGTGACATAGCTATGCAGCAAAACTAAGGCTAAACAATCCAAGAACAATCAGTTGCTAAAATACAGTGCTACCTTAACTTGGGGAAAATAGTACATAACCACAATAATCAAGAACATATTAAAAATAATGAAGACCTATAATATCCAATGAGATCTACTAGGCTGGAAGAAACAGGAATATGATAGGAAAATAAAGAGGCAATAGTATGTCTATTAGAATACAATACCAATAAGAAGCAGTATAAAAAATAAATAATCAATGGGTAAAAATAGGGATACTAATATCAAGTGTATCGAGAACTAATTGTAGGGAGACTAGAAACAAATGATACAATGAAAGAAAATGGAATTATGATTGTCTGAACTACATGCTAAGAAGGAACATCGAGACAGGAATAAATAATGGATTAAAAAAATTCAAGAATAATCAATAAATTCAAACAACCAATTGAGATAAAAGAAGCAGATACAAAAAATGAATGAATCAAGAAGTGTAAACAACCACCAATCTAGGAAACATAAACAAAATAGCTCAAATGAGAGGGAGGGAGTGAACCTTTCCCACTTAGAACTCGTGGTCTTGCATATTTTATTATTTGTATATTAGTTTAGCTAGACTCCAATGTATACATATACTCATTCTTGTGTAAAATTAAATAAGAAAGCTCTGCATATCTTCTTCTTCTGATTATGTCACTTCCAAGATTTAATATAGTTAATTAAATGGAGTAGTTATAAGAGAGTTAAATCAAAAGTTTAGTCAATAAATTGATAATTTATTTCTTTAGGTCGTTATTTTGACACGTATTAGATAACTCTACCCACCGAGACTTGAGACAAATGAAAAAGAAACCACCTAGATTTAATTTGTTTTTGTTGGGATTCAAACTCCGATCCCCCATGATTTCATTCCACTTAATTGATCACTAAACCACATCCAACTTTTAAAAGCTAAAAAGTAAATATTTAATTTTCAAATGCTAAAAAAAAAAAAAAAGTATACTGACCTGCTTTCTAGTCCTAGATCGTTGAACAAACTCTCTTTTCTTAATCATTCGACGTTGTCTCTTATCCATTGTTGTTGTTTCTTCTCCTATTACTTGTTGTTGCTTCTTCACTAACATTGTTGAGTTTCATCCATAGTGGATTCTACAGCTAAGCTACAACTCAGAGTTGAGGGAAGAAAATGAGGAAAATGAAAATTTTATTGAAAATCAACTAACTAGTATATTACAAAATATCTAGTCTATCCTATTTATAGACTCACTAACTAACACTGATTAGTATTAACTTAGCTCATTTAACCAACTAACTAACTCTATAGTATCACTCTACACTAACTAACTTTAGGAATGTTACTGTACACTAACTAACTTTGGGACTTCTGCTGTACACAGTTTTATTCCTAAACTTCATTTCTCTGAATTATCTTCAATACTTCTGAACACCCCTCCTCAAGTTGGTGGCTGAAATATGTCTTTCACACCAAGTTTGGACAAAAGATGTATGTGTTGAGTCTTTACTAAGCTCTTTGTTAGTAGATCTTCCAACTGTTCTTTGATAGATACATGATGTGTCTTAATCAATCTTTGTAGTAATTTGTCTTTAACAAAATGGCAATCTATATCAAAGTGTTTTGTTCTTTCATAAAAGGTGGGATTGGCTGCAATTTGTATTGTAGATTTACTGTCACAGAACAAGTTAACTGGCTGCTGAATATTTACTTCCAGCTCCTTGTACAACCCTATGAGCCAAGTGATTTTAGCAACAACTGATGTCGTGCTCCTAAATTCAGCTTCCTGAGCTTCTTTCCGCAGTCTCTTGCTTCTTTGACTTCCATGATACAAGTGCATTCCCAAACTTCACCAGATATCTTGTCGATGACCTTCTAGTTTGCAAACAAGTTCCCCAATCTGAGTCACAAAATGTAGTTAACTCATTTGAACCTTGAGATGGCATAAATTGACCAAGTCCAGAAGCTGACTTGATGTACTTTACTACTCTTATAGCAGCTTCTATATGTGACTCCTTAGGAGCATGCATTTATTGACTCAGAACTTGTACTACAAATGAGATATCTACCCTTGTCATGGTTAGATATAGCAACCTTCCTACTAATCTTTGATACTTCCCAAAGTCCTTCAAGGGCTTATCATTTGAACCTGCTTCTAAACCTTCTATATGAGAGTCATACCCAACTAAGGTTAGTCTTAAATTAGGATCAAGTGGTGAATGTCCAGGCTTAGCTCCATTCAAACCTAACTCAGATATAAGCTCCAAAGCATATTTGCATTGGCTCATGACATACCCCTTCTTTGTCCTAGCAAACTCAATGCCAATAAAAAACTTCAGGTTCCCAAATCCTTCATTTCAAATTTTAGTTTCAAACCATTCCTAGTATGATTAATTTGACTAGGACTGCTTCCAATGGTTAAAAGATCATCCACATATACCAGCACTACAAAAATTTCTTTCCCTTCTTTCTTGGTGTACAAAAAGTAGTCATAATGACTCTGAACAAATCCTAGTTAAAGTAAAGCTTCGGTCAATTTTAGGTTCCATTATCTAGGAGCCTACTTGAGTCCATATAGGGATTTCTAGAGTTTGCAGACCTTGCCAACCTCCCTTTATCTACAAAAAATAGGAGGAATGACCATGAAAAGATCTTCAACTAAATCACCATGGAAGAAAGAATTGTGAACATCCATCTGAAACACAGGCCAGTTCTTAGCAGCAGCCACAATAACAACAAACTTAATTGTGTCCATCTTAGCCACTAGAGAGAGTTTCTGAATAATCCAAGCCTTCTTTTTGACTAAACCCCTAAGCTACAAGCCTGGCCTTGTATCTTTCCACAACACCTGAGGCTAAATACTTCACCTTGAACACCTATTTACACCCTATAAGCTATTTGCCAGGAGGAAGATCAGCATAGTCCAAGTGTTATTCTCCTTAAGTGCAGCCACTTCTGATTTCATAGCTGCAATCTAGTTAGGATCTAGAGAAACCTCTTCAAAGGAGGAAGGTTCAAAAATAGATGAGTATGCTGTTAAAGCAGCATTATGAGAAGGGGACAATGACTTATAGCTGACATTATTGGATATAGGATACACACAAGCAGAATTAGACTTTGGTTGTTTAGTGTGATAGTCTTTAAGCCAGATAGAGGGTCTTGATTTTCTAGAAGGTAACCTTCTTATAGTTGTTGAGGGTGCTGCAGAGACTACAGAAGTGTCACGTCCCGAATCCCATCGAGACATGATTGGCACCCGTAGCCGATAAGGCCCAAAAGAACCAACCTGTGCCTATGTTCAATCATATGCATATCATGATCATAACCACCATTGCATAATATTATGAAAGACGAATAAAGGAGAACATGGGACATATTTATACATACGCATGAAACATGGCCGTTGAGGCCATCCAGTCAAAACAACATATGTCTTTCACATTAATACACCCATATCCGTCTACAAAAGCCTCTAACAAGAGCACTGACCAAAATGAACCATAAGTCGGGACAAGTCCCCGCTTTACACAATATGTACATCACCAAAACATATATACATCCTGACTCGGAGAAGCCCCGAATAAGCTGGAGCTCACCAAAGAACCGCTAACAGTGGCAATCTACTGGGGAGGCCTACTAGGACCTGCGCCTGCAGCAAGTAAGGTAAATGCCCCGAGAGGGGTCAGTACGAAATAAGTACTGAGTATGCAAGGCTCAGATGAAACTGTACAACACATGAATATTTCAATGAACATGCCAATGAACTCAAAACATAAGAATAATCAATGTGATTAAGTCACCATGTTGCATTTTGGAAACCATGTGGATTGCTTTCATTACTTTCATTACTTTCTTTATCTCAATACTCACTTGTCATTACATATCACAATGTGCCCGGGCCCCGACTGATCAGTGGGTCTTTCATATCATATCATTGTGTAGGGATCGAGTCGAGCTAGGCTTATGCCCCTATACTTGCCACCCATACATCAATGCATCGGGATCGAGTCGAGCTAGGCTTACGCCCCTAGACTTGCCACCCATAAATCCAATTCTCGGGATCGAGTCGAGCTAGGCTTACGCCCCTAGACTTGCCACCCGTACTTGATCATTGACCACATTTGCATTACTTTGTTCATTACTTTGAGATTGATACTTTGATAGTCATAACATCACTTTGGAACTTTGGAACACAACATTGTTGGAAACTTTAAATCATTGACCAATGAGTGAAGGACATGTGAATAAATATCAATGAGAAATATAACATTACTAGCACCATGATACCATTGGAACCATTGGACAATAGTCCATGAAAAAGAGACACAAGTATAGGCACTATTGGAATATTGGTACGTAACTTTATTCGAGCTTTCGGAACATTAACCATGAATATGAGACATGAGATTCACAAATGATCCATGAGTAGAAAATATATGACAATGACTAGTGATAAACGGATATCGGATACCTTAGCACATTTCGGGATAATACTAGTGAAATGTCAATGTGAATACCATTTGCCGTGTAGAAAAATACGGACAAGTAACCTTACATACCTTGGATTCGCAACACGAATATACAACCTTTGATGCGTAGATAATAATCCCTCTCCTTCTTTATGTGTCACTCTACAAATACATAACGAAATTCACATTAACCACCAATTACTTTACAAATGCATACCATGTCAATGAATTACATGTTTGGCTTTAAACATGTCATTTCCCCTTGACAAAACCATTGATCATACTATTATTCCAAAAATTCCATAATATTCCCAACATTTACCAATACATGAAAATCAATACATTTCACTACAATACTTCTCCTTTACACTTTCTTATCCATAACACATCACAAATAATCCATCAAAGCACCTTAATTCAACTCATAACACATATCGGCCAAAATCCCATAATTTCCACTTTTAGCCAAGAACAAATTTAATGCCAAAAATAACACCATACATGTTCATATTTTGTCCATACCATGCTTTTTCATCAAAGGCACAAGGCCTAATTCAAGTTCAAATTACCAAGATGACACATCTTTCACCAAAGGCAAAATACACTATTCACCACCTTGCCAACACATCTAGCATAATATACATAATCTTCCATGCATATAATATGTTAATCCATGAGAATAAACACTTACCAAAGCTTGGAATATGTTGATCTTGTCCAAATATGCCTTAGGGTTTATTTGCTTTAGGGTTTGGAAATGAAAGAAATGTTTGTAAAATATCCAAAAGTGATGAGAGACTTTGGGGAATAAAAATCTGATGTTGGGGGCTTTATATAGACCCAAGGTCATCCTTAGCCCTATGTGGCATTAAGGGATATGTTCACTTGGTCAATTATTGCAAGAATGGATCATTTTTGCCTTTGGGCCCATGTAGTTTCTTCCATTTTTGGGCCTCAAATTGGGCCCAATAACACATATCCATGAACTTCCATGTATTATTCACCATATATCTCATGTTTATATAATTCCATAAGGTCACGACACTATTCTTTTAAACATTTCTCATTCGTCCTTTCGATCGCAAAAATTGGAATTCTAGTCGCCCTTGGCTTCATTGAGCATTTTGGATCACTATTCACATTTCATGATTTGATCATGTAGGAGTATGTAGGAGTATATTGAAGTGTTTTTATCTTTAACAATGCTCAAATAACTCCAAAGATCCAAAAGAAACCATCGAGAAATTATCGTAGAATTGCGTTACGAAACGACGCCGGAAAGGGCATAAGTGTTGTGCCTTGCGCCACACCCCCTGAAACAGGGTAGTGGCGCAAGAATATGGACTTCTCTGAAGTTTTTGCAGGCTGGTGGCTTGCGCCACACCCCTGAAACAGGGTAGTGGCGCAAGTTTCAGCATTTTGCTGAAATTTCCGGCCACTAATCCAACGTTTACGTATCGTCCAATCCCTTATCAAAACACTACAAAATGCTTACTTAGTGATATTAACCATCAAGTAAACATGACTTAAAGTCACCAAATGAGGTTAAAATGTGTGCGATTTCTTACCCAAATGCTCCACGAAATCACAAAACACCTCCTACGAGGATCTAATCGCACATGTTAAGTCCGATATCAAATGTTTCACCAATGGCACTATAAAACACATATGCATGGCATCTCAACACCTATGTAGATATGATCCCAAGGTATCAAGTGAGGTTATTAAGTACGGGGTGTTACAAGAAGAATCAACAGAAGGCTCATGAACTAGAGGAATAGGTGGTGCAACAACATGAGAGGCAATGACAACAAATTCAGAAGAGACAACAAGAGGTGAAGTAGGATCCACAACTATATCTTTAAACTGAAGAGTAGGAAACAATGAGGTAGAGGGAGTGAGATGTTGAAAAGGAAAAACATTCTCTTGAAAAGTGATATCTCTACTAACCAGAAACTCTTTTGTGTGAATATACCACACTTTTAACCTCTTTGAAGAGAAGAATAGCCAAGAAAAACTGCAGGAATGTCTCTTGGGGCAAACTCAACAATCTTTCTTACTTTAGTGGCAAAAGCAAGACAACCAAATACTCTAAGATAATCTAGAGCAGGAGAAGCATTGTATAGGCATTTATATGGAGTTTTTCCTTTAAGAATAGGAGAAGGCAATCTATTAATGAGATACGGGGTGTTACAAGAAGAATCAACAGAAGGCTCATGAACTAGAGGAATAGGTGGTGCAACAACATGAGAGGCAATGACAACAAATTCAGAAGAGACAACAAGAGGTGAAGTAGGATCCACAACTATATCTTTAAACTGAAGAGTAGGAAACAATGAGGTAGAGGGAGTGAGATGTTGAAAAGGAAAAACATTCTCTTGAAAAGTGATATCTCTACTAACCAGAAACTCTTTAGTGTGAATATACCACACTTTTAACCTCTTTGAAGAGAAGAATAGCCAAGAAAAACTGCAGGAATGTCTCTTGGGGCAAACTCAACAATCTTTCTTACTTTAGTGGCAAAAGCAAGACAACCAAATACTCTAAGATAATCTAGAGCAGGAGAAGCATTGTATAGGCATTTATATGGAGTTTTTCCTTTAAGAATAGGAGAAGGCAATCTATTAATGAGATACACATTGGTAAGAACACATTAACCCCAGAATTTCAATGGAACATGAAACAGAAATCTCAAGGACCTAGTTGTATCTAGAATATGCCTGTATTTTTTTCTACCACCCAATTCTACTGAGGTGTATACACATAAGAACTTTGATGAAACACTCTTAAAGACTCAAGCAATGCAGTCACTTGTGAATTGAAGAATTCACATCCATTGTCAGACCTTAGAATTTTTATTGTAGAGCCAAAAACACTGCCGATCATCATAAAATATTCTTAAGTGCAACAATAACCTCTGATTTAAAATTAAGAAGAATGAACCATGTATATCTGGAGTAGTCATCAACCAAGGTCAAAAAATCAATCTTAACATCACGAGTAAGAACTCTGTAAGGACCCTTGTCACAATCCAAGACTACTCCCTAGTCGTAACGCAGTACTTAGAGTCACAAGTAACCCAAGCTAACCCATGGCCTGGCATGACAATAAGAATATTGTATAAAACTGAATAAAACTGTGTGTAAGCTAAAGTCTAAATGATATATGAATAATCAAAACCAAATGTCATTGTTTAAAATAGAATGGAAATCAGTCAACATGACATAAAACTGAATATCTACTGTCTGTCTGAAAGCCTCTACTAAGATGAGTTATTGGGATAAGCCCTCAGCTAACTTTAACTATCTGAACCTAAAAAAAGATAAATGAAATACTAATACTAGTCCTTGAATGATAAGGACTCACCAAACACTACTACTGAAGTGATGCTGGATCAAGCTAACTGCGATAGGGATGTTGAATGCCCAAACCTATATTATAAGACAATATAACACAAAAAAAAGTATACAGTCAGTACTTTGAATGTACTGAGCATGTGAGATATGCACTACATTATATAATATGAACATGTTGAAAGTGACATGATGAACTAAACATGGGACTAAAATCTATAAACTGATGCTATAACCAAGTAACAAACATATAACACTATAAGAGGCTGAACAAAATAAATACAAGATCAAGAAAGATCTGAGACTAAACTTTGGGAGGTTTTTGCACCATGTGAGCTACATGGAATCCAACCTGTAACCCGAGTTGGGAGGGTGTTCTATACCTTGCCAAGGGTACGAACCATGATTGGTATGAATTCATTCATGAGCCCATTAAGGGAAAGGGAGACACTCCCAATTGGCAAGGACCCCTTTTACTTATGGTGGCACGTAGTTTGGGACTTGGGTTATCTAAACCCTTGACCTCTCGGTGCTAAGTACTACTCCCAACTGAAAGTAAATTGATATACTGAAATGCTAAACAATAATGATGTTCTGAAACTGAAAGATAAGTGCTTTATCTGAAAGCATTCTAAATCATAAAAATTGAAGGACTGGATATTCAACAGACAATGCATGATATCTTAAGTCATCGGGTGTTCATAATCTGCCATCTCAAAAGAATGCAACTACTAATGGTAATTCTATTAACTGAACATAATAAGAAATTTCATAACTCAAGTCCTTAAAACACAAATTTATCAATATAATAAGAGTTCACAGTCATAAGTATGTAAAGTTGCTCAAATTTATAGGAGAACATATATTCATGGTTTAGTCAAAGCAAGAAACTGAAAGCTAAAGGAATTCACACTTTTTATGGAAACCCTAAGCTTGAAGAGTGAATTACACTTGAGGAATTAAGATAACTTTGTGACTCAATGGGTGAAAGGAAACCCAATAATTTAGGGGTCTGCATCTTTCGGTTCAGTTCGATTTTGCGTTTTATCGATTCAGTTTATCAATTTTCGATTTGTAAACATGCTAAACTGATAACAAACCAGTAAGATATTCGTTATCAGTTTTTGGTTAATCGATTTTTGCTCTTTATCGGCTCGATTTTTGGTTTAACCGATAAGAAAACACTCTCCTAATTTTTTTTACTTTCTCTTATTTTCATTTGGTCTACACGATTTTAATGCTTAAGGTCTACACAAATTATAAGCACTAAAACAACGACTATAAAATGCAAAAGATAATAAGGTATGTAGTTAAATCTAAAGCCAATATTATATAATAATGAATAAAAATATAATTTTAATATAATCATATTGGGTTATTGATTTAACCATTAACTAAAACCTTAAAACTGAAAATCGAACTGATAGCCCAATAAAAAAAATTACAAAACCATTTAAAAATCATTAACCAAATAACCCGATATAGATAAACCAATAACATTTTTATCGGTTCAGTTTATCGGTTGAACCAGTTTTTTCACACCCCTACAATAATGAAATCCCACATACGTGGAGATGGAAACCTTGGTGAATTCCGTGAAATTTGAATGTTGAAGGAGATGAATCCTAGTTATTTCTTTGAGGAAGAAATCACCTCTTTTCTTATTTTCTCTCTAAGTGTCGATTGTTTTTCTGAGTAATGAGGGACTTAGGGTAATATTAAACTTAATAACCAGCCTTGTAATAACTTAAACAATATAGTTTAGGGGTTTAAATAGTGGGAAAGATTAGAACACCCCTTACAAAACATCACTGAAAAAACTACAGAATGTGACATACGAACCATCCCATGATCGTAGGACCCACCTACGATCGTGGGTAGTGCTCATGGTTGGATGGATGATTTAAGGCTCTCTGGACTTCATTAGATGAGCCATGGTACAACTCTATGGATCCACCCACAATCGTACCTTGGTTCGTAGGTTGGTAGTTCAAGCTGAATCAGCTTTAGGAGCCAAGATCGTGCCCAAGATTGTGGTTTCTAGCCAAGATTATGGTACCCTTTTATGATTGGGAGGTATACTTATCAACTCTCAGATTTTTGGGGCTATTTCATGTAGGCAAATAGATTTTACGGTAGTACAATCTATCCACGATCGTGGTTACAATTGTACTATCTCACTGCTGGACAGTTCTTCATTAAAATGGCCATAACTCTTAGCTCCAAATTCAAATTAAAGAGAAATTGGATGCGTTAGAAAAAAGACTCAAAGAGATTTCATTTGATGGGTTTTAAGCTCAAAAATAATTCATAATCTAGGAGTTATGCTCATTTGAAATTGACTATAGAAAGATTCTTCACAAGAAATCAATCGGTAGGGAATATTTCAACTTGTCTATGAGCTAGGAGTTACTTGTGGCCTTAATACATGTCTAAATCACTCCTCACACTACCAAAACATGATGTTTTATTCTACATGTACTTGAATCATGGTTCTAATCATGGATTGGATTTTTGGGGTGTTATAATATCTCCCCCTTGGGGTCATTCGTCCTCGAATGGAAACTAACTAAACTGAAAAGTTAGGGAAAGAACAACAATCCCAACACTGAATTTCTAAGAGATGAATACTGACATGATAACTGAATCTGTAACTGAAACATGGACTAAACTAAACCCATGAATGCATGTTGTGACATAAGGTTAATTGAGTACATGAGATAGAAAGAATTAATTAAGTGGAAAACTATTACCTCATGCTGGAACTGAGTTCGAAAGGAAGAGATGGGGGTACTTGGTCATCATATATACCTCTGCTACCCAAGCTGCTCCCTTAACTGAGTGATTTCGCCAAAGAATCTTTATCAAATTGACCTCCTTATTTCTCAACTTACAAACCCAATGGTCAAGGATCTCAACTGAGACCTTATCATAAGAGAGACTATCTTTCATACCCACACTTTCTAAGGGCACAACTGATGTGGGATCACCAATACATTTTTTTAACAAGGACACATAAAAAATTGGATGCACTAATGCTAAGTCTGCAGGAAACTCTAACTCATAGGCTACATTGCTAAAATGACCCATAATCTTATAAGGACCAACATAACGGGGACTGAGCTTCTATTTCTTACTGAATCTCTTCACTCCTTTCATGGGTGAAACTTTCAAGTGGATAAAATCACCAATAGCAAACTCGAGTTCCCTTCTCCTCGCAGCTGCGTAGGATTTCTGATGGTTCTGAGATGTTTTCAACCTTTCTCTAATCTGCTGAACTTTCTCTATAGCCTCATAAACTGAATATGGCCCTATAAATGTAGCTTCACCAACTTTAAACCAACCAATAGGAGATCTATACATCCTATCATAAAGTGCTTCGAATGGGGATATTTGAATATTAGAGTTATAACTGTTATTATAAGCAAACTGAATCAAACACAATTGATCATCCTAACTACCCTTAAAATTGATCACACATGCTCCCAATATATCCTCTAAAGTATGAATTGTCCTTTCTGGCTGACCATCTGTCTGTGGATGAGAAGTCGTACTAAGATGAATTTGGGTACCTACACCCTTCTGAAAAGTCTTTCAAAACTGAAAGGTAAACTGAGTAACTCTATCTGAAATGATGGTCAAAGGGACTCCATGTAATTTCACCAACTCCCTAAGATAGAGTCTAGCATAATCCTTAGCTGAATCTGAAGTATTAACTGGCAAAAAATGGGCTGACTTAGTTATTTGGTCCACGATAACCCAAATAAAATCATGTTGTCGACGAGTATAAAATAACCCTCTAATGAAGTCCATATTCACCACTTTCCACTTTCAAGTAGGAATACTAATATATTGAAGCATACCACCAGGTCTCTGGTGCTCAACCTTAACCTACTAGTAATTTGGACACTTAGCCATAAATTTTTGGCATCCTTCTTTATGTCATTCCACCAATATACTTTTCGTAGATCATGGTACATCTTAGTGGCTACTGGATGAATAGCGTACTGAGAACTATGAGCTTCTATTATCATCCTCTGTCTCAAGTTGTTTACATCTGGGACACATAGTTTGCCCTGGCAACGAAGAACACTATCTCCCCCTTGGGAGAAAACCTCAACCTTCTGACTCTGGACCGCTTCCTTCAACTTAACCAAAGTAGGATCAGTATCTTGCCTTTCCTTCACTTCAGCTATTAATGAAGATTCTGAACTATTTTGAACCAAGATATTACCTTCAGTCAAATCAACCAACCGAACTCCCAATCTAGCAAGCTAGTGAACCTCGCGAACTAACTCTTTCTTCTCATACTTTATATAAGCAACACTTCCCATATAAAACCTACTAAGAGTGTCAGTCACAACATTAGCTTTACCCAGTTAGTACAAGACACTCATATCATAATCTTTCAGCAACTCTAGCCATCTACTCTGACAAAATTTAGATCTTTCTAACTGAACACATACTGAAGGCTCTTGTAGTAGGTGAATACATCTACATGAATCCCATAAAGATAATGCCTACAAATCTTTAAGGTGAAGACCACTGCTGCCAACTCAAGATCATGAGTCGAGTTATTCTTCTCATGAGGCTTGAGCTGTCTAGAGGCATATACTATGACCTTGCCATCCTGTATCAACAGAAAACCAAGGAAAAATTTGGAAGCATCACAATAAACCATAAACACATCTAAACCCTTTTGGCAGAGTCAAAACCAGAGCGGAGGTGAGTCGAGTCCTTAACTCTTGAAAACTCTTCTCTCAAGAATCTAACCTTTGAAACTTGACCTTATTCTGAGTCAATCTGGACATAAGAGAGGCAATAAAGGAAAATCCCTAAAAAAACTACCTGTAGTAACCATCTAAACCCAAGAAACTCCTGATATCTAATGGAGAGATGGGTTTAGGCCAATTCCTAACTACTCCGGTCTTTTGAGGATTAACCTGAATACCTTCACTGAAAATGATATGGTCGAGGAATGCTACCAATTTTAACCAAAATTCACACTTGCTGAACTTAGCGAATAACTGGTGATCTTTGAGAGTCTGCAAGACAATCCTCAAATGGTCTGTATGTTCACCCTCACTTCAAGTATAAACGAGGATATCATCAATAAAGACAATAACTAATATGTCCAAGTACTGCTTGAAAACCCTATTTATCAAGTCCATAAAAGCTGCAGGAGCATTCGTAAGTCCAAAAGGCATAACAATAAATTCGAAGTAACCATACCGAGTCCTAAAGGTTGACTTTGGAATGTCACATTCTACTCTGAGCTGATGATAGATGGAACTAACTTCTATTTTAGAGAATTAATTGGCACTCTAAAGCTGGTCGAACAAGTCATCAATCCTGGGAATGGGATACTTATTCTTGACTGTAACTTTATTCAACTGACGGTAGTCGATGCACATTCTGAGAGAATCATCTTTCTTGCAAACGTAAAGAATAAAAGCACCCAATAAAGAGATGTTGGGTCTGATGAAACCCTTATCGAGGAAGTCTTTCAACTGCTCCTTTAGTTCCTTAAGCATGGTTGAAGCCATTTTGTAGGGTAGAATTCAAATAGATTAGGTATTTGGAAGGAGATCTATCTCGAAGTCAATTTCCCTTTTGGAAGGAACTCGGGGCAGATCTTCGGGAAGCACTTTTGGAAAATCATTAACCACTGGAACTGACTCAAGAGTTGGGGTCTCAGAATTTGAATCCTTAACCCAAACAAGATGATAGATGCACCCTTTGGAAATTATTTTTCTAGCCTTAAGGTAAAAGACAAATCGACCTATAGGCACTGAGGTACTACCCTTCGAATCTATGATTGGCTCATTTGGAAACTGAAACTAGACTATATTTTTTCTACAATCAATTGAAGCATAACAAGAGTGAAGCCAATCCATGCCTAGAATGACCTCAAAATCGGTCATGTCTAACTATACAAAATCAGCTGAGGTGACTTTCTGAGAAACTGTGATTGGGTGATTTCTATATACCCGTCTAGCTATGACTAAATCACCGATTGGAGTAGAGACTGAGAAAATTTCTAAGAGGATTATGGGACTGACACCGAAGTCTACTGCTATATAAGAATCCATAAAAGAAAGTGTAGCTCCGAGATCTGACAATGCATAAACATTAATATGAAAGTCTTGTAATATACTAGTGACTACATCATGATAACCCTCCTAATCTTGTCGAGTCTGAAGGGCATAGAACCTGTTTTGACGTTGTCCACCAGCTGCACTAGATGAGGTACCCTACTGAGTTGGGCAACCTGCTAGAGCTGATAAAGTGTAATGACCGATTCTGTTTACTAAAAATAGTTATGGTCAAGGCATGTGTTTCTTATTCGTAATAAGTGTTAGGATTAATTCCTTAGTATGGGATTGCATTTGATATGTACTAAGGTCATGCAATACTCCTAGCACAAACTTAAGTTGAAAGGGTCCTTACCAATTTAGTTTCGGGCTAAGTTTAAACTAGGGTCAACTTCAAATGAGCTTTTGTCCTAGAATATAAAGAGTTATGGGATGGGGCTTAATACCAACTAAATTAAATATATTTGAGTCTTCTTTCCAACTCAATCAATCGTTCATTAATCCAATTCCTGAGTAAAACGTTATGGTTATTTTACTTAGTTTATTCGTGCTGAAAAGCTGAGACTGCCGTAGAGGGATCAGGGCGCTATAGCGATACCGCTATAGTGGTAATTATTCTGCTATAGCGGTATGGCGACGTATATAATCCTACTTTTTATGGGTTTCAGTTCCAGAACTCAAAATTATCATTCCCTAACCCTATAGAGGCGATTTCTTCAATTTTCCGTTGATTTCCTCCCTCAATGTATGTTTTTCCATCAATCTAACATTCATTTGATTCTAAAATCCATAGAAACATTGGATTGATCATGGTGGTGGTAGAAAGTTAACCTAGATGGAATTTTATGGTCTAAAGTGAATTAATAGGTTGAAATCTCTTGAAATTAAGTTAGTATTAATAGATTATGTCCTTGGGACTAGAAGTTGATCTACCCATTCCAAGATATAGAGATTTTGAGTTGAATGAGGGTAGAATTAGTGGGTTTGAATTCCCTAGGTATTTGTTTGAAGAGTACTTTATTAATTACTCTTATAATTATTGTTGTTAGATGGTTTAGCCTTCAAAAATGTGAAGAAGAAGGAAGATCATTCATGGCATAGCTACTTGTTGGAGCAGCTTGGCTCCCAGGTAGGTTATGGTTTATGAGTAGTAGACTATGGTTAGTAATCACATTCATAATGTAGATTTGACGGGAGAAATCATGCTTAGGCCTATGAGTATGGAGTTTGCATGGATAAAATATGGTTTTAATATAATATGAGCCTAATTGTATGTTGATATGTTAAGGCATAAATCCTTGATAGATTTTTTGTGTTTGTATGACTCTATGGTGGATTGTAACATGAAATATTATGAATATAGCTGATAAGGAGATTGTGTGAGCTCATAATCTAGTTATTTAGCCTAATTACCATAAAAGGGTGAACTTGATATTATGTGTGGTTGGAATATGGGATAATCTTGCTTAAGGTTAGTGATGAGGATGAATTATGGTATAAGGAGGCGGTGACTTAACTTAAGAGCCTAAGGTCAAGTTAGGCTAAGGATTAGGAAATAAAAGGTATAAAGGGGTGTGACTAGAACTAGATTGTAAGTTGAATGATTGGCTAATATAGTAGGTCTTAAATCTAGTAATGAATCGAATGTAGGGATTGCTAGATAATAGCGGAAATCCCAGTCTCGGTATAAATAAAGAAGGATGGATTAGTGGATGAATTTATAGATGTTGAACTAGAGTTTAGACTCCCTTGGGTTGAAGGTGCACTCCTAAAATGAATACTTGAATTTGACAAATATGGCTAGATAATACTTACTTGAATAAGTCGTGAATTGGTCTTAGGAAATGCTATAATTTATGAAACCAATGAATCATATATACTTGTAATTTGGAGTTAAGAATGATTATTATTTACATGGAATGATTAGTTCGAGTTGACCAAGTGTTTGGGTAGTTTGCATATTGTTGCAATGAATACTTAAAAAAGGTAATTGTTAAATGATATTCTCAGTGTAATCACATTCAATGAATTTATATGTAAAACTTGTGGTTGTTACAAGTGTTGGTTTTTATCATTGTTTTATGTGATTGCTGTGATATTCTATTTGTTAATTGTGGGATGTACCAGTATTTGGACATCTCCACGGGATTTGTTATTATGATTCATTGGTTGGCTCGGGTACTACGCCGGTATAGTACATGGATGAGAGCTCTTTCTTTGCAGGTCATGACTAAAGGACAACCATAAGACCTTTAACATGTATGTACAAGGTATGTACGAGTGTGACGATTCCTTGAGTGGACCAGGTATATGCTTATTGTCATTGTTGCTATTTATATTAGTTCCATGAGTGGATTGAGTATTATCATGGTTGTTGTTGTGGGTTCTTTGAGCGAATCGTAATATGATTTGCTTGATATATTTGGGATTCTTGTGATTAGAGTCATGGTTGGTTGACTTGGATATTGTTAGAGTCATGGTTCGTTGACTTGGTTATTGTTAGAGTCATGGTTTGTGACTTGGATATGGTTAGAGTCATTGTTTGTTGACTTAGATATTGTTAGAGTCAAGGTTGTTGTTTCGTCATGGTTTGACTTGATTTGTTATCTCTTGACTTGTACTTGACTAAAGTTGTAGATTTACTTGAAAAGGTTGTGTGTCATAAACTTGAGGTATTTTATCATATTGTGTGCTCATAGTTGTACTTGTTACAAGGGGATGATTATTGGCTTCCATTCATTATCGAGGTTAGTCGAGGCCTAAGAGAAATAGATTGACTTATAATAACTATTGGGGTTAACCTCTGAGAATTAAGATGGATGACACTTGATGTGAAGGTGATGAATGATCAACGGGAACAAGAATAGGAATACTCTTAGGTAACCCAAGTGGATAATAGTGTTATGGATTAAACTGTTATATAAGCTGTCATGTTTCCTTTTGTGATTTCTATGTTGTGTTTATGTGATCTAACCCTGATCGGCCGATCATTCCTACTAGTATGTGTTGTTTGTACTGATACTACTCTTGCTATACCTTTTTTGGGGTATAGCCTTTTGCAGGAATCAGTGTTGGTTTCATAATTATTGCAAATAGGGATCCTTCAACAGCTTCTACTTACCTCACTCATGGTGGAAGTTGTGTCCGGTTGTATTCTCTTACTTAGAAGCTCTTGTACCTATTTCGACTAGGTCCTAGGGGTAGTTTCTTTTTCTGTATTTAATACTTGTAAAATCAGTTATAATATAGTTTGGTTAATGTAATTCAATAAAGACTTTCACATTTCTTCTTAATGGGTGAAAGGGGTTCTCCTATCTAGGTGAATTAGAATAGATGCCCTTACGATCCGGTGATTTGGGTCGTGACATAAAGAGTTAGTCTAATTCTGCTGGTGAGAATCCTTTCCCCTCTGTGAAGCCACTGGACACTCCCTCGGTCTATGACCTGGCTTAATGCACCCAAAACAAACATAACTACCGGCCATATACTCACCCTTGTGGTTCTTACCACACTTTTTGCAAACTAGTTTAGTACGACTACTATTCATACTACCCTGGGACTTCGATCCTGGTGCTCTATCCCGATTATCTTGCCTGAACTTGGGAACTGGAGCACTAGTAGAAAATAGGGCTGGAGCTGAAGATTTTTGGCAAAATTGAGAACGATTACCACCATCTGACCTCTGCTGAGAGAAATTAAAGCTACCTGTTTTGGCCCTCTTGCACTCCCTTTCCTTCTCCTTGATTTTCTCTTCTTCAATTTGTTAAGCATAAACCATCAACCTGGAGATGTCCATCTCCTTAACCAACATAGCAGTCCTACACTCTTTAACCACATCCTCAGAAACACCTATCATGAACTTACGCATATGGGCCCTGGAATCAGCAACCATTGTCGGAGCATACTTTACAAGTTGAGTAAACTTAAGAGAATACTCCTTCACACTCATGTTGCCCTGCCTCAGATTTATGAACTCCTGAACCTTGTTCTCCCTCAACTCAAGTGGGAAGAATCTTTCTGGAAAAGCAGCAACAAACTCATCCCATTCTACCGGTCCTACATCTGTACCTCTATCCTCCTTCCACTGCTTGCACCAAGTGTGAGCTACTCCTTTCAACTGATAAGCAGCCAAGTTAGCACTCTCAACTGGAGTGACACCCATAATTTTAGTAACCTTTTGGATATCATCAAGAAACTCTTGCGTATCTTTCTTAGTCTTAGAACCATGAAACTCAGGAGGATTCATTCGAGTGAAGTCCCAGACTCTAGCTGTTGCTATGGTACCAGTGGGGTTGACTGGGGAAATAACCTGCTGATTAGCCTAAGTGGTCATGGCCTGAGCTACCACCATGAAAGCAGCCCTAAACTCAGCATGAAAGACTTGCTCGATCAAAGGGTCTGCTGGAGTTGGTGGTGCTTGCTGGTTCCGTTCTGTTACCATTTCCTTTTCTCCTTCCATTGGCTCTTTTGGAAGGTATTTTCTGTAAACGCGTAGAGCACAAGTTAGAACAAGGTCTTAATAGAGTTCACACTTTATTTCACGATATGAACATGAAAGAAGTGAATTTTTTCGTAAAACGTTTCATAGCCTCTCACTCATAAGTGTGGCGCGCTCCACACCCATGAATATGACTCTACTTAACATGGCTTTCAGACACCCTATGACATTTTAAACCTGATTCTTTGATACTAAGTTTGTCACAACCCGAGGCTATACCCTAGTCGTAACACGGTGCTTAGAGTCACAAATGACCCTAAGCTAACCCATGTCCTAACATGACACTAAGAATACTGTATAAAACTGAATAACACTATGTGGAAGCTAAAGTCTGAATGATATATAAATAATCAAAACCAAATGTCATTGTTTAAAATAGAACAGAAATCAGTCAACATGACATAAAACTAAACATCTACTATCTGTCTGAAAGCCTCTACTAAGATAAGTTGCTGGGACAAGCCACCAGCTAACTCTAACTATATGAAACTAAAAAGAAGATAAATAAAATACTGATACTAGTCGTTGAATGATGGGGACTCACCAAACACTGCTACTAAAGTGATGCTGGATCAAGCTAACCTCGCTTGGGATTGCTGAACAGCTGAACCTATATTATAAGACAATATAGCGCAAAAGAAAGTATGCAGCCAGTACTTTGAATGTAATAAGCATGTGAGATATGCACTACACTATATAATATGAGCATGCTGAAAGTGACATGATGACCTAAATGTGAGCCTGAAATCTATAAACTGATGTTATAACTAAGTAATAAACATATAACATTATAAGATGCTGAATAAACTAAATACAAGGTCAAGCAAGATCTGAGACTAAATTGTGAGAGATTTCTGTAATCGATATAGACCATGTGAGCAACATGGAATCCATCTTATAACCTAAGCTGGGAGGGAGTTCTATACCTTGCCAAGGGTACGAACCATGATTAGCATAAATTCACTCATGAGCTCATTAAGGGAAAGTGAGACACTCTCAACTAGAGAGGACCTATTTTACCTACGGTGGCATGTAGTTTAGGACTTGGGTTATTTGAACCCTTGTCCTCTCGGTGCTAAGTACTACTCCCAACTGAAAGTAAACTGATATACTGAAATGCTCAAAATAATGATGTTCTGAAACTGAAAGATAAGTGCTTTATCCGAAAGCATTCTAAATCATGAAAACTGAAGGACTGAATATTCAACTGACATTGCATGATAGCCTAAGTCATCGGGCGTTCATAACGGACTATCTCAGAAGAATGCAACTACTAATGGCAATTTTATAAACTGAACATAATAAGGAATTTCATAACTCAAGTCGTTAAAACACAAACTTATCAATATAATAAGACTTCATAATCATGAGTATGTAAAGATGCTCAAATTTATAGGAGAACATATATTCATGGTTTAGTCAAAGCAAGAAACTGAAAGCTAAAGGGATTCACACTTCTCATGGAAACCCTAAGCTTGAAGGGTGAATTAACTTGAGGAATTGAGTTAACTTTGGGACTCAATGGGTGAAAGGAAACCCAATGATGAAATCCCACATACCTGGAGATGGAAACCTTGGTGAATTCCTTAAAATTTGAAGCTTGAAGGAGATGAACCCTAGTTATTGCTTTGAGGAAGAAATCGCCTCTTTTCTTATTTTCTCTCTAAGTGTAGATTATTTTTCTGAGTAATTAGGGACTTAGGGTAATATTAAACTTAATAACCATCTTGGAATAACTTAAATGATGCATTTTAGGGTTTAAATAGTGGGAAAAGGCTGCAATTCCCCTTATAAAACATCACTAAAAAGCTACAGAATGTGACGTACAAACCATCCCACGATCGTGGAAACCAACTATGATTGTGGGTGGTGCTCATGGTTGTGTGGATGATTTGAGGCTCTCTGGACTTCATCAGAAGAGCCTTGGTATGACTCATGGGACCCACCCACAGTCTTACCTTTGTTCGTAGGTTGGTAGTCCAAGTCGAATCAACTTTAGGAGCCAAGATCGTGGTTTCTAGCCAAGATCGTGGTACCCTTTCGTGGTTGGGAGGTATACTTGTCAAATCTCAGGTTTTTAGAGATATTTTAAGTAGACAAATGGATTTTATGGTCGTACAATCTATCCACAATCGTGGTTACAATCGTACTATCTCACTATTGGATAGTGCTTCATTAAAATGATCATAACTCTTAGGTCAAAAATCGGATTAAAGAAAAATTTAATGCGTTGGGAAGAAGACTCAAAGACCTTTCATTTGGTGGGTATTGAGCTTAAAAAACTTTAGAATCTAAGAGTTATACTCATTTGAAGTTGACTATAGAAAGATTCTTCACAAGAAATCAATCTAAAGGGAGTGTTTCAACTTGGCTATGAGTTAGGAGTTACTTGTGGCCTTAATACATGTCTAAATCACTTCTCATACTTCTAAAACATGATGTTTGATTCTACATGTACTTGAATCATGGTTCTAATCTTGGCTTGGATTTTCGGGGTGTTACAATCCCATACATTAGCATGCAATAGATGAAAACAAGCATTAGTAGATGTTTTACTCAGTGAGAAAGGTTTTCTAGGATGTTTAGCCAAAGGACATACAGTACAACATTCAAAAGTAGTAGCAGATACATTCTTAAAGAAGTTTAGCTTCTTTAGAGTAATGATGGGCACATGCGCTAGTCTTTTATGCCAAAGACTTATTGAATCAACAGGACTAGATGTAGTAGACCTGGTAGAGGTTGTGTTGACACACACACACTATGACTTCAAGTAAGAACTTTGTGACTTCAAAGGACAATCTATATTTACTACATAGAGCTTATTCTCTAATCTGCTAATCCCCCTCACTTTCCCATTGCAGATGTCTTAGAATATACAGAAGTCAGGGTAGAACAAAGCACAATAGTTTAATTCTCTTCTCAACTTTGAGACAGATAATAGGTTGTACTTAAAATCAGGGATATGCGACACATCAGTGATATCATAACCACCAAGAACCTTTGAAGAACCTGTATTGTAGATCTTAGAAAGATTACAAGTAGGCAAATGAACCTTTCCATCTTGGAATGCACACAATTTTTGATGTTGTGTTAATAAATTCAACTTACTGACCATATATTTAGATACTCCAGTATCAACTATCCATTTTTCATTAGCAAAGGAAGAATTGAAACATGTAACCATACCTATTGTGGGTATGTTTGTGCCACCGTCACATTTGCCCTTTTCTTTATACATCATATGTAAGATCTGCTGATATTGTTCAGGAGAGAATTGGGGTTGTTATGGAAGAGGATAGTACTGCATGTATGGAGCATAATATACTGGTTGCGACTGCATGAATTGTTGTGGCTGCATGTTAGTCATAAAAACATTTTTATTCCTGTAAGAGTTACCAGAATTAAAACTGCTTGATCTGTTCTGAAATTGCTGAGACCTTGAAGTAGCCTGATTTGCTGTGTGATTAGCCATGAAACCTTGATTCTGATGACCATAACCTCTTCCATGACCATTGTATCCTGTGACAGGACCAGGACTAGTTTTCTTCTTTCCTTTCGAATCAGCTGGATAACCATGCAGTCTAAAGCAAATATCACTAGTATGTCCATCCCAATTATAGTAATGATAATGCAGATTACTATTGAAACTCTTCTTATACTTGGAGTCTGGACTAGACTGAGAGCCTGACTTATCCTGAGAGAATTTACCCTTAGCACTAAAGAATGCCATAGCATCATTCATATCACCAGCACTATTTGAACTAGGTGCTCCAACAACATTAGATTTACCCAGAATTCTCTTTCTTCGGACATTACCAATGAATAAGCCTTGTTTACACTAGGTAGAGGATCTAACATCATAATTTGACTTTTACTCTGATTATAAGAAACATTTAAGCCTAGTAAGAACTGCATTAGCCTTTGATAATCAAAGTGAGCAGCATAAGTTAACAAGGCATTAAAGAGTCATATTCCATCCATAACTCCTTCAATCGAGAAAAATAGTGAGATACAGATGCAACCCCTGTGTAAGTGTAGTTATTTCTTTCCTTGTGCAAGTAGAAAACGTGCGATCCATCTACCTTATTAAATCTCTCCTTCAGATTATTCTACACTTGTTGAGCATTACCAGGGTAAAATATTCCACTAAGTAACTCTCTACTGACCGAAATCATTATCCATGAAAGGACAATTGCATTACATTTCTCCTAGAGATCATGCAATGATGCATTGAATTTGTCCTTGGAACTCTGTCCATTCACAAACCTAACTTGCCTTTACCTAACAAGCCAATTTTCATCGATCTGCTCCATAAGGAGTAATTTTCAGATCCAGTGAGCTGAATTGAAACAAGAGAGCTACCTGGAGTATCGCATGCATGAAGATGCAGTGGATGATTTGAATCCACAACTGTTTCTCCCCCAACACCTGAGCCAGATGAAGTATCTATACGTAATCCTCCAATACGCGCCATGGATGAATACGAAAGCAACAATTAACAATGCAATAAACAAAAAAAATTCTCCTTACACTATACAGAAACTACAATCCCTAGTTGTTTCTCGATCGATGCAACTAATCACCAATGAACCTCTTATTACATCGAAAACAGGGGAATGCACTAGCGATTATACAGTTAGAGGCTCCAATTGAAGATCGCGAGCTCTGATATCGTGTTGAGTTTCATCCATGGTGGATTCTACAGCTGAGCTACAACTCAGAGTTGAGGGAAGAAAATGGGGAAAATGGGAAAAATGAGAATTTTATTGAAAATCAACTAACTGTTCTGTTACAAAATATCTAGTCTATCCTATTAATAGACTCACTAACTAACACTGATTAGTATTAACTTAGCTCATTTAACCGACTAACTAACTCTATAGCATCACTGTATACTAACTAACTTTAGGACTGTTACTGTACACTAACTTTGGGACTTCTACTGTACACAGTTTAATTCCGAAACTGTATTTCTCTGAATCATCTTCAATGCTTCTGAACAAACATCACTGTTGGATTGGGTCCATTGAAACCATCAGTAACTTGTTCAATGACTTGATCATCTCTCATGCCACTTTCAGCACCATAACTTAAATGTTGTCCTGCTTCAAATATTTCCATGAAAAAAAAAAAGATGCATTATTATGTTGTTCATTTTATTTGAGCTGTAAAAACACTCTCTAGAAAAAATACAGGGTAAGACGGCGTATAATAAACTCTTGTGATCCAATCTTTTTCGAGACCTAACGTGTAACGAGAGCTTAGAACACTGGATTGCCTTTTCTTTTGGTAAATGTTCCAATTTAAATTAAAGATGGTATTGAATTTTGATTTATGTGCACAAAATGTAAAATGTGTTTATACTAGATCATATTAGATAAAAAAAGTCTTAACACATGTGAATTGTGATTGTCTATATCAAGTATGAATGAATAACCTGAAAAATAAAATAAACGGAAAAGGGTCAAAACTACCCCTGAACTATCCGAAATAGAGCAAAAATACCCTCCGTTTGTTTTTTGGCTCAAAAGTACCCCTCCGTTTATTTTTTGGCTCAAAAATGCCCCTCATTTTAACTGAGTGCCAAAAAGAGCCAAAACTACCCCTGCACTATCCGAAATGGAGCAAAAATACCCCTCCATTTGTTTTTTGGCTCAAAAATACCCCTCACATTAATAGAGTGCCACCAAGCACACCACGTGAAAAAAAATTGTCACATGGTTAGTTCACGTCAGTGTCCCATTTAATACCCAACCAGCCCACTTAACCATATTCCAACTTAACAGTCATTTAATATCCGTACCCGATCCATCTTAAAATAAACCTGACCCGTCCTCATAAGTAAATAGTAAAGATAGATCCACCCTTCATTTCACTTGAACTCTCCAAAAAAAAAAAATCGATGCAGACTAGGGATTCTGAGGGAAAAGAAAGCTCTTAGTACACGGGTTGATTTTTTTCCTAAGGGCTTTCTTTTCCCTCAGAATCCCTAGTCTGCATTGATTTTTTTTTTTTGGAGAGTTCAAGTGAAATGAAGGGTGGATCTATCTTTACCATTTACTTATGAGGATGAGTCGTTTTTTTTTTAAGATGGGTCGGGTACGGATATTAAATGGCTGTTAAGTTGGAATATGGTTAAGTGGGTTGGTTGGATATTAAATGGGATACTGACGTGGTCTAACCATGTGACAACTTTTTTTCACGTGGTGTGCTTAGTGGCACTCCATTAATGTGAGGGGTATTTTTGAGCCAAAAAATAAATGGAGGGGTATTTTTGCTCCATTTGGAATAGTTCAGGGGTAGTTTTGGCCCTTTTTGGCACTCCGTTAAAATGAGGGGCATTTTTGAGCCAAAAAATAAACGGAGGGGTATTTTTGAGCCAAAAAACAAACGGAGGGTATTTTTGCTCTATTTCGAATAGTTCAAGGGTAGTTTTGACCCTTTTCCGTAAAATAAATAACATGATGCATGCAATATGTAAAGCACACTAATAGTATAAAGTTAGCTATTCGTATCCTTTCAACTACACCCGTGATATATTAAATTTTTCCATGTGAAGGCGATTAATAACAATGCACAATTTCATCGAATGGAGGGAGTATGTATGTGAATTCAAGCATCTATTTTTTCTTTTAGAAATAATTAAAATTACATAAAAACATCAGTTTTTTGTTTTAGACTTAATAAAAAACTAGTCTCTGGGCACGCGCGTTGCGCATGTGGCCCTAATGAATGAGATTATGAGATTCGTAAAATATGTGTTTCATTGACATTTTGTAAGAAAAAATAAATCTTTAGTCTGAGATGAAAGAAAACATTTTAATATTTAAGAAAAACATACAAGAGATTACTAACATTTTGACATAATAGTGAGACTAATTTTCCAAGCAATCTATATTTAATGTTTAAAAAAATTCAGCTAATACTCTTTTGAGAGAAAAGGTGCAAGATATTTTAACCCCAAGCATATAAGACTCCCAAAGTGAAAATAAAATACTACATATATATTCCAACTTTCAAGAAATGTGTTTCATAGAAAAATAACAACAAATATTAATTCATGTCAAAAGTGTACATTAAATATAATAGTTTAATCATAATAGTTGAAATTCAAGTGAGAGCTATGTGTATCACCTAATCATGATTAAGTGATCAAATGTATTTAAGAAAACACATTTTAACATTGGAAAATTACATCAAAATATGTAAGTGAAAGAAGAAGAATGACCAACTTGATTTCATATTTGTTGTTCCAAAAGCTCACGATAATGGCTAAATTAAAAGTAGACAACCACACTGTGTTGATTAACATTGCAAATGAAGGAAAGTACATAAGGATATATAAAAATCAAATTTTAATTCTGAAATTAATTCCTACATAATAATGGAGAATGACTCTTTATATTCAACTTTGAATCTGGTCTATAACATAAATAGTAGTGGCCAATTACTATTGACATGCAATTTTAATTTTGAATCACATTTATTGTAACTTTCCAAATTCATTAACAAAGAATTAAATTTATTGATTAATAACGGAATAAAGGAACAGGTTATATATTTATGGTCTTGTGAATGAATATTCATTTTTCTTTCTTCAAAAAATACATTTTCTTTTTGGCATTTTCAGTGAGGTTTATTTAATTCTTTGTGGAATGTCTATTTACATCTTTGTACTTAAATGCATTAAAAGCATTTGAAACAATGAAAACGTTTTCTTAAGTGAAAATGAAAGGTCACAAGTAAACGAATATCATCTAAAAAATTTACAGAAATTTGAAAAGACAAACTGAATTGTAAAATATAACCAATTTAATAACATTTTAATTTAGAGTAGGGGTAAAATGGTAATCCAACTTTGCCCCTAAATTCTTCCCACTTTTAGTATAACTAGTTTTTGAAAACGTGCGTTGCGCGTTTATCCCAACATATTTTGTACAAAAATTGTATCACAATATGATAACTTCTAAATACTCCCTCCGTTCGCTTTCACTTGTCTTTATTTTCCTAATTGAATTTTCATTTTTACTTGTCACTTTTAACATATGAAGAAAAAATAAAAGAATTTTTCTTATTTTACCATTAGCATTAATTTCTTATTCTCCAAACCATTTTCAAGACATATTACTCTAAACATCAATTAATAAGGGTAGTATGATAAAATAATCATATCAATAATTGTTTTTTTAATTGGTGTGACATGTCAAAAAGAGACAAGTAAAAGCGAACGAAAGGAATAGTACAGACATATCTTAAAACTTTCTTTGTTCTATTAAAAAGAAATCAACACACATACAAAGATGTTAGGATTTGTCCTGAATTTCCTAGTTTACTTGAATTTTACCATAATTGGTGTTTTACTTCAAAAAGGTTTTCTTTGTGGAAAAAGTTTCCTTGTAGGAAAAGATCTCTTCCATAATTAGTTAACCTCTTTATGGGAGGAAAGGTTTGCACCTCTATAAATAAAAGATCTCTCTTTTCATATCATAACACAATAGCATTCACAATGTAGTCATCAAAGATTCTTTTTTAAAGGGAGATTTCTTCCAATAGTTTTTATGCTTTTTTAATATTAGGTTTTTATATGTAGGTCGTTTAACCAAATCATATAATAATATTAAGTTTTTAGTATTGTTTTATGTGTCATCTAATTTGTCACATTGATGGTTTGCAACTATAAGCTTCCGCATAACGCCCTCTCGATTTCGAACCCAACAAGTGGTATCAAAACTTACGGTTCAAAGATCCAATGGTTTGGTGAAACGAGATTAAAAACAGGTTCAAAGTGGTTTCAAATCAAGCTGCAACCAATTTGATGATAATGAAGTTTTTTGTCTAACTACATGTGGAGAACAAGTTTCAACAATCCTGCTGTTACATCTTTGAAAATAAAAGCTCACTTTTAACCCTGCAAAGGGCTCCAATATTTTTAACCCGAAAGGGCTCATATACTTTTAACCCAAAAAGACTCCATTTTTAAGCATGTCAAGCAGCAGTGATAAATGAAGATTATGTGAAGAAGAAGATGAAGATCAATCTTGCCAGAAAATTCAGGTCAAAGGGAGATTTGTTAGGATTTGTCCTGAATTTCCTAGTTTACTTGAATTTTACCATAATTGGTGTTTTACTTCAAAAAGGTTTTCTTTGTGAAAAAAGTTTTCTTGTAGGAAAAGATCTCTTCCATAATTAGTTAACCTCTTTATGGGAGAAAAGGTTTTGCACCTCTATAAATAAAAGATCTCTCTTTTCATATCATAACACAATAGTATTCACAATGTAGTCATCAAAGAGTCTTGTTTAAAGTGAGATTTCTTCCAATAGTTTTATGCTTTTTTAATATTAGGTTTTTATATGTAGATCGTTTGACCAAATCATATAATAATATTAAGTTTTTAGTATTGTTTTATGTGTCATCTAATTTGTCACATTGATGATTTGCAACTATAAGCTTCCGCATAACGCCCTCTCGATTTCGAACCCACAAAAGAAAGGTACGTTAATAATTTGAAGTTAGAAATGATGCTACTTTATGCCTCATAGAAGTTCTCGTAGGCTTTATTGATATTGCTATCTTGAATAACGCCACTCTACCTGGCTTGTCCTGCGTTTCATCATCTGTTTCACATTTATAATACCCCGAAGGTAGCATATTCCACTGCACAAAAACAGAAATTGTCATAATTCGTACTAAAATGTGAAGTTTAACTTATGCACAATCAACAAAATAGAATTGATAAGAAATTACAAAAAGAGATTCAATCATAAAGAATTTGAATGGATGGACGGTCCTTCATAAATTTTAGAAATACATAAATGGTCAAATAAACTGCTCTCAGTCTTACAAACAAAAAGAAGAAGATTTGAAAAAAAAAAAAAGAAAAAAAGAAATCGGAGAAGGGAAAGAACTTTACCAGGAGTAGTAGAAATTGCTAGTGAAAAAATCCAAGCTGACAAATTCGTATTTGGTTTAACTGCAACTCTTCAAATTCTTTAATTTAAGATTAAAAAGGAAACCATGATTGATGTACCAATTTAAGAAGAATCATTAAGTTTTAGCAATTAGACTCTTAAAATTCTAGGAATCCTAATTGTCTCTTGTTCTTCTAAAAACCCTTTCAGGTCACTAACTATGTAAATTATCCGCATTTTAGAAATGAATTGTATAACAATTAAGAGTTTTCATTGGAATTAATTAATGATTTGTATTATAAATGTTATTTACGTTGATAGGATTACATCTTTGAAATAATAATTGAAAAGTTGTAAAGAAGAATGTTTTAAACAAAGGGTAACGGAGGGATTATTTAATAAAGAAATAAATGTATTATGTAGGGAGGAAAGATGATTAATTGATTTTTTTTTCTATTAATTAAATTAAATATATAAGGAGTACAAAGCAATGTACAGGCAAAGAAACGGCCTCGGTTCATCTTTGACTTAATAACTACAACATAATTTCACACTGATCATTTAATATTTTATTTCAATTTACTTTTATAAATATTTATTATTTATAGAAAAGTAAATTTACTTTTTTGTATGAAATCATTGTAACTTTTGAAGGGTATTTCGGTAATCTAACTTTCAACTAAGTGGCTTCCCACTTTTAGAATAATTATGATTATGATATATATATATGATATGATTACATAAGTAGTATCATAAATCATAAGCCTAACGTGCTTTAAAAATTGCAGGAATAACATAAAATGTTTTTCTAAATAATAAAGATGCCATTCTTATGAACAAAATAATTAAACGTTCATGACAAGCGGGGAAAAATAGGGAGAGTGGACAAGTGAGATATGTTCAAGTGATTGACCACCTCTACTATCAATCGGTAGGTTGAGGATTCAAGCACATTGAAGGGAAAGTAGAACACCATTGATCCTTTAGGTGGGGAAAAAAAAAGACATTGTAAAGAACAAATTAAATAAACAAAAATAGGGAGTGACAAGTTTAAAAAGGATAAAGTGAAAAGGTTACAAATATAGGGTATGTTCGGTATGGAGGAAAATGTTTTCCATGGAAAATATTTTCCAAGAAAACATTTTCTAGGAAAATAAGTTGTTTCTTACTTATTTTCTTGTGTTCGTTACGCAAATAGAGAAGACGTTTTCTAAAAACATTTGTATATATTTAACACACAACAATGAGAACGAATAGGGTAAGGGGGTGGGGTAAGAAAAGAAATTTGAATTTTTTTT
Source organism: Capsicum rhomboideum (assembly GCA_031232105.1). NCBI lineage: Eukaryota > Viridiplantae > Streptophyta > Magnoliopsida > Solanales > Solanaceae > Capsicum > Capsicum rhomboideum. The sequence goes on along the minus strand of CP124719.1, from coordinate 17,770,070 downwards.
AAAAAAAACAAATTTTAATTTTTTGGGGGGGCTTAGTAGGGGGGGGGGGTTGGTAAGGGGTGGGGGGAGGTAAGGGGTGGGGATTGGGGTAGGTGATAGGGGTGGGCTAAGAAAACAAATTTGAATTTTTTTAAAAAGAAATTACAAAAAGTTTCAATTTTTTTTTTTGGGGCGGGGGGGGGGGGGGGGGAGGGCTTGAAGGGGGTGGGGTCGGGGGAGGGGGAGGGTAAGTAAACAAAATTGAAATTTTCTAAAAATAAATTTAAAAATTTTTAATTTTTTTTGGGTGGGGGGTGGGGGGAGAGCTGGTAGGGGTAGAGTAAGAATTTTTTTTTAATAAAACAAAATTTAAAAAATTAAAATAAAAAATTATTTGGGGGGAGAGGTGGGTAGGAGTAGGGGGTAGGGTAAGCATTTTTTTTTTAAAAAGCAAAATTAAAAAAATTTAAAAAAAATTATTTGAGGTGGGGCGCTGGTAGGGGCGGGAGGTAGGGTAAGAAATATTTTTGAAATTTTTTAAAAAAAAAAATTAAAAAAAAAAATTGGGGGGGGGGGGGAGGGGTTGGGATATCGGGGTGGGGTAAGAATTAATTTTAAATAAATTTTGGATTGGGGTAGTAGGGAGTGGGGGTGGGGGTAGGGGTGGGGTGGGGATAAGGACGGGTAAATTTTTTTTATTTTGGGGTGGGATGGGTAATTTTGCGAGTGAAATGAACATTGCAACTTGTTTTCCCTACTTTGATTAAGAATTTCATTTTCCTTAGTTTGAAGGAACTTGTTTTCTTAGGGAAAATACTTTCCAAAATTTTTAGCCAAACGAACATGAGAAAATAAGAAAATATTTTCCAAAAAATATTTTCCTTCGTACCGAACACCCATAAGTTACCTTCTTTTGTATGAATATCTTGATTTCCTTGAGAGTCCTACAAATCGTTGGCCTACTTGATGAAGAAACTGAAGGGTAATCTGAAGATTCTGCTTGCAATTTTGGTGGTTCCACCTTATAACAACCAACACTTTCATCCTCAGAAACTTCCATTCTGCAAAGTAAAAGGGGTTAGTCTTAAATTCTATATAATAATTATAAGACCAATAATATTGTTGCGTGAGAGTGAATGTTGGACCGCTAAAATTTAAAACATCCACAAGATGAATGTCTATGGTAGTAGATGTGTGGTCATACAAGATTAGAAATGATTACAATTGCGAGAAGGCTCAACTGGCACAAATTGAGGATAAAATGCAAGAAGGTCATTTGAGATAAATTGGTGTATGTACTGTGTCGACGACCTCCAAATGCACAGGTCAATAGATATGAAACCACGATAAGTGAATGTATTAATTATAAGAGGACGAGGTAGATCTAAATTCCCATGGAATTATGTCATCTTGAAGGCCTTACCTATAACTTCTACGAATTCATGCAAATTTAACAAAAGATAGGGCACAATGAAAGAAAGCAATCTAGATATGCAATAACTTTTTATGTGATATTATTAGCTGAGAATATGTTTAGACATTAGAATTTTTATTGTGGATTCTATCCTTTCTAACAATGATTTAGTCTTTCAAGATTTGCATGTTTAGACAATATACATGCATAATTTCTAACAAAATAACTTTTATTTGTATTTGTATAATATTCACATGAGATGAGTTTAAATACAATAACGTGATTAGTGAAAATTCATATTACTGATCTTAATTTGTTTGGAACTGATGTATAATTATTATTGTTAAACTAATTAACAAAAAGTACTACTATAAATGTTCGGCTTCTACCTTTATATCCAATCCTTATTTCTTTTCCCTATAAGATGAATAGGAATAAGTTAGCGAGACTTATAACTATTCACAGGTCCATTACCAATGCACATATGCCAACCCTCACGAAACACCATACATAGTGTTGATCTAACTACCCAGCCACATGCAGGGGCAAAGACAGGTAGGATCGAGGGGGTTCAACATATCCTGATGTTCTTAGAAAACACTCAGCTTCTCACACATTTTATCAATCAAGGTTTATTCTCGCACATATAAATCCAGAGCTCTGTAGATATATGTATATGTTACAAGTACAGGAAATTGAAGCACTTGAACTGAACCACCAACTAAGTCTTTTCAACAACTGGGAGCAGATGGAGAGGGAGGTAACCATACACAATCAGGCATCACAACCATAGGATCAAGAGAATATAAACAATCAGGGGCAGGATAAGGTAGGCTATGATAAAGGACCCCCAACCTTTACACCAACCACTGAAATACTCAAACTCATTGCCTTTGGAGGAGCCACAACAATGAAGCCATGGATGGAACCATTTATAGAGTTGCCAAAAATCTGGAGGTAGCAGAAGATCAGGTGGTACCAGAGGTAGAACTGTAACCATTGTCCCATATTCTTTAAGATGAGGAGATCTTCAGAGCGAAGAACTTTTACAAAAACATCTTCAACCTATTCCTGCATAACATGACTCTATAAGATAGACTATGTAACAACCCTCATGGCTATCTTTATATTTTGACTGTTTTACCCCTTCATGTAGTTTTTATGGTACTTGTGGTTTGCTGGTATGGGTGATATCGAGATGGTTGGGTGAGACTTATGCAAGTTTTTTATTTTCGAAGGATTGAAAGTTGGTATGGTTGACCAGAGTCAATATTTGGTGATAACAAGGTCAAAATATAATTCTTTCTGTTAGCCTTAAAATGTGACTTTTGGGTTAGTATGACCTTTGGTTTGGGTCTCGAGGTGTTCGGATAGATTTTGAGTAGTTGGTTGAAAAGTTGTAAGCTTAAGATTAAGGTTTGACTGTGGTCAATGTTTGATCAAGACGACCTCTTATCGGTATTTTGATAGTTTCATTGAGTCCAGAATATTGTTTTGAGTTTAATAACATATATGATTTGTGTTCACGGGGTTCTAAATGAACCCCGAGGATCCTTAGAGTTTTTGAAAATTACATGTTTCAACTAGTTTATGTATGCTGGCGCAGGCAAATTCCTCCTTCACATTCACAATGGGTTTGTCATGATCACGAAGGGCATTTTGTTCATACATCACGATCACAATGGGCCAGGTCACGATCGTGAAATATTAGCAAGATTGGGCTGGGGTCGGGTAGACTTTTTTTTACATTTACAAAGGCAGGCATCGTGTTTGTGATGGTTAGGCTGGGTCAAGATTGTAATCGTGATGGTCCAGCGGTGATCGCGATAAAGAAATCGCTGGACAGATTTTTAAAACCCCATTTTCAAACATAAACCCCACAACTTGATTTTTGAAAATTGAGAACTCATTTTTTGAAGATTTAAAATGTGATTTTCAAGGATTCTTCTTTGGGTATGACTCTTACACTATATTTACACATTCCTCAATGATTTACTAGTGATATTATCTTGAAATCTTGATTTTAAATTGGGAAATTTGGGGCTAAAGTTATGAAATGATATTTTGATGATTTGAAGGTCAATTTTAATTCCGTTTTCAATGAAATTTCATATTTGTGTTTCTTAGGTTAAGGGTAATGTGATTTTTAAATAAAATTCCAATTTTGCCCTTGTGAGATTGGAGTTGACTTTTGAATTGACCTTTTAGACTTGAAATTAAAGCATAACAATATGGGTGTCTATGACTTTATTTTCTTATATTGAATACATATTTGATCTGATTGGGGTCATTGGTGGCTCTATGGAAGGGTAAAGCTTCAGTTTGAGTTTTTAGACTTCTTTTAAGACAACTTGAGACTTTCTTTGACTCTTTTTCAAAGTGTTTATATGTGTCACGACCCAACCCACTGTGAGTGGCACCCACACTAAACCCCCTAGTGGAAGAACTAGCTAACTTTATAAACAATCCAACACTTAGCCAAAAATAGGCAACTAAACAAATCTCATTAACAAAACCAATATTCAATAGCTTAAACGAAAAGTAAAAATCAAATATGTGGAATAAACCATCCCCTAGAACCTGAAAGTCATCGTACCAAAACTCTAATAATTGTCAAAAAGGGGATGTAACCCCAAAACCAAAGTAATATCTAGGTTTGAAACAATGGACTAGAAAACATGTGAAGAACTCATGGTAGCCCGGAAGATGCAGCTCACTCTTGAGTTTGGATACTGTCTGAATCACAGCTGAGGTCTCGAAACAGTCGCCGAAATATGCTCTGCACTGAACAAAAGGAAGACCACGTATAGTATCAGCACACAAGAAATAATAGTATACTGGTAGGGTCATCGCCCAACCCAAAATGAGAAATATGAATACATAACCATAACGTAGTACAACAAGACAACCATGAACCCTATTATGCAACTCTACTCAAAGTTCATTGTACTTAACCTTGTAAACAAGTACAATAGGAAGTTTAGTCAATATGAGTCAACAAGGATAATAAGTCAAGTCAACTATGACCAACAATAAGACTCCAAGTCAATAACCATGACACGACAATTATATAAATCATGTCCCAATTACACAAGTAATAGATAACTCAGAGTTATGTCACAACTTGCAATTAATCCAGACCACTCAAAGATCCACAAGAATAACAACAATGGCAATTATCATGCATCTCGATTTACATAAATAAATCACCTTTAGTAATTAAGCACATAAACCAGGTTCACTCAAGGAACCAACATAATAATGACAACACTTAAGCCTAGTTCACTCAAGAAACTAATATAATCAAGAACAACACATAATCACTCAAGGAACCGTCACACTAACCAAATACTTGTACACACATGCTAAGGGTCTTATGATCGCCCACTAGCCATGAACCAACATAATAATGACAACACTTAAGCCTAGTTCACTCAAGAAACTAATATAATCAAGAACAACACATAATCACTCAAGGAACCGTCACACTCACCAAATACTTGTACACACATGCTAAGGGTCTTATGATCGCCCACTAGCCATGAATTACAGGGGATGAGCTCTTGTTCATGTACCAACTACCAAATATCAAGTGTCTGCTCACCTTATACCAACCAATCCTGTAAATATGTCTAAATATCGGTATATCCCATAATAATGACAGATATCACAACAATCACAACCACAATAAACACAAAAAAAACACTAGTAACAACTAATAAGCTTTACGTATAAGTTTTATTGCATGCGATTAACACTTAGGATATCAAACAGTCATTCACTTTCCTTGAACATGAATTGTACAAGCAATACTAAGGAATAGTTACCATGCATACATAACACAAGTTGGTTTTCAACTACATTAAACCATCACCTACCTCAATCCAATCCTGAAATATTCTATTGAACCTGAGCTTTCCCTTTTCTTGAAACCTTGGCTTGATTGTGGTCTAAAAATAGGAATATAACACATAATCAATCAAATGACCTACAACATCGAGGATTACAACCTAATCCCAAACCCCAAGGCCAATTCATGATCATCTCACCATTCTAGGGTTTTTCTACCATAAATTCACCTTAAATCTACCAATTTCATAGTTACATTAGTGAATTATAGTCATATAAGAGTAAATAATCAACCTTTAACTAAAACCCAAAGGTTTTACACCCAATTTACCCCCTTACACTAGAAAATTCAGCTAGGTCAAGTTAAACCCTTCCCAAGATCCGTAAATTAGTGATTCTAAGGTTTAGGAATCGAAAAACTAGTTAATGGGGATAAATAACTTACTTTTACAAAGCATTCAGGTGGAAAATAGGTGAAAATCGCCCCAAATCGCCTAGCCCTCCCCAAAACATGCTTAGAAATAATAAATTATTTTTGAGGAAATTTCTATATAAACAACAATTTACCGCGCTATAGCGACTCGATCCCACTATAGCAGCATTGCTATAGCAAAGCCGCCCGCTATAGCTAGATTGACTGACTTTGACTCCCGCTATAGAGGGAATTTCTCCGCTACAGCGGCAGTACCATAGAGGCCTGCCACCCGCTATAGTGGGAGTGGCGAGGCAGAAACTCGGGATTGCTCCTAGTTTTTCCTTTTTTGCCATGCACCTTCAAACTATGCCATTCCGGACTAACCCCTTTACGTCAAGTTCAATATCGAGAGTTCTACTTACCCGAGTTCACTTCCAAAAATTTGTACGGGTTACTTATCGTCTTAGCTAACATAAAATCAAGCTAAAATTTATTAAATTTATCCAATCCATTTTCGAATTACCCTAGACCATACTTCGCTCGAATTTCATCCAAGACTAGCTTAGCGTAAAATTTTTAACTTCCAATTTGAAAAAAAAACTTAACCCAAATTTTTGCACGATTGACTCATCCGTAATGAATAAAAGGGTCGTTACAATATGGTAATTTATTCTAAAGAAAGTAATTGGGATGTGGAGGTCCTATTTAGGTGAGACGACGAGCATTTATATGGGTACTCGTGAATCATGAAAGGGTTAAAAGTAGTTAATTAACTATTTGGATTGAGATTTCTAGAATTTTAGCATATGTGCTATGTTTCGGTTATAACTAATTTTGAGGTGCCTTTATTTCAAGACAATGCATGCTAGGATCATGGAAAATGTGATTGGATACTTGGATGGATAATTTCTGAAGTGAAAATCCCTTTTCTATTATTTATAATGTTCTGTCTCATGTTGATGCATCCCATTACATTTCATATCATTTCACATGCATGTTATCATGGTATCATTGGTTCTTCTTTGAGGCCTACAGACAAATTCGAAGGTTGTGACTCATTTGAGGCATCAGGTTTTTTTAGAATAATCTTGTTGGTCTATCCAGATTGGGCAACTATATGATTATTACTTTGTGGACTATAGGTGGATCCAAAGGGTGTATATAGACCTCAAGAGTTCTCCATAGGTCTCAGCTAGCTATATAGGGAAACCAGTGCATTCAGGTTTCTGGCTAGTATATGCATATGCATTCATCTCATCATCTTTATTTGCTTGACTTGCATTGATACTTGGTATGAACTACTTGTACTGAGTTACATCTTTATTTTTGTTGATATTGACTGTTAGACTAGGTCAGGTCTTCTTGAATTTGACAGGTATATAGGAATAGTGTCAAATAATTATAAATTGGGCTTTTATTGTCATCACTTTGAAATAGATCAGTCGATGATGTTGTTGAGTATATGTAGATTAGTATTCACGCTCGTTTATTTTTTAGACCTTATGTATAGGTACCAAGCCGGTTGCTCCTGGATGTTGATCTAGTAGCTGTGTTCGAGGTTATCATTCCTGGTATTCGAAGGTAGCTGTTGACTGATCATAGATCGATGGACCCATTCTACCCTCTACTTCCTATTTCTCTTTCCTTTCTTAAGATTGATGTCATTATAAAACTTTATTGTATTCCTATAGAGACTTGTATTCGTAACACCTGATTTTGGGGAAGTTTTATGTTCTTGTTCCTCTTGTTTATTCCATGATTTTATGTGTCACGCCTCGAATCCCATCGAGACATGATTGGCACCCGTAGCCGATAAGGCCCGAGAGAACCAACCTTTGCCTATGCTCAATTATATGCATATAATATTCATAACCACCCTTGCATAATATTATGAAATACGAATAAAGGAGAACAAGGGACATATTTAGGCATACATATGAAACTTGGCCGTTGAGGCCATCCAGTCAAAACAACATGTGTCATTTACACTAGTACACCCACGTCGGTCTACAAAAGCCTCTAACAAGAGCATTGACCAAAATGAACCATAAGTCGGGACAAGTCCCCGCTTTATACAACATGTACAATACCAAAACATATATACTTTGACTCGGAGAAGCCCCGAATGAGCTGGAGCTCACCAAAGAGCCGCTAACACTGGCAATCTACTGAGGAGGCCTACTGGGACCTGCGCCTGCAGCAAGTAAGGTAAATTCCCCGAGAGGGGTCAGTACGAAATAAGTACTGAGTATGCAAGGCTCAGATGAAACTATACAACACATGAATATGTCAAGGAATATGTCAATGAACTCAAAACATATGGATACTCAATGTGAATAAGTCACCATGTTGCATTTTGGAAACCATGTGGATTGCTTTCATTGCTTTCATTACTTTCTTTATCTCAATGCTCACTTGTTATCACATATATCACAATGTACCCGGGCCCCGACTGATCAGTGGGTCTTTCATATCATCATATAGGGATCGAGTCGAGCTAGGCTTATGCCCCTAGACTTGCCACCCTTGGGATCGAGTCGAGCTAGGCTTACGCCCCTAGACTTGCCACCCATAAATCCATATCTCGGGATCGAGTCGAGCTAGGCTTACGCCCCTAGACTTGCCACCCGTACTTGATCATTGACCACATTTGCATTACTTTGATCATTACTTTGAGATTGATACTTTGATAATCATAACATCACTTTGGAACTTTGGAACACAACATTGTTGGAAACTTTGCATCATTGACCAATAAGTGAAGAACATGTGAACAAATATCAATGAGAAATATAACATCACTAGCACCATGATACTATTGGAACCATTGGACAAGAAGCCATGAACAAGAGACACAAGTATAGGCACTATTGGAATATTGGAACATAGCCTTCTTTGAACTTTCGGAACATTAATCATGAATATGAGAAATGAGATTCACAATTGATCAATGAGTAGGAAATATATGACAATGACCATAAATAAGTGCATATGGGATACCTTGGTACATTTCGGAATAGAACTAAAGAAATGTCAATTGTGAACACTATTGGCCGTAGAAAGATACGGACAAAATAACCTTGCATACCTTGGATTCGCAATACGAATCTACAACCTTAGATGCGTAGACAATAATCCCACTCCTTCTTTATGTGTCTACAAATACATAACGAAATTCATATTAACCACCAATTACTTTACAAATGCATACCATGTCAATGAATTACATGTTTGGCTTTCAACATGTCATTTCCCTTTGACAAAACCATTGATCATACTATTATTCCAAAAATTCCATAATATTCCCACTTTTAGAAAAGAACAAGTTTTATACCAAATATAACACCATACATGTTCATATTTTGTCCATACCATGCTTTTTCATCAAAGGCACAAGGCCTAATTCACACTTGAATTCCATATACCACAAATCTCATACAAACTCACCAAGTTCTATGACCAACTTTTCCAAGCACAACCAACATGATATACATATTCTTTTATGCATATAAGATATTAATCCATGAAAATAAATACTTACCAAGGCTTGGAATATGTTGATCTTGTCCAAAAGATGACTTAGGGTTTGCAAAGCCAAAAGGGAATTATCTTGAAAATTCTAGAAAAGTGATGTGTGTCTTTTGGAATAAAAATCTGATTCTTCCACATATATATAGGCCCTCAAGTCTTCTTTGGAATTAAATTCCATGTCCATTTGGTCAATGGAAGAATGGGTCTTTTGTTTCCCCTTTGGGCCTTGCATTTTATCCCATTTTGGGCCTCAAATTGGCCCATTAACACATATTATCCTAGCCCACCAATTCTCATGTATAATCCATCATATATCTCATGTTTAAATAATTTCATAATGCCACGACAATATTTACTTATGAGATTTTCATTCGTAGCCTCAATCGCAAAAATAGGAATTCTAGTCACCTATGGCTTCTTTGAACATTTTGGTAAATTCTTGTATTCCATGGTTTGATCATGTAGGAGTATGTAGTAGTGTATCGAGGTATTTGAAGCCTTAACAATGCTAAAGGAACTCCAAGGAATCAAAAGAAACCATGGAAGAATCGTCGTTGCATTTCGTCGCAAAACGAGCTCGGAAAGGCCAATTATGTTGTGCCTTGCGCCACTGCCTTGCTTTGCAGTAGTGGCGCAGGAATTGAAGGTTCTCTGAATCAGTGGCCTGCTGGATTTTTCAGCCATTTTTTTCTAACACTTGCATATCATCCAATACCCTATCAAAACACTACAAAATACTTACGTAGTGACCTTAATCATCAAGTAAACATGACTCCAAGGTACCAAATGAGGTTGGAAATGTATGGGGTATTACACAAGACATCTCCGACTAAAATCTAATCACATGTACGAGGCTCGAATTAATTAATTTTTTTTTTCATCACCAACCTTACAAAATACATACTCATAGCGTCTCGAAACTTAAGTAACCATTGTTCAACATCATCACATAGGTCGAAAAGGTACGGGATGTTACATTCTTCCCCCCTTAGGAACATTCGTCCTCGAATGTTAACAACATGTTTTATACACAACAAATGTATCTTTACTTTAACATACCAATAGACATAATGCTATTAAAGACTTACTTGTTATTATTCCACCTCCGTACTGTGAACTTCTTGGTCCATTTGAAATAAGTGGGGATACTTGGATTTCATCATTTCCTCAGCTTCCCATGTGACCTCTTCTCTTTGTTGATTTCTCCACAGTACCTTCACCGAAGCAATGTCTTTGTTCCTCAACCTCTTCACCTGTCTATCTAGAATGGCAATAGGTATTTCCTCGTAGGTGAGATCCTCTGTAACCTGTACGTCATCGATAGGAGTAAAGCTAGATGGATCTCCTATGCACTTTCGAAGCATTAACACATGAAATACCGGATGAACTGTGGAGAGTTCCTGGGGTAGTGCCAACTCGTACGCCACTTGCCCAAGTCTTCTAATAATTTCATATGGGCCTATGTAACGTGGGCTCAATTTCCCTTTCTTCCCGAATCGCATTACCCCTTTCATCGGTGACACCTTTAGAAATACCCAATCACCTATGGCAAATTCAAGTCCTCTCCTTCTCCTATCAGCATAGGACTTGTGTCGACTTTGGGCCGTTTGCAATCGCTGTTGAATCACCTTGACTTTTTCCATAGCTTGATGCACCATATCCGGTCCAAGTAAAGCAGTTTCACCTGCTTCAAACCACCCAATTGGTGATCTACATTTTCTTCCGTACAAAGCTTCATAAGGTGCCATTCGAATACTTGAATGATAGCTATTGTTATAAGCAAATTCAATAAGAGGCAAATGGTCATCCCAACTGCCCTGAAAATCTAATGCACAAGCCCGTAGCATATCTTCAAGTGTCTGAATAGTACGTTCTGCCTGTCCATCAGTCTGAGGATGGAAAGCCGTACTCAAGTTCACCTGAGTACCTAAACTCTGCTGAAAAGATTTCCAAAAGTGTGCTGTGAACTGTGCTCCTCTGTCTGATATGATAGAAAGTGGAATACCATACAATCGTACTATCTCTTTCACATACAATTTCGCATAATCCTCAGCTGTATAGGTCGTCTTGACCGGTAGAAAATGCGCCGACTTGGTAAGTCGGTCCACTATGACCCATATGGAATCAAACTTCCGCAATGTACGAGGCAAGCCCGTAATAAAATCCATATTAATCATATCCCATTTCCAAACTGGAAGATTGATACACTGCATGTAACCTCCCGGTTTCTGATGTTCCACTTTCACTTGTTGACAATTTGGGCACTGCGCGACAAATTCTGCAATGTTCTTTTTCATGTTGCCCCACCAATACACTTCTTTCAATTCATGGTACATTTTAGTAGCACCCGGGTGAATGGAATAACGCGAATGGTGCGCTTCTGTCATTATTCGTGTCCTCAGTTCATCTACGTCTGGTACACATAACCTCCCTTGACATTGAAGTACCCCTTCCGGTGTAATATCAAATGCCTTGGTCAAATTCTGCTGCACATTTTCCTTTAGCTGTAATAAAATAGAATCCGCAAATTGCTTTTCTTTCACTTCAGCTATCAAGGAGGATTCTGCTGCATTTTGCACCATAACTCTATCATCTGACGTTTCAATAAGGCGAACTCCCAAGCTGGCTAATTGATTCACATCTTTGATTATCTCACGCTTCTCATTCAACTGACCACTAGTGCTTTCTACTGCCTTACGGCTCAATGCATCAGCTACTACATTTGCTTTGCCTGGGTGATAAAGAATATCAATGTCATAGTCTTTTAAAAGCTCTAACCACCTTCGTTGCCTCAAATTGAGTTCCTTTTGCTTAAAAAGATATTGCAAACTTTTGTGATCCGTATAGATGTCAACATGAACACCATATAAATAATGACGCCATATCTTTAAAGCAAAAACTACCGCTGCCAATTCAAGATCATGTGTGGGATAGTTTTTCTCATGTGGCCGCAACTGTCGTGAGGCATATGCTATCACCCTGCCATGCTGCATCAATACACATCCGAGACCAATCCCGGAAGCATCACAATACACTGCATAGCCCTCTGTGCCTTCAGGAAGAACTAACACTGGTGTAGAAGTCAACTTATCTTTCAGGTTTTGAAACCCTCTTTCACATGCATCATTCCATTGAAATTTAATTGCCTTATGAGTTAACTTTGTCAATGGTGCCGCAATAGAAGCAAAACCTTCTACAAATCTTCGGTAATAACCTGCCAAACCCAGAAAACTGCGAATCTCTGTGGGTGTTGTAGGTCTTGGCCAATTCTTCACTGCTTCAATCTTTTGGGTATCAACCTGTATGCCTTCATCTGATACAATGTGACCCAAGAACGCGACTGATTTTAACCAAAACTCACATTTGGAGAATTTTGCATACAACTTACGCTCACGGAGAATTTACAACACTTGCCGTAAGTGATAAGCATGGTCTTCTGGTGATCTTGAATAAACAAGGATGTCATCGATAAATACTGTCACGAACACGTCTAGGAATGGCTTGAATACTCTGTTCATCAAATCCATAAACACAGCCGGCGCATTTGTTAGCCCAAATGACATAACCAAAAATTCATAATGGCCATACCGTGTTCGGAAAGCTGTCTTGGGTACATCTTCTTCTCTGACTCTGACTTGATGGTAACCCGACCTCAAGTCAATCTTTGAGAAACACTTGGCACCCTGTAACTGATCAAACAAATCATCAATTCGAGGAAGGGGATATTTGTTCTTGATCGTTACTTTATTCAGTTGTCGATAGTCGATGCACATTCTCAAGGTGCCATCTTTCTTTCGCACAAATAATACCGGTGCACCCCACGGGGACATACTAGGCCTAATGAAGCCTTTATCCAGCAAATCTTTCAATTGCTCCTTCAATTCACGCAGTTCCGCTGGAGCCATTCTATATGGAGGAATAGAAATAGGCTGAGTGCCTGGAATCACATCAATGCCAAATTCTACTGCCCGTTCTGGGGGTAAACCTGGGAGATCCTCTGGGAATACATCTCGAAATTCATTAACTACCGGTACTGACTGTGGAGTTAATGGTTCCACATCATTATCTTTCACTCGTACCAAATGACATACGTACCCCTTGGCAATCATTTTTCTGGCTTTCAAATAAGAAATAAATCTCCCTCGTGGTGCCCCTACATTACCCTGCCATTCGAGAATATTTTCCTGCGGAAAACAGAATTGTACCTTCTTGGCCCGGCAATCTACCGTAGCATAACAAGAGGCCAACCAATCCATGCCCATAATTACATCAAAATCCACCATGTTCAATTCAATGAGATCGGCCAGCGTATCATGACCACACACAGTTACCACATAGTTACGATATACTCTTTTTGCAACAATATATTCACCAACCGGTGTAGACACTTCAATTGATTTAATTAATAATTCTGGGGCCTTTGCAAATCTTGCAGCAACCAATGGGGTAACATAGGAAAATGTAGAACCTGGATCAATCAGTGCATATACAGTATGTGAGAATATGGATAATGTACCTGTGACGACATCAGGGAAAACCTCTGAATTCTGGCGGTCCACCAAAGCATAAGTGCGATTCTGGACCCCGCTAGTACTGGCTCCTCCTCTGGCACCTCTACCTCGACCAATAGGCTGCACCCCTCGGCCCTGTGAAGGAACCGAGGCTGAAGACGCAACAGCCGACCCAGCTGGTCGTGCTATACCACCCATGCTCCGCTGTGGACATTCTCTCGCTATATGTCCCGGCATACCACACCAAAAGCAGACATTCATCCCTGTCCGACATGGACCTGTGTGCATACGCCCGCAGTGCTGACACTGCTGACGAGGGAAACCTGCTGACTGTGATCCATGACCCCCACTACTCTGTCCAACTGAACCACCTCGAAACCCTCGAGACTGAGGATAAGCACTCCCTGTGGAATAAGAGAACGACGGTCTAGGTGGTCTAGGAAACATACGGGGCCTAGTTCCTCCTTGGGACATCATAGGTGGTCCCATAGGTCTAGCCCTTTTGGACTGTCCCCTATCAAATTCATGTACCCTGCGTCTCTGTCTCTGATCCTCCATTTTCTGGGCGAAGGCTTGTATGCGAGCAATGTCCATGTCCCTATTCAAGGCCGCAATAGTGCAATCTCTTACCAAATATGGCTCTAGTCTATCCACGTATCTATGGACCCTGTCTGTCATCGTAGCCACAACATTTGGCGCATATCGAGCCAAGGAATTAAATTGCAAGCTATATTCTCGAACACTCATATTCCCTTGACGCAAGTTCAGGAACTGGTCTGCACGTGCTTCCCGAACCTCATATGGAAGATAATGATCGAGGAAGGCCACTTTAAACTCTTCCCAAGTAGGTGGGGTTGCATCAATATCACGGGATTTCTTCCAATCCTCGTACCACAATATTGCTTCTCCTTTCAACCTGTACGCGGCAAGTTCCACTGTTTCTATCCCTGTCACATGCATAACTTCCAATGCCCTCTGAATTTGATCCACGAAGTCCTGTGGATCTGCTTTTGGATCTGCCCCTGTGAATATAGGAGGGTCCAGTTTCAAGAAATCCTGTGTTCTGCGACTTGCCATTCTAGCCGCGTCATCATCATGTGCCATAGCACCAGCTCTTCCCTGGCTTTGTGCCGCCACTAACTGTGTCAACATCTGTACAACATTCCTAAGATCCTGATCTGTGGCATTTGTCGGTGGTTCCACGGGCACTTCCCTTCTTCTCGTCTCTTCTGGAGCTGAAGAAGTAGAAGAAGCTCGCGTTGCAAACTCAGTTTCAGCCCCACCTTGATCAACTTGCTCAGGTGGTGGTCTACTTGCTCCTTCACCAGCAATTCTATCTAGCAGCTTACTTTTACCTTTTCCTCTTCCTCTTCTAGTGTTCGGCATTTTGACTATACCAAAGAAAAACAATTACCAAGATCAGATATAATGCAACTGACAACATTGGCTCTATTGCACGATCTAGAATGAAGGAAAGGAAACAACATCCTAAATGTCTCATAGCCTCCTACGTATAAATGTGGTGCACAACACATCGATACGTAAGACTCTACTCAGACACGGCTTTGTAGACATCCTTAGACCGACTGCTCTGATACCACTTTTGTCACGCCTCGAATCCCATCGAGACATGATTGGCACCCGTAGCCGATAAGGCCCGAGAGAACCAACCTTTGCCTATGCTCAATTATATGCATATAATATTCATAACCACCCTTGCATAATATTATGAAATACGAATAAAGGAGAACAAGGGACATATTTAGGCATACATATGAAACTTGGCCGTTGAGGCCATCCAGTCAAAACAACATGTGTCATTTACACTAGTACACCCACGTCGGTCTACAAAAGCCTCTAACAAGAGCATTGACCAAAATGAACCATAAGTCGGGACAAGTCCCCGCTTTATACAACATGTACAATACCAAAACATATATACTTTGACTCGGAGAAGCCCCGAATGAGCTGGAGCTCACCAAAGAGCCGCTAACACTGGCAATCTACTGAGGAGGCCTACTGGGACCTGCGCCTGCAGCAAGTAAGGTAAATTCCCCGAGAGGGGTCAGTACGAAATAAGTACTGAGTATGCAAGGCTCAGATGAAACTATACAACACATGAATATGTCAAGGAATATGTCAATGAACTCAAAACATATGGATACTCAATGTGAATAAGTCACCATGTTGCATTTTGGAAACCATGTGGATTGCTTTCATTGCTTTCATTACTTTCTTTATCTCAATGCTCACTTGTTATCACATATATCACAATGTACCCGGGCCCCGACTGATCAGTGGGTCTTTCATATCATCATATAGGGATCGAGTCGAGCTAGGCTTATGCCCCTAGACTTGCCACCCTTGGGATCGAGTCGAGCTAGGCTTACGCCCCTAGACTTGCCACCCATAAATCCATATCTCGGGATCGAGTCGAGCTAGGCTTACGCCCCTAGACTTGCCACCCGTACTTGATCATTGACCACATTTGCATTACTTTGATCATTACTTTGAGATTGATACTTTGATAATCATAACATCACTTTGGAACTTTGGAACACAACATTGTTGGAAACTTTGCATCATTGACCAATAAGTGAAGAACATGTGAACAAATATCAATGAGAAATATAACATCACTAGCACCATGATACTATTGGAACCATTGGACAAGAAGCCATGAACAAGAGACACAAGTATAGGCACTATTGGAATATTGGAACATAGCCTTCTTTGAACTTTCGGAACATTAATCATGAATATGAGAAATGAGATTCACAATTGATCAATGAGTAGGAAATATATGACAATGACCATAAATAAGTGCATATGGGATACCTTGGTACATTTCGGAATAGAACTAAAGAAATGTCAATTGTGAACACTATTGGCCGTAGAAAGATACGGACAAAATAACCTTGCATACCTTGGATTCGCAATACGAATCTACAACCTTAGATGCGTAGACAATAATCCCACTCCTTCTTTATGTGTCTACAAATACATAACGAAATTCATATTAACCACCAATTACTTTACAAATGCATACCATGTCAATGAATTACATGTTTGGCTTTCAACATGTCATTTCCCTTTGACAAAACCATTGATCATACTATTATTCCAAAAATTCCATAATATTCCCACTTTTAGAAAAGAACAAGTTTTATACCAAATATAACACCATACATGTTCATATTTTGTCCATACCATGCTTTTTCATCAAAGGCACAAGGCCTAATTCACACTTGAATTCCATATACCACAAATCTCATACAAACTCACCAAGTTCTATGACCAACTTTTCCAAGCACAACCAACATGATATACATATTCTTTTATGCATATAAGATATTAATCCATGAAAATAAATACTTACCAAGGCTTGGAATATGTTGATCTTGTCCAAAAGATGACTTAGGGTTTGCAAAGCCAAAAGGGAATTATCTTGAAAATTCTAGAAAAGTGATGTGTGTCTTTTGGAATAAAAATCTGATTCTTCCACATATATATAGGCCCTCAAGTCTTCTTTGGAATTAAATTCCATGTCCATTTGGTCAATGGAAGAATGGGTCTTTTGTTTCCCCTTTGGGCCTTGCATTTTATCCCATTTTGGGCCTCAAATTGGCCCATTAACACATATTATCCTAGCCCACCAATTCTCATGTATAATCCATCATATATCTCATGTTTAAATAATTTCATAATGCCACGACAATATTTACTTATGAGATTTTCATTCGTAGCCTCAATCGCAAAAATAGGAATTCTAGTCACCTATGGCTTCTTTGAACATTTTGGTAAATTCTTGTATTCCATGGTTTGATCATGTAGGAGTATGTAGTAGTGTATCGAGGTATTTGAAGCCTTAACAATGCTAAAGGAACTCCAAGGAATCAAAAGAAACCATGGAAGAATCGTCGTTGCATTTCGTCGCAAAACGAGCTCGGAAAGGCCAATTATGTTGTGCCTTGCGCCACTGCCTTGCTTTGCAGTAGTGGCGCAGGAATTGAAGGTTCTCTGAATCAGTGGCCTGCTGGATTTTTCAGCCATTTTTTTCTAACACTTGCATATCATCCAATACCCTATCAAAACACTACAAAATACTTACGTAGTGACCTTAATCATCAAGTAAACATGACTCCAAGGTACCAAATGAGGTTGGAAATGTATGGGGTATTACACAAGACATCTCCGACTAAAATCTAATCACATGTACGAGGCTCGAATTAATTAATTTTTTTTTTCATCACCAACCTTACAAAATACATACTCATAGCGTCTCGAAACTTAAGTAACCATTGTTCAACATCATCACATAGGTCGAAAAGGTACGGGATGTTACATTATGGAAAGATTTCGTCTAATTTATCTTGTTGTCATATGGTTTAAATCTTGTATGTTTAACTCTTATTTTGTACTTGTGTGGTTTGAGTTATCTTACCTATCACGGGGGTGAGATAGGTGCCATCACGACATTTGAATCTGGGGTCACGACATACTCTTCTTGACACTTCATGAAAATGTGGAAGAAAGTCCATAGTAACAGTGCCACTAGAGACCTTGAGGATTTCTATGAAAATACGAACATACTCGTACTACCTAATCTAAATATATTATATTTTAATGATTTCATCCCCTACAAAAATAAAAATATTGATAGCCAGAAGACCCTCTCACCCCGTACGGGCATATCTAGAAATATCATACGCCCGGGTGAGTGGGGGAGTCCCATCAGCTATAAAATACAAAAATAAAAATATTGATAGCCAGAAGACCCTCTCACCCCATACGGGCATATCTAGAAATATCATACGCCCGGGTGAGTGGGGGAGTCCCATCAGCTATAAAATACAAAAATAAAAATGTTGTTATGATATTGTTGGAGTTGCAATAACCTTGATTTGAAAAGGAACTTTAAAGCCTCGTTGGAATAGAACCACCTCAATGTAAATTGTTTAACTGAAACATAGATGACAAATCACTCACTACTACTAGAGTTCATCAAATTCACATATATGTTTGAGAAAAGTCCAGATGGATATTGGATACTATGGTGGTTTGGCGTTCATGTGGAAAAGCAATGACTTGGCAGTAGATCCCATATTAATAACCAATCAAGAGATCCATGTCAATATCCAAGTTAGCCTTCCTTCAAAAATCTTGGATAACTTCTTTCATTTAAGCTAGTACACCTTTCTCTAATAGATAGATCATTGGGGATAATTTAGAAAAAAAAGTGTCTAAAAATCACAAGAAGCCTTGGTTATTATGTAGAAACTTTAACAAAGTCACCTCATCCATGAAAAAATATGGTGGAAACCCTGTCAGTGTCAAAAGAACCTCTAATTTATCAATAGCCTAGATAATATTGGTATGATTAACCTAGGTTTCATAGGTAGTAAATATACTTAGACCAGAAAAAGGAAAAATAGGGCACACTTTTTCTCAAACTTTACAACAACAACAACATACCCAGTGTATTTCCACAAAGTGGGGTCTGGGGAGGGTAAGTGTACACAGTCCATACCACTACCTCAGATGAAATAGAGAGGTTGTTTTCGATAGACCCCCGGCTCAGGACAAATAACAGTATAACAAGCAGAGAACATAAAAACAAACAACAAAATGGGGTAACACACCACTAGATAAAAGAAACAAAACACCCATGGAGTAATGCTATGAACTATCTATCCGAAATCACACACAACACCAAAACACAACAAACAAAAATCTACAAGACACAGGCATAACACTATGACTACAGGTACATCGACAAACAAAGCACTCCACTCCTACTCACTAACCCTCTACCCTAATCCGCATCCTCCACACCTTCCTATCAAGGGTAATGTCCTCTGTAAGCTGTAACTGCTCCATGTCATGCCTAATTACTTTCCTCCAATATTTCTTTGGCCTACCTCTACCCCGTTTGAAACCATCTATAGCGACCCTCTCACACCTCCGTACTGGGGAATCCGTGCACCGTCTCATCACATGCCCAAACCATCTCAACCTTACTTCCCGCATCTTATCTTCCACCGAGGCTACTCCTACCTTCTCTTGAATAAACTCATTTCTAACCCTATCCCTCCTAGTAAGTCCACACATCCATCTCAACATTCTCATCTCCGCCACCTTCAACTTTTGGATGTGGGAGTTCTTAACTGGCCAACACTCAGCTCCGTACAACATAGCCGGTCGAACTGCCACTCTGTAGAACTTACCTTTAAGCTTAGGAGACACCTTCTTATCACACAAGACTCCAGAAGCAAGCCTCCATTTCAACCACCCTGCACCAATATAATGCATGACATCCTCGTCAATCTCTCCATTCCCCTGAATCATAGACCTAAGATACTTGAAACTATCCCTCTTCCAAATGGCATGAGAATCCAGCTCCACTACCACGTCAGCCTCATGCGTCAAATCACTGAACTTACACTCCAAGTACTCCATTTTGGTTCTGCTCAGCCTAAACCCTTTAGACTCCAAGGTCTATCTCCAAACCTCCAACTTATCATTAACTCCTCCCCGGGACTCGTCAATAAGTACTACATCATCCGCAAATAACATACACCAAGGTACCTCTCCTTGACTATGTCATGTCAATACATTCATCACCAAGGCAAATAAAAATGGACTAAGAGTCGATCCCTGGTGCAACCCAATCAAAACAGAAAAGTGCTCTGAATCTCCTCCTACCGTCCTCACACGAATCTTCGCTCCATCGTACATGTCCTGAATCGACTTAGTGTATGCCACATGCACACCTCTAACCTCCAAGCACCTCCACAGAACCTCTCTGGGGACTTTGTCGTACGCCTTCTTAAGATCGGTGAACATCATATGCAAGTCCTTCTTCCTCTCCCTATACTGCTCCACTAATCTCCTCATAAGATGAATGGCTTCAGTAGTCGAGTGACCTGGCATGAAACCAAACTGATTCTCAAAAATAGTCACGATCCTCCTCAGTCTCAACTCTACCACTCTTTCCCACACCTTCATAGTATGACTCAACAACTTGATACTCCTATAGTTGTTGTAACTCTGAATGTCCCCCTTGTTCTTATATAAAGGAATTATTTTACTCCATCTCCAAGCTTCCGGCATCTTCGCCGTCCTAAGAATGATGTTAAATAACTTTGTCAACCACTCTATACCTGCCCCGCCAGTGCTCTTCCAAAAATCCACCGGAATCTTGTCTGGCCCAGTCGCCCTATCCCTACGCATCCTACAGATAACCCTCTTGACCTCCTCAACCTTAATACGCCTACAATAATCGTAATCGCGACACCTCTCTGAGTGCTCCAAGTCCCCAAGCACTAAACCTTCGACCCCCTCATCATTCAAAAGTCTATGAAAATAAGACTGCCACCTCCTCCTAATGAGGGTGTCATCCATCAACACTCTGTCATCCTCACCCTTGATGCACTTCACCTGGTCAAGGTCACGGGCCCTTCGCTCCCTAGCCTTGGCAAGCCTATACAACTTCTTATCTCCACCTTTCTCCTCTAAAGTCGCATACAGGCTCTCGAAAGCTGCTGTCTTAGCCTGATCTGTAACTGCTAAACTCACCTCTTTCCTAGCTAACTTATACTCCTCTCTGTTCATCCGCTTCTCCTCGTCATCCTTGCTCTCCACCAACTTCGCATAGACTACCTTCTTAGTCTCCACCTTCTTCTTGACTTTTTCTCAAACTTTGACCGGTTGAAAACCTCTTCCGATGCCACTATTGCACACTTACCTCCCACGCATTCAGACCATTATCCAATAATTCTTAATAATAACAAGCTAATGAATAAACCCATATACAAATTTGGTTTGAAACACTGTGGCTCAAAAATTCTAACTTTTGTGATATGGTTGATAATCATTGGAGAAATAATAACAGTTATAAAAATGCTCTAATTTCGTTTACTAAGCATGACACAGTTTGGAATAACGAGAATTTTGACAACTCTTACTAAAAAAAGTCCTTCTAGCCATAATTGGTGGAGTTCAAAAGATGGATCCACTGATAAAATGATTACCATTATAACCTCGAGGAAAATCTCATTGCCAATTATAATAATCTACCAAAAAATGAGGTAAACTTCTGGAAACTTAAGTCTAGAGTTCAACAAAATAAACGATGGAGATGCTAATATAAAATTCTTTCACATTTCCACTAGCGAAAGGTCTAGGCATAACAAAATTCTTGGTCTTAACAACATATTTTATAATTGAACCTATAATTCGGATGATATCTATAAAATTATTTTATATCATTTTAATAAGACCTATTCCATGGGCCTCTCCTGTAGCTATACCTACATGGAGTCATGCTATAAAACTCTTAATGCACTCACTAAAAATGACCAAAACACACTTATTAAGCCTTCTTGGTTTCGACTATAGGACGGCTTAGTCTGGGCTTACCTACTCTTGGATTACTAATCATAGCAAACTTACTTAAACAGTTCAATATATAGTTACACTACTACATGATAAACACTAATAATATACTAGAGATTATCAAGAATATAACAAATTAGTTATACATGTCTAAGAATATGTGTACCTGAGTTTGTATCTCATCATCGGATTGCTCCATTTTTTTGAAATAAATATTTTTATATATTGTTTGGAGAGGAGAGGATTTTTAGAGAGGATTGGTTGTTCAGCACATGAGCTCGATATCTCGATGATCCTCTTTCTCCTTACATCTTACATATATATAGAAAAGTGAAGTGCCTAAGTTGGCTCTTCTAAAACTAAAAAAAAACAAAATGACTCTTACTGTGCAACTTTTACTATTTGCACAGTGACTTGACCTTTACTATTTGGTACTGTACATATGACGACTTTCTTACAAAACTTTAAAAAAGAAAAAGTAACCTACTATTCATAGGTCACATCCTAACTTATAAAAAGAAAAGAAATCAAAAGAAGACAAAAGACTTTACTTTTCTAAAAGTAAACCAACATATCTTGTCGGTAGATCTTTTTCTTTTTGATGTTCGTGTCGGCTATCTCTCTTATGCTGCCATCTTTATTCTAGAATGACTTCTGGAATATGGATTGTATCTCCTCCATTGCATTTTGAACATTTGTGATCTGGGTATTTTTGTCCAATTAATTGGCAGTATCTTGTTAATAACTCTTCTGAAATAAATGATTTTTTTAGTGCTCTTGATACCAGTTTTCTTGTTCTCCTGTATTTATTAGGATTAAGTATTTTCTTTCTCTTTTAATTTATTTGCATATATTTGTCTAAGATATATATACGGAACTACACTACATTGATTATGACATAGAAAGTGAGCATAGCTACGGAGGAGTATTAAAATATAAATATACTAACGAAGCAATAGAACACCATTGTAGATACTATTCAGGATCTTATACGGAACCACATATAAAATGGGAAATAAATCGAAAAGAATTATATGCCTTATATAAATGTTTATTATCTTTTGAACCATATATTGTGTATAACAAATTTATTGTAAGAACAGATAATACACAGGTAAAATGGTGGCTAACAAGGAAAATACAAGACTCTGTAACAACAAAGAAAATACGAAGACTCGTGTCACGCCCCGAATCCCATCGAGACATGATTGGCACCCGTAGCTGATAAGGCCCGAGAGAACCAACCTTTGCTTACCTATGTTCAATCATATGCCTATCATACTCATAACCACTATTGCATAAGAACATGAAAGACAAATAAAGGAAACATGGGACGTATTTATACATACATATGAAACTTGGCCGTTGAGGCCATCCAGTCAAAACAACATATGTCCTTTACACTGATACACCCACATCCGTCTACAAAAGCCTCTAACAAGAGCATTGACCAAATTGAATCATAAGTCGGGACAAGTCCCCGCTTTTCACAATATGTACACTACCAAAACATATCTATCTACTATGACTCGGAGAAGCCCCGAATGAGCTGGAGCTCACCAAAGAACCGCTAACACGGCAATCTACTGGGGAGGCCTACTGGTACCTGCGCCTGCAGCAAGTAAGGTAAATTCCCCAAAAAGGGGTCAGTACGAAATAAGTACTGGGTATGCAAGGCTCAGATGAAACTGTACAATACATGAATATTTCAATGAACTCAAAACATAGGAATAATCAATGTGAACAAGTCACCATTTGGTATTTTGGGAAACCATGTGGATTGCTTTATTTGCTTTCTTTATCTCAATGCTCAATGATAACAATGTACCCGGGCCCCTACTGATCAGTGGGTCTTTCCATGACTTATCGTCATGTTGGGATCGAGTCGAGCTAGGCTTACGCCCCTAGACTTGCCACCCATAAATCAATACATCGGGATCGAGTCGAGCTAGGCTTACGCCCCTAGACTTGCCACCCATAAATCAATACATCGGGATCGAGTCGAGCTAGGCTTACGCCCCTAGACTTGCCACCCATAAATCAATACATCGGGATCGAGTCGAGCTAGGCTTATGCCCCTAGACTTGCCACCCATACTTGATCATTGACCACATTTGCATTACTTTGATCTTTACTTTGAGATTGATACTTGGATCGTCATAACATTACTTTGAACTTTGGAACATAACATTGTTGGAAACTTTGGATCATTAACCATGAATATAAGAAATGAGATTCACAATTGATCAATGAGTAGGAAATATATGACAAAGACCATGGATAAGTGCATATGGGATACCTTAGTACATTTCGGAATAGGACTAGTGAAATGTCAATGTGAACACTATTGGCCGTAGAAAGATACGGACAAAGTAACCTTACATACCTTGGATTCGCAATACGAATATATAATCCTAGAGGTGCGTACAATAGTCCCGCTCCTTCTTTATGTGTCACTCTACAACACAAATACAATACGGAATTCACATTAACCACCAACTACTCTTAAACATGCCACTTCCCCTTAACAAAACCATTGACAAAATTATTATTCCAAAAATTCCATAATATTCCCAACATTGACCAATACATGATAATTGATACATTTCACCACAACACCTCTCCTTTACACTTTCTTATCCATACCACATCACAAATAATCCATCAAAGGACCTTAACACAACTCATAACACATATCGGCCAAAATTCCACAATTTCCACAATTTCCACTTATAGACAAGAACAAATTTCATACCAAAAATAACACCATACATGTTCATATTTTGTCCATACCATGCTTTTTCATCAAAGGCACAAGGCCTAATTCAAGTTCAAATCACCAAGATAGCACATCATTCACCAAAGGCAAAAAGACACTATTCACCATCTTGCCAACACAACTATCATAATATACATAATCTCCCATGCATATAATATGTTAATCCATGAGGAGAAATACTTACCAAGGCTTGGAATATGTTGATCTTGTCCAAGGATTCCAAAGGAATATTTTGCTTAGGGTTTGGAGCTTTGGAGCTTAAAGAAATGTTTGAGAAAAATATCCAAAAGTTATGAGAGTCTTTGTGAATAAAAATCTGATTTTTTGGGACTTTATATGGACCTCAATTAATCCTTAGCCACACTTGGCACTACATGATATGTTTACTTAGTCAATTATTGGAAGAATGGGTCATTTCCTCTTTGGGCCAAGTCTTTTAATCCCATTTTGGGCCTATCTTTGGGCCCAATAACTCATATCCATGTAACCCCTCCAATTTCATGTATTATTCACCATATATCTCATGTTTACATAATTCCATAATGTCACGACAATATTCTCTTACGAGATTCTCATTCTTCGCCTTAATCGTAAAAATTGGAATTCTAGTCGCCCTTGGCTTCATTGGACATTTTTGGGTCACTATTCACATTTCATGATTTGATCATGTAGGAGTATGTAGGAGTGTATTGAAGTGTTTGAATCTTTAACAATTCTCAAATAACTCCAAAGAACCAAAAGAAACCATTTAGAAATCGTCGTAGAATTGCGTTGCGAAACGGCTCCGGAAGGGCATAATTGTTGTGCCTTGCGCCACACCCCCTGAAACAGGGTAGTGGCGCAAGTTTGGGGCCTTCTATGAATTTTTTTGCATGCAGGTGGCTTGCGCCACACCCTTGAAACAGGGTAGTGGCGCAAGTTTCAGCACTTTGCTGAAATTTTCGGCCACTTATCCAATGTTTACGTATCGTCCAATCCCTTATCAAAACACTACAAAATACTTACTTTGTGATCTTAACCATCAAGTAAACATGACTTAAATTCACCAAATGAGGTTAGAATGTATACGGGGTATCACCCAAATGCTCCACGAAATCACAAAACACCTCCTACGAAGGTCTAATTGCACATATGAGGTCCGATATCAAATGTTTCACCAATGACACTATAACACACATACTCGTGGCATCTCAACCCCTATGTAGATATGATCCTAAGGTATCAAGTAAGGTTAGAAAAGTACGGGGTGTTACAACTCGTATTAAACATACAAAATTTTACATTTACTATTGAAATAATTAGAACTGTTCTTAGTATTTTACCTGTGTATTATATGTTCTTAGAATAAAATTGTTATACACAATATATGGTTCAAAAGATAATAAACATTTATATAAGGCATATAATTCTTTCCGATTTATTTCCCATTTTATCTGTGGTTCCGTATAAGATCCTGAATAGTATCTACAATGGTGTTCTATTGCTTCGTTAGTATATTTATATTTTAATACTCCTCCGTAGCTATGCTCACTTGAGTCTGTTTCTACTATATATGTGAATTGTTTCTTTTCGTCTTTCACCATTGTAGATACTATTCAGGATCTTATACGGAACCACAGATAAAATGGGAAATAAATCGGAAAGAATTATATGCCTTATATAAATGTTTATTATCTTTTGAACCATATATTGTGTATAAAAAATTTATTGTAAGAACAGATAATACACAGGTAAAATGGTGGCTAACAAGGAAAATACAAGACTCTGTAACAACAAAGGATATACGAAGACTCGTATTAAACATACAAAATTTTACATTTACTATTGAAATAATTAGAACTGACAAAAATATTGTTGCAGATTACTTAACAAGACAAAGCTACCCAAACAGAGCCAGATAATATTATGGAAGATATGTTGAAGGCCATTACTACACTTTGCCATAAAGTGGACAGTATTGACCTAGAAGTACAAAAGCTAAAGGTTAATGAAGTTACTCTGAAACCTACAGCTAGTACAAGTCAGCCGCATGACTCTAAATATGCTGAGCTACGTCGATTGGAAGACGGTAAAAAGAAGGATATAAGGCTTATTCCTGCTGTTTCTACAATATTTGCAAATTTTTCTAGTAACTGTATATGATCTTATTTTGTTCTTGAATATAATAATATATCATCTATGTATACTATGAAATTTTCTAATTGTGTAAAATATATGTCCATAAAATGCTGGTATCTTCCTGGGGCATTTTTATATCCAAAAGGTAGAACATTCCATTCATAAAAACCTTGGGGTACTGTGAATGCTGTTAATTTTTTGGATTCGTTTTCTAACTTGAGATGGTAAAATACCCCAGAGATAAATACCCCGGAAATAAATGTGACTACCAAACATGAACCAAGTACTTCCACATCAACACGAGAAAGATTATGGTTTTTTACTTTTATAATTTTTTACATAATATCGTTTTCGTGGTTGTTTATATTTGTATTTTGATTTATTTGTTTTATAAGTTTTTTGTCGTTTTTTATATCTGTATTTATTTGGTATTTTACAGCCAAATTGTGGTACTATCTTGTTTGTACAACAGGCCATATTTTTTATTAATACTTTATCTAATTTTTGTGATTCTTTATATTTATCACATAATTCTATAAACCAGTTTTGTAAAAACTTTATTCTAGATCCTAGGGTATCTGTTAAGCTTGTTGTTTCCCAACTTTCATTTATTTTTGTGCTAAATGGTTCTGGTAATTTTGTAAAATATAATTTTCTTATTTCTATCCCTTCTTCATGGGTGTATAGACTCTTATAATAATATTCTTTAAATGCGCAAGTATATTCGTCTATATAACACATATTACATATTGCTAATTTGTTCATTAAATTTCTATTTAAATTTTTGTCCTTCGTTTGTTCTGCTAATTCTGTGGTCATACTTCCAAATTCATTTCTTATTCCTGTTTCGTATTTGTATAAAATATCCATGTTTGATGCTGCTGCTGTATTATCATGTTTTTTATCATTTTTTAGTGTAGCTAAACTGTCTGTTGCTAAGTTATGTAACCATAATTTTACTGTTCATGTTAAAGTCCTTTCTACGTAATTCTAAGTTAAATATAGTATGTCTTTGAGCTAGTATAGCCTTATAATTTACTCCGTGCTATCCTGTTTGTACAACAGGCCATATTTTTTTATTAATACTTTATCTAATTTTTGTGATTCTTTATATTTATCACATAATTCTATAAACCAGTTTTGTAAAAACTTTATTCTAGATCCTAGGGTATCTGTTAAGCTTGTTGTTTCCCAACTTTCATTTATTTTTGTGCTAAATGGTTCTGGTAATTTTGTAAAATATAATTTTCTTATTTCTATCCCTTCTTCGTGGGTGTATAGACTCTTATAATAATATTCTTTAAATGCGCAAGTATATTCGTCTATATAACACATATTACATATTGCTAATTTGATCATTAAATTTCTATTTAAATTTTTGTCCTTCGTTTGTTCTGCTAATTCTGTGGTCATACTTCCAAATTCATTTCTTATTCCTATTTCGTATTTGTATAAAATATCCATGCTTGATGTTGCTGCTGTATTATCATGTTTTTTTTTTATCATTTCTTAGTGTAGCTAAGCTGTCTGTTGCTAAGTTATGTAACCATAATTTTACTGTTCCTGTTAAAGTCCTTTCTATGTAATCTGGTGTTTGTGCTATAGATATTTTATTGTATATTAATTGTTTTGAAATATGTCCTAACCATATTTGTAATGTTTTAGTTATATCATTAACACAGTCTAAATCTAAGAAATTAGAATGTTCTGGTATTTTATTAGGTATCCATTTTGTATTTAATCTCTTATTCCATAATGTTTCTTCTCTATCATATGAGCCGTAATCAGCTGAAAAATAATTTGGACTTGAAGTTCTTGGGTGTAATCTTTCTCGTGTTGATGTGGAAGTACTCGGTTCATGTTTGGTAGTCACATTTATTTCCGGGGTATTTATCTCTGGGGTATTTTCTTCTGGTTCGTTTTTGTAATAGTGTCGATTTCTGGGGTATTTATCTGATTTAGTATTTCGGTATAAGTTTCACTAGGGTCATCATTTACTATTTCTTCAGTTTCATTAATTCTGCTTTTTTCTTACTTAGGCTTATTCCTGTTGTTTCTACAATATTTGCAAATTTTTCTAGTAACTGTATATGATCTTCTTTTGTTCTTGAGTATAATAATATATCATCTATGTATACTATGCAATTTTCTAATTGTGTAAAATATATGTCCATAAAATGCTGGTATCTTCCTGGGGCATTTTTATATCCAAAAGGTAGAACATTCCATTCATAAAAACCTTGGGGTACTGTGAATGCTGTTAATTTTTTGGATTCGTTTTCTAACTTGAGATGGTAAAATCCTGATTTACAGTCGAATTTACTAAAGTAATTATATCCTTGTATTTGTCGTATTTTTAATATTTTATTTGGTATGGGGTAATTATATGTTTTTGTTTTTGCATTGAGGTTTCGGTAGTCTATGACCATCCTACTTTTCCCTCTTTTTTGTTCACTATGTTTATTGACAATAAATGTGGGACTAGTGTGTTTACTATCACTTTCTTGGATGTAGTTGTTTTGGAGTAATTCAGTTATGTGGAGTTTAAACTCATTTAAGTCGGCGAAATTATATTTTAATGGTTTTTGTGTTATAATACTATTTTCATCTATTAATTCAATTTTTACTGTTGTTTTATGTTTTTCCCATCCTTGTAATGGATTTTCGCTATATAATAGTTCTAGTTTGTCTTGTATTGGTTTTAAGATATTAATAGAGAATCTAATTATTTCAACTGTAGTATCTTGAATATTACTATTTTCTAGTTTTTGTGTTATTTTTTCACTTCCTTTTATCCATGGTGTTGTTTTTCTGGCTTTATTTGGTACTCTTTTAGCTCCTACTTTTTTATTGCATGGTGTGGTAAACCACCAATGTGTTTTGGTTAGTATATGTGGGTATAGTGGATCTAAGAATGGCATTCCTAGTAACATATCTTTAGATGTAAATTCATAATTATACATTAGTTTTACTGTTAATATTTTATCCCAAATTTGTAATTTGACATTTTTAGCTTGATATGTAATCATACTTCCTTCATTGTTAAATCCTGTTACTATTACTGGACTTCTTATTTTTTCTCACTTATCTTCTGGTAGACAATTATATCTACATAGGTTGGCTTCAGCTCCTGTATCAATTATCGGTGTATAATATCTGCTATTATATCCTTCTATTATTATTTTGGCGAGTATATATACCTTCATATCTTAGTCCTATTTATGGTAATTTTCTTGTTATTATAGTGTATGATTAATTGTTTATCTTCTAAATTATATGGTTTAACTTGTTCTAACCATGTAAGTCCTAAAATGATATTTGTGTTGATTTGTGATATTGTGAATTGTATTTTGATTGGTATTCCTCCAATAATTAATTCTTGAATTGTTATTTCTTTTGTCTGTCGTAGTTCTTTGGGTAAATCCGGACATGTTTGTTCTTGTCCTATTATTTCTTCTTCTAATACTAATTCTCTTGTAATATAGTTTTCTTGTTCTCCTGTATTTATTAGGATTAAGTATTTTCTTTGGTCTAGCATTCCTGTTATATAATACTGGTATGGTTGTATTTCCATTGGTTCTATATATTCTATTCGTCTAGATGTACTCATTCTTGAAGATGTTGATGGAGTATCCATAATTCTTTTTGATGTTCCTATTCTTTCTTGTACTATATCTAAATCTGTTTCTATGTCTAATTCTTTATAACTATAGTCATTATTATCTATTGCCGTAACTATAGTATCAAATGGGTTTTCTATTTTTGTTTTATTAATCTTATTTATTGCTTTTACTGTATGCTTTGTAGTTAAGATATATAAATTTTTACATCTTGCTGTAAATATTTTACTTCCTGGTGCTAGTTCTATGCCTGACATTTTCCAATATAATACTAATGATTTGTCTATATTTTTGTCTTTTATTGCTACTGAATAGTTAGCACTTACGAGAAATTTAAATTTTTGATAAATTAAATTTCCTTTTACTGCAGCAATTACACTTTTTTCTATAGGCTGGATTATTCTATCATCAGCTAAGTAGATTTCTATTGGGGTATCTATTCCTTCTCTAAAACATGCTTTTATAAGTATTTCTGTTGCTCCTAAGTGTACGTGTGTTATAGGGGATTTTGTTTTTAAATTTTGTATTTCTTTATTTATTTCTTTCTTATTTAATAAGGGTATAATTGTTTTTCCTTTAGCATATTTACAATCTATTGTGTGTTCTCGTTGACTTATTATGTAATATTCTTCTTTTTCTTTTTTAAACCAATTTTTTACTATTGGTATTTCTAAAACTTTTTCTATTCGTAAGGGTGATTCTTGTTTTTTAATTTGTTCAAAGATATTTGTGTCAAATATTAATTTTTGGCTTGAAGATTCTTCATCTTGTTAGTTTTCTTGTCTAATTATTCTTACATCGTTTTTAGTCATAAAATTGTTCTTCATTGTTATCTTCTTCTGAACTTTCATATTCTTCTAACTGGTAAATACTATCGTCACTTTCTATGTCATAATCAATGTAGTGTAGTTCCGTATATATATCTTCTTGTATTTGTATTTCGGATATTTGCTTTTTCTTTGGGTCTTTTGGTATTTTACAATGTTTTGCTAAATGTCTTAGTTTTCCGCAATTGTAGCATGTACATTCGAATATCTTTTTCTTGGGTTTATATGGTTTTTTACTTTTATAATTTTTTACATAATATCGTTTTCGTGGTTGTTTATATTTGTATTTTGATTTATTTGTTTTATAAGTTTTTTGTCGTTTTTTATATCTGTATTTATTTGGTATTTTACAGCCAAATTGTGGTGCTATCTTGTTTGTACAACAGGCCATATTTTTTATTAATACTTTATCTAATTTTTGTGATTCTTTATATTTATCACATAATTCTATAAACCAGTTTTGTAAAAACTTTATTCTAGATTCTAGGGTATCTGTTAAGCTTGTTGTTTCCCAACTTTCATTTATTTTTGTGCTAAATGGTACTGGTAATTTTGTAAAATATAATTTTCTTATTTCTATCCCTTCTTCATGGGTGTATAGACTCTTATAATAATATTCTTTAAATGCGCAAGTATATTCGTCTATATAACACATATTACATATTGCTAATTTGTTCATTAAATTTCTATTTAAATTTTTGTCCTTCATTTGTTCTGCTAATTCCGTGGTCATACTTCCAAATTCATTTCTTATTCCTATTTCGTATTTGTATAAAATATCCATGTTTGATGCTGCTGCTGTATTATCATGTTTTTTTATCATTTCTTAGTGTAGCTAAACTGTCTGTTGCTAAGTTATGTAACCATAATTTTACTGTTCCTGTTAAAGTCCTTTCTATGTAATCTGGTGTTTGTGCTATAGATATTTTATTGTCTATTAATTGTTTTGAAATATGTCCTAACCATATTTGTAATGTTTTAGTTATATCATTAACACAGTCTAAATCTAAGAAATTAGAATGTTCTGGTATTTTATTAGGTATCCATTTTGTATTTAATCTCTAATTCCATAATGTTTCTTCTCTATCATATGAGCCGTAATCAACTGAAAAATAATTTGGACTTGAAGTTCTTGGGTGTAATCTTTCTCGTGTTGATGTGGAAGTACTCGGTTCATGTTTGGTAGTCACATTTATTTCCGGGGTATTTATCTATGGGGTATTTTCTTCTGGTTCGTTTTTTATAATAGTGTCGATTTCTGGGGTATTTATCTGATTTAGTATTTCGGTATAAGTTTCACTAGGGTCATCATTTACTATTTCTTCAGTTTCAGTTTCTTCACTTATATTATCTATACTGATATTTGTAAATTCTTCATTTAGAAAAGTATTATTATTTTCTTCAATTTGTATTTTTTCCTTAAATTGGTCTATCTCTGTTGCTAATTGTTTTTCTCTATTGATTCTTTTTTCTTCTTTCTCTTTTAATTTATTTGCATATATTTGTCTCAAAAGCGCTAATTCTTTTTCTAGTTCCTTAATACGGAAAGTTGTAGGTTGTTCGTTTGTTGCATTTTCTTCATGTATTATATTTTGTTTTTGTGGTTCCTCTTTTATCGAGTTTATTTTTATTTGTTCTATTTCCTTCTTTGCTTGTTCACAATTTTTTTCTATTTCTAATTTTTGATCTATTTCTGTATTTTCTTTTGTTAATCTTACCATAGCAGCTAAGCTATCTTCTAATCGTCACTTTCTATGTCATAATCAATGTAGTGTAGTTCCGTATATATATCTTCTTGTATTTGTATTTCGGATATTTGCTTTTTCTTTGGGTCTTTTGGTATTTTACAATGTTTTGCTAAATGTCCTAGTTTTCCGCAATTGTAGCATGTACATTCGGATATCTTTTTCTTGGGTTTATATGGTTTTTTACTTTTATAATTTTTTACATAATATAGTTTTCGTGGTTGTTTATATTTGTATTTTGATTTATTTGTTTTATAAGTTTTTTGTCGTTTTTTATATCTGTATTTATTTGGTATTTTACAGCCAAATTGTGGTGCTATCTTGTTTGTACAACAGGCCATATTTTTTATTAATACTTTATCTAATTTTTGTGATTCTTTATATTTATCACATAATTCTATAAACCAGTTTGGTGTCTACTACCCTCTTACGGCTTCCTTGCCTTCTTGGTTTCGACTATAGGACGACTTAGTCTGGGCTTACCTACTCTTGGCTTACTAATCATAGCAACTTACTTAAACAGTTCAATATATAGTTACACTACTACATGATAAACACTAATAATATACTAGAGATTATCAGGAATATAACAAATTAGTTATACATATCTAAGAATATGTGTACCTGAGTTTGTATCTCATCATCGGATTGCTCCATTTTTTTGAAATAAATATTTTTATATATTGTTTGGAGAGGGGATTTTGTTTTTAAATTTTGTATTTCTTTATTTATTTCTTTCTTATTTAATAAGGGTATAATTTCTTTTCCTTTAGCATATTTACAATCTATTGTGTGTTCTCGTTGACTTATTATGTAATATTCTTCTTTTTCTTTTTTAAACCAATTTTTTACTATTGGTATTTCAAAAACTTTTTCTATTCGTAAGGGTGATTCTTGTTTTTTAATTTGTTCAAAGATATTTGTGTCAAATATTAATTTTTGGCTTGAAGATTCTTCATCTTGTTAGTTTTCTTGTCTAATTATTCTTACATCGTTTTCAGTCATAAAATTGTTCTTCATTGTTATCTTCTTCTGAACTTTCATATTCTTCTAACTGGTAAATACTATCGTCACTTTCTATGTCATAATCAATGTAGTGTAGTTCCGTATATATATCTTCTTGTATTTGTATTTCGGATATTTGCTTTTTCTTTGGGTCTTTTGGTATTTTACAATGTTTTGATAAATGTCCTAGTTCTGTAAATCAGGATTTTACCATCTCAAGTTAGAAAACAAATCCAAAAAATTAACAGCATTCACAGTTCCCAAGGTTTTTATGAATGGAATGTTCTACCTTTGGGATATAAAAATGCCCCAGGAAGATACCAGCATGTTATGGACATATATTTTACACAATTAGAAAATTGCATAGTATACATAGATGATATATTATTATACTCAAAAACAAAAGAAGATCATATACAGTTACTAGAAAAATTTGCAAATATTGTAGAAACAGCAGGAATAAGCCTAAGTAAGAAAAAAGCAGAATTAGTGAAACATCAAATCGAATTTCTAGGAATACAAATAGATAAAGACGGAATAAAAATGCAAACACATATAGTACATAAAATCCTTCATTCAGAAGAACTTTTAGACACTAAGAAGAAGTTACAATCCTTTTTAGGATTAGTTAACCAAGTACGTGAATATATACCTAAACTAGCAGAACATTTAAAACCATTACAGAAAAAATTAAAAAAGGATATAGAATACCATTTTGATGAACAAGATAAAACACATATCCAACATATCAAAACAATATGTGAACAATTACCAAAACTATACTTTCCAGACGAAAAGAAACAATTCACATATATAGTAGAAACAGACTCAAGTGAGCATAGCTACGGAGGAGTATTAAAATATAAATATACTAACGAAGCAATAGAACACCATTGTAGATACTATTCAGGATCTTATACGGAACCACAGATAAAATGGGAAATAAATCGGAAAGAATTATATGCCTTATATAAATGTTTATTATCTTTTGAACCATCTATTGTGTATAACAAATTTATTGTACGAACACATAATACGAAATAGGAATAAGAAATGAATTTGGAAGTATGACCACAGAATTAGCAGAACAAACGAAGGACAAAAATTTGAATAGAAATTTAATGAACAAATTAGCAATATGTAATATGTGTTATATAGACGAATATACTTGCGCATTTAAAGAATATTATTATAAGAGTCTATACACCCATGAAGAAGGGATAGAAATAAGAAAATTATATTTTACAAAATTACCAGAACCATTTAGCACAAAAATAAATGAAAGTTGGGAAACAACAAGCTTAACAGATACCCTAGGATCTAGAATACCGAAACCTCAATACAAAAACAAAAACATATAATTACCCCATACCAAATAAAATATTAAAAATACGACAAATACAAGGATATAATTACTTTAGTAAATTCAACTGTAAATCAGGATTTTACCATCTCAAGTTAGAAAACGAATCCAAAAAATTAACAGCATTCACAGTACCCCAAGGTTTTTATGAATGAAATGTTCTACCTTTTGGATATAAAAATGCCCCAGGAAGATACCAGCATTTTATGGACATATATTTTACACAATTAGAAAATTGCATAGTATACATAGATGATATATTATTATACTCAAGAACAAAAGAAGATCATATACAGTTACTAGAAAAATTTGCAAATATTGTAGAAACAGCAGGAATAAGCCTAAGTAAGAAAAAAACAGAATTAATGAAACATCAAATCGAATTTCTAGGAATACAAATAGATAAAGACGGAATAAAAATGCAAACACATATAGTACATAAAATCCTTACTTCAGAAGAACTTTTAGACACTAAGAAGTTACAATCCTTTTTAGGATTAGTTAACCAAGTACGTGAATATATACCTAAACTAGCAGAACATTTAAAACCATTACAGAAAAAATTAAAAAAGGATATAGAATACCATTTTGATGAACAAGATAAAACACATATCCAACATATCAAAACAATATGTGAACAATTACCAAAACTATACTTTCCAGACGAAAAGAAACAATTCACATATATAGTAGAAACAGACTCAAGTGAGCATAGCTACGGAGGAGTATTAAAATATAAATATACTAACGAAGCAATAGAACACCATTGTAGATACTATTCAGGATCTTATACGGAACCACAGATAAAATGGGAAATAAATCGGAAAGAATTATATGCCTTATATAAATGTTTATTATCTTTTGAACCATATATTGTGTATAACAAATTTATTATAAGAACACATAATACGAAATAGGAATAAGAAATGAATTTGGAAGTATGACCACAGAATTAGCAGAACAAACGAAGGAAAAAAATTTGAATAGAAATTTAATGAACAAATTAGCAATATGTAATATGTGTTATATAGACGAATATACTTGCGCATTTAAAGAATATTATTATAAGAGTCTATACACCCATGAAGAAGGGATAGAAATAAGAAAATTATATTTTACAAAATTACCAGAACCATTTAGCACAAAAATAAATGAAAGTTGGGAAACAACAAGCTTAACAGATACCCTAGGATCTAGAATACCGAAACCTCAATGCAAAAACAAAAACATATAATTACCCCATACCAAATAAAATATTAAAAATACGACAAATACAAGGATATAATTACTTTAGTAAATTCAACTGTAAATCAGGATTTTACCATCTCAAGTTAGAAAACGAATCCAAAAAATTAACAGCATTCACAGTACCCCAAGGTTTTTATGAATGGAATGTTCTACCTTTTGGATATAAAAATGCCCCAGGAAGATACCAGCATTTTATGGACATATATTTTACACAATTAGAAAATTGCATAGTATACATAGATGATATATTATTATACTCAAGAACAAAAGAAGATCATATACAGTTACTAGAAAAATTTGCAAATATTGTAGAAACAGCAGGAATAAGCCTAAGTAAGAAAAAAACAGAATTAATGAAACATCAAATCGAATTTCTAGGAATACAAATAGATAAAGACGGAATAAAAATGCAAACACATATAGTACATAAAATCCTTACTTCAGAAGAACTTTTAGACACTAAGAAGAAGTTACAATCCTTTTTAGGATTAGTTAACCAAGTACGTGAATATATACCTAAACTAGCAGAACATTTAAAACCATTACAGAAAAAATTAAAAAAGGATATAGAATACCATTTTGATGAACAAGATAAAACACATATCCAACATATCAAAACAATATGTGAACAATTACCAAAACTATACTTTCCAGACGAAAAGAAACAATTCACATATATAGTAGAAACAGACTCAAGTGAGCATAGCTACGGAGGAGTATTAAAATATAAATATACTAACGAAGCAATAGAACACCATTGTAGATACTATTCAGGATCTTATACGAAACCACAGATAAAATGGGAAATAAATCGGAAAGAATTATATGCCTTATATAAATGTTTATTATCTTTTGAACCATATATTGTGTATAACAAATTTATTGTAAGAACACATAATACACAGGTAAAATGGTGGCTAACAAGGAAAATACAAGACTCTATAACAACAAAGGAAATACGAAGACTCGTATTAAACATACAAAATTTTACATTTACTATTGAAATAATTAGAACTGACAAAAATACTGTTGCAGATTACTTATCAAGACAAAGCCACCCAAACAGAGCCAGATAATATTATGGAAGATATGTTGAAGGCCATTACTACACTTTGCCATAAAGTGGACAGTATTGACCTAGAAGTACAAAAGCTAAAGGTTAATGAAGTTACTCTGAAACCTACATTTAGTACAAGGTTATAGACTACCGAAACCTCAATGCAAAAATAAAAACATATAATTACCCCATACCAAATAAAATATTAAAAATACAACAAATACAAGGATATAATTACTTTAGTAAATTCGACTGTAAATCAGGATTTTACCATCTCAAGTTAGAAAAAATACTTAAGATAAATCTAAAAACATATTTCATGAACTATGAAATAAAATATTTAGACTATATTGAACAAAATATTAAAGAATTAAAAAGACTATACCCTGTAAGACAACAATACTTTATATCAGCCTTTATGATATGCCACATGTCACCTACAACAGAATGAAGATTGCTTTTACATAAATGAAGATTTCTATTACCATCTCAAGTCAACTATATTACAAGAAAACTATATTACAAGAGAATTAGTATTAGAAGAAGAAATAATAGGACAAGAACAAACATGTCCGGATTTACCCAAAGAACTACGACAGACAAAAGAAATAACAATTCAAGAATTAATTATTGGAGGAATATCAATCAAAATACAATTCACAATATCACAAATCAACACAAATATCATTTTAGGACTTACATGGTTAGAACAAGTTAAACCATATAATTTAGAAGATAAACAATTAATCATACACTATAATAACAAGAAATTACCATAAATAGGACTAAGATATAAAGGTATATATACTCGCCAAAATAATAATAGAAGGATATAATAGCAGATATTATACACCGATAATTGATACAGGAGCTGAAGCCAACCTATGTAGATATAATTGTCTACCAGAAGATAAGTGGGAAAAAAATAAGAAGTCCAGTAATAGTAACAGGATTTAACAATGAAGGAAGTATGATTACATATCAAGCTAAAAATGTCAAATTACAAATTTGGGATAAAATATTAACAGTAAAACTAATGTATAATTATGAATTTACATCTAAAGATATGTTACTAGGAATGCCATTCTTAGATCCACTATACCCACATATACTAACCAAAACACATTGGTGGTTTACCACACCATGCAATAAAAAAGTAGGAGCTAAAAGAGTACCAAATAAAGCCAGAAAAACAACACCATGGATAAAAGGAAGTGAAAAAATAACACAATAAAAAAGTAGGAGCTAAAAGAGATCTCCTCCATTGCATTTTGAACATTTGTCAACATGGGACCCCCAACAATTGGTATCAGAGCTATGAGTAAAGATAATATTATGAGGAATATTAATACAGAAATAAGTACTGTTGCAGATTACTTATCAAGACAAAGCTACCCAAACAGAGCCAGATAATATTATGGAAGATATGCTGAAGGCCATTACTACACTTTGCCATAAAGTGGACAGTATTGACCTAGAAGTACAAAAGCTAAAGGTTAATGAAGTTACTCTGAAACCTACAGCTAGTACAAGTCAGCCGCATGACTCTAAATATGCTGAGCTACGTCGATCGGAAGACGGTAAAATTCCAGAGCTAAAAGGAGACGGTGGGAAACTCCTTAAAACCCATAACAATCCAGCTATTTCAAGTGCAGGTACAAGCAAAGCAGCTAGCAAAAGGCCAATCAATAATCTAAACAGCCTATTTGACAAGCCCTTTGTCCAAAAGATACCTACAACCAATATACCATCACCACAAACATCAACATATGCAAATAGCTTAAACCACGAAAAGAAAATATACAACCATATCTCCAGTACATATATACGAAATCTACACCAAATCCAAACATATTTAAACCTCAAACCAAGATCCACCATATCCACAGAACCAAATACGGACTATATAACCCAAAAGCTACAAGGATACAACAAACTTATTGCCCAACCAGGAACTAATGCAAACCTAGTAAAAACATGTTATGATTTTGGACTACTCAGTACAGTATATATAGCTACGGGAAATGAATTACAAAAAATACCCACGATATATAATGCATTCTCCAGATATAAGCAAATTACAAAAGGAACTTTAATTTATGTAAGGTTCTATACTGCCCCAGCAGAGATACTTTATACGGAGATAAAACCTAATATACAAGTTGTCAAGATCGGGTTAACACGAGAAATGATAATACCCGAAGAAATAGGCCAACAGCCAGAAATACCAGAATCAGATATACCAAGTTTTTATGCGAACAAAAGACTTATTGGACTAACAACTATTATTCAAGAATTAGTCAATAATATTTTTTCTAAGTATGTAGTGCTTTGAGTTCTTGTATACATATCTAGGTTAAATTGTAAAAGACTTTCTGTTTCTCTTAGCTCGTTTACTGTTTGTCTCCAATTTTCAAATTGTTCTTGGTTCATTCTGTTGTAGGATGGTTATAGACTACCGAAACCTCAATGCAAAAACAAAAACATATAATTACCCCATACCAAATAAAATAAAAATAGAAAACCCATTTGATACTATAGTTACGGCAATAGATAATAATGACTATAGTTATAAAGAATTAGACATAGAAACAGATTTAGATATAGTACAAGAAAGAATAGGAACATCAAAAAGAATTATGGATACTCCATCAACATCTTCATTCAGCCGCATGACTCTAAATATGCTGAGCTACGTCGATCGGAAGACGGTAAAATTCCAGAGCTAAAAGGAGACGGTGGGAAACTCCTTAAAACCCATAACAATCCAGCTATTTCAAGTGCAGGTACAAGCAAAGCAGCTAGCAAAAGGCCAATCAATAATCTACAAAATAATAATAGAAGGATATAATAGCAGATATTATACACCGATAATTGATACAGGAGCTGGAGCCATGTACACATATTCTTAGACATGTATAACTAATTTGTTAAGTATTTTTGTTGCTCCTAAATGTACGTGTGTTATAGGAGATTCAACAGAAATTATGAGATTAATTCCGATTCCGCTAAAAGAACAATATTATGTAGAAGCAATTAAGTCAACATGGGATCCTGGTACAGTCGAATTTACTAAAGTAATTATATCCTTGTATTTGTCGTATTTTTAATATTTTATTTGGTATGGGGTAATTATATGTTTTTGTTTTTGCATTGAGGTTTCGGTAGTCTATAACCATCCTACTTTTCCCTTTTTTTTGTTCACTATGTTTATTGACAATAAATGCGGGACTAGTGTGGATTCCTCTTTTATCGAGTTTATTTTTATTTGTTCTATTTCCTTCTTTGCTTGTTCACGAATATCTAATTTCCCCCAAAAAGTTTGATAGAAAATCAAAGAGACTATCTTAATCACTTGTTTTAACTCTTTCCACAATTGTATTATACCACGTGGCATAAATAACACATATGTCACTCTCATCTCTAAAATAATAAAATACCCACCAATATTATACACTATAGACCTATCAGCCTATACAATACTATTTACACGACAATCAAAAAAATTACTATCAATAGAATTAGGACCTTCCTCAATAATAGTATTAGCCCCCTAATCAAGATCAGTTTATTTCTGGAAAATGCTCAGTGAATAATAATATAATTGTCTAAGAATCTATCCACTCATTCTAGCAAAATCCAACTCTAAAAAATGATACTTAAAATAGATATAAAAAAAAGTATTTGACAAGCTAGAATGGTCCTTTATTTATAATTCTTTTATGATTTGAACTTTTCGGATAGTCTCAAGAAACTCATCATGAACAGCATTACAACAACCAATACTACTATCATTATCAATGACAAACCTACAAAAAAAAATTCAACTTTCTAAAGCTATAAAGTATGGTGATCTCTTTTCACCCTACATCTTCATAATCTATATGCTAGTTCTTTCTAGGAGAATTGACCGTGAAATTCATTAAAAAAATTGAAATTCTATTGAACTTAGTCAATTAGGACTACATATCCCACCTCATCTTTAGAGATGATATTGTCCTATTTGCAGATGCCAATAGCCAGTCCAACATCTATTATTAATTACTTCAATTTCCTGGCTACCCACTTAAGAAAAAAATCAACTTCACTAAATTCAAAGTGATCTTCTCTCACAGTTTAAAACAAGTTGACATCAATACCATCTCTAATATGATTAACATCAGCGCTTCTCAAAATTTTGACATGTATCTAGGACTCCCTATACAAAAATGCAACCAAGGCTTCTGGTTACTAAATCATTTTGGATAGAATGAACATCAGAATAAAAGAGTGGAAGGAAAAATGCTTATAACTGCATAAAGATATACCTTTGCTCAATTTATTTTAAATGTCATTTCAGTTCAATCCATGCAAATGAACTTACTCCGGCTTTTATAGAGAGAGAAATAGATCACATCCAAGAAAAATTTCCTATGGGGTACTAATGATGACAAATGAAAAGTACACTTCATCAATTAAGATATTGTCATTTCATCCAAGAATAAAGGAAATTTGGGCCTCAAAACTATGATCGTGACCGACATGTCCCTCTTAGCAGGACTTATATGGAGATTCCACCACAATAAGGAAAACCCAAAGAATATATAAATTGAATGGAGTTAATCATAATATTCTTCCAAAAAATACTGACTCTTACTTCCTTAAGAGCACTACCAAAAGTGATGATGGACAAGCTGCATAATACTTACATCCCTTCACAGATATGCATGATACACTCTATAGAAAAAAACTCTCCTGATGTTGAATTCAAAACAAAAGGTATTTAATGATATACTAGGCTAATATTGCAGCCAACACTAACCCACCTAACTTAGAACACAAATGGATATTGAATTGCATATGCCTCAATAATCTTAAAACCTTTCTCAAGTTCTTTGTTGAAGCACTGTGATCTTTAAATCTACATTCAAGATCATATGATATTTTGATGATTGAAAAATTATGTATCAAAGAAAATCTATGGGATTAAAGAAACAAGATTTAAAAATTAGATTCTCATAGATCTCTAAAAAGAAATAAAGAAGAAGTGAAGAAGTTAGCAACAGTGACAAATAAACTCATCAAAAAATCTAATTCTTTGGAAAAAAAATAAGAGACTATCAAGATGACGCTGTTTCACATGTGCACCGGAATCTTTAGGGAATCGCAATATGAGATAATTTAATTTGAAATGAAATTGAAATTCTGAACAAGGAAAGTTATCAAAAATTATGCACATCAAATTATCTTGAAATAAGGAAAACAAGAAGCCAACGCATGAAGAAGTAGATGACCAAGTCAAATTAGGATTGGAGTCATCGAGTACTTTTATCAATAGTTGGAGTAGAGAGCTGGAAGGAGGCTTCTTACTCTTATATGAACAACACGATATCAAACCTTTGGAGTTGGAGCATACCCAAAGTCAAAGTCCTCAGAGTATTTTAGTTCTACATAAAGTGTCACGACCCAATTTACCGAATCGTGAGGGCACCTATTCTACACCATCTAGATAGGAGAACTCCTTACCACCTAGCCAACATACCTGCAGAAATCTTTAATAATTGGAAATGATCAGCTTTTATTACAACAGTGTTAAAGGAATGAAAATGCAGAAATAGAAACTACCCTAGAACCTAGTCTAACAGGTACAAGAGCTGCTAAAGAGGAAATAGCCAAGACACAACTTCCACTATGAATGAAAGAGTGTGAGCTGCTGAATGATCACTGCCGCGACAGTCAAGAACCAACACTGAATCCTGCAAAAGACTATACCCCAAAAAGGGTCTAACAAGAGTAGCATTAGTACAAGCCACACATACTGGCAAGCCTCATCGGATGACCCTAATTGGATTACACGAATATGACATAAATATCCAAAAGAAACATGCATTCTTTTACTCTCATTTTCGAACCCTTAGGACTACCCCATTCCCATTACTAAACTCTAGTCATGAACATCGAAGTACAACACCTTCTCTTACGACTCTACCACCCCTGAACT
The DNA here is from genome assembly GCA_031232105.1 of Capsicum rhomboideum. Classification (NCBI taxonomy): domain Eukaryota; kingdom Viridiplantae; phylum Streptophyta; class Magnoliopsida; order Solanales; family Solanaceae; genus Capsicum; species Capsicum rhomboideum. The sequence continues at coordinate 17,726,232 of CP124719.1, read as the reverse complement.
ACTAATTCTGATCCCACACCGGGGATTACCCTAACTTTGGAAGACAACTACGACAAGGAAATCCTAGGTCTGAATCCTTAAATCTAGTAAGTCGCATAGTATGCCTGGAGAAGACTGGCCCGTACATGTAACCTATGCTTCCGGCCCGAACACTAGATCAAAATTAATCCTTAACCCGCACCCGATCTTCTCCCTATCCTGCTAGCATAGGATTTCCTACCCACCCCCCTACCTCCTTGGTCATTCCACTATCCGATGCAATATAATGAGCCAAGAAAATATAAGAAATAGAATTACACTATAGGCCGACCACCCTTAACTACATTACAGAACAACAAGTTTATCCAAACTCGAAACCAACACACATTTAGCATAACAAGCAATAAAAGGCATTTAGGGGATCATACCAACAAGCCAACACCTTAACACCAAGTCAAGTTCAGACAGGCTAAACAAGTAATTTTAAGAGATGATTAGTTAAATCAAACCATAATCAAGTCAACACAACATCCAGGGCATTCCAATACAACATAGGAATCCATTTCATAAATACCAGTTGAAGGATCATATTTAATTCCAAGATCAATATCAACATACCATGACTCCATTATACAAGAATCCCCCTAATATATGACCAAAATCGGACCATGCAAGAATCCCAAACATATAACAACATATAAATATATTCCCCGATCTACTCATGGAACGGTCAAACTCACCTGGCCCTCGTACATACACTCTATGGGTGATGCATCCACCCTTTAAACATGATCTACAGGGGATAAATGTCACGACCCGAATCCCATTCAGGCCGAACTGGCACCCGAAGACGATAAGGCTCGAGAGAACCAATCTTTACTCCTGTCCATTCATATGCATGCCATTAAAAACATCATCACCACATAAGGACATGAAATGCTAACGATGGAAATCATGGAACATGTGATATGTACATATAAGAAACTCGGCCGTTAGGGCCATCACATCAAGATGAACATACTTCACTTACTTTCATATACCCACATATGTCTACAAAAGCCTCTAACAGAATTACAAACTTGACCAACCTAAGTTCGGGACAAGTCCCCGATCTACATAACATTCACAATACCAAAACTAGTATACAACTATGACTCGGAAGCCCCGAACCAACTGGAGCTCACCAAAGTTCAATAGATGACCTGCAGCTTACTGTGGTGGTCTACTAGTACCTGTGCCTACAACAAGTAAGGTAAATCCCCTAAGAGGGGTCAGTACGAAGAAAGTACTGAGTATGTAAGGTTGTATGAAACTGAATGATACATAAAGACTTCAAATATAAATGAGTACTCAATATGGACAAGTCACCATTCTGTATATATGGAAATATGTACATTAAGTGAATTACTTTCTTTACTTTTATACTCATTCATTCGCTCACTCTTTCCTTCATTCATTACTCATTCATCCATTCATATAATGCTCGGGCCCCAAGCTGAACAGTGGGTAATCAACAGTAGTCGGGATCAACCCATGCTAGGCTTTTCCTTTGCCCCTGGGATACCACCCGTAGTAGCGGGATTGACCCATGCTAGGTGTTTTTCTCACCCCTGGGATACCACCCGTAAATATTGGGATTGACCCATGCTAGGTTATTTAACCCCTGGGATACCACCCATGATACATACTTTATTGCCTCACTCCTTCAGTCTTAGCAAAAATAGTTCAATCATTGATTACTTCATTTTGGGAACTTTTGAATATAACATTATTGGAACTTGGAACCATGTTCATAATTATGTGACACATGAATGAAAATAGACCAAGAATGAGATATATATGATTAACAATAAATGATAACTTGAAATGAGATACCTTAGGACATTTCGGAAATGAGTAAGTACCATAACAAGGTGAATACTATATGCTGCAGAAGGATACAGAAAGAGGAACCTTACATACCTTGTATTTTCAATATGAATACTCAATCCTATATGTGAACACAATAGTCCCTCTCCTTCCTTACGTCTTACTCTACAACACAAATACATACCGGGCTTACATTATCAAATGGTTTCCTTACAAGTGTACAAAACAACAATAAGCTATATGACTGCCATATAATGTCATTTATCCCCTTATAATACCATTTACGGCATGGTCATACCAACAATACTACAACATGCCCAACATTGACCAATATATCATAAACCAATAGCATGTCACACCAAGTTCATACTTTACACTTCTCCATCACCACAACATCACAATTACTCCATCAAGTCATCTTAATACATCTCATATCACATATCAGCCAAAATCCCATAATTTACACTTATAGAAAAATAACAAGTTTAATAACATAATCACACCATACATGTTGATATTTCATCCATACCATGCTTTTTCATCAAAACCACAAGTCATATTTCAAGTTTAAATCCCATCGATAACACATCTTTTTACAAAAACACAAGGTGCCATGTTCAACACTTCTAAGCATAACCAACATGATCTACATAATCTCTCATACATATAACATGCTAAAGTACAAGAATAATTACTTACCTAAGCTTGTTAATGGATGATCTTGTCCAAGAAGTTGGCTTAGGGTTTTTAGGAGTTGAGAGAAATTTTGGGAAATTTCTAGAATTGTGTTGTGTGTTCCTTTGAATAAAAATCAGATTTTCCACATATATATATGCCCTCAAGTCTTCTTGGCATTAAATGCCATGTTTAAGTGGTCAAAGGGTGAAGAATGGGTCATTTTAGCCTATTTGGGCCATGTCTTTTGCCTCATTTTGGGCTTGTATTGAGCCCAATTCAGTTAATTCAATAATTTATCATGTTTAACCCATTTCATACGTGTTACGATAATATTCCCACTCGCGCGATTCATATTCGTAGCCTCAATCCCAAAAATAAGTGATTCTAGCCACGTATGACCTATTTTGACTACAAGGGCAAAACCGTCATTTTGATACCAAATTCGTTCACGAGTAATTTTACCATACCAATATAATACTTCAATCATTCCATGTATATGCTCGTGGTTGTAGAATAAATGTGGTAAAAATCGGCCCGGTACGCCCCCGGGCACCCTTGGGACTTAAGAAAAAATTTCAACAGCCACGCTGCTTGTACGTGCCATCTTGCTGCCTGTGCCCAAAAAAATTGGGCAATTAGCGGCCTGGCACGCCCTCTGGCACGCCTGGCCCTTTTTTTTTTTGCAAATTTTCGTTCTTCAACTTTTCTTTGCGGATTTGGTTAGATACTTCAAGTTCTATTCTTTCACTTACTTCTTACCTTTAATATCCTTTATTTGGAGGTCCTCTTAGCCTCATTTTTAACCCTACACAAATCATAAAACATCTCCTACAAAGGTCTAATCACATGTACGAGGCCCAATATCCACTATCTCATCAATAACATTACAAAATACATACTTGTGGCTCTCGACACCTAAGTAAACATTGTTCAACGTCGTCAAGTAGGGTCGGGAAGGTATGGGGTGTTACATTCTTCCCCCCTTAGAAAAATTCGTCCTCGAATGTTAACAATATCGCTTCAATTATAACAAATGCATCTCTATATTAGCATACATATACATAAGCACTTAAGGCTCATGGATACTTACTTTTTATTGCACCACTTCCGTACTTTGGACTTTTTCTTCTATTTGAAACAGGTGAGGGTACTTGGATTTCATCATTTCCTCGGCTTCCCACGTGATCTCTTCTACTTGTTGATTTCGCCATAGTACCTTTACGGAAGCTATGTCTTTATCCCTCAATCTCTTTACTTGTCGATCTAGAATAGCAATGGGTACCTCTTCATAAGTAAGATTCTCTGTAACTTGGACATCCTCAACAGGAACAATACGAGATGGATCTCCTATGCATTTTCGAAGCATCAAAACATGAAACACTGGGTGGACTGAGGAAAGTTCCTGAGGTAGTGCTAATTCATACGCAACTTGCCCAAATCTTCTAATAATTTCATATGGGCCTATATAACGTAGACTCAATTTTCCTTTCTTTTCGAACCGCATTACCCCTTTCAACGGTGACACCTTTAAAAATACCCAATCACCTATGGCGAATTCAAGCCCTCTCCTTCTAACATCAGCATATGACTTGTGGCGACTTTAGGCCGTTTGTAAATTCTGTTGGATCACTTTAACTTTCTCCATAGCCTGATGAACAATATCTGGCCAAAGTAAAGCAGTTTCACCCGCTTCAAGTCATCCAATTGGTGATCTACATTTCCTTCCATACAAAGCTTCATAAGGTGCCATTTTAATACTTGAATGATAGCTATTGTTGTAAGCAAATTCAATAAGAGGCAAATGGTCATCCCAACTGCCTTGAAAATCTAACGTGCAAGCTCGTAGCATATCCTCAAGTGTTTGGATAGTACGCTCCGCTTGTCCATCTGTTTGAGGATGGAAAGTCGTACTCAGATTCACCTGTGTGCCCAAACTCTGCTGAAAAGATCTCCAAAAATGTGCAGTAAATTGTGCTCCTCTATCTGATATAATGGAGATCGGAATCCCATGTAACCACACTATTTCTTTAACATACAATCTTGCATAATCCTCAGTTGTATAGGTTGTCTTGACTGGTAGAAAATGCGCTGACTTGGTAAGCCTGTCCACTATGACCCATCTAGAATCAATTTCCGCAATGTACGAGGCAAACCTGTGATGAAGTCCATATTAATCATATCCCATTTCCAGACTGGAAGATTGATACATTGCATGTAACCTCTTGGTTTCTGATGCTCTACTTTCACTTGTTGACAATTCGGGCATTGAGCGACAAATTCTGCAATGTTCTTCTTCATATTTCCCCACCAATACACTTCTTTTAAATCATGGTACATTTTAGTAGCACCCGGATGAATAGAATAGCGCGAGTGATGCGCCTCTGTCATAATTTGTTTCCTCAGCTCATCTACATCCGGCACACACAATCTTCCTTGACATTGAAGTACCCCTTCTTGTGTAAGATCGAAGGCCGTAGTCAGACCTTGTTGTACATTCTCTTTCAGCTGCAATAGCATAGAATTCGCAAACTGCTTCTCTTTTACTTCAGCAATGAAGGAGGATTCCGCTGCATTTTGCACAATAACCCCTTCATTTGGAGATTCAATAAGTCGAACTCCCAAGCTAGATAGTTGATGTAGATCTTTGATTATCTCTCGCTTTTCAGTCAACTAGCCACTAGTGCTTTCTACTGCCTTGCGACTCAATGCATCAGCTACCCCGTTTGCCTTGCCTGGATGATAGAGAATATCGATATCATAGTCTTTTAAGAGCTCTAACCACCTTCGTTGCCTCAAATTGAGTTCCTTCTGCTTAAATATATATTGCAAACTTTTGTGATCAGTAAAGATATTAACATGAACTCCATAAAAATAATGACGCCATATCTTTAAAGCAAAAACCACCGCTGCTAATTCAAGATAATGTGTGGGATAATTTTTCTCATGTGGCTGCAATTGTCACGAGGCATATGCTATGACATTTTCGGGATGCATTAATACACATCCGAGGCCAACCCCGAAAGCATCAAAATACACTGCATAACCTTCGGTGCCTTCGGGAAGTACTAGAACTGGTGTGGAGGTTAATTTATCTTTCAACTCTTGGAAGCTTTTCTCACACGCATCATTCCACTGAAATTTAACTGCCTTATGTGTAAGCTTTGTTAATGGAGCAGCAATGGAGGAAAAACCTTCCACAAATCTTCGGTAATAACCTGCCAATCCAAGAAAACTATGAATCTCTGTGGGTGTCGTAGGTCTTGGCCAATTCTTCACCGCTTCAATCTTCTGTGTATCAACCTGTATCCCTTTATCTGATACAATGTGACCCAAGAATGCAACTGATTTTAACCAAAACTCACATTTGGAGAACTTTGCATACAACTTCCGCTCACGGAGAATCTGTAACACCTGTCGTAAGTGATTAGCATGGTCCTCTGGTGATCTTGAATAAACCAGGATGTCATCTATAAATACCGTCACGAACACATCTAGAAATGGCTTAAACACCCTATTCATCAAATCCATGAACACAGCTGGTGCATTTGTTAGTCCAAATGACATAACTAAAAATTCATAATGGCAATACCGTGTTCGGAAAGCTGTCTTGGGTATATCTTCTTCTCTAACTCTGACTTGATGGTAACCCGACCTCAAGTCAATCTTTGAAAAACACTTGGCACCCTGTAACTGATCAAACAAATCATCAATTCGAGGGAGGGGATATTTGTTCTTGATCGTTACCTTATTCAATTGCCGATAGTCGATGCACATTCTCAACGTGCCATCTTTCTTCCGTACAAATAATACCGGTGCACCCCACGGAGACATACTAGGCCTGATAAAGCCTTTGTCCAGCAAATCTTTCAACTGTTCCTTCAATTCACGCAATTCTGCTGGAGCCATTCTATACGGAGGAATAGAGATAGGCTGAGTGCCTGGAATCACATTAATGCCAAACTCTACTTCTCGTTCTGGAGGTAAGCTTGGAAGATCCTCTGGAAATACATCAAGAAATTCATTGACTATTGGAATCGACTGCAGAGTTAGTGGTTCCACATCATTATCTTTCACTCGTACTAAGTGACATATGTAACCCTTAGCAATCATTTTCCTTGCCTTCAAATAGGAAATAAATTTTCCTTTTGGTGCCCCCACATTACCCTGCCATTCAAGAACATTTTCTTGCGGAAAACAAAAATGCACTTTCTTGGCCCGGCAATCCACCGTGGCATAACAAGAAGCCAACCAATCCATCCCCATTATTACATCAAAATCCACCATGTCTAGTTCGATAAGATCGGCCAGTGTATCATGACCACACACAGTTACCACACAATTACGATATACTCTTTTTGCAACAATATGTTCACCAACCGGTGTAGACACTTCAATTGACTTAGTTAGTAATTCTGGTGCCTTTGTAAATTTCGCAGCAATTAATGGAGTAACATAGGACAATGTAGAACCTGTATCAATCAATGCATATACATTATATGAAAATATGGATAATGTACCTGTGACGACATCAGGAGAAGCCTCCGAATTTTGTTGGTCCACCAAAGCATAAGTGCGATTCTGGACCCCACTAGTACTGGCTGCTCCTCTGGCACCTCTACCACGACTGACATACTGCACACCTTGGCCTAAAGAAGGAGCCGATAATGATGATGCAACGGCCGATCCCGCAGGTCGCGCCACATTACCCAAGCCTCTTCGTGGGCAATCTCTCATCATATGCCCCGTCATACCGCACCAGAAACAAATATTTGACCCAAATCGGCATTCACCTAATGAAACCATCCACATTGCTGACATGGCGGACGAGAAAATCCAGCGGTCTGCGAACCTCGAATACCACTACTCTGCCCAATATTGCTATCTCTATACCCTCCGGATTGAGATTGTATGCCTGCTGTGGAATATGAGAATGATGGTCTAGGCGGTCTATTAAAATTCCGAGGCCTGAACTCTGCTTGGGACGCCATAGATTGTCCCATGGGTCTAGCTCTTTTGGACTGTCATCTTTCAGATTCATGTACTCTTCTTCTCTGTCTTTGATCCTTCATCTTTTGTGTGAAGGCCTGAATTCTAGCTATAGCCATATCTTTGTTCAAGGCAGCAATGGTGCAGTCCCTCAACAAATATGGCTCCAACCTGTCCACATATCGATGTACCCTGTCCGTCATTGTGGCCACTACGTTCGGAGCATATCGAGCCAAGGAGTTAAACTGCAAACTGTATTCCCTCACACTCAGATTCCCTTGACGGAGATTCAAGAATTGATCCGTAAGAGCCTATCGGATCTCATAAGGGAGGTAGTGGTCAAGGAAAGCCATTTTAAATTCTTCCCAATTAGGTGGGTTTGCACCAATACCACGATCCTTTTTCCAGTCTTCATACCATAATATAGCCTCGCCCTTCAATCTATAAGCCGCAAGCTCCACCGTTTCTACATCCGAAACATGTATCACCTCCAGAGCCCTTTGGATTTGATCTATAAAATCTTGCGGGTCTTCATTTGGATCTGATTCAGTAAATGTAGGAGGATCTAGTTTCAAAAAATCCTGCGTTCGTCGACTGGCTACTCTAGCTGCACTATCATCATTTATCACTGGACCACCTTGTCCCTGAACTTGTGCGACAACAATTCGAGTCAACATTCGCACTGCATCCTTTAAGTCCTGGTCAGTAGTATTTACTGGTGGTTCTGCGAGTACTTCTCTTCCTCTTGACTCCTCTGAAAATGGAAGAGTAGAAGAAGCTTGTGATGCCATCTCTGGTTCAGAACCGCCTTGATTAACTGGTTCAGGCGGGGCCCTACTAGTTTTTCTCCAGCAATTCTGTCTATCCTCTTACTTTTACCTCGTCCTCTTCTTGTCATTGGCATTTTTCTATAATATACAAGAACAATAATTCTCATGGTCAGAAACCATTCCACCTATAACTTCAGCTCTAATGCACGATCTAGAAGTGAAGGAATGAAACAACTCCTAAATGTCCCGTATCCTCCTACTTATAAATGTGGTGCGCAACACATCGATAAGTAAGACTCTACTCAGACACGTCTTTGTAGACACCCTTAGAACGACCTGCTCTGATACCACTTTTGTCACGACCCAAATGTCATTCGGATCGGACTGGCACCCGAAGACGATAAGGCTCGAGAGAACCAATCTTTACTTGTTTCCATTCATATGCATGCCATTAAAAACATCATCACCACATAAGGACATGAAATGCTAACGATGGAAATCATGGAACATGTGATATGTACATATAAGAAACTCGGCCGTTAGGGCCATCACGTCAAGATGAACATACTTCACTTACTTTCATATACCCACATATGTCTACAAAAGCCTCTAACAGAATTACAAACTTGACCCACCTAAGTTCGGGACAAGTCCCCGATCTATATAATATTTACAATACTAAAACTAATATACAACTATAACTCGGAAGCCTCGAACCAACTGGAGATCACCAAAGTTCAATAGATGACCCTCAGCTTACTGTGGCGGTCTACTAGTACCTGTGCCTGCAACAAGTAAGGTAAATCCCCCAAGAGGGGTCAATACGAAGAAAGTACTCACTATGTAAGGCTGTATGAAACTGAATGATACATAAAGACTTCAAATATAAATGAGTACTCAATATGGACAAGTCACCATTCTGTACATATGGAAATATGTACATTAAGTGAATTACTTTCTTTACTTTTATACTCATTCATTCGCTCACTCTTTCCTTCATTCATTACTCATTCATCCATTCATATAATGCCCGGGCCCCAAGCTGATCAGTGGGTAATCAACAGTATTCGGGATCGACCCATGCTAGGCTTTTCCTTTGCCCCTGGGATACCACCCGTAGTAGCGGGATTGACCCATGCTAGGTGTTCTTCTCACCCCTGGGATACCACCCGTAAATATTGGGATTGACCCATGATAGGTTATTTAACCCCTGGGATACCACCCATGATACATACTTTATTGCCTCACTCCTTCAATCTTAGCAAAAATAGTTCAATCATTGATTACTTTATTTTGGGAACTTTTGAATATAACATTATTGGAACTTGGAACCATGTTCATAATTATGTGACACTTGAATGACAATAGGCCAAGAATGAGATATATATGATTAACAATAAATGATAACTTGAAATGAGATACCTTAGGACATTTCGGAAATGAGTAAGTACCATAACAAGGTGAATACTATATGCTGCAGAAGGATACGGAAAGAGGAACCTTACATACCTTGTATTTTCAATATGAATACTCAATCCTATATGTGAACACAATATTCCCTCTCCTTCCTTACGTCTTACTCTACAACACAAATACATACCGGGCTTACATTATCAAATGGTTTCCTTACAAGTGTACAAAACAACAATAAGCTATATGACTGCCGTATAATGTCATTTATCCCCTTATAATACCATTTACGGCATGGTCATACCAACAATACTACAACATGCCCAACATTGACCAATATATCATAAACCAATAGCATGTCACACCAAGTTCATACTTTACACTTCTCCATCACCACAACATCACAATTACTCCATCAAGTCATCTTAATACATCTCATATCACATATCGGCCAAAATCCCATAATTTACACTTATAGAAAAATAACAAGTTTAATAACATAATCACACCATACATGTTGATATTTCATCCATACCATGCTTTTTCATCAAAACCACAAGTCATATTTCAAGTTTAAATCCCATCGATAACACATCTTTTTACAAAAACACAAGGTGCCATGTTCAACACTTCCAAGCATAAACAACATGATATATATAATTTCTCATACATATAACATGCTAAAGTACAAGAATAATTACTTACCTAAGCTTGTTAATGGATGATCTTGTCCAAGAAGTTGGCTTAGGGTTTTTAAGAGTTGAGAGAAATTTTGGGAAATTTCTAGAATTGTGTTGTGTGTTCCTGTAACACCCCATACTTTTATAACCTCACTTGATACCTTAGGATCATATCTACATAGGGTTTGAGATGCCACGAGTATGTGTGTTATAGTGTCATTGGTGAAACATTTGATATCGGACCTCACATGTGCGATTAGACCTTCATAGGAGGTGTTTTGTGATTTCGTGATGCATTTGGGTGATGCCCCGTACATATTCTAACCTCATTTGGTGACTTTAAGTCATGTTTACTTGATGGTTAATGTCACTAAGTAAGTATTTTGTAGTGTTTTGATAAGGGATTGGACGATACGCAAACATTGGATAAGTGGCCGAAATTTTCAGCAAAGTGCTGAAACTTGCGCCACTACCCTGTTTCAGGGGTGTGGCGCAAGCCACCTGCAGCCAAGAAGTTCAGAGGAGGCTGAAAACTTGCGCCACTACCCTGTTTCAGGGGGTGTGGCGCAAGGCACAACAATTATGCCCTTCCAGAGTCGTTTCGCAACGCAATTCTACGACGATTTCTAGATGGTTTCTTTTGGTTCTTTGGAGTTATTTGAGCATTGTTAAAGCTTCAAACACTTAAATACACTCCTAGATACTCCTACATGATCAAATCATGAAATGTTAATAGTGACCCAAAAATGTCCAATGAAGCCAAGGGCAACTAGAATTCCTATTTTTGCGATTGAGGCGACGAATGAGAATCTCGTAAGAGAATAATGTCGTGACCTTATGGAATTATGTAAACATGAGATATATGGTGAATAATACATAAAATGTGATGGGTTACATGGATATGAGTTATTGGGCCCAAAGTTAGGCCCAAAATGAAATAAAAGAATTGGCCCAAAGGGCTAAAAGACCCATTCTTCCACTTTGACCACATTAAATGCCAAAGAAAAGGCTAAGCTTGAATTGGGGTCTATATAAAGGCCCCAAGATCAGATTTTTATCATCAAAAGCTCTCATAACTTTTGGATATTTTCTCAAACATTTCTTTCTTTTCCAAATCCTAAGGCAAATAATTCCTTTGGACTCCTTGGACAAGATCAACATATTCCAAGCCTTGGTAAGTATTTATCCTCATGGATTAACATATAATATGCATGAGATATTATGTATATTATGCTAGTGGTGTTAGTAAGATGGTGAATAGTGTATTTTTGCTTTTGGTGAAAGATGTGCTATCTTGGTGATTTGAACTTGAATTAGGACTTGTACCTTTGATGAAAAAGCATGGTATGGACAAAATATGAACATGTATGGTGTTATTTTTGGTATTAAACTTGTTCTTGTCCATAAGTGGAAAATGTGTGATTTTGGCCGATATGTGTTATGAGTTGTATTAAGGTAATTTGGTGGATTATTTGTGATGTGGCATGGATTAGAAAGTGTAAAGGAGAGGTGTTGTGGTGAAATGTATCAATTATCATGTATTGGTCAATGTTGGGAATAGTATGGAATTTTTGGAATAGTAATTGTATCAATGGTTTTGTCAAGGGGAAATGGCATGTTTAAGGGCCAATATATGATTCATTGATGTTACATGCATTTGAAGAGTAGTTGATGGTTAATGTGAATTCCGTTATATATTTATGTTGTAGAGTGATACATAAAGAAGGAGAGGGACTATTATATACGCATCTAAGGTTGTATATTCGTATTGAGAATCCAAGGTATGTAAGGTTACTTTGTCCTTATCTTTCTACGGCAAATAGTGTTCACATTGACATGTCACTAGTCCTATCTCAAAATGTGCTAAGGTATTCCATATTCGGTTAGCAATGGTCATTGTCATATGTTTCCTACTCATTGATCATTTGTGAATCTCATATGTCTTATATTCTTGGTTAATGATCCAAAGTTCCTAACAATGTGATATTGTGACCAACATTGTATCAATCTCAAAGTAATGATCAAAGTAATGCAAATGTGGTTAATGATTGATTTACGGGTGGCAAGTCTAGGGGCGTAAGCCTAGCTCGACTCGATCCCGAGGCATTGTTTTATGGGTCGCAAGTCTAGGGGCGTAAACCTAGCTCGACTCGATCCCGAGGCATTGATTTATGGGTGGCAAGTCTAGGGGCGTAAGCCTAGCTCGACTCGATCCCGAAGCATTGATTTATGGGTGGCAGATCTAGGGGCATAAGCCTAGCTCGACTCGATCCCAATATGACGATAAGTCATGAAAAGACCCACTGATCAGTAGGGGCCCGGGTACATTATTATCATTGAGCATTGAGGTAAAGGAAGCAAAGAAAGTTATGAAAGCAATCCACATGGTTTCCCAAAATACCAAATGGTGACTTATTCACATTGATTATTCATATGTTTTGAGTTCATTGAGATATTCATGTATTGTACAGTTTCATCTGAGCCTTGCATACTCAGTACTTATTTCGTACTGACCCCTCTTAGGGAATTTACCTTACTTGCTACAGGCGCAGGTACCAGTAGGCCTCCTCAGTAGATTGCCAGTGTTAGCGGTTCCTTGGTGAGCTCCAGCTAATTCGGGGCTTCTCCGAGTCAGAGTGTATATATGTTTTGGTGATGTACATGTTATATAAAGCGGGGACTTGTCCCGACTTTTAGTTCTTCTTGGTCAATGCACTTGTTAGAGGCTTTTGTAGACTGATGTGGGTGTATAAATGTAGAAGGGATATGTCGATTTTGACTTGGTGGCCTCAACGGCCAAGTTTTGCATATGTATATATATATATCATGTTCCATGAATTCCATTGCGGGTATTTAAAGCTATTGTGTGTTTATGGGTTTCTTATGGCATGTATGGGAACGAATAGGGATAAAGCTTGGTTCTCTCGGGCCTTGTCGGCTACGAGTGCCAATCATGCCTCATTGGGAATCAGGGCGTGACAAAAGTGGTATCAGAGCAGTCGTTCTAAGGGTGTCTACAAAGCCGTGTCTGAGTAGAGTCTTACTTATCGATGTGTTGTGCACCACATTTATAAGTAGGAGGCTACGGGACATTTAGGATGTTGTTTCTTTTCTTCATTCTAGATCGTGCAATAGAGCCAATGTTGTAAGTTGCATTGTATCTGACCTTGGTAATTGTTTTTCTTTGGTATAGTCAAAATACCGAACGCTAGGAGAGGAAAAGGTAAAAGTAAGCGGATAGATAAAATTGCTGGAGAGGGAACAAGTAGACCACCACCTGAACAAGTTGATCAAGGTGGGGCTGAAACTGCATTTGCAACGCGAGCTTCTTCTACTTCTTCAGCTCCAGAAGATCCGAGAAGAAGGGCAGTGCCCGTGGAACCACCGACGAATGCCACGGATCAGGACCTTAGAAATGCTGTACATATGTTGACACAGATAGTGGAGGCACAAAGCCAGGGACGAGCAAGTACAATGACACATGATGATGATGCAGCTAGAATTGCAAGTCGCAGAACACAGGATTTCCTGAAATTGGACCCTCCTGTATTCACTGGGTTCGATCTAAAAGCAGATCCACAGGACTTCGTGGATCAGATTCAGTGGGCCTTGGAAGTTATGCACGTGACAGGGGTAGAAACAGTTGAACTTACTACGTACAGGTTGAAGGGAGAGGCAGTATTATGGTATGAGGATTGGAAGAAATCCCGTGACATTGGTGCAAATCCACTTGATTGGGAAGAATTTAAAGTGGCCTTCCTCGATCATTATCTCCCTTATGAGGTTTGAGAAGCACGTGCAGATCAGTTTCTGAACTTGCGACAAGGGAATATGAGTGTTCGGGAATATAGTTTACAATTTAATTCCTTGGCTAGGTATGCGCCAAATGTGGTGGCTACGATGACCGACAGAGTCCATCGATACGTGGACAGATTAGAGCCATATTTGGTACGAGATTGCACCATTGCTGCTTTAAATAAGGACATGGACATAGCGAGAATCCAGGCCTTCGCTCAGAAGATGGAAGACCAACGACAGAGGAGAAGGGTGCATGAATTTGACAGGGGACAGTCCAAAAGGGCTAGACCTATGGGACCACCTATGATGTCCCAAGGAGGATCTAGGCCTCGTATGTTCCCTAGACCACCTAGACCATCGTTTTCTCATTCCATGGTTGGAGCTTACTCTCAATCTCCAGGGTTTAGAGGTGGTCCATCTGGGCAGAGTAGCGGGGTTCATGGATCACAGGTAGCAGGTTTTCCTCAGCAGCAGTGTCAGCACTGCTGGCGTATTCATACAGGTACATGTCGGTTAGGGACGAATGTCTATTTTTGGTGTGGTATGCCAGGGCATATAGCGAGAGATTGTCCACAGCGGAGCATGGGTGGTATAGCACGACCGGCTGGGTCGGCTGTTGCGTCGTCAGCATCGGTTCCTTCAATAGGCCGAGGTGTACAGCCTGTAGGCCGTGGTAGGGGTTCCAGGGGAGCAGCCAGTACTAGCCGGGTCCAGAATCGCACTTATGCTTTAGTAGACCGACAGAATTCAGAGGCTTCCCCTGACGTGGTCACAGGTGCATTATCTGTATTTTCCCATAAGGTATATACATTGATTGACCCAGGTTCTACATTGTCTTATGTTACCCCATTGATTGCTGCAAAATTTACAAAGGCACCAGAATTATTAATTAAATCAATTGAAGTGTCTACCCCGGTGGGTGACTATATTGTTGCAAAGAGGGTTTATCACAATTGTGTGGTAACGGTGTGTGGTCATGATACATTAGCTGATCTCATTGAACTAGACATGGTAGATTTTGATTTGATCATGGGAATGGATTGGTTGGCCTCTTGTTATGCTACGTTAGATTGCCGGGCCAAGAAGGTACAATTTTGTTTTCCGAAGGAACATGTTATAGAGTGGCAGGGTAATGTAGGGGCACCACGAGGGAGATTTATTTCTTACTTGAAAGCCAGGAAAATGGTTGCCAAGGGATACATATGTCACCTAGTTCGGGTGAAGGATAATGATGCGGAACCACTAACTCCACAGTCGGTTCCAGTAGTCAATGAATTTCTTGATGTATTTTCGGAGGATCTTCCAGGCTTACCCCCAATACGGGAAGTGGAATTTGGCATTGATGTGATTCCAGGCACTCAGCCTATTTCTATTCCTCCATGGACGCGCTAATCCTCAAAAATTCATGGGTTTCCACCCATCCACACCTCTTTCTCCTCCTCTCCATGGCTTCAAGACATGGGAGGCATCCCTTAGGGTTTGTGGAGCCTCCCACGTTGTTTATTTCAGTCAAAATAGAGAAGGGAAATAACTTTCTGGACTGCGTCGCCCCGCTATAGCGGTAGGCTCACCACTATAGCGGTACCGCTATAGCAGAATAAATCCCGCTATAGTGGGCTGACGTCAGCCTGACCCAAATAGTTAAGTCTCCAAATTTTTAATACTCATGATCCCACGTAAGGTTTCAAATAACATCTCGATAATTTCCAAACTCCACACTAATATCGAGGTGTTTCCTAATAACGACGAATTCGATCATTACATAAAGAGTCTCAAATAAGAAGATGTCTCTGCAACAAAGAACTTATTCTTATCAATATTTATTCATACAGTTCTTTAACTATAATAGTTAGTTTCTTAGAGTGACAATATCTTAATTACTTTCATAGTTGATAGTAGAAGGTGTTACATAGTAATTTGAGGGTAGAAACTGAGTTTAGTAAACCTAGAGTTAATTTTTGGGCTCGAGTTTAGTAGAAGAGTTTGGAGAAAAGTCCTACAAAAGTAGGTTTTAGTTTTAACTCCTTTGAGGAAGGAGTTTTTCATGCTAAATACTTATGTTAATTTATATTTTTTATTTACCTTCTTGCATAGTTGCTCAAAGAATTGATTCTCTGAGTGTTGATTTCATATCCACACTAACAATTAGTACCAGAGATAGATCTATGAATAAAGAGTACACCTTGAAAGACTAAAAATGGTTGCACCTCCTGGAGTTCGAGAAGGCCAATCAATCATAAGACCACCATATTTCAATGGTAAATACTATGTCAGGTTGAAACAAGAATGCAAAATTTTATCATAGGAGAATATATTAAGTTATGGGACATACTATGGAAAGCCCCAAAGTCCTTCATGCCATAGAACACAGGGAAAAGAAGACCATTCTAAAGAAGAGAGATAACTATAATGATGAAGATATCAAGACCATTCAACAAAATATCAAGATAAATAAGTTGTTTTTTTATGACATAGGTCCTGATGAATACAACAAAATCTCCTCATGCCCAAATGCCAAAAAAAATCTGAGAAACTCTTCAAACCTAGTATGAACAGAATTCAAGAACCTAGGTTGTAAAAGGAAGAGGCCATGAATCCATTATAAACTAGGAAGAATTAGACTCAAAAGAAAGCAGGGAAGCTATAAGAGATCTTGAAAAGGTAAATTATTCAAAGCTTGAAGACATTATTCACACATATTGAAGATCATGATTCATATCATTCTTAGAGCCTCCAAGAAGCTCATATTGCTATGGGTAAACTAATAAAACACTACAAAAATCTATAATGGACTCATAAGAAATTGGTAAAAAGGCCTGATGATTTAAAGAGGAAGATTCTTTTAGAAAAGCAAAAGAAGGTAGGGCCAAAGCTAAAAGTTCTCTAGCTTCTCTTATTCAAGGACAAGTTTATGGTGATAAATCCAAAATAAGTAGACACTCATAAAGAAGTTAAGAGGTGCTAGGGATAAGCTAAAAAAGGCTTTTCAATAGACCAGACTCACAGTCATGATAACATCTCTGCAAGAAAATCACAACAATATTAGTAGGTATAACTCTAACAATGAAAGACAAATTAAAGGGTCTAAATTGCCACAAAATCAAGATAAAAACATCTCTCTCCTCACCTAAAGGAACCTAAACTTGTATGGGTTCCTGTAACTCCATTCTAATTAGGAGAAAGGGATACTGTAGAGAAAAGAGAAATAGAGATGATGATAGAGATGATACTAAGAAATAGAAGAATTTTGTATGGGTACAACTATTAGTTGAACGAAGTAAAAAAATGTGATCTTTGTTGTATGATAAAACAAACACTAATACCTTAATTGAATTAAGATTAAATCTGTTTATCAAAGTGCTTCTCTGATTGCTTAAGATATCTATTTTCAATCGAGGAGCAAAACAAGATCATTTTATTTTATTTTTAATAAAATAGTAAAAGATATTTCATTAGTAGTGAGAGGGGGTGGAGGGGGATCTGTATATGTCATTCAAGTGGATTAAGGTGTAGAAATAGCTAGAACTTAAAGTGAAAAGTATGAAAAAAAATCATGTAATCCATTTAACTAGAAAGTACGTTACAGAATCTTAAATGATAAAGTGTGGATTTTATATAGAAAAAAGGGAGAGTGTGTTATATTCAAAATATATGAAATATAGTAAATATCGTAAAGGCAACTGAAGTAGGGGTTGTAAACTGGATAGTACACAACTTGGTTATGAAAGATATGACAATAAAAGTTGTAAATTTATTTGATACCCTATGTCAATAAAAGTGAAAGAAAGAAAATATAGGCAAAAGAAAGATATCAAAATAATATTGTATCAGGATGCCTGTAAGAGCATGTGAAGAGGTCTCAACACATGTCAAAGAAAAGAATAATAATTCCTTCAACTAAAAGCCCATGAAAAAGGGAGATTAGGACATTAAAAAATCAAAGAATTCCACTCCCAAGAAGATTGAGAGTTTAAAGACCAATCACAAGTGTATCAGAAGAAGCAATCAGGAGCTAAGCAACAAGAGCCAAAATCTGTCATCCTATAAACTACTATTAAGAACTTAATTCTTAAAAAAGAAAGAAATATGAAAAGGCTGACAAAGATAGGATTGTTCCTCTCTTAATGAGTTTACAAAAGGTCTAGAAATCTAAAAATTTGAACTTTTAAAGGCTAAAAAAATATAAAGGGGATCAAAAAACAAGTGTAGTCCATGAATTGTAAAAATCTAGGAAGGATGAAGAAGAAATTCTCTTAAATCAATGAGAGTCAATAAACATCACACGCTATGCTGACAAAAAGGGAAATATAAGATCAACATAAGAAAGGTGCCATAGAAATTCAAGCAAAAAAATAGGTTTCAGGTTACTATAGAACCAAAAACCTAGTTCTCTGATCAATCAGTCAGCAATAAATGGACATATAAAAAATCTTAGATCCTCCACAATAGTTAGTCCTTGAGTCTCTTGAGACCACAAAGATGAATTGAAAATAAGGATCAATTGATCAAATCATGAAGGCTCACATCCAGTCCAAACATTAAAAATTCTATGAAATTATGAGAAGAATACTAATTTTAAAGAAATTTAAGAAGACAAAAAAAAAAGATAGGACAATAATGAGATAAGGAAGAGAGTTGCAAAGGAAAATAATCATGATTTACTCATGTTGATGCTTACAGATTTGAAGAATAAATTTCTATAAAAATTAGACAAAAAAACTTTTTTTAAAAAAAAAATGGGGCTAGGGGAAGAGGAATTGGGGAGGGAATTACAATGTGGAGAATCAAACCCTCACCAACAAAGTGGGAGTTCAGGTAATTAACAAACTAAGCTACTAAGACTCTCCTAGACAAAAGAATCTGGTTCTATAAGATGAAGAAAAAAAGTTGAGGTGAAGAACAAGAATAGAAATAGCAAAAATATAAGACACATGTGATGAGGCACAAAATTCACATGAGAAGCAGATGAAAAAAAAGGATAGAAGATGAAGAAATGATTGACTAAGGACGCTCTGGTGGGAAGTCACTATGACAAAAGAGAACTGATAGTGTTATCCTACTCTTAACAATGATTAATTTCAAAGAAGAAAGTCAAAAGAGAAGTAATAGTGTTATCCTACTCTTAACACTGTAACGACAAGTTCTGTCGTTACTAAAAAAATGCCTCGTTATGGGTATGGGTTACGAAAAATTTTAAAAATATGATTTTGAATTAGTATGGGGTGACACGACTAAAAATTTTAGGAATTTGAAAGTTTGGGTAAGACTAACGTCATCCTGCTATAGAGGGATGACGAGATCAGAAACTCCAGGTGCAATTTTATATTCTCTTTTCTCCTCTTCAGTTGTAAAATGGATGTGGTTTACTCTAAAAACCCTTCTAGGGATACCTCATGGCCTGTGAGTAATGTAAAGAAGGGATTTCACTTTAATAGGGTAAAACCCATGGTTTTCCCACTAATTTCACGTCAGAATTCACCTCCACGTAGTCAAAAGCTCACGATCATGCCTCCGTAGCAGCTGCTTGGCGTACATGTAGGCTAGGTTTGATTGAACAGTTTAGACCTGGGTTAGAGAGCATAAGTATGACATAGATTGATGTGAGATTGCATGTGTAGGCCTTCGATCACGGTATTTGGATGGATAAAATAGATAAAACCCCGATTAATTAGGTGAAAAATTGATGGTATGTTATGGTATTGGAATTGTCCCTGAATTTATATGTTTACTTGTTGTTGGTTATCCTTGCTTGATTAATGACAGTGTTGTACTCAAAAATTGAGTTAAAACTTAATTAAATGCTTATTCATTAAGGGTGGTTAGTGTTGGTGGATTCAGAAAAATCTGTGGTGGTTACCAGAGAAATGGGAAATTTGTAATGTATCAGACTATTAGGATGAACGGTTGGGGGTGGTTATAATCCACAGGTTATGTGTGCAAATTATAGGTGATGGTTTAATATAGTTGAAATCCAACTTGTGTTAGGTGTGCATGATAACTATTCCTTAGAGTCGCTTGTACAATGCATGTTCAACGAAAGTAAATGACTGTTTGATATCCTAAGTGTTAATCGCATGCAATGAAACCTATATGTAAAGCTTATTGGTTGTTACAAGTGTTGTATCTGTATTTATTGTGGTTGTGATTGTTGTGATATCTATCATTATTGTGGGATGTATCGGTATTTGGACATCTTCACGGGATTGGTTGGTATAAGGTTGGCAAACACTTGATGTCTGAAAAATGGTACATGGACAAGAGCTCGTCCCCTATAGGTTATGGCTAGTGGGCGACCATAAGACCCTTAGCATATGTATACAGGTATTTGATGAGTGTGACGGTTCCTTGAGTGAACTGGGGATTATGTGTTTTATTTAATATATATTGGTTCCTTGAGTAGGACCAGGCTTATCTGTTTACTTGAGATGTATATTGGCTCCTTGAGTTGGATCAGGCTTATCTATTATTTGAGATATATGTAGGTTCATTGAGTTGGACCTAGATTATCTATTTACTTGAGATATATATTGGTTCCTTAAGGTGAACTGGGCTTATCTATTTACTGGAGATGTATGTTGGTTCCTTGAGTGAATTGGGTTTATATGCTAAATTATTATATTTGGTTTCTGGATATAAACTAAGATTCATGATTATTATCTGTATAATTGATGGGATGGATTCTTTAGTGGTACAGGTTAATTGTAAGGGTGGTATAATTCGGTATTGCCTAATTACTTGTATAACTAAGACATGGTTGATATTATTGTCTAAATCATGGTTGTTGACTTGAAGTCTTATAGGGAGTGACATGTTGACTTGAGCTAATGTTAACTCAGTAGCAGGGTAGATAAAGGCTTAACCTAAGACGAGGCTACCAGTAGGTGTTCATGTTGGTGACTATGGCAGGTGCGTGGTAGATGGTTTATCAGTTATTACATTTGAGGCCGGGTAGGCGGGGTGTACTATTTTATAAATTACCCCATGTAGACTTAGACGAATCTAAAGATGTTAGGGTGAAAGTGTATAGCCTGGTTAGTGGAACAGGGTTGAGTATTATATAAGGGTGTTAACTACGAGTGGTTAAGGGTAAGGAACCTTGAGGGTTGAGTATCGTAGAACTCACCTATAATTGTGGGTTACAGTTTGATTTGATGACGTACAGGGTAGTTGATGATTAGGGCTAAACATAAAATGAGGTTGGTCTTCTTTCCAAGATAAGACTGGTAATACACCAGGGTGATAAGGAACTGTTTAATGAAAGATCTCTGGGTAAATAACTCTCAAGTTGTATACTTCTTTTTGGATATTTATATGATGTTTATGTGATTTAATTCAGGTTAACCGGTGATGCTTGCCAGTAGATATTGTTTGTATTGATACTACTTTTGATATGCCTTTTTTGGGGTACAGTCTGGTTGCAAGATCAGTAGGTGTTTTAGGCTTGACACGGTAAAGATCTCCAGCAAATTCTGTTATTATTCCCATGGTAGAAGCAATCTTTTGTTTGGTACTTTCTCTTAGCAGCTCTTGTACCTATTTAGACTAGTTCCTTGGGAAAGGCTTCAGTTATATTTAAACTGGTCGTAATAACTAAATGCATTTTATTATTTCTTATTGACTTCCACATACCTTTTAAAATGGGTGATAAGGATTCTCCTATCTAGGTGGATTAGAGTAGGTGCTAGCACGATCCGAGTAGTTAGGTCGTGATAAGTTGGTATCAGAGCCTAGGTTATTGATCTCTTAGTATAAAAGCAAGTGTCGAGTAGAGTCCTGTAGATTGGTGTGTTGACGTCCACATTTAATTTTCAGGGAGTTATAAGGCATTCTAGGAAATTGTTTCACTTTTTTCTCTCTTTTCTTGCGGTTTGTGTGCTTGTTTGTATAAGTTGAGTCCAATTGGTATCTCTGAATTCCAATTGGTATCTCAACGAGGTAAATAGATGTCGTTTGACTCCGGTTGAAATGATACAAGCAAGGAAAATTAGAATTGGGAAGGTTCCAATTGATATCTTGCCATTGAGGCTATGTAAATTCATGGGCAATCGGCTAATGGTGATCCATGAGGCGAATAAAGGATAATAAAAAGGGCTTGTTTAGTTATGAGACTTGAGATTGATACTTATGTGTATTGATGTTGCTTGAGTGACTGTGAATATATGAAATGTGATTGTTGAATTGCTATGAAAATTCATGGTTGGTAGAAGGTCATAACTTGGTTAATTGTTGATGGTTAAAGAAATTATTTGCTATGTGGTTTGATTGCAAATTGTATGCTAAAATGCTAGGCATGGACTTATCATTGGTAAAATAGTAAGGGGATAGAATGGTTTATGACTGTGGAAAGCTCTTATTTCAGGAAAGTCGAAATTTGGTTAAGGACCATGGGAAAAAGGGTTATTGTTGCATAATACCTGGATTTGTTGCTATGAAAAGTTTTCTTGTTGTGAATCATAACTGGTTTTAAAATAATGTGATGCTAAGTTCTTGTTTATACATTGTTGAGTTCGGTCTTGGGAATATGTTAAAGGCCATAATGTGATTTCATGTGTTAATATTGAAAATAAGAAAGGGGACTGAGGGAATTTTGCAGAAAATAGTAAATTTCTGGGTTGCTGCGGTCGGGGCCGCCATAGCAGGAATTTTTCCGCTATAGTGGGATGGGCGGGGCAGAATCCCTATCCTGTTTTCCCCTGCTTTGTTTTTTATTCCCGGTTTGTTTTAATCGTTAGTTTGAGCTATGAGCTACTGCATGAATGATAGAAATCACATATATAAAGGTAAAACATGCATTCAATATAAAGATTATTTAAACTAACATCCATGTTTGCTAAAACAAAAGGAAAGGAAAGGAGGAATAATGTCTGTTACATGCCCCAAATGGGGTAACCCAAATCAATCATAATATATAAAAGCAGGGGGGAGCAGGGTTCATATGCACTAAGGTCCCTATCCAGCTGTACTATCACCATCGCAGGCTGCTGAGGTAGGGTCCTCTCCCTCTACACCACTCAGGAAGAAACATTC
Source organism: Capsicum rhomboideum (assembly GCA_031232105.1). Classification (NCBI taxonomy): domain Eukaryota; kingdom Viridiplantae; phylum Streptophyta; class Magnoliopsida; order Solanales; family Solanaceae; genus Capsicum; species Capsicum rhomboideum. The sequence goes on along the minus strand of CP124719.1, from coordinate 17,703,035 downwards.
CTGCAAATCCTCTGTCTCCAACTAGGAAAGCTCCTGATCAGGGTTGTATACCTAAAAATGACCTTCACGATTTTCCACATCCATGCGCGCATGCGGTCTCGAGAGCGCCTCCTCCTCTTCAAGCTCTCTGCGGAGCATTGCATAATACAGGGTAGAGGGAGGTGCGGCTTCAAAGATGGGAGGGGCATGCTCTATATATATCCTAACTGCAGCCAAGTCAACCTCCAGGCGACTGTTAGAAAACTGAGGCTGGAACTGGTGGAGAGGGCCATCATCATCATCGTCATCATCGGCCTCCTCTACAACCTGGCTGCTCTTGGCCTCACCAACCTTCATCTTCTTCTTCCCCTTGGACCCGACCACCTTCACCCTAAGGGGGTGAAAGGGGATGTCCATCTCCACTTCAGCAAAACCTCCTCCTAGGGCACCCCGACACGCCTGCACAACACAGAAACCAGACCAGAAAAGTAGGGGCCCTTTTTACTGCCACTATAAAAGTCCTTCCACTCCATCATAATTTGTACCCCCATATTTAGCTGAATATCCTGTATATCACAGGTCACCACCAGAGCCCGAGGGTAGGTCACGTCGAAAAAGTTGCCCAGCAAATGAATCCTTCAAATAATAGGTTCAGCCATCTCCTAGCATCGGCTGTGAAGAAGGTGCTCATGATGCCCTTAGTAGTAGGCCAATAAACCTGGTCCCTGAACTCCTCTAAAACTAGAGTGTCCCGCAGCCACCTTATGTTCATCTCTCGGGCCTTAGCTAGGTACTCAATTTGAGACGTGGGGCACCCCCAGTAACTTATTTATGGTCCGAATGTCTATAGGGATATCCACTCCCCTGCAGCGGATGATGGGGTTGGGGTCGTCCCAAAGAACAATAGGGAGTATGAAATAAAATTCCTTGACCCAGCCTAAGACCTAAGATGGGGAAGCCACCACTAGTAGGCCCCAGCCAAACTCTTGGAGTTGATTGTAAAATGTAGGCGCCTCTCATAGCAAAGGCCCTTTCATAATAAAACCCCGTCCTCCTATGCTCCAGAAACTCCTCCCAATAAGCTTCATCATGGAATCTCTCGTAGACTGGAGCGTTCTCTTGATTTTCATCCATTGGGGTATTTGATCGGCAAAATCATGTTAAGAAACAAGTTAGAACTCATAAAAGTGTTAAGAAATTAAATTTTAGAAAAAGGCCAATGCCTTGGCCTGTCTGGGAGGCTACTGCCTGCAGCATCCCGCTACAGCAGATTGTATCCTGCTATGGCAATTTTGCTATAGCGGGAATTTTTCTGTTGTATCAAGGTTGCTATAACTGGACAAGGCTGCTATAGTGACCTTCATTATCCTCAGCAGCTCGAGAGGTGCAACTATGTCGCCTCTTGACTAAAAGTTTTGTTCTTAGCATTTTGACTTTAGATCCATGTTTATAAAGTAATCCTACACAAGTTTATGCAAAATATTTGGGCATGATAACTCCTGAAACATGCCCAAATTTTCAAACCCAAATCAAGAATACCTCTTCATATTCCATACTGTTTCGAGCCCATTTTGGCCTTGAACTCCGTAAATCTTATGCATAGAATGCTATAGAAGCATTGTAAACATGAAAGAAGCACAAAATAACATTAAAATCAACCATATCTAGGATAATCAAGTCTACCCAAGTCTCATGCCTCGCAAATATAACAACACAAGATTGGTACACCCGATCCACCACTACAGAATCTCCTACGGGGGTAGAAACATGAATGGGCGCAGTAAGAGACTTATATGCAGCATCAAAACCAGTAGAAAAATATGTAGACATATAGGAGAATGTAGACCCAGGGTCAAATAATATGAAAGCAGAACGATGGCAAACTGGGATGATACCTGTGATAGCTGCATTAGAGGCCTCCACCTCAGGTCTCCCAAGTATAGCATAACACTGACCATGTTCGCTCCTGAATTGGGTGACCCAACCTCCACCACCATGAGCTCCCCTAGATCTACCTCGAGCACCTCTAGTACCACCCCTACCACTCTGTGAACCACCTTGATTGCAGAAATAGGACTAGGGTAAAACTGGAGCTGAGAACCCTGCTGGGCAGGACCAAATACACGCCGAGGACAGTCCTTCGTGAAATGACCAACCTTATGACCTATATAACACTCTCTACTACCTGACTCAATCTGTGGAGGCCCCAAAGGAATAAGACGACTTTTCTGGCCCAATAAACTAAAACTGGAACCTTCACCCCGCATGACCTGATACCTGGCTACCTGGAGCAGCAGAAATTAAAGGTCTACCACCTGAGTCTTGTAATGCTGCCTGAACAGGCCTACCATGATAACCATGGGAACCTTTACTAGAGAAATTCCTGCTTCGGGATGTATGTCCACTAAACTCACCCTGTCGGCGCACCTTCTTGGTGCCTCCCTGAGTAGCCTGGGTAATCGAATCAATCAACTTAGCATGCTCTATAATTCTCTGAAAAGAAGCTCCTGACACTACCATCTGAGTTGTAGCCAACTAATAAGGACCTTCCAATCCCTTGACAAACTTCCTAATCCTCTCTGACTCAGTGGAGATGCTGATGGTAGGATATTTGGATAAAGTATAAAAGCGTGCCTCATACTCAATAATAGTCATAGAGCCCTGCTCTAGGTAATTAAACTCATCTCTCATCTAATCCCTCAAACTGTAAGGCACAAACCACTCAAGAAAAGCCTCAGAAAACTGGGTCCATGACATAGCAGGTGAACCCAATGGCCTACAACTAGAAAGAGACCTCCACCACTGTCTGCCTATATCGGCTAACTGATAAGTCCTATAAGCAACACCATGAGACCCAAGGGACCTGAGGTTATGCAACCACTCCTGGCAGTCAATCAGAAACTTATATGCATCCTCTCCAATCGCACCACTAAACTTGGGAGGACCCAATCGAATAAACCTCTCGAACCTTTTCTGATCATCAAAAGACAATATAAGACCCAAAATAATAGAAGAAATAGTAAGTCTAGTAGGTAGTGGATTCATATATGGGGGTACCATAGAAGATAGTTGTACCCTAAAGTTAGAATACCATAAGCAGAAGCTGGTACTGACGGCAGAATACCACTCGAAGTCTGAGGATTACCCGGTACACTCAAAGGAACACCATTTAAACGGCTCAAGAGATGAATCAATCGATCCTGTAGCACTGGGGTGTCAACCAAACCCTGTGGGACCTGAGCTGGCCCCACACCCCTGACTGATAATCACCCTAAGCATACTCAACCTCAGGCTCAGGAGAGGCCTCCCTAGCACGTCCTCTAACTGGGGCAGCTACTCGGGCCCTTTCTCTATGTCACGACCCAATTTCTCGAGTCAAGATAGCACCTACTTTAACCCACCAGTAGGTAAGTCAAACCATAGCCCAGAATGATAAGTAATGGGATAATTGATAGAAGATAAAAGAATAGAGAATATAGACATGCAATAGAAGTACTAAGCAGATATATAAAAATCCGTTTGTACCAAACAATAGAGGGAAAGGAGTAAAATATAAATAAAAAAGAGCATCCCTATGACCTAGTAAATTCAGTGTAAGAGCCATTAAATCCAAAAATAGAGTACTAGACAGTATCAAATATACATGAAGTCTCGGAGTAAATAAAAGACTATCCAACAACAACAGAAGGAGAAAGGATCAGCTTCGGGCTCTAAAAGCTCACCCTATTTCCGAAGCAGTAGCAAGACTAAGGATAACATCAATAGTGGTGGCTCATACTCAGTTCTGCATAAGGGAAAAGATGCAGAAGTGTAGTAAGAGTACCAAAACAATGGGTAATCTGTAGGCATCATAGGCTGACTGAGCTAAATTATAATAAAAGTACAATAAACTATGAGAATGAAAACTAAAGTTGAAAATAAGGGCGTCAACAGAAATAATACTCCAAATTGGGCGAATACTATAAATATATTGAATAACTACAACCCAATTGGGGCCCCATAAGCCCAGCGGATACAAACAAGGAGTACTCTAATACAAGGATAGAACTATCAACATTAATAAAAATAAGGTGATCCACGAGTGAAACATACCTAAAACTCCTCTATGAACATAAATGTCGGACCACAACCAGAACTAGAGAATAGGATCAGGATGGAAGATGTCGCATCATCATAATTGTCGGACTTAAACCAGAACTAGTAAGTAAGACAAAATTAGTTACAATCCATGATTATAGCTCCTCTTAAGTCCAATTAGTTCTAAGAATCTCAATTCGTGCGATCAAATCCAAATGCGATACAGGTCTTAACCATTAAATCTAAGGATAAGGTTTTAAAGGTCAAAATACTATTCTAACCTGAGTACCAACGCTAGCCGGAACTCATTAAAGTGACTAAGTCATCCTAAGGATCAAGATTTAGTCTAAGGTGATGAATAAGGACCTCTAAGGTCTACAAGAAACTATTTTAGACAATTTACCTAAAGGGAGGGTCGACGGGGCCGCTACTACTCCCGATATCCCATACTAAGGCAAGCTCCTACACAACCTAGACTAAGAGTCACAATTCCATCCCAAGGCACTAAGTAATTCCAAACTAGTCCTAAGGTATCGACATAAACCAATATGAAGAGAGACTAAGCTGAATTATCCCCAAAAAGGTGCGTAATAGGCTAACTTAATCAATAAATACTAAATCACCAACCATGTCGTAAATACCCACCCATATCTAGCATAATACCATACTAATACCATAATAAAGCTCAATCTAGAAGAAAAGTAAGCCTAGCCTACCTGGACGCCGCCCAAAGCTTGCAAAGTCCTCTACTCCAGAGCTTTTCCTTTCCAAGAAGCCTCTGAATGTTGCCATGCTATCAAAATAATAATTTTAAAATTAAGATAAGAACATTTATACCCATATTGCGTATAAACACTCTAGGTCAAAAATCGAACTAAAAATTCCATATGGGGCCCACTTGCGGAATCATAAATTTGAAACCGTCAATGCGTCCCCCTTAGCTCAAGGATCATTTACCTTGAAAATGGGTGGAATTCGAGTACAAATCAACCCAAAATAGCCCACAAAGTAATATAGGGATTTAAATTAAATTGGGTGATTAAACTAGAAATTAAAGCAGAAACTTACAAAAATAATGATGAGAAAATGACCACAATGAGGTTTCCAACTCACTTCCAACACCCAATAACAAATCCCCATAATTTTCTAACCAGCCTAGGGTTTTAATAGTGTTTGTACTTTAGAAAATGGCTCAAAATTGGGTAACACAACATTAAATATGCCCAGGAGTCATTCATTGCGATCGTGAGATCCCTGTCACAAATGTGATATTGACCTGATCAGACCTTCGCGAACGCGGCTGGTCCACCACAATCGCGAAGAAGAGGCCTGGACCAATCGGCCAACTGACCCTTTGTGAATGCGAAGGCTGACTTACGAACTCGATGACTAAAATCCTTGGCCCTCGTAAAAGTGAAGGCCATTTTTGGCCTGCACCAGATGCACCAGCATCAGCAGCTTGGCTAAGTTGCCAAGTTTTCGATCGGCCTCACGGGATTCATTAGGAATCCTGTGAATGCAAACGAACTAGGCTACCCGACTAAATTTGGCATTCCGAACTCAATGGATCCACCAAAATTTCCATTCAAAGCCGTTACGATCAAAAGTAGGTCCCACATCCAAACGGACATTTTAGCTAAAATCCACCCAATAGCCCAAAACAAGCCTGGGAGCCTTGGGACCCAAACCAAGGGTCCTCCTAGCCTAAAATCGACATTTCAAAGCTGACAAAACTGTCAAAATTGGCATCCGAGGTTGTTTACCTAAAGTGCAGGCCCAATTTATTAACATTAAATGCTCCAAAATAGGAAATTAGCTCTAAACACCAAGCGAACTGCCTGATAACCGAACTGTCAGTCCCAGCAAGTCATAAATAACTTGGGAAAGCTATAGGAAAGCTCTAAATACAAAAAAAACATGAAACATAGGGAATGATCTGGAGGGTGATTATAATATTCACTACTAAAATGACTTTTGTCGGTGAAAGTAAAGTATCAAGAAGTACCTGAAGGCTCGAACAAGTGGGGATATTGGGTTTGTATCTTACACTCAATCTCCCAAGTAGTATCCTCGACTGAACGATGTCTCCACTGAACCTTAACTACTGGAATATCTCTAGAATAGAACCGTCTACTACATTTGGCTAAAATAGCATCTGTCTCCTCCATAAAGGTCAACCTCTCATCCAACTGAACCAAATTCCAATGAAGAACATGAGACTTATCCAAAATAGAGCGTCGTAGTGTAGATACATGGAAAACTGGATGGACAGCTGAAAATCCTGGGGGCAAGGCCAACTCATAAGCTACCTCCCCAACTGTTCAAAATATCTCGAATGGCCCAATATACCTGGGGCTGAGCTTTTCCCTCTTCTCGAACCTCATCACAACCTTCATGGGCGACAGTCAAAGGAAAAGTCGATCACCATCTCCAAACTTCAAGGTACGAAGCCTGTAGTTAGTATAACACTTCTGCCTACTCTGAGCTGTCTTCAGCCTATCCTGAATTACCCAAACCCTATCCAAAAACTCATGAAGCAAGTCGGTGCCACGGGGTCTAACCTCTGAAGTCTCAAATCAACCAATCAAAAATTGGCAAAGCCTACCATACAATGCCTTAAATGATGTCATCTCAATACTCGAATGGTAGCAATTATTATAGCAAACTCTTCTAAGGCTAAATATTGCTCCCACTGACCTCCAAAGTCCATCACATACACCTGGAGCATATCCTTCAAAACCTAAATGGTCCATTCTGACTGTCCATCATTTTGGGGGTGGAAAGCGGTGCTAAGAGCAACCTAAGTACCCAAATCCTCCTGAAAAGTCCTCCAAGAGCTAGAAATGAAATGAGACTTTCTATTTGAAATAATAGACGGGTACCCCATGAAGGTGAACTACCTCTTGAATATAGATACGGGTTAATCTGTCAGCACTGAAGGTAGTTTGAATAGGGATAAAATGGGCAGATTTGGTAAACCAATCTACGATGACCCAAATATTATAAAAATCATGAAAAGAGCGAGGCAAACCACTGATAAAGTCTATAGTAATCCGCTCCTACTTCCACTCAAGAATGGGTAGTCTCTAAATCAAGCTACCAGGTTTAAGATACTCGGCCTTTACCTACTGACAACACAAACACCGAGTTACAAAGTCCACTGCATCATTCTTCATACCACTCCACCAATAATGCTACCTCAAATCCCTATACATCTTAGTTATCCCAGGGTGAATAGAATATTTAGAGCTATGAGCCTTCTGTTGTATCAACTGAATCAAGTCTCCAACCATCAGAACACAAATGTGGTCATCAAACCTCAAAATGCCCTCTAAATATAAGGTAGCCCTCATGGCTCACCTTTCAGTACCTGATTACGAATGCCATAAAGCCTACTATCCTCAAACTGTCATCCCTAAATCTACTTTAGCAAAGTACACCTAGCCTCAACACTGGTAAAAATCCTCTTGGGGTCTGAAAGCCGAATCATCATGTTGGCTAAGGACTGAATATCCAAGGCCAACGGTCACTCCAAAATTGAAATAAAGGACAAGCTACCCATACTCACCTCCTTCTGGCTTCTTAAGCTGTCAGCTACCACGTTTACCTTGCCCGAATGGTATAGAATGGAGATATCATAGCCCTTTAGCAACTCAATCCACCTGCGCTGCCTCGAATTAAGCTCCCTCTAAGTCATAATGTACTGAACACTACAATGGTCTGTGAATATCTCATAGCAAACACCATACAAGTAATGCCTCCAAATCTTAAGTGAAAACACTACCGCCGCCAACTCCAACTTATGAGTGGGGTAGTTGCGCTCATTTATCTTTAGCTGTCTCAATGTATAAGCAATAACTAGGCCCCGATGTATTAGAACACACCCCAAGCTAATACCAGAAGCATCACAATACATAGTAAACCCCTCATTCAATTGGAAGAGTCAAAATAGAGGCTGAAGTGAGCAAGTTCTTGAGCTTCAGAAAACTCAACTTACACTTATCGAACCTCTAAAATATAACCTTCTTCCTAGTCAATCTAGTCATAGGCGATGCAATAGTAGCAAATCTCTCTATGAACCATCTGTAGTAGCCTGCCAAACTAATAAAACTATGAATTTCGATTGGAGATGTACGCGTGGCCAAATCACGGATAGCCTCAATCTTCGTCAGATCCATCATAAGCATCCTTAGACACTCTGTGCTCTAGGAATGCCACAGACTCTAGCCAGAACTCACACTTTGAGAATTTGGCAAAAAGTCTATGATCTCTCAAAATGTGGAGTACAGTCCTCAAATACTGCTCGTGCTCCTCCCTACACCTCAAATAAACAAGGATATCATTGATGAAAATAATTACAAAGAAGCCCAAATAAGGCCTGAAAACACCGTTCATCTAGCCCATGAGAGTTGCTGGGGCATTGGTCAACTCAAAAGACAACACCAGAAACTCATAATGGTCATAGCGAGTCTTAAAGGATGTCTTAGGGATGTCCTCTGCCCAGATCCTCAACTGATGGTAACCAGAGCTCAAATCAATCTTAGAAAACACTGTTGCACCCTGAAGCTGGTCAAATAAATCATCGATACAAAGCATAAGATACTTATTCTTTATTGTCACCTTATTCAGTTGCTTGTAGTTGATACACATACGCATACAATAATTCTTTTTATTCACGAATAAAATGGGAGCACACCAAGGTGATACACTAGGCCTGATGAAACCCTTACCCAAAAGATACTAAAGTTGAGAATTCAGTTTCTTTAGCTCGATAGGAGCCATACGGTGAGGTGCCATAGAAATAGGTCGATTGCCCAGCTCGAGGTTAGTCAAAAACTCAATATCACGCTTAGGAAAAAAGCCATATAGGTCGGTAGGGACAACATCAGAATACTCACGGACCACCGAAACAGATTCAAGAAAAGGACTCTCTGCACTAATGTCATGAACATAGGCAAGGTATGACCCATAACCCCTCGCTATCAATCCTCTAGCCTAAAGATAAGAAATAATCCCAATCGATGCACCGCTAAAAGAACCCTACCACACAATCGGGGGTATGACAGGCATGGCTAAGCTGACGGTCTTGGTAAAATAATTCAACACCGCGTGGTAAGGGGAAAACCAGCCATGCCCAGAATCACATTAAAATCCAACATATCTAGCACAATAAGATCAACCTGAGTATCATAGTCTCAAACGGTTACCACATATGAGCTATAAACCCGATCCACTACTAAAGAATCACCCACATGAGTTGCTACACGTAATGGCGTAAATAAGGGCTCACAAAATAACTCTAACCACAGTGTATAATAAGCAAAAACATATGAATAAGTGGATCCCAGATCAAATAAAGCAATAGCTGGCTAAGATATACTGAAATCATACCTGCAATAACAACATCCAAAGACTCCGCCTCTGACCTTCCAGGTACAGCATACAACTGACCCCATCTACCTCTGAACTGGGTTCCTGATAGACCACCTATCCTACCTATTTGCGACCCTGAGCACCACCCCTAGCTGGAGGTGGCACTGATCTGATCAGCTAAACACTCTACGCTACAGGCTCAATTATCCCACACAGGGGACACTCTTTAAAGAAATGACCGATAAGCCCATAATCATAACATTTCTTGGGCACTCTGCTCTATCTAGAAGGTACGATTGACCCAAAATGGCCACCTTGGCCTGAAGACCCTGACTGTGCGCTCCTCGAGGACTGACCACTGCTTTGACTATAGTAGTCACTATAATTGGGCTGACCCCTATCAGTAATCTGGAGTGCTTTCGAAATGGGCCTACTAGACAGACTGTGGTGCTGAAAAGACTAGCACTGAGGGTACCTACCTTGAAAACCTCGTCCTTTGAATTGTAAGTCATTGTGGCTCCCACTGAAACTACCCTACTGACACGGCCTTTTATCACTGCCCCCTTGGGCCTTGTAATCCATCTCTTCCATAGTGTAGGCATGATCAGCAATATCAGCAAAAGACTTTCCTGAAGTCACCAAACTCTGAGTAGCCCTAAAAAGCGGTATATTCAACCCTCTGACAAAACACTAGATTCGCTCATACTTTGTAGCCAAAATCATGGTAGCATGTCTGGCTAGCCTATGAAACCTTACCTCATACTCAACCACTGATATAGTACCCTGACTCAATGCAAAAATCTCATCTCTCAGTTGCTCGCATATACTGTGAGGCATGTACTTCTCCAAGAAAGCCTCGGAGAACTGAGCCCAAGTCAAAGGAGGATATCTAGCTGGCGTGGAATCAAGATAACCCCTTCACCACTGCCTCATTGCCCTGTCAAACTGATATGTCATGTAATCTACTTTGCGCGACTCAACTAGCCCCAAATTATGAAGCCTCTCCTCGCAACTAGTCAGAAACTCATAAGCATCCTCTCCTAGGGCCCCTTCAAACCTAAATGGAGTCAATCTCAGAAATTTTGCCAACATCTTCTGCTCCTCGACAGTCATAACTGGTTGAGCTACTATCGGCTGGAGGACTACCGGTGCTAGGGGAACCTCAACTCTAGGAGCCGCAGCTACAAGCTGCGATCCTAAATCACCATCACTTTAGGCTGCTGACTAAGCCCCATCAGATGGTGCACTACCTATTAACCTCAATATTAGTAGCAAAGCATCTCTGTGGACTGAGCAAGCTATAAATCCCGGTGGGGCCTAGGCCACCCCCTGGCCCAACAGTGGTTGGGGTGGCTGAATATCTAGGGCTACCTCTGGCTTGGGAGTAATAATAGGATCTGGTGAAGGCTCCCTATCCTGACCCATGGTTGGTTCCATAGCTCTAGTCTGACCTCGACCCCTAAGTCAACTTCAGCCTCTAACAGGTGCCCTAGTTGTAGGCTCAAGGTCTCCATCTCCGACCATCATATCTCGAGTCCTAGCCATCTACAAAAGTGTGAAACATATGAGGATTTAAAAACAAATATAGACTCAATGCACAAAATTGAATAAAGAAGGTAAGATTTTCCTAAGAATATCCTATTGCCTCCCGAGCATAGGATACAGGAGTCATCGTACTAATCCGCGGGACTCTATTGCACCAACAATACCAGTGGACCTAGGCTCTGATACCAATTTATCATAACCCAATTTCTCGAGTCATAATGGCACTTACTTTAACCCACTAGTAGGTAAGCCAAACCATAGTCCAAAACGATAACTAATGGGCTAATCGGCGAAAGATAAACGAATACAGAATATAGACATGCAATAGAAGTACTAAGCAACGATATATAAATAATATCGTACTAAACAACAGAGAAAAGGAGTAAAATCTACAAAAAAGCATCCCCTAACCTAGTAAGTTGGTACAAGAGCTACTAAATCCAAAAATAGAGTACTAGGCAGTATCAAATATACATATAGTCTCGGAGTAAACAAAAGACTAACAAACAACAGTAAAATTAAGGAGAGAGGATCAGCTCCGGGCTCTGAAAGCTAACCCTATCTCTGAAGCAGTAGCAAGCCTGAGGATAACGTTAATGGCGGTAGCTCACACTCAGATCTGTATTAGGGAAAGGATGTAGAAGTATAGTATGAGTACCAAAAACAACGGGTACTCAGTAGGCATCATAGGCTGACTGAGCTAAATTATAATAAAAGTATAATAAAATGCAAGAATGCAAACTAAAGTAAAAAATAAGGGCGTAAACGGAAATAATAGTCCAAACCAAGTGAATATGATAAATATACTGAATAAGTAACTCGAAGGAAAATACAGACTAACTATAACCTAAATAGTCCCCCATAATCCCAATGGATACAAACAAGGAGCACTATAATGCAAGGATGGAACTATCGAAAACAATAAGCATAAGGTAAACCACGGGTGAAACATACCTAATACTTCTCTATGAACATAAATGTCGTACTTGAACCAGAACTAGAGAATAGGATAACGATAGAAAATGTTGCATATAAATCATAATTGCCAGACTTGAATCGAAACTAGTAAGTATGCCAAAAGTAGTGACAATCCATTATTATAGTTCCTCTTAAGTCCAATTAGTACTAAGAATCTCAATTCGGGCGATCAAATCCAAAAGCGTTACAGGTCTTAACCATTAAATCTAAGGATAAGGTTTTAAAGGTCAAAATACTATTCTAACCCGAGTATCAAAGCTAACCGAAACTCATTAAAGTGACCAAGTCATCCTAATGCTTAAGATTTATTCTAATGTAATGAATAAGGGCCTCTAAGGTTTACAAGGAACTATTTTAGACTATTGACCTAAAGAGAGGGTCGACGGGGCCCGCTACTAGTCCCAAAATCCTATACTAAGGCAAGCTCCGACCCAACCAAGACTAAGGGTCACAATTCCATCCCAAGGCACTAAGTAATTCCAAACTAGTCCTAAGGTATCGACATAAACCAATATAAAGAGAGACTAGGCCGAATTCTCCCTAAAATGGCCCCTAATCGACTAACTTAATTAATAAATACTAAATCACCAACCGAGTCGTAAATACCCACCCATAGCTAGCATAATACTACACTAATACCATAATAAAACTCAATATAGAAGAAAAGTAAGCCTATCCTACCTGGACACCATTGAAAGCTCGCAAAGTCCTCTACTCCTGAACTTTTCCTTCCCAAGAAGCCTCCGAACGCTGCCACGCTATCAAAAATAAGACGAGAAAATCGATACACATATTGTGTATAAATGCTCCGGGTCAAAAATCAAACTAAAAATCCCATGTGGGGCCTGTTGGTGGAATCAAAAATTTGAAACAGTCAACGTGTCCCCCTTAGCTTAAGGATCATTTATCCTCAAAAATGGGTAGAATCCGAGTACAAATCAACCCAAAACAACCCGCAAAGTAATCTAGTGATTTAAAGTAAATCGGAGAATTAAACTAGAAATTAAAGCGGAAACTTACGAAAATAATTATAAGGAAATGACCATAACGAGGTTTCCAATTCACTCCCAACATCCCCAATAACTAATCCCCACATTTTCTATGCTCCCTATTGTTTTAATGGTGTTTGGAATTAAGAAAATGGCTCAAAATTGGAGAACACAGCATTAAATACGCCCTGGGGTCTTTTATCATGATTGCGGGACACTTGCTGCTAATGCGATGCTTGACTCGATCAGGTCTTCACAAATGCAGTCGATCCACCATGATCTCAAAGAAGAGGGTTAGACCAGTCGGTCAACTGACCCTTCGCAAATGCGAAGGATGGCTCATGAATGTGGTGACCAAAATCCTTGGTCCTCAAGAATACGGCCAAGGCCTCGCAAACGCGAAGGACATTTTTGGCCTGCACCAGCATCAGTAACTTGGCAAAGTTGCCAAGTTTTTGAGCGGCCCCTCGAGATTCGTTCAGAATCCCGTGAACACAAATGAACTATGCTACCCTACCAAATTTGACATTCTGGACTCAATGGCTCTATCAAAATTTCCATCTGAGGTTATTTCGATGAAAAGTGGATCCCACACCTAAAGGGTTATTTTTGCCAAAATCCACCCAATAGTCGTAAATAAGTCTGAAAGCCTTAGGTCCCAAACCAAGGGTCTTTCTAGCCTAAACTTGACATTTTGAAGCTAACGGAATTATCATAATTGGCATCGAGGATGTTTACCTGAAGTTCAGGCCCGATACCCTTTTCTTAACATTAAAAGCTCCAAAACAGGCAATTGATTCTAAAAACCAAATACACTGCTCAGTAACCCAACTGTCAGTCCCAAAAAGTCATAAATGACTTGAGGCAGCTATAGGAAAACTCTAAATACAAAAAAACCATGAAACAAAGGGAATGACCTTGAGGGTCATTACACTCTACCTCTGGGTCGGCCACGACCCCTACCTCGCCCCCTACTGGGGCCTTAATATCAGGTGCTAGCTCTGCATCCCTAGCATCTCTGGACCTATTCCTTACCATCTGAGCAGAAAAGAGTGGAATGCAAGTTTAGTACTTAGGGTGTGAATAACCCGCACGATAAGGGATCAAATTTGAGAAGTTTTTCCTCAAGATATCTTATAGCATCTCGAAGATAGATACGAACGTCTATGTACCAATCCGAGAGACTCTACTAGACATCCTGCTCGTATAGTTATGAGATCGGTGAATCTAGCTCTATGATACCAATTTGTCACGATTCAAAAGTTGAGGTCATGATGGCACCTACCGAAACCTAGCCTTGGTAGGTAAGCCAACTCCCCCAAAAAAGGAAAGGGAAATTGAAATGTAAATTAAACTAAATAACGAGGCTTTTAGAATGAATTCAGGTCCACACACACACACACACACACACACACATACATATATATATAAAGCCCCCAAAATATGATGTCATAAGTACACGAGCAACTAGATATAATCGAATATCTAAATACATAAATTTGGCTCTGAAAATGAGTTAAGACAAGATAAGGATAAGAAGAGGCCCGGAATCAGCTCTGAGCTCTAGAGCACGCCAATACCTCAAATGTCAACTCTGAGTGGCATGAATCAGCTGCCGCACTTGAGCTAGGATTAATGATGGAATAATACACAAAAATGCATATGCAATGCAATGAAATAATGATGGAATCATGATGAATGATTGAAATCCATCGCATGACTTTCTGTATACACCTACCGAGCCTCAGCGCTCTCAAGATAGGACCCATAGGGGGTTCGCAACTCGTATACTACCTCAAATTTCAACCTCCATCTCTGACTAGTGTTCACGGATCAAGGGTTTTATAAAGTGTCGTATTCACCTCTCCGACTATTATTCATGATTCAAGGGTTTTATAAAAATGTCTCATTTTCTTTCGAATCAGTATTTCTCAATGGTACCAAAGTCTCATGAATATGTATGTATGAAGTGAGGATAAAATGCTCACAACCAATCAACCCGAAGATAGAAATTCATTCAATACATGTTTAAGTGAGCTCAGAATCAACTCAATGTATTGATAATTTATGATATCAGTTCTTGCTTGGCACCACTAGAATAAATAGGCATATAGGATATCAATAATATCATTTTTACCCCATACTCAGGTGTTTTCATCATGATAGAGACAAACAATGCTCAAAAAGGCCTATAGTATCTATTCAAGCCCCCACACAGACATCACATTAATAATAATGGCATAAAATGCACAAACAAGACCTATGATGTCAAATAAAGCCCCTGCACGGGCAGCACACAATATATGATAACTCAAGTCAACAACAATAAGCATATAAGCTCCTATGCGATCACACAACAGTAATAATAATCTTGAAATAATACTCCCATGGCTAATCTCCCAAACCCATAGCATGTTTTACTCATTTATTAACTACTCAGCCCAGTCTGAAGAAAGTTAAGTTATAAACTACCTCAAAGTGACAAAAATCTGAGCCTAGAACCTTCAACCCGGAACCTTCTCCTTTTGAATGATCTCCAGAATGAGCTAAAACATACAAATATAGAATCTAAGCATAAAAAATAAGTTAATGATACCCATATCGACTTATTTTATATGGGTCCAAAATAGGTTCGAAAATGGATTCAAAAGGGGTAAAACTGAAATTTTATTTTAGAAACATATTCTCTAAGATTATAGGAGTCTACAGTAAAAAATCCATGCAAAAATGAGTTAAAATCAAGGCTTACCCATGAACAAAAGTGCTCTCTGATCACAGATGTCACAAAAGAGGAGATACTTGCAGCAATTAAAGGCATGCCCCTTGAGAAAGCACCTAGTGTTGATGGCTATCCCATAGAGTTCTTTACTCACCAATGGGCCACAGTACAAGAAACAATTTGTATAGTAGTGATGGAGTTCTTCAGGCATGGTAAACTTCTTAAATCCTTCAGTAGTACTGCAATCACCTTGATTTCAAAAGTTTCCAACCCAACAGTTATAAAAGACTATAGACCAATTGCTTGTTGCACCACTTTTTATAAAATCATCACAAAGATCCTTACCAACAAAAGCAAGAAGGTTATTATCTCAATAATTAGTACTTCACAGTCTGCTTTTATAGAAGGTAGAAGTATTATGGACAATGTGTTATTAAGTCATGAAATATTGAAATGGTATACTAGGAAGGGTATGTCCCCAAGGTGTGTTATGAAAGTTGACCTCTGAAAAGCATATGATTCTATATAATGGTCATTTCTGAAGGATGCCTTAGCTGGTATGGGGTTTTCTTCCAAATTTATTAACTGGGTGATAGAGTGTGTATCTTCTGTGTCTTACTCTTTGGTGTTAAATGGTAGCTTCACTGAACCATCCCAAGGTAAAAGGGGCATTAGACAGGGTGACCCCATGTCACCTTATCTATTTGTCATAGCCATGGAATATTTACAAAGAGAGTTGGTAGTAGTGACAACGAATCCCAAGTTTCAATTCACCCAAGATGTAATAGGTTAAACATTTCTCATCTTTGTTTTGCGGATGATTTGTTGATGTTTTGCAGGGCTGGGGTGAACTCAGTACACTTGATAAAGAGAGCTTTGGATAAGTTTTCATGTGCCTCAGGTTTACCAGCAAACTGTAACAAGAGCTTAGTGTATTTATCAGGGGTTAAACCCGCTGTTAAACAGGACATTCTCAAGTTGTTGGGCTATAGTGAAGGGTCTCTACCATTCAAATACTTGGGGGTTCCACTCTCATTCAAAAAACTTACCATTGAACAATGCATGCCTGTGGTTGACAGAATTACAGAGAAGTTGAAGTGTTTGACCTCAATATTACTTACTTATACAGGGAGACTACAATTAATTAAAGCTGTGGTCTTTGGGATGCAAACATACTGGGCCCAAATTTTCATCCTTCCTAAAAAGATCATGAAATTGATAGATCAAACTTGCAGAATATTCTTGTGGACAGGATCTGTAGCAAACTCAAAAAGAGCATTAGTCTTTTGGTAAAAAGTGTACCAACCTAGGGGTGCAGGAGGTCTCAATATTATGCACCTGTGTGAAGGAACAGGTACGCTATATTCAAGCAGTTAGGGGATTTGGCCATCAAGAAGGATTGTCTGTGGGTGAGATGGGTGCACATCTATTATATGAAATATGAGGATATCAATACATGTCAAGTCCCTGGTAATGCAACTTGGGTGATTAGGAAGATCATAGAGGTAATGAGGTACATCATGACACTTACCTCTATGCAAGGCAGTTTATGTGACAGAATGAAGGCTATGGTTCATAAGACTAAATTTAGTATCAAGCATATGAATATAGCTTTGAGACCACAATTTCCCAGAATACAATAGAAGAACCTTACAACTCATCCTGCAATCCATCCACAACACAAATTCTGTTTAAGTTTGGCCTTGCATTAGAGACTGGCTACTGTAGACAAGTTGCAAAAGTTTGGAATTGATTTTCCCGCTACTTGTGTGTTCTGTAATGCCCCTACTGAGACCATGACTCACCTCTTCTTTGAGTGACCAATTACAAAAACTTTATAGTGTAGGCTGCTTAGATGGGTTGGAGTAAATAAGTCAATAGGGAGTTGGCAAGAGGAGGTTGCTCAAGGAACTGGATGGGCCAAGAAGAGTACAGGTAGAGGATGTATCTTAAGTAGCGTGTTTGCAATGGTGGTAACAGTGATCTGGAGAGAAAGAAACCTCATGAGATTCCAGGGTGGACATTTCCAAATGGATAGAGTCTCTAGAGAGGTAGCAATTCATCTACACACTAGAGGGGTGAGGTTGAAGAAGTGGCAAGCATGCCTCCAGCAGATGAACCATATGCCATGATGCAGCAGTTTAGTGCCTGTTAGTTGTTGTTTGCTTATTTGTATTCCTAGCCTTTGTATTAGCAATAGTTTTGTAGTTTATTTTGGTAGTTTGCTAATCTAGACACTTAGTGATGGTGAGAAACAGGTGTCTGACCTGTTTAGATTTGTATTGTTTCACTTTTGGTATCAATAAAAAATTTATTTACCAAAAAAAAAAAAAAAGGCTCAAATCTAAGAAAAATTCTTTTAAAGGTTTACCGGCAAAAACCCCAAAATTTCATTTTGAAATCAAGATTAAAGTGTGTTTTTGATGATATAATCAATGAAAATTAATGTAAACAAAAGTTTGGAGCTTATCCAAGCACAAATGGTGAAGCAAACCCTCAAAATCGCCCTAACCCAAAGCTTCAAGGTCCAAAAATGATGAAAATCGCAAAAATTAAACTATTGATATTGTTCTGTGAATAGTACCTCACGAACGCGGTCAACCCTTTGCATTCAAGAGGGTCAATATTGACCAGGCCATTAACTTGGTCATCACATTCGTGGTCAGGGCTTCGCATTCACGAAGGCCAAAAACCTAGAGCATCGTGTTCGCGACAGCCCGGTCGCAACCTGACTTGATAACTCTTTGCAATCGCGGCCACCACCCTTGCGACCGCAATGGAGGGAATTTTCCTTCTCTACATTCTCGGCCAAGAGCCCGCATTCGCGAAGGAGGCACCACCCTTGCGATCGTGATGGAGGTAATTTTCCTTCTCTGCATTCGCGGCTCAGAGCCCACATTCGCGAAGGAGGTTCCATGCATCAGATATCAGTTGTGCACCAGCTGAATTTGCATGTTAAAATGTCTCTGAACTGACTCTCGGGATTCGTTCGAGACCACACAGAAATAAATCATATATGCTACTAGGCTATTTTTGATGTTCCAAACTCAATGGCAATGTCGAATTTTTGGAAAGAAGTCGTTTTCAACAAATTAATCCCCGGGATCGCATTTAGGCATTTTTCACTAATTTTCAAAATAACGGCCGAAATGCAAAATAAAGGTTCCAAACCTGAACCAACCCTGCAACTAAACTCAAAATCAACGTTCTGGATCTAATGGAACTGACTAGATCGCCATCCGGCGCTAGAATCACGAAACGTTGATCGAGGTCAAACTAATAGCTTTAAAGCCTCTAAGAGTCTCAAACTCTCCCAAATAATTCTCGAAAGCTTCGAGGATCGTACCAACCATTGTCACACCTCATAATCAGCACGTAACAACTACGGAAAAGGGCAAAATGGTCAAAATACATAAAAAGAAAAATTTCACCTAACAGGTCGATACAAGTACCTATTGAACACCTTGACTATTTAAAAAGTTGTTCCTATTAGACACTTTTTGACAATCAGTAAAAAATTAAAAGTGTGTATGATGCACTCATGGTGACATGAAAAATGTCTAATTAAAAGATGACACGTGGCACTGAGGGTCCAAAATAATTATAAGTTTAAAAAAAAAACAAAAAAACACTGACCCTTACCCCCTCCCCCCCTTCATCTTCTTCCCCACTCTTACGTCATTTTGTTCTCCATTCTTGTTTTCAAACTTAAATCTTCTCCCTTTTTTTTTTTTACTTTTTCTCTTCTTTTTGGAACTGTTTTGTTCTTAGTTTTGATTTTTTTTTAACTTTTTTTTAATGAATTCATCACAACAAATCTTAGTTTTGAATTTAATTTATGCTTGGATTTGATTTGGTAGAAGAGACGGAGAAGGGAGAAAGAGGTATGGTGGTAGGGACGATTTCATTTTTCTCGGCAAACAAGCTAAGACATTAAGGGGTCGTTTGGTGTGAGGGATTGGGATAAATAATTCCAGGATAAAATATATGATAATTTTATCTGTTATTTGGTGTGAGGGATTGAGATTATTTATCCCACCACTTTTGCCTTAGTGATGGGATAAGTTATCCCACATACATGGTGGGATAACTTATCCCGGAATAACTAATCCCGGGATAGTTAATCCCGGGATAAGTTGTTCCCAACCAAACGACCCCTAAAAGTAGTGGTTGTTCGTTTGAAGGACTAAAGAGGAAGAGGAAGAAAGAAAAGAAAAGGAATAAAATAGCAAAAACAAGAAAAAATGATGTAGGAGAAAAAAACGCAGGGAAGCTGCGAAGAAGACGACTGAATCGGGGGCGGGGTGGGGGTTTTGATTTTCCTTTTTAAAAAAAAATAATTATCTTTAGTTATTGTAGTGCCAAGTGTCAATTAAAGATAAAGAGGTGTAAGCTTTTCTTAGAAAAAAAAAAAGAAAAAGTATTATTTGGGACTTATCACGTGCTCCAGGAAAGTGAGGAACTCTTTTTTTGACACATCAGTATTTTGTGTTTAATAGGTACACGTTTTGAATAATTTAGATGTTCAATAGATAGTAGTTCTAGTTGATGTATCTAAGTAAATTTTTTAAAATAAATTTAAGGGAATGTGATGAATTAAGCCTAATTTTTACTAATGGATTAGCCGATTAGGTAGGTAAAATTCTCTTAATGTATTATGACTTGTATTAATTGAACAAGTTGTAAAGCCTTCTACTGACCCGCCAGAAAGCCCCAAAAATGGCTGATGGCGCTCCACATCGTTCTCATTTTCAGTAAGATTAGCGGCCTATTGTGCGGAAATTCGACTGATAAATCTGCCGACGCGAGGTAATCTCCTATTTTCTGCTTTTTAATCCTTCAAAAATGAAAGATTTGATGCAAAAATCCAAGTTTTTAGCTGCATCCACAAACAGTACAAGTGAAGGAATTGATAGAATAAGATATTTACCAGATGATATACTCCACAATATCCTTTCATCTCTCTAATTAGAATGAGCATTTGACGAGTTCTGAAATTAGAGTTGGATGGGGCTATACTTAAGCTGCCTAATCATTTCGGATTTTATCAGCTCAAATTGCTTCTTCTTGCTAATGTTGAGTTATCGAATGAGCATTTGACGAGTGGCTTGTTCTCATGATGTCCTGTACTAGAACAACTAATATTGGATGGTTGTACATTTGGAACTATGACTATGCTTGATATTGCTTCGACGTCTCTTGTTTATGTGGCTCTATGGGACTATGTTAACAATGCAGAAAGTTACAGCAATTGTAACGTCAAGATTTCTTGCCCGAATCTCAAGATCTTGAAATATGCTGCTCCAGTGGCAAAGGATATAATTATAGGGAATCTCCTCTCTATAGAAGTTATTCACATCTTCTTTTTTGATTTGGATGAAGTAACTGAAGAAGTTGGCATGCTTGTGCATGAGATGATCAAGAATGTCCCTTCTACATCAGCTTTGAAGTTATTCATGGATTCCATTTGGGGGCTGCATACTGTATATCGTGAAGTAAGAAACTTTCCGGTCATGTTTTATAAGCTCAAGTCCTTAAAATTGACAGTGGGAATTGATGCTGACTACATGCGAGTCATGATGCTTTTCCTCAAACATTCTCCTAATTTAGAGGTTCTTAATTTGTTTTCTGCTGAGAATTGTGGCTAAGATGAAAATTGGAAGTTGCATGACTGTGAAAGCACTGTATGCTTGGAATCTCATCTGAAGTTGATTAAGCTGACTGGTTTCAAATATGAAGGAAATGAGATGGAGCTACTAAGGTTTTTCCTGAAGAATGCACAGGTACTGGAAAAGCTGATAATTGTTTTGGCTGGCTATGCTGTCATATCAGAAAAGGCATTAGAGGAGGTTTTGAAGTTTCCTAGAGCTTCTTCACATGTTGTTGTGACATTTCTTGATTTCAATCCCAGAACAAGATCTCGTAACTGGTACAATAGAGGTTAAAAGAGGTTTAGATTGTTAGAAGCTATGTTGCGCGGACTGTATTGGATTCTTCAAAAATGTACTACTACTTTTGGATGATCTGACATACACCTGACTTCATTTTTGAAAAGTCCAAGCAACATCCGTTAGAAGTACCCTTTTGGAGATTTCTTCTCATGAAAAAACTAGATTGTATGAGCAAGTACATGGAACTTTAAGTTTATGAATCTCTACTACTGTTTTGCCTTTTCAAAAAGTACAACAAATTTAGCTAGATAGCCCTCATTGAAGCATGTTTGACTCGGGACAACGAAGTGTTCAACTTGTCAACAGGTGTTACATGTGTCTCCAAGGTTTTAGGAAGTATCAGTCATCTCTTCTGCATTGTATACCTTTGAAACATGTTCTATTCTATTTTGGACTCGCATTGGTCATGCCATAGACAATTGAAGATTCATATGAATGTTGGTGAGTTTGGTAAAGCCATGAAGAAGATCTGGACTGAAAGGAATCACAGACGTTTTGATGGAATTTCAACTCCAAACCTCACTTCCTATAAGCTAGATGTTTGCGTAACTTATTTAGCTTGAACAACTAAGTTGTGTAAATTGCGCTGATCAATTTTTGGACTTTGTTAGCTCCCTAATCGTAGCATAGTCATTCTGTTGGAGCTGACACGACTCTTTTGTAACTTTTGCATCTTCATGATGTTTTCTTAATGAAACTTCTTACTTCTTCAAAGAGTAAGGATAACTTCATTTTGCTTCGTTTTCCCTATTATTACTACCCGTTGTTTCCTTTGCTTCGGTTTCTGTATTGTTTGCTGATTTTACTTTGCTCTTCTAATTTTTTTTAACACGACTTCTTCGTTATATTTCCTTTCCATACTTGATTTTGATATGCTTTATTTAAGCCGAGGGTCTTTCGCAAACGACCTTTCTACCTTCACAAGTTGGGAGCAAGTTGCGTAAGTGCGTACACATGTTATTCGTATCTATGTTAAAGAACATTTTTGATTGAGACAATTGGTTTGTTGTAAGCTGTGGATGGAAGCACAAAGGGACTATTTTTGGAACTAAATGAAGGGATTAAAGAACAACTCAAATGAATATAAAATATGTATCTTGCATATAAAATTTTCTCACTTGATATATATATTTCACCCTAATATATGGAGTAATAGTATAAAATCAACTTATCACAGGTGTAATTAAAAGATTACAAGTAGAGGGTGAAAACTGAAAATTGTATTACAACACCATACCAGTATGGGAGGGTGTGTAAGGGTTGTTTCCGATAGACTTCCAGCTCAAGTAAAATATATCAAAAAATATTATGAAAAGAAATTACAATAATGAAAAAGTAGAGAGAAAATTGTATGTTTCTTTTAATTGAAGGTTAAATATAATTAATCATATATGAAAAGGACCAAAATCAGTGTATGGATATTTAATGGACCAAAAACACAAACGTTTGATCATGTTTCAATGTGAAAATAAGAAAAAATAGTTTTTTCTCAAAGTGGTAAATGATTCTCATTTGAAAATTAGAGTTGTGTTTGGTCACGAAATAAATTAAAGTTATTTTTAATTTTTTATGTATTATTTGGAGTAAAAATAAATGAAAACAACTTTTTCTTGTTTTTGAAATACACATGTAAGTAGTATCGAACACACATTTATTCATTACTTATCAAGTTTACACAAAAAGAGAAACATAAGTACTTAATATTGAGGTAATATAGTGAACTATAAGAATCAACTTCTCATTTTTTTTCTCCCTCTAAACATAGTAGAAAATCAATGTCAAAACACCAAGATGGTCTCTCGTTTGATGGCGTTCCACTGTCTGTTCAGTACCTGCACATAAAGATAAAATAAGAGATTGATTGCTTGAGATAATTTTGATCAATATGTCCTATGTCCAGGCCGGCTCAATAACATATGTGGCCTAAAGCCAAATTTTATAAGAGGCCTTACGTTCTTTTAGAATATATAAAAAAATATATAATATATAGTAAGTTAAAATAATAAACTTGCTTTTGGAAGTATAATATTCTACCAGTTGAATTTGTTTACTGCAATGCTTGAAAAAAAATTGTAGGAACATGTGATTTAATTTTTCAATGTCCTAGTGATATTTTTTAGAGAATAGATAGTTTATTAGGAAAAGATGTAGAGTAAAAACTTTATTACGCAAAAAAAAAAAAAGGAACAGAATATCACTAATGTGAAATTAAATTACCCAACTATAATCATTAATCACATAATTAATAAGTACTTTTCTTTCCTATATAGATATTATTCTTTATTTTTCTTTAAAAAGTAAATATACTTTGAAAGAAAAAATATAAAACCTATAACTCATAAAAATAAAAATAAAAACGGGCCTCAATATGTGAGAGGCCTAAAGCCTGTGCTTCAGTGGCTTTGGCCTCCAGCCGGCCTTGCCTATGTCGATCCATACATATGTATCACAATATGTATACACATACGGTGTAACTTATCACTTTTGAACAAAGCCAAACACATCATCAGTCCCCTAAATTTGGCATCATCAGCTCCCTAAGCTTGGCACTAACTTTCAATTTGACATCTCAACTAGTCATTGTTCATTTTAACCCCTAAATCAATGTCCCGCTATGTCATTTTGACACATTTCGCTGACATGTCAAAGTGAGTGTAATACACTCACTAACAGCGCGTGAGGGACTTATTTTGGTCAATTTTTATTTTATTTTCTTCATCTTCTTCCCCATTTCAAGCCACCATTTTTGATTTCCCAAAGCTTAAACTTCTTCTTCTTCACTCTTTCTCTCTCCACTTACTCCACCTTCCACCATCACCACCATCCACTAAACCACCATCAATAATTTTAGAAAACTTTCAAAAATATGGAAGAAAAAAACAAAAAAAAGCCAGCACACACTAATTTTGAAGAACTTTATGAAAACATGAAGAACCCAACTTGAAAAATTAAAAGATAAAGAGGAAAAGAATTCTATCATCCCCTTCGGAATCTCGTCGGAAAAATACTCTCCCAAACTCTTCTCCGCCCTAATTCCTTCTCTTAATCCGCCATGATTGTAAGTAAAATCTTTACAACAATAAAAGAGGATTTAGGAAGAAAAATTAAATTAATCAAAAGGGTGATAACGAAATTTGTCATACATCCTCCAAAATTATCACACCACAATTGAATTTACTGTCACCAATAAATTCACCACCACCCGATTTTAGGATTTATCACCAAAATTTATGGTGCCATTTTCACTATCCTTAACATGAATCAATATCAACTTTAGAGAAGGAAGAATATATAATTTAAAATTAAAAGAAAATTAAATCTACAATAAAGAAAAAGAATCAAAATTCAATGAAATCTAAAGAGAAAAAAAAAAAAAAAAAGAAGAACAAGACAGTGGGGGTGGAGTATTGTCACCGGAAAAGTGGAAAGAAGGGATAGAGAGGTAGGTAGTTGTGGTGAGTTTTTAAAAATATAAATTTTTATTTATTATTTTGCTGAAAATTAGTTTTTTTCTTTTTTTTTTCCTAAAATTTATTTTTAAATTATTATTTTATATTCAAATTCTACATGTCCTCTTTTAATTAGTCATTATGTCATGTCATTCGTGAGTGTATTACACTTTCTTTATAATTTTAGTTGATTCACCAATTTGACACAACAGGACACTAGTTTAGGTGTTTAAAATGAACAATGACTAGTTGAGGTGCCAAAATGAAAGTTTGTGCCAAATTTAAGGGGTTATCGATGTGTTTGGCCTTTGAACAACATGACCACACTTGATTTGTATTATTGAATTCACTTAATATATGTATAACTAATTTATTCAGAATCATGACTCCATCTAACATATTTTATGGCGTCAAAATTGTCATGGCATGTTTAAGATTAATAATTGTATGAGTACTTTCAATGGTTAATTATCTTTTCGGCCCGACCTAAAAGTAACAAGGGTAAACAACAAGAAATACGGAGCTTTGTATCCTAATTACAACTAAGTTTCAATAATTACAATATATGTCTAATTTATTGGTTAGATACATCAGTCAAGTCACGTGTTGGTTAGATACATGTTGCTTGACAGATGTATATATATTTACCTAAGATACACGCGTGTTGGGTAAAGACAGTAGTTTTTTGTAATTAATTTAAAATTAAGTGGCCTTTTGTAGATAGCCTCCTTATGTCTGACTATTTCTGTTATTTACCCAAGTAATAACCAGCAAATGTTTGTATTTGAACATTTAGGTCAAATATACATATTATATACCTAAATTACATAATCAGTGTATATATTTTGTACATTTTGATCAAGTTTCATAATTAATTTCGATTGAGGGGCCATAAATGAAAAAACCCGACTTTTAATATGTGCAAAAAGTCTTTTTTCTTCTTAAACTTCATGTTCAGTTAAATACCGAATAACTTATACATATGGTGTAAGTTAACTTACTCTTTTAACACTTTGGAATAACACCACACTTGAAGAGATCAGCAACGAAAATTTGCCCAAACAAGGAAGACCAGCAGTATTTCTCACTGTGTACAGCTGCACTTAGTGCTTTGCAGCAATTTTGCTTTTCAACAGAGCCAGCATTGCAGTGAACTAAAGCTGCCTGCAAGAAGAGGGGCGGATGTCGAGTATTAGTATAGGGTTCATTTGAATTCAGTATTTTTAGTGCAGAGCAAAAATTTATGTGTAAAAATTCATTAAAATTATAATAAATTGTAAATATGAACTTATAACTTAAAAGATATCAAATTTAAATATTAGAGGCATAATACATGAACAGACACTTAAACTTGGCCTCAGCTTGCAAGTAAATAGTCCAACTTTGAGTATGCACATCTAGATACATCAACTTGTCTCCATTGTGTTAATTGAAAACTCCAACTCATAAAACGATTATGTAGACACCTCTAAAATTTATGTGTCACATTAGCATCGATCGGGTATCCATGAGACACAATGGAGACGAGTTGGAGTGTTTAATTGCCAATTGAGACTAAATTGAGATGTCTAGATGTACACTCTCAAAGTTGAAGTGCTTTCGTACCAACTGAGAGCAAGTTTGAATATCTATTTGTGTATTTATTTAAAATATTATTAAATCTATAAAACATAAATCTTGAATCTGTGGGTACCTGCAAGGGGTCCATATTTCCATACCCTGCCTGTGCAAAGGCTCCATGTAGGAGGCTAGAAGCTAAAACAACACTAACCAACAAAATGGTTAAACTCAAACCCCTAATGTTTGCCATCTCTTCTAATTCAACTTTTTATCTTCTTCTTCTAAGGTTTAAGACTTTAAGTTCATGATATGTACTAGTATATATATATATAAAAAAAAATAATTAGAGACAGGTCTACTAAAAGAAGAGAGTTGATGAAATGAGTTAGCAATTAATGCATGCATAGATCTCAAGGGGTCGGCAATTTTATTAACTCTTGTTTATTGGTCAAAGAATGATGCAGGAACTTGTATCAAGTATTGAATTTTTAAATGAAAAATATAAGTTGTCTTTCATGTAGTTCTTCTTAGTTACTCAATGATATAAGTTATATAGATCGATAACTACAACAACAACAACATACCCAGTGTATTCCCACCAGGTGGGGTCTGGAATATATATAGATTGATAACTATAGAATTTTTTTTTTGGAAAAAGGTCTGAAATACACGTAACATTATAAAGATCCACTAGTAATCAATAGTATGCATTAATATAATCTTTTCAAATAATACATACAACCTTTTCATGCTAGCATGAGTCTTTTTTTACAAAATTTGAAATGATGGTGGGTCTTTTTTATAAAATATAAACTTGTGGGTTAAACTTAATATTTTAAAAAATTGAAATCACATTTTGAAATCTCAAATCCTGCGTTTTAGAGAATTTGATATTTGAAATCATAATCCTAATTACATGTTCAAATACTTATATGAAATCATGATCCCAAGCCTATGTCCAAACGCCTACTTATTAGAAAGTCAAGAAGCAAAGAGAATGAATCTTGTAGCTTCCTTAACGGATTGGCAAGATTTCTGCGTAGCTTCCATTTTATTATCATTATATTTTCAGTGTACTTATGGCTAGATTGGATCAATGGATCTTGTCTCCTGGAGTCTTAATTAGTTGACTAATGGTTGAAATACGTTCTTAAAGCTTAAAGTATCATGTAAAAAAAATATTATTCCATGCGTCCATGTAACTAAAAATAGATATCCAACAATACATGTTCAGTTTGAAAAATCAATGGATAATTTATCCATTTGTGTCCACTTTACCCTTGCTATTAAATACTATTCATTATCCAATACATTTTTCAAAACATTAAATTTATTATATTCAAAGGATTATATATTGAAATTGCCCGTATTATTTAGTGTTTCTTAAGGTGTGTGTCAAGTCAATAACGGACATGTAAAGATGGACGGAGGGAGTAGTTGTGTCAGTATCAGAAGCATGCTCAGGATCTCGGAATTATCCCATGTCTAGTTGTGTAAGAATCCAGTCATTCATTTTGAATAATTACGTGCTAGATTATATTTTGAATGTATATATTGATATAGTCATTTTATGAGTACTTATAGGTCAAATTTGAATTGAGACCCAAAGAATTCGAACGTTCAACCAAGTTTGAACTAAAACTTTATGATATGATATATGGTGTTTGCGATTACTGTATTGGTAGTCAGAGTACATGGCAATGTGGTTGGAAAACAGAGAAGTACGGTTATATTGGAGAAGTTTGACGACGAAGTTTTCCTAGGATATAAGAATGGTCATCATCAGAGACAAACCAAGAGCACGTAACCCAAAGAATAGAAAGGACTCATATCCTGTTGACGTGGCCAAAATGACAAGAAGGGTAGATACGCTAGATATTATCGTACAAATAGCATGAACGCGACAGAGGAATATTGGCTGGCACAAACTACTGGCGTTTTCACATTGTCAGCATCCATTGTTCATGGTACTTTAGGGCTCGAGTGAAGGCTTTTAATTGGTTAATGTATTATCCTTGTAACCTATAAACAAGGGAAAAACTACATATAACGTGGGGCTTCGGGAAGCTTTTGTGTAGATCCTGTATTTATATTAGAAAATTCAGTAAATATATATTTAATTATCAACCTTGTAGACCCAGATACAAAAAAAGGGTGATAGTTCAGTGATAAGGAGGAAGGTATTAAAGTTTTCCACCCCCTGATGGTTTGGTTAGTTTCATTTTTTGGGGGGCTTCTTACATAAATGTACCTTTGGCCAAACAATTTTCGGCTAAATGGGTGCATGTATATATAATGTATATGAACCTATCTATATCGGAGATGTACATATATCCATATACAGTGTTATTGACGTGTCGTGATTTTCGGCACTTTCGACGCCAAAAACATGGGATTGTTGTACGTTCTTAAGCACTTTTTGGTAGATTTGATGTGCGCTTGTGTGTTTTATAGGAAAGCAGGTCCCGAAATGAAAAAAGTTAAAGATTAGGCTGAACTGGACCAAGTTGACTCAAAATTGCTCAGTTTGGTCTGTACTCAGTAATGAAGGGCCATGGTTTACATCGTAGAGTAAAGTACAGAACAGTGAACATTGTTGCTCAGTACGAGGTCTCTTTGTGGGCCGTAGAAAGAAGTTCACGAGCTCCATATGTCTGTACTAAGAGTCATGACAAGGAAGACCTGAAAAGAGCAATTTTTGAGGGTTGATGCCACGACCTATAGGACAGTCCGTGAAGACACTCTACGGGTCGTAGATTTAGCCCGTGGAAACTTGAAGGGTCCTGTAGACTACGAAGCCAGATTTAACACCACGGGCCGTGGAGTCTTTCCGCGGGCCGTAAAAAGCGCCGACACTGCTTTCCTAGTTGTTTTAGGATAGGTTTTGTAATGTCTATAAATACCTTTTCTAGGTTTTATTTTAGAATTTACGCTCTTTGAAGCCTTAGAAACATATAGGTTATTTTGTTCTTGAGTTTTGGAGAATTATTCATACATTGATTCTTGATTATTAAATTTTCTTTGATAATTCAGGTGTTCGGATTTCATCTACTCAACTATGTAAGTTCATGATTATGATTTTGTCTATAACTTCTAATTGTGATTCTCAAAGCATGAGAAGCTAAATCCACAATTAGGATTGTGGGAACCATGATGAATTAAGTACTTAGTGATTCTTGAATAGTTTTTATGCATATATTATTCTTCCTTTTGTATTGATTGCTTTTTAACGAGTGCACAAGTTAGAACTCGCCTAAATTCTTTACTTGCTGGACCAAAGAGGTAGAGAATAGGAAAAAGGATTAACAACGGAGATTTGAGGCTATAAACCCTCATCTAATAGTTTGAGTCCTGTCCAGGAATAGCTAATCTGGGATCAAAGGTAAGGGTAAGTAAAGCAAACACTCATAGACGGACCAAGTTGTGTAGTGATATTCACCTAGATAAGGGACCAACCATTTAGGTGAACCTAACATACTGATTTTGCTAGCTAAGCACTAAGATAGATCACTAGTACGCTACGCTTACTAAGTTATGAAATCATAGGGAACACAATCCTAGTTCATTCTCACTAACTTGTTACAAACAACAAATTCTATATATTTATTACTCATAATTGCTAACTGTTACTTGTCTTTTATCCCCTCCACCCTTCGGAAATAACTAAATATTATCTTGAATAACAGCATTGAACTTGTATCTAGCCATATTTCCTGCGGGATCGATCCTAACCTTGGTTGGGTTCTATATTTGAACAGCGATCTCTTGATACTTCAATTGCAAGGTGTAATTTGGGCGACATCAGTTGT
Organism: Capsicum rhomboideum; assembly: GCA_031232105.1. Classification (NCBI taxonomy): domain Eukaryota; kingdom Viridiplantae; phylum Streptophyta; class Magnoliopsida; order Solanales; family Solanaceae; genus Capsicum; species Capsicum rhomboideum. Next base: position 17,672,606 of record CP124719.1, on the reverse strand, counting down.
AAAATATTTATACATTGTTATACAATATGCATCAGTTCATCTTCCTCAATGAGCTAAAATTTCTCTTTTCAATCCCGACCAGCTCAAATATCCTCGAAATAGTCCT